>OY992876.1:488946284-490253053 GCA_963921405.1 Cepaea hortensis | reverse complement strand
GGTTTATAAGGTTAATTGTACGAAAATCTTCACAATCAATTGCTCCTGGTCTTTTTGGTATAGCTATAAATACAGATTTCAGCATATCACTGGGTAATTATCCACTGCTGTAAATATCATTCAACATTTTGGTTAATATATCTACTCCAAATTCTCCCAATACTTCTAATTCTTCTATTGTGATTTCATCTGGCCCAGCTGTTTTTCCTTTCTTCATACGTTTCATAGCGTCACCGACTTCTTCTTTCAGAATAGGTGGACCTTCTTAGTTACTATCTTCTGTTAATTCTTCCCTTTCTCCTTCATATAATTCTCTTATATACTCATTCCACCTCTTCATTATAGCATCTTCCTCTAATATTATCTTTGCTGTTTTTGATTTCAAACACCCCGTATTTATTCTTATTTTTCTTCCTGTAAGCTCACTGATTTGTCTGTGCATATTTCTTGTATCTTTAATGGAATTTAATTCAATTATTTTGCATTGCTCGTTTAACCAACTTTCTTTAGCCTTCCCATATTTATCATTTATTTCTTTATTTATCTTAGCGTATTGTTGTTTGTCATTTTTACTCTGTTTTCTTTTGTCCATCAGTTTTAAGATATCTTCATTCATCCATTTTTTCTTAGCTATTTTGCCTCTCTCCGGTAATACTTCTTTGCTAGTTTGATGAATGGAGTCCCTTAACATTTCCCATTGTTCATCTATACTCTGTATTTTAGTTATTGCATTGTACCTATTTTTCACAGTCACTCTGTATTGTTCTTGCATTTCTTTATCTATTTTCAGAACCTCTTTATTAAGTCTCATGTTCTTAACCATTTTTTTCCCTCTCTTTAATCTTACTTTTATTTGTCCACATAGTGGTACATGATCACTATTACAGTCAGCACCAGGCATTGTCTTTACATTAATTAAAGCATTTCTAAATCTTTTATTAATTAGTATGTAGTCAATTTGGTTGCGTATTTTCTTATCAGGGCTTATCCATGTGTACAGTCGTCTTTTATGGTGCTTAAACCATGTGTTTCCAATTATCATATCATTGATATTTGCCCATTCTATTAGCTTTTCCCCTCTTTCATTTCTTGTACCTAAACCATAATTCCCCACTACATCCTCCATTTTTCCCATTCCTATTTTTGCATTAAAATCACCAAGTATTATCTTTATTTCTTGTGATCCAATTTGAGCCATCGCCATTTCTATTTCGTCGTAAAAGTGTTGTATTTCTTCCTCACTACTGCTTGCTGTTGGTGCATATACTTGTATAATATTTATGGCTATTGGTTTGCCTTTGATTTTTACCATAATAACTCTATCTGAAATACACCAGTATCCATTAATTGACTTGGCTGTTTTTTCGTCTAATATTATTCCTACACCTTTTTCATGTGTATCCCCTCCAGAATAAATTATTGTGTGATTGTCAGCTATAATTTTGCCCGATCCCTTCCATCTCATCTCACTAACGCCAAGAATATTCATTTTCATGCTATCCATCTCTCTTAGAACATTGGTCAACTTTCCTAGCTCATTTAATGTCCTAACATTCCAGGTTCCTACTCTAAATTTATTTATTTTAGTTAAGATTTTGCCATCAGTAGCTGGATGACGGTCTGGTGTCACCTGTGGCTCATGACTGTCCCTACCGGACGAGGATGCCCTAAGACAGCCATTAACGTCCTTCACTAACTTTGATATATGTTTTGCCATGAAGTCTTGGGAAGATAATGTGGTGGTTTCCCCTTGCCTTCCACATTCACATGGTGGTCTTTTTACCTCTGCCTTTGACAGCCATTTCTGACTGTAAGGACAAGTGAGTGCCCTGCTCTGCTCAGCTGCAGAGTTGTCCACTTATTCCGGTGGATACTCGGTCCCCAGAGCTGTGTTAGCCACACCGTAGTGTGTTTCCGTCCTCTACCGCGGGGAGGTGCAGTTGGGATTTCCCCTTCATAAAGTTGTGGTCTATGACCAAAACTCTCCAGTACTTTTAGAATTTATTTATTTTCCCCCTCATTTCCATCCTTTTTCAGGATATTGCGGCCAACACCAGCATTTTTCAGCTGTATGTTGATTCCTAGGCTAGATTACGCTCATCGGCACGCCACGACTTTATATATATATATATATATATATATATATATATATATATATATATATATATATAAAACAGAGTGTATGTGGCTTTGTTTGTGTGTTTGTGGGTATTTATGTATTGGATGCATTCGATAACGGTACATCCGATTGAGATGAAATTTTCTACACGTCTTCCTTTCATTCCTGTGCAACCAACTATAATAGTTTCTTAGTGTAAAATCTTCTACTTATTTAATAACATTTACTTTTCCATTTTCATTATATAATGTCTATATAGCAGGGGGACTTTATTCTAGAAAAGTTATTTCAAGGGGCATAACTTTTAATAACATTTCTATATACTTTATAGTCATATTGTTGGACTTACTTGCACTATTGTTAAACTCTTTGTCTATAGTTATTTTTAGGCATATGAGTTATAATAAATAATGATATAATCTTTAAGGCATTTTCAAAGTTTGCATAAAAATAATGCATAATGCATAACATTGTAACCCATCTTTTTCTGCTTAAAGAACTTATCAACTTTCATGTCGGTGATTAAAAACAGTTTTCATTAAAAATAATGAATGGTGTGTGGAAGGACATTCTTTTAAGTTACTGTGCGCCAGGAGCTGGGCGAAACCATGCCGGGTCAGATAGATAGACAGACAGACAGATAGTTGGGAACGGAAGCTTATTTGACTACTTATATGAATGAATTAAATGACATGCTCCCCACCAGGGACTGGGTGAAGCCGGGCCGGGTCAGACAGACAGACTGATAGATAGATAGATCCCCTCCAGGGCCTGGGCGAAGCCGGGCCGGGTCAGGTAGTATATATATATATATATATATATATATATATATATATATATATATATATATATATATATATATATATATATATATATATATTCCGCGTTTCCATCCTGTTTCAGGATATTGCGGTCAACACCAGCATCTTTCAGCTGTATGTTGATTCCTAGGCTAGATTACGCTCATCAGCACGCCACGACTTTCTGAGCGACCGGCTCCATACTCTCATAAGTCACTTTTGCGATTCGAACCACTATATATATATATATATATATATATATATATATATATATATATATATATATATATATATATATATATAAGCACCCCTACTACTTAGTAACTAGATTTAGCCGTGTACATAACCTGTTGTTTGATGTAGTCTGCTAGTTTGATCCTACTGATAAATTTCCGGCACAAGTATTTGTCGAACGTAAAAAAAAAATGTTTGCATATCCTTCACAGGACATTGCTGTCAACATCAGCATCTTTCAGCTGATTGTTGATTTCTTAGCAAAATTACGCTCAGTAGTTTGCCATTGCTTTCTGAGCGGCCGGCTCACATACCCCGTAAGTTACCGACGCGATTCGAACCACTGCTGATTCTCACCGTCGTCACGTTACTTATGTCGAACGTAAACACCAATAAATTTGTTAATTATCTACACCTACCCAGTTTTACGAATCTGCCGACCTTTATACCTCAACCGGCCTTGAAATTAAACAGTAGTGGTGCAATGAAACTACTGATGATATATTCAATATTGGCTGACTCACTTTTGTACTGACCGGAAGAAGTAGCCGATTTGACACTTCGACTAACCTGGCCACTTTGCTCAGTTGTCTCTGCTCGACCAAACTACTTAAAACCTGCAAGTGAAACTAGCATTTCGTTACTTGTAAATGGTTTGTGGTAGCCTGCAAACGGCTATATAATTTTATTATACTATCCTGTTGCCGGCCTCCCTGGGTGAGGCGTTAGCAGCTTTCTCCGTAACCCCGAATACTCTCGTTGTTGACGTGAGCGCACGAGAATCTGAAGGGGCTCGAGTCGCACCAGTGACCTACGAGAGTTGGAGCCGGTCGCTCAGAAAGTCGTGGCGTGCTGATGAGCGTAATCTAGCAATATCCTGAAACAGGATGGAAACGCGGAAAAAAATACTATCCTGTTCCTTTTCGCAAGATTTGGTGGGGCAGGCCATGGCTTTCGCCACACCCTCCTCAACCTAACTAAATAATCAATCAATTAAACTAATAATTAATCAATTAATTAATAATTCATTAATAACTCAGAGGCATTAACAAATTAAGAAACAAGCAAAAGCTTTTGTTCTGGTATCCCTGTTCCAGAGCATATAGAACTCCTCTTGGTATGCACCTCTTCCCGAAGAGTCAAGAGTGCGTAGTTCCATCTCATATGTCGCTGGCAAGTCACCCCCGTTCCATTAGCAAGTCATCCCATAATTCCCGGTGTCTCTCTGCAAGTGTATCAAGACCATCTTCTTTATCTCCCTCCCCTAGTAGATGTGTCCCCTTTACCAGCATGATTGGGCTTTAGGAGATCGGTACAGAAAATCATCGAACCTCCTCTCGAATATCGTCTTCGTTACAAACGCAAACGCCCTCGGTTGCGATGCATCGTCTCACTACCGACCGGTCATTCGGATTTAGCAAGTAGCAACATCACTACGATTCCACACGCAATAAATTACTACTATAATCATGGTAACTACACCACACTTCGTCGTTGAAAAAAAAACCTAGCACTGCCACAGCCCATAGTACTCACGCCACTGCACATAATGGTAGAAATAACACAACACCACGTTTCCTGGAAATACCACAGTACCACATATCTAGAGCATGTAACACACCACTAGCTACTCAATCAATAAACAGGTAATTAAATATACATGTTATGCAGAATCTTTTAATATTGATAAAAGGACACTCCTATGTAGTAGTGTTAATTCCCTAGCTATTCTACGTCTTTAACAAATAAATGTGAATGTTATTAACACACCAATATTCTTATTTTCCATAACACCGCGCCTGTATAAAGGATTCAATTCTAATCCTAAATTACACACAACATTGAGCCAGTGCCGGAATAACACATGCAGGTAACAATGGGCCTGTGACCCAAATTCACACTCTTTCATCAATAATGCTACTACATTATTCATGTGATCGGTGAAAACCACAACGCGACGGTAATGTTTATTTCAGCGGACTGCGGCTCAATACGAACAAATACTAAGTACTATTGCAATTACCTTATGATGAGAGTCACTGCAGATCTCTGTTTTATCATAATCGCTGTCAGGCTCTAGCAAGCACCTTGAAGACAATAATTTACCAGAACTGAATCTGCTGCCGGTAAGGTTGACAGCAGGCGTGCGACTGACCAACTAAGCTAACCCGTTGAGTTCATATTCCACTCAACACTCGAACTTCAAGTGTGGCATGGAGAAAACCACTTTCCCGTGATACTACTGTGGAGTGATGCCCTACGTGATTGGGGACATTTCCTTGACTCAACCGATCATTCACTCGATCATTTGAGAAACTCTTGAAGAGCCGAACTAAGACGGGTTCCCCAGATTATAAATAACCTGGACGGGAAACAACGCTGCTAACCCCGGCCGATGTAAGGGATTCCTCAAGGTGAAGACATGTGTATTGGGTCACCCTTTTACATTAGGCCCCCCCCCCCCCCCCACCAATTTAAGAAGGTCGACCCGGTCGAACGTATTCTACCCAAAACTGTATGAACCTGTTACTCTTCAGAGACTGGATGTCGGGAAAGGAAGTCGACTCCGACGTTCTCTTTCCCAGGGATGTATTCTACCGTAAAGTGGTATGGTTGCAGGAATAGCAACCACCTCATTAGACGCGCATTTAATTTCTGCGATGAGGCCAGAAACATAAGCGGCTGGTGGTCGACACAAACAGATAAGAACTGCCACATTGCGTTTAGACATAATGACGTCATCGGAAAAGGCGGTATAAAATCATAGAGGAAAACACCACAGGAAACTGTTGATAAAGAACAAAAAGGAGAGTGACGTCAGTTATCAACAGAAAGGACATTGATTGGGAAGGTACTAGCTGGCCGTGAAATGCAAATACTGGCGGTAGAATAGTGTTGGCACATGAAACAGTGGCTGCGACGGAGATAGCAAGGAAGGAAGATATACAGGGTTTGCTACAACGTGTCGCTACATAACTTACGGGGTACCTAGACTTATATCGTGCAGAGCGGCAAAGGAGAACTGCAGGCAGAACGACAGAAGGGCAATGGAAGATACGAAGGTACAATATCTATGTAAGCAGGTTAGTGTTGAGTATCAATGAATTCCTGTAAATAGAACTAGGTCCCGCTTGGCAACAACAAGCACCTAGGTACGGATAGAATTGATAGAAAATCTCAAACTGACTGTGAGAACTTATTAAATGTTATTACGTTTCAAAATCTTCAACATGACAGTTGGCTTCGTCATTTCCCTGCCGTTACAGTTCTGAACTTTGCTCGTTTACTTTTATAAGTTTGTGCCGAGCCGAAATTATTGATCGTGCTATTTGGACATTTTGCATGTAATTGTTATGAATGCTGGACTTATAGCATGGCAGCCTTGGGTGCATCGTTTTTCCGGGAGTGCCAACAGAAAATATTACTAACTAGCCACTCATTCACATCCGCCATTTGCCACTTATTTGCACTGGCCAGGAAAACATCGGAACCCAATCACAAAAGTAATTATCTGTATAATTATTGGTCAAGTCAGGAATCGTGTCTACCACCAGTCTGCATCAAGTTTATATAGACAGGAAACATACCATTTACACGTGGATATAGGTACTAGAGGAGATATAGAGATGGAACATACACAATAGACTGTCCCTTCCACACACTTCCTTTTCTCCACATGATCCACTCAAGACATTTTCCCACACCAACGCTTCCGTCCACAAGACTCCCTCACGCCACCTTCACTATTTCACCAATTTCTGCACGTGACATTTATGATGCCATTAACTAGAAAGTAAACATGCTCATGGATCTTACGTCGTACACATTGCGTTGAGTCAAGCATTCATCAACGTCATTCCAGTAATCAAGGTCGTCTCTGGAACACTGTCGCTGGCTGTTAGAGACGTTGAAGCAACATTTCGTTTATCACGGTGCCATTTCAATATATTAGACTGACACCTCACTTGCATATAATCAACGCAACGAGTTTTCTGCACAGAATATCGGATTACTCAACGTCAACGCTTCACACTGGACATTATAGACTTGACCTCCATCGACGCTTCCTTCCATCATCAGTCTTTGGGAAAGATGGATTTTATTGAGACGCTCATCTAAACATTGTTCACCGGATCTTTCAGGAAGGTACCTACATTTCGAATGACACTTCTAAGCGGACGTCAACACATTATCGGACACATCAGTCAATCTACTTCGGGATCAGACAGTCATCATACTGTGAACATTCTTTTACACGGATATACTGCACACGTCATTACAGACAAATT
This sequence comes from Cepaea hortensis, assembly GCA_963921405.1. Taxonomy (NCBI): domain Eukaryota; kingdom Metazoa; phylum Mollusca; class Gastropoda; order Stylommatophora; family Helicidae; genus Cepaea; species Cepaea hortensis. Next base: position 490,245,611 of record OY992876.1, on the reverse strand, counting down.
GTAAGACATACAGGACAGTTCACACATCAGTCAACGTATTCTGGACTTTAAATACGCAACTACATTTAATCACTGCGGGTATCATACATTCAGATACCCACTTCAACTGGTCAACCAGGATTTATCTCGTTAAGGCCAGTACATTTGCTGTTTGTTGTTATATAACTGTGGTCTGTTTGGGTGTCAGTTTTATTAGTTATTTAACAAAGAGAGAGATTGAAGCACTATCTGAAGGTCACATGAGTTTAATTATCGGACAGTCAGACACGTTATTTACTGACGGCTTGTCAGCTTGTGACAAATATATTTTGTGACGAACTTGCGATTCGTTGGTAATATATTAATTATTTTTTTTTCGCGTTGTACCGTTAGGCATTTACATTCCTTATTCTATCACGTCTCCTTATTTATATGTGATTAAATATTATGTAGGTATGTCACTTCGTAGTTCGTTATCGTAACAGCGTCATTGTTGTGTCAGTATATTCTTTATATTGAATATATATATTTTTACTACTAATTTATAGTGCTTACGTTTTGTAACGTTTAGGACGTTATCTATCTTGCGCCGAGTTGCTATTTTTCTCGCGTGTTTATACTCTTCTATATTATTGATTTCGAGTTGACTTCTCATTCAACTTGCGTATATATATTTAGATACGCTTGTCATTGTCTACCTACGCATTCTATCGGCTGTGCGTCACATATCTACTATTGTAGCGGCATAATTTACAGATCATTAAGACAACATGTCAACACTCCAAGACTTCATGGACATGGGTGAAAGGTCTGGTTTGACTGGTGCAGACCTCAGGAATTGGGCGAAGCAAGAATTGAAAGATTTTCAGACACAGCAACGTGAAGAGAGAGCTGAAAAATTGGCAGCAGAGAAAGAAGCAAAACAACTTCAAGCTGCACATGAACGAGAGAGATTGGCTCTTGAGAAAGAGTTAAAAGAAAAAGAGATGGCGTTGGAACGTGACAAAATTGCCGCTAGGGAAAAGGAATTAACGCTGGAACGGGAGATGAAAGATAAGCAACTGGCATTTGAGAAAGAAAAACTTTTGGCCGAACAACTTCTTAAGGACAAGGAAGTTGAGGGTAATTTGAAAGTTAAGTCATTGGAAATGGATCGTGAAGCTGAGATTAATCGAGAAAGAATTCAAGCAAAACATAATGATCCAGTGAAAAAGTATCAAGGTCTTTTTCGCAATTTCCAGCAAGGTGATTCTGTCAGTTCTTGGATTACCAATTTTGAAGTACTTGTAAAATACTACAAGGTACCGGAACTAGACGTACCGATTCTGTTCCACAGGCATCTCGCATTGGAGCCTTTAAAGGTAATTGAGTTAATACCTGAGGACTTACGTACTAACTACAAATACATGAGAGATCGTGTTTTGGCACACTTTAGTTTAGATGAATCGGGCTTACGTACTAAGTTTAAAACACTCACTCCTAAATCTAACCAAACTTTCCTTGACTTTGTTTCTGAATTAACCTCATCTTTTGATAAATGGACTAAAGCCGCTGATATTGGGTCTGACTACAATAAAATTCGAGACTTAATAATTAGAGATAGACTACTATCTGCGGTACCAGAGGCCATGTCTATATTTCTAGTGGAGAATAAATGCAAAGATCTTAAGGAAATGGAAACGAAGGGAGAATCATATTTCAATGCACACCGTGACATATTTGCGGAATGCACACAACCTGAACTGGTAATAGGGGCTAGTGCTAGAATTCAGAATAACAGAAGTAATGGTAAGTTCAAGAAATTCTCTAATAGAAACAGGGGACCTTACCAGAACACAAACAGAGATTCTGACAGACCTAGAAAGGGTCACTTCACACGATGTCAATATTGTAAACTCTCACACGGTGCTTTGGAAATGTGTGACCAACATCCTGGTTATCCTGCGTACCTAAGAGACATCACATCTAAGAAAAAGAGTAAGTATGACTCCTACAAGAAGAGTGTTAAATGCTATTCTTGTCGGGCGTATGGACATACAAGCCGGTCGTGCGCGATGAGAAACACTTGGAAGAAGGCGAATACTGCATACGTGTTCTCCAGCAGCGATTCTGACGACTTAGAGGACACACATGCGGCTATTATTCAGACTTACAACGACAAATTAGATAAGACTGAGAAAGACATTCCTGATGACGAATGCCTAGCGACCATTCAAGAGGCCAATGCGGCTGACATACAGAATGGCACACTTAAAGTTCACCAAGCTTGGGTGAACGGGGAACCTACTACATGCGTTCGTGATACAGGCGCATCTATTATTGGGGTAGACCAAAAGCTCATAAGAGAGCAAGACTGCACAGGCAAAACTGTAGGCTGCAGAACTTTCGGCGGCACAGTTGAAAGGTATAAAATTGCCACAATCACGATAAAATCTCCATACTTTAAAGGCACAGTAAATGCAGCAGTACTTCCAAATCCTTGTGCCGTGTTACTCATTGGGAACGTACCCAATGCAAATGATCGCACTCATGAAGAGGCAATTGAATGGGAGATTGAAAACACGCCAACAAATGCTGTCACAAGAGCACAAGTGCATCGTCAAGAAGAAGAAGATAAGGACAATTCTTCATCTTTTCAGACTGATAGTGACAATGTTCAGAATACTATAACACTGACTGCGGACTTAGCTACGGAACAACAACAATATTCTTCTCTTAAAATCTGTTTTAATAACATGAACAATCCTTCGAAACAAGCTAAAAATGGTGATTGGAAATTTGTGTTAGACAATAATATTTTGTATAGACAATACAACAGAGGGTCAACATTGTGTTTACAAACAGTGCTACCAACCAAATATCGTAGCGAAGCACTGAAGTTGGCACATGATTCGCCATTTGCGGGGCATATGGGCATTGCTAAGACTACTCATAGGTTGTTAGCACAATTTTATTGGCCTGGTTACGCCAAAGATATCACAAATCATGTTCGTTCGTGTTCATTGTGCCAAAGAACCACACAAAAAGGCAAACACCCTACAGCTCATGTTCAGAAAACTGATTTGGCATCACGCCCATTTCAAAAGATTGCTGTGGATATTGTGGGTCCACTTAACACTACTACTGATCGTGGTAATCGATTTATCTTAACCATGATTGATTTATGTACTCGTTGGCCGGAGGCTATCCCGCTCAAACACATCACTAGTAGATCCATCCTAGATTCATTTTTATTGATTTTCAGTAGGATAGGATTTCCATTATACATTTTATCAGACAGAGGTAGTCAGTTTATATCTGCGGCTACCCAAGCAGCGATGAAAGTGCTGGGTATTCCACAGGTGTTTAGTTCACCGTGGCACCCAATGACGAATGGGGTAAATGAAAATTACAACGGGGTCCTTAAACGAACCCTAGCAAAAGTTGCGGCTGAACGTCCGAAAGACTGGGACATTCTATTGCCTGCAGTATTATTTGCATACCGGGAGGTACCACAAGCTAGTACTGGTTTTTCTCCATTTGAGCTCGTGTACGGAGCCAATCCTCGTGGTCCATTGATGCTATACAATGACATGCTGACTAACAAAACATATGACCACCCTAAAAGTGAAGCATATGAAATGGTTACACAGTTGCGACATAAAATCATGACAGCTTGTCAAATTGCTAAATCAGCACTTGAGAAGGCAGGAGAGAAATATAGGCAATACGACAATAGAAAGGCCAAGACAATAGTCTTGAAAGAAGAAGACAACGTGTTACTGTTACTTCCCGACCCTCGGGATTGTCTTGTTACTTCGTGGCAGGGTCCATTTAGAGTCATCAGAAAGGTTAGCGACGTCTATTATGTCATTGAGGTAAAAGGGAAAAATAAAATTTTCCACATTAATATGCTAAAACCTTATGTTACACGTGACACTGACACTCCGTATGATAACCAACAAATACCACATAGAGTTGCAGCAGCTTGCTGGGTTATCAACGAACAACAAGAAGACGCTATTACACAACAAATACCAACACCAACAGTTAACAGTGATAAGGATTGGCAAGCAATACAAATTAATAACAAACTACCACCACAAGATAAAGATAAGCTTATTTCAGCTATACAAGAGTTTAGCACAATCTTTTCTGATAAACCTGGGCAAACATCACTTATTAAACACAAAATTACTTTACTATCTGATATTCCAGTAAAGGTGAAACCATATCCTATCCCTCTACATTATCTGGATAAGATTACAGCAGAAATATCTGAACTTGATCAAAGTGGTATAATTAGGAAGTCCATTTCAAATTATTGTTCTCCGGTAGTCATTGTGAAGAAAAAAGATGGTTCACTACGTTTGTGTGTCGATTACAGGAAAGTGAACGCGTTAACACTCCTCGATGCTGAACCAATGCCAAATATCGATGAACTAATTGAAGGCATGGCAAACTCTAAGTTATTTTCCAAGATTGATCTTACTAAAGGATATTGGCAAATCCCCATGGATGAAGATTCCATTCATATTACAGCATTTAGTACTCCTTTAGGTTTGTATGAATGGGCATATCTTCCATTCGGGTTACAAAATGCACCAAGCACATTCATGCGTATGATGAGAAAATTACTACATGGTATTTCTAATGTTGCTACATATATGGATGATATCTGTATCCATACTTCTGACATTGACACACATGTTAAAATATTAAAACAAGTATTTCAGAGAATACAACAACATGGTCTGAAAGCAAAACCTAGCAAAATAGAAATAGGTTTCACTGAAATACAATTCCTTGGTCATAGAATTTTTGACGGATTCCGTAAAACTGATCCACAAGTAGTTACCAAGATCTTAAATATTAAACCACCTACCACTAAGAAGGAACTTCGAAGTCTGTTGGGTCTCATTAATTACTATCAGAAATTTATTCCTAACTTTGCTGATATGACGGCAACATTTTCTGAACTTCTAAAAAAAGGTCAACCAACGAAAATTATCTGGACAGGTGATCATGATAAATTATAACAACAGATCAAAACTCTGTTCAGCACATATCCTATTCTTAAAGTGCCTGATATCTCTAAAGATTTCGTTTTACAAACAGACGCTAGTTTTCATGCAATTTCAGCTGTTTTACTTCAAATACATGATGGTAAATTGCATCCTATTCTGTACTTCAGTAAGAAACTATCAGATACTCAGAGAAATTATGCAATTACCGAACTGGAAGCTTTAGCGTTAATTGAGAGCATTGATAAGTTTTCTAGATATCTTCTTGGGAGAAAATTCCTAGTTCTTTCTGACAATAAACCATTGCAGATCTTTAAATCTGGTCATCCAAAGAACTCTAGAATTCATAGATGGTCACTTATGTTACAGGATTATGAATTTGATATCTGTCACATTCCAGGCAAAGACAATAATTTGGCAGATCTTCTTAGTCGTCTCTAAAAAAATTATGTATGTTATATTTTCTTACTTATTGTCTGCGTTTGTGTTTGGATTTTCGTTAGGCTGATTAACATATATTGCATACATTCACCCAGGTAGATTACTGTTGAAAAACAACAAATTGCGAATTATGTTAAATTTGTTATTGTTATATGGATATGTACATGGTTTGTTTAATTCGTTCTTTGGCAGGGACATTGTTCACCATGACGAAGTGACACACTGCACAGTCGAGTGCAATTAACCATGTGCGCTGTAATTGATGAACTATACCTGAACATTTATGGATGATCGGAAATCGTTTGTATTTCTAAAATAATGTTATGTCATATTATTACAGCATATTCGTGATAAACATTGATATAGTGCTATTTCGTGGATCGAAATCTGACTATTGATTAGAGTGTATGTGTTGAACACTGATACAGTAGATGAAAATAGACACAGTTTTCGTCGCGAAACGACAGATGTCAATATAAATTATACCCTTGTGATTAATACTTGAGTAAAATTATTAATTTCAGTAATTAATTATTAATTTATTGCTAATGCGTAGCATAGAATTATATATATATTTTTTTCTTTCACATAATTTCAATTCATAGAGTTAAGTAGTTACATATTCTTATTATTATTATTATTGTTCATTTAGTACTTAATTATACATATGATGGGTCGTAGATTTTTCAATTCTCATTGTGATCGCCATTGCCAAGTATAGCCACCACATTATGAAATACGCCGTTAAATAATATTGTCACTCGGTTGTTATTGCCACACCTACACAAAGAGTTTATGATGACGTCTCTAGGGAGCATTTACCTCGACTACGCCTAAAATTATTACGTCATAATACTAGTACCTCACCTACCCGTTTGATGAAATTAAGATTCACAACATAGCAGTCGGGACAATTGCACAGATGATTACAAGACACTAGTAAATGCAACTGGTACCTGTTTATTCCTCACGTCCCCTTACTCCAGGTTTTGACCTAGAGAAGGACGCTTGTCCTTAGAGACAAATGAGGGACTGATCTTTATGATTAGTTAGTACAGCCTCCCCATGGGCTGTATACACGACGTCTACCGTTGGTGTGTAGATTGGAGGGCGTGCCCGTTATATATATTTTTTTTTAGTTTGTGGGTAATCGATAGGTGTCCATAGCATCTTGCTAGTCCGATAAAAGTCATTGTGTCTGCACTGCTATGTGTCAGGTTAATTCTCTTGATGTAAAAAAAAATGATTACATAATTTTAAAAGGGAGGGGGGCATACTGCCACATTGCGTTTAGACATAATGACGTCATCGGAAAAGGCGGTATAAAATCATAGAGGAAAACACCACAGGAAACTGTTGATAAAGAACAAAAAGGAGAGTGACGTCAGTTATCAACAGAAAGGACATTGATTGGGAAGGTACTAGCTGGCCGTGAAATGCAAATACTGGCGGTAGAATAGTGTTGGCACATGAAACAGTGGCTGCGACGGAGATAGCAAGGAAGGAAGATATACAGGGTTTGCTACAACGTGTCGCTACATAACTTACGGGGTACCTAGACTTATATCGTGCAGAGCGGCAAAGGAGAACTGCAGGCAGAACGACAGAAGGGCAATGGAAGATACGAAGGTACAATATCTATGTAAGCAGGTTAGTGTTGAGTATCAATGAATTCCTGTAAATAGAACTAGGTCCCGCTTGGCAACAACAAGCACCTAGGTACGGATAGAATTGATAGAAAATCTCAAACTGACTGTGAGAACTTATTAAATGTTATTACGTTTCAAAATCTTCAACATGACAGTTGGCTTCGTCATTTCCCTGCCGTTCCAGTTCTGAACTTTGCTCGTTTACTTTTATAAGTTTGTGCCGAGCCGAAATTATTGATCGTGCTATTTGGACATTTTGCATGTAATTGTTATGAATGCTGGACTTATAGCATGGCAGCCTTGGGTGCATCGTTTTTCCGGGAGTGCCAACAGAAAATATTACTAACTAGCCACTCATTCACATCCGCCATTTGCCACTTATTTGCACTGGCCAGGAAAACATCGGAACCCAATCACAAAAGTAATTATCTGTATAATTATTGGTCAAGTCAGGAATCGTGTCTACCACCAGTCTGCATCAAGTTTATATAGACAGGAAACATACCATTTACACGTGGATATAGGTACTAGAGGAGATATAGAGATGGAACATACACAATAGACTGTCCCTTCCACACACTTCCTTTTCTCCACATGATCCACTCAAGACATTTTCGCACACCAACGCTTCCGTCCACAAGACTCCCTCACGCCACCTTCACTATTTCACCAATTTCTGCACGTGACATTTATGATGCCATTAACTAGAAAGTAAACATGCTCATGGATCTTACGTCGTACACATTGCGTTGAGTCAAGCATTCATCAACGTCATTCCAGTAATCAAGGTCGTCTCTGGAACACTGTCGCTGGCTGTTAGAGACGTTGAAGCAGCATTTCGTTTATCACGGTGCCATTTCAATATATTAGACTGACACCTCACTTGCATATAATCAACGCAACGAGTTTTCTGCACAGAATATCGGATTACTCAACGTCAACGCTTCACACTGGACATTATAGACTTGACCTCCATCGACGCTTCCTTCCATCATCAGTCTTTGGGAAAGATGGATTTTATTGAGACGCTCATCTAGACATTGTTCACCGGATCTTTCAGGAAGGTACCTACATTTCGAATGACACTTCTAAGCGGACGTCAACACATTATCGGACACATCAGTCAACCTACTTCGGGATCAGACAGTCATCATACTGTGAACATTCTTTTACACGGATATACTGCACACGTCATTACAGACAAATTGTAAGACATACAGGACAGTTCACACATCAGTCAACGTATTCTGGACTTTAAATTCGCAACTACATTTAATCACTGCGGGTATCATACATTCAGATACCCACTTCAACTGGTCAACCAGGATTTATCTCGTTAAGGCCAGTACATTTGCTTGTTTGTTGTTATATAACTGTGGTCTGTTTGGGTGTCAGTTTTATTAGTTATTTAACAAAGAGAGAGATTGAAGCACTATCTGAAGGTCACATGAGTTTAATTATCGGACAGTCAGACACGTTATTTACTGACGGCTTGTCAGCTTGTGACAAATATATTTTGTGACGAACTTGCGATTCGTTGGTAATATATTAATTATTTTTTTTTCGCGTTGTACCGTTAGGCATTTACATTCCTTATTCTATCACGTCTCCTTATTTATATGTGATTAAATATTATGTAGGTATGTCACTTCGTAGTTCGTTATCGTAACAGCGTCATTGTTGTGTCAGTATATTCTTTATATTGAATATATATATTTTTACTACTAATTTATAGTGCTTACGTTTTGTAACGTTTAGGACGTTATCTATCTTGCGCCGAGTTGCTATTTTTCTCGCGTGTTTATACTCTTCTATATTATTGATTTCGAGTTGACTTCTCATTCAACTTGCGTATATATATTTAGATACGCTTGTCATTGTCTACCTACGCATTCTATCGGCTGTGCGTCACATATCTACTATTGTAGCGGCATAATTTACAGATCATTAAGACAACATGTCAACACTCCAAGACTTCATGGACATGGGTGAAAGGTCTGGTTTGACTGGTGCAGACCTCAGGAATTGGGCGAAGCAAGAATTGAAAGATTTTCAGACACAGCAACGTGAAGAGAGAGCTGAAAAATTGGCAGCAGAGAAAGAAGCAAAACAACTTCAAGCTGCACATGAACGAGAGAGATTGGCTCTTGAGAAAGAGTTAAAAGAAAAAGAGATGGCGTTGGAACGTGACAAAATTGCCGCTAGGGAAAAGGAATTAACGCTGGAACGGGAGATGAAAGATAAGCAACTGGCATTTGAGAAAGAAAAACTTTTGGCCGAACAACTTCTTAAGGACAAGGAAGTTGAGGGTAATTTGAAAGTTAAGTCATTGGAAATGGATCGTGAAGCTGAGATTAATCGAGAAAGAATTCAAGCAAAACATAATGATCCAGTGAAAAAGTATCAAGGTCTTTTTCGCAATTTCCAGCAAGGTGATTCTGTCAGTTCTTGGATTACCAATTTTGAAGTACTTGTAAAATACTACAAGGTACCGGAACTAGACGTACCGATTCTGTTCCACAGGCATCTCGCATTGGAGCCTTTAAAGGTAATTGAGTTAATACCTGAGGACTTACGTACTAACTACAAATACATGAGAGATCGTGTTTTGGCACACTTTAGTTTAGATGAATCGGGCTTACGTACTAAGTTTAAAACACTCACTCCTAAATCTAACCAAACTTTCCTTGACTTTGTTTCTGAATTAACCTCATCTTTTGATAAATGGACTAAAGCCGCTTATATTGGGTCTGACTACAATAAAATTCGAGACTTAATAATTAGAGATAGACTACTATCTGCGGTACCAGAGGCCATGTCTATATTTCTAGTGGAGAATAAATGCAAAGATCTTAAGGAAATGGAAACGAAGGGAGAATCATATTTCAATGCACACCGTGACATATTTGCGGAATGCACACAACCTGAACTGGTAATAGGGGCTAGTGCTAGAATTCAGAATAACAGAAGTAATGGTAAGTTCAAGAAATTCTCTAATAGAAACAGGGGACTTTACCAGAACACAAACAGAGATTCTGACAGACCTAGAAAGGGTCACTTCACACGATGTCAATATTGTAAACTCTCACTCGGTGCTTTGGAAATGTGTGACCAACATCCTGGTTATCCTGCGTACCTAAGAGACATCACATCTAAGAAAAAGAGTAAGTATGACTCCTACAAGAAGAGTGTTAAATGTTATTCTTGTCGGGCGTATGGACATACAAGCCGGTCGTGCGCGATGAGAAACACTTGGAAGGAGGCGAATACTGCATACGTGTCCTCCAGCAGCGATTCTGACGACTTAGAGGACACACATGCGGCTATTATTCAGACTTACAACGACAAATTAGATAAGACTGAGAAAGACATTCCTGATGACGAATGCCTAGCGACCATTCAAGAGGCCAATGCGGCTGACATACAGAATGGCACACTTAAAGTTCACCAAGCTTGGGTGAACGGGGAACCTACTACATCCGTTCGTGATACAGGCGCATCTATTATTGGGGTAGACCAAAAGCTCATAAGAGAGCAAGACTACACAGGCAAAACTGTAGGCTGCAGAACTTTCGGCGGCACAGTTGAAAGGTATAAAATTGCCACAATCACGATAAAATCTCCATACTTTAAAGGCACAGTAAATGCAGCATTACTTCCAAATCCTTGTGCCGGGTTACTCATTGGGAACGTACCCAATGCAAATGATCGCACTCATGAAGAGGCAATTGAATGGGAGATTGAAAACACGCCAACAAATGCTGTCACAAGAGCACAAGTGCATCGTCAAGAAGAAGAAGATAAGGACAATTCTTCATCTTTTCAGACTGATAGTGACAATGTTCAGAATACTATAACACTGACTGCGGACTTAGCTACGGAACAACAACAATATTCTTCTCTTAAAATCTGTTTTAATAACATGAACAATCCTTCGAAACAAGCTAAAAATGGTGATTGGAAATTTGTGTTAGACAATAATATTTTGTATAGACAATACAACAGAGGGTCAACATTGTGTTTACAAACAGTGCTACCAACCAAATATCGTAGCGAAGCACTGAAGTTGGCACATGATTCGCCATTTGCGGGGCATATGGGCATTGCTAAGACTACTCATAGGTTGTTAGCACAATTTTATTGGCCTGGTTACGCCAAAGATATCACAAATCATGTTCGTTCGTGTTCATTGTGCCAAAGAACCACACAAAAAGGCAAACACCCTACAGCTCATGTTCAGAAAACTGATTTGGCATCACGCCCATTTCAAAAGATTGCTGTGGATATTGTGGGTCCACTTAACACTACTACTGATCGTGGTAATCGATTTATCTTAACCATGATTGATTTATGTACTCGTTGGCAGGAGGCTATCCCGCTCAAACACATCACTAGTAGATCCATCCTAGATTCATTTTTATTGATTTTCAGTAGGATAGGATTTCCATTATACATTTTATCAGACAGAGGTAGTCAGTTTATATCTGCGGCTACCCAAGCAGCGATGAAAGTGCTGGGTATTCCACAGGTGTTTAGTTCACCGTGGCACCCAATGACGAATGGGGTAAATGAAAATTACAACGGGGTCCTTAAACGAACCCTAGCAAAAGTTGCGGCTGAACGTCCGAAAGACTGGGACATTCTATTGCCTGCAGTATTATTTGCATACCGGGAGGTACCACAAGCTAGTACTGGTTTTTCTCCATTTGAGCTCGTGTACGGAGCCATCCTCGTGGTCCATTGATGCTATACATTGACATGCTGACTAACAAAGCATATGACCACCCTAAAAGAGAAGCATATGAAATGGTTACACAGTTGCGACATAAAATCATGACAGCTTGTCAAATTGCTAAATCAGCACTTGAGAAGGCAGGAGAGAAATATAGGCAATACGACAATAGAAAGGCCAAGACAATAGTCTTGAAAGAAGAAGACAACGTGTTACTGTTACTTCCCGACCCTCGGGATTGTCTTGTTACTTCGTGGCAGGGTCCATTTAGAGTCATCAGAAAGGTTAGCGACGTCTATTATGTCATTGAGGTAAAAGGGAAAAATAAAATTTTCCACATTAATATGCTAAAACCTTATGTTACACGTGACACTGACACTCCGTATGATAACCAACAAATACCACATAGAGTTGCAGCAGCTTGCTGGGTTATCAACGAACAACAAGAAGACGCTATTACACAACAAATACCAACACTAACAGTTAACAGTGATAAGGATTGGCAAGCAATACAAATTAATAACAAACTACCACCACAAGATAAAGATAAGCTTATTTCAGCTATACAAGAGTTTAGCACAATCTTTTCTGATAAACCTGGGCAAACATCACTTATTAAACACAAAATTACTTTACTATCTGATATTCCAGTAAAGGTGAAACCATATCCTATCCCTCTACATTATCTGGATAAGATTACAGCAGAAATATCTGAACTTGATCAAAGTGGTATAATTAGGAAGTCCATTTCAAATTATTGTTCTCCGGTAGTCATTGTGAAGAAAAAAGATGGTTCACTACGTTTGTGTGTCGATTACAGGAAAGTGAACGCGTTAACACTCCTCGATGCTGAACCAATGCCAAATATCGATGAACTAATTGAAGGCATGGCAAACTCTAAGTTATTTTCCAAGATTGATCTTACTAAAGGATATTGGCAAATTCCCATGGATGAAGATTCCATTCATATTACAGCATTTAGTACTCCTTTAGGTTTGTATGAATGGGCATATCTTCCATTCGGGTTACAAAATGCACCAAGCACATTCATGCGTATGATGAGAAAATTACTACATGGTATTTCTAATGTTGCTACATATATGGATGATATCTGTATCCATACTTCTGACATTGACACACATGTTAAAATATTAAAACAAGTATTTCAGAGAATACAACAACATGGTCTGAAAGCAAAACCTAGCAAAATAGAAATAGGTTTCACTGAAATACAATTCCTTGGTCATAGAATTTTTGACGGATTCCGTAAAACTGATCCACAAGTAGTTACCAAGATCTTAAATATTAAACCACCTACCACTAAGAAGGAACTTCGAAGTCTGTTGGGTCTCATTAATTACTATCAGAAATTTATTCCTAACTTTGCTGATATGACGGCAACATTTTCTGAACTTCTAAAAAAAGGTCAACCAACGAAAATTATCTGGACAGGTGATCATGATAAATTATTACAACAGATCAAAACTCTGTTCAGCACATATCCTATTCTTAAAGTGCCTGATATCTCTAAAGATTTCGTTTTACAAACAGACGCTAGTTTTCATGCAATTTCAGCTGTTTTACTTCAAATACATGATGGTAAATTGCATCTTATTCTGTACTTCAGTAAGAAACTATCAGATACTCAGAGAAATTATGCAATTACCGAACTGGAAGCTTTAGCGTTAATTGAGAGCATTGATAAGTTTTCTAGATATCTTCTTGGGAGAAAATTCCTAGTTCTTTCTGACAATAAACCATTGCAGATCTTTAAATCTGGTCATCCAAAGAACTCTAGAATTCATAGATGGTCACTTCTGTTACAGGATTATGAATTTGATATCTGTCACATTCCAGGCAAAGACAATAATTTGGCAGATCTTCTTAGTCGTCTCTAAAATAATTATGTATGTTATATTTTCTTACTTATTGTCTGCGTTTGTGTTTGGATTTTCGTTAGGCTGATTAACATATATTGCATACATTCACCCAGGTAGATTACTGTTGAAAAACAACAAATTGCGAATTATGTTAAATTTGTTATTGTTATATGGATATGTACATGGTTTGTTTAATTCGTTCTTTGGCAGGGACATTGTTCACCATGACGAAGTGACACACTGCACAGTCGAGTGCAATTAACCATGTGCGCTGTAATTGATGAACTATACCTGAACATTTATGGATGATCGGAAATCGTTTGTATTTCTAAAATAATGTTATGTCATATTATTACAGCATATTCGTGATAAACATTGATATAGTGCTATTTCGTGGATCGAAATCTGACTATTGATTAGAGTGTATGTGTTGAACACTGATACAGTAGATGAAAATAGACACAGTTTTCGTCGCGAAACGACAGATGTCAATATAAATTATACCCTTGTGATTAATACTTGAGTAAAATTATTAATTTCAGTAATTAATTATTAATTTATTGCTAATGCGTAGCATAGAATTATATATATATTTTTTCTTTCACATAATTTCAATTCATAGAGTTAAGTAGTTACATATTCTTATTATTATTATTATTGTTCATTTAGTACTTAATTATACATATGATGGGTCGTAGATTTTTCAATTCTCATTGTGATCGCCATTGCCAAGTATAGCCACCACATTATGAAATACGCCGTTAAATAATATTGTCACTCGGTTGTTATTGCCACACCTACACAAAGAGTTTATGATGACGTCTCTAGGGAGCATTTACCTCGACTACGCCTAAAATTATTACGTCATAATACTAGTACCTCACCTACCCGTTTGATGAAATTAAGATTCACAACATAGCAGTCGGGACAATTGCACAGATGATTACAAGACACTAGTAAATGCAACTGGTACCTGTTTATTCCTCACGTCCCCTTACTCCAGGTTTTGACCTAGAGAAGGACGCTTGTCCTTAGAGACAAATGAGGGACTGATCTTTATGATTAGTTAGTACAGCCTCCCCATGGGCTGTATACACGACGTCTACCGTTGGTGTGTAGATTGGAGGGCGTGCCCGTTATATATATTTTTTTTTAGTTTGTGGGTAATCGATAGGTGTCCATAGCATCTTGCTAGTCCGATAAAAGTCATTGTGTCTGCACTGCTATGTGTCAGGTTAATTCTCTTGATGTAAAAAAAAATGATTACATAATTTTAAAAGGGAGGGGGGCATACTGCCACATTGCGTTTAGACATAATGACGTCATCGGAAAAGGCGGTATAAAATCATAGAGGAAAACACCACAGGAAACTGTTGATAAAGAACAAAAAGGAGAGTGACGTCAGTTATCAACAGAAAGGACATTGATTGGGAAGGTACTAGCTGGCCGTGAAATGCAAATACTGGCGGTAGAATAGTGTTGGCACATGAAACAGTGGCTGCGACGGAGATAGCAAGGAAGGAAGATATACAGGGTTTGCTACAACGTGTCGCTACATAACTTACGGGGTACCTAGACTTATATCGTGCAGAGCGGCAAAGGAGAACTGCAGGCAGAACGACAGAAGGGCAATGGAAGATACGAAGGTACAATATCTATGTAAGCAGGTTAGTGTTGAGTATCAATGAATTCCTGTAAATAGAACTAGGTCCCGCTTGGCAACAACAAGCACCTAGGTACGGATAGAATTGATAGAAAATCTCAAACTGACTGTGAGAACTTATTAAATGTTATTACGTTTCAAAATCTTCAACATGACAGTTGGCTTCGTCATTTCCCTGCCGTTCCAGTTCTGAACTTTGCTCGTTTACTTTTATAAGTTTGTGTCGAGCCGAAATTATTGATCGTGCTATTTGGACATTTTGCATGTAATTGTTATGAATGCTGGACTTATAGCATGGCAAGAACAAAGTCACATACACAAACATACACAATGGAATAGGGAGACAAGAGCAAAGTCAAAATAAACAAGTCTGAAGAAATTACACAAGAACAAAGAGACACGAACAAAGTCAAAATACACAAGTACGAAGAAATGTACACAATATCAAAGGGACAAGTACAAATTCATACACACAAATACAGTCACGTATGGACCAGATTAAAAAGACACCAATATATATATATATATATATATATATATATATATATATATATATATATATATATATATATATATATATATATATATATACTAGCTGACCCGGCCCGGCTTCGCCCAGGCCCTGGAGGGGATCTATCTATCTATCAGTCTGTCTGTCTGCTTGTTTGTCTGTCTGTCTGGCTGACCCGGCCCGGCTTCACCCAGTCCCTGGTGGGGAGCATCTCATTTAATTCATATAAGTAGTCATATAAGCTCTCCCGTTCCCGACTATCTGTCTGTCTGTCTGACCCTGCTTCACCCAGTCCCTGGTGGGGAGCATCTCATTTTTTTCATATACGTAGTCATATAAGCTCTCCCGTTCCCGACTATCTGTTTGTCTGTCTATCTGTCTGTCTGTCTGTCCCGGCCCGGCTTCACCCAGTCCCTGGTGGGGAGCATGTCATTTAATTCATTCATATAAGTAGTCAAATAAGCTTCCGTTCCCGACTATCTGTCTGTCTGTCTATCTATCTGACCCGGCGTGGTTTCGCCCAGCTCCTGGCGCACAGTAACTTAAAAGAATGTCCTTCCACACACCATTCATTATTTTTAATGAAAACTGTTTTTAATCACCGACATGAAAGTTGATAAGTTCTTTAAGCAGAAAAAGATGGGTTACAATGTTATGCATTATGCATTATTTTTATGCAAACTTTGAAAATGCCTTAAAGATTATATCATTATTTATTATAACTCATATGCCTAAAAATAACTATAGACAAAGAGTTTAACAATAGTGCAAGTAAGTCCAACAATATGACTATAAAGTATATAGAAATGTTATTAAAAGTTATGCCCCTTGAAATAACTTTTCTAGAGTGAAGTCCCCCTGCTATATAGACATTATATAATGAAAATGGAAAAGTAAATGTTATTAAATAAGTAGAAGATTTTACACTAAGAAACTATTATAGTTGGTTGCACAGGAATGAAAGGAAGACGTGTAGAAAATTTCATCTCAATCGGATGTACCGTTATCGAACGCATCCAATACATAAATACCCACAAACACACAAACAAAGTCACATACACTCTGTTTTATATATATATATATATATATATATATATATATATATATATATATATATATATATATATATATATATATATATATATATATATATATAAGAAAAAAAACAAGGAAACGAAAAAAAATGTTGTTCTGTTTTATTTTCGCATACAGAGCTATACACATTGTATGTTGCTTTTGGCTTTCTTCACTGGAATACCATCGCCTGAGAAAGCTGGCGGCTGGTCTCGCAGCTGGCAGCCTGGTAAATATTTGTCCCTCAGGGTGTAGTCATAACGCTGGTCTCTCGGTTGGTGGGCTGACATGTGATTGTAGTTTGGGAGACTATCGAGGGGGTATTATACATCTGGCTGTATGGCACATCAAACATCTGTCTATTGAGCTCATCACAAATCTGGTTTTTGGGTCAATCAAAGATCTGACTGTATCTTGGTTGATTATTGGATGCACCACACTGATATGCGGTACTGCCTTGGTTGACTTGGTTAATTTGGTTGCTTCGCTTAGTGCCTTGTCTGACTTGAGCACACTTACTAACTTGATAGTTTTGGTTAGTGTTTTATTTGGCTTGAGCTGGCTTGGTTGTGCTGCTTTGTTTGATTGGCTCGATGAGTGTCAGCTAGGATCTCACTATTCATAACTATCATCTGTTCATATTCTTGGCGAGTTAGTTTTATCCTCAGCTTTGTGTGAAAGTTTTTTTTTATCGGATTAGCCAAAGACGTGGCGGGTGTGTAAACTGGTCGTTCCTCTGTAGAATGAGACAAACATGGCATTATTACCAGCGTGCATAGGTCTAACAGTCTCACCATTACGAGTCATATAGACCAGTTAGCAGGCACAGTCTTGAGATCTGTAGCCATCAGCGGTTCACACTGACCGTCTGTTACCAATCTCGGGTTTATATACTAGTGTTTGAGCGACGTGTAAACAGGTTTCAGTGAGTTCTATGTCAAGCGTCTCACATTACGCCAACCTTTTTACGTATGGCACGACTAAGCGACCTACAACCCGATTGTTAACCCATTCTATCTTTGAAATGGTTGCAGAATACGCGTCATACGCGAATACCAGCTGATCCAGTATTTGCTTCAAAGATCAAATAGCAAATACCCGCGTTGAGCCGCTGTCGCGCTATTAAAACTCTCTTGGAATATGACATGCGGCCTGGATACATCTATTTGGTCAGATTCGTAATCTGCGACATGTCTCGGGATTTTTTTTTAAGCCACTAGGTAATGTGAATTTCAGACTGATGATTCATTGTTCTTTATTCCTACCAAAGAGGTTATTTGCTATATACATAAAGCTGAGGTTGCAATTATGACTGCCCTTACAAAATAATTTAGTCTCTCTATCATCCGTCTCAGACATTAGGTCATATATCACCATTAGCCGTCGTCTACAACTTGTTCATTTTTCCATATCCGGCAGGCCTTTGTTAAATGTGATACAATTCACAGTCTCATACGTAGCTTGCCATTTTGCATTGCACAATATAACTTTCTTCGGGTGTGGGGCGATCATGTATGGGAGATGGGCTAAGAACTTCTGCACAAAGACAAATGTTCAACTCTCTGTTAGTCCCGCAATCAGAGCCGTAAACGGATGTATCTACCTAGGATCCATGACTAATAATAGCCACCTACTTAGACACGTTGTATAATTTAACGGGATCTAACTGCCCGCTCCGGGTGTCAGCCCCGTCTCTACGCGCCCGCCCACCCGCTGCCCTGCACACACTCACGCGCGCGCACGAAATTTAATCGTATATACATAAACCAGTAGACACATATGAGTTAATTAGACACATTTTGAACTAGTTTTTTTAAACCTAATTATCTCCCCTATGAGGTGCAGTTTTGAACTAGCCATCATGAGGTGCTATACCTCTTACATAATATTATACTACGGGACTTAAGGGGGAAACCACCTTATTTTGGTAATTGATTAGGACAATGCCCACTACTTACGTAGCTGGTCTCTTCTGCTTCCATTTGGTCTGTACATCATTGTATGTTGTGATATACTGTTAGTTGGTAATCTAGTTTTATGGCCAATCAATTTCACTTGCTGTTTTCTGGTAAAATATATCGCTGCTGTAACCTCTACTTTAGTCCTGATTTCTTCATTTCTGATGTTCTCTTTTCTTGATATATTGAGTATTCAAAACAATGTTTTCCCGTAATAAATTTGAATAACGTAGTCAAAAACAATAGATTGCACGATTTATTGCCTGGCATATTTCGCTGCATCTCGTCAGGTACATACTGCAGAATTCACACAACGTAAAGTAAATTAAATAGATAAATCCATCAAGCTGAAATATACACATATTCGCACAGTAATGCCAATTGTCTACCACGGTAATGTTAAGCTAACTAACATGTTTTTCTGTTTGCACAAATCTGGCTTGCGTTGATTGATCATTATTGCTTCTGCAAACTTTAACAAGCGAGTATTTTGTGTGCTGAACAACACGCGAAAGGCAATGTCTCTGTTAATCAAATGGCCGCTTTCGAGAATGTGTCTAGAAATTGTGTACGCTGGAGGCTTCCGGTGTGTCGGTCCCACTAGGCTCGCATCGCCTGTGTGTCGCATCTTGTCGACCCATTGAGGTATGTGTTCTGACACTCTTTTGTTCAGCTGTCTCTCTGTTCTACCGAAGTAGAAGGCCTGGCAACTACATGTGAATTGGTAAATACAATTGTTTTTTGGCGTACAGAGGAACAGGCTATTTCACTGCTGGTGTGGGAATCGGTGTGGTTCTATACCTAATGACAGGAGTTGCAGCACAGAATGTTCGGCCTACTGCTTCAGTAAGCCGGTCTTGTATACAGCCGGGCTTGGATGACATTACGTCATCTCCTCGAAAGGATAGCTGGATGAATACCTTGAGTTTAGGGACTGTAGTTTCGTCTGGCTTTGGTGTGGGCTGTTGGCAGTGTCGCTTTATAAATCCACAGACAGATTTGTGCAAACAGAAAGACATGTTAGTCAGCTTAAAATTAACGTGGTAGATAATTGACATTACTGTGCGAACATGTGTATATTTCAGCTTGATGGATTTATCTAGTTAATTTACACTGAGTACTCGAAAAAATGAGAATATCGACATGATAAGGATGCTTGAAGATCTACAAATTGATGGAAACGACCCTAGACTTGTAATAAACATATATTGGAAACAACAAGATACCATCAGAATTGATAACTATGTAGGTCAATATCAGCCTATTAAAAGAGGTGTGAGACAGGGATGTGTAGTGTCTCCAGATCTTTTTTCCCTGTCCAGTGAAAATATTTTCAGAAATATAGAAGATATGGAATGAATCAACATTGGGGACGATGCATCAATAACATTAGATATGCAGATGATACAGTCTTGATTGCAGACAATGAACGGGACCTGCAAAATTTAGTAGATGCGGTTGTTGCACACAGTGAACAATTAGGGTTAGAACTGAATATTAAGAAGACACAGATTGTATGGTCGTCACTGGGAAGAAGGAAATACCACAATGTGATGATATACGAGTAAATAGGCATATTCTTAAGCAAGTTAATCGATACAGTTATCTCGGCACAGTCATAACATCTGATGGGAGATAGGTTGAAGAGATTGGAACAAGAATTACCATTGCAAAGGTGGCCTTTTGCAAGATGAAAAAAAACATACTGACCAATAAAAAGATATCAATTGAAACGAGAAAAAAGAGTATTGAAGTGCTACATAGAACCTATCTATACTTTTGTATGGATCTGATGGCTGTGGAAATGTGGTTTCTGAGGAAAATGCAAATAATACCATGGACAGACAGAAAAACCAATGAACAAGTCCTTCAAGAAACAACTGAAGATCGTAAACTGATTAGAGTCATTAGACGTAGACAGTCAAAATTTTGTGGGCATGTTATAAGAAGAAATGAATTGGAGAACTTGGTGACAACTGGTAAGATCGAAGGGAAGAGACCAAGGGAAAGGCCGAGAATTAAATACATGGATGGCTTGGCCACGTGGCATGGTCGAAACAGGAACACGGAGCTGATCCACGACTCTGGTGATCGAGTGAGGTGGCAGAACATGACCGCCCACGCTTATCGGCATGGCACATGATGGATGGATGGATTCTTCTGAGGAATCTCATATCTGTTGTTGTGATTTTTCTTTGCTTCTTTTCTGTCATTGTCTAGATTTGGCATTGATAGCATAGGTTTGGTAGGAAGAATGTGTTGTAGAGTGCATTCTTAGTAATTATTGATAAATGCTTGTTCTATAGTATTGGTGTAATTTGTCCAATGAGTTGACTTGCCTTATTGCATTTAATTACGATCTCGTCTTCTGAGTTGCCATTTCATGATATTATACTTCCTAAGTATTTGAAGCTCCTTGCTTGTTTCGGTGGGTTTTTTTTTTTTTTTTTTTTTGACGGCTGTGATTGATGCCGAGTTCATTCATTGACACCTTACCGTCTTGACAGACGATAATTTGGTACATTGTGCTTCAAAAAGGCTTAATAACTACGGCCCATGGCGGTGGCGAGTGTGGCTGATAAGGCCAATTCGTGCTGCAAATGTTTGTACACAGTGGATGCATGTGAAAATATGGTAATTTCCACCATCATGCACCATCTTACGTCTCTCACTCTTTATCTGCAATCATTTTCTCCTTTGTCTTTATTTCATTTCTGACAGATGCCCTCCACGCAACACGTTCGGCTGCGATTTGCTCCCAATGCGCTTTATCAAAGCCTGTATCAATCATGTCACGCTTACACACATCTTCGGTCGTGGATGGGTCAAGCCGAAGACATTCTTCAACAGGTGTGGTCACTTGAGGACTTAGAACCTGGCGAGGAGTGGGTACAAGTGCCAACAGATTTCTGCACATCCTTTTCAGTTTGCATCCAACTAGACAGAAAATACAGACAAGAAAACCCGGCAGCTGTGGAGGCGGAAGTACAAGCGTTGATTTTCGAGAATTCCCTGGACGGTGATGCTGTCATTTACACAGATGGGTCGGTCTTCCGACATGTGAGAAGCTCACGGGCCTTTACGGCTCAAGCCGGAGTGAGAATTGTGAAGGAGGACTCTGGTGCTTTTGCTGAGACCACAAGTAGTCTGACTATGGAAGTCATGGCAGTAAGTAAAGCAATAACATGGCTCGAGACACAGACATTCACTAGGGCATGTTTCCTTAGCGACTCAATGAACATGCTAAAGAAGATAGAGATGGGGCAGATCCGAAGAGACTGGTTGCTGTCTCTGGTGCGGTCTTGGCTGGCAAAGATTAGTTTCATCTTCGTGCCAGGGCATGCGGGAGTACAAGGGAATGAGCGGGCTGACAAGCTCGCATGTAACGCTACTGTGGAGGGCGGACGCGCCATGGACCAGGCTGACATTCTGAATGCTCTACGAGAAGTGAGACTTCTGCGAGAACCATCTGATGACTGTGAATCTACAACAATGGCCAGACTGCGAGAACAGCAAATTAAAAGAGGGGTAGCCAAATAAGAACACTACGCAGGAAACTAAAGAAGACTAATAAACCAAGACAGAACTGGTGTCGTTAGCCGCTTCACGCTGCGGGATTTGCTGAGGAGGGGATCCGAGCACTTATGGGCCGAATGGTTCGATGTGCAATGAGGATGATCTGTCGACTAACTAACTAATTAACTTACACACATCTTTGTATCGTAGTAGAAGCCGACCCTAAGATCTCCTACCCATTTGTAATTCACAAAAAAAAAAACAAAGATGTCCTTTGGTATTCTACCATCATCCATCCTCCTAACATGTCATATCCATCTAAGTCTACGAAGACTGAGCATGGAACGCATCGTCACACAACTTGATCTTTCCAATACTTCAGTATTTGTGATTTTGTCTTGCCACCTAATACCAAGTATTATTAGCACACACCGCATATGAAAGCTGTTTAAGCGTTTCTCTTGGTGTGAGTAAGTTGTCCAGGTTTCACTGCCACAAAGAAGAGTACTAAGGACACAGGCTTGGTAGATGAGGACTTTTGTTTTGGCAGTAAGCTTCCAGACTCTTTTTGCTAACACGTTCATTGTTGTTAATGCCTTGCCAATCCTGATGTTGATTTCCTGATCTAGGGATAATTTGCTATTTACCTCTGATCCTAGATATATGAGGGTGATATGTGATCCTATATATAGAGGGTGGGGGATAGTACACAACCAAGCTTAACTTCACTCTTGATTTCAAACTCTCCTGAAGTTGCACCATCAAACTTGATTATACCCTTCATGCCTGTGTGAAAGGATTCCACAATGGACAGAAGAGTAGGTGGGCAGCCAATCTTCTTTAGTGCTTTGAACAGACCCTCACGACTGACCAAATCGAATGCCTTTGTGAGGTCGATGAAGGCAATAAACAGTGGTTGGTTTTGTTCCCGGCATTTTTCTTGCATTTGTCGCAATGAGAATAATATATCAATGGTAGACCGGGTCTTCGGAAGCCACACTGTGATTCGGGGTAGACTTGATCTCCTAGGACTTGAAGTCTACGCAGAACAATTCTGGCAAATACTTTCCCAACAATACACAGAAGTGAGATACCCCTATAGTTGTTACAGTCGCTCCGATCGCCCGCGTTCTTGTACCGCGTTACGATGCTCGAATCTTTGAAATCATGTGGGACTTGTCCTTCCCGCCAACATAGCTCTATTACCTGGTGGATCTGTAGAGTGAGTGTGTCTTGCCCACTCCTGATTACCTCTATTGGAATCCCATCCTTATCTGGAGCCTTGCCAGATGCAGGTTAATTTATAGCACACTTAACTTCTGTTATGGTGGGAAGTGTGTCCAGGTGGTCAAGAGTTGGTAGAGCCTCTATGGCGTTGAGGGCATCATTCGCTAGTTTGGTCTCACTTGAGTAAAACTCTAAATAGTGCTCTACCCATCTATCTATCTGCTGTTTCTTATCAGTGATGATTTCTCCAGTCAAGGTTTTCAGTGGTGCACTTCTTTTGATCATTGGACCACAGGCTTTCTTTATTCCTTCATACATACTTCTAATGTTTCCCTTATCACTTGCGATTTGAATGGACTCGCATAACTTGATCAAATAGCCATTCGCACACTGTCTGGCAGCCTTTTGCGCATCCTTTTTACCTTGCTTCAGCTCACTCAGGGTGTTACGCAGTGTTCTTTCCTTGTTTCTTAAGAGAGCTACCTTCTTTTTATCAATCAAGGGCTGCAGTATCTGGTTTATTGCCGCAAACCAGTCCTGCCTCTTATGATCCACAGTGCCGTAAACCCCTACCGCTGTTTTATAAATAGTTTCCTTAAGTTTACTCCATTTATCATTTACTATACAATTTTCTGATGTATCAGTGAAAGCGTCCTCAAGTTGCTGTTGAAATTCAAAGCACTTGCCAGGATCGTGAGTGTTATAATATGAATCCTGGGGCTAGATTTGTGTTTAGCTGTGTAGATTCTCTTTGGTCTCAGTCTAACCCTTGCAACAACCAAAGAATAATCAGTATCACAGTCAGCACTGTGGTAACTTCGAGTTAATGATGTTTGGTTCAGATGTCTCCGTGTGATGATGAAGTCCAGTTGATGCCAATGACCGGATCTTGGATGTTTCCATGTGACCTTATGCAGCTCTTTTGTTTCTAAAAAGGAGTTTGTAATACATAGGTCATTTCTGGTGCAATTCTCCAGCAGCCTTTGCCCATTGTTGTATTTTCCAAGGCACACTGGCCATGAACTCGAGTCCTTGCCCACACGAGCATTGAAATCACCGAGCATGTAAATGTAGTAGGATTTTGGAACTGCCTTGATCACAGAGCCTAGCTCCTCATAGAACGCATCAGAGGAAGCGAGTGTTGGTGCATATTCAGTGATAATGGTGGCAAAACCACAAGAGGTTGCCAAGCGCAGGGATAATAGTCTTTCATTACTTCCAGCTGGGATATCATTCATTCCCAGAAGTGAATTCTTCACTGCAAAGCCCACACCATGTTGCATTTTTTCTGCCTGCCCTCTGCCCTTCCCAAAAAAAGGTGTAATTCTTTTCCCTGAGTGACTCTTCCTCGGCGAGGCGAGTCTCCTGCGGGCCAGCAATACCAATGTTAAGACGATTGAGTTCGGCATCAATCACAGCCGTTTTTCTCACATCGTAAATATTTTTCAAGTCAGTGGAAAATCCTGGACACATGGTTCTTACGTTCCTGGTTGCAAGACGTAGCTTAAGATTTCTATTTTCTTTTTATTAGTACCTGGTGCATTGGTTTTACAGCCTGCGAATCAGATTTTGTCCTAGCCCTAAGCACCCATTGAAGCAGGCAGGCTGTGTCAGTTCAGCACCAAATTGGCCGGTGGCTGCCCAGCTTGAGGCTGGCGGTAGCTGATCAGTGACACCTGTGGGTGTCTCCTACCGTCAGAGGCAACGCGTGGCGCCCCATGTCTACGCCAATAGACAAGGGCTTATAACCAGTAACAGTTACCTCTCGCTTTGATTCCGAGACCGGTTAAGACCAGGGATGGAGTTATTGCCTCTCCATAGCACAAAGCCTGGGCTAAAATATAGAGACCATGTGTTGCCCATGCAGCATCATCCTTCTCTCGGCCTGCCTAGTTCACTCCAGAGGAAAGATAACACCTATACATCTGGAACAAGATAAGCTGCAATACTCTAACTGTCCGCCTGTTGGAGCTTCTATCCTACACCAGCTGCCAACCAAGGCTTACGGCCTGGTCTGCCCTGCCATGACATTTAGTCTTTAGGTTGCATTTCCTCGCACCAGGCGAACGCTTGTACCCTCCCAATTGCGCACTTCCATCCGAAGCCGTTGGCACAATGTGGGGTATCGGGTTTGGTAAGCGCCTCCCAACATTCGGTGCTGACAGAAAGCAGGTAGTACCGTCTACTGTCAGACGGTTGCTCAGTCATATCTGACTAAGACCTGAGTTCAATCGTCTTAACATTGATTTTGCTGGCCCGTAGGAGACTCGCCTCGCTGAGGAAGGGTCACTCAAGAAAAACAATTACACATTTTTGGAAGGGCAGAGAGCAGGCAGAAAGAATGCAACATGGTATGGGATTTGCATTGAAGAACTCGCTACTGGGAATGATTGAAATTCCAGCTGGAGGTAATTAATGACTATTATCCCTGTGCTTCGTATTGTTTTGCCACCATTATCACTGCATATGCACCGACACTAACTTCCTCTGATGATGTGAAGGATTCGTTCTATGAGGAGTTTTACTCTGTGATCAAGGCAGTTCCAAAATCTGATAACATTTATATGCTCGGTGACTTCAATGCTCGTGTGGGCAGGGACTCAAGTTCATGGCCAGTGTGCCTTGGAAAATACAACATCGGTCGCATGAATGAAAATGGCAAAGGTTGCCGGAGCATTGCACCAGAAATGACCAAAGTATTACAATCTCCTTTTTGTACAACCAAAGAACTGCATACATAAGGTCACATGGAAATATCCAAGATCCGGCTATTGGCATCAGCTGAACTTCATCATCACACGGAGACAACATTTGAACCATATATCATTGACTCGAAGTTACCACAATGCTGACTGTGATACGGATCATTCTTTGGTTGTTGCAAGGGTTAAACTGAGACAACAGATAATCTTCACAGCTAAACACAAATCTAGCCTCAGTATTAATACTATTAACATCCACGATCCTGATAAGTGCTTTGAGTTCCAACAGCAAACTTGAAGACGAGTTCATTGATACACCACAAAATTATAAAAGTGAAAAGTGGGGTAAACTTAAGGAAACTCTTTATAAAACAGCGAAGGGGTTTCCCTCACTGTGGATCACAAGAGACAGGACGGGTTTGCGGCAAACAACCAGAGACTGCAGCCCTTGATTGATAAAAAAAAGATAGCTCTCGTAATTAAGAAACAATGAAAGAACAATGAGTAACATGCTCAGTGCTCTGAAGCAAGCTAGGAAGGATGTGCAAAAGGTTTCCAGGCAGTGTGCACATGACTATTGGATCAAGTTATGTGAGTCCATTTAAATCGCAAGTGATAAGGGAAACACCAGAAGCATGTATGAAGGAATAAAGAAATCCTGTGGTTCAATGATCAAAAGAAGTGCACCACTAAAAACCTTGCCTGGAGAAATCATCACTGATAAGAACCAGCAGATGGATAGATAAGAAGAGCACTGTTTGGTGCTTTACTCAAGTGAGGCCAAACTAGCGGATGATGCTCTCAACGCCATGGAGGCCCTGCCAACTCTTGACCACCTGGACACACTTCCCACCATAACAGAAGCTAAGTGTGCTATAAATGAACTTGCATCTGGCAAGGCTCCAGGTAAGGATGGGATTCCAATAGAGGTTATCATTAGTTGGCAAGAGACACTCACTGTACAGATCCACCAGCTAACAGAGCTATGAGGGCGAGAAGGATTTCAAAGATTCAAGTATCATAACATTGTACAAGAACAAGGGCGATCGGAGCGACTGTAACAACTATAGGGGTATCTCACTTCTGTGTATTGAGAAAGTATTTGCCAGAATTGTTCAGCACAAACTTCAAGTCATGGGAGATCAAGTCTACCGGTCTACCATTGATATGATATTCTCATTGCAACAAATGCAAGAAACATGCAGTGAACACAATCAACCACTGTTTATTGCTTTCATCGACCTCACAAAGGCATTTGATTTGGTCAGTCGTGAGGGTCTGTTCAAGGCACTAAAGAAGATTGGCTGCCCACGAACTCTTCTGTCCATTGTGGGATCGTTCCACACAAGCATGAAGGGTATAATCAAGCTTGATGGTGCAACTTCAGAAGAGTTTGAAAACAAGAGTGGCATTAAGCAAGGTTGTGTACTAGCCCACACCCTCTACGGAATATACTTTTCACTACTACTGATATATGCCTTTCGTGATCAGGATGGTGGTATATTCATTCACTCACGCTCAGATGGCGGCCTCTACAATGCTCAGAGATTGAAGGCCAAGACCAAAATTAGAAAGGTACTGATCAGAGAGTTGCTTTTTGTAGATGATGCTGTAATTACGACTCACTCTGTGGAAGAATTACAACATCTACTATCTGCATTCTCCAATGCTTGTTCTGAATTTGGTTTAACAATTACCAAAAGAAGACACAGATATGTCGCATGGTGCACATGGGGTACCAGCAATCTTTATTCTTTATTGACAACGCCGAACTGGAGATAGTAGACCATTTTACCAATCAAGGATTAGAGGTAAATAGCAAATTATCCGTAGATCATGAAATCAACATCGGAATTGGTAAGGCAGTAACAACAATGAACAGGTTAACAAAATGAGTCTGGGAGAATAGGAAGCTTACTGCTAAAACAAAGTCCCGTGTCTATCAAGCCTGTGTCCTTAGTACTCGTTTTTATGACAGTGAAGCCTGGTCAACTTATTCACACCAAGAGAAACGTTTAAACTGCTTTCATATGCGGTGCCTATGAAGAATACTTGGTATTAAGTGGCAAGACAAAATCACAAATACTGAAGTATTTGAAAGATCAGGTTGTGTGACGGTGTATTCCATGCTCAGTCTTCGTAGACTTAGATGGATAGGACACGTTAGAAGGATGGATGATGGTAGAATACCAAAGGACACAATTTTTGGTGAATTACAGATGGGTAAGAGATCTCAGGGTCGGCCACTACTACGATACAAAGATGTCTGTAAGCGGGACATGATTGATACAGGCATTGATAATGCATATTGTGAGCAAGTCGCCGCTGAACGTGTTGCATGGAGGGCAAATATCAGAAATGGAATAAAGACAAAGGAGAAAATGATTGCAGATAAGTCACATACCGAGCATGTCAGACGTAAAATGGTGCTTGATGGTTAAAATGACGATGCATTCACATGCATCCATTGTTGACGAACATTTACAACGCGAATTGTTCTCATCAGTCACATTGGCTACCGCCATTATTGTAGTTATTATGCCTTTTTGAAGCACACTATAACAAACTATCGTCTGTCAAGACGGCAAGGTGCCAATTATATTTGATCCAGTGATAATAACTGCAATTGACCATATATGAGTTAGTGATTGCATAGTTAAACATGCAGGCAGGACAATGACAGGACATGAAAGGATTCCTAACGGACGATAGTTACCTCTGAGTTGTGTCGGCGAACACTTTAGCTCGAGTATAAGAGGTGAAGAAACATCATGGCAA
The DNA here is from genome assembly GCA_963921405.1 of Cepaea hortensis. Classification (NCBI taxonomy): domain Eukaryota; kingdom Metazoa; phylum Mollusca; class Gastropoda; order Stylommatophora; family Helicidae; genus Cepaea; species Cepaea hortensis. The sequence goes on along the minus strand of OY992876.1, from coordinate 490,216,498 downwards.
GACAGTTAAGCCTTGTGTAGCGCTGTACTTGCTTGGGTCAGATATGAGTTGTGGATGCTTCTGGATATCTAAACCTGGTGGGCTGGATAGAGAGGGGCGTAAGGGCTTGTTTTAACTCTCATCACAGCAGAACAATACTCTTGAACTACCGGAGGATTGAACAAACAGTAAAGTCACGGACTTTGGAAACTGTTCCACAAGTAATCAGTCGTTAGACAAAGATATGTCTAATACTGCCATGTTGTATTGTTATAAGATATAATCCACGTAATGAGATGTTTTGAAAACTGTGCAGGTTTGAATCACTGAGATCATAAGTGACATATAATGATCGTTATATACTTAATTAAAGTTTATACATTATATTAATAATTAAATTAAAGGAATATATATACCGCTAATATATGTATGTATATATATATATATATATATATATATATATATATATATATATATATATATATATATATATATATATATATATAATATAAAATTCGTTTTAAATAATGGATAAATGAAATAGTTATATAATAAATAAACGACTTTATTGTTAGGATTATATACATGTGTTTGTTACTTGAAATAAGATATTTATAGATTTTTGTCGTTCAGAATTGCAAGTGGTAGTACCAAGTATTAGTGCCAGAGAACAGAACACTCAAGATATAAATAGAGTAGCAGCTTAATTAGATTCATTAAACGTTAGAATATTTGTTGAAATGCTTATAGGATTATTAGAAACCAAATATATTTCAAACTGTTGTATAGTTCAAAGGAAATACAATAAGCGCCCCCCCCCCCCCCCAAAAAAAAAAAAATGTTTTCGATTTCTTTCTTTTTTTTTTTTTGCGCGCGCGGCCCGTCAATGTAATTCAATGACACCATTTTGTGTCTCATGGCATATTAAAAGATAGTCACGCCTAAGTACGTGACAGATGTCGATCTTGAGCCACGAGGCGCATGCCGAGTAGTCACGGAAGCGAATATGAAAGATTTGAGAAGGTGACTGAGATATAATTCAAGTCGTGGTTGTGGTTGAGTGTGGACATTTTTATGAAGATGGCAATGGCTAAGAATAGTGCTGCCTTTCGAATGATTCTTATGGTAGAAATAGTTGTACACATTTTAGAAATGCAGTTGATATTGTGCGAGTGAACGTTAATGTGTTCGTTTATTACTTGCATATCTGACATTAACCCGGTCAACAAATGCCCGCAGAAATCGGATGTGTCGGCCTAACGGCGCAAGAACGCAGCTCTGCTGTAAAAAGGCACAACGCAATCACGTCAGAAAAAAAAAACTCCGGAAGAACGCAGCAGCAGAAGAAGAAGTATATCTGACATTCGCAGAAAGGAAGAAATTAAATATAAAAAGGAACTCGTCTTGTGTAATGAATCAGTCGAAGTTGGTAGATGTGTCGAGGTGTTTACAGTATAATCCTGTGGTCTAACCTTTGTATATCAACACCTAATATGGTTAAAGACCAGGAAAGAAGGAACTGAACCATAGCCATGATTGGGGCCTTTGAAGTTAAAACCAGTTACAAGGGCGACTTGAATAAGATTATAAGAGAGCATCAACATAACATTGAGTGGTGCTCTGGAAGCTAGTATTACGCCCAACCCCAACTGTCATTAAAACTGTGGAAACCAGGGTGTTACCAAAATATCCATTATCACATTTATGAATCAATGCCAGAGTATTATACCTATACGCCTAGGTGTAACGAGCAAGTAGAATGAAGCTGCACAAGTATGTTCCAACAAAAATAGCCATCATGTGACGCAAAGAGAGCCCATTGTTCATGGCGCATAGAGCATGATTGTCCATGGCACTCGGATGACCACAATAAATAGATCATCTTTGTCTATGGCAGGGACACTCCACAACTTCAAATGCTAAATGTGTTTTATATATGCTATTTACTGCCAATTTAATATATACATACACCAAATACAACACATTTCAAAGGTTTTTGTCTATATTTATCAAAGTTGGGTATTTCTGATCTCCATTGTGAATAAAAGAAGCATTAATACTATCATGATTTCTAACATTTTCTTTCTTTATGTGTTTTCTTTCAAATAACCAGTTTGAGATGAATAAAATAACTTCCAACATAACAATTAGATGCAAGCTTTGAAAGTTGCATATATGAAATAAAACACCAGCACATCAGCTTTAAGAATTAAAACTCAGTCTTCTGGAGGATTTACAATAAACAATTTCACTATTGTTCATGATCTTTCATGTTATCTATATCTATAAAACAGAGTGTATGTGGTTTTGTGTGTGTGTGGGTAGTTTTGTATTGGATGCGTTCAATAACGGTACATCCGATTGAGATGAAATTTTCTACACGTCTTCCTTTCATTCCTGTGCAACCAACTATAATAGTTTCTTAGTGTAAAATCTTCTACTTATTTAATAACATTTACTTTTTCGTTTTTCATTATATAAGTTCTATATAGCAGGGGGACTTCACTCTAGAAAAGTTATTTCAAGGGGCTAACTTTTAATAACATTTCTATATACTTTATAGTCATATTGTTGGACTTACTTGCACTATTGTTAAACTGTTTGTCTATAGTTATTTTTAGGCATATGAGTTATAATAAATAATGATATAATCTTTAAGGCATTTTCAAAGTTTGCATAAAAATAATGCATAATGCATAACATTGTAACCCATCTTTCTCTGCTTACAGAACTTATCAACTGTCATGTCGGTGATTAAAAACAGTTTTCATTAAAAATAATGAATGGTGTGTGGAAGGACGTTCTTTTAAGTTACTGTGCGCCAGGAACTGGGCGAAACCACGCCGGGTCAGATAGATAGACAGACAGATAGTCGGGAACGGAAGCTTATTTGACTACTTATATGAATTAAATGACATACTCCCCACCAGGGACTGGGTGAAGCCGGGCCGGGTCAGACAGACAGACAGATAGACAGAAAGTCGGGAACGGGAGAGCTTATATGACTACGTATATGAATTAAATGAGATGCTCCCCACCAGGGACTGGGTGAAGCCGGGCCGGGACAGACAGACAGACAGACAGATAGACAGACAAACAAATAGTCGGGAACGGGAGAGTTATATGACTACTTATATGAATTAAATGAGATGCTCCCCACCAGGGACTGGGTGAAGCCGGGCCGGGTCAGACAGACAGACAGACAAACAGACAGACAGACAGACAGACAAACAAGCAGACAGACTGACTGATAGATAGATAGATCCCCAACTATTGCCTTCAGTATGACAAATGCATACACGCTCTAGATTACTCAACTTATCCAATACTGAAAATGTACAACAGGCGTGTCATTTTATAAGCCATTATGTCTGTTCTCATCTCTCAAGACATACCATCATATTCTGTGAAAAGAAGTTCTCAGAAGCAAAGTATTGTGACATTGTGGTTCAGAAAATTTAAATTTTTTTTCTTCTTCAACATATTTAAATATTATTTTTATACTTATCATTCCATTAGATAAGAGGCCAAGACAACAGCTGCCATTTTCCAAGATATATCATCCAATGCTTTGCCGACTGGCATAGGCGATCATCCCTCTCCACAAATGGTGATCTCCGATAGCATGGATCAATTTGTGTCTTGACTAACTTCCGTGCCATGACATAAGACTGTCAATATTCTTCTTATGCTGTCTTCCTCTATCTCTCTTTCCAAAAATCTTTCCAGTTGTCACAACATATTTGTGAAGTTAGGTTATTTAGACTAGGATATACATAACAGGTTCCCAGTTGGTAGTGGCTATCATCCTATATTGCCTTCTTAGGAAGCCTGTGAAATGGCTCGTTTACTCCCACTTGGGGAGCCTTGATGATACCGCAAGTTCCATTCACGAAAATAGAGAAATATTGGTTCCTATCGAACGCGTGGGGACCACAGAATGTTAACTCTAGACCTAGAGAAAATGGGTCCCTCTCTGATATAAATGAACAAGGTCCAGTGTGTGGTTTTCTGTCCTCATCATATCCCCACTGTCTATAATTATATTATGCATGCACAGCACATCTATAGAGTGAACTGAAGAAACATTCAGGCCACAGGACAGTCAGCGTGTGCACAGAACATACAAGGTTTACACCAACTTGACTGTCAGGGTGTTGGGAGTGTAGGTACAGGACATAGAGAGGACAAGGGCCAGAATAGAGTCAGAACGACATAGATAACGACATACAGGACACAGGTAAGGACATCGACAGTATAGTCGATATAATAGAGACAGGACATAAGTCCGGACACAGAGTGGTCACAAGACAGTACATCTACAAGACAGTAGATAGAGTGGAGACAGGACGTAGGTGGGGACACGGACGTGTCATAGACAGGACACCGGCAGGACAAGACTGAGTAATAGGAGGGGACATAAGTTCACGGGACACTGCCCTGAACGGACTAGACATCAGTACACTGAATAACCTAACCTAACACGGACGGACTGCAGTACGACGTGACGGCTAAGACAGCACGGGGGTCACGAACGGCACGGGGTCCAGTACCACGAGTCAAGCCGACCAGGCAGAAAACGCCAGACGGGACTTAGACAGTTTCAGAGGAAGGACGTTGTGTTTCCTAGAGCGAGTGGATAGCTTTTGCGAGAGTGCTAGTTTGAAGATAGCGAGTGTAGGACTTGTGTAATTGACTGTGTGCTACAAGCGTATGTAAGGCGGCATGTGTGTGTGTGTGTGTGTGTGTGTGTGTGTGTGTGTGTGTGTGTGTGTGTGTGTGTGTGTGTGTGTGTGTGTGTGTGTGTGTAAAATGAAGTCACCGCCTGTGTGCACATTTTAACTGTGATCAGGGTCGCCTGAATAAATTGTGAGAAGAACCATATGCACGACTGATGTTTTCTTGAGTGCATATGAAGGAGTTAGAATACTTGTGTGCGTGTGAGACGCTGACAGGCACAACTTAATTGGTGTCAGAAAGTGGTCAATCTTACGATTGATTAAAAAAAACCCATAGCCGAAAAGTGTGTGTAGAAAGTAAGAACGTATTTACGAATGAAAGTAAAACCTGAGAGTGAGTAATTACAGACTTAAAAATTGAAAACATATGTACATTTGATGAATTACATGTATCATGTTTTCAGGTTGACGTTTCAGTTGATGGTCCACGAGTGTTGAAGACTACAATACATAACTGAACACGACAGACGACAAGACGACCGACAAAGCTCACAAACATATATAACGCATTTAATTCCTCTCCTCTGAATTATTGACTTGACAGACACAATTTTTTCTTGTTTTCTATTACTAATTGTTACTCTTCTGAAAAACAGAAGTATGGCTAGAAAATAGAGTAGATGTCAACAACCCAGAGTGTATACAAGCTCGAGCAGAAAGTCATCCGAGTAATACAGGGGGAAAAAGCAAAAGTTGATTGAATTCAGATACGTACCCATTTTTTTCCGATATTGCATTTAAAGAAGCACTCTATTTTTTTTGGGATATTGCTGTAAATTAATACCTATAATTATTGCATTGTATATGTACATTCTATTATTATTATACATAACTACAACAGAATTGTTGAACATAACTTGTAAGAATGTCAACTTTGAAAGAGATGCTGTTGCAGAGAGGGAAGAAAGAGAACAAGAACGTGTACATAAGAAAGAACTAGCAGATGTAGAGTTAGCTAAAGTTACCAAACTGAAAGAGCTAGAGTTAGCTGAAGCTACCAAACTTAAAGAACTAGAGTTAGCCGAAGCAACCAAATTAAATGCAATTGAGGCACATACCCAGTTAAAAATGAAAGAACTGGAAGTCGAATCACAGGTGCATATTGCAACAACAAATTTGAAAAGTAAAGAAGAAGAAAACAAATACAATAAGTATAAAGGCGTGGATAAACCATTCTGCCAAAGCGACTCAATTTCAGCATGGTCTGAGAACTTCGAGTATCAAATGAAGTACCAAGAGATCCCGAAAGAACACTGGGTCATGATTTATTTGAAAAATCTGTCAGGGGAGCCTTTGAAATTCATAGAATCTATTCCCCAAGAACTGGGGAAAGATTATGACCATGTACACCAACGTATCATGCAACATTTTTTTGTTAGATGCACCAGGGTATTAGGTACTGTTCTCTAAACTAATACCTAAAACGAATCAGACGTTCATTGATTACGTTTCTCACGTGCAAGATATTTATAATAAATGGCCGAACGCTGCAAAGGTAAACAAAAGCTATGAAAAGTTAAGAGATTTAATGATAATGGACAAAATTATTTCATCAATTCCAACCCCTTTTGCCAAATTTTTACAACAGTCTGATGTGGAATCTTTAGAACAATTAGAAATTAAAGGTTGCGCTTATTTTTCATCCAATAGGGAGATCTTTAGTTCAAACAACAACGAAAATAATATAGTAGCAGCAGCAAACATCAAACCACAGAAACCCAGTAGATACAGAGCGAAACAAAGATCCAATGCACCACAATGTCCATACTGCAAATTCTCTCATTTTCAATTTGAAATGTGTGATGCAAATCCAGGTTATCCAGCTCGCCTAGATATGATGGTAAAAAACAGCAAGGTAAAAGAGAAACTTACCGGCATGCTGTAAAATGTTTTTTTTTTTTTGTGTGTGCAAATCTTACGGGCACTATAGCTTAAATGTCAAGGTCGCCAGAGATTGAGAAGTGTGAATGCAGTATTCATTGGCTCATCTTCTGAGAGCGAATGTGAGGATGAAGGAATGAAAGAAATTGAAGATAATGCTCTAGCAGCAATTGATATCCTAAATTATGATAGACGTCAAACATGTCATAAGTTTCTTGAGGATGGTGTATTAAAATGCGGCCATACAGTTCCGTTTTCAGAGGAAAACGCCAACGCAGTAGTTTCCTCAAGAGGAAAATTAGAGTTCCACTATGGTATGGTTAATGATACACATTGTCAAGTCTTGATCTATTCCGGTAGTACCTTAATCGGACTAAGGAAGGAGCTGGCAAAGCCAGAAGATTATACAGGCGACTTTGTAAATTGCCGAACTTTTTCTGGCAATGTGGAGAAATATCCACTAGCTACAGCTCGCATTTGTACACCTTTCTTATCAGGCACGTTCACGTGCGCGATCTTGGACAATCCTTGTACAGATCTAATTATTGGTTGTTTGCCAGATGTAAAAAAATTGTATCGCTAGTGAAATTAGAGCCTGGGAAGAAACCCACTGTAATAAGACTAATGCAACAACAAGGGTCCGTAATAACTAAAGAACGGTACGGCCTACAAAACGAAACGTTGCAAATCATTTCACCTAATGGTACTGTGAACAATAACACAACAGAGCAGTTCAAAAAGGCGCAACGCGCAGATGTACCATTATCACCCCGTTTTAGGTTCATAGGGGAAAAACCAAAGCAAGTTAAATATGCTTCATGGTATTTTATGTTGAAAAATGATATACTTACTAGAATGTACAAGAGAGATAACCATGAAATCCAGCAAACTGTGTTACCGACGAAACACTGTCAAAAAGTGTTACGAATCGCACATGATTCGCCGTTTGCTGGCCACTTGGGTTATGAAAAAAAAAAAAAAACAAGACCCAGAATTTTCTCACAGTTCTACTGGCCAAAATTTTGGGCTGATATTAAAAATTATTGCCGATCATGCACCATTTGTCAACACCTGGTTAAGAAGGGAAACATGTCACAGCAGAGGTCCAATCTACAACACTGGCCTCTAGACCGTTTGAGTGTGTCGCTGTTGACATAGTTGGATCCTTAAATCATGTATCCAACAAAGGCAACAGGTTTATTTTAACTCTAGTGGATTTTTGCTCACGGTGGCCCGAAGCGGCCCACTTAAGTACATCAGTTCCAAAGATGTATTCGAAGTTTTTCTACATCTACTTTCCCGTTTCGGATTCCCACAGACCATCCTATCCGACAGGGGAACACAGTTTATATCAGCTGCAACGCAAGCTGTTATAAAATTGTTAGGTATTAAGCAATGCTTCACGACCCCATATCGACCGGTGGCGAATGGGATCGTAGAAAAGATCAACGGAGATCTCAAGCATATGCTAGCTAAGGTGACATCAGAGAACCAATTTGACTGGGACACACTGTTACCAACAGTGCTGTTTGCCTACAGAGAAGTCCCTCAAGCAAGCACGGGCTTCTCACCATTCGAGCTCATTTATGGGGCAAACCCACGGGGACCCCTTCATATTTATAATCAGATGTTAACTGATACTTCAGATAACCAACAACCATCATCACCGTATGAGGTAGTCACGAACACACGCAATAAAATCATGAAAGCGTGTTCAATAGCGAAAACATCTTTGGAACAGAAAGGACAGATGTACCGCCAATATGCCAGTAAAGGTGAAAAACCTTGCAATTGGAACCTGGGCAAGACGTATTGTTGTTATTACCTTATAATAGTGATTTGTTATCAACTTCCTGGCAAGGGCCATTTAAGATAGTGAGAAAGATCTCTAATGTCGATTATGAAATATCTCTGAATAACAAATGTAAGATATTTCATATCAACATGCTGAAACCATATTACTGTAGACAAGGACAGGAAACAGACGACGAACACGCTGCAACCACCGTAATTAACCAGACAGAGGACGACAACGAACAGCCAGTACCGACTGTCGACGATACGACAACGATCGACAGCATACACCTCGGTCCCAAACTGACAGACGAGCAGAAACAGCACATGATAGGGTTACTGACAGACTACAAAACCATCTTCTCAGACATTCCAGCTAGGACTGACAGGATCCAGCACTCCACCATTCTCACTGACGACACACCTATTAAATGTCGACCCTATTCCATCCCTCTAAATTATAGGGACAATCTCGACAAAGAAATTCTTAGTCTTAAATCTCATGGGATAATTCAGAAATCAAAATCGAAGTACTCTTTCCCGATTGTGTTAGTTAAGAAGAAAGATTCTACTATCCGACTCTGCGTCGATTATCGGACGCTGAACACAATCACAAAGACAGACGCAGAGCCAATTCCCTCTTGCGATGATCTCATCTTAAATATGTCACAATCTATCATTTTCTCAAAACTAGATCTCACCAAAGGCTACTGGCAAATTCCAATGGATGAAAATTCCATACATCTCACAGCCTTTGCAACACCTCTAGGTCTATACGAGTGGCGCTTTCTTCCTTTTGGCTTACGCAATGCGCCTGCCACTTTTGTCCGTCTCACTAGACAACTTTTACATGGAGTACCTAACACACAGACTTATATAGAAGACATCTGTGTAAATACGAAAGACTGGACATCCCACATACAGACATTGCAACACGTCTTAGACAGGATACAATTGTTTGGACTCACGGTGAAACCAACAAAAGTGGAGTTGGCATTTTAAAAAATTGAATTTCTAGGCCATAAAATATCTAAAGGCCACTTGAGTACTGATGATAAAATCTTGACCAAGATTCTAAACCTCACGATGTCTACGACTAAGAAACAAGTGAGAAGATTGTTAGGCCTGGTGAACTATTACAACAAGTTCATAGCAAATTTGGCACAAATCACCAGCGTATTTTCAGATTTGTTAAAAACTAATTCAAAGATTGATGTACAGGATGCTTCTTTAAAGAACGCAATGTCACAACTGAAATATTATTTCAATAACATTCCGATTTTGTGGCTTCCTAATAAGACCTTTCGTATACCCTCAGAACAGACGCTAGTACTACGACCATCTCGGGTGTGCTGCTCCAGGCCTACGATAATATCTACCATCCAATAGTGTACGTCAGCAGGCAGCTGACCCCAGCAGAATCACGGTACCGAGTGTTTCAACTGGAGGCCCTCGCAATTGTCTATTGTATTACTAAATTATCAAAGTACCTTGCCGGGAAACATTTCGTCGTCGAAACTAACAATTCCCCGTTGATGGTGATCGAAATGGGACAACCGAAGAACAACCGCATATATTTGTGGGCCCTCATTCTACAAAATTTCTCGTTCTCCGTCAAACACATCAGAGGTTCCAAGAACACTTAAGCCGACTTGCTAACCAGACCCTCAGACTTGGCAGTCGAGCAGATCAAAGACGCGACAGCATCTCCGTCATCTGAAACGACTACATAGGTAGTTAGTGTAGATAGTTACATTGTAATTAGTATATAATTGTTGACATAACATGTAATCGGTTCAACTTCTTTTTATTGAAGTTGCACAGTCAGCCAAATTTTTCTCTTCATATAAAGTATAATACTAAATGTGCAAGCTTATTTAGCTACATTGGATAATAAAGTAACATTTAGGCAATTAACAGTAACAAAGTAATAGACTATAAATTACAGTTCTCTAACAATACTACTGTGCTAAATACTAGTAAAATTATTTTCTGCTACATACATTTTGAGGTAAATTCTCTAGTTTAAATAACTGGCACAGAAGAAAACAATAACATTTTGACTTAAGGGAGCTAATACAGTTCTACTATATCCATTTAGTTTAGTTAAATTACATTTCTTTAGTTATAACACCGGTTAAACGTAATTATAAAGTTTTTCCCCTTAGTATTGCCCCAGAGCAATCAAACAATCTTGTAAATAAATTAATTGTACTATAGAAGTTATTGCTATTAGAACAGTACAGTGATAAATGTAAATCAGCTCGTTTATTAAGTCCAAAACGAGCGTATTTTTATTTCCAAACGAAAAACATTTTTAATAATACAATGTGTGACTGAGTGAGCGAAAATTGTATGACAGGACGAATGAATGGATTAAACCAAGGAGTTTAAATATTTGTGCCCATTTTGGCACATGGGTTTTTGTAATTTGTCTTCGTCTTCTATGTAACGCATGTGAGCGTGCGGTGATTTGATATGTGTTGACATTAGAATTACATTGCAACTATAGTTATATTTTCAAGAATCACAGTTCGGGGACTCATCTCAGAAATTGAGCATAAGCCTTCATTTGTGAGATGCAGAAACCTACCTGATGACACTTGAAAACCTAAAAGTACACAGATTACAAACATACACCTATGTTTCTAATGTAAACATACAGTAAGAATAATAGAACACGCAAATAAATATAACACGAACATATAACGTGCAACCATCAATTTTGAAGCAAGGGAGACCACACTTATACAAGGGACAAAAGGGATTAATATGGATTATGAGTACACAGATGAAAGATCTATCAACAAGCGGAAGCTAGACAGGTATAGATCAGCAGACACAGATCTTGAAGCAAGATGTTGAGGTAACATTTTACGGAAGCCATGGATAATATATCCATGATTAGTCTCCGTCAAAAGGGACAAATTGTTCCGGGGCATCAATTTCGGATGTCTGAGAGGCGTTGCATGTTATGGGGTAACAATAATTATAAGACAAGATAACCTTGGTTCGTTAACAGCTTCCAGTAGTAAAATGTAAGAGTGTAGTGACTCTTGGCATAATATCAAGAATGTTAAGCTGATAATAGACCAGTGAGTAGAGACTTCAACAGTGTTTCATACCCGTATGAATCAGAGTGTTACCTAAGTAGAGTGTTTGACGAACTGTGTAACAGTGAGGGAATTAGGTTAGGAGTAAAGAGTTAAGGAATGCTGCGCATTCCTTGACTAGGGGGAAAACCATAGTGAACGTGTGTGCACGAATGAAGAAGGGTATCTAGGAAAACACACACGTCACTTGGGGCCAGCGAAAAGACATGTCAACACCGGGCAGGGAGTCTACCATCATGTGTGCTGTAGTATAACGATTCGGCCAATAAAGTATGTTTATAACAACGCGGAGACTTGGGTCCTATACGATCACGTGCTTAACCTGTCTTGTCCACACTATGACAGCAGGTTGATTTGGTGCCGTGAAAGTCTGAAACATGGGAGGTCGCGGAGAGAGTACCGCTATGGAAAATTGTTGTGTCTGGGCGTCTGGAGAAGGAAGTTTGTAAATATTGAGAAACGCAACAGATGAAAGCCGCCTGTTGATAGTTGTTGTATACCTGTTTAACAAGGAGATCCATTTTCAAGGACAGCGCTCAAAAAGGTTTGATTGATAAACTTATTTTTTTGAAAGACTGATGTTATTACATATTTAATCCTATAAATTAACTGGAGAATTGACCAACGCAAATTGTATAATTGATCAAGTAATGCCGTTCTGCATCAAAAATCAGTATAAATTATGAATTTTAACCCGTGGGACTGTTGAAGGTGAAGTCAAGGTTATGGTGCAAATTTCATAATTATGAAATCAAGATCTGCAATACTTTCTACAGTCACTTCACATTTAGAAGGCATTGATGAAATTTGTCTCAACTTATAAGATAAAGCACTTTAAACTGACCATGGCGAGAGTCCCACATGAAAATAAGAGATTGGATAGCGTCAGCTTTAAATCAAATTGTTGTTGACTGGATTACGTTTGCGCTGAAATATATATATGAAAAACCCAGATGGCTGTTGGAAACTGAGTTTTTTTTGCTGAAGTCGTGAGCAGTTGTCGTTTGCGTGAAGGTGACCTTACTTGAAGGGAATCTACAGTTAATCGAGCAAGTAAACAAGCAGTCTTGTTGCGAGCCTGGTATCGAGCATAATTTTCGTCAGGAATTAATTGGAAAGAACTGACTTCGACTTCGATTAAATTATTATGGAAAGAAATCCAGAGGCTCTTCTTTGTTCTGCTCATTTCAACGAGGTTGATTAGAGTCCTTTGTTAATGTGGTGTAGGTAATTCTGAATCAGTAGCTCATTTAAATTCTTTTATCAAAATTCAGGATTGAAACAGGAATATTCTTCGTCAGGATCTTCGATTGGAGGCTTTAGTTAAGTTAATTAGATAATATTAGAGTAATTAACAGATTATGTATTGTTGCTGAATTTGAAATTAACATTGTTTGAAATATTTGTATATTGCTTGATAATTATAGATTTTAGGATGGAATCCCAAGATTTTTCACAGGTACTGACTGGAGTTGGCGGGGCAATATCAAGGTTGGATGCAGTGTTAAGACAACAAAATGTAAACAGTGATGTTGAAAGATTTAGTGGTCAAGCAAATCAGTTTAAGAAATGGATCATTTCTATTGAGAAACATGCATATTTAATAAACGCTACAGATGGGGAGAAAAAGAATTTGGCATACAGAACAAGTACAAGTCCAGTTTCTGACCATATAAGAAGAAAATTAGAAGCAGCAGGAGGTGAAACCTGGGAAGAATTTAAAGATGATCTCGCAAGAAAATATGCTGAAATTACTGATCCACAACACGCATATTGCGACAGACTAGACAAAGCAGCACAGAAAGTGTCCAGTTATACAGTGACAGGTTAATCAATTTAGCTGAAGAGTCATTTGTAGGACAGAATGTACGAGCTGAAGAAGTGGAACGGATGTTAGTAGGGATTTTTGTTGATGGGATTAGGTCAGATGGATTGAAATTTAAATTATTAAGAGAGAATCCTGCAAGATTGTCACAAGCGGTAGATATCGCTATACAAGAGGAAAGCTTGAGGAGGAGGTTTAGGTTAAGAGTAGGACGAGAGTTAGGTAGTAGTTCAGAAGATAGAATTGAAGAACCTATGGAAATAGGACAGTATAGACATGGATGGAGAGGAAGACGAGGAGAAATACAGATGGTACAAAGAAACGAGAACGCATATAATCAAGATAGAAGAGGACAAGTGAGAAATACTGTAAGAAACATGGAAGGAAACACAAATAACTCGAATGTGGTTTGTTGGGGGTGTCATAAACGGGGGCACATTTTTCGCTTTTGTGGTAACAGAAGTGGCCCATCGAATACGCAAAATAGTAGAGGTGTTCAGTCGAGTATACAGAATAGAATTGCAAATGGCAGACCAGCAAATTGGAATTCTGGAGAAATACAGAGAAATTTTAGAAGGTCAGGAAATCAGGAAAATGGGCATCCCGCTTACTGAATAGGGTCGGCAGTAGGAGGGAAGATAGTAAGATCCAAAAAGGGCATCAATATATTAAAAACCCAAAGGATGAGTATAATAGAACATTTAGAAATAAAAAACAAGACGAGGTAAAACAATTGTCATTAAATATGGTAGATCCTAGCTCATGTATAGTACAGATAAGAAAATATAAAGTTAGAACATTAGTGGATTCGGGAGCACAAGTTAGCGTGATTAAAGAAGCATTTTTATATCGAATGTTAAAAAATTGTAAAATATTTAGAATTCAGGAGAGTCTTCATTCGGTAACGGGACAAAAGTTAGAAGTGCTAGGACAAACGATGATAAATTTGAAATTAGGAGGGATAAATGTCAGGCATATGTTTCATGTGGTTAAAGATTTAAATAGAAATATGATATTGGGACGAGATTTTTTATTGAAAAATGGGGTGAGACTTTTATTTGATTTGCATAAATTAAAATTCCAAGACGTTTACGTAGATCTAGAAGAAGATATGCATGTGTCGACACTAGTTAGAGTTAAAACGACCATGAATTTAAAACCACAGTCAGTTAATTTGATACAAGCAAGACTGAAGAGAAACCCGTATTATGTAGCAGGAAACATAGTCAGAATCACGGAATTGCAAAATGAAATAATTGATGAGCCAGGTTTAGAAGTTCCGGATGGAATAATAGAATTAGATAAAAGTTTAACATTTCCAGTAATGGTTATTAATAACACAGGTAGAGAAATTAAATTATACAGAGGATGTGTAATAGCCAAGCTAGAACATAACGTTAGTGACATATTGGCAACAGATAGAGTAAATATGGCAGGTATAAGTTATTCAGAAACCTCTAGTGAAAGAATTAATAATAGACGCGGATGCAGAAGAAAAGGGAACGTAAGAATGGATGAATTGATCCATCCATATAGAAGAAATACAGCACAAATACATTCACTAGACAAAGTAACAAGAGAAAAAGAATTGTTAGCACAATTAAAAACTTCGCCAGAAAATAAGGAAGTGTTAGAAAAACTTATAAAGCAAAATCAAGATGTGTTTGCGATAAATGATTTAGAATTGGGTAAGACACAAACAGTTACGATGGAAATAGACACGGGAGATCATCCACCAATTAGTTTAAAACCATACAGAACTCCATTAAGAAATAGAGAAGTCGTAGAAAAGGCAATAGAAGATATGTTGAAAGCAGGCATAATAACAAGGTCAAAATCAGAATGGTCATCTCCGGTCGTCATAGTAGCCAAATCTGATGGTTCGAACAGGTTCTGCTGCGACTATAGGGCGTTAAATAAAATTACTAAGAATGTAGCGTACCCATTGCCGGTGATTGATGATATTTTGGGGTTACTTAATGGCTCTACATATTTCACAACGCTGGATGCAAGGGCAGGATTTTGGTGTATTCCGATGTCGAAGGACGCGCAAAAGAAAAGTGCCTTTTGTACTCATATGGGTTCTTACGAATTCTTACGTATGCCATTCGGTCTCAAAAATGCACCATCTCACTATATGTTCTTAATAAATGAAGTACTAGACGGTATGCAAAGTTTTGCCCTGGCATATATTGATGACGTATTGATTTTTACGAAAGGAGATGTAGAGAATCATTTGAAACATGTTAGACTAGTATTTGACAGATTAAGAAAGCATGATGTTAAATTAAAGCTTAGTAAGTGCCAGTTTTTAAAGACAGAAACAAAATATTTAGGTTATATAATAAATAGGGAAGGTATTAAACCAGACCAGGAAAAGATAAAGGTTATTAAAGAGTTACCTCCTCCCACTAACGTTAAGGAAGTGCGTGCTTTTATAGGAACGTGTGCGTATTATAGGCGGTTTGTACCAGCCTTTTCAAGGATAGCAATACCTATTACGAATTTAACGGGAAAATACGCTAGGTTTAAGTGGGATGATGAGTGTCAAAAAGCGTTCGAACTTTTAAAAGATAGCTTAACAGTGGTACCATTATTGACACATCCAGACTTGAATAAACAGCTAATATTATACACAGATGCTTCAGACAACGCAATAGGAGCATGTTTGGTTCAACCATATGAAGGAGAAGAATCTGGAATACCAGGGGTTAAAAATGAAAGACCAATCTATTTCTTGTCTCATAAACTCAGCAAGACTCAAAAGAAATGGCCAATTATTGAGAAAGAAGCATATGCTATACACTACGCTCTTCAAAAATTAAATTACTATTTACATAACGCCAATTTCATTATTAGAACTGACCACATGCCATTAAAGTCGATATTAGAAGCACCAATACAAAATAGGAAAATACAAACCTGGGCATTGAATTTACAAGGGTACAATGCTAAGGTTGAATATGTGTCAGGGAAACATAATACGTGCGCCGATCTTTTGTCTAGAATCCCGTACCCACAGTCATCAGGAAACACGGAAGATGAAATTGAACCAGACATAGACGATCGAAACTGGCAAGTAAATATATTAGATTCTGCCATAATAAATAGGGAAGAATTTGAGAGTTTACCATCGGATCAAGAGTCTGAACCTAGAACAGAAGACCCACATTTAGAACAGTTTGATATGAAAACAGAACAAGAATTAGATCCAAAAATAGTACAGATAAAAAGAAAACTGAAAGAAACAGGGGAAAATAGTTTTAAAAGAAAGTTTGTAGAGTTACAAGAAGACAATCAATTATATTATATCAGTGAAAAAGGTGAAGGAGTAAGAAAATATATTCCGAAACATTTAGAACAAGAAGTCTTAAAGGCATATCACGATAATAATGGTCATTTTGGACGAGATAAGTTAGTGAAGGCTATTAGCAGTAAATATTACTGGCCGAATTTATTCAAAAGCGTATATGAATATGTTGAAGCATGTGAAAAGTGTAGGTTAAGAAACATGAAGATAATTAAATGTCCTTTACAAGATACCGATATTCCTCAATTTCCAATGCAGAAAGTAAGTTTGGATATTTCAGGTCCTCATCCAAAAACATTGTCGGGAAATGTATACCTACTACATATAGTTGATTCATATAGTCTCTGGCCAGAAGTTTATCCAATTCCAGACAAGAGTGCTGATTCAGTTATAAATATGCTTTTACAAGAATTTATACCAAGGTTTGGGTGTCCACAAATAATACTTACAGATAATGGGAAAGAATTTGTAAATAAAAAGTTTGAGAAATTGGTAAAAGATTGGAATATAAAACACATTAGGACTTCATATTACAGACCAACTTCTAATGCTAAAAATGAGAGACAACACAGAACACTATACAATATTCTAGCGAAAAATGTAGAAGAACACGATATGGATTGGGATCTTTATTTGGGGATAGCATTAGCGGCGATACGTACACACGAAAATGAAGGAACAGGTTTCTCACCATTTTACTTAGTACATGGAAGAGAACCAATATTGCCAATTGATAATTTATTAAAGCCTAGGAGAAAATATCTGGGGGAAGATTTTCAAGAAACAAGGTTGCAAGAGATGCATAAAGCACATGTACGTTTAAGAAATAATATAATTAAGGCTAGAGAAAGACAGAAGAAATACGCAAATAAAAATGCACACTTACAAGAGTTTAACGTAGGTGATAGAGTATATTATAAAAAACATAGAAAAAACTCTAAGTTTGATGCTCATTGGGTCCCGGGATACTATATTCTAGAAAAAAAAGGTCCAGTGTCATATACTATTAAGAATCAAATTTCAGGGCATGTTGCACGTTCACATGTAGAGCACTTAAGGCGGGATAATGAAGAAAGGAATGCAGAGAATAATAATAATAATTATTGTTCCGAAGAAATATTGTCAGGTGGACAGTTTGTCAGACAAACGGTATATCCAATACCTATAGAGAATGGAAAACAAGTAACAACAGCTGAACAAGAAGAAACGGTACCAAAAACAGTCATGACAGAGGAAAATAACATGTATGACGATTATATTAGTGAAAAGTCGGTCAGGGAAAATATCGAACCTCCATTTATGAATACAAGACAGGCAGTAAAAAGAAAGTTGGATAGACAGAAAGAAAAAGAAATTAAGAGGCAAAGGAAACTTAGAGTGAGTTCTTCAAGTGGTGAGGATATGCCAGTATTTGAAAATTTGTTGAGACGGCAAGACAGGAAAATTAGATTGGATTTAGAAAGGAAGAAATTAGCGGTTGCTAGTAATGGATATACAGACGGGGAAGAAGAAATGGATGAAAAGTCAGAAACTGATGAAGAAGCTGATATGAAAGAAGATAGCTCTCCTCGGGAGGATAGCGACATTGATGTAGATATTGCAATTATAGAAAAAAATTTGAGGTTATTAAGAAAATGGAGAAGAGATAGATAAATAGCTTGGTAGAATATTCTGCAGATGGCAGATAGAAGAAGAAGTTAGACACGATATTTTTGTGTTTACAAAGAAGGTACTTGGTGGAGTTTTTTCTAAAACGGAAAATTATTATTGGGTACTCATAATATGGTCTTGAAATTCATAATGTATGTATAAATTGATTAATGTGTGGGGATAAATATGATGAGGGGATTGATATGGTTTGCTCAATTGTTGGGACTACAATTGTGTTTTATGAAATGTGAAAAATAAGTTAACTTAGATGGTTATTTTTACAATGTTTTGGTTTTATTGAGTGTGTTTAAAATGATTATTACTTTGAAGTTTAGTTAGAAGATGAATTAAAGTGGTGGTTAGTGAAGTGACTCAATATGTAGTAATGGAGGGGTATGTTGTTATTACATGTGGGGTATGCAAAGTATATACAAGGTTTATAATAGGAGCTGGGTTGAACAGCGTTTAATGGGAGAATATGGGGGGAATGCCAGGTTGAGTTTTGGCATTTAAATAACTGGATATTGGAAGAAGAAGACTGTACTTAACAGTATAATAATAGTTAGGAGTTTTTTTTTTGTTGAAGGAATGGTAAACGGGAAATTGATGACCTGAATAATACAAAGGCTGGCAGTTTTGGATTAACATATTTTTTTTTTATAATAACAATTATTATTGACGGAAACTGAAGATAAATTTGGAAACTTTATTTTTTTGATAAAGTTTTGAGAATGTATGGGAAGAGAAAGGTGATTACTTCTTACTTTTTCCTTACTTTTTCTTTCTTATTTTTTTTGGTGCGCACCAACCCAAATCTAATCTAACTATGTTTTTTCTGTCTATCCTAGAATACTGAGAGTGTGAGAATGTGAATAAGGGGGAAATAAAGGATAAGGGAATATCTTCAGTTTTGTCAATCATAATTTGGATGGACATTTTAAAGTAAAAGCGGTTCGCTTATGGAGACTTTTGTATTGTGGGGAATTTTATGGAGAGTTTTGTAGAAAGTTTTCTAGAGAACTTTATAACGAGTTTTGTAGAGAGTTTCGATATTATGGTCTCTAGTTAGCAATTGGCTATGAGGAGATAGGAGAATTGAGTTAGGAAATATATGGAATTGTTGTTATTGTAGAATAGAGATGTAAAGTTAACTAATTAAAAGTTGGGGTTGAGATTTTTTCAAGGAAAAATTCTCTTTGAAGAAGGGGAGGCATTGTAACAGTGAGGGAATTAGGTTAGGAGTAAAGAGTTAAGGAATGCTGCGCATTCCTTGACTAGGGGGAAAACCATAGTGAACGTGTGTGCACGAATGAAGAAGGGTATCTAGGAAAACACACACGTCACTTGGGGCCAGCGAAAAGACATGTCAACACCGGGCAGGGAGTCTACCATCATGTGTGCTGTAGTATAACGATTCGGCCAATAAAGTATGTTTATAACAACGCGGAGACTTGGGTCCTATACGATCACGTGCTTAACCTGTCTTGTCCACACTATGACAACTGTCACAACACACTGACAAATTAGTTCCGACTAATTTTTTATATGCGTATACGACATTGTGTCACATCCTTTGGAATGAATTCGGTGACACAATACCCGGGGAGCATGGGAGGTTGTCATGGTGTTGGGAGTGTAGGTACAGGACATACAGAGAACAAGGGACAGAATAGAGTCAGAACGACATAGATAACGACATACAGGACAAGGTAAGGACATCGACAGTATAGTCGATAGAATAGAGACAGGACATAAGTCCGGACACAGAGTGGTCATAAGACAGGACATCTACAGGACAGTAGATAGAGTAGAGACAGGACGTAGGTGGGGACACGGACGTGTCATAGACAGGACAACGGCAGGACAAGACTGAGTAATAGGAGGGGACACAATTTCACGGGACACTACCCTGAACGGACTAGACGTCAGTACACGGAATAACCTAACCTAACACGGACGGACTGTAGTACGACGTGACGACCACGAGTCCAGTACCACGAGTCCAGCCGACCAGGCAGAAAACGCCAGACGGGACTCGGACAGTTTCAGGGGAATCTTTTGCGAGAGTGCTAGTTTGAAGATAGCGAGTGTAGGACTTGTGTAATTGACTGTGTGCTATAAGCGTATGTAAGGCGGCACACACACACACACACATATATATATATATAAATATATATATATATATATATATATATATATATATATGTGTGTGTGTTTGTGTGTGTGTGTTTGTGTGTGTGTGTGTGTGTGTGTGTGTGTGTGTGTGTGTGTGTGTGTGTGTGTGTGTGTGATGAAGTCACCGCCTGTGTGCACATTGTAACTGTGATCAGGTTCGCCTGCATAAATAGTGAGAAGAACCATATGCACGACTGATGTTTTCTTGAATGCGTATGAAGGAGTTAGAATACCTGTGTGCTCTCTGTTAATCTATTATTCTCCCAAACTCTTTTAGTTAGCCTGGAAAATGCTGTGGCTGCCTTTCCAATGCCTCTGTCGATTTCTTTCTCTAAGGAAAGATTATCTGATATTTTCGACCCCAAATACACAAACTCGTGGACGCCCTTCAAATCGTAATTAGAAATTTTGATTGACGGAGGCGCACCAGCATCTTGTTCCATCACTTGTGTTTTATTTAGGCTAATGGTGAGCCCAAAGTCTTTGCAGGCGACAGCAAAACGATCTATGAACCATTGGAGATCTTCTGCTGTATGAGTAGTCAGTGCTGCATCATCTGCAAAAAGTAGTTCTCTTATGCATCTTGATCTTATTTTGATCTTTGCCTTGAGTCTTGATGGATTAACGAGTTTGCCATCAGATCTTGTATGGAGATATATGCCATCAGTGGCAGTCCCAAATGCCTGCCTTAAGAGAACGGCGAAGAAGATACCAAAAAGTGTAGGAGCAAGCACGCAGCCCTGCTTTACTCCGCCGCTGATGCTGAACGACTGGGATGTTGAGCCGTCAAATAAAATGGTCTCCTGCATGATGTCGTGAAATGATTTCACGAGACTAAGAAGGGTGGGTGGACATACTATCTTTTCAAGGACCTTAAAAAGGCCGCTTCTGCTCACGAGGTCAAATGCCTTTGTGAGGTCGATGAAGGCAATATATAATGGCTTCCTCTGTTCTCTGCACTTCTCTTGGAGCTGCTGGAGTGAGAAAATCATATCGATGGTGGGCCTGTTGGGTCTAAATCTGCACTGTGATTCAGGGTAGATTCTTTCAGCAAGAATGTGTAACTTTTTACGGATTACTCGAGCAAAAATCGTGCCTGTAATGCTAAGTAGGGAAATGCCGCGATAGTTGTTGCAGTCTCTTATGTCGCCTTTGTTTTTATAAAGGGTAACAATGTTTGCATCTTTCATATCTTGTGGTACTGATGTTTCTTTTCAGCAGAGCCGAAGTATTGCATACAGTTCTGGGATGATTGTTTCCTTGCTACATTTTAAAATTGCAGGTGGAATAGAATCTTTTCCAGGTGCCTTGCCGGATTTGAGAGAGTCTGATGCTTCGCTGATTTCTGTGAGGCATGGTTCATTATCCATGGCATGCATGGCGAACTGTTGATCGATGGCTTCCAGAGCTTCTTCCTTGACAATGTTCTCCACTGAGTATAGCTCTGAGTAGTGTTCTACCCAATAGTAGTGTAAGTGGGGCTAAAGCACCTCCTTTTTTGAGGCGCACATTCCTTATATAAATCAACCATTGATCGATTTTGTGGCGCAAATTGCAATCTATTTTTAGCTCTTATCGATTTTGCGCCTCAAAGGGTGATAACTCCTGGTATGATTATTTTAAGTGGGCGGGGTCAAGTGACGCATCAGAGTGGGTGTGGTCTAGTGACTCATCATAGGTGGCGTGCGTGGTCAAGTAATTATAGGTACGACATAAAAAAATACGACATAAAACATTAAAAATAAAAAAAAACGATCAAAAGAAGGTATATAATAATGTTAATAAAATATATATAGAAGAAAAAAAAACAACATAGTAAGTGACCGCTTATAGTTAAGGGTGTGTGATGACGTGGTCAAGTGGTGGTCAAGAGGTGGTCAAGTGGTGGTCATGTGGTGGAGTAACCACTTAAATTAAAGGGGAAAGTACGTGTAGTGATGTGGTGGTGGTTAAAGTGTGCGATGACGTGGTCAAGTAATGGTCAAGTAATGGTCAAGTAGTGGTCAAGTGACGAAATTTTAGTGGAAAGTAGTTGTAATGATATGCTGATGATTAAAGGGTGGTAAATTAGTGGTCAAGCAGTGGTCAAGTGGTGGTCAAGTGAGGAACATTTTAGTGGAAAGTAGTTGTAATGATATGGTGATGATTAAAGGGTGGTAAATTAATGGTCAAGCAGTGGTCAAGCAGTGGTCAAGTGAGGAAAATTTTAGTGGAAAGTAGTTGTAATGATATGGTGATGATTAAAGGGTGGTAAATTTGTGGTCAGGCAGTGGTCAAGTAGTGGTCAAGTCGTCGACTGAACACTTAAATTGTCGGGGAAAGTACGTGTAGTGAAACGGTGATGGTAAAATAAGTAATGACATGGTCAAATAGTGGTCAAGTAGTGGTCAAGTAGTGGTCAAGTGGTGGTCAACTGGTCGAGTGACCCCTTAAATTGTCAGGGAAAGTGAGTGTAGTAAGTTGATGATGATCGTGAGGTGGTCAAGTAGTGGTCAAGTGGTGGTAAAGTGACCCCCTAAATTGTATGGGAGGGTACACTAAGTGAAACGGTAGTGGTTAAAGTGCTCAATGATGTGGTCAAGTAGTGGTCAGGTGGTGGTCAAGTGGTCAAGGGGTGGTCAAGTGACCACTTAAAATATAGAGGAGAATAGGTGTAATGAAATGGTAGTGACAGGGTGACGATAAAGAGGTGATCAAGTAGTGGTCAAGTGATCGAGTGACCACTTACATTGTAGAGGAAAGTAGTGTAGTGAAACCAGGATGGGTAAAGGGTAGAGAAAGCAGTAGTAAGCTAATTAATATTAATATTATTAATATTAATTGTAGCGACAGCAATAGTAATTGTAGCAGTAGTAGTAGCAACAGCAGCAATAGTACTAGTAATCATCATCATCATCATCATCATAATCATCATCATCATAACGTGTCTTACCGGCTGGCGTAGCCGATCATACCGTCCCACATATTACTATCTCCGACAGCGTTTAACAATTCCTGGGGTGACTCACGCTGCAGGAACCCCCATTAACTATATTATCTTCATGCAATGGTGGTAGTCGTAGGACCAGTAGTACTAGTCATCAGCATCAGCAAGAGATTTATCACCTGGCGTGGGTGAGTATGACAAGCCATAAATTACGATCTCCAACATCATGGATCAGCAATACAAGTAGTAATAATATTGGTAGTAGTAGTAGTAGTAGTAGTAGTAGTAGTAGTAGTAGTAGTAGTAGTAGTAGTAGTAGTAGTAGTAATAGTAATAGTAGTAGTAGTAGTAGTAGTAGTAGTAGTAGTAGTAGTAGTAGTAGTAGTAGTAGTAGTAGTAGTAGTAGTAGTGAAAAAGGGAGAAACAGAAGAGGTGGAGATGGACTAGTAGTAGTGTAAGAGTAGCATTAGTAGTAGCAGTAGTAATAGTAGTAATATAGTAAAAAAAAATAGTAGTAGAAGTATTAGAGTAGCATTAGTAGTAGCAGTAGTAATAGTAGTAATATAGTAAAAAAAATAGTAGTAGAAGTATTAGAGTAGCATTAGTAGTAGCAGTAGTAGTAGTAGTAGTAGTAGTAGTAATAGTAACAAAATAATAGTAGTAGTAGTAGTAGTAGTAGTAGTAGTAGTAGTAGTAGTAGTAGTAGTAGTAGTAGTAGTAGTAGTAGTAGTAGTAGTAGTAGTAGTAGTAGTAGTAGTAGTATAGCGAGGGTGCTTGTTGTTTCACTAAGTATTTGTATAACTTATGCACTATAAAACTAGTTTGTGTTGTATGGTATGTAATGTGTCGCTGAAATATATGTCTTTTGATTTTGTAAGAGGCGATGACGTCATAATGACCTGCTCTATCATTGTCACCACCTTATTGATAGTGTCTTCATTGCCGCGAAAAAGGCTCATTGTGAGATACTGAGCATTTCTCAAAGCGACAGAGTCTGGGGTGCATGACCATTAGGAGCAAGCAACGATACGGCAACTACAAGGTAACCACAAGGCAAATGGCGTCGAGTAAAGTGTAACGTATACAACTTATGAGATCATGATTTGTCCGTTCCATCACGGGCGACAAATAGGTGGTCACTACGTCCTCAAATTACTCACTCAAATAAACATATAGGAAAATAAGGCACCGACCCAAACAAGGAAAACGGACAAAAACAATTTTAAAAATGACATAATCGTTAAAATGTAACACATACAAAGACAGATACAACAGTGACTGAAAAAAAAATAAACATGACACGACAAAATAACACACACACACACACACACACACACACACACACACACACACACACACACACACTGGAAACTGAAACAACCAATGAAAAATCGCTGACACGAACACTAGAAGCTGATACAAACACTAAACAAGGTACCTAAAGAAAAGCTAAATTTTGTTAACCAAAATGTGAAAGTAGGAAAATGTGATACCCAAATGTATAACAAATATCACCCTAAGAGACGAATAGCTCGTCCCAACTTATAAAAAGTAGGAAAATATGTCAACCAAATGCGAAAAAGTTAGGCCAAATATAGTAACAGCTCAACCAAACTTATGAAAACTAGGAAACATTGTTAGCCAAAGAGAATAAAAACCTAGGTCAAGTAGGAAAATCTGTTAGCCAAATGTGAAAAATGTCGGCCAAATACAGAAATACCTCGTCCACACGTATGCAAACTAGGAAAATTTGTTAGCCAAATAGTAAAAATATTGCCCAAGTAGGAAAATTTGAGAGCCAAATATGAAAAAAATATAATCCAAAGAGAGGAATAGCTCGTTCCAACTTATAAAAAAGTAGGAAAATATGTCAACCAAATGGGAAAAAGTTAGGCCAAATACAGAAATATCTAACTCAAACTAATGAAAAGTAGGGAAACTTTGTTAACCAAAATATAAAAGTAGGAAAATGTGATACCCAAATGTAAAACAAATATCACCCTAAGAGAGGAATAGCTTGGCCCAGCTTATAAAAAAGTAGGAAAATATGTCAACCAAATGGGAAAAAGTTAGGCCAAATACAGAAATATCTAACTCAAACTAATGAAAAGTAGGGAAACTTTGTTAGCCAAAAGGAAGAAACCTAGGTCAATATTATCCTTTATATTTTTGTTTATATGACGTCATGAGTAATATCGCTTGTGTGAGCATATATTTTCATAATTCCCAGACTAAGGGAGCTAACTAATTCGATCTTTTCGTGGTTAAGCTACTACTACTTCTTCCAGAGGGGTTTAATAATTCAAGTCTGCGGTAGCTTCCATTCAACGGAAGTTCATTTTCTCAACTTTAGCGCATGGGTAAGAATAGCTGTCCATAGGCAGTGTTAGTAAGTGACCACTCAGGTTGAAATTCTAGCCAATAGACTTCTGCATTTTCCCTAAAACTAGGCCTTAGCAAAACATGAACTGTCGAAGACATGAACTTACACAACAAAATTTATGATGAGGGCGTGAACTTACACAAATCTTATGGTGAAGAAATGAATTTACAAAATATGAACTGCCAAAGACATGAACTTACAAACACACACAAATATTTTTTTTTTTTTTTTTGATGATAATATGGGGGCCACTTCTGTATGACTTGCGGGATACATTTGTATTTTATGAGGGCTACTTATCTATGTGGTGAGGAGGCCGTGA
The DNA here is from genome assembly GCA_963921405.1 of Cepaea hortensis. Classification (NCBI taxonomy): domain Eukaryota; kingdom Metazoa; phylum Mollusca; class Gastropoda; order Stylommatophora; family Helicidae; genus Cepaea; species Cepaea hortensis. The sequence goes on along the minus strand of OY992876.1, from coordinate 490,190,401 downwards.
AATCACAAGTGGACACCTTTGTGCGCGAAGTTGGGACAGTTTGTAAGAGTAAGTGGTAATTTGGGCGAGGTTGTCGACAAGTTGTAATAACAAGTGGAAATTTTGTGAGCTCATGTGGGGAAGTTGTTAGAGCCAGTGGGTAAGTTGATAGGGCGAGTCGATAATATGAGAGAGTCGGTGGACACGATGTTGGGGAAAAGGGACAGTTGTTATGGTAAGTGTGTGAGTTGAAAGGATAGGTCGACCGATTGTAATAGCAAGTGGACGAATTGTTTGAGCCAGCGAGCAAGTTTGTAAGAACAAGTGGCCAAGTTGTGTTAACAAATGTTGGTACGTTTTTATAGTTTTGGCCACGCTATTTCTTTACTTGACCAATATTTTTCCTATTTGGGTAACAAGTTGTTCCTACTTTTCATGCGTTTGGTTGAGAAATTTCTGTATTTAGCCGACATTGTTCGCGTTTTGTTGACATATTTTCCTACTTTTTATAAGTTTGGGTGAGACATTTCGTTACGTAAACCATATTTTCCCTTTTGGTTAACACATTTTTCTATGTTTCATAAGTTTGATTGCCATATTTATAAATTGGGTTGAGTTATTTCTGTATTTGGTCGACATTTCCCCCTCCTTTTTTTTATAAATGTGGTTAAGATGTTTCTGTATTTGGTATAACTTTACCCGATTTGGTTGACAAATTTTCCAACTTTTTATAAGTCTGGACGAGATATTTCTCTTTTTGGGTGATATTTTTTCACATTTGGCTTTCAAATTTTCCTACTTGGGCAATATTTTTCATATTTGGATAACAAATTTTCGTAGTTTTCATAAGTGTGGACAAGTTATTTCTGTACTTGGTGGACATTTTTCACATTTGGGTAACAGAGTTTCCTACTTGACCAAGGTTTTTTCTCTTTGGCTAACAAAGTTTCTTAGTTTTCATAAGTTTGGTTGAGATGTTACTATATTTGGTCTAACTTTTTCTCATTTGGTTGAGAATTTTCCTTCTTTTTATAAGTTTGGATGAGATATTTCTCTCTTTGGCTGATATTTTTTCACATTTGGCTATCAAATTTTCTTATTTGGCCAATACTTTTCCTATCTGGCTAACAACTTTTCCTAGTTTGCATACGTGTGACCGAACTATTTCTGCATTTGTCCGACATTTTTCACATTTGGCTAACATATTTTCCTACTTGAACAAGTTTTTTTTTTCCTTTGGCTAACAAAGTTTCCTAGTTTTCATAAGTTTGAGCGATGTATTTCGTTACTTGGTCATTATTTTTCCTCTTTGAGTAACACATTTCCCTAGTTGGTCAATATATTTCCCGTTTAGTTATCAATTTTCCTATTTTTTATACGTTTGGTTGAGATATTTCTGTATTTGGCCTAACTTTTTCCCATTTGGCAAATAGTTCTCCTACTTTTTATAAGTCTGGCCGAGATATTCCTCTCTTTGGGTGATATTTTTTTTTTACATTTGGCTATCAAATTTTCCTACTTGGGCAATATTTTTACTATTTGGCTAACAAATTTTTCCTACTTTTAATAAGTGCGGACGAGGTATTTCTGTATTTGGCCGCTATTGTTTACATTTGGCTAACAGATTTTCCTACTTGACCTAGGTTTTTATTCTTGTTGGGTAACAAAGTTTCCTAGTTTTCATAAGTTTGGTTGATCTGTTACTATATTTGGTCTAACTTTTTCTCATTTGGTTGAGAATTTTCCTTCTTTTTATAAGTTTGGATGAGATATTTCTCTCTTTGGCTGCTATTTTTTCACCTTTGGCTATCACATTTTCTTACTTGGTTAATACTTTTCCTATCTGGCTAACAACCTTTCCTTGTTTGCATACGTGTGGCCGAACTATTTCGGCATTTGGCCGACATTTTTCCCATTTGGCTAACAGATTTTCCTACTTGACCAAGGTTTCTTCCATTTGGCTAACAAAGTTTCCTAGTTTTCATAAGTTTGAGCGATGTATTTCGTTACTTGGTCATTATTTTTCCTATTTGAGTAACACATTTCCCTAGTTGGTCAATATATTTCCCGTTTGGTTGTCAATTTTCCTATTTTTTATATGTTTGGTTGAGATATTTCTGTATTTGGCCTAACTTTTTCCCATTTGGCAAATAGTTCTCCTACTTTTTATAAGTCTGGCCGAGATATTCCTCTCTTTGGGTGATATTTTTTTACATTTGGCTCTCAAATTTCCCTACTTGGGTAATATTTTTTCCTGTTCGACTAACAAATTTTCCTAGTTTGCATTCGTGTGGACGAACTATTTCTGTATTTGGTCGACATTTTTCACATTTGGGTAACAGATTTTCCTACTTGACCTAGGTTTCTTCCTTTTGGCTAACAAAGTTTCCCTACTTTTCATTAGTTTGAGTTAGATATTTCTGTATTTGGCCTAACTTTTTCCCATTTGGTTGACATATTTTCCTACTTTTTTATAAGTTGGAACGAGCTATTCCTCTCTTTGGATTATATTTTTTCATATTTGGCTCTCAAATTTTCCTACTTGGGCAATATTTTTACTATTTGGCTAACAAATTTTCCTAGTTTGCATACGTGTGGACGAGGTATTTCTGTATTTGGCCGACATTTTTCACATTTGGCTAACAGATTTTCCTACTTGACCTAGGTTTTTATTCTCTTTGGCTAACAATGTTTCCTAGTTTTCATAAGTTTGGTTGAGCTGTTACTATATTTGGCCTAACTTTTTCGCATTTGGTTGACATATTTTCCTACTTTTTATAAGTTGGGACGAGCTATCCGTCTCTTAGGGTGATATTTGTTATACATTTGGGTATCACATTTTCCTACTTTCACATTTTGGTTAACAAAATTTAGCTTTTCTTTAGGTACCTTGTTTAGTGTTTGTATCAGCTTCTAGTGTTCGTGTCAGCGATTTTTCATTGGTTGTTTCAGTTTCCAGTGTGTGTGTGTGTGTGTGTGTGTGTGTGTGTGTGTGTGTGTGTGTGTGTGTGTGTGTGTGTGTGTGTGTGTGTGTGTGTGTGTTATTTTGTCATGTCATTTTTATTTTTTTTCAGTCACTGTTGTATCTGTCTTTGTATGTGTTACATTTTAACGATTATGTCATTTTTAAAATTGTTTTTGTCCGTTTTCCTTGTTTGGGTCGGTGCCTTATTTTCCTATATGTTTATTTGAGTGAGTAATTTGAGGAAGTAGTGACCACCTATTTGTCGCCCGTGATGGAACGGACAAATCATGATCTCATAAGTTGTATACGTTACACTTTACTCGACGCCATTTGCCTTGTAGTTACCTTGTAGTTGCCGTATCGTTGCTTGCTCCTAATGGTCATGCACCCCAGACTCTGTCGCTTTGAGAAATGCTCAGTATCTCACAATGAGCCTTTTTCGCGGCAATGAAGACACTATCAATAAGGTGGTGACAATGATAGAGCAGGTCATTATGACGTCATCGCCTCTTACAAAATCAAAAGACATATATTTCAGCGACACATTACATACCATACAACACAAACTAGTTTTATAGTGCATAAGTTATACAAATACTTAGTGAAACAACAAGCACTCTCGCTATACTACTACTACTACTACTACTACTACTACTACTACTACTACTACTACTACTACTACTACTACTACTACTACTACTACTACTATTATTTTGTTACTATTACTACTACTACTACTACTGCTACTACTAATGCAACTCTAATACTTCTACTACTATTTTTTTTACTATATTACTACTATTACTACTGCTACTACTAATGCTACTCTTACACTACTACTAGTCCATCTCCACCTCTTCTGTTTCTCCCTTTTTCACTAATACTACTACCAATACTACTACTACTACTACTACTACTACTACTACTACTACTACTACTACTACTACTACTACTACTACTACTACTACTACTACTACTACTACTACTTCTACTACTACTACTACTACTACTACTACTACTACTACTACCAATATTATTACTACTTGTATTGCTGATCCATGATGTTGGAGATCGTAATTTATGGCTTGTCATACTCACCCACGCCAGGTGATAAATCTCTTGCTGATGCTGATGACTAGTACTACTGGTCCTACGACTACCACCATTGCATGAAGATAATATAGTTAATGGGGGTTCCTGCAGCGTGAGTCACCCCAGGAATTGTTAAACGCTGTCGGAGATATTAATATGTGGGGCGGTATGATCGGCTACGCCAGCCGGTAAGACACGTTATGATGATGATGATTATGATGATGATGATGATGATGATGATTACTAGTACTATTGCTGCTGTTGCTACTACTACTGCTACAATTACTATTGGTGTCGTTACAATTAATATTAATAATATTAATATTAATAAGCTTACTACTGCTTTCTCTTCCCTTTACCCATCCTGGTTTCACTACACTACTTTCCTCTACAATGTAAGTGGTCACTCGATCACTTGACCACTACTTGACCACCTCTTTATCGTCACCCTGTCACTACCATTTCATTACACCTATTCTCCTCTATATTTTAAGTGGTCACTTGACCACCCCTTGACCACTTGACCACCACCTGACCACTACTTGACCACATCATTGAGCACTTTAACCACTACCGTTTCACTAACTGTACCCTCCCATACAATTTAGGGGGTCACTTTACCACCACTTAACCACTTGACCACCCCTTGACCACTACTTGACCACCTCACGATCATCACCAACTTACTACACTCACTTTCCCTGACAATTTAAGGGGTCACTCGACCAGTTGACCACCACTTGACCACTACTTGACCACTACTTGACCACTATTTGACCATGTCATTACTTATTTTACCATCACCGTTTCACTACACGTACTTTCCCCGACAATTTAAGTGTTCAGTCGACGACTTGACCACTACTTGACCACTGCTTGACCACCTCTTGACCACTAATTTACCACCCGTTAATCATCACCATATCATTACAACTACTTTCCACTAAAATGTTCCTCACTTGACCACCACTTGACCACTGCTTGACCACTGCTTGACCATTAATTTACCACCCTTTAATCATCACCATATCATTACAACTACTTTCCACTAAAATGTTCCTCACTTGACCACCACTTGACCACTGCTTGACCACTAATTTACCACCCTTTAATCATCAGCATATCATTACAACTACTTTCCACTAAAATTTCGTCACTTGACCACTACTTGACCATTACTTGACCACGTCATCGCACACTTTAACCACCACCACATCACTACACGTACTTTCCCCTTTAATTTAAGTGGTTACTCCACCACATGACCACCACTTGATCACCTCTTGACCACCACTTGACCACGTCATCACACACCCTTAACTATAAGCGGTCACTTACTATGTTTTTTTTTTCTTCTATATATATTTTATTAACATTATTATATACCTTCTTTTGATCGTTTGTTTTTTTTTATTTTTAATGTTTTATGTCGTATTTTTTTTATGTCCTACCTATAATTACTTGACCACGCACGCCACCTATGATGAGTCACTAGACCACACCCACTCTGATGAGTCACTTGACCCCGCCCACTTAAAATAATCATACCAGGAGTTATCGCCCTTTGAGGTGCAAAGGGTCGATCCGAAGAGAATGGTTGCTGCCTCTGGAGCGGTCTCGGCTGGCAAAGATTAGTTTCATCTTCGTGCCAGGGCATGCGGGAGTACAAGGAAATGAGCGGGCTGACAAGCTCGCAGGTGAGGCTACTGTGGAGGGCGGACGCGCCATGGACCAGGCTGACATTCTGAATGCTCTACGAGAAGTGAGACTTTTGCAAGAACCAAGTGATGACTGTGAATCTACAACAATGGCCAGACTGCGAGAGCAGCAAATTAAAAGAGGGGTGGCCAAACAAGAACACTACGCAGGAAGCCAAAGAAGATTGATAAACCAACACAGAACTGGCGTCGTTAGCCGCTACACGCTGCGGGATTTGCTGAGGAGGGGATCCGAGCACTTATGGACTGAATGGTCCGATGTGCAACGAGGATGATCTGTCGACTAACTAACTAACTAACTAACTGAGGTGCAAAATCGATAAGAGCTAAAAATAGATTGCAATTTGCGCCACAAAATCGATAAATGGTTGATTTATATAAGGAATGTGCGCATCAAAAAAGGAGGTGCTTTAGCCCCACTTACACTACTCCCAATGATCCATTTGTTTCGGTCGATCGTTTATGATTACTCCCTCTGTTGATCGTAAAAGGGCCATCTTATGTTTTGATGGACCGACAGATCGCCTGATGCTCTCGTACATTCCTCTTATATTTCCAGTATCTGCACAAGTTTGAATTTGAGCAGAGAGCTGTAGCCAGTATCTGTTCGCACATATTCTTGCCATCTATTGTACTCTATTTCTGGCCGTTCGCAATGCCTGCAGTATTTTCTCTGAAGGTGATGTTTTATTCATTGAGAATGCATGTCTCTTTACCTCCAGGACTGGGAGCATCTCTTCAGAGTGTGCTTCAAACCAGTCGGTTGACTTAGTTTGCTTCTTGCCAAATGTTGATAGAGTTGTATTGTAGATGGTGTCGCGAAACTGACTCCATCTCTCGATTTCCGTTTGTGGGGCCAGGCAGAGTATCTGCTAGAGCCTGCATGAATTTGTTGACCTTCTCTTTGTTTTGGGTGCCGCTGGTGTCAATGCGTGATCTTCCTTCTGTTATGCTTCTGTAGATTCTCTTGGGCTTTATCTTCACCTTGCTGGAGACGAGTGGATGGTCGGTGTCGCAGTCAGCACTATGATAGCTGCGAGTCAGCCATACATTGCGGAGATTGCCGCGTTTAGTGAGCACCAGGTCGAGTTGGTGCCAGTTCTTTGATGTGGGGTGCCTCCATGACACCCTGTGTTGAGGTTTCGTGTCAAAGATGGTGTTGGTCACGCACAGATTATGGTGGCTGCAGAATTCCAAGAGACGTTGTCCATAGTCATTGATCTTCCCAACGCCAAACTGTCCTATACACGAAGGCCAAGATTTGTGGTCGGAGCCAACTCTGGCATTGAAATCCCCCAGGATAAAAAGATGTTTCTCTGTTGATTCACTGACTTCTTTGCTTCGGTCGTCATAAAACTTGTCTTTAGATTCTGATGCTGCAGTTAGTGTTAGGGTGTAAACGCTTGTAATACTAACTGGGCCTGCCTCTGTCTGGAGTTGGAGCTTCAGTATTCTTTCAGTGCCATTACTTGATGGTATGATGGAATTAAGCAGCTTGTTTCTGATAGCGAAGCCAACTCCATGCTTCCTGATCTCTCGGCGTGGCTTGCATTGCCAGTAGAAAGTGAATTCCCTCTCTTTGATGTTTCCAGATTCTTGGAGGCTGGTCTCTTTCAGGGCGACAATGTCTATCCCCAGTCTGAGTAGTTCGTTGTTTATCGCTGCAGTTTTGCGGGCATCCACAATCTCATTTAGATCGTCTGAGATGCCAGGGGTCATGGTTCTTACGTTCCATGTTCCCAGCCTTAGGGCCAGTTTTGTTGTTGTTGTTGTTGCTAGGTGTATAGATTGTGGTCCATGTGTCAGGATTTCCCCCCTAAGCTCCACACACCCTCAGGAGCAGATGAACCGTGGCGAGACAGCACCTTATTGACTGGGGGATGCCCAGCTTAGGCGGGCGGTAGCTGTCCAGTGAGATACGATGATCTCTCCCACCGTCGGAAGTAGCCCCTGGCGATTTGCTCTACGCCAATCGAGCATTAAGACTTATTACCGGCAAATGCTGTTTCCCGTGTTGTGTCACCGCTTTACACGGTGCTGAATTGACCTCTTCAGGACACAAGCCTGGGCAATGGAAATCGGAGAACCAGCTGTTGCCCAGTAGCAAATTCCCCCTCTCCACGTCGCCGATGTTGACCAAGGGAAAGGCATTAGCCAATGCAACTTGGCATCGGTGCCGTCGCAGGAGTTGCCAGAACAATGTTGTTTACAACACGGAACTGCAATGCATATCATAATTACACAAATATCTACACAAACGTGGTGTTACCTTCCTGTAGTGAAACGTCTTTAAGAATTTATGGTGGAAAGACTCACCCAGAACACCATGGACTGCTGCTCCTAACTTTGACTAGCTGGTTGCACATTGGAAGGTTAGACGTGGACTGCCCTTGCCCTGGCCACCAATTTCACCCGGAGATTTGGTTTTGGAACCTAGGGTCTCTCCAGCCAATCACAGTTCGTCTTTTCAAACTCCCACTCGGTTTCTACATTTCATCATCTTTCTATCATAAAGAATATGCCTTATGAAGACATCATACGGGTTGAAGATGTTAAACATATTTTGAAAAAGGCAAACGACACGGCACCAGGGCCCGATGGGGTCAGGTATGGCCACATGAAGGCTTTGAGCGATGCAGACCTGAAGGAGATGACCGACTGCTTTAACCAGAGCATTAGGACAACATCAGTACCTAGGAATTGGGTACACAGTTATCTCACCCCTCTCCCAAAACTATTCAAGGATCAATCAAAGCTTAGCGGCTTTAGGATCATCACCCTTCAAAATACCTTTGGGAAGGTTTTAGAGAAGATAGTCGCTGTCAAGCTGCACGAGTTTTTGGAAAGGGTGAAGCTTCTCCCAAGAGGTCTGGGGAGCTACAGGCCAGGAAAAGATACCTGGTCAAATGCAGCCACTTTTGCCATTGACGTTTATGCGGGGTTCCAGAGTAGACAGGAAACGATGGAGGCAGCGCTTGATCTCGAGGATGTGTACAATAGAGTTCGATATGATATTTTGATTACCGCACTGGTGGAGAAGGGGGTCAATCCCTGGTTGGTGCACTGGATAGCGGCCGTCCTGCATTCTCGTCGGATTGCTCTCCATCTGGGTGCATGGACCTCAGAGCCACATACTTTGACCCCGGGACTGCCACAGGGATCCGCAATCTCACGGTGCTCTTTAACGTGTATACAAGCAAAATTGCAAACCTAGAAGCACCAGGGGTTGGAAGGATACTAACATTTGCAGATGATATTCTTGCATACAGGCAGGGGAGAGATAGGGAGCAAACAGCACAGGAGCTACACGCGACAGTAGGCAAAGTGATTGACTGGTGCACTGAAATGGGTGCTGTCATCCATTCGGAAAAGGCAGCTGTGTTGTGGTGCTCTCTGGACAACAGGATTGTGAGAACTGATGTCTCAAGCCTCACGATAGATGGTAGAAGTGTAAACAGAGAGAACAAACTGAAGTATCTGGGAATCACATTTGACAGGAGCCTGTCCTTTAAGGACCATGTGGAGTCGGTTGTGACAAGATCTCAAAAGGGACTCAACGCACTTAAAACTAGGGCTGCAATGGACATAGAGCAGAGAATGCTTTTCACACTATACCAGAACATGATCCTCTCAGTGATTGACTATGGACTAGGACTGCTCACTTTCTCAAAGAGTCAGCTGGTGAGATTGGAGCGCATACAGAACGAAGCTATGAGGGTCATTCTGGGATGCACCAGAGACATCCCAGTAGTGTGTATGCGTTACATCCTTGGTTTGCCGATTGTTGCTGGTAGGCTCAAGGTTATGCAGACGAAGGCATATCTCAGAGTAGCTGCTGACACAGATCACCCGCTGCATGAGGCGCTGGATGCAGTTAAGGGTCAGCGACTGATAAGAGGGAAATCATGGATGGCTCAGGCGGAGGATACGATCAGACAGGTGTGCATCTTGGAGAACATTAGGCGAGGAGAGGAGTGGGTCAGAGTGCCAGCGGAGCAGTTATACTTGTGCAGAGTTATAATCATATTGAGCCAGGAGTGCAGGGAGTAGCCAGCAGGGGCCACGGAAGTAGAAATCCAGCAACTAATTCAGGATGTCAATTGAAACGAGAAAAAGAGTGTTGAGGGGATACATAGAGCCTGTTCTTTTGTATGGATGTGAAACTTGGACAATGTGCAGTCAAGCTGAAAAACATCTGATGGCTGCAGAAATGTGGTTTCTGAGGAAAATGCAAAGAATACCATGGACAGATAGAAAAACCAATGACCAAGTACTACAGGAGACAAATGAACATCGTAAACTGATTAGAGAAATTAGACGTAGACAGTCAAATTTTTTTGGACATGTTATGAGAAGAAATGGACTGGAGAACTTAGTGACAGCTGGCAAGATCGAAGGGAACAGACCAAGAGGAAGACCGAGAGGAAAATACCTGGATGGCTTGGCCACATGGCATGGACGAGACAGGAACACTGAGCTGATCCACGACTCTGGTTATCAAGTGAAATGGCGAATCATGACCGCCCACGCTTTCCGGCATGGCACATGATTGATTGATTGAATTCAGGATAATGCTCGCCTGGGTGATGTGATTATCTACACAGATGGTTCGGTGTTGAGAGATAGTAGAAATGCCTGGGGGTTCTTGGCAAAGTCGACTTTTGGTGCAGGAGAGCCTAGCATATGTTACCACAACATCTAGCTTAAGGATGGAGGTGGAGGCGGTCAGTGCAGCTTTCCGCTGGATGGAGAATACGACACACACACACACACACACACACACATACCGTGATTGTAACTGACTCGGAAAGCATGCCGAGTAGGGTGAGGAAAGGCAAGCTTCGTGCCGAGTGGCTTGCTTCGCTTCGGAAGTCACGGGTGACAAGCATCGTCTGGATCTTTTCTCCGGGGCATGCTGGTGAAAGATTGGTTGGCTCTGCAACACTTGGTGGAGTATTGGTGCATGATAAGGCAGTGTGGTTGCGGCCTTGTGGAAGCACGTGTAACCTCGGGGGAGCAAATGGATCACCATAGCCTGGCATGAATGCGACAGCGAGGAGTGACGAGGAGATCTGGCCGATGTTCGACGCTTAGTGGAAAGGCGAGACGGACATATAATCAGATTGCTACTGGTACTATTGGGATTGGAACTCTTCGCTGGCTTCCGAGGCTGGGGACGGAGCACTTATGGGGACGGAGCACTTATGGGGACGGAGCGCTTATGGGAATGCTGTGATGTCGGTTCCTAAATCAACCATCTTTCTATGAGGGCCCATTTGAGTATTTGTGCGATTTATGTCGGTAAATTCGAGCTGACTGAAAAAATATGTCACAATGTTTAGTTTTTTCTTCTCATAATGTGGCCATAAAACGATGACTACTTCTTTCTGATGTTTGTGATAAATTGTCTTTGCGACTCAGCTTCCCTCAAAATATCCAGATTGTTCATTTTCGCTGTCCAAATGGATTCTGTGTAACATTCAATAACTCTTGTTCTAATTTTCAAGGACAGTGAATTATTGCACAAAACATTCTTCATTTTAGAGAATGCAGATGTTTACTTGTCCTATTATGTTCTTTATCTCAGTGATGTATTTTCCATCTGATGTTATCCATGTGCCTAGATACCAAGATATATAACAGCTTGAAAAAGTTTTGAGTGCTTCCAGAAAATAGAGTTGTATCAAAATCCTTACAAGATACAAAGAGAAAAGCCACTACAAGTAAATCACTAAAGTAAAGGAACTTTTAAGATGCCAGAAGGTGTAATGGGTTTATGGTGCCAGCTCAACAATTTATAGACCAATCAGCACTCGATGGGTGATGTGGTCAATATCAAGTGGGCTGCCTTTACTTCCCAAGACATTTCCTGCTGCCTGTTTTAGTATCGTTGACTTGGGAGGTCAGGTCAATTTTTTAAAATAAATGCACTTATGTGTATTCAAATACATGATCCTCAAGCTAGCATGCTAGGCACCATGGCTACCAACCACCATTACAAACACTTTATTTTATTGTAAGAGAACAGCTGTAATAGAAAGCTGATCAAATACAAGTTTGCCAAGAGACATCTGTTAAAACAGCCTTGCCAGTCACACTCCAAGAGACCAGTGTTTTGAAAACCCTAACAGTTGAAACTTAAATATTCAAATAATATTATCCTGCAACAAATCAATAACACTACAAGTTGTGTTGTCTTTCATTACCACTTCAAATAAGAAAGTCCTTTACTATTATCTCCACCCCAGTAAGTGAACCAAAGACGTTTTTAGTCAGCCATTGGTCATAGAGCCACTCAGCTTTAATATAATCAACAGTGAAATAAAGAAGAAGAAGAATCATAATCAAAAACTTTATTTGTTTACTTTGCAAATTTGAATAACAAAAACACAAACAATAGATGTATGATTTATTGCCTGGCATATTTTGCTGCATCTCGTCAGTTACATACTGTACATAAAGTAAAATAACAACATAAACACACAAAGGTTTGGATGGCTGGTAATGAAGTTTGATGAAGTCAGCTGAATATACAAAATCCACACACAACATAAAGTAAAATAACTAGATAAATCCTTCAAGCTGAAATGTACACATGCCTAGCGATCGATGAAGCGAGATGTTTCCAATGTGTTGGCCTCCCTAGGCTCCCATCATCTGTGTGTAGTATCTTGTCAATCCAATTAGGTATGTGTTCAGCAACTCTGCTGTTCAACTGCCACTCTGTTCTGCCGATGCAGGTAGATTGGCACCTGCATGTGAACTGGTAAATGCAATTGGATTTGGCATACAGAGGAACAGGTTCTTTTACTGCTGGGGTGGGATGTCAATAATTGTACTATTATTCACAATGGTGTATTACATTAATGTCTGTTACAAATAATAACAATTTATAGTTTATTACACAAGAGCACACAACTCCGGATATTCCATCACCAGTTCAACAAAGTTAGCTAAACAAGTTAACCCAGTTATTTGTGAACAATGATAAAGTAAACTATGGTGTTACACCATAAAAAAATATAAACACAAAACACCCAAATGTTACACACGTTCATGAAACCCCTGGACAGCTCAGTCGGCATCACTGTTTCCCTGTCAGACTGTGGCTGTAACAGTTGATAAAGTGCACATGACAGACTGGTGTGGCAATATTATTTTGTGTGGGCTTCTAATCAGTTGTGATAGTCATCATTATTTGTAAATGTGCGGGCTGAATTTATGGCCACACCTACACAATTGTATATACATAGTATGTAGTATTTACACTATACACAAATGGTTTACACAGGCTGTTAGGGCAGGGAAGACCGGCCAAGCAAACATAGTTGGCCACCATCACCTTCATTGAGTTATCTACCAGAGATATTTTGGCACATGCTTTGTGGCTGTTCCTGTCAAGATCACTGTGATAGCCTGTTCACTGTGATACCCCATCATTAGAGACTAACAAGTGTTGAGTAAAAAGGAACACAACAACCATAAACATCACATCCGTGAAGTCAAGTAAAGAGGAACACAACAACCATAAACATCACATCCGTGAAAGTCAAGTCAAGGACCAGCTCTCACACCACGAACTATACTGGGTATATGGTGCTAGCCACATATTTTTAGACCAATTGACATTATTCTGCGTTGAAGCTGAGAGTTTTTTTGGACGTTATTGTAGGGTTCCTGATCATGATTTTCAAATTGGTCAATTACTAATGACATCACCACAGATAGATAGGCCTTGAAAAACCAAATCTAACAGTACCTCAATGATGTATCTCAATTCAAGGTCTTCTTCCTGAGAGTCAATGTGGCTTCAGAAAAGAACGTGGAACTGTTGACATGATTTTCGCTGCAAGGCAGCTGCAAGAGAAATGTCAGGAACAGAACTGCGAAATGTTCTCCACTTTCATTGACCTTACCAAGGCTTTTGATACAGTCAGCAGAGAAGGACTGTAGAAGATTATGGCAAAATATGGCTGTCCACGAAAGTTTGTCCAAATAGTGCGGCGGCTATTTCATAACGGCATGCAGGCAAGAGTACAGGAAAATGGTGAACTGTCTGAACCCTTTCATGTAACCAATGGAGTGAAGCAAGGATGTGTCCTGGCACCAACACTGTTCAGCCTCATGTTTTCAGCCATGCTGATGAATGCCTTCGAGAACGACGACATTGGAATAGACATCAACTACCGTATGGATGGAAAGTTATTCAATCTCAGAAGGCTGAAAGCTAAAACCAAAATTGACAGCGGCACCTTCAGAGAGCTCCTGTTTGCTGATGATTGCGCTCTATACGCCAACTCAGAGGCGGACATGCAACATAATGTTTCAGCTTTCTCACATGCCTGTGCCAACTTTGGGCTCAATATCAACTTGGAGAAGACTGTAGTTATGTACCAGCCAGCTCCAGGGAATAATCACACTGTGCCGAATATCAAAGTGAATGATCATAGACTAAGTATGTTGGACAAATTCACCTATCTTGGCAGCACTGTGTCACAAGCTGCCACAATCGATGACGAAGTGAATGCAAGAATCTCCAAGGCCAGTGCAGCCTTTGGCAGACTGTACAAGAATGTATGGGACAGAACTGGAATAAGCCTGCAAACAAGGCTAAAAGTCTACAAAGCAGTTGTATTATCCACACTGCTATATGCTTGTGAAACCTGGACTGTTTATCAGCGACACGCTAGGAAATTAAACCACTTCCACACAGTCTGCCTAAGGAAGCTACTGAAGATTAAATGGCAAGACAAGATTCCAGACACTGAAGTCCTAGAAAGAGCATCCATGCCCAGTATCCACACTCTACTGATGAAGAATCAGATTAGCTGGGCTGGTCACTTGACCCGCATGCCAGATCACAGGCTCCCTAAACGAATTTTCTACAGCGAACTGCGTTGTGGTAAACGCTCCCAAGGTGGCCAGAGGAAACGTTTTAAAGACACTCTGAAAATTTCACTGAATGCTTTTGGAATTCATCATGACACCTGGGAGGCTGCAGCCAGAGACCGAAATTCGTGGCGTGCATCATTGCGCAAAGGTGCAGTCATATGTGAGGCAACCAGGACTGCAAGAGCTGTGAAGAAAAGGCAGGACAGAAAAACCACTGCAGGAAATCCTCCTCCAGAGACGTCAAGCATTCTTTGCCCACATTGTCAAAGAACATTCGAGCCAAAATAGGCCTTATCAGCCATCTTAGAACCCACGGCTCCACACCTTCAACCCCACTGGATGAAATGAATGGTCATCATCATTCTTGATGGACAAACAACATCTCAATTCTAAGTGGAGTTATTCAAATTTGAGTGTCATGACCTTTCACCAATATTTTCTAAAAAATCCGCTCACTGAGTTGATTATGGCGCGGCCTAATCTGGTCTGGCGCGGTGGGTGTTGGGGCCCAAATTGTCAAAATTTAACATTTTTTAAGAATATCTATTTAGTTTTTAAACAAACATCCTAGCAACCATACTTCGCTGCGATCGGAGTTTCGAGGCCTAACTGCTCATGTCAACTATTTTTTATTATGACGTATGGTGACCTAATTAGCAAGTAAAAATGGCCGCTAATTAATTACTAATTCATTAATTACTCCATGCATTCTTAATTTTAGCTTACAAAATTTTGAGATGTATGTCATTTTATGCGGAATGATGTTACGGATCTAATGGTCACTTTGCTGTTTTGATAGAATGTGTTTTAGCCTAATTAGCAATTTAAAATGGCCACTAATTAATTTCTACTTCATAAATTAGGCTGCGACTTCTAAATTTTAGCTTTAAAAAATTTTGAGATGTATATGGTTTTATGCGGAATGGTGTTATGCATATAATGGTCACTTTGCTGTTTTGATAGCATGTGTTTTGACCTTATTGCGTTGTGCTTGTTTACAGCAGAGCTGCATTCTTGCACCATTAGGTTGACACATCTGACTTTTGTGGGCATTTGTTGACCGGGTTAACCTTTCTGGTTACATGACACCCCAACTGACATTCGATGGGTGATATGGTTTATTTGTTAAGGCATACAGTTATAATTTTGGAGTGTTTTAGAACTAATATATTAGAATTAATATATTTCTAAATGTTGTCCAAATTATTGCATCTCGTCAATTGCATACTGCAGAGTTACATATCATCTGAAGTGAATAAATCAATTATACTAGGGCTGAAATACTTAAAACAGTCACCGATATTGTTTGAATGTGGAGCATCAGTTTTCCCCATGGTAATTGCACATGTAAAATGAAGTCTTTCCCTTTACACAAAACTGGCTGGAACCATCTAATTACTAATGTCATGATGTATTTGAGCAATTATTTATTAAATGTGTGTTCCATCTGTACTAGTATATGTCTGGTTACTTGATTTGCTAACTGTCTTTCCATTCTACCTATGTAAGTTGCTTGGCACTCACACTGGAATTGATCAATATAGTTACATATGGTTTAAAGGACTTTTGAGATTTGGAACATGGAATGTACGGACACTATATCGAGCTGGAGCGGCCGAAGAACTAACCCGGGAGCTGATTGAATATCAAATGGATATAACAGCAATTCAAGAAATAAGGTGGCCAGGAGAGGGTACTTTAGAGCAAAATGGAATGATTATAATATATGGAGGAAACACCCAAAATAAACATGAATTAGGAACAGGATTTGTCATCAAAAAAGAGTTATGGGGGAACGTTTTAAACTTTAAAGCTTTTAATGACAGGATTAGTAAATTACGAATAAAAGGTAAATGGAAAAATATAACGATGATTAATGTACATGCACCTACTGAAGAGAAAGAAGATGATATTAAAGAAGACTTTTATAATAATCTGGAAGATGTCATAGAAGAAACCCCCAAACAGGACATCCTGATTGTGCTGGGAGACTTCAATGCGTAAAAATAGGTAGAGAGCAAACTAATAAAAAAGTGGCCGGTATGGAAAGCCTACATACAACTTCAAATGATAATGGATGGAGAGTCATCAACCTGGCAGAAGCCAAAGGACTGCAGATTAGCAGTACCAGACTACAAAGAAAGGATATACACAAACAAACTTGGAAATCATGTGACAAGAGAACCTATAATCAAATAGATCACATTTTAATTAACAACAGAAATGCATCAAACATACAGCAAGTCAGAAGTTATAGAGGAGCTGAGTGCCACAGTGACCACTTCCTCGTTGGAGCAAAATTTAAAATAAAACTTAAGAGAGCTTTCTATACTAAATTACAAAGATTACACCCAACATATAACAGAGAAAAACTGCAAGACATTACAGTCAAAGAGAAATTTACAGATGAAATAAAATGTAAACTTGAAACTCTGCAAAACCCTTCGGAGGAAAGCGTTGACCAAACTTGGTTGAACATCAAGAATACAATTCAATCTACCGCAGAAGAATGTCTCGGTGTGTTAACCACGCATAGAAAGAACAGATGGTTCAATCAAAAATGTGAAGAAGCAGTCATTAGGAAGAAGAATGCCAGACATGTATGGTTAAATGACATCAATAACATCCAAAAGGAAGAGCATTATAGAAATGAATGTAAAGAGGCTACAAAAATAGTCAGACAGCAGAAGCGAGAATATATGAGTAATATAATCAAAGATATGGAAATTAATCACCAGAAAAATGAATCCAGAAAATTTTTAAAGAACTGAAGTCAATGAAACGAGGGCACCAACAAAACACATATGGTTTAAAAGACAAAAATGGGAATATGATAAATACCAATGAGGAAATGTGCAACACATGGAAAGAATATTTTATTGAATTCCTAAATTGTGAAGCTCCAAGTAACATTGTCCCACAGGAAGAGGTTCTAACATGCGAACCACAAATTGAAGAACCTACATTTGAAGAAATCCTATATGTAATCACACGACTTAAAAACAATAAGGCAACTGGGACTGATGGAATTGCTGCTGAATGTATAAAGGCAGGTGGCCATGCATTACATCTAAAGCTATACGAACTAATAATAAAAATCTGGAGGACAGAAGAATTACCCCATGACTGGAAAGAGTCATTATTGATACCTATCTTTAAGAAAGGAGACAAGTTCCAATGTGGAAATTATAGAGGAATATCACTACTGTCCACAAGCTATAAGATACTATCCGCAGTATTACTAAATAGACTAAAACCATATTCAGAAGATATATTAGGTGACTACCAGGCGGGTTTTAGACAAAACAGATCAACAATAGATCAGATATTTATCTTACAACAAATAGCCGAGAAACATTGGGAATATAAAAGAGATCTCCATAACATTTTTGTGGATTTTAAAAAGGCTTATCATAGTGTCCATAGGAATAGTCTATGGAATGCTATGCAGGAATTTGGAATACCAAGGAAGTTAATAAACATGACCAGACTATGCATGGAAGATACTTATAATATAGTATCATATAAAGGCAGGAAATCAGACCCTTTCCAAATAACATCTGGCTTGAAACAGGGTGATGAATTATCGCCGCTACTCTTCAATCTGGCTCTAGAGAAAGTTGTCAGGAAGATAAAGGAGGAATGTGATATTGGAGGAACATCCAAGCTGCTTGGTTATGCAGATGATATAGATATTATAGGGCAAAGTGAACAAAAGACATTGGAAATATTGACTCACTTAAAGGAAAAAGCCCAACAGATGGGGCTGGTTATCAACCAAGATAAGACAGAATATATGGTAATTTCAAGAGACGGAATGGCTAAAAACTCTGGCCACATACAAATAGATAATATGACCATTAAAAGAACGGAAACATACAAATACCTGGGTACAATCTTCAACTGCTCCAACATCATAACGGAAGAAATACAAACTAGAATCAACTCTGGAAATAAGATACACTATGCACTACAACATCTACTAAAATCAAAGGCGTTATCTCGTAAAACAAAAATCACAATATACAAAACACTGATCAGACCAGTTGTGCTGTATGGCTCTGAAACCTGGAGTACAACGAAAGGAGACGAAGCCTTGTTACAAACCTTTGAGAACAAAATTTTAAGACGCATCTTTGGACCCATTAGGGATACACAAAGTGGAGAGTGGAAAAGAAGAAGTAACAAAGACATTTATGATCTGTTTAAGTCCCCGCTAATCACTGGTATCATGAAGGCTAATAGACTACAATGGCTGGGGCATATAGAAAGAATGGAAGATAATAGGGAAACAAAACTCGCTTACACTCAGGAAATAAATGACCGTAGACCCCGAGGTAGACCAAGAAGACAGTGGAGAGATAATATATATACAGACCTACAAGCACTTGGAATCAACGACTGGCAAGAGAAGGTCCACCAGAAAGACGAATGGAGACGGATTGTATTTGCAGCAAAGAACCTCAATGGCTCGGAAAGCTGAAGAAGAAGAAGAAGAAGAAGAAGAAGAAGAAGAAGAAGAAGAAGAAGAAGAAGAAGAAGAAGAAGAAGAAGAAGAAGAAGAAGTTACATTTGGTGTACAGAGACGATAGTTCTTTTACTGATGGGAGTAGTATCGAGGTGGTTTTATATTTGATGACAGGTTCAGCAACAAAGAATGTTTGCTTTATGCTGTACAACATATTTGTTTTATTAGTGTCCCTCAAAAGGTTACTTGAAAAACCACTTGAGGTCTGGAGACCGATGACTGTGGGAGTAGATTTGCGTGGCTGGTAATGAAGTTTGATGACGTCAGCTGAATATAGAATTGATTGTATGTTATGGTTAAGAATTTCCAGCCTTCTGTTCCTTCCATGGGATAATCGAGGCAATATCCATTGACGCCACATGTTTTAGTTTAATATCGATAGTATCCAGGAGTTTGACCAGTTCAAATGAATTTTTTAATATAAACGGGTTGAAAAATTGTCACACTGGTTTAGCAGTTTCTGCAAGCCATTTCACCATCCTGTGTTGGACAGAGTTGAGTATAGATTAAATCAGTCTCAGTGGTACCCCAGGCTTGTGCAATTTAATAAGGCCATAGAGTTGGGGGTTTATGAGCCCTATGGGATGACTACCCGTGCATCCGCCTCATTGATGAATTTATTATCTAAAAGTGACCGAATTTCTTTCCTCACTTTTGCATCCAATTCCCCAGGGTTGTTGGCTTTAGAATCTAAGTAAAATTTGGTTGGATTTGATAAAATGTCTTCTATTTTGTTGGAAGCAACAAGATCGTTGTTGAGAATGGCTTGGATTGCCAGAGTAACTTAACAATGATTGCCTGGAAGAGGCTAATGGAAGTAGAACAATATATACAACTATCAGAAAGAGGCAATAGCATTCTTTAATATTGTGATGAGAAGACTGAACGACCGAAAGATCAGTAGGGAAAAGAGACATGGGCAGACAGAGAGAGATGATGCTGATGGACAGTATGGTGACACTGAGAATTATAATCAGCAGAGTTGATCCTGAATAGGGACCAAGATCTGAGGAGATACATGAATACCTATGGTAGTTGGCAGGGCACATGATGATGATGCAGTTTTGTATGTATTTTCAGTTTACAAATCTCAGTAAAAGAAGCAGTACAATCATCACACTTGTAAGGTCTCTCTCCTGTATGTGTTCTCTTATGGTTCTTCAGACTGCCAGTCTTAGTAAAAGGAACACTACACACATCACAATTGTAAGGTTTCTCTCCTGTTGTATTCTCTTATGATTCTTCAGATTGCCAGCTTGAGTAAAGGAAGCACCACAGTTATCACACTTGTAAGGTCTCTCTCCTGTATGTATTCTTTTATGGTTTGTCAGACTGCTAGTTTGAGTAACAAAAACACAACAAAAATCACACATGTAAGGTCTCTCTCCTGTATGTATTCTCTTATGGTTCTTCAGACTGCCAGCTCGAGTAAAAGAAGCACCACAGTCATCACACTTGTAAGGTCTCTCTCCTGTATGTATTCTCTTATGGTCCTTCAGATGGCCAGCTTGAGTAAAAGAAGCACCACAGTCATCACACTTGTAAGGTTTCTCTCTTATATGTATTCTCTTATGGTCCTTCAGATGGCCAGCTTGAGTAAAAGAAGCACCACAGTCATCACACTTGTAAGGTCTCTCTCCTGTGTGCATTCTCGTTCTCTTATGCTTCTTCAGATGACCAAGTAGAGTAAAAGAAGCATCACAGTTGTAAGGTTTTTCTCCTGTATGTGTTCTCTTATGTTCCCTCAGGCCGCCAGCTTAAGTTAAATAAGCACGACAAACATCACGCTTGTAAGGATTCTCACCTGTATGTGTTCTCTTGTGATTCATGTTCTTTTGGCACTCTAGATGGTCGTCTTGAATCAAAAGGCCATCCCATTCATTGCATTTGCTTGACATCCCTTCACACAAATATTTGGACTAGAAACAGACAAATCTCCCATGCAAGTTTTTTTTAGAGCTATAACCGACAATAAAAAATGTCACCAAGAGACTGTGCAAAGCTCTGAGTATGTTTTACTATTATTGGCACCTTTCCGTCTTGACAGACGATAGTTTGGTACATTGTGCTTTAAAAAGGCTTAATAACTACGATCCATGGCGGTGGCGAGTGTGGCTGGTAAGGCCAATTCTTGCTGCAAATGTTTGCCCACAGTAGGTGCATGTGAAAACATGGTCATTTCCACCATGGATGTTTTACTAGTATTTCCTTATTTTGCTGCTGATAATTCTCAATAGCCAGAGATAGTTTATTGTTAGTATTGATCACAGAAGACACATTTTCTGACAGGTGACAATTTTCATACTTTGTTGCCTTACAACTGTTCTCAACCATACTTGATTCTGAGTTGCTGTGTTCTGTCATTTCTTGAATGATGCTACCCCCAGCTATGTCTACCATTTTACTGAAGCTGCGACTCCCGTCTTCACACCGAACATCTGATAGTTCGTGTTTCACAACCATCATTTCTATGCTGTCATATGTCAACTTTTGTAAATGCTCTTGTATGGAGTGGTAAGGATGACTTGAAGACCAAGAGTGCATTTCTGAAATGCACAACAGTAAATAATTAATATCCTCATGAATATACAGTCGAGTCCACTTAAGTCGAACTCTGATAACTAGAATCCCCCTTAAGTCGACGTTATTGGCTTGGTCCCGGCCAAGGTCCTTCTTTATCTTTGTATAAAAATTCCTGATAAGTTGAATTTGGTAAACTCGAATTTTCGGATTAGTCGAACATAAAAATGAATACCGACTATATAAATGTCCACGTTTAAGTTGAACTGTTCATTTCACACCCCCCCCCCCCCTCACCCCAAAAAAAAAAATTTCGCGAAAGAATGTGCATTTTTAGTCAGCCCGGAGAACAATCTCGCACATATGATATGTTGCTACATGTCAACAATGGCTGCTAGTGGACGAAAGCTTAAAACTTTGACTTTAAAAAGAAAGATTGAGCTGTTGGAAGAGGTTGAACGTATAGTGGGAAGAAGAAAGTGGATATAGCTAGAGAATTTGCTATTCCAACATCGACACTTTCCAGCATTTTAAAGTTTTAAAGCATAAAGACCGCTACAAACAATTGTTTTTCGAATGTCAAATCGACAGTGATAGGCAGAGATCTAGAAGAACTGCTGCATGTGATTTTGTTTATGCTGCCCATTTAAAATGGTTCACTGTGATTAGATCGGCAAATGTACCAGTAAATAGGCCTTTACTTATTGCGAAAGCAGAAGAATTTGCACATCTTGGAGGTCAGACAGACTGGAATTGTAGTGCTGGCTGGTTGGATCGTTTCCAAAAACGACATTGCATCACTTACAAGAATGTGTGTGGAGAGAAACAGTCAGTCAACGAAGCAACAACCCACTCATGGATAGAAGACGTGCTCAGACCTGCTTTAGCTAAATATAATTCTGCAAGCAGTGAGAGCAATGTTACTGACATTTCAGTGGGGCCATTACTTGCTAATTGTATAAAGAGCTGAACATTGATCCAGAGGAGTTTGTGAACATTAACAATGATGTTTCTACTAGTGCCACTCTTTCAAGCACTGATATTATAGGGCTTTGTACACCAGTCATTCAACCAACAGACGCTTCCAGCCCTGACTGATAATGAGGATGACTGTGGGCTGCAAGCACAACCTGTATTGCAGTCAGATATTTTGGCATCAATTGACAAAACTGACATTTACATGATGCACACTGGATGTTCAGATGATGCAGTCTCACCATTTTGTGCCTTTAAACAGGCAATGAGAAGATAAATCACAGACTTTTTCTTTAATTAATTTGAAAATTTTCAAAATTAAACATTTCAACATTTCTGATAGTGTATTGCTATTTATTTGTTCACTAACTGTGTTTCCAAAGTGGTACAATCATTTTATTCAATGCTACTGCATGGTATTAGTGTAAATTAAGTGTAAATATGTGTGCAGTCTGGATAAGTAGAATTTCGGATATGTAGAACAAATTCCTTCGGCCCCTGCGACTTCTACTTATCCAGACTCCACTGTACCAGGCTTTGCTTATGAAAAGATGTGTAATCAAGCATGTGTACATTGCAGCGTTAGACGATCAATTTCAAGTCAATGAAAGACAGAGGAAAAATTATTGTGCTCATGTATGATCTAAGCTGATGTAGATCTAAGCTGATGTATGATGTAAGTTCAGGTATGATTTAAACTGATGTAAGATCTAAGTTCATGATGATATAAGCTTATGTATGTTCTAAGTTTGTAATAATATAATCTGATGTGGAAATGACCACATGTTCACATGCACCCACTGTGAACGGACATTTACAGCGCAAATTGGCCTTATCAGTCACACTCGCTACCGCCATAGTTAAAAGTTATTATGCCTTTTTAAAGCACAAACTATCGTCTGTCAAGACGGCAAGGTGCCAATGAATCTGATGTATGATCTAGATTGATGTATGATCTAGATTGATGTATGATCTAGGCTGATGTATGATGTAAGTACAGGCATGATATATACTGTCGAATGATGTACATTCATGATGATATAAGCTGATGTATGTTCTAAGCCGATGTATGTTCTGAGCTGATGTATGCTATAAACTGATGCATGATCTATGTTCATGATAATCTAAACTGATGTATTATCTAGGCTGGTGTATGTTCTAAGTTAATAATATAATCTGATGTATGATCTAGACTGATGTATGATCTAGGCTTATGAATGATCTAGGCAGATGTGTGATTAAGTTCAGGTATGATATAGGCTGATGTGTGTTCTAAGCTGATGTACAATCTAGACTGATGTATGATGTAAGTTCATGATTATATTAGCTGATGTATGTTCTAAGCAGATGTTTGATATAAACTGATGTATGATTTATGTTCATGATAATCTAAGCTTTTGTATGATCTAGGCTTTTGCATGATCTAAGTTCATGATGATATAAACTGAAGTATGATCTAAGATGATGTATGATCTATGCTGAAATATGATTTAGGATGTGCTAGACTGCATATGATCCAAGTTCATGGTGATGTAAGATGATGTATGATCTAAGCTAATGTATCATTTAGACTGATGTATGTTCTAAGCTAATGTATGCTTTAAGCTGATGTCTGATCTAGGTTGATGTATAATTTAGGATGTGTTAGGCCGATGTATGATCTAAATTTATGATGACGCTAAGCTGATGTATGATATAAACTGATGTATGATTTAGGATGTGCTAAGCTGATGTAGATCTAAAATCATGATGATCTAAGCTGATGTATGATACAGGTTGATGTAATGATCTAAGCTTGTGAATATATCAGCTGATGTATGATCTAAGTTCATGATGATTAAGCTGATGTATGTTCTAAGCTGATGTATGATATAAACTAATGTATGATTTAAGTTCATGATGATATAAGATGATGTCTAATTTAGACTGATGTCTGATCTAGACTGATGTCTGATCTAGGCTAATGTATGATCTAAGAGAGGTGAAGTGACTGCCTAAGTGTACATGAACAGATTAACAGGTATTGCATGTTTAATTTATTACTGATGTGTTTCAATTATGAAGTCTATTTTAAGTACAGTTCAATCAATCAATCATGTGCCATGCCGGAAAGCGTGGGCGGTCATGATTCGCCATTTCACTCGATCACCAGAGTCGTGGATCAGCTCAGTGTTCCTGTCTCGTCCATGCCATGTGGCTAAGCCATCCAGGTATTTTCCTCTCGGTCTTCCTCTTGGTCCGTTCCCTTCGATCTTGCCAGCTGTCACTAAGTTCTCCAGTCCATTTCTTCTCATAACATGTCCAAACAATTTTGACTGTCTACGTCTAATTTCTCTAATCAATCTACGATTTTCATTTGTCTCTTGTAGTACTTGTTCATTGGTTTTTCTGTCTGTCCATGGTATTCTTTGCATTTTCCTCAGAAACCACATTTCTGCAGCCATCAGATGTTTTTCTGCTTGACTGCACATTGTCCAAGTTTCACATCCATACAAAAGAACAGGCTCTATGTATCCCCTCAACACACTTTTTCTCGTTTCAATTGACATCATTTTATTGGTCAGAATGTTTTTCATCTTGCTAAAGGCTACTTTTGCAATGGCGATTCTTGTTCTAATCTCTTCAAGGCATCTGCCATCAGATGTTATGACTGTTCCGAGATAATTGAACCGATTCACTTGTTGAAGAATATTCCCATTTACTTGTATATTACATTGTGGTACTTCGTTCTTCCTAGTGACGACCATAACCTGTGTCTTCCTACAATTTAATTCCAACCCCAGCTGCTCACTGTGTACAACCACAGCGTCTACTAATTGTTGCAGATCCTGTGCATTGTCTGCAATCAATACTGTATCATCTGCATATCTAATGTTATTTATGTTTCGTCCTCCAATGCTGATTACATTTAGGTCTTCTACATTTCTGAAAATATTTTCACTGTATAGGGAAAAAAGATCTGGAGACATTACACATCCCTGCCTAACACCTCTCTTAATAGGTTGGTATTGTCCTACTTCATTATCAATCCTTATGGCAGCTTGTTGTTTCCAATATATGTTTTTTATAAGTCTAATGTCTTTCCCATCAATTTGTAGATCTGCAAGCATATCCACAATGTTGACATGTCTAACTCTATCAAAAGCCTTTGTGTAGTCAATAAAGCAAAGATGTATATCCTTGTTTACTTCTAAAGCACGTTCAATAACTGTTCGCAGCATATACACAGCATTTACTGTACCCTTTCCTTCTACAAAACCACATTGTTCTTCCCCTATTTCAGGTTGTATTTTCTTCCTCACTCTTTGCATGATAATTCGTAACAAAATCTTTGTGATGTGACTCATTATACTAATTGTTCTATGTTGATCACATTCTAAGGCTCCTGATTTCTTTGGGATTGCAATAAATACAGAATTACATAATTCAGAAGGTATATCTCCAGTATCATATAATGTGTTCAGCAGTCTAGTGACTTGCTCTAGTCCAAATTCTTCTAGAGCTCTAATCATTTCTGTTGTGATGTTATCTGCACCGGGGGCCTTGCCAGCTTTCATATGCTTAAGAACATTTTGAACCTCCATCTTTAAAATTGCTGGTCCTTCATTATTAAATCTAATAGCATACTGTTCCTCTCTGTTATCATTATACAGGTCTTTCACATAATCTGTCCATACATGTAGAATCTGATCTTTTTCTATTATGACTTTGCCATCTTTAGTTTTTAGACAGCCTGTTGATGTACTTGTTCTTTTATTAGTAAGTTCCTGAACTCTTTTGTGCACTAATTTGGTATTTTGACTGTTGTGTTGTTTTTCAATTTCTAAGCACTTTTCCTCAAGCCATGATTCTTTTGCCTTCCTACATAATATTCTGACTTGTCTGTGAATTTCTTCATATTTGGCAGGATTATTTTTGTTGAGTCTTCTTGTTTCCATTAAGTGTAAAATTTCCTCTGTCATCCATTTCTTACGACCCACCTTCTTTAATTTTGGAATAGTTTTTTCTGCAGCCACATTGATTGAATTCTTTAACATTTCCCATTGATCATCCACATCCTGGAATAGGATCTCTAGATCAGACAATATTTCAAATCTGTTCTGCACTTCTATGTTGAATTTTTTTTGTATTTCCTTGTCATTACTCAATGTACACAAATCATATTTAGTGTTCCCTGTTGTATACTTGACTTTCTTCAACTTTATCCTCAATGTTCCTGTGAGTAGTCTGTGGTCACTATAACAATCAGCACTGGGAACTGTTTTTGCTACTGTTAGCGCGTTTCTAAATCTTCTGCTAATGAGAATGTAGTCAATCTGGTTTCTAATCCTGCTATCAGGACTCCTCCAGGTCCATAATCTTCTAGGGTGTTGCTTGAACCAGGTGTTTCCTACAATCATTTCCTGTTCTTTTGCCCACTCTACTAGTCTGTATCCTCTTTCATTTCTCTCTCCTAAACCATAGTTTCCTACTGTGTATCTATCCCCTTGATTTCCTACTTTTGCATTGAAGTCCCCTATTATGATGTTTATTTCTGAATTTTTACATTTCTTTAAGGCAGACTCTATGTCATTATACCATTCTTCTACACTATCTTCACTGGACTCTCCTGTTGGGGCATATACTTGAATAACATTTATGTTAAAAGGTCTGCCACTCAATTTAACTAGTAGAACTCTGTCCGACACGGCCCAATATCCCTGAACAGACGTTGATGTTTTCCGGTCCAAAATTATTGCCACTCCCCTATGTCGATCCTCACCTCCAGAATAAATAATCTTAAAATCTTTATGTATCTTGATGCCTGCTCCTGTCCATCTCGTTTCGCACATACCTAATATATTAATTTTTTCTCTTTGAATTTCTTGTGTTATGTTCTCTAATTTTCCGTCGTTTTTTAACGTCCTAGCGTTCCATGTTCCTAATTTTAATATCTATGTCCTTGTCTTGCGATGATCAGTCTTTAAGCGAATCATAATTATCATGATAAGTACAGTTATCTCTTAACAATTTATAACAGCAAGCAATATTGTTATTTCATTGCAGTCACAATCAAGAGTGTTAACCTCCTGCCTGCAGCTAACATGTATGGTGCAACTTGAGGTAACATATTAAAGAAAACAACATAAAGTGGCATGTCAGAAGAAAAAAAGAAAAAGCTTGAAATAGAATGTCAGTTTTAAAAACAATAAATGTGTGTTCCACCCATACTAATATATGCTTGGTTAATTGATTTGCTAATTTTCGTTTTGTTCTACCTATGTATGTTGCTTGGCACTCACACATGAGTTGATAAATGCAGTTAGATTTGGTGTACAGAGACATTATTTCTTTCACAGATGGGAGAAGTATTGAGGTGGTTTCTTCTTTTTCTGCGTTCATCCGGAGTTTGTTTTTTTTCCGGACGTGATTGCGTTGTGCCTGTTTACAGCAGAGCTGCGTTCTTGCGCTGTTAGGCCGACACATCCGACTTCTGCAGGCATTTGTTGATCGGGTTAACCTTCCCGGTTGAGGTGGTTTTATATCTGATCACTGATTCAGCAATAAAGAATGATTGATTTACGCTGTAAAATATATTTGTTTCATTACTGTGTCCTCGAGAGGTTAGCGGAAAAACACTTGAGGTTTGGGGACCGATGATTCTGTGGCTGGTAATGAAGTTTGATGAAGTCAGCTGAATATACAATTGGTTGTAGATTATGGTTAAGAGTTTCCAGTCTTCTTTTAGTGTGTCATCATAGCAGATCATTCAAGCTTGATTAAACAGGGAACGTACCAGGCCACGCTTATGCTGAATAGGTGCAAAGCTGTTTAAATTCAGGTATTGGCCCATCCATGTCCCTTTCAATAGACATATCTTGGGATAGTGCCATACTGTCAATGTTGAATTAGTATTTCTAAGATTGATAAGCCGGTCTCCCGAGCCAAGGTGTTATTGACTTTCTCCGTAATCCCATATATCCACGTAGGGTAACGCAGCTACGCAAGATTCGGTAGCGGATCGCGTCGCGTTGGTTACTTATGGGGGTATGTGAGCCGGTCGCTCAGAAAGCAATGGCACACTACTGAGCATAATCTTGAGAATAATTCAACAACAGCGGTAAAATGCTGGTGTTGACAGCGATGTACTGTACATAGGATATGCAGGAAAAAAAAAAAGATATATAAGGTGTCATTACGATCGTGGTCAACAGACAAAGAAATGTTTTTGTGGGAGTGTTTCATAATGGAGTGGAATGTTTTAACCTGTTGTCTGATCTCTGGGATGAATAATATGTCATCCACATACCAGCTGTATATAACTAGGTCCTTAATATTTTAGGCTCTTTTTTTTTTTATGTTGCCTATCCCTTACAGCACATCGCAGTCAACACCAGCATTTTCAGCTGCTGTTGATGTACTAGGCAAGGCCACACTCAGCATTTCGCCATTGTTTTCTGAGCGACCAGCTCACGTACCCCATAAGTCACCGTTGCGGCCAGAACCCCTGCAGCATGTCACGCCACTCACGAGAGTACAAGGGATGACGGAGAAAGACGTTACACCCCTAGGCCAGGTGAGCCGGCCTTTGTTTTTTAAGTGCACTATAAAGACGTCTGTTAGAATGGGACATAGAGGACTCCTTGTGGCCACTCTGTCAATTTTGTGGTACGATTATTTATAGAAAAGAGAAGTTTATATTAGTTGTGCACAGCAATAGTAATTTCTTTAATTTGGATGTGGGTAGGCCTAACTTTTGTTTCTGTTCTTTTATGTGATCACAGATGATGGTCAAAGTTTCTTCCATGGGAAAATAGAGGCAATATCCATTGACACCACGTGCTTTAGTTTAATATCGAGAGTGTCCAGCAGTCTGACCAGTTCAAATGAATCTTTAATATTAAGTGGTTGAATGATTATCACACTGGTTTAGCAGTTTCTGCAAGCCATTTCACCATCTTGTGTTGGACAGAGTTGAGCATAGATTAAACCAGTCTCAGATGGACCCCAGGTCTGTGCAACTTAGGAAAGCCATAAAGTTTAGGGTTTATGAGAACCGTGGAATGGCTAAATGTACAGTCGCCTCACTGATGAATTTACTATCTAAAGGTGACTGAATTTTTGCGTTCAATTTCCCAGTGTTGTTGGCTTAAAAGTAAAATTCGGTTTGATTACAAGTCTGAGTAGTTAGTTAGTTAGTTAGTCGAGGTTCCAACTTCATGGCAATGAGTCGTCCCCATTATGCTACATTCCTGTGCCAGTGAATATTACACAAAATGCTCCCCACTGTCCAATGTGAAAAGTGGAATAGACAGGAGTCTCAGCAATCCAACAGCCCGCACAGGTACACTGTGCATAATGCAGCCGCCAGAATGCCAACACAAAATTCATCCACGAAAACCACAGTTCATCGTCGATGGACTTGGCAGTCACCAGAAAGACCTCACTGACCCGGGTTTTCTCACATGGCTCGGTCTTTTACTGCAAGGCGACCCACCAAAAGTGTCGCATAAAGCACAAACTTGTAGCTTCAGTGCAGACTCTCAGGAATCTCCTTAAAAATGCACTCGTGAACCGAAAAGGCAAATCAGTCAATTTAGCAACAGCCGGTAGCCACTGTTCCGAACATGCAGGTCACTGTACAGGACAGATGTAAAAGCATTATACGCAAATTTCACAGCTCACAGTGTTGCCCATGCGCTCACTCAGTAGCAGGGCGACAGAACCATGTACTACCAGACCAACGTGAGGAAAATGCGATTGCAAACCATAGCTACAAGCATAAACACACCACAAGCCTTAACGGTTCAATGCCTAACTGCCATGTTGGTGACTGGAGGTCCAAGACTGAGTAGAAGAAGCACCACTGTCATCACACTTCTAAGGTTTCTCTCCTGTATGTGTTCTCTTGTGGTATTTCAGATGGGTAGCTTGAGTAAAAGAAGCATCACACACTTCACACTTGTAAGGTCTCTCTCCTGTATGTATTCTCTTATGTTTCTTCAGATTGCCAGCTTGAGTAAAAGAAGCACCACAATCACTACACTTGTAAGGACTCTCTCCTGTATGTGTTTTCTTATGTTGCTTCAGATTGTCAGCTTGAGAAAAAGAAGTGCCAGTCATCAAACTTGTAAGAATGAATGTTTTCTCATATGTTTCTTCAGATCACGAACTCTAGTAAATGAAGCACCACAGTCATCACACTTGTAAGGTTTCTCTCCTGTATGTATTCTCTTATGCTCCTTCAGACTGCCAGCTTGAGAAAAAGAAGCACCACAAACAGCACACTTGTACGGTTTCTCTCCTGTGTGTTTTCTATTATGTCTCTTCAGATTGCCAGAATGAGAAAAAGAAGCACCACACACATCACACTTGTAAGGTCTCTCTCCTGTATGTGTTTTCATATGGTCATTCACACTGCAAGTGTGTGTAAAAGAAGCACCACAATCACCACACTTGTAAGGTCTCTCTCCTGTATGTGTTTTCTTATGTTGTTTCAGATGGCCAGCTTGAGAAAAAGAAGCTCCACAGTCATCACACTTGTAAGGTCTCTCTCCTGTATGTATTCTCTTATGTTTCTTCAGACTGTCAGCTTGAGTAAAAGAAGCACCACAATCACTACACTTGTAAGGACTCTCTCCTGTATGTGTTTTCTTATGTTGTTTCAGATGGTCAGCTCGAGAAAAAGAAGCACCACAGTCATCACACTTGTAAGGTTTCTCTCCTGTGTGTAATCTCTCGTGCTTCTTCAGACTGCTAGCTTGAGTAAAAGAAGCACCACAGTCATCACACTTGTAATGTTTCTCTCCTGTATGTATTCTCTTATGCTCCTTCAGACTGCCAGCTTTAGAAAAAGAAGCACCACAGTCATCACACTTGTAAGGTTTCTCTCCTGTATGTATTCTCTTATGCTCCTTCAGATTGCCAGCTTGAGAAAAAGAAGCACCACAAACAGCACACTTGTACGGTTTCTCTCCTGTATGTTTTCTTTTATGTCTCTTCAGATTGCCAGGTTGAGAAAAAGAAACACCACACACATCACACTTGTTCGGTCTCTCTCCTGTATGTGTTTTCATATGGCCATTCAGACTGCCAGCTTGTGTAAAAGAAGCACCACAGTCATCACACTTGTAAGGTTTCTCTCCTGTATGTGTTTTCTTATGCTCCTTCAGATTTCCAGCTTGTGTAAAAGAAGCACCACAGTCATCACACTTGTAAGGTTTTTCTCCTGTATGTATTTTCTTGTGTCTCTTCAGATTGCCAACTTGAGAAAAAGAAGCACCACACAAATCACACTTGTAAGGTTTCTCTCCTGTGTGTGTTCTCATGTGATACTTCAAACTTCTAACTTGAGTAGAAGTAGCACCACAAACCTCACATTTGTAAGGTCTCTTTCCTGTATGTGATCTTTTATGGTCTTTCAGATGGTCAGGTCGAGTAAACAAAGCACTACAAACATCACACTTGTAAGATTTCTCTCCTATATGTGTTCTCATGTGATACTTTAAACTGCCAACTTTAGTAAAAGAAAAACCACAATCATCACACTTGTAAGGTTTCTCTCCTATATGTGTTCTCATGTGATACTTCAAACTGCTAACTTTAGTAAAAGAAGAACCACAATCATCACACTTGTAAGGTTTCTCTCTTGTATGTGTTCTCTTGTGATTCGTGTACTTTTGGCACTCTCGATGGTCATCTTGAATCAACAGATCATCCCATTCATTACATTTGTTTGATGCTCCTTCACTATGTGTTCTCTTACATCTGTATAAACAAACATTTGGATTAGAAACATCAGACATGTCTCCTGTGCGAGATCTTTGAGAGCTATAACTGACATAATCAAAAACTTCATCAAGAGACTTTGCAAAGCTTTGTGTATGTTTTTCTTGTGTTTCCTTATTTTGCTGCTGACAATTCTCAATAGCCAGAGACAGTTTATTGATTGATTTAATCACAGAAGATACATTTTCTGACATTTGACAACAATGTTCACGTTTTACTGATGCCTTACAAATGTTCTCAACCTTGGTTGATTCTGAGTTGCTGTGTTCTGTCATTTCTGGAATGATGCTACCCTCAGCTATGTTTACCATTTTGCTAAAGCTGTGACTCCCATCCTCGCACAGGACATCTGATAGTTCTTGTTTCACAACCTTCATGTCTATGCTGTCATATGTCCACTTTTGTGAATGCTCTTGTATGGAGTGGTAAGGACTCTTTGGAGAACATAAGTGTATTTCTGAAACACACACAAAAGCAAATATCTTCAGAAATATACCAGGTATTGATTAGGAACAGATGTGTAAATGTAATCAAGTAGGCACACATTGCGGCTATAGACAATCAATTTCAAATGAACAAAAGACTGAGAAAAAGAATGATTAATGGTTCTCTGAATTCCATTACCCAGGCTTGTGCCCTGAAGAAGTCACTTCAGCACCACGTAACAGTGGTGACACAATACAGGAAGCAGCAATTACCGGCTATAAGTCTTAATGCTCGACTGGCATAGAGCAAGGCGCCAGGGGTTGCTTCCAATGGTGGGAGAAATCTTATCTCACTAGACAGCAACTGCTTGCCTAAGCTGGGCATCCCCCAGTCAATAAGGTGCTGCCTCGCCATGGTTCATCTGTTCAATGCTGATGTATGATCTAAATTCATGATAATCTATGCTGATGTATGATAATAAGTTCATGATGATCTAAGTTGGTGTATGATATAGGCTGATGTATGATCTAAGTTCAAGTATGATATAGGCTGATGTATGAGCTAAGTTCAAGTATGATCTAGGCTGATGTATCACCTGAGAGGATGTATGATTTAGACATGTATGATCTAGGCTGATGTGTGATCTAAGATCAAGATATAAGCTGATGTATGATGTGAGTTCAGGTATGATCTAAACTGATATATGATCTAATTTCAAGATGATATAAGCTGATGTATGATCTAGGCTTATGTATGATCCAAGTGGATATATATCTAAGTTCATGATGATATAAGCTGATGTATGATATATACTGATGTATGACCTAAATTCATGATGATATAATCTGATGTATGTTCTAAGTTTAGGGTAGCAGGATAGAGGTATCCTCTGTCAAAGGAGAAGTACGGTGCCTCCTTCCCTCTGCTAGCCTACAGAACACCCTTGGGCAAGGTGGAGTACCTGTTTAGCCCCTCCAAACAGGGTAACATGAAGCCACAAGCAGGTGATAGATTGGACATTGGAGCAGCCGACAGATAGTTTTTGGTTATGGTTTCAAGTCAGTGATGGTGGACAGAGGATCTCTCAATAGAGAGAATGGTTATGGTCATCTGATCAGTATGGTCACTGCCAGGAAGGAAGAATGGTAGACTTCCCCCTGTCGCGGAAAAATTTGATAGTTTCGATCGATGTCAGAAAGAGACATTCGTCTACAAAAACACCGGCAACCCTTTGATGAGCAGGGGACTGAGGAACAAAATAAGTCGCGTCAAATGTCTATACCCGGTCGGTATTTTGTTAACAAGTTGTTGCTCGAGGCGGGACAAAAGTGCCATCCGTCTGCAAGGCGGTAGTCGGCCTTTGATATTGTAGACGGAAGGTCTGGACAGACATCGGATTGGTCTTGTGATGTAGGGGACATGATTCCCCAGATCCCAGAAAGCCAGACTCTGGACTGATCAGTGTCTAGACTTTTTGGTGACGTCACTCAAGCCCCGATTTAAAACTAGTTGTGGTAAACAAGTTTGAGTTAGTCGACCAAAGGTTCTGAAGTGTTAAAGATCGGCGCAGTATTCCGAGTTGAGTTAATTGAAAGAGACTATAGTGTCAAAGTGTTGATATTTATCGGCGGACATATATCCAGACTGTGATTGCATAGTCTCAATCATCAACCGGAATAGGCATATGGTAGTCTATTAATCATATCTAACTTAGAGTACGATTAGGAATTGAGTACAGTACTGTGCGGTGATAGAATGTTCTATAAGTGCGGTGATAGAAAGTATTATAGGAGCGACGGCACTAGTAACCTATTGTGTAGCTTTAACTAGCTTGTGTAATATATCATTTAACTTAGGGAGTTAAGGACAATGTAGTGGGATAATAATTAGAGAGATTGAGGATGGTTGGGAGGGATGTAGGGAATGAGAAATGGTAGGATCTTCCAGTAAGGCATCTGCTGGGTTTCTACCCGTTTCCTTTAATCTTTCCTGGTGTTCCCATGTCTCAGACCAATGTGATGAGCTATTTGGCCGTATGACAGAGTTCGGTTCTCTGTTATAGATCTGAGTGCTGCTATCGGCCTACACTCACCTAATTAAGGTCAGAATTGAGTTGCTCTCACCAGGGGATTCTCTTTTCTACAGGTTCCACTTACAGGTCTACTTGTTGATGGTAATACGATATACTACCAAGAAGTTAGTATCAAAGTTGAAGAAAAGATGGCTCACGGATGGAAGACAGACGTTACTGAGAGGCTTGTACACTGGGCTCATGGCCTAGTTGGTCTGCAGAAACCTGACTTCTGCTGAGCAGGACTTGATGAACATATGTGTGATTTTTCCTTGAGTGATATGCTACATCACCGAAGGTTCAGAACACTATAATTAACACATATACCAATATACATAACTACCTGGAACATTAATAGGTTTTTTTTTTAAATATGGAAAAAATCGTATAACCAGTGACTTATGAACAGTTATATTTTCCCATTTGACATTTAAGTTATTGGAAAGATTCTCTGATCAAAGAACATTAGTGAACAGAGTAAATTCATAGTGTGTGTTAGAATGAAGACCAAGATTGGACATTGTCGATCATTGATGACCAGCGTCCTGAGTGTTCGAGAGTGATCGGAGAAAGTTGTCACATGGCCAGAGAGACATCTTCTTGGTGAGGTTTTTTGTCCGGAATACTTGGTGCTGTTGTGTGCTCAGCCCAGTGAAGTAACTAACTTTGCTCCTGATTCACTGGTCTGATTCTACATACACCTTAGAATATTCGACACACATTCTACACATTACACACACACATTTCTCACACACATACTCTTTGATTTAATAAATTATTTGTTGTATTTATTTGTTAAAGCTAGAGTTATTGAGTATGTTGTGTTGGGGAAGGATGAGAGGGGGCATGATCCAGGGGTGAGTGAGAGTAAGAAAGAGGTGTCTACAGACTGAAGGAGTTTTGTGGACGGATTCTAGTGGTTTATCTAGGACCATAATACTGGGTTAATTAAAATGTGGGTGTTGATTCCCCACACTCCAGGGACGGCTCTTTGATTTCTCTCATTGTTACTGTGACATGGAGAAAAAGATTAAATCTGGTGACAAAAACACCTCATTGTCTTACTTCTAGCATCATTTGTTCATTATTGCAATGTTTATTTCCCATTTTAATTGCTGCTTCTTATTACCAGTAAATATTATCTTCTAACATATATTGGAAACAACAAGCTGTCACTAGAATAGATAATGATGTAGGTCAATATCAGCTTATTAAAAGAGGTGTGAGACAGGGATGTGCAATGTCTCCAGATCTTTTTTCCCTGCACATTGAAAATATTTTCAGAAATATAAAAGAAATGGAAGGAATCGAAATTGGGGGACAATACATCAATAACATTAGATATGCAGATGATACAGTCTTGATTGCAGACAATGAACAGGACCTGCAACATTTAGTAGATGCGGTTGTTGCACACAGTGAACAACTAGAGTTAGAATAAATAGTAAGAAGACACAGATTATGGTCGTCGCTAGGAAGAAGGAAAAATCACAATGTGATATACAAGTAAATGGGCATATTCTTAAGCAAGTGAATTGATACAGTTATCTCGGCACAGTCATAACATCTGATGGGAGATGCCTTGAAGAGATTAGAACAAGAATTGCCATTGTGAAGATAGCCTTTTGCAAGATGAAAAATATACTGACCAATAAAAAGTTAACAATTGAAACGAGAAAAAGAGTGTTGAAGTGCTGCATACAACCTGTACTTTTGTATGGATGTGAAGCGTGGACAATGAGCAGTCAAGCTGAAAAACATCTGATGGCTGTGGAAATGTGGTTTCTGAGGAAAATGCAAAGAATACCTTGGGCAGACAGAAACACCAATGAACAAGTCATTCAAGAAACAAATGAAGATCGTAAATTAGTTAAGAATCATTAGACGCAGACAGTCAAAATTTTTTGGGCATTTTATGAGAAGAAATGACTTGGAGAACTTGGTGACTGGCAAGATTGAAGGGAAGAGACCAAGGGGAAGACCGAGAAGTAAATACCTGGATGGCTTGGCCACATGGCATGGTTGAGACAGGAACACAGAGCTGATCCACGACTCTGGTGATCGAGTGAGATGGCAAAACATGACCGCCCATGCTTATCGGCATGGCACATGATGGATGGATGGATGGAACATTTTGATCATTTCATCACTTTATCAAATGCCTTGGTGTCATGGTTCAACTTACATTGTCATGACTTTATTGATAGTATCGTGAGTTGCTGTTTATAATGATTAACTTCACTATGTACAACGTCTAAACAACACTTAAGAACTCCAAGTACAACAGGATAATGGTTCTTTCAAATACAATATTTCTGTTTTCATAATTAGCATTCACATTTACGTTTCACATAATCACAAAGTCATACTATCAATCATGACTACACTACACTACATTGATATTAAACTATAAAACATCGGCGGCGATCTAACATTGGCCATCGCCTACTGCGAGTCTGAGACATATTTTCCCTACCACGGTCTCAGCTCGAGTGTCGTTTTTCGAGAGACGATTCTCTCTCTGACTCAGTCCAAAGCATGCTTGCTTGCTTGCTTGTGTTCGTTGGCTTGAGCTCCAACGCGAAGTCCTGTATGTCGGATGAAGGCATCCTGGTGTCCAACATCAGTGTGATGTCATACAGGACCTGAATTTTGAGTGAGTATCCTTGTCCCATGTCTGGCTTATTGGTGTGCAGACTAGTGGTTCCTCGCCGTACAGGCAGACACTCTCCGACTTCGGAGGTATCGGCGATCCTAATGACTTTAGCCAGGACCCCGAAGGGACCTGTTGCCCAGGACGCTCGACGAGGACGTGTCAGTAGGTCTTGGCCAGTATATAACCCAGCCCTGGTGCCTTGGAAACAGTCCAAAGCATGCTTCTTACGCAAGGTGATATGCATGCCCAACCATGCTAAGAATGTGACAAAAGCTGACACTCCCAGTCATGACACATAATAATAATCTATAAGTCACAAGTATTTGTCTTTCTGTGTATCAACTGATCTCTGTATTAGTGTTTGTAATGTGTATATTGCATTATTTGTAACTTTTCCTTTGACCTATCCATGCTGTTCTTGACCAGTTTCCATCTGTATTTCCATTCTTGTTCTCATAATTCTGAGTAAATGTTTGGTGACATTGTTTATGATGCTGACTGTACAAAATTCTTAATATTCTATACCTCCTGGTCTTTTCGTTAGAGCTATAAATACAGATTTCTCAATATCACTAGGTATGCATCATCATCATCATGTGCCATGCCGATTAGCGTGGGCGGTCATGTTTCACCATCTGACTGGATCACCAGAGTCATGGATCAGCTCAGTGTTCGTGTCTCAACCATGCAACGTGGCAAAGCCATCAAGGTATTTATTTCCCTGTCTTCCTCTTGTTATCTTACCTTCGATCTTGCCAGTTTTCACCAAGTTCTCCAATTTATTTCTTCTCCTAATGTGACGAAAGAATTATGACTGTTTATGTATAATTTATCTAATAAGTTTACGATTTTCATGTTTCTTGTAGGACTTGGTCATTGGTTTATCTTTATCTTCATGGTATTCTTTGCATTTTCCTCAGAAACCACATTTCCACAGCCATCAGATGTTTTTCAGCCTGTTTGCTCATTGTCCACGCTTCACATCCATACAAAAGACCAGGTTCAATGTAGCAACTGTACTGATTCACTTGTTTTTAAATCATTGTATTTCCTTCTTCTTAGTGATGACCATAATGTGTCTTCTTATAATTGTCTCAACCATGCAACTGTGGAAAAGTTACAAATAATGCAATATACACATTACAAACACTAATACAGAGATCAGTCAATGGGACTGGCTTAAGGAATCGGAGGAATTAACAGGTGATAGGCTACTCATATGTGGAGACTTCAATGCGAGGAATAGAGATTGGGACAGTAGTGGAGAAAACCGACAGGGAATTGCCCTTGCGGATGCCATGGTGGACTCCGATGTGGTCTGCATAAATGATGGTAGGCCGACTAGGCAACAAGGCCTGGCGATGCAGACACTGCTACTGACTTGGCACTTGTCTCCCAGTCATCAGTCCTGGATGTAAAGTGGACTGTTTTGAATGACCATGGGAGTGATCACATGCCATGCTCAGTCCTGATCTCTAAATCCAGGAAAGTTAAGGCTGGGAGAGTGCGCAAGACCTTCCGGTTATGAATGGACCGACAGCCTTCTTAGACGCCTCAGACAGGGGGCATGCAACAGGACTGTTAAAACTCCTTTTTCGCAGCCCCCATGGAGGACCCCAGAAGTAGACAATGCTTGGAAAGCAAAGAGAGCTGCAGTGAAGCAGCTAGGGAAAGTGCGACAGACACCCCGAAGCTCACGAGAGGAAGTGGGCACAGCAGAAAATGACAAGAAAAACAAGGTGGAGGCTTTCAAGCACTGTGCTGCAGAGGCCAAAAAAGTAAAAAGGGAATGTTTTATGAAGGAGACTGGAGGTGATAAAACACTGTGGAAATTCTGGAAACTGCACAGACAAATGCAAAGAAAAGATCGGCCTATGACAGTGGGAACAATTTATAGAGATGATGGTGTGCGCTTGACAACAGACAAAGTGAAAAGGGATGCGTTTCTCCAGAGATTTTTAGAGCAGACCAATCAAAATGATGCGGATACCAGGGATACAGTTAGAGAGGAGTTATCTGGCACAATGGAGAATATGTATTATGAAGATATCATACGAGTTGAAGATGTTAAACATATTTTGAAAAAGGCAAAAGACACGGCACCAGGGCCCGATGATGTTAGGTATGGCCACATGAAGGTTTTGAGCGATGTAGACCTGAAGGAGATGACCGACTGCTTTAATCAGAGCATTAGGACAGCATCAGTACCGCAGGATTGGTTACATAGCTATCTCATCCCTCTCCCAAAACCATTCAAGGATCATTCAAAGCTTAGCGGCTTTAGGATCATCACCCTTCAAAGTATAATTGGGAAGGTTTTAGAGAAGATAGTTGCTGTCAAGCTGCAAGAGTTTTTGGAAAGGGGGAAGCTTCTTCCAAGAGGCCTGGGGAGCTACAGGCCAGGAAAAGATACCTGGTCAAATGCAGCCACTTTTGACGTTTATGAGGGGTTCCAGAGTAGACAGGAAATGATGGTGGCAGCGCTTGATCTCGAGGATGCGTACAACAGAGTTTGCTATGATATTTTGATGACAGCACTGATGGAGAAGGGGGTAAATCCCTGGTTGGTGAACTGGATAGCAGCCGTCCTGCATTCTCATCGGGGTGCTCTCCGTCTGGGTGCATGGACCTCAGAGCCACATATTTTAACCCCAGGACTGCCACAGGGATCTGCAGTCTCACCGGTGCTCTTTAACGTGTATACGAGCAAGATTGCAAACCTAGAAGCACCAGGGGTTGGAAGGATACTAACACTTGCAGATGATATTCTTGCAATTAGGCAGGTTAGAGATAGGGAGCAAACAGCCCAGGAGCGACAGTAGACAAAGTGATTGACAGCTGCACTGAAATGAGTGCTGTCATCCACCCAGAAATGGCAGCTGTTTTGTGGTGCTCTCTGGACAACAGGATTGTGAGAACTGATGTCCCAAGCCTCACAATAGATGATAGAAGCGTCAACAGAGAGAACAAACTGAAGTATCTGGGAATCACATTTGACAGGAGCCTGTCCTTCAAGGACCATGTGGAGTCGGTTGTGACAAGATCTCAAAAGGGACTCAATGCACTTAAAACTATGGCTGCAATGGACACTGAGCAGAGAATGATTTTCACACTATATCAGTGATTGATTACGGACTAGGACTTCTCACTGTCTCAAAGACTCAGCTGGTGAATTTGGAGCGCATACAGAACGAAGGTATGCGGGTCATTCTGGGATGCACCAGAGACACCCCAGTGGTGTGTATGCATTACATCCTTGGTTTGCTGACTGTTGCTGGTAGGCTCAAGGTGATGCAGGTGAAGGCATACCTCAGAGTAGTTGCAGACACAGATCACCCATTGCATGAGGCGCTGGACGTAGTTAAGGGTCAGCGACTGATAAGAGGAAAATCATGGATGGCTCAGGCGGAGGATACGATCAGACAGTGTGCATCTTGGAGAACATTAGATGAGGAGAGGAGTGGGTCAGAGTGCCACCGGAGCAGTCAGACTTGTGCAAAGTTATAATCATTTAGCCGGGAGTGCAGGGGCCACGGAAGTGGAAATCCAGCAACTAATTCAGGATAATGCTCGTCCAGGCGATGTGATTATATACACAGATGGTTCGGTGTGGAGAGGCAGGAGAAGTGCCTGGGGGTTCTTAGCAAAAGCTAATGGTCGCCGTTTGGTGCAGGAGAGCCTGGCATATGATACCACAACATCTAACTTAAGAATGTAGGTGGAGGCGGTCAGTGCAGCTTTCCGCTGGATGGAGAATACGATACACACACACATCGTGATTGTAACTGACTGAGAAAGCATGCTGAGCTGGGTGAGGACAGGCAAGCTTCATGCAGAGTGGCTTGTTTCGCTTCAGAAGTCACGGGTGGCAAGCATTGTCTGGATCTTTTCTCCGGGGCATGCTGTTGTGCTGGGGAAT
The DNA here is from genome assembly GCA_963921405.1 of Cepaea hortensis. Classification (NCBI taxonomy): domain Eukaryota; kingdom Metazoa; phylum Mollusca; class Gastropoda; order Stylommatophora; family Helicidae; genus Cepaea; species Cepaea hortensis. The sequence goes on along the minus strand of OY992876.1, from coordinate 490,148,892 downwards.
GAACAGGTGGACAGATTGGCTGACTCCGCAAAACTTGGTGGAGTACTGATGCACGATAAGGCAGACGTGGTTGCTGCCTTGTGGGAGCACGTGCACACCTCGGAGGAGCAAATGGATCACCATGGTCTGGCAAGAATGCGACAGCGGGGGGTGACGAGGGGATCTGGCCGACGATCGACGCTTAGAGGAAAGGCGAGACGGACATATAATCAGATTGCTACTGGTACTATTAGCGTTGGAACTCTTTGCTGGCTGCTGAGAATGGGGACGGAGCACTAATGGGAATGCCCCGAATGCTGTGATGTCGATTCCTAAATCAATCAATCAATCTTATAATTTAATTCTAACCCTAGTTGTTCACTGTGCGCCACAACCTCATCTACTAAATGTTGCAGATCCTGCTCATTGTCTGCAATCAATACTGTTATCATCTGTATATCTAATGTTATTAATGTTTCATCCTCCAATTATGACTCTTTTAATATCTTCAATACTTCTGAAAATATTACACTGTTCAGGGGAAAAAGATCTGGAGACTTTACACATCCCTGCCTCACACCTCTCTTAATAGGCTGATATTGGCCTACTTCATTATCAATTCTTATGGCAGCTTATTGTTTCCAATATATGTTTTTTACAAGTCTAAGGTCCTTCCCATCAATTTGTAGATCTGCAAGCATCTTTATCATGTTGACATGAGTTACTTTACTGAAAGCCTTTGTGTAGTCAATAAAGCAAAGATGTAGATATATTTTTACTTCTATAGAATGTTCAATTTACTGTACCCTTGCCTTCTACACACCCACATTGTTCTTCTCCTATTTCAGGTTGTATTTTCTTCCTAACTCTTTGCATGATAATTCTTAGTAAAATCTTTGTGATTTGGCTCATTATACTAATTATTCGATGTTGATCACATTCCAAGGCGCCTGATTTCTTCGGGACTGCAATAAATATAGAATTATATAATTCAGGAGGTATATCTCCAGTATCATATATTGCGTTCAGCAGTCTGATGACTTGGTCTATTCCATATTCTTCTAAGGCATTGGTCATTTCTGGTGTGATGTTGTCTGGACCCCGGGAGCCCTGTCGGTTTTCATATGGTTAAGAGCATTTCTACAAACTTTCATCTTCAAAATTGATGGTCCATTATTATTCCGAATATCACACTGTTGATGAGATCACACTGTTCTTCTCTTGTATCATTATAAATGTCTTTCACATAATCTATGTGCTATGGAGAGGCAATACTGCATATGCACCGACACTCGATTCCTCTGATGATGTGAAGGATTTGTTCTATGAGGAGTTAGACTCCGTGATCAAGGCAGTTCCAAAATCTGACTACATTTATATGCTCGGTTATTTCAATGCTCGTGTGGGCAAGGACTCGAGTTCATGGCCAGTGTGCCTTGGAAAATACAACATCGGTCGCATGAATGAAAATGGGCAAAGGCTGCTGGAGCATTGCACCAGTAATGACCTATGTATTACAAACTCTTTTTTTAAAACAAAAGAGATGCATAAGGTCACATGGAAACATCCAAGATCCGGCCATTGGCACCAGCTGGACTTCATCATCACACGGAGACAACATCTGAACCATATATCATTGACTCGTAGTTACCACAGTGCTGACTGTGATACGGATCATTCTTTGGTTGTTGCAAGGGTTAGACTGAGACCAAAGAGAATCTACACAGCTAAACACAAATCTAGCCCCAGGATTAATATTATTAACACTCATGATCCTGAAAAGTGCTTTCAGTTTCAACAGCAACTTGAAGACGCTTTCACTGATACACCAGAAAATTGTACAGTAAATGAAAAGTGGGGTCAAATTAAGGAAACTCTTTATAAAACTGCCGTAAGGGTTTACGGCACTGTGGATCATAAGAGGCAGGACTGGTTTGCAGCCAACAGCAAGACTCTGCAGCCCTTGATTGATAAGAAGAAGAAAGCTCTCTTAAGAAACAAGGAAAGACCAACGTGTAACACTCTGAGTGAGCTAAGGCAAGCTAGGAAGGATGTGCAAAAGGCTGCCAGGCAGTGTGCAAATGATTATTGGATCAAGTTATGTGAGTCCATTCAAATCGCAAGTGATAAGGGAGACATAAGAAGCATGTATGAAGGAATAAAGAAAGCCTGTGGTCCAGTGAACGGCAGATGGACAGATGGGTAGAGCACTATTTGGAGCTTTACTCAAGTGAGACCAAACTAGCGGATGATGCCCTCAATGCCATAGAGGCTCTACCAACTCTTGACCACCTGGACACACTTCCCACCATAACAGAAGTTAAGTGTGCTATAAATGAACTTGCATCTGGCAAGGCTCCAGGTAAGGATGGGATTCCAATAGAGGTTATCAGGAGTGGGCAAGACACACTCACTATACAGATCCACCAGCTAATAGAGCTATGCTGGCGTGAAGGACAAGTCCCACAGGATTTCAAAGATTCAAGCATCATAACACTGTACAAGAACAAGGGCGATCGAAGCGACTGCAACAACTATAGGGGTATCTCACTTCTGTGTATTGTTGGAAAAGTATTTGCCAGAATTGTTATGCGCAGACTTCAAGTCCTAGGTGATCAAGTCTACCCCGAATCACAGTGTGGCTTTCGACAGAACAGGTCTACCACTGATATGATATTCTCATTGCGACAAATGCAAGAAAAATGCCGTGAACAGAATCAACCCCGAATCACAGTGTGGCTTTCGACAGAACAGGTCTACCACTGATATGATATTCTCATTGCGACAAATGCAAGAAAAATGCCGTGAACAGAATCAACCACTGTTTATTGCCTTCATCGACCTCACAAAGGCATTTGATTTGGTCAGTCGTGAGGGTCTGTTCAAGGCACTAAAGAAGATTGGCTGCCCACCAACTCTTCTGTCCATTGTGGAATCGTTCCACACAGGCATGAAGGGTATAATCAAGTTTGATGGTGCAACTTCTGAAGAATTTGAAATCAAGAGTGGAGTTAAGCAAGGTTGTGTACTAGCTCCCACCCTCTTTGGAATATACTTTTCACTTCTACTGAAATATGCATTTCGTGATCAGGATGGTGGTATATACATTCACTCACGCTCAGATGGCGGCCTCTACAATGCTCAGAGATTGAAGGCTAAGACCAAAATTAGGAGGGTACTGATCAGAGAGTTGCTTTTTGCAGATGATGCTGCAGTTACGACCCACTCTGAGGAAGAATTGCAATGTCTACTATCTGCATTCTCCAATGCTTGTTCTGAATTTGGTTTAACAATTAGCAAAAAGAAGACACAGATTATGTCACAAGGTGCACATGGGGTACCATCAATCTTTATTGACGACGCTGAACTAGAGATAGTAGACCATTTTACATATCTAGGATCAGTGGTTAATAGCAAATTATCCCTAGATCAGGAAATCAACATCCGGATTGGTAAGGCAGCAACAACAATGAACAGGTTAAGAAAAAGAGTCTGGGAGAACAGGAAGCTTACTGCCAAAACAAAAGTCCTTGTCTATCAAGCCTGTGTCCTTAGTACTCTTCTCTATGGCAGTGAAACCTGGACAACTTACTCACACCAAGAGAACAATTTAAACAGCTTTCATATGCGGTGTGTGCGAAGAATTCTTGGTATTAAGTGGCAAGACAAAATCACAAATACTGAAGTATTGGAAAGATCAGGTTGTGTGACAGTTTATTCCATGCTCAGTCTTCGTAGACTTAGATGGATAGGACATCTTAGGAGGATGGATGATGGTAGAATACCAAAGGATATCTTTTTTGGTGAATTACAGATGGGTAAGAGATCTCAGGGTCGGCCTCTACTACGATACAAAGATGTGTGTAAGCGGGACATGATTGATACAGGCATTGATAATGCACATTGGGAGCAAGTCGCCGCTGAACGTGTTGCATGGAGGGCAAATATCAGAAATGGAATAAAGTCAAAGGAGAAAATTATTGCAGAAAAGTCACACACCAAGCGTTTGAGACGTAAGATGGTGCATGATGGTGGAAATGACCACGTGTTCAGATGCACCCACTGTGAACGGACATTTACAGCGCAAATTGGCCTTATCAGTCACACTCGCTACCGCCATAGTTAAAAGTTATTATGCCTTTTTAAAGCACAAACTATCGTCTGTCAAGACGGCAAGGTGCCAATGGATCACATAATCTGACCATGCATGTAAAATCTGATCTTTTTCTATTTAGATTTTGCCATCTTTGGTTTTTACGCAACCCGTTTTGTATGTTCTTTTGTTAGTGGTGTCATTAATTCTTTTGTGCATTAATTTGGTATTCGGATGTTGTGTTAGTTTTCAATTTCCCTGCAATTTTCCTCACGCCATGCTTCTTTTGCCTCTTTCCATAGTTTAAAAATTTTCCTGTGAATCTCTTCATACTTTTCATGGTTATTTTTGTTATTTCTTCTTATTTCCATGAGTTTTAAGATGTCTTCCATCATTCATTACTTTCGTCCCATCATCTTTATTTTTTGGATGGTTGTTTCTGCAGCTTGGTTGACTGATTTATTTAATATTTACCATTGATTGCTGACATCCTGAAATAATATTTTCATGTCAGACAATGCATCAGGTCTGTTCTTTACCTCTACATTGAATTTACCTGTTTTTATCACTTTTTTAATCACTCTTCAGTGCCCTTAGATCAAATTGTGTATTTCTTTATGTATATTTGACTTTCTTTAACCCTTTCAATCATACGAGTCAGAATATCAACTTCCAGGTGTTTCTTGTTTCTATAAGCAAACCGCTTTTAAAGTGTCCATCTAAATTATGATTGACAAAAATTGAAGATATTTTCCTTATCTTTTTCTCACTTACTCACATTCTCGCTATTCCAGGATAGACAGAAAAAAGTTTAGTTAGATTGGTTAGGTGCGCACCTAAGGAAGTTTAGAAAGTAAGGAAAAAGTAAGAAGTAATCACATTTCTCTTCCCATGCATTCTCAAAACTTTATAAAATAAAGTTTCTAAAATTTATCTTCATTTCCGTCATAATAATTGTTGTTATCAAAAAGTTATGTTAATCCAAAACTAGAACCTTTTGTATTATTCACCTCGTCAAGTTCAACCATTCTTTCACAACCTCCAAATTATTAATATACCGTCAAACACAGTGTTCTTCTTCCAGAGTCCACTTATGCCAAAATTCAACCTGGCATTCCCCCCATATTCTCCCATTAAACGCTGTTCAACCCAGCTCCTATTTCAACTCCCATTTACCCAGTATCGCCCGTCATTCCCCTCATCCATGGCTTCCAATCCATGTATTTACGTTACGAACCGTCTAATGTAGTCCCTAATTCAATCCCCCAAACCATTTTTAATGGTTTAACTCTTTCCAACCCCCATGTAATTATCAATTGTTGCTGATAACCCCAGCCACTTTTAAATATACTCCTCCATTACTTTCTCTACAACATACTGAGTCACTTCGCTAATCACCACAACTTCCCCCTTAACTCAATCATGTTTCATCCTCAATTTCTATTTATAAACGTTATACACGTTAAACAACTCAACTTCAAGTCGCATGTTTCATATTTTCTGTAAGTTCCCAAAAACAACTCTTCATTTTTCCCCATAACTGAACGTCATCCTGAAAATTATTTTAAACACCCTCAGGGTAACTCAAGAAAATAAAACCAAAGTTTTGTAAAAATAAACAGCTAAGTTAACATATCCTCACATTTTATAAAGAACAATTGAAGTCAAAACAATAGAGCAAACAATATCAACCCCCTCATTCTTTGACATCATTTTTATCCCCACACATTAATCAAATTAAACATATGTGATGAAATAAAAAACCATATATATACATACATATTATGACTACTAATCAATTATTTTCCGTCTAAGAAAAACTCAACACTTCAACTTAAAAATCAAAATGATAATAAAGCATATATCAATAAGTCTTAACTTACTACAATATTATGTCTACTCATCCCGACAACTCTTGATTAAGTTATTTGCCAACTTTCTTCCTTAGAAATTCACAAATACCGTGTCTAACTTCTTCTTCTATCTGCAATCTGCAGAATATTCTACCAAGCTATTTATCACTTCTCCATTTTCTTAATAACTTCAAATTTTTTTTCTATAAGTGCAATATCTACATCAATGTCGCCATCCTCCCGAGGAGAACTATCTTCTTTCATATCAGCATCCTCATCAGTTTCTGACTTTTCGTCCATCTCTTGTTCTGCATCTGTATACCCATTACTAGCAACCGCTAATCTCTTCCTTTCTAAATCCAATCTAATCTTCCTATCTTGATGTCTTAATAAATTTTCAAACAGTGGCATATCTTCATCACTTGAGGAATTCACTCTAAATTTCCTTTGCCTCTTAATTTCTTTTTCTTTCTGTCTATCTAACTTTCTTTTTACTGCCTGTCTTGTATTCATAAATGGAGCGTCTATTTTGTCTTTGATTGATCCTTCACTATTATAACCGTCATACGTGTTGTTTTCCTCTGTCATGACTGTTTTTGGTATTGTTTCTTCTTGTCCAGCAGTAGTAGATGCTGTTGTTACTTGTTTCCCATTCTCTATAAGTATTGGATATTCCGTTTGTCTGATAATCTGTCCATCTGACAATATTTCTTCTGAATAATAATAATTATTATTATTCTCTGCATCTTTTTCCTCATTATCTCATCTTAAGTGCTCTACATGTAAACGTGCAACATGCCCTGTAACTTGATTCTTAATAGTATACGATACTGGACCCTTCTTTTCTAAAATATAATATCCTGGTCACGGCACCAAAACAGCCTGTATAACAGTACAGGTGATACGATAAGGCTGTGTATAGAAGATGGCTCGTGTCGATATAGTGGACAAGTCTCGTCTATTATATAAACATGCGTTTATTGGTTGAAATAATACATCTTCAAACTGGTGATGTTATTTACAGACATGTTTTCTGTTTACCTAGTTGAATCCCAAGTCCCAAGTGACGTGTGTGCAACCCCTGGATACCTCGACCCATTCGTGCACACACGTTCACCAACTATGATTTCCCACTAGTTAATGAATGCGCAGCATTAATTAACTCTCCACTACTAAGCTAACTCCCTTACTGTTATACAGGTTATAGAGAGGATGTTTCCGCCTCTACCGCATATTATTGTAAACGCCGGACTGGTGGGACAACTATAGATACTGATGATTCAGGGGACGAGTTGAGTAAATATAAACCATATAGAACAAGGACAGATGCGGCAATCAAACAACAATTTAAGAGGAAGAAACGAAAAAAAGGGTGTCAGGAATTTCTATTAATCCGACGTATACAGAAGAAGATGAAGCGAGGGAGTTCAGAGAATATATGCTTTCCAGACCTGATTTATTGACGCTTACAGATATCGAAGAAGAAGAATTAGGAAATCGGATCTCTAGAAAACTAGACTGATAAGTGACGTGACAAAATACGTTGAGAGAATCTGACTTGTTAATAGTGTGGGATGAAGTGATGAGGTTGTGCAGAAGTGAGTAGTAGTTGACTGTCGGAGTGGTTTGATGTGAAAATTAGGTAGGACGGAGAGTAGTGTTTGATTGTGATGATTGAGAAAAGCGGAAATAAGAAAGCAGTTGAATTGTGAAAGTCCTGTTGAGTATTGAAGTAATTCGTCTGGTTGCGTTGTTCTTGCATGTGTAAAAGTGTAGACAAACATGTGTGCATCGTGCTGAAGAAGGAAGCTTTGATAAGTCTTTTGGGGTGGAGTGCATGGATAGAACGATGTCAGGTGATTAGTAGTAGTAGCGCATGCATGTATGAGGCGTTTGGTATATCTTGTGTCACTGTGTGTGGAAGTGATCGACACGCTTAGGCTGCGTTGAGTAATTGGTAGAATGTTGAATTGGTGTCTAATTTGTTTTCTTAGAAGTAATAGTATAGGCACGTCAGCTTGTCGTGATATGAGAATAATGACGAGAACGAGGTTGTCTGTACATAGTGAGTGCTCAGTGCATATGAGAAGCATAAAGTACGACTGCCGTGCGAATATGTGAAGAGTGGCTGATGGGTGACGCTGATAAAGCATACTGGTGATTTCGTGGAGGATAGAGTAACTGACTATGCGAAAGTTGGGAGGTGGAAAGAAGATGATTGGAAATTTGCGATGTCTTTTGTTTAGAATGTGTGATGTTAGACAGAATTAATGAAAATTCTATGACAGGGTGACAGAAAGAGAATTAACGTAATGGAATGTCTATAATAGATAGACAGAGATATGATGGGGTAGATAGCTTAGAAGGTCACAGACATACGTTCAATTGCTGTTGATGAAGTGACAAGTGGAGGTTTTGGGAGGCATTGCCCATAACAAATGGACAATAATAGTAGTAGTGGATTGCTAAGGCTTTCAGCGAGATTAATAGGGAAGCTGATATAAAGTATTCCTGAGTTGCTGGAGTGATGTATGTAAGGATCAGAGATTTGGAGGAGGTTTTGAGTGGTAGGGCCCATAATGGACCCTTTGATATGAGTAATGTCTGTAATGAATAGACATTTAGGGGTGGATAATATTTTTGGTGTTTGATGCTGTAGATATCAGCGCAAACTGTATTATGCATTAAATAATTAGGTGAGATTCGGAGATATGATGTGAAATTGCCATAATAAGTGGTATAATTGAATTTGTGGGAGATATGTAATTGTTTTTTTAGACTTTACGCAGTAAAGTCTCAGGGCGACATGGTGGGGTAAATGTGAGTATGGTTTTGTGAGGAAGAGTTCTTAGTTCTTGTTCTTTGGTTCTCCGGTGGCCACCGATTCTTTGTCTTCCTATCGTGTGATTAGTACGAGTGGTTTCAAGTTGGTTGAATGTAGAGAATTGGTAGTGCTGAGGTAATGATTAGTGGTGTAGACCTGTTGGTGAGGACGACATTTTCAGAAGAGTGTGGCGTTTTGAATTTTTATGGTTGAGATCAGATGTTTATATGTATGTACGAGATGAAAAGTAAAATTAAGGTTTGAGCGGGTCGCTTGTGACTTGTGGAAGAGAAGAAGAAGTATAAAGTCACAGTAAATAACGGAGGAAGTGTAAGATTTGGTTGAGGGCATAGGGGTTGGCTATAAGGGATAAACGGAGAAGTGGACTCGAAGGAGTAGAAAGGGTAAGAAATAAAGCTCACTGGTTAAGAGGGGGCTGGTTTAAGATGGGTTGGAGAAATAATATTGGGGCTAAGATTTTAGTGAGGGAAAGAATAAGTAGAATAAGTAGATTAGGGATTAAGACTTTTCGGGAAAAGTCTTCTTAAAGATAGGGAGGAATGTAACAGAGCACCATCTCTGTTAGTGGGTTAATATGGTGTGCAAAGACTAGGCACGGTTGAGCATCCCGTTAAAACGTAACTAGGGACGCTCAAGCCGTGACGCGGGGTTAGATATAGTTAGTTACTATCTGAACCTTGAATCTGCAACATCTTTTGTAATAACAGAAAACCTGTTGTATGCTGCTTTATATTATACGATGTATTCAGTCAAATTAAACATATGAAAAATACAGCCAGGACTTTGTTTACATCTGCTATTTAATGTACCATCACTGTTACAGCTGATGTCCCAAGCCTCGCGATAGATGGTAGAAATGTCAGCAGAGAGAACAAACTGAAGTATCTGGGGATCACATTTGACAGGAGCCTATCTGTCAGCATCCCCAATAAGGCCTTATAGGAGTAATGAGTTAACACTAGTCTAGTAGAGAGACACCAGACAGGGAAGATACCGAGTACTATTAATAACCTCACAGGGAGACACATTTGTGTCAGACCAGAGGTCAACGAGTACAGATGAGCGAGGGCTTTCCCCAAGCAATTGGGTTGCTGGTCCTTGCGAGTAACCATGATATGCCAGGTTACTCGAACTCACCAGCCGGCGTGCTGGCAAGACCAGGCACGCAATAATAGCGACTGCACGGAGAGTAAAGTGTCCATGCTTGTCCACGCAATGTGTTGTGGGACAGACGGACTGGAGACGGTAGAGAGAGCAGACGTATCCTTGACCAATACGATAGCTTTCTAGGCCATAGGCAAACATAGGGCTGTTCATTTAGATTGTGTAATGCTAGCATCATCTATCATCACGTTGATGTATTCATATTGTGTAACAATGATGAAACCTAACGCTCGTAGAGCCATTCAAATGTCGGCTCTGAATAAATTGCATTCCTTTCGCAAATGTCATGAAGTGTTATTTCGTGCAGTGCGAAAGTAGCGGCGTCTTGAAAAGCTGCAGCGCACAAGTCGCTGACAGGCTAGACCCCGAATTGGTGTCAGAATGGTAGGACATAACATCTTTCTGTCGCTCTTGTACTGTGTGTCAACATCGAGTACGAAAGAAAAAGCATGTAAAGACCAAAGTGCAAGGGTCAGTGACAGCATCTAGACCACTTGAAAGTATAGCAGTCGATATTACTGGACCCCTAATGCAGGTGTCGAGTAATGGAAACCAGAACTATCCAAACAAGGGTACTAAAACGATTCACCTTAAACCAAACCAAAAGGTTGTGATTCAACTAACTGATAAACATAACATGGTACTAACATGTTGCCAAGGGCCTCTCAACGTTGAACTCAAAATATCAGATGCGGATCATGAAAAATCGATAAAAGAACACTTAGAGATATTTCATATCGACATCCTGAAACCATACGTTTCACAACAAGTACAACAGACAGACGAACAGATTGCACCAACACCAAGCAATGAGACGACAGACATACATAACTCAACTTCACTAGGTAGGGCGACACACAACAGCGACAAGGCAAACACACTTAGCCAGATAACAGCACACACAACTAGTAGCACAACAGTATTGGACGAGATGGAACTACCAGTTCCTACAGTAAACGTAACTGCGACAAATATCTCGACATGTAGAAATAACATATGCAGCCAGACGAAAGACGGGACAAAACACCTACAGAAACGTCGACAGGTCTTCAACAGGTTGAGATTGTGTGGACTCACAGCGAAGCCGTCCAAAGTAGAGTTGGGCATGGAACAAATTGACTTCCTTGGTCATACCATCTGCAGGGGCCAATTGAAAACTGATGACAGAATCATCACTAAGATTCTGAATTTGACAATGCCAACGACCAAGAAACAGGTCCGAAGTTTACTGGGTCTTGTAAACTATTATAGTAAATTCATCCCTAACCTGGCGGAAATCACCAGTGTTTTTTCTAACATCTTAAAAGCTTCGGCTAAGTTATCTGTAAAAGATGCACGATTAATTAGTGCGTTATCGAAATTGAAACATGTTTTCAGCGTTCCACCTATCCTCCGTATGCCTAATCCAAAACTCACTTATTTCTTATGCACAGACGCGAGTGCCATATCCATATCTGGGATACTAGGACAGTTCTACGACGGGACGTTCCATCCCGTAATGTACATAAGTCGCAAGATCACTCCGGTTGAAGGAAGATACTCAGCATCAGAATTGGAAGGCCTTAGTTTGATCTATTGCGTGAGAAAGTTTCACCGATTTTTGGCAGGAGCACAGTTTGTAATCCAATCCGATAACTCTCCATTGTCTGTGATGCAATCTGGACATCCTACCAACAATAGAATTTACAGGTGGGCTTTGATTCTCAAAAATTACACATTTACCATCCAGCATTTAAAAGGGAGATTAAATACGATTGCAGACATTTTAAGTCGTCCTTCATCCATTCAAATACCTGAGTTACAGGAATGAAGCGACCATACACCACCAGAAACAGTGACACTGTAATGTTAGATAACCAAGTGCCATGTGTGGTGAGTAAGACATATCGTAAGTGCGTTACTATCGCCTGATATATAACTTGTGTGAATAAACAGTGCTATGAAAAGTGTAACGAACAGACGCATAATTAACATGCACTGACACATACATAAGTTAGATTATGGGAACTAACACCAAGAGGACAGTAAACCCAGCTTAGACCCCGAATCTAGAATATATTGAACCAACGCTTAGACCCCGATAACATTCCAGGGTTAGCTATGGACCTACATAATGTGGTAGGCAACTATATTAATACACTATGCTTCAAGGAGAGCATAAAAGACTTTGGCGGAATGAACTATGTTAGAATAGTCTACAAAGAGATTTGCTCCATCTTCACAACGCAGACGAGGACTTCAACTTAGTGTAATTAGATATAGAAATGTAACTGTGATATATGTACATTATTATTTTATTTACAGTATCCATAACTTCATTTTCTATTATTTATTCTATTGCAAATTGTGTAAACGCATATATAACTTTATTTTCTTATTTGCGTAGTTAGAAATCATTATCATTTAATTAATAATCCATTTATTAAAACATCCATTATAGAAATACAATTATTAGATATTATATTAGTTTATTACCATATAATTATAATCATTTATACATCCATTTAGCTAATATATCATTTCAAAACTAATGCCAATCATTTAGGAATTAATATTATCTTTTTCACAAGTAACATTTAAGGTAATTAATCCATTTTTCTTAAATGAAATTAGTAGTAAATTATTTCCCTTGAGGGTAATTTAGGTCAGCACACCAAATTATGGAAGTTACTATGTCAGGATCGGTAACAAACCATCCTTATAACGATGTATATTTTTGTATAGACATGACGCGTGCAAACAACACGCACAGTCATTTGGCGTGATTACTGTTATAATTCAGCCAATCGTTTATTGTATATATATATTGTTTATGTATGTGATTCTATGAAACATATTTTAATGACGAGAGAATGATTGAGTGAAAGAATAGTATGAAAGGGTATGAAAGATGATTGAAAGAAGAGAAAATGCGAGGAGAGAATGGAAAAACTTAGTAAACATTGAAAGGAAGAGAGCGGAAATTTTTTTTTACACCGCTGGAAAAGTCTTATTTGACTTGTCGTGTCATCTGTGTTTCCAATGTGTTGTCGAGGGTTTTTATATGTGTTACAGCCACACTTTAACAGAGTATATAAAGAACGTACTTTGAGCTTCAGAAAACGGAGTTGTGGTCACAAATAAAAATAACGAACGTTTGTAACCACAATAAACCGATTTGCGGCGCTCGAAGGAATACACACAATTAGTACACTAACGCATACACATGTTAGAGAGTTAAGTACACTTTAGTTTAGTAGAAAACACGCAAACAAACAGGAAAACAAACACGTGAAAGATGCACACACCATTGAATCCAAAGAACAATAACTCTAAATTCAGGGGACACAATAAATAATCAGAAACCTAAAAGTAACAGTGAATATAGCTTTTTCACATGCAGAAGCAAGAAGGTGAACAGTAGAGCTATGTGTATAGAGTTGGAGGGGATATTGATGGGAACATGAACACTTGGTGCTCATGTGTTGTACTCATAATAGAGTCAACTAGTGTGTGGGTTGTCATTTCGGGCAATATGAGGAACAGGTCAAGACGGAAGTCAATAGGTGGAAGTCAAAAGACATAGGGTCAAACGACAGAAGCCAGGACATAAGTCATAAGACAATGGTTTCCGGTTCACTACCAATCCTTAAGATATCTATAGAACCAACTATACTGAGACATGGGCTACTAAATTAGCCAAGTGAAAAGATAGAACACTGTGAATGAAGGTAGAAGATATTGTTCTATCCCCAAACTAGAAAGTTCTATACTTATTGGAGATCTGACAAAATTGGGACAACCAATTTTTCTTTTGTGACCAGAAGTGTTACAAATATGAGAAAAAGGGAAGTAACACTTCGCGGAGAGGAGGGGACCCTGTCAGCATCCCCAATAAGGCCTTACAGGAGTAATGAGTTAACACTAGTCTAGTAGAGAGACACCAGACAGGGAAGACACCGAGTACTATTAATAACCTCACAGGGAGACACATTTGTGTCAGACCAGAGGTCAACGAGTACAGATGAGCGAGGGCTTTCCCCAAGCAATTGGGTTGCTGGTCCTTGCGAGTAACCGTGATATGCCAGGTTACTCAAACTCACCAGCCGGCGTGCTGGCAAGACCAGGCACGCAATAATAGCGACTGCACGGAGAGTAAAGTGTCCGTGCTTGTCCACGCAATGTGTTGCGGGACAGACGGACTGGAGACGGTAGAGAGAGCAGACGTATCCTTGACCAATACGATAGCTTTCTAGGCCATAGGCAAACATAGGGCTGTTCATTTAGATTGTGTAATGCTAGCATCATCTATCATCACGTTGATGTATTCATATTGTGTAACAATGATGAAACCTAACGCTCATAGAGCCATTTAAATGTCGGCTCTGAATAAATTGCATTCCTTTCGCAAATGTCATGAATTGTTATTTCGTGCAGTGCGAAAGTAGCGGAGTCTTGAAAAGCTGCAGCGCACAAGTAGCTGACACTATCCTTCAAGGACCATGTGGAGATGGTCGTGAAAAGATCTCAAAAGTGACTCATTGCACTTAAAACTATGGCTGCAATGGGCATAGAGCAGAGAATGCTTTTCACACTATACCAGCACTTGATCCTCTCAGTAATTGATTATAGATTAGGTCTGCTCACTGTCTCAGAGAGTCAGCTGGTGAAGTTAGAGCGCATACAGAATGAAGCTATGCGGGTCATTCTGGGATGCACTAGAGACACCCCAGTAGTGTGTATGCATTATATCCTTGGTCTGCCGACTGTTGCTGGTAGGCTCAAGGTGATGCAGGCGAAGGCATACCTCAGAGTAGCTGCAGACACAGACCACCCACTGCATGAGGCGCTGGATGCAGTTAAGGGTCAGCGACTGATAAGAGGGAAATCATGGATGGCTCAGGCGGAGGATACGATCAGACAGGTGTGCCCCTTGGAGAACATTAGGTGTGGAGAGGGGTGGGTCAGAATGCCAGCAGAGCAGTCAGACTTGTGCAGAATTATAATCACATTAAGCCGGAAGTGCAGGGAGTGGCCAGCAGGGGCCACAGAAGTGGAAATCCAGCAACTAATTCAGGATAATGCTCGCTCGGGTGATGTGATTATCTACACAGATGGTTCGGTGTCAAGAGGTGAGAGAAGTGGATGGGGGTTCATAGCCAAAGCTAATGGTCGATGTGTGGGCCAGGAGAGCCTGGCATATACCACAACATCCAGCTTAAGAATAGAGGTGGAGGCAGTCACTGCGGCTCTCCGCTGGATGGAGAATACGACACACACACACATCGTGATTGTAACTGACTCATAAAGCATGCTGACGAGGGTGAGGACGGGCAGACTTCATGCGGAGTGGCTTGCTTCGCTTCAGAGGTCACGGGTGACAAGCATCGCCTGGATCTTTTCTCCGGGGCATGCCAGTGTACTGGGAAATGAACAGGCGGACAGATTGGCTGGCTCTGCAGAACTTGGTGGAGTATTGATACATGACAAGGCAGACGTGGTTGCGGCCTTGTGGGAGCACGTGCACACCTCGGAGGAGCAAATGGATTACCATGGTCTGGCAAGAATGAGACGAGGAGTGACGAAGGGATCTGGCCGACGCACAAAGAAAATTATGACGCTCATAGAAAATTGGCACCAAAATATAAACAACAGTCTATGTGGATCTATGTTTACTGATTTCAAGAAAGCATTTGATATGAAGACCATGTTATTTTAATTAAAAAACTTGAGACAATGAAAATTGGTCCTAATGTAGTCACTCTAATATCAAACAGAAAGCAAGTAGTATCACGTAATAAATCTCTGTTTCAAACCACTACCTTCAATATTGGAGTACCGCAGGGCTCTATTCTTAGTTAGTTGTCTTTCCTCTTGAGCCTAAGGCGGCGCATAGGGCAGAAGTCCTGTCTCTCCATGCCTGGCGGTTCGCTGCTACATGTTGTAGATCTTGGATATTTACTTGGCCATTGAATGAGCCTTCTCTAATGATGGTTCTACGCAGGGTCTCTCTTGGTCTTCCCCGTTTTCTTTTCCCTACCGGTGACCATATGAGGGCTTGGTAGGGGAGTCTTGTCTTGTCCATTCTGAGTACGTGGCCGATGTAGTTCCAACGGCGTCTTCTTATGAAATTGGATACTGTATCTTGTTTAGTCTCTTGTCGTATTTGCGAATTGGTTCTGAAGTCTGTCCAGTGGATGTTTAGAAGTCTTCTAAGACATTTGTTCTCAAAATTGTCTAATTTTTTATCTAAAGCTACCGTTGATTTCCAACTTTCACATCCATACTTTAACACTGGAATCACACAAGAGTTGAAGATTTTAAGTTTTGTGTGTTTGCTGAGTGTCTTTGACTTCCAGATTTTTAAGTTTATTGAAGGCACCATATGCCAGTGAGATTCTAGATAATATTTCTGGTGATGAGTCCCCTGTAGATGTAATTTTGCTTCCTAGGTATGTGAAGTTGTTGACTTTTTCAAGAACGTAGCTGTTCAATTTGGTGTCATCTGAACTGTTGGTAAGATCAATAGTCTTTGTTTTTGTGGTGTTAATTTGGAGACCAATTTGCCCTGAAACATTTTGGAGGTGTTTTATTTTCTCTTGGGCATCCGGGTGTGTTGAACTCAAAAGCACTATGTCGTCGGCAAAGTCCAGGTCTTCTAGAATTTTGTCAACCCAATGGATACCCATATTTGTGTTGTTTGTGCATTTGCGCATGACCCAATCGATAGCTATTCCAAAAAGCATCGGTGATAAGACACAACCCTGTTTCACTCCTGTTTCGACTGAGAACCAGTCAGAGTTGCCTGTTTCTGTTCTTACGTAGCAACGTGTCTCTTTGTAGAAAGATTTTATGACGTTGGTATATTTGGTAGGAAAACCATAGATGTTAAGTAGATTCCAAAGTGAAGGACGGTGGATGCTGTCGAAGGCTTTTTGAAAGTCGACAAAGTTGGTGATTAATTTCGACTGGAATTTTACGGAGTCTTCAATGATTATTCTGAGGGAGAAAATGTGGTCTATGCATGACCGTTTTGGTCTGAAGCCTGCTTGTTCTTCTCTGAGCCTTTCATCTATCGCCTTTTTCAATCTCTCAAGTAACATGCTACAAAAAAGTTTTCCTGGTACTGATAATAGAGTGATACCACGCCAATTATTGCAATCAGACATATCGCCCTTTTTAGGCAGTTTGAAAATTACACCATCTTTCCACTGTTGTGGTGGGGATTTGCTTTGCCAGATTTCATTGATCAGCTGTAACAAACGTTGTAAGGTGTTCTCATCTGCTGCTTTGAGCATTTCTCCTGAGATTTCATCTTCACCAACAGCTTTGTTGTTCTTCAATTTTTTGATGGCTGCTTTAATCTCTTCCATGGTGAATGACTCGCAGGAGGCATCTAGTGGGGGCATAGTAATTTCTCCATCCAGGTTCGGAACAGTGTCAGGCTGCGGTCTATTTAATATTTCTTTGAAATGTTCTGCCCATCGTTGCTTTTGAAGGTCATCGGATAACAGTTGATTGCCTTGTTTGTCTTTGATGGGTATATTTGGTGTAGGTGAGTGATTGCATAGTTGCTTCATGATATGGAATACGGCTCTGTTGTTTCCAGTTCTGGCAGCTGCTTCGGCGTCGGAGGCCAGGCTGTGAATAAAGTTCTGTTTGTCTTTTTGTGCACTTGATTTCACCTCTTTATCCAACAGAGTATTTTTGCTTATGGGTTTCATATGTAGATGTGTCTTTTGCAGAAAGAAGTGTTAGTTTTGCTTGTTTTCTTTCTTGTATCTTCGTCCAGGTGTTATTGCTTAGCCACTTCTTCTTCTGTCTTTGTACGTAGCCGACTGTGTTTGTTGCAGCATTTAGCAAGGTATTTTTAGGAGATTCCAATTTTCTTCAATGTTGTTTTTAATATTCACATTGCTCGATATACTTTCTTTGTTAGCATAGATGCTTTGTACCTCTGAATTGAATGCGAGTTGGTGTTCTTTAGTCAGTAGGGACTGTGAGTTTATTTTCTTAATTCTGGGTTATCTGTGCAGAGTCTTGAGCTTTATTTTTAGTTTGGCAATGCAGAGATTGTCTCCCCCGATGGTGTTTCCACCTTGTCGTGGTGGGGGAGCTTGAGTTTCTCAATGACCCTGAGAGCTATGCCGGCGGTAGCGTAGCTACCAGCAGGGCCTCCCAAGCCGGACAGGTCAAAGGGTAGAGAACAGACAAAGAGAAACACCCTGGTCCTCCAGGTTGGGGGTTGAAGCGTGGGGTTAACATCCCCACCTTTGTAAAAACCTTTCTTTGTTACGAAACAAATACATGAGCCTCGATATCGGACTGACTTATCTGGACAACGACCTTGGAACGTTAAAGGACTTTTGAGATTTGGAACATGGAATGTACGGACACTATATCGAGCTGGAGCGGCCGAAGAACTAACCCGGGAGCTGATTGAATATCAAATGGATATAACAGCAATTCAAGAAATAAGGTGGCCAGGAGAGGGTACTTTAGAGCAAAATGGAATGATTATAATATATGGAGGAAACACCCAAAATAAACATCCTTGTTTACCAAAATAAACATGAATTAGGAACAGGATTTGTCATAAAAAAAGAGTTATGGGGGAACGTTTTAAACTTTAAAGCTTTTAATGACAGGATTAGTAAATTACGAATAAAAGGTCAATGGAAAAATATAACGATGATTAATGTACATGCACCTACTGAAGAGAAAGAAGATGATATTAAAGAAGACTTTTATAATGATCTGGAAGATGTCATAGAAGAAACCCCCAAACAGGACATCCTGATTGTGCTGGGAGACTTCAATGCAAAAATAGGTAGAGAGCAAACTAATAAAAAAGTGGCCGGTATGGAAAGCCTACATACAACTTCAAATGATAATGGATGGAGAGTCATCAACCTGGCAGAAGCCAAAGGACTGCAGGTTAGCAGTACCAGACTACAAAGAAAGGATATACACAAACAAACTTGGAAATCATGTGACAAGAGAACCTATAATCAAATAGATCACATTTTAATTAACAACAGAAATGCATCAAACATACAGCAAGTCAGAAGTTATAGAGGAGCTGAGTGCCACAGTGACCACTTCCTCGTTGGAGCAAAATTTAAAATAAAACTTAAGAGAGCTTTCTATACTAAATTACAAAGATTACACCCAACATATAACAGAGAAAAACTGCAAGACATTACAGTCAAAGATAAATTTACAGATGAAATAAAATGTAAACTTGAAACTCTGCAAAACCCTTTGGAGGAAAGCATTGACCAAACTTGGTTGAACATCAAGAATACAATTCAGTCTACCGCAGAAGAATGTCTCGGTGTGTTAACCACGCATAGAAAGAACAGATGGTTCAATCAAAAATGTGAAGAAGCAGTCATTAGGAAGAAGAATGCCAGACATGTATGGTTAAATGACATCAATAACATCCAAAAGGAAGAGCATTATAGAAATGAATGTAAAGAGGCTACAAAAATAGTCAGGCAGCAGAAGCGAGAATATATGAGTAATATAATCAAAGATATGGAAACTAATCACCAGAAAAATGAATCCAGAAAATTTTTTAAAGAACTGAAGTCAATGAAACGAGGGCACCAACAAAACACATATGGTTTAAAAGACAAAAATGGGAATATGATAAATACCAATGAGGAAATGTCCAACACATGGAAAGAATATTTTATTGAATTACTAAATTGTGAAGCTCCAAGTAACATTTTCTCACAAGAAGAGGTTCTAACATGCGAACCACAAATTGAAGAACCTACATTTGAAGAAATCCTATATGTAATCACACGACTTAAAAACAATAAGGCAACTGGGACTGATGGAATTGCTGCTGAATTTATAAAGGCAGGTGGCCATGCATTACATCTAAAGCTATACGAACTAATAATAAAAATCTGGAGGACAGAAGAATTACCCCATGACTGGAAAGAGTCATTATTGATACCTATCTTTAAGAAAGGAGACAAGTTCCAATGTGGAAATTATAGAGGAATATCACTACTGTCCACAAGCTATAAGATACTATCCGCAGTATTACTAAATAGACTAAAACCATATTCAGAAGACATATTAGGTGACTACCAGGCGGGTTTTAGACAAAACAGATCAACAATAGATCAGATATTTATCTTACGACAAATAGCCGAGAAACATTGGGAATATAAAAGAGATCTCCATAACATTTTTGTGGATTTTAAAAAGGCTTATGATAGTGTCCATAGGAATAGTCTATGGAATGCTATGCAGGAATTTGGAATACCAAGGAAGTTAATCAACATGACCAGACTATGCATGGAAGATACTTATAATATAGTAACATATAAAGGCAGGAAATCAGACCCCTTCCAAATAACATCTGGCTTGAAACAGGGTGATGCACTATCGCCGCTACTCTTCAATCTGGCTCTAGAGAAAGTTGTAAGGAAGGTAAAGGAGGAATGTGATATTGGAGGAACATCCAAGCTGCTTGGTTATGCAGATGATATAGATATTATAGGGCAAAGTGAACAAAAGACATTGGAAATATTGACTCACTTAAAGGAAAAAGCCCAACAGATGGGGCTGGTTATCAACCAAGATAAGACAGAATATATGGTAATTTCAAGAGACGGAATGGCTAGAAACTCTGGCCACATACAAATAGATAATATGACCATTAAAAGAACGGAAACATACAAATACCTGGGTACGATCTTCAACTGCTCCAACATCATAAGGGAAGAAATACAAACTAGAATCAACTCTGGAAATAAGATATACTATGCACTACAACATCTACTAAAATCAAAGGCGCTATCTCGTAACACCAAAATCACAATATACAAAACACTGATCAGACCAGTTGTGCTGTATGGCTCTGAAACCTGGAGTACAACGAAAGGAGACGAAGCCTTGTTACAAACCTTTGAGAACAAAATTTTAAGACGCATCTTTGGACCCATTAGGGATACACAAAGTGGAGAGTGGAAAAGAAGAAGTAACAAAGACATTTATGATCTGTTTAAGTCCCCGCTAATCACTGGTATCATGAAGGCTAATAGACTACAATGGCTGGGGCATATAGAAAGAATGGAAGATAATAGGGAAACAAAACTCGCTTACACTCAGGAAATAAATGACCGTAGACCCCGAGGTAGACCAAGAAGGCGGTGGAGAGATAATACATGTACAGACCTACAAGCACTTGGAATCAACGACTGGCAAGAGAAGGTCCACCAGAGAGAAGAATGGAGACGGATTGTATTTGCAGCAAAGAACCTCAATGGCTCGGAACGCTGAAGAAGAAGAAGAATGCAGAGATTGTGATCACTGACAGCATCTGCACCTCTGTAGGCTCTGACGTCTTCTACTGATGAACGGAATTTGGCATTAATGCAAAAATAGTCTATCTGATTTTTTGTGATGCTATCAGGCGAGTTCCACGTGACTTTGTGTATATCTTTGTGCGGAAATAAAGAGTTTGCTACTATCAGATTTGCCATTTCACAGAATTCTAATAGTCTCTCTCCGTTTTGGTTCATATCCCCTAAGCCGTGAATTCCCATATATCTCTCAACACCCTTATTGTCAGACCCTATCTTGACATTGAAATCACCCATTACAACAACAATGTCGTGCTTGGGAGATGAGTTGATGGTACCAATTAGTTGTTCATAGGAATTATCTTTGTTGATGTCTGTATCGTCGTTGGTAGGTGCGTAGCACTGGATGATTGTTAGCTTGAAATATTTTGTTTGGTAACGCGCTGTTATGATTCTATCATTTACTGGTTCCCAGCTGATCAGTGATCTTTCTACATTTTTTGACATGATGATAGCGACTCCGTTCGAATGATGGTTGTCGGTTCTTCCTGAATAAATTTTAATGTGTCTTTGTTCACAGTTGAGAAATGTCTTACCTGAGTCAGTCCATCTGCACTCGCTAACCCCAAGAATTTCTAGGTTGTATTCATTCATAACATTACACACCTGGGTCGTTTTCCCCGTCTGGTACATAGTTCTGACATTCCAATAACCAATCTTGAAAGTATCCTTGGAGTTTAACATATTTGAGTGACACATTATAACATTTACTGATCTTGAAGCAACGGAAAATGATTAGTCGGATTGTCGATAAACCGTCTTAAGCCAAGCTAGAAGGAAACGCGTCGAGAATATCCCGGTCACCGTTCATAACATAACACACACTTCACTACACACGTGGGTTGGATTTTAACGTTCCAATAGCCAATTTGAAATATCCTTGGAATTCAACAAATTTCAGCGAAGCAACATAACATTTAGAGCCAGAAATCTGGTTCTGAAACAACGGGAAGTTTTACGATGGTGGTTTGTCGGACCACCGATCAACCGTTCTAAGCCGAGCTAGAAAGAAACACGTCTCGCCATCTTGACCTAAAACCGAACACCCTCTATTCTTGGCCCTCTATTATTTGCCATATATATTAACGATCTACCTTTGCATCTTTCATCGTCCTGTGATCTATTTGCAGACGACTGTACAGTGTACACAAAAGCTGAAAACTGTATTTTACTGGAGTCGTCTTTACAACAAGAATTAAATAATGTAGTTAGGTGGAGCTATTCAAACCGTATGCAAATTAACATCACTAAAACAAAATCAATGTTATTAACAACCAGACAAAGACTTCAAACTCTAAGCTCACACACATCACTTCAACTTCACATCGATAACATGCCAGTAGAAAGTGTAATTGAGCACAAAACATTAAGCCTAATTATTGATAGAAACCTAACCTTTAATTCTCATGTTCAAGTGCTCATTAAACAAACAGAGAAAAAAGTTTACCAACTCGCCAAAATTAAAAACTTCCTTGATGAGGACACACAAGGAAACTATTCTATACTTCTCATATACAGACACACTTTGACTACTGCTCTACAATCTGGGACGGTTGTTCTAATTCAAACACCAAGCGACTTTACTCACTCCAGAAACGGGCCATGAGCCTAATTTATAGCAAACATTTATCTGACAATCCTAGCCTGTATAAACGCCTTCAGTTACTACCGCTCCGCAAACGCCTGCTTTTCAATAAAGCTAAACCCCGGGAAGGTTAACCCGGTCAACAAATGCCCGCAGAAGTCGGATGTGTCTGCCTAACGGCGCAAGAACGCAGCTCTGCTGTAAACAGGCACAACGCAATCACATCCGAAAAAAAAACTCCGGATGGACGAAGAAGAATAAAGCTAAACTAATTCATAAAATCCTGCATCGGAATGCCCCAAATTACCTTAGGCCATTGTTTAAATATAATACTAGACACAGTAAACGTTTAAATATATTACACATTCCGAAGCCTAGGATTGACTTATACAAAACAAGCTTAACGTACTCTGCAGCTCAGCTGTGGAACAATCTTCCACAAGAAATCAAAGACATCATCAATCCCTATTCATATAATCGCAAGCTATTCGAACACTATCTCAGTACGGATTACCTTCCCCCATAATAATAGAGATAATAATAATAATAACAACAGCCTAGTATAACAGCCAGTCCCCTTTTGGTAGGCATATTCCACATGGCTAATAACAAGTGTCAGACTATTATCAAATATTACTGTGTCATGTAGTTTTGATGTTCGCATTTTGCCCATGCCTTTATAATGCATATCTTCTTCTTCTGCTGCGTTCATCCGGATTTTTTTTTCGGATGTGACTGCCTTGTGCCTGTTTACAGCAGAGCTGCGTTCTTGTGCTGTTAGGCCGACACATCCGACTTCTGCGGGCATTTATTGACCGGGTTAACCTTCCCGGGGTTATAATGCATATATAATACATTGTTGCTGTTCTCTGTTAGCCGTGAATGATGTGTGAATGAAATAAGGTATGAAAGAGAATGATAGAAGGGCAGAATGTTAGACGGGCCTGCGTGCCCAATTCTTAACCCTTTGAAAATAAAGTTAGTTCGTTCGTTCGTTTGTTCAACGCTCAGAGGAAAGGCGAGACGGACTTATAATCAGATTGCTACTGGTACTATTAGTGTTGGAACTCTTCGCTGGCTGCTGAGGATGGGGACGGAGCACTTATGGGAATGCCCCGAATGCTGTGATGTCGATTCCTAAATCAATCAATCATTTATTAAATACAGCATGTTGTTTGTGATTTTCCGTCATCTATACGGCAATTTACAAACACATTTTCAGAATCATAATCACTTTCTTTAAAGTCAGACTCAGACTGCTAATGCAAAGTAACGCTTTGCACTGATATCTAGCTCTGATTAATAGTCAACTTCGTGCCTTTTAATGTCACTTAAATTGAACCTTGCAAAATCTCGGCTATCACTTGAAGAATCGCCGAAATCCGTTTTGAAAAACTAAGCGTAAAAACCCCGAAAACTATCAAAAAAAGTCTGTAAAAGTCTGTTCAAGTTCATAGTCGGCATTTACAAATGGCGGCCACGTTGTCAAGCTATCGGCGAAAGCGAAAGTAGCCGTCGGAAGTATCGTAAAGCTGAGAAATCGCGTTTTTACAATGCATAATAGTATCGCGCACAATCGGCCGATTTGCTCGTTAAAGGCATCGGACGGAAATGGACGTTCTGCCTTGTAAAGGGTTAATAGTAATAATAATAAATTATAAAATATTAATTTATTATAAATAATTAATAATAAATGGAAGTAATAGTTAATATTAATCATCATCATTCAATAAAAGTAACTCATAAATACACATATGCATGTAACCATAATTTTACTGTAATATATATTAATGTCATTCGCATTATCATAGTTAGAAAGGGTATATTGTAATAATATTACATTGAGAGAACAGCAGCAGACACCGTACACAAATAGGATAGAACAACATAGCATTGAAGATGGCTCAAGAATCCTAGAGAGGGAAGAAGAACTGACATCAGCTAAACAGAATGACATACAGTGGGTCGAAAACCACTATACACCAGAGATATGACACACAAAGGCTAAAAGAGAAAGAAAGAAAGTACACAAACCATCAGTGAACAAAATAAGTACAACGGAGCGAAAGAGTAAGTGAGAGGTGTAACACACCAACATGATACTGAAATCATTGAAGTATACTGATACTTATTGGTTTAATTATATGCACATATTCAAGACGTAATTGAAACTTGAATTTTGATTGCAATATTACATGCGATTGCAATTTTGTATGCCCATTCAGGTTCTTATGACAATGTCGTAGGTTTGAGAGATGTACAGGTACAGATGATAGAAGGAACTTATGCTATCTTGGTAACATGTGCAATAAGAATATGACTATAGTTAGTTAAGTGAGAGTGTGTGTACGAAGAGACTGGGAGTATGAATATATGCGAATGAGAGGAAAAGCAATGTTTAAAAAATATGAAATGATGAATGATGAAAGGAAGAAGGGAGAATGAAAGGAAGAACAAATGAGAATGGAATGCATTCATGAGAATGGAAGAGAGAGAGAACATAGTCAAATGAAGACGACAGAGAGAATGTAAGGATAGTTATTTTAATATAAAGTACCTTGGCATGGGAGTAGATGTACATAAGTAACATGGTATCAGTAAGAGTACAGGGCAAAGGTCATTAGGAAGAATACCATGAACTGCCAGAGAAGGTAAATGAAGAGAATGGAAACAGAATTAGTCAAAGGACACAAGCGAAGGGTTATAAAAAGAGTAACATTATGGCAGCCGACCCCACAAATCTTCACATAAGACTAACATGAGAGTCATACAGTCACAAGCACCAAACATATCCAGTCGTAGCATAGTTTGGTCAAACTAAAAGCATGAGTAAGTCAGGAGCTTAACAAAAAAATAGGTGTGAAAGCGAGATTTCTGAAATACACACGTTCCTTCACCCAAGGCGTAAGGGCTTGGAGAAGGGTTTAAGTTGCTCATGCAGGTGCATGAATGAGGAACCATATGGGGATGTCCAGAGAGGGCATTGGAGCTAATATTGAGTTGGATCTCAATTGTCCGAATACAAAGGAGGCTGAGGCCACACTACGTCTATTTGGAGAGAGAAGGATACATCGTGTCCGACATGTATAAATTTATATTTTGTGTGATGTATAACAGAATATCGACTAACCACAAGAGTGAAGTTAAACTGATACGCAAGCTCTAAGGCAGGACTGAAGAGACAGATGTGTGCGACCAAGTGACAGTGTTGTGCGACTAGGTGGACACAGTTTAACATACCGGAATGTGTGACTACGGAGACTCGTGTCAGGTATAGAGAAGAAATGGGAACACAAAAATGTTCGAACATTTTTGAAATTGGGGGGGGGGGGGGGGCATATGCCATGAGTTTGCCCAGTGGGAAAAGTAACAGACAACAGTTCATAAACTGGTTAGTATGAGTGAGAAATATTCACATGATGGGAAGAAAGGATTAGAAGGAATATAGCATAAAATTAAGGAATTAATTTCTATAATAATCATTAAATAAACATTAATTGATTTAGCTGTTTCCTCATCAAACATTAGCCCTACTCCTTTTCCCTATGTATTACCTCCTGAAACGGACTGGTGCTCTTTGAGTGCAATCTGATCCAACAAACTGAGGATAGGAGGCACAGGCATCAAATGCAGTCACTTGCTGTGGGACCTGCCTCATCTTACAGATGCAGAAACTGTGGCAGAGATTGTCACTCTCACATTGGATTATAGTCACCAGTGGTGCTGTCAGATTGTGCCCCAGCGGCACAACTCTATAGTCCTACCTAACTGAAAGAGGCCTACTACTACCTCCTGAACAAATTATTGTGTCTGTCTGTTATTACTTTACCAGATCTCCTCCACTTCATCTCCCTCAAGCCTGGGATATTAATCTTCAAATATTTCATTTCTTTTATTACATTATGTTACTTTCCTATTTCAACTATATCTTGACATTCAAGGTACCTATTTTAATCTTGTCTTGGGAAGATGCTTGCTTGCTTGCTTGTGTTCGTTGGCTTGAGCTCCAACGCGAAGTCCTGTATGTCGGATGAAGACATCCTGTTGTCCAACATCAGTGTGATGTCATACAGGACCTGAGGTTTGCATGAGTATCCGTTGTCCCATGTCTGGCTTATTGGTGTGCAGACTGGTGGTTCCTCGCCGTACAGGCAGACACTCTCTGACTTCGGAGGAATCGGCGATCCTATTGACTTTAGCCAGGACCCCAAAGGGACCTGTTGCCCAGGACGCTCGACGAGGACGCGTCAATAGGTCTTGGCCAGTATATAACCTGGCCCTGGTGCCTTGGAAACACCTCTGCGTCCCTCTTGGGAAGATAATGTGGTAGTTTCCCTTCCCTTCTATATTCACTTGGTGGTCTTTTAGCTTTGCCTTTGACAGCAATTTCCGATTGAGTGAGGACAAGAGAGTGCTCGGCTTTGCTCAGAGTTGTTAACTTATCCCAGTTGATACTTGGTCACACCTATGACCTTATTTTTCCCAGTGTCTGAGTAGATTTGTATTCTGTTATTGTGTTTGATTTTGATGGTATAATTCTTTCACAATTCAGAAAGCAATTGCAAACTTCTAAATGTAGAATGATCTAGTAAATCACAAACACCCAATAAATGTTGGGGTTGATTGCAACATCCTGTAAAGAATATTCAACTAACTGTTACGTTATATTGCACTTAATCTTAACATGGACAGACAGAAAAACCAATGACCAAGTACTACAGGAAACATGAACATCGTAAATTGATTAGAGAAATTAGACATAGATAGTCAATATTTGTTGGACATGTTATGAGAAGAAATGGATTATAGAACTTAGTGACAACTGGCAAGATTAAAGGGAACAGACCAAGAGGAAGACCCAGAGGAAAATACCTGGATGGCTTGGCCATGTGGCATGGTCGAGACAGGAACACTGAGCTGATCCACGACTCTGGTGATCGAGTGAAATGGCGAGTCATGACCGCCCATGCTTTCCGGTATGGCACATGATGGATGGAATCTTACCTTGAACTACACAGACTTCAGGTTGTTCTATCTTGACACTTGATGGTGGTTTACTCTCCATCTTATGTCTACAGTCAGTCTGAAAGGATTTGTAAGTTACATTTGTATGCAAACATAAACTATATAAATGAATTCGATATTTTGTTTTTCAAGATGATTAATGATACAAAATGTCTTATGATTACTATAAGACATGATTTCTGATATGTCATTCCTCAAGCCCCATTTAAGAATATGAGTATAGGAATATAGCGCAGTGTAATTATATCAGTTTACCATGGAAAAAAAAACAACAACAACATAACAATACATGGCAGCTTCATGGACAATCTGTATTACTTGTGTCACACATTATACACACATTAAAGTTGATGCAATTCTTATAGTGGCAGCCATTCTTTGTTGTATCTTTTATAACCCCATCCATACATCCAATAATAAGTCTTCAATTGAAGAGAAAAACAAGAAATTTTTATCAATGTTCCCTCTAAACTGTTGCTTATGAGAAGGAATTTTACTTTGTTAGATTCTGACATGAAATGTGTGAGCATGCCTACATTTGAGAATTAGGTACATTTGGTCCCAATATTGACTGCTTGTGCACTGAAGCTTGATAATCTGGACTTTGTTGATGACACTGCATTCTTGTCCCACACATTGAAATGAGATGCAAGATGTAGCTAAACACATTTGATAGAAGGTCACAACAATTAAGTCTAAATATTCA
Source organism: Cepaea hortensis (assembly GCA_963921405.1). Lineage (NCBI taxonomy): Eukaryota > Metazoa > Mollusca > Gastropoda > Stylommatophora > Helicidae > Cepaea > Cepaea hortensis. Next base: position 490,120,276 of record OY992876.1, on the reverse strand, counting down.
TAGGGAAAGAGAAAGATAATAAGAATAAATCAAGCAAATGATAATCTGATCTCCATTGTTGAATCTTCATTTCAATAGGCAGAATTATACACTTAGTTAGGTAGCAATGTAGACACAGATGGGTCAACATATACAGATATTAAAATAAGAATGCAAAAGGCAAGAGGACTTTCATAGCAATTAGACATTTGTGGAAGTCAAAACAATTATGGCTGTCAGAAAGACTGTTCAAGTAAAACATTAAAACAGTTCTACTGTATGGATCAGAAACATGGAGAATGACATACAATGATTATAAATAACTAGACATTCATTAATTGTTGACTGGGTAAGACAGGTTGACTAAAATAGTATGACAGAATCACCAAAGTGGAACTCCTGGAGAGAACTAAACAAATGCAAGTAATAACAGATGTTTTACTGCATATAATATACTCTAAGAACACCTGAGAATTGTATCATGTGAAAAGCCTTTATCCAGAATTGAAAGGGCAAATGAAATAAAGGAATATCTAAAAACACAAGGAGAAGAGAGTTGGAGACAGAAATGAATAATATCAGGAGGATATAGGCAGCCGTATGAGATAGCAACAGATAGAATGACTTGGATTGAATTGATTGATGACCATACCAAATGGGGGTTAAAGTTAAAAAGAAAAGATTTTGATAAAATCCAACATGGCAAGTCCCCTAGGTGTCATAAAAAATATCAGGCCAGAGACCCTGGCACAAAATGCTTCCTATCTAGGTCTAAGTCCATGGATTCCCAAATTCTTCTGACAAAATTCGACCAACTGGCAGTAGCATTTTTTATCAATTGTGCAGCACCTGTGCATTTGTATAATTCTTCAGCATTTGACATGACTGAAAATAATTTTGAAAGCCAGTTTTCAGACCCATCAGTAAACCTGTAAGTACCTTTTTTCTTAGCAGTGCAGCAGTACTTAATTATTTAAATTTAAATAAAATACTGTGAAATAAGTTGTGGTTTTGTAAATAGTTAGTATTTAATTACTATATATACCACAATGTAATATACAAGTAAATGGGAATATTCTTCAACAGGTAAATAGGTACAATTATCTCGGAACAGTAATAACATTTGATGGGAGATGCCTTGAAGAGATTAGAACAAGAATCGCCATGGCAAAAGCAGCCTTTAGCAAGATGAAAAACATACTGACCAATAAAAAGATGTCAACTGAAACAAGAAAACGAGTGTTGAGGTGCTGCATAGAACCTGTACTTTTATATTGATGTGAAGCTTGGACAATGAGCAGTCAAGCCAAAAAACATCTGATGGCTGTAGAAATGTGGTTTCTGAGGAAAATGCAAAGAATACCATGGACAGACAGAAAAACCAATGAACAAGTCTTTCAAGAAACAAATGAAGATCGTAAACTGATTAGAGACATTAGACGCAGACAGTCACAACTTTTTGGGCATGTTATGAGAAGAAATTAATTGGAGAACTTGGTGACAACTGTTAAGATCGAAGGGAACAGACCAAGGGGAAGACCTAGAAGCAAATACCTGGATGGCTTGGCCACATGGCATGGTCAAGACAAAAAAAACGGAGCTGATCCACGACTCTGGTGATCGAGTGAGATGGCAAAACATGACTGCCCATGCTTTTCGGCATGGCACATGTTGGATGGATGGATGATTGATGGATCTTCTTCTTCTTCTTCTGCGTTCCGAGCCACTGAGGTTCTTTGCTGTAGATACAATCCGTCTCCATTTGTCTCTCTGGTTAACCTTCTCTTGCCAGTTGTTGATTCCAAATGCTTGTACAACTGTATATATATTATCTCTCCACTGTCTTCTTGGTCTACCTCGGGGTCTACGGTCATTATTTCCTGAATGTAAGCGAGTTTTGTTTCCCTATTATCTTCCATTCTTTCTATATGCCCCAGCCATTGTTGTCTATTAGCCTTCATGATACCAGTGATTAGCAGGGACTTAAACAGATCATAAATGTCTTTGTTACTTCTTCTTTTCCACTCTCCACTTTGTGTATCCCTAATGGGTCCAAAGATGAGTCTTAAAACTTTGTTCTCAAAGGTTTGTAACAAGGCTTCATCTCCTTTCATTGTACTCCAGGTTTCAGAGCCATACAGCACAACTGGTCTGATCAGTGTTTTGCATATTATGATTTTGGTGTTACGAGATAGCGCATTTGATTTTAGTAGATGTTGTAGTGCATAGTATATCTAACTTCCAGAATTGATTCTAGGTTGTATTTTTTCCCTTATGATGTTGGAGCAGTTGAAGATTGTACCCAGGTATTTGTATGTTTCCGTTCTTTTAACGGTCATATTATCTATTTGTATGTGGCCAGAGTTTTTAGCCATTCCTTAATTGCTCACTTTTAGATACAGAACAGAGTAATTATAGAACAGAAGTAGAAAACAATTATTAGCAAAAGTGATTACTTAATTTATGCAGCAGTTACAAACTTATTTACATACAATTAATGCATGATATTTAATCAATAAAAGAATGCTGTCGTATTGCAGTGGGTACATTAAGACTTTGTGAGTACATTTTCATGAATTGTTCTTTCACTAACGACGAACATTTCACATGACGATTAATATTTAATTAAATGGGCAGCTATTTTTAACTGTTAATTAGGTCACAGCATATCCTATCGAAAATTCTTAAAAGTCGAGTGCATTTTTCTGGGAGACTCTGAGACTCTCGTGCTTTGTATGATACTTTTGACAAGCCGCTCTGTGGAAGGAGACTGATCCATGTGGGGTAAAACCCGGTGCAATTAAGTTGATCCTCTCAACATCTTATTGAAAAAGGAATGTGACCTTTACTTTCCTTTCACCAAAATGCACAATAAAATACACATCTTGCCAGGTTCGTTAGCAATGCGACAGACTTTTAATGAAAAATAAAAGAACTGGTGGCCATTTTTAATTATTAATTAGGTCACGGCACATCCTATCGAAAAATAGATATGCCAAGTTAGGCCTCACCACCCCTGACGTAATGATACATGGTACTATGTTGTCCGTTTCAAAATAAACAAGCCACAGTAATAGAAGGCAGAATTCCTCATCTTCCAATTTATTGTGCCGCGATAAAAACTCTCCCATTTCTTCACATCCCTTTACACTTCCTGATTGTAGATCACGACACAAAAATATTCATAACTCCGCTTAGAATTAACGTACATCATTCATTGAGATACCGTTGGATTCGTCTTGTCAAGCTGTATCCAACTATGATGATTTCATACGTAGAATCCTCATGTTATGTTCTCTATATATGCTACATATACATGTAAACCGAATGACCGAGCCCAGAAGGCAGCGAACCCACAAATTTCACAACACGAAGCAGCCTGCTTGGCCACCGAGACCCTCTCCCCCTTCCTCGGTGAGATTGTGTGACGATATTCAACACCATTAAACGATAAATGAATGATGTAGTACAACATTCAACATTTACCAAATTGAGAATGTGATTTAGACTACATTCAATACGAACTACACACCGCCATGTTTCCAACTGACAAGGTTAGTATAAAAACCCAGAGATTCTCTCAAATGGTCAACAGTATTACCGAAACAATAAAAACAGTCATTCAATCCTTAGCACGTCCTGTGCAGAACCTCGCTCCCATAACAACCTTCTGGAAAACTTCTCGATCACAAGCAAGATGTCCCGCGTCCATCTGGAGTTCATCCGCCACATACTGTAACAAACTTCTCTTTGGCCTCCCTCTTCCTCTCTTCCCATGCATATTCCACTCCATGACTGTTCTCTCCAAACTTTCATGACGTTTCAAGTGACCAATCAATCAATTAGGTGCCGTCTTCACAATAAAGGTTGGCTGCAATGGATCTCCAACACTGTCTGTCTTTTGCCTTGACTGTACATTCTGTCAGGCTGATGCTCGCCCATCTCTTGATGTTATCTTTCCACTTGTATAGTTGTCTACCTCTTGCTCGCTTGCCCTCAACCTTGCCTTCCAGTATGGTTTTTATAAGAGTATCATGTCTTTTAACGTGGCCAAAATATTTCACTTGCCTCCTCTTTATTTCTGTCATCAACTCTCTCTTCATTCCCAGTTTTTCTAGAACCTCTTCATCTGATTGTTTTTGTTTCCATGAAATACGACATATTCGTCTGTAGGGGAGACTGGGGAGAAATGGACCACCCCCTCTCTGGCCCCTGGCTGTGATGCAATGAAAGTGAAACCATAATAAGTTTGTTTTCCACATCAAACATAGTCCGAATTTTTCATTTGCCATCGACTTCCCGCACAGGTCGTTCCCACGCAAAGTTTGAAAAATTTTCTGCACTAAAGTTTCTTTTTCCATTTCCAGACACCATCGTAAAGCAGACGCATAGTCAGGAATCAGGACAAGGTAATTACGTTAATATCTTTATTTACTTGTTATTTAAGAGTTCATATAAAAAATATAGCATATAAATCACTAGATTTAAGAGACTTTATGGCTGAATAGTTTAATACATTGATGGGGGAGAAATGGACCGGTTCATTTCTCCCCATGGTTCATTTCTCCCCATAGAAGAAATTGACAAGACAGTCTGTTGTTATTAAAAGTGTTGAAGATTGCATTCGAATATCAGCATTATTGATTCTTTTTAATACTGGGGTCTAAATCTAGACCAATAAAACTTTTAACAAATTTGATTGAAAGCAGCAGGTCAAATGGTTTGGCCATGCAAGTAGGCTACCAGTCAACAGCATGCCACAACAAGCAATGATGTACAGACCAGATGGAAACAGAGGAAGAGGCCGACCACGTAAACGTTGGATGGAGGGAATAACAGAATCCATGGGAATGTCGATATACGAAGCCCATAACCGGGCACTCTCACGAAGTTTATACTTCACCTCGACACCGCAAGGTACAAGAGGAACATGATGAGATGAGATGAGATGAGATTTCAGTGATTTATTAAAGATGCACGCCATTCGTGCTATGATCAGTATTTCTTTGCAAATGATAGACCTACCATTCTAAATGTTATATAATTCTGTCACTCTTTTGTTTCAGATGCCAAGATTGTACATCAGAAACACCAACAAGGGTCTCGTTACGGAGGAACGTATGCGAGAAGCTGTTAATGCTGTGAAAAATGGAATGAAAGTGAGGAAAGCTGCAAGGGAGTACGGCATTGCTCTCTCTACCCTCAATAACAATCTTACAAAAGACAGAGAAGGAAATGGTCTGCCTACTAGACTCGTACCAAATTATAGGCATAGCCTTGCTTTCACAACTAAGCAAGAAGCTGATTTTGCTAGTTACTTGAAAGATTGTGCAAGAATGTTCCATGGACTCACAACTAAAAACGTTCGTATTTTGGCGTACGAGATGGCGAAAGTCAATAACATTGCACATCCTTTAACCTGGGATGAGCAAATGATGGCAGGGAATGGCTGGCTTTGTGGATTTTTGCGACGGAATCCCGAGCTGACCATAAGGCAACCTGAGGCAACATCTCTGGCTAGAGCTACAGCTTTCAACAAACATAATATTTGCACCTTCTTCAACATTGTGAAGGAAACCATTACAAAACTAAATGTGAGTGGAGCTCAAATCTACAATTTGGATGAGTCAGGTCTGACCACTGTACAGAAAGTGCCAAAAGTAATTGCCCCACGAGGAGTGAAGCAAATAGGCCAGGTGACATCCAGAGAAAGAGGAGAACTGGTCACAATCTGTTGCATTCTGTCAGCTGCGGGTCACATTATCCCTCCAGTTTTTGTGTTTCCCAGAAAAGCTTTTAAGAATTTTATGCTTGCTGGAGCACCTGAAGGTTCCCTTGGCCTTGTGAATGAATCAGGTTGGATGACCCGTGATAATTTCGTCAAAGTTATAAATCACTTCATTAAGCATTCAAGACCTTCCAAAGACTTCCCTTTGATTTTGATCTTGGACAATCACGATTCCCACATTTCATTTGAATCACTTGAACTGTGCAAGAAAAACAACATTCATGTGATCACGTTGCCACCACACACCTCATCTAAAACTCAGCCCTTGGACCGTTCAGTTTTTGGACCCATGAAGTCGGTCTACAACAATGCGTGTGATTCATGGATGATGAAAAATGTTGGGACACCACTGACAATCTATCAAGTTGCAAATCTAGGAGGCCACGCTTTTCTTAAAGCGGCAACTCCCATTAACATTCAATCAGGCTTTGCAGTGTCAGGCATTTGGCCCTTTAACGAAGATGTTTTTACAGAAGATGATTTTATGCCTTCAGAAATAACGAACAGGCCCATCAGCAAGGACAGTGAAAATGCCATTTTAGAAAGCAATGAACAGACAGGATCAGCATCTCCACATTGTGGTACCAGCACAGATCAAACTGCACAAGAATTTCATGAAAATCAGAAAGAGTGTAATGTTGAGAACCTTGTAGATGACTTGCAGGAAATATCAGGGAGTCTTCAACATAAAGCTACTTCTTCCTTTACTTCGCCTCGTGTTTTCAGAGGACTACCAAAAGCTGGTCCGCGAAAAGATTCAAATAATATGAGGAAAAGAGGAAAAACTATGCTGGCTACTTCTACGCCAGAAATGGATCGAATTAGGGAAAGAGCGGTGATGAAAGAAAAGGCAGCAAAAGTTCCACCCAAAAAAGGCAAAGAGACAGCTGCTGAAAGAACTTGATGTTGATTCAGATCCAGAAACTGACATTTCGTTTTGTGATGACACAGATTCTGATGTTTCATTTGGTGAAAATGAGAAGTGTACGGTTAGCTTGACTGGTGTGCGTGAGGTTTTTGAAGGCCAGTGTGTGCTATGTGAATATGGAACAAAGAAGACTTGTGTTTACTATGTAGGAATTGTAAAGGGAGACATTGATGATGATGGTGATGTTGAGGTAGAGTTCTTGCGCAAGAGTGAGAAGGTTGCTGGTAAATTTGTTAAGCCTAAGGTAGAAGATGTCGCCAGTGTCTCAATTACATGTATTAAAGCACAGCTTACTAGATCTACAATCACTGGAACCACTTCTAGGACCAAAGATGGCTATGTCTTCAAAGAAAGTCTTGCAGGCATAAATGTTCGATAAAACTTTATATTAGATTAATATATCATATTAAACTTTTTTTACTGTCGCTTAAAACAATAAAAAAAAACTGCAAATATCCTTTTAATGATTATTTATTTGTTATAGCAATATGGATGAGTTGTTGCTGCTTCTTTTTAAAAAAGGTCCATTTCTCCCCACTATGGTCCATTGCTCCCCACGTGCTGGTCCATTTCACCCCAATGGTTGTCAATTTCTCCCAATGTTCATATACATTTTTGAAATACATTTTGTAAAGAAACATATAGCAATAGATTGCTAAATGTTTTCCCCTTTTAAAATAAATGAATGTACAACATTTTAGTCATGGTTTTGTTATGTTTCGATAAAATCTGTTCCGGTGATGAGCAAAAATTGAAAACTACAAAATTGGTGGTCCATTTCTCCCCAGTCTCCCCTACTGGTTTATGTACAGTTATACTTTCAGTTAACATAGAATGACACATAGATAATGGGCCGCGTGGTTTGGCTCCATATACAAGTTCAAATGGTGAGAAACCTGTACTGGAATGAGGTACTTCGCGATATGCAAATAGTATGGCAGGTAAATAAGTATCCCAGTCTTCAGGGTGTTCCTGGGTAACTTTGGATAGCATATGCTTGAGATCACCGTTCATCTTTTCTACAATACCCGTAGAATGAGGGTGGTATGGGCTTTTAAAGCACTGCTTTACCCCTAACATTCTAGTAAAGGCTTGAGTGGCTGCAGCTATGAACTGAATCCCACGATCTGAGAAAATGGTATCAGGAAACCCTACTCTAGAAAAAATGTGGAAGAAAACTTCCATTACATCCTTGGCAGTTATGTTCTTTAGTGGAATCGCCCCCTAGCCATCTGCTACAGAGGTCAATTATCGTTATAATGAACTTATTTCCTCTTGATGTCACATGGTTTAGAGGACCTACAATATCAACAGAGATCTTTTCGAAAGGTATACTTGCTAGATCTGTTATTCGTAGTTCAGCTTGCGGGTGTTTACCCTTTTTAACAAGCTTCTGGCAGATGTCACAAGTTATGCAATATTGCTTGGTGTCACTGCAGAATTTAGGCCAGTAGAACTGGGTAAGTAATCTAGATCTAGTTTTCGAATAAGCCATATGCCCTGCAAAGGGTATGGCATGTGCTGGATGTAATGCTTGTTTGTGGTGTTCGGTTGGTAACACCGTTTGCTCAGTGGTGCTGGTACCTTTGGTGTAGTACCGTGTAAGGATACCACCTTTTAGGGCAAAATGCCATCTAGCATTCTTTGTTATTCTTGGCTTTTGGCCTATTAAATTAAAATACTTGTGCAAAGATAAATCGGCCTTTTGGGCTGTTATGAAATTTTCCCTCATGGTCTTAGGAGTTAATATAACTGGGCTTAACATTTCCAAAGCCTCAGTTTGGTTAATTTGATCTTGCACTTTGGCAGCAGATCTAGTTACTGCATTTGAAATATCAACAACATCTACAGGGGGTGCAGAGCTAGCCAGTTTATCAGCTCGTTCATTTCCCTCGACTCCTGCATGTCCCGGGACGAAGATAAAGGTGACTTTACGGACAACAGACTTCCGCAGCGACTCAGTCCACTGTCTACGTACAGGTCCAGCTTCGACCTTCTGAATCATGCTCATTGAATCACTTAGTACACACACGTTGGTATACAGCTGTGATTCCAGCCATATGAAAGCCTGTGTAACTGCCATCACCTCCATCGTCATGCTGCTCGTGGTCATAGAGTGGGCACCATTGGATTCTTGAACGGTTCGGCCCGCTGAACGGGCTGTAAATGCCCACGCACTTCTCTGCTGCTTTACAACAGATCCATCTGTATAGATGAGCACTTCGGGGCTATCTGACTGTTCATAGATCAGCGCGTTAACCTCTGCATTGACAGCGGCAGGGTTCTGCTCTCTGCACCGCCTGTCAAGTGTGATAATGCAGGAGAAAGTGCACTTAAAAGCTGGAGGCACCGGCACCCATTCCTTGCCGGGGTTGATACTGGTAAGACTGCAGACCTATCTGACGACATCTTCCGCCCGTCCCATCCATGACTTGCCCCTCTTTAGCCTGTCACCCTTTTCTCTGAATATAGTGTCATGCAGAGGCTGCTGCTCATCTGCACTTATTTTTAAGTATGCACGAGCTCTACAGATCTTGATCCTGTGTTTCATTGTCGGGAAGTCAAGGAGGTATCTCATTGCTACATAGCTGGTGTCTCTCGTGCAGCCCAAAATGATGCGCATGGCTTCGTTTTGTACCTTTTCAAATCTTCCAATCTGTGTAGGCCTGACAGTGAGGATGGCCAGGGCATACTCGATGCGTGAAAACACAAGTCCTTGGAACAGAAGTATTTATTAGCAGTCTTTGCTCGATATTGGCAGTCGCGTCAAAGACTGAACTATGAGGCCAGAGGTCTGCCTCAAGATAGAACACCACCGGGAAGAGTGGTCAACCTCATATAGATTAGAGGTGATACCTTGCCCCGGAATAAGGGCAGGGTAGGTGATAGAATGGGGGACTATTAACTAGTCTCTCATGAGACACTGAGACGGTGACCAGATAGTTAGCACTCTGGTCACGACAGAGTCACGGCGCCTACATGATAGCCATGATTGCCAATCAACAGAAAACAGCTAATGTAAGCGTGCCAAACAGAACGGCACGCAGAAAGCCGAAGGACACCTCAAGGTCCTTCCGCGTGGTGTGTAACCACGCGAGCAAGCTAGTCAGACTGGGGACTGACTTTGTAGCGAGCACCTCGTTTTAGTGTTGATAGGAGATTTGTGTAACCAAATAGATAGAATTAGCATTAGGGTTTAGAAAACTAGTGATAGGCCATTCTGTGGCTTTGTGTGTGGTTTTGATAGCGACTGTTATGTACTTGTAAAGAGCCACCGGCAATAAAATGTATCATTTATTTCCTCTCACACGACTTGCAAGTTTTTGTGTGGTGTGGGAGAAGTAATCTGATGATGCCTTACACATGAGTTGTTTACAGGCAAAGATTAATGTGGTGTCAGAAGTGGTGCTTGGACGAAAGCGCCAAGCAAATACACTCATCCACGGCTCTAGACTAAGTTTACAAATAGTGAAGTAGTGATTTAATTTGTGTCAGTGACGGTTAACGTGTGCAGAACTAGGACAAGTTGCTAACGAAACTGTGCCTATCGTGACGAAATAATGTTTATTTATGTTTAGTAAAATATTATATACTTAAATCATGTGTTTCTACAAAGTTGTAAGTATTGATATTATTATTTTCTGTTATTTATTCATGTAATTATTGATTTATTTATGAATAACTATCAAAAATGATTCTTGGCGGAGCGATACACAGCCAGCAACAATATCGATTTTTGCAAGCTAAAAATAGCGCTGCGCCTCTGACGTAGCACGATTGACAAGCAGTTGGGTTACGCCATTGGCAATCAGCATCTGAGTGTTTACAAATCGGTAAACTGCTGCCCGCCTGAATCAGTGCTTTATATTACCTATTATTTATTTATTTGAGTTAGTAATTGAATATATTTGTTTATTTAAACAATATTAATATATTTTCGTTTATTTCAAAGCAGTTATTGAATTTGTTTTTCGTACTTTTTCTTGTGTTTATCGTCACGATGGCACTATTTTCAGCCAGGCAAATTAGACTGGTCTGCACAACACTTGCATAGATTAAACTAGGTTAGTGACGAAAGGCATATACAGTTAGAACGAAGACAGGACATTGACAATTTAATATTAAGTAAACTATATTCTGTTTTGTTCGTGTGCATGTCATTGTCATTGTGTCAAATTGTCGAATAATATGTCGTTTGCTATTTGGTAATTGTTGCTGCTCTGTAAACCAGGGTGAACAACAGCTGATTATAAGATTGGTGTGTATGCCGAAGTGCCAAACAGGTGACCTAGATAGAAAACTCGTGGCGATACTGAAGCGCCAAACAAGGTGACCTGTGTTACCGGAGTGTGTTCCTTGTTCTCGGGAACATTAAGTTGAGTAAAACCTACATATTTGGCATGCAATGTGATTAATAGTGCATCTCTTTTTCAGCTTGTGATGCATTAGCATACTTTTGTGCTCTGTTTTGTGCAGGACTAAATTTTTCAGGTTATACACAAAGAGTACAATTTGCAGTGCTCAGATATTAAGAAATATAACATATCAAAGAAACATAAGTGAATAAAAAGTTCAGTGTAGGTAAACGCTAGCTATTTACCTAACATCATGGCTACTTTAGCTGACTTCGTAAAAGCAGGCAAAGAAATGCAATACACAGGTAAAGAGCTAGAAGAATATGCTGATAAGAAATTTAAAGAAGCAAAGGATGCAGAGAGAGATGAACGCGCACAGGAAAGACAACACCAGATACAACTAGCTGAGATAACAAAACAGAAAGAAATAGAAATTAAACAGAAGGAACTAGAATTAAAACAAAAGCAAATAGATCAGGAAAAGGAAATAAAACAAAGAGAATTAGATCTAAAGCAAAAAGAGATAGATGAAATGATTAAAGTTTAAGAAAAACAAATTCAAGTAGAATCAGAGACACAGTTAAAGATGAAAGGTATGGATGTAAACTCACACGCAGAGATCTCTGCCACTAAACTTAAAAGTCAACAAGAAGAAAATAAGTTCAACAAATACAAAAATATTATCAAACCATATTGTAAAGAAGATTCAATATCAGCCTGGACAGAAAATGTCGAGTATCAGTTTAAATATCACCAAGTTCCAATAGACATGTGGGCTATGATTTATATGAAGAACCTAAGTGGTGAGCCCCTTAAAGTGATAGAAACTATACCAACTGATCTTAGATCTAACTATCAATACATCCATGATAGGATAATGCAACACTTTTTACTTGATGCCCCTGGATATCAGGTTCAGTTCTCAAATTTAAAACCTAAACCTAGTGAGACTTTCATTGATTACGTCTCAAATGTTCAGAGTGTACTAAATAGGTGGCTTAAAGCAGCTAACATAGGAAAAGACTTTGATAGACTTAAGAATTTAATAGCCATGGATAAAGTCATATCCACTATACCATCTCCTTTTGCTAAATTTCTACAGCAGTCAGACATTGAGAACATAGAGCAGTTCGAAAAGAAAGGGTCTGCATATTTTTCTTCTAACAGAGATATTTTTAAAACCTCAAATGACTCTGAAGTAGTGTCCTTTGTGAAAGACCAACCAAACAATTATCAAAGTAAGAGAAAACCCTTTCAGAAAATCGACACAAAAGATAGGAAAGTATCAAAATGTATTTATTGTCAACTTTTGCATGACACTTATTCTATGTGTGACAAATCGCCAAATTATCCGGCGCATCTTGAAAATGTTATCAAGAAGCAACAAAACAAAAGATCTGCATACAGGCGTGCAATCAAATGCTTCGTTTGATCCAGCTACGGCCATTATTCAAATAAGTGTCTGGGCCGCCAACGTATGAAAGCCAACATTGCTATTTTGATTGATACATCTTCTGATGGTGGTAGTGAGACTGAGTGTCAGATTGAAAATGATTTACCTGTTAACCAATCTGAAGATGTGTGTTGTGTGAACGATATATTAAGTTTTGACAGTTGTGAACGATGCCACCAATTTCATGCAGACGGAAAATTAGAATGTGGACATACAGTACCGTTCTCAACTGAGAATGTAAATGCAGCATTAGCCTCCAGAGGCAATTTGATGTTCCACAATGCAATGGTCAACGATAGACCATGCCAATGTTTGCTGGACAGCGGCAGCACCCTTATTGGTCTTAGAAAGGAACTGGTGAGTCCAGATGACTATACAGGTGACTCTGTCAAATGCCGAACCTTTTTGGGTAACATTGAAATTTACCCTTTGGCCAAAGCCCGTATTAACACTCCTTTCCTTTCTGGTACCTTTACTTGTGCAATACTTGACAACCCTTGTACTGATTTAATTTTGGGTTGCTTACCCCAATTGAAACAATGTACTAGCAATGAAATAGCTGCATGGGAAAGATTAAATGCAGCTAATGCAACAACCAGAGCAGACACTGTAAAACATCAAGACACACTACAAGATGAGAGACTACTGTTGCTTTCTCCAACTGGCACAGATGACACCAACAGACAAAAATTCATAGAACAGCAGAAAGCTGATCCTAGTGTGTCTCCATATTTAAAATTATTGAAAGAAAGAGCCAAAGTGACCAAAAATGCATCATGGTTCTTTAGGCTTAACAATGGCATTCTTACTAGATATTATACAACAGGTAACCATGAGATTCAGCAAACGGTGTTACCTGTACAACACCGCCTTACTGTGCTAAAGATTGCACATGAGTCGCCGTTTGCTGGTCATCTGGCGTACGACAAAACCAGGGCCAGAATTCAGGCTCATTTTTATTGGCCAGGTTTTTGCAATGATATAAAATTATTTTGTCGTTCGTGTAATGTCTGTCAACAATTAGTACGTAAGGGTAAACATCCTACAGCTGAGGTACAACCTTCTACACTGGCTTCTAGGCCATTTGAGATTGTGGCGGTAGATATTGTTGGACCCCTGAATCAGGTGTCCAGCAAAGGAAATCGCTTCATATTAACGATGGTCGACCTCTGTTCAAGGTGGGTTGAGGCAGTAGCTTTGAAATACATCACCTCCAAAGACGTTGCCAATGTATTTCTACACCTGTTCTCACGATTCGGATTTCCACGGACCATAATATCCGATCGTGGAACTCAATTCATATCGGCTGCAACGCAAGCCCTTACAAAAATGTTAGGGATTAAACAACATTTTACAACAGCATACCATCCAGCCAGCAATGGAATTGTAGAAAAAATTAACGGAGGTCTTAAGCATATGCTGGCTAAGGTGACAGCAGAAAACCCAGCTGATTGGGATACACTGTTACCAACAGTGCTGTTCGCCTATCGGGAGATTCCCCATTCAAGCACGGGTTTCTCACCGTTTGAATTAGTGTACGGGGCTAACCCACGTGGACTCCTAACCATTTACCATCAGGTAATCACTAATTCCATTGAAATTCCCACCCCAAAAACACCTTACGAAATGGTGACAGACACACGAGACAAAATCATGAAATCGTGTATTATAGCTAAGGCAGCTTTGGAGAGGAAGGGTCAAATCTACCGCCAATACGCCAACAAAAGTGCAAGAACAATTGATCTTGAACCAGATCAAGACATACTTTTGTTACTTCCAGACAAACGAAATTTATTATTGACCTCATGGCAAGGGCCATTCAAGGTGGTACGTAAAATTTCAGATGTTGACTATTAAATATCAATAAACGGACACTTAAAGATATTCCATGTCAACATGCTGAAACCTTACTTTTCACGACAACAGACAGAAGTAGAGACAGACGAACAAAGTGCACCCACATCTAGTGATCAGACGACAGACATACACAACGCAACTACACTAGTTAGCGAGACTGGCATATCCGACGATATCCATACATCTAGTGAGAATACAGAATACGCACTTAGTACCACCACCGTACTGAATCAGGTAGACGACGACGGAATGGAACTACCCGTTCCTATTGTGGACAAGACTGCCACATTAGATAGCATACAAATAGAACAGGGACTAACAGACAGTCAACGACGACAATTAATAGAATTAGTGACGGAATACAAAGACATATTTTCTGACATCCCAGGTAGGACGGACAGAATCGAACACTCCATTCTTCTTTCGGACTCTAAGCCTATTAAATGCAGGCCGTACTCAATCCCACTTAGCTATAGGGAAAATCTAAATAAGGAAATTCTTAATTTAGAAGCTAGTGGGATCATCCAGAAATCCACTTCTGAGTACTCTTTTCCAATCGTCCTAGTTAAGAAAAAAGACTCCACAATTCGTCTGTGTGTGGACTATCGAAAACTCAACAACGTCACTAAGATCGACGCAGAGCCAATTCCTTCCTGCGAAGATCTTATTCTTGACATGTCCACCTCCAAAATCTTTTCTAAACTAGATCTTACTAAGGGATATTGGCAGGTCCCTATGCAGTCTCAATCCATCCATCTTACTGCTTTTTCAACACCCTTAGGACTATACGAGTGGCGTTTTCTTCCTTTCGGACTTCGAAATGCTCCTGCCACTTTCGTGCGCTTAACTAGAGATCTACTTCATGGAGTGACGAATACAGTGACCTATATAGATGATATATGTGTCCATACGGATGACTGGACAACATACTTACTGAAACTAAGACATGTCTTTGACAGGTTGCGACTCTTCGGGCTCACTGTCAAACCGAGCAAAGTTGAATTGGGCCTAAAAGAAATTGACTTTTTGGGTCATGTCATTTCTCAAGGTCAACTTAAGACTGACAATAGAATTATTACAAAAATCATGAACCTGACCATACCTACCACAAAAAAGCAGGTCAGAAGCCTTTTGGGGCTAGTAAATTACTATAGCAAATTCATACCAAATTTAGCGGAAATTACAAGTGTATTTTCCACTGTTTTAAAAGCATCTGTGAAATTAGATGTCAAAGATGCATTATTAATTTCTGCATTGTCAAAATTGAAAATCCTTTTTAGTAATGTACCAATTCTCCGCTTGCCTAATCCTAGGCTCGTTTATTATCTTAGGACAGATGCCAGCAGAATCTCCATCGCTGCAGTATTAGGCCAATTTTATGATGGCATCTTCCACCCGATTTGCTACGTGAGCCGTAAGATCACACCAGCTGAGTCCAGATATTCCATATCAGAGTTGGAAGCCCTAAGCGTCATCTATGCGGTGAGGAAGCTCCATCGATATCTGGCGGGTGTTCACTTCATTGTCCAGACTGACAACTCCCCAATCACGGTCATACAGAGTGGTGTGCATCGGAATGACCGTATATACAGGTGGTCGCTAATACTACAAAATTACACCTTTAGTATAGAGCATATCAAGGGTAAGGATAACATCTTGGCTGATACCCTTAGTCGACCATCTGAGGTAGAAATACCAGAGATACCACATAAGAGTGTAGAGTAATAGATGTTAACTTAGTACAGTAAAATATTCTATGTTAAATATGTTACAAATACATAGACATTATGTGCTGAACTAGGTACTGAGAACATTGAATTACTATGTGTCCGTAGACATCCAAATTAAGAACTTTGCTCTGAGAACTAATATATCACTTTGTGAACGAGGACAGCTCATTACTTGCTAGGCTCCATATGTGTTCCAGTGAATCATTTGTGTTAAGCAGAGAAAAACAGTGTCAGAACATTACATAACTACAGACACGAAAACAGTGGTCTACGACACAAGCGAACTCTACAGGTGCAATACCCATAAGACACAAGTGTGACTATGTGATGTATTTCATATACCCAGGACAATTGTATAGATAGTATGCCAATGAAAGCATTTTCTGAACATTAAGGGCAACGACTAACCTGAGGTATTTAAATACCATGCATATAAATACTCATTGTGATATGTATTATAACGTTTTAATATAGTCATAAATTATACGTAGATTATCTCATTTAAGTTATATTTAGATTTAGATAATATAATAGTTTCATTTTTTTTACGTTAGACAGATTATTAATTTACCCACTTATTTAGCTTAAAAGTAGAATAGGATAGTAATTTAAACATAACAACTAATTATAAACTAAAATAATAAATTTAGATAGTAATAGTACCATTTAGTTTATTACATTTCACTTTGTTTCATTTCATTTGAGTTCATTCCATTTTAATGATCCAATCCATTAAACAAACATTATCATTTAGTATTATAATTAGTTTAACACCGTAATAGGATAAATAGATTATACAAGTAAACATACATCATTCACACCATTTAGAATAAGATATCAATCATATAGGTTTGTTCATTTAAAAACATTAGTTATAATTGTGTTATATTTCACATCACCCATATTAGAAAGGTACGTAACTTATTACATTTCACATTACCCATTTCACAAAGGTACATAACTCATCTCACATTAATTTCATTTTAAATAGTTAGATTACATCCCTTAAATTAGATAAATATTAGGAGTAATGTAAGCTTGGTTTAGTATTAATGTGACAGATAGATTAAGATAGGTAACACATTAAATAGATATTTATATAACTAGTATTAGTATGTCATTATTTAGAATATTATTGTAATAGAATATAGTGGTGAATAATACCAGGGTACAAACCATCAACCTTTTTTTTTTTCTTACATGTAAATATATTGTAAATACTTGACTTGTGCAGCAATTTACGCACAGTCATGAGGCTCAACTCTGTCAAACTGAGCCAAACATGTACAGTGTCACTCCAAGGTTTTTAAATAACTATGAGGGTAAAAGATGCGTGACAGAAGTGATGGTAAAAGATGTGTAACAGAAGTGTGAAAGTGAAAGAGGTTTGACAGAAGTGTGAAAGTGAGAGCGAATGTAAATTATACAAGGGAGATTGAGATCGGTCAGCGGATTCTTCTGCCGCTCAAAGCGACTTTTTATTTTTTGTCTGCGTCAAGTGTGTGCTTTCTTTGTTGAAATGTGTTGTAGTGAATGTGTTGTGTGTAGTTTAGTGTAGATCTTAGAGAAAGTATTTTAAGTCTCATAAGACGGAGATGTAGTCACTAATTAGTGTGATACACTTCTTTGTGGCCTCATTCAACCGAATTATGGCACTTGAAAACTTACTTACATACACATGATAGTTAGATACACATGTTAGAGAGTAGATTATACTATTAATATAAACCAAACACGCAAACAACCAGAAAAACAAACATATAAATTGCATACACTTTTATAGATCAAAGGGAGATAACTCTGGGTCAGGGGACATAATAGACAACGAAACACTAACTTAACAGTGAAAGAGAACTTTACACGCGGAAGCGAGATAGGTAAAGCCTGTCGCACACAGCTTGTGTAATGGTTGTTTAATATTATATGGGGGACATGAAGCAATTCATGTGTTGACCCTAAGAAAGTCAACTTTGTATGGGTAGTGAGTTAATTTACTATTTGAGGGCAGGTCTTATTAGACAACGGTTCGGTTCAGACATACCTCTAATTAATATAATATTGCGATTGAGAAGAGGGCTCACGCCAACCAGACAAGTTTGTGGCGATTGCCAGTAACCAAGTAAAGTGATCCGACATTGTGACAATAGGCAGTAGAAGTCTATTAAGTAGCCCAAAGCCAGGTTATCTACAGTCTTTGACAAAAATTAGATACACTAATTTTTTAGAAACCTCTTGCGTCACAACCAATGAGTCAAAGTTGATGACGCAACACAGGAGGGGAGGGTGTGTGTCAAAGACTGAACTATGAGGCCAGAGGTCTGCCTCAAGATAGAACACCACCGGGAAGAGTGGTCAACCTCATATAGATTAGAGGTGATACCTTGGCCCGGAATAAGGGCAGGGTAGGTGATAGAATGGGGGACTATTAACTAGTCTCTCATGAGACACGGAGACGGTGACCAGATAGTTAGCACTCTGGTCACGACAGAGTCACGGCGCCTACATGATAGCCATGATTGCCAATCAACAGAAAACAGCTAATGTAAGCGTGCCAAACAGAACGGCACGCAGAAAGCCGAAGGACACCTCAAGGTCCTTCCGCGTGGTGTGTAACCACGCGAGCAAGCTAGTCAGACTGGGGACTGACTTTGTAGCGAGCACCTCGTTTTAGTGTTGATAGGAGATTTGTGTAACCAAATAGATAGAATTAGCATTAGGGTTTAGAAAACTAGTGATAGGCCATTCTGTGGCTTTGTGTGTGGTTTTGATAGCGACTGTTATGTACTTGTAAAGAGCCACCGGCAATAAAATGTATCATTTATTTCCTCTCACACGACTTGCAAGTTTTTGTGTGGTGTGGGAGAAGTAATCTGATGATGCCTTACACATGAGTTGTTGACAGTCGCCATGACTCTCATTGCTGACAAACCTTTTCGAGCCTTCGTTATGACATAATCGACATGATCTCTGAAAGACAGGCTACGATCAAGCCTCACGCCAAGATATGTCATTGACTGGGTTCTACTCAAAATGCTCGCATCCATTCTTACTGCCGGCAGGTCTGTTTTCACAATATGGTTGTTTAGGGAGAACCATGTAACCGATGCCTTTGCAGGGTTGACAAGGGCGTCGGCATCAGCACACCATGAGGAAATACGATCTAGTTCATCCTGCATATCATTGGCAACCGTCTGTCTATCTCGACCCTGTCGATACACGAGGATGTCGTCAACGAATGATAGAGTCCTACCCCTCCCGTCCAACTGTAGATGTAGTCAATTTGGTTGCGTATTTTCATATCAGGGCTTTTCCATGTGTATTGTCATCTTTTATGGTGTTTAAACCATGTGTTTCCAATTATCACATCATTACTATTTGCCCATTCTATTAGTTTCTCTCCTCGTTCATTTCTTGTACCTAAACCATAATTCCCCACTATATCCTCTATTTTTCCATTTCCTACTTTTGCATTAAAATCTCCCAGTATTATTTTTATTTCTTGTGATCCAACTTGAGCTATTGCCATTTCTTTTTCATCTTAAAAGTGTTGTATTTCTTCTTCACTACTGCTTGTTGTTGGTGCATATACTTGTATAATATTTATATCTATTGGTTTGCCTTTGATTTTGACCATTATAACTATCTGAAATACACCAGAATCCATTTAATAGATTTGGCTGTTTTTTTCATCAAATATTATTCCTACACCTTTTTCATGTGTGTCCCCTCCAGAATAAATTATTATGTGTTTGTCGGTTATAATTTTGCCAGATCCCTTCCATCTCATCTCACTTATGCCTAGTATATTCATTTTCATGTTTTCCATTTCTCTTAAAACATTGTTTAACTTTCCTAGCTCATTTAATGTCCTAACATTCCATGTTCCTAATCTAAATTTATTTAGTTTAGTTATAGTTTTAGTTTTGTCCATCAGTAGCTGGATGACGGTCTGGTATCACCTGTGGCTCATGACTGTCCCTACCGGACGAGGATGTCCTAAAATAGCCATTAACGTCGTTCACTATTTCTGAAATGTGTGTCGCCATGAAATCTTGGGAAGATAATGTGGTGGTTTCCCCTTGCCTTCCACATTCACATGGTGGTCTTTTTACTCTGCCTTTGACAGCCCTTTCCGACTGTCAGGACAAGTGAGTGCCCTGTTCTGCTCAACTGTAGAGTTGTCCACTTATTCCGGTGGATACTCGGTCCCCAGAGCTGTGTTAGCCATACCGTAGTGTGTTTCCATCCTCTACCACGTGGAGGTGCAATTGGGATTTTCCCTTAATAAAATTATGGTCTATGACCAAAACTCTCCAGTACTTTTAGAGGAATGAAGAAATGTACAAAAATTATTTAAATTACATAATATAGCAATGGTACTAAAAGTAATGTCCCTTGATATAACTTTTGGTGTTACGTCCCCTTGCAATATTGTAATTATACGTCTTATATGTACAAAACTGGTTTTAAACTAACTAACTATGCCAGTTGGATCCGCGGGAGTGAGAAGAACATCTGTACAAAATTTCATCTCAATCGAATGGACCATTTGGGAACGCATAAAGGACACACACAAACATTCTCTTTTATATTTTAAATATAGATATATATATTATGGCCATTCTTGTCTGTCATGACATACCATCAGATACTACGAAAAGAAGTTCTCAGAAATAAATCGATTCACTAATGTGACATTCTGCTTCAGGAAATTGGAAAATAAAATATTTCTTCAACACATTTAAAAATAACTTCTATACTTATTATCATTCCCTCAGATCAGAGGCTAAGACTACGTCTGTCATTTCCCCAAATATCTTATCATCATCCTGTGCCTTGCCGGCTGGCACAGTCAATCATGTCTCTCCATAAATTGGGATCTACAATGCCATGGTCGAGACATAAACATGGAGCTGATCCACAACTCTGGTGATCGAGTGAGGTGGCAAATCATGACCACCCACGCTTATCGGCATGGCACATGATGGATGGACAACACCATGGGTCAATTCATGTCTTGACTCCCTTCCGTGCCATGACACAAGACAGTCAAGAATCTTCTCATGCTGTCTTCCTCTCTTTCCACAAATCTTTCCATTTGTCACATGTTCCAGTCTATGTCTTCTCATAATGTGGTTAAAAAAACCAATGAGTTCCTCTTTTTGATGTTTGTGATCAGTTTTTTGTTTTTTTTGTTTGGGCGCTCGCTTGCTTTGAACTCAAGTGTAGTCCAGACACACTATTTACAGTAGTGCTGAACTTAATTTACGTGTGGATTAGCTTTCCTCATTAACAGTGTCCCTTGCCATCAGTTGAACCCACTCCGACTTCAG
Organism: Cepaea hortensis; assembly: GCA_963921405.1. Taxonomy (NCBI): domain Eukaryota; kingdom Metazoa; phylum Mollusca; class Gastropoda; order Stylommatophora; family Helicidae; genus Cepaea; species Cepaea hortensis. Next base: position 490,098,853 of record OY992876.1, on the reverse strand, counting down.
AAGTACTTGTAATTTATGTCCCCAAGTCAAGGACGGCAGGTTAACATTTTAGTCGAACTTTCCAGTGTAGGGGTTGAACCTCTTACCTCGGCATAAGCACACCGGCTGTTTAAGAACAGACGCTAGCCTACTCAAATGTGATAATTGCAGTGCAATGACAGCCTCTTTCTGGTGTTTGTGATAAATTGTCTTTGCAACTCAGCTTCCCTCAAAATTTCCAAATTGTTCATTTTGGTTGTCCAGCATTCTTCTATACAATCACATCTCCAAGGCTCCCCCTCTGGTTTTTTTTTCCGTCTGCTTACTAATTATCCAGGATTCACAGGTATGTTAAAATTGTTTCTTTGTAACATGCAAGAACTCTTTTTCTAACTTTATAGGGCAATAGCTTATTGCACAAAACATTTCACATCTGACAGAAGCAGTGTTTGCTTGTCCTATTATGTTCTTTATCTCAGTGATGCATCTTCCATCTGATGTTATCCATGTGCCTAGATACCAAGACATATAACAGCTTAAAAAAAAGTGTGCGCTTTCAGAAAGTAGAATTGTATCAAAATCCTTACAAGATACAAAGAGAAAAGCCACTACAAGTAAATCACTAAAGTAAAGGATCTTTTAAGATGCCCGGAGGTGTAATGGGTTTATGGTGCTAGCCCCACAATTTATAGACCAATCAGCACTCGAGGGGTGATGTGGTCAATATCAAGTGGGCTGCCTTTACTTCCAAAGACATTTCCTGCTGCCTGTTTTAGGATGGTTGAATTTGGAGCCCAGGTCAATAAAAATGCTCTTATGTGTATTCAAATACATGATCGCTGTGACAGCAGGCAAGTCACTTCACTGCCATGGCTACCAACCACCACTACAAACACCTTATTGTATTGTAAGAGAACAGCTGTAATAGAAAGCTGATCAAATACAAGTTTACTAAGATGTATCCGTTTAAACAGCCTTGCCAGTCACACTCCAAGAGAAGTGTTTTGAAAACCCCAACAGATGAAACTTAAATATTCAAGGAATATTATCCTACAACAAATCAATAACACTACAAGTTATGTTGTATGTCATTACCACTTCAAATAAGAAAGTCCTTTACTATTCTCTCCACCCCAGTAAGTGAACCAAAGACATTTTTAGTCGGCCATCGATCAGTGCCACTCAGCTTTAGCATAATCAACAGTAAATAAAAGAAGACGAAGAAGCATAATCAACAAACTTTATTTTTTTATATTGCAATTGTCAACAATTGTACTATTATTTATATTGTTGTATTATATTAATGTCTGTTACAAAAAAATAATGTTATGAGTCCTTCCAGGATAAACAAGAGACAGTGACGGTAGCTCTTGACCTGGAGGTTGCGTATAACAGGGTCAGGTATGATGATATACTCTGTTGGACATGGATGTCTGCTCTTTGAATGTCCAATGGTTTGCAGCAGCTCTTTATGAGCGTCAAATTGCATTGTGCATGGGTTCACAGACTTCTGACCCCTGAACTACCTGGGCCGCCTCAGGGATATGCCATGTCACCAGCGCTCTTTGATGGATACACCAGCAAAGTCACAGCTATTGAAACACCAGGTATTGGTCGAATCTTGACATTTGCAGCTGATGTGCTGATGTACAGACAGGGAATGTTTGGCTGAAGACTTACAGATGGCAGTAAATGGAATGGTAGAGTGGTGCAGGGACTGTTACATACTCAGACAAGGTATCAGTTGTGTGGTACTCCCTGGATAACAGGATCGTCAAGGCAGATGCCATATGTATCATATTGAATGGATGTCATCTTAGTTGAGAGAGTAAATTGAAGTACTTGGGTATCACCTTTGACAGGTGTTTGTCTTTTAAGAATCATGTGGAGGCTTTGGTGGTGAAGGTTGGTAGGGGATTTAATGCATTGAGGGCTATGGCAGCAACCGGGGTAGATCATAGGATGCTGTACAGGCTCTTTCAGCAATTAATAATTTATGTCACTGAGTATGATATGGGGCTACTGTCAGCATCAAACAGCTTGAAAGGCTGCAGCACATACAGAAAGCGGCCATGCGGGTAATCCAGGGATGCACAAGATGCACCAATTATATGCATGAGGCATGACCTGGCGCTACCAACAATGGTGGACAGGCATAGTGTCCTTTAAGTCACATGGTACCTGAGAGTTGTTGCAGACAAGGATCACCCACTGCATGGAGCCATGGATATGGTAAAGAGTCATAGACTAAGACGAGGCAGGTCCTGGATGGCACAGACAGAACTTTCTATACGTCAGGTGTGTGATCTAGAGACCATCAATCGTGAAAAAGAGTGGGTTGAAGTAACAGAAGACATGACGGACTGGCACAATGTAATAGTAACACTGGGTCGTAAGGGCAGAGAATGGGCAGCAGGTCGCACTGAGTTTGAAGTGCAACAACTGATCCAGAGTAATATACATCAAGGCGACATAGTGATCTATACTGATGGGTCAGTGGTGAGAAACAGACGTAGTGGTTGGGGTTTCATTGCGAAGGCTAATGGACAATTCTTGAAAATGGAGAATCTGGCATATGAGACTACGATGTCCAGAATGAGAATGAAGGTGGATAGAGGAGAAAACTGCAACACACATGTGTGTCTTCATCACGGACTCAAGGAGTATGCTAGTAAGGTGGAGAAAGGGATGTTTCGTGTGGAATGGATATCCTCGCTTCAGAGGTCATAGACTGTGAGGAGTGTATGGATATATTCCGGGAAGGCTAACCCAGACAACAAACATCCGCAGAAGATGGATATGTATAGGCCCACACCTCACACCATGAGGTGTAGTGGGTATATGGTGCTATCCCCATATTTTTAGACCAATTGACATTCGATGGGTGATATGTTGATTTGTTAAAGCCCACAGTTATAATGTTGGAGTGTTCTAGAGCTTAAATTTGAATTAAACATAAATCAAAATTAATACAATTCTAAAGTTTTGACACAAAAGCCACAAACAATATGTTGTCCAGTTTATTGCCTGGCATGTTTCACCGCATCTCGCCAGGTGCATACTGCAGAGGTACATGTTATATGAAGTGAATAAATGAATTATACTAGGACTGAAATACTTAACACACACAGTCACTGATATTGTTTGAATGTGGGGCACCAGGTTTCCCCATGGTAATTGCAAATTAAAAAATGAAATCTTTCTGTTTGCACAAAACTGGCTTGAAGCATCTAATTACTAATGCCTTGATGTATTTGAGCAATTATATTTTGTTGATCAAATACAATATATGAGATGTCTTCTCTTTTTTATCTTTAAGCTATGGCTATTAAATGAATGTTTCAAAATTGCTGATCTAATCATTTTATGACCTGCTATCTACACAGGGATTCCTGAAGACTGATTAAATCTGTTTTCCACCTGTACTGATATATGTTTGATTACTTTATGTGCTAATTATCCTTCTGTTTTACCTATGTAAGTTACCTGGCACTCAAACTGGAATTGGTAAATGCAGTTAGATGTGTACAGAGTCAATAGTTCTTTCACAAATGGGAGAAGTATCGAGGTGGTTGTATATCTGATCACATTTCGGCAAAAAGAATGTTTTATTTATGCTGTACAATATATACATTTCATTAGTGTCCCCTCGAAAGGCTAGTTGAAAAAACACTTCGTGTCTGGGGACCGACGATTGTGGGAGTATGTTTGTGTGGCTGGTAATGATGCTTTATGAAGTCAGCTGAATATACAATTGATTGTAGATTATGGTTAAGAGTTTCCGGTCTTCTTTTAGTGTGTCATCATAATAAATCATTCAAGCTTAATTAAACAGGGGCCGCACAAGGCTACGCTTATACTGAATAGGTGCAAAGCTATTTAAACTCAAGCATTGGCCTATGCATGTTCCCTTTCAACAGTCATATCTTTGGATGGTGCCATCCTGTCAATATCGAATTAGTATTTCTAAGAATGGCAAGAGAAGGTCAACCAAAGAGATGAATGGAGACGGATTGTATCTGCAGCAAAGAACCGCAATGGCTCTGAACGCTGAAGAAGAAGAAGAAGAAGAAGAAGAAGAAGAAGAAGAAGAAGAAGAAGAAGAAGAAGAAGAAGAAGAAGAAGAAGAAGAATGATAAGGTGTCATGTTTGTGGTCAACAGACACAGAAATTGTCTTGTGGGCAGGGTTAATGATGGAGTGGAATGATTCAGCCTGTTGTCTGGTCTCTGGGATGAATAATATATCATCCACATACCAGAAGTATAGAACCAGGTCCTCAGGGAAGGTTAACCCGATCAATAAATGCCCGCAGAAGTTGGTTGTGTCGGCCTAACGGCACAAGAATGCAGCTCTGCTGTAAACAGGCACAACACAATCATGTCCGAAAAAATTCCCTGGATGAATGCAGAAGAAGAAGAAGAAGAAGAAGAAGAAGAAGAAGAAGAAGAAGAAGAAGAAGAGAAGAAGAAGAACTAGGTCCTTAATATTTGAGGCTTTTTGTTTTTCTGAGTGCACCATAAAGACATCTGCTAGACTGGGACCTAGAGGACTCCTCTTGGCCACTCTGTCAATTTGGTGGTACCATTTTTGAAAAGAAAAATGAATTTCTATTAGTTGTGCACTGCAGTAGTAATTTTTTCAATTTGGACGTCAGTAGGCCTGCAAGGTGTGGAATGCGCCTGGCCCTGCAGCCAGCAGGGTTAGGATCAGCTAGCCTCTCCCAGGAGGGGTGAAGAGCGAAAATTAGTAGCCTGCTGATGACCCGCAGACTACACAAGTCAACCCCCACTTTCCACGGGGTGCAGACCGGGCAACCATGACCGCAAGGTCATGGGCTAACGGGGCTATGGCTTTCCATAGGTGATGGACTCCCTGTGGTCAGATTAGTGTCCTAAATCTGCGACTGGCCTAGCAATTTGGCAGGGGATCTTCATACTGCTCGTAGAAAAACTAAGAAGTATAGTCGGACTGACCCAAACAGATATCGACCCGGCAATGTTAATGGACTTCAAGATAGATCAGCGACTCAAAAAATAGGCACAATGAACGTCTGTGGTTTCAATAGTAAAGAAGAAGAGCTTATAGAAACAATGGAAGAGAGAAAAATTGGACTGATGGGAATAGCCGACATCAGAACAAAGGGGAAAGGATGCAAGGAGCTCCACCCCAGTTACACGTTTGTTTACTCTGGAGTAGAACAGCAAGAAAGGGCAAGACACGGTGTGGGAAGACATCGAACCACGGCTAGCAAGAGGAATACTAGAAATAAAATATATATAAGAAACAATCATAACAGTGAGAATAAAAGAACAAATAACTACAACATATGTACAAATATATGCACCATATAATGCAAACAATAATGAGCAAGAATGCGAGTACTTCTACGAAGACATACATGACGTGCTAAATAAAATAGATAAGCAGGACAACATCATAGTTATGGGAGACTTCAATGCAAGACTAGGACATAACAGAGTGGGCATTGAAAAACATCTGGGAGCATTTCGAGATCAGCATAATGAAAGGAATGATAACGGGAGTAGACTGATAGAGCTTTGCAGCCAACACGACCTCTATATAACAAACACATTCTATAAACATAAAGATTCACAAGTATACACCTGGTATAAATGGAACGATCTAGATACTAAAAGCCAAATTGATTTTATATTAACAAGAAATAACAGAAAGAGACAAATATTAGATGCAAGGGCAGTGCCCAATTTCAGTATAAACACAGATCATAAAGCAGTCGTTGCCACAATAAGAACCATCAGAAGAAGAAAACAAAGAGCAGGAAAATACATACCATGAGAATCAGTAAACTTAAAAAACCTTAAAGACGAGGCAGTACAGGAAAATTATGAGAAAGAACTAACTGAACTCTGTAAAATTACCTACAGAAAGAAAAACAGTGGAAGAAGAATGGGAGATGTTCAAATCAAGCATTTTAAATACTGCAAAAATAACATGTGGAACCACGAAAAAACACAAAACACGGATAAAGAAAATAACAAGTTGGTGGAACGCAGAAGTAAAGAAAGCGGCAAAAGACAAAAAGGAAAAATATAAAAAGTGGTTGAAGAATATAGACATGTGAGTAGAATAGTAAAGAGGGAAAAACAAAAAGACTGGGAAGAGTATGGAGAAACCCTAAATAAAAACTACAAGGAGGCAACTAGAAACTTCTACAAAAAGATAAGTGCAATGCGAACCAGAGGAGAACCCTTTGACCCAACTGAAATAATTAACAGCGAATATGAAGAACCAATAAGTGAACAAAAACAAATCCTAATAAGATGGAAGCAGTATTTCAAACAACTTCTCAACATCCCATCAGATGTCACAGGAATTCGAGAGGCCTACACAGATGCCACCAAAGAACTAGAACCTGACATACTAAAAGAAGAAATTATAGAAGCCATCAGATTAGCCCCATTGAACAAATCACCGGGACAGGATGAATTACCAAATGAACTAATTAAAGCAGCAAGAGAAGTAGGAACAGCTTGGCTACATAGACTATTCAACCATGTTTGGGTAGAACAACAGACACCATGAGACTGGGGAAATGCCATAATTATCCCAATTTGGAAAAACAAAGGCAGCAAAAGAGACTGCACACAATACAGAGGCATTTCACTGTTGAGTCATACTGGGAAAATATTTTGCAAAATTCTTGGAAAAAAGATTACAAACTAATTTAGAACCCCAGCTAAGCGAAACACAACTTGGATTTAGGAAAAACAAAGGATGCACAGATGCCATTTTTGTGTCCTTAGACAACTTTTAAATCAATCAAATTCAATGAAACACTCTACTTAGCCTTTGTCAACCAAGAAAGGGCATTCAATAGAGTAGATAGAAACAAGTTGCGGGAAATCCTTAAACAATATGGAGTGAGTACACATCTAACAAACCTATATAGAAGTTTATACAACAACAGTGAATGCATAGTGAGAGCAACTGGAGGACACTCAGAACCCTTCACCATAAGATCTGGAGTACGACAAGGTTGTGTCCTGTTCCCTCTCTTGTTCATAACATATATAGACAACATATGTAAAGAAACCAGCCAAGCAGAGACAGCAAGAATACCGCATGACGAGAACACAGAAGAAGAACCATCTGCAAATCTAACCATTAGAGAACTCCTGTTTGCGGATGACTGAGCACTAATAGCAAAATCAGAAGCTGAATTACAAGACCACATGAATAGTCTAAACCAGTGTTTCCCAACGTGGGGCCCACGCCCCACAGGGGGGCAATTCGAAAATAGAAGAAATCGGCTGAATATAACAAAACGGGGAGACTTGAGACTGAAGTTAACTAAATTGGAACCTGACATAAGATCTCTTTGCAGCAAGCATCAAGCGCAAGGATCTCACTAAATTTAAATAATAAATAATTACTAATAATTAAAATAATATTGAAAAATCTTTCATTAAAATTATTTTGTACTTGAATTTCAGTTCTCCATTATATGTTTTGAAAATTTACTTACTGTGTTTGCTCAATAATTTCCTAGTGATTTCTTCCTAAAACCTATCATTCAAGTTTCTTTAGTGAACATTTCAATTTTTGAATATTAAAAATAATGTATATGTTGGGGGGGGGGGGGGGGGGGGGGGGCCGCGATATGAATTTTAGAAAGGCTTAAGTGGGGCATGGCACAAAAAAGGTTGGGAAACACTGGTCTAAATGAAATGTGTAGGGAACATAACATGAAAATTAGCACAAGCAAAACAGAGGTAATGACTATAACTAAAGAAGAACAAACAACAACAATTCACCTAAACGAAGATCCCTTTAAACAAGTAAAGAGTTTCAAGTACCTAGGAAGTATAATATCATCAAATGGCTGATCAGAAGACGAGATCGAAAAAGGTGCAATAAGGCAAATCAACTCATTGGACAAATGGCACCAATACTAAAGAACAAACATGTATCAATAACTACTAAGAAAGCACTTTAGAACACAATCTTCCTACCAACTCTGTGCTACCAATGCCAAACCTGGACAATGACAGAAAAAGAGAAAAGAAAAATCACAACAGAAATTAGGTTCCTGAGAAGAATACTCAACGTATCAAGAAGAGATAAGATCAGAAATGAAGAAATCAGGACTAAAGTGGGGGTTAAAGCAGCACTAGATTTTATTAGAAAGCAGCAAGTCAAATGGTATGGCCATGCAAGTAGGTTACCAGTCAACAGCATACCACAACAAGCAATGATGTACAGACCAGATGGAAACAGAGGAAGAGGCCGACCACGCAAACGCTGGACGGAGGGAATAGCAGAGTCCATGGGAATATTGATATAATCTGGCACTCTCACAAAGTTTATACTTCACCTCGACACCGCAAGGTACTAGAGGAGCATGATGAGATGAGATGTAGGTCTAACTTTTGTTTCTTTTCTTTTATGTGATCACAGATGATGATTATTTTTCCTTCCATGCGAACACCTGAAAAATAGAGGCAATATCCATCGACGCCACATGCTTTAGTTTAAGATCCAGTAGTTTGACCAGTTGAAATGACTATTTTAATATTAAGGGGTTGAATGATTGTTGTACTGGTTTAGCAGTTTCTGCAAGCCATTTCAACATCCTGTGTTGGACAGAGTTGAGGATAGATTAAATCGATCTCAGTGATATCCCATGCTTGTGCAACTTAGGAAGGCAATAAAGTTGGGGGTTTATGAGCCCTGAGAATGACTAACTGATGAATTTACTATCTAAAAGTGACTGAATTTCTTTCCTCTCTTTTTCATCCAATTCACCGGGGTTGTTGGCTTCAGAATCAAGTAAAATTCGGTTGCATTTGATAAAATGTTTTCTATTTTGATGGAAGCAGCAAGATGGTTGTTGTGAATATCTTGGATTGCCAGAGTAATTTAACAATGATTGCCTGGAAGGGGCTAATGGAAGTAGAACAATATATACAACTATCAGAAATAGACAATAGCATTCTTTAATATTGTGATGAGAAGACTGGATGACCGAAAGATCAGTGAGAAAAGAGACATGGGCAGACCAAGAGAGAGGATGCTGATGGACTGTATGGTGACACTGAGAAATATTATCAGCAGAGTTTATCATGAATAGGGACCAAGATCTGAGGAGATACATGAACGCCTATGGTAGTTGGCAGGGCACATGATGATGATGTAGTTTTGTATGCTTTTTCAGACTGCCAGCTTGAGTAAAAGAAGCACCACAGTCACCACACTTGTAAGGTCTCTCTCCTGTATGTATTCTTTTATGGTTCTTCAGATGGCCAGCTTTAGTAAAAGAAACACCACATACATCACACTTGTAAGGTCTCTCTCCTGTATGTGTTTTCTTATGGTCCTTCAGATGGCCAGATTGAGAAAAAGAAGCATCACAGTCATCACACTTGTAAGGTCTCTCTCCTGTATGTATTCTCTTATGCTTCTTCAGACTGTCAGGTAGAGGAAAAGAAGCACCACAGTCATCACACTTGTAAGGTCTCTCTCCTGTATGTGTTCTCTTATGGCGCTTCAGATGGCCGGCTAGAGTAAAAGAAGCATCACAGTCATCACACTTGTAAGGTCTCTCTCCTGTATGTATTCTCTTGTGTTCCTTCAGATGGCCAGCGTGAGTAAATGAAGCACCACACACATCACAGTTGTAAGGTCTCTCTCCTGTATGTGTTTTCTTATGGTCCTTCAGATGGCCAGATTCAGCAAAAGAACCACCACAGTCATCACACTTGTAAGGTCTCTCTCCTGTATGTATTCTGTTATGCTTCTTCAGACTGTCAGGTAGAGTAAAAGAAGCACCACAGTCATCACACTTGTAAGGTCTCTCTCCTGTATGTGTTCTCTTATGGCGCTTCAGATGGCCGGCTAGAGTAAAAGAAGCATCACAGTAATCACACTTGTAAGGTTTCTCTCCTGTATGTATTCTCTTATGGTTCTTCAGATGGCCAGTTTGAGTAAATGAAGCACCACACACATCACAATTGTAAGGTCTCTCTCCTGTATGTGTTTTTTTATGGGTCTTCAGATTGCCTGCTTGAGTAAAAGAAGCACCACAGCCATCACACTTGTAAGGTCTTTCTCCTGTATGTATTCTCTTATGGTTCTTCAGATTGGCAGCTTTTGTAAAAGAAGCACCACACATATCACAATTGTAAGGTCTCTCTCCTGTATGTGTTTTTTTGTGGTCCTTCAGACTGCCATCTTGAGTAAAAGAAACACCACAGTCATCACACTTGTAAGGTCTCTCTCCTGTATGTATTCTCTTATGCTTCTTCAGATACCCAGCTAGAGTAAAAGAAGCATCACACACATCACAATTGTAAGGTCTCTCTCCTGTATGTGTTATTTTATGGTCCTTCAGATAGCCACCTCGAGTAAAAGAAGCACCACATACATCACACTTGTAAGGTCTCTCTCCTATATGTATTTTCTTATGGTCCTTCAGATGGCCAGATTGAGTAAAAGAAGCACCACAGTCATCACACTTGTAAGGTCTCTCTCCTGTATGTATTCTCTTATGCTTCTTCAGACTGTCAGGTAGAGTAAAAGAAGCACTACATACATCACACTTGTAAGTTCTCTCTCCTGTATGTGTTCTCTTATGGCGCTTCAGATGGTCAGCTTGAGCAAAAGAAGCATCACAAACATCACACTTGTAAGGTTTCTCTCCTGTATGTATTCTCTTATGTCCCTTCAGACTGCCAGCTTGAGTAAAAGAAGCACCACAGTCATCACACTTGTAAGGTTTCTCTCCTGTATGTATTCTATTATGGTACTTCAGATGGCCAGATTGAGTAAAAGAAGCACCACAGTCATCACACTTGTAAGGTCTCTCTCCTGTATGTGTTTTCTTATGATCCTTCAGATGGCCAGATTGAGTAAAAGAAGCACCACAGTCATCACACTTGTAAGGTCTCTCTCCTGTATGTGTTCTCTTATGCTTCTTCAGACTGCCAGGTAGAGTAAAAGAAGCATGACAGTTGTGAGGTGCATCTCCTGTTTGTGTTTTCTCATGGTACTTCAGATTGCCAGCTTGAGTTAAAGCACCACAAACATCACGCTTGTAAGGTTTCTCACCTGTATGTGTTCTCTTGTGATTCATATTCTTTTGGCACTCTAGATGGTCGTCTTGAATACCATCCCATTCATTGCATTCATTTGGCATCCCTGCAGTATGTGTTCTCTTATATCTTTCTACACAAACATTTGGACTAGAAACAGCAGACATATCCCCTGTGTGAGATCTTTGAGAGCTATAACCGACATAATCAAAAATGTCACTAAAAGACTGTGCAAAGCTCTGAGTATGTTTTACTTGAGTTTCCTTATTTTGCTGCTGACAATCCTCAATAGCCAGATATAGTTTATTGTTTGTATCAATCACAGAAGACACATTATCTGACAGTTGACAACAGTTTTCCTGTTTTACTGTTGCCTTGCAACTGTTTTCAATCATTCTTGATTCTGAGTTGCTGTGTTCTGTCATTTCTTGAATGATGCTACCCCCAGCTATGTCTACCATTTTACTGAAGCTGTGACTTCTGTCCTCACACCGAACCTCCGATAGTTCTTGTTTCACAACCTGCATGTCTATGCTGTCGTATGTCAACTTTTGTAAATGCTCTTGAATGGAGTGGTAAGGATGACTTGGAGACCAAGAATGTATTTCTGAAACACACAACAGTAAATAATTAATACTCTCATGAATATACCAGGTATTGATTTGTGAACAGATGTGTATGTGTTATCAAGCATGCACACATTGCGGCTTGAGACAATCAATTTCAAGTGAACGAAAGATAGAGAAAACAAATAATTATTGTGCTCGTGTATGATATAAGTTGATGTATGATCTAAGTTCATGATGATATAAGTTGATGTATGATCTAAGTTCATGATGATATAAGTTGATGTATGATCTAAGTTCATGATGATATAAGTTGATGTATGATCTAAGTTCATGATGATATAAGTTGATGTATGATCTAAGTTCATGATGATATAAGCTGATGTATGATCTAAGTCCATGATGCTCTACACTTATGTATAATCTAGGCCAATATATGATATAGGCTGATGTATGTTCTAAGCTAATGTATGATATAAACTGATGTATGATCTAGGCTGATAAATGATCCAAGTTAATAATATAATCGTATGTATGAACTAGACGTCCTTCAGAAAGCAATGGCAAACCACTGAACGTAAAATTTGCCCAGGAATCACGAACAGCAAAAATGCTGGGGTTGACTGCTACATCCTGTGAAGGACATGCAACTAAAAATGAACTAGACTGGTGTATGATCTAAGATCATGAAGATATCAGCTGATGTTTGATATAAGCTGTTGTCTGATCAAAGGCAGTGGTTCTCAACCGGTGGGGAATTCCCCCCAAGGGGAAATTTTAGGGTTTTGAATGGGGGAATTAAGATTATTTCAAGACTGCGTTAATACAAGAACTGATTACTTAATATTATTTTTTTTTCTCCTCCGTACTTTATGGTTCTGTATTTTTCGCCCTTCTGAACTTCATTTTATAACGTAAGTAGACCCGCAAATCACGTTTTATGTAGACGTCTAGACTTGTTCTTGTATGTGTTATTAAATTTAGCTTCCATTTTTACGTATACTGTGTAGGGGGGAGGGGGAATTTATAGGGAGAAAATACAAAAGGGGTGTAATGGCATTCTGAACATATGGTGAAGGGTGGCATGGGCCAAAAAAGGTTGAGAACCACTGATCTAAGGTTATGCATGATCTTAAGTGATGTATGATCTCAGTTCAGGTATGTTCTAGGTTGATGTATGATCTAAGTTCATGGCGATCTAAGCGGATATATGATCTTGGCTGATGTATGATCTAAACTGATGTATGTTTTAAGCTGATGTATGATATAAGCTGATGTATGATCTATGTTCATGATAATCTAAGCTTATGTATGATCTAGGCTTGTGTATGTTCTAAGTTCATCATGAAATAGGCTGATGTATGATTTAGAATGTGCTAGGCTGATTTATTATCTAAGTTCATGATGATGTAAGATGATGCATGATCTAAGCTAATGTATGATCTAGGATGGAAATGTGGGAAAAAAAAAGATTTGATTGGTTTAACATTTTTGATAAAATTTCTTTATAATTTTCTATTTTTGTAATGTAATGATAAAATTTCGTAATGTAAAAATAAAATGTGATTTTAAATTTGTCAGATTGAAAAGGAGCGGCGATAGTGCATCACCCTGTTTCAGGCCAGATGTTATTTGGAAAGGGTCTGATTTCCTGCCTTTATATTTTACTATATTATAAGTATCTTCCATGCATAGTCTGGTCATGTTGATTAACTTCCTTGGTATTCCAAATTCCTGCATAGCATTCCATAGACTATTCCTATGGACACTATCATAAGCCTTCTTAAAATCCACAAAAATGTTTTGGAGATCTCTCTTTTATATTCCCAATTTTTCTCGGCTATTTGTCGTAAGATAAATAAAAGAAACTAAGAAGTGTTTTATAAAAATTGGTAGCAAATCAGTTTGCTTGTTGCGCCGTGACTCGGTGGCTGTCTTCAAGGAATACAATTTAAAAAGACATTATCAAACAAAACATTCAAATTTCAGATACAATTTAACAACTGAAGAGAGGGAAAAGAAATGTCTGTAGTTGAAAAATTTGGAGAAACTAAAAACTGTTTTTACTAAACAGTCTTCAATTCAAGATGCTGCAACTGAAGCTATAATACGTTTTTTTTTGCCCCAATATAAACATCCATATCTCAGTAACCAACTGAGGGAAAATTACGAGATTTAGTACATAACCTTATCATTATGTCCACCCAACGAAAACATTTTTGTTCTGGAGATTTTACAGCAGATTTCAAAGTTTGTTTATATGCGGTATATAATTTACGGGTCTGAGATGAAATTCATAATTTTAAATGTATTACAGCGTAGCCAGACAGTCAGCGCTCAGTGTTGAATATTGTTCATTGTTTCACGGGATTGGCCTTATGCCAACTACCCGCGTTGTTTAAACTAGGACTGTTTATTTAGGTGTCTCAAAATGTGGGTTATTTCATGAAACCTGATTAATATGTTTTTTTGTTTTTTTTTAAATCTTACCACTTATCGCTAACATTGAAATGTGTGAATATTTTTCAATGGGATTGAATGCGAAATTATACACTTCAAAGAATCGCTATTAAGTTGTACACATATTTTTGTCAAGGAGCTGATCGCAGGAAACTATTACAAATTCCGAAAAAAGAACAATGCATGCATTGTGTTTGAGTAAACGGTCTTTTCGTCGACAGCTTTCACAAAGATGTCATAAGGTGAGCTATTATAAAAATGCTTTAAAAAGTCGCTTGATATATGACAGGGTCGACTTCATTGCACCGGGTTCTATCCCATATGGCTTTGTCTCTTTCCGCAGTGCAGAAAGCACAGCACAATGCATGAACTCCGCAGCTCTAGCGACGACCCATAGAAGTCTCCGAAAAATTTAACTCGTGAACGGAAGGCTGCGGCCCGGAATCGAACCCACGACCTTTGGAGCCTGAGTCAAAAGGCTTGACCACTTCGCCACGGAGACTCCTAAAATTATAAAAATTGTGGATTTTATATCCAGCATTATAAAAATGCTGGATGCCAAAGAAACAGTGACTGTAAGAAAACTTAGGGTTTGGTTCAGAAAGAACAAGAGCTATCCAAAACAACTTTATGGAAAATTATAAGGACATTATCTTCACTATTTGAAAGTACAAGGGCGGTAGAAATAATCTTGGCAAGCAACCGCATTTAGGAGCCATGAGAAGCAGATACTTACGTGAAATAGGGGAAAATTATGGCATAGTTGTTTACAATGCTCAAAGATTGAAGGCCAAGACCAAAATTAGGAGGGTACTGATCAGAGAGTTGCTTTTTGCAGATGATGCTGCAGTTACGACCCACTCTGAGGAAGAATTGCAATGTCTACTATCTGCATTCTCCAATACTTGTTTAACAATTAGCAAAAAGAAGACACAGATTATGTTACAAGGTGCACATGGGGTACCATCAATCTTTATTGACGACGCCGAACTAGAGATGGTAGACCACTTTACATATCTAGGATCAGTGGTAAATAGCAAATTATCCCTAGATCAGGAAATCAACATCCGGATTGGTAAGGCAGCAACAACAATGAACAGGTTAACAAAAAGAGTCTGGGAGAACAGGAAGCTTACTGCAAAAACAAAAGTCCTTGTCTATCAAGCCTGTGTCCTTAGTACTCTTCTTTATGGCAGTGAAACCTGGACAACTTACTCACACCAAGAGAAACATTTAAATAGCTTTCATATGCGGTGTCTGCGAAGAATTCTTGGTATTAAGTGGCAAGACAAAATCACAAATACTGAAGTATTGGAAAGATCAGGTTGTGTGACAGTTTATTCCATGCTCAGTCTTCGTAGACTTAGATGGATAGGGCATCTTAGGAGGATGGATGATGGTAGAATACCAAAGGACATCTTTTTTGGTGAATTACAGATGGGTAAGAGATCTCAGGGTCGGCCTCTACTACGATACAAAGATGTGTGTAAGCGGGACATGATTGATACAGGCATTGATAATGCACATTGGGAGCAAGTCGCCGTTGAACGTGTTGCATGGAGGGCAAACATCAGAAATGGAATAAAGACAAAGGAGAAAATCATTGCAGATAAGTCACACACCAAGCGTTTGAGACGTAAGATGGTGCATGATGGTGGACATGACCACGTGTTCACATGCACCCACTGTGAACGGACATTTACAGCGCAAATTGGCCTTATCAGTCACATGCGCTACTGCCATAGGTAAAAGTTATTATGCCTTTTTAAAGCACAAACTATCGTCTGTCAAGACGGCAAGGTGCCAATGGAGTGTGTTTGGATGAAATGTGGATCAATGCGCACCACACAAGTGATAAGGAATGGCAATCAGTGGATGGACAGATAAAATGATATGTGCCCAGTAGTATAGGACAGCTTTTGGTCATGGCCCATGCTGGTAATATGCATAATGGCTTACAACAGAATGCTGGACTCGTGTTTGTATCAAAGCATACAGACAATAGGGATTATCATAATAAGATGAATGGTAATGTATTTAGAGATTGGCTCGAGAATACTGTGCTTCCATCCCTAGATAGACTGTCATATCCAATTATGGACAATGCATGATATCAATATTGTTGCCCAAGAAGACAAAATACCTACAGCATCGAGCACAAAGGGAGCAATAAAGATATGATTCCGAATGGAAAACATACCATTTCCAAAAACGTATTTCTAGCTAGAATTGTTGTCCCTTGTAAAACAGACGCCAAAAAGCAAGAAATATCAAATCGACAAGTTGATAAAAAAGCATCGTCATGGGTGCTTGAGACTTCCGCCGTACCATTCTCATTTTAACCCTATAGAACTTGTGTGGGCTAAAATTAAAGGACAGGTGGCAGCTGACAATATATTCAAATTGTAATATATTCAATTAGTATCGTCAGGATACTAATCCAGTCCGGGCTATTAAATATTGATAAAAGTTACTGGAAAAATGTGAGGACCATGTGTTGAAAGAGGAAGAGGATTACTGGAGAAAGGATGGATTGAATTTTATGCAACCGAGAGCAGTCGTCAACCTACTGGAATCGTCCGACACAGATTAAGGTCTGAGCAGATCGCAGAGAGATGGAGAATGAGAGATGGAGATGAGAGAGATGAGAACTATGGAGATTGAGAATCGGGAAATGGAAAGATAAAATCACCCGACCACATTGCATTGAGTGTCGGGAGGAAAACACTATAGAACACTACCTACTATCGTGCACAGCCTATGCCCAGGAACGCAGGGACCTAGTAGAATACTTCCAAACAAGAAACACTACGATGACGATGAAGGAATGCCTACAGGTGGAAGGCGACAAAGAAATACAAAAGCTTACAAAACAATTCATTGCAAGAACAGGGAAAGAAATATAACCAACATAAAATAAAGCCAACAGCAAAATAAAAATACAGTGAGGAAAAGCTCGACCACATGAAAACCAGACTATAGGAAATATATAGGGTGCGTTAAAACTCTCAAATGGTGGACAATAGAGAGACGAAACGACCCTCTCCGACGGGGGAGACAAGGAAAAGGGTAGAAATTGCCCAAACGATGGAGAAGACGATGGGAAACCTCCCTGACGATGGATAAGAGGGACGTACAGGAAACCCCTCTGGAGTGGGACAAGAGGAGACGGTAGGAAACCTCCCCAACGATGGACAAGAGAGATGATACAATCCGACCCCTACGCTTGACAAAAAACCGCTGAACAAAGACCCAAGAAAACAAGCCCAGGCGATAACAGGCGCCCCCCCCCCCCCCCCGCCCAGGGCAAACACAAGAAAACAGATGATAAAAGACAGCCCCTCCCCACCCCCTAGGGTCAGCCCCGGACAAGAAAACACCAAACGAGAGGGATGGGCAAACCGATAATGACAGCAGACACACAAGCAAAACGACAGAAGCAAAAAGGATGGCAAAAAGAGGAACTCGGCCAGACATGCAGAAATAGCAGCTGACCAACGCACAAAAGACCAGAAAACCTATACCGCACTATGAACCACCACAACTATAACCAACGTCATTAAGACGGGTTGAACGAGGTGGAAAGTTTCTTTTTTTTTCAACAAATCGGAATCGGAATCGGAAACTGTTTCATGTCAGAATAAGTTTGACTTCAGAACAGGTGAGGCAACCAGCTCAGTGTTTTGTAGGCATATGTATGATTCTGATGTTGGTAGACTCCACTAGGAAAGTTGTTTCTTAGTAACTAGTCAAGTCTTTTAGATGTATGTACTGATTTTCAGTCTATATCTGATCTAGGTTATCGCAAGAACTATCATTGTCATAGGTTACTTGAGTGGGCTTTCTAAGTTCTGTGTTCAATATCATTGTGCTTTAAGTGTTACTCTTCTTAACTTATGGAAAGGCAGATCTTGTCTAGATATACTTGAGGTGTCGTAGCAGATGCTTGCCATTCCTTTCTAAACTAGTCTCTTTTTTGTGTGTGCATTTTTTGTACAGAATATAGTCAACTGACTATATTTCCTTAATTCTTACCACAGCAGTGGCTAAGTAGGGACTGCTCTGAGTATTGTTTCGATGTCTCATATTTATGTAAACAATATTGTTACTAACTTTGCATAATGTTATTATGTTAAAGTATTGGAGGTTTGATATATTTGAATTGCCATATGCATCAGTGTTGTTATAATCTGGACAGGCACTAGGCAAACATTTATTTAGTCTGTAACGTATATGGAAACTATGTTTCCCAGTTTGTTGTAGATAAGGATATTACTTACTTTTTTGCATTATACAATGTAGGTAAGAATAGCCTTATATGCCATTTTGTATTCACATACCCTAGGTTTATTTGATGTGATTTGTTATATGGTAACTCACTAAGAATAAATTGGTGTTATGCTATTGTGAGCGCATTGGCACATTGGCCATCGATTGTGTTGGAAGCAGTGGTACAGACATTACCCACAATTGGTATAGGGTATATGGTGCTAAACATTTTCAGTGTATGGTGGGCGTGCGTTCACGTTAATTCACGAAAACCTGGCACAGGTACTGGTCACGGCTTGTAAGCCCGGATGATCAGGTACTATTATGATACCATTACCGATCCTGTGAGCTGCTAAACCAACTTTGGACGGGGCGGCTGTACGACTCAGAATTTCGGTATTAGCGACATGGACATGGGACGGCAGAAATATAATAATTACAGGCGTGTGAGACAATTGAAAAGCCCGTCCCCGACTAAGACAGTAGGAGAGAGATATGGAGGGAGAAGGAAGATGGTGAACGCAGTAGAGCTGGAAGATAAACTTGGCCAGACTGGCCATTGTATGTGTTTACTAGAATATGTTTTACTTAGGATTGCACTGATGTTGCACTGATATATATTCCCCCGCCTCAATAGCTTTACAGTTGTCAATGTGGCTGTACACACAAAAAGTTTGCCCACCCCTGATCTAGACTAATGTATGATCTAAGATTAGGTATGATCTAGGCTGATGTATGAGCTAAGATTAGGTATGATCTAGGCTGATGTATGATCTAAGATTAGGTATGATCTAGGCTGATGTATGATCTAAGATAAGGTATGATTTAGGCCGATGTATGATCTAAGATTAGGTATGATCTAGACTGATGTATGATCTAAGATTAGGTATGATCTAGGCTGATGTATGATCTAGGCTGATGTACAAGGGTAAGTTCATATCAATCAATCAATCATGTGCCATGCCGGAAAGCGTGGGCGGTCATGACTCGCCATTTCACTCGATCACCAGTGTCGTGGATCAGCTCAGTGTTCCTGTCTCGTCCATACCATGTGGCCAAGCCATCCAGGTATTTTCTTCTCGATCTTCCTCTTGGTCTGTTCCCTTCGATCTTGCCAGTTGTCACTAAGTTCTCCAATCCATTTCTTCTCATAACATGTCCAAAAAATTTTGACTGTCTACGTCTAATTTCTCTAATCAGTTTACGATGTTCATTTGTCTCCTGTAGTACTTGGACATTGGTTTTTCTGTCTGTCCATGGTATTCTTTGCATTTTCCTCAGAAACCACATTTCTGCAGCCATCAGATGCTTTTCAGCTTGACTGCTCATTGTCCAAGTTTCACATCTATACAAAAGAACAGGCTCTATGTATCCCCTCAACACTCTTTTTTTCGTTTCAATTGACATCTTTTTATTGGTCAGAATGTTTTTCATCTTGCTAAAGGCTACTTTCACCATGGCGATTCTTGTTCTAATCTCTTCAAGGCATCTCCCATCAGATGTTATGACTGTTCCAAGATAATTGTACCGATTCACTTGTTGAAGAATATTTCCATTTACTTGTATATTACATTGTGGCACTTCTTCCTTCCTAGTGACGACCATAACCTGAGTCGTTTTACAATTTAATTCTAACCCCAGTTGCTCACTGTGTACAACAACCGCATCTACTAATTGTTGCAGGTCCTGCGCATTGTCTGCAATTAATACTGTATCATCTGCATATCTAATGTTATTGATGTTTCGTCCTCCAATGCTGATTCCATTTATATCCTGTACATTTATGAAAATATTTTCACTGTATAGGGAAAAAAAGATCTGGAGACATCACACATCCCTGCCTAACACCTCTCTTAATTGGCTGATACTGTCCCACTTCATTATCAATCCTTATTGCAGCTTTGCCACATGGCGTTTAGACAGAATGACGTCATCGAAAAATGCGGTATAAAATCATAGAGGAAAACACCACAAGAAACTGTTGATAAAGAACACAAAGGAGAGTGACGTCAGTTATGAACAGGAAAGGACATGGATTGGGAAGGTACTAGCTGGCCGTGAAATGCAAATATTGGCGGTAGAATAGTGTTGGCACATGAAACAGTGGCTGCGACTGAGATAGCAGGGAAGGAAGATATACAGGGTTTGCTACAACGTGTCGCTACATAACTTACGGGGTACCTAGACCTACATCGCGCAGAGCGGCAAAGGAGAACTGCAGGCAGAGCGACAGAAGGGCAACGGAAGATGCGAAGGTACAATCTCTATGTAAGCAGGTTAGTGTTGAGTATCAATGAGTTCCTGTAAATAGAACTAGGTCCCGCTTGGCAACGACAAGCACCTAGGTACGGATAGAATTGATAGAAAATCTCAAACTGACTGTGAGAACTTATTAAATGTTATTACGTTTCAAAATCTTCAACGTGACAGTTGGCTTCGTCATTTCCCTGCCGTTCCAGTTCTGAACTTTGCTCGTTTACTTTTATAAGTTTGTGTCGAGCCGAAATTATTGATCGTGCTATTTAGACATTTTTCATGTAATTGTTATGAATGCTGGACTTATAGCATGGCAGCCTTGGGTGCATCGTTTTTCCGGGAGTGCCAACAGAAAATATTACTAACTAGCCACTCATTCACATCCGCCATTTGCCACTTATTTGCACTGGCCAGGAAAACATTGGAACCCAATCACAAAAGTAATTATCTGTATAATTATTGGTCAAGTCAGGAATCGTGTCTACCACCAGTCTGCATCAAGTTTATATAGACAGGAAACATACCATTTACACGTGGATATAGGTACTAGAGGAGATATAGAGATGGAACATACACAATAGACTGTCCCTTCCACACACTTCCTTTTCTCCACAAGATCCACTCAAGACATTTTCCCTCACCGACACTTCTCTCCATAAGATTCCCTCACGCCAATTTTCACTGTTTTACTACCTGCTACACGTGACATTTATGATGCCATTAACGGGAAAGTAAACATGCTCAGGGATCTTACGTTGTACACATTGCGTTGAGTCAAGCATTTATCAACGTCATTCCAGTAATCAAGGTCGTCACGGGGACACTGTCGCTGGCTGTTAGAGACGTTGAAGCAGCATTTCGTTTATCACGGTGCCATTTCAATATATTGGACGGACACCGCACTTGCATATAATCAACGCAACGAGTTCTGCACACTTCATCGTAGACAAATTACAGGACAAGTCACACATTAGTCATTGTATTCTGGACATTATAGACTTGACCTCCATCGACGCTTCCTTCCATCATCAGTCTTTGGGAAAGCTGGATTTTATTGAGACGCTCATCTAGACATTGTTCACCGGATCTTGCATAAAGAGGTACCTACATTGCAAATGACACTTCTAAGCGGACGTCAACTCATTATCGGACATTGTCACGGACACATCAAGCAACCTACTTCGGGATCAGACAGTCATCATACTGTGAACATTCTTTTACACGGATATACTGCACACGGTTTCTTACGAACAAAAAGACATATCATGGACATGCATACAGAAGGCAAGAAGTGTAGCACAAATATACACACAAAAGGCAATAAATGTATTACATACATACACACAGGAGTCACAAAGTGTATCACAAACGTACAAACAGAAATCAGGAGATGCATCACACATATGCACGCTGAAATTAAAAAGTATGCCACAAACATGTACGCACAATTAAAAACATACATTACTTGCGGCATTGCAACTATATACTCACGAGTCAAGAGAGGATACACAAGACGGAAAACAATTACATTGTTCCAATCAACGAAGTTACAATGTACAAATATTGGCATGAGTGCAGAAGAGAGATTCTACAGATTTGAAAGAAAGAAAGAAAGAAAGAAAATGAATCAAAGAAAGAATAAAAGGAAAAATAGAACAATAAAATGGGATGAAAGTGTTAGGTTTATATAAACACATAATACACTACAGACACATTAGGGTCTTACAGAAAAAGTTGTTCTGAATTTCGCCGATATAAAGCTATACTTTTCAGAATTTGCCACACTATCTCTGTTATACCTTATTTTACAATCTTATGATAGCAAACGTAAACCTATTCTCTACTTTAGCTATCACATTGCTGGTTAACGTTATCACTAGCATTATCAATCTGAATATTAATTGGTTTAAATATTTATTCTTGTTAAATCCGAATATTATATTATATTTCTTAATTATTTCGTAGAAGTTCTTACGGATTATTATTCTGTGAAAGTCTACTATGTTAAGATCTGCCAAATTCTAGACGATGATAATATTCTTAAAGATCTTCTTAGTCGTCTCTAAAAAAATTATGTATGTTATATTTTCTTACTTATTGTCTTCGTTTGTGGTTGGATTTTCGTTAGGCTGATTAACATATATTGCATACATTCACCCAGGTAGATTACTGTTGAAAAACAACAAATTGCGAATTATGTTAAATTTGTTATTGTTATATGGATATGTACATAGTTTGTTTAATTCGTTCTTTGGCAGGGACATTGTTCACCATGACGAAGTGACACACTGCACAGTCGAGTGCAATTAACCATGTGCGCTGTAATTGATGAACTATACCTGAACATTTCTGGATTATCGGAAATTGTTTGTATTTCTAAAATAATGTTATGTCATATTATTACGGCATATTCGTATTAAACAGTGATAGTATAGTTATATTTCGAGGATCGAAACCTGACTCTTGATGAGAGTATATGTGTTAAACAATGATAAAGTCGATGAAAATGGACATGGTTGTCGCGAAACAACATATGTACCAACATTGTACCCTTGTGCCATGATAATTCATTGCTATAATGAAGTGCCTGACTGTGTAATTGGTCATTGGTTACTACTTGAGTAACATTATTCATTTCATTAATTAATTATTAATTTATTGCTAATGCGTAGCATAGAATTATATATATATTTTTTCTTTCACATAATTTCAGTTCATAGAGTTAAGTAGTTACATATTCTTCTTATTATTATTATTGTTCATATTTAGTACTTAATGATACATATGATGGGTCATAGATTTTTCAATTCTCATTGTGATCGCCATTGCCAAGTATAGCCACCACATTATGAAATACGCCGTTAAATAATATTGTCACTCGGTTGTTATTGCCACACCTACACAAAGAGTTTATGATGACGTCTCTAGGGAGCATTTACCTCGACTACGCCTAAAATTATGACGTCATAATACTAGTACCTCACCTACCCGTTTGATGAAATTAAGATTCACAACATAGCAGTCGGGACAATTGCACAGATGATTACAAGACACTAGTAAATGCAACTGGTACCTGTTTATTCCTCACGTCCCCTTACTCCAGGTTTTGACCTAGAGAAGGACGCTTGTCCTTAGGGACAAATGAGGGACTGATCTTTATGATTAGTTAGTACAGCCTCCCCATGGGCTGTATACACGACGTCTACCGTTGGTGTGTAGATTGGAGGGCGTGCCCGTTATATATTTTTTTTTATTTTGTGGGTAATCGATAGGTGTCCATAGCATATTGCTAGTCCGATAAAAGTCATTGTGTCTGCACTGCTATGTGTCAGGTTAATTCTCTTGATGTAAAAAAATGATTACATCATTTTAAAAGGGAGGGGGGCATACTGCCACATGGCGTTTAGACAGAATGACGTCATCGAAAAATGCGGTATAAAATCATAGAGGAAAACACCACAAGAAACTGTTGATAAAGAACACAAAGGAGAGTGACGTCAGTTATGAACAGGAAAGGACATGGATTGGGAAGGTACTAGCTGGCCGTGAAATGCAAATATTGGCGGTAGAATAGTGTTGGCACATGAAACAGTGGCTGCGACTGAGATAGCAGGGAAGGAAGATATACAGGGTTTGCTACAACGTGTCGCTACATAACTTACGGGGTACCTAGACCTACATCGCGCAGAGCGGCAAAGGAGAACTGCAGGCAGAGCGACAGAAGGGCAACGGAAGATGCGAAGGTACAATCTCTATGTAAGCAGGTTAGTGTTGAGTATCAATGAGTTCCTGTAAATAGAACTAGGTCCCGCTTGGCAACGACAAGCACCTAGGTACGGATAGAATTGATAGAAAATCTCAAACTGACTGTGAGAACTTATTAAATGTTATTACGTTTCAAAATCTTCAACGTGACAGTTGGCTTCGTCATTTCCCTGCCGTTCCAGTTCTGAACTTTGCTCGTTTACTTTTATAAGTTTGTGTCGAGCCGAAATTATTGATCGTGCTATTTAGACATTTTTCATGTAATTGTTATGAATGCTGGACTTATAGCATGGCAGCCTTGGGTGCATCGTTTTTCCGGGAGTGCCAACAGAAAATATTACTAACTAGCCACTCATTCACATCCGCCATTTGCCACTTATTTGCACTGGCCAGGAAAACATTGGAACCCAATCACAAAAGTAATTATCTGTATAATTATTGGTCAAGTCAGGAATCGTGTCTACCACCAGTCTGCATCAAGTTTATATAGACAGGAAACATACCATTTACACGTGGATATAGGTACTAGAGGAGATATAGAGATGGAACATACACAATAGACTGTCCCTTCCACACACTTCCTTTTCTCCACAAGATCCACTCAAGACATTTTCCCTCACCGACACTTCTCTCCATAAGATTCCCTCACGCCAATTTTCACTGTTTTACTACCTGCTACACGTGACATTTATGATGCCATTAACGGGAAAGTAAACATGCTCAGGGATCTTACGTTGTACACATTGCGTTGAGTCAAGCATTTATCAACGTCATTCCAGTAATCAAGGTCGTCACGGGGACACTGTCGCTGGCTGTTAGAGACGTTGAAGCAGCATTTCGTTTATCACGGTGCCATTTCAATATATTGGACGGACACCGCACTTGCATATAATCAACGCAACGAGTTCTGCACACTTCATCGTAGACAAATTACAGGACAAGTCACACATTAGTCATTGTATTCTGGACATTATAGACTTGACCTCCATCGACGCTTCCTTCCATCATCAGTCTTTGGGAAAGCTGGATTTTATTGAGACGCTCATCTAGACATTGTTCACCGGATCTTGCATAAAGAGGTACCTACATTGCAAATGACACTTCTAAGCGGACGTCAACTCATTATCGGACATTGTCACGGACACATCAAGCAACCTACTTCGGGATCAGACAGTCATCATACTGTGAACATTCTTTTACACGGATATACTGCACACGGTTTCTTACGAACAAAAAGACATATCATGGACATGCATACAGAAGGCAAGAAGTGTAGCACAAATATACACACAAAAGGCAATAAATGTATTACATACATACACACAGGAGTCACAAAGTGTATCACAAACGTACAAACAGAAATCAGGAGATGCATCACACATATGCACGCTGAAATTAAAAAGTATGCCACAAACATGTACGCACAATTAAAAACATACATTACTTGCGGCATTGCAACTATATACTCACGAGTCAAGAGAGGATACACAAGACGGAAAACAATTACATTGTTCCAATCAACGAAGTTACAATGTACAAATATTGGCATGAGTGCAGAAGAGAGATTCTACAGATTTGAAAGAAAGAAAGAAAGAAAGAAAATGAATCAAAGAAAGAATAAAAGGAAAAATAGAACAATAAAATGGGATGAAAGTGTTATGTTTATATAAACACATAATACACTACAGACACATTAGGGTCTTACAGAAAAAGTTGTTCTGAATTTCGCCGATATAAAGCTATACTTTTCAGAATTTGCCACACTATCTCTGTTATACCTTATTTTACAATCTTATGATAGCAAACGTAAACCTATTCTCTACTTTAGCTATCACATTGCTGGTTAACGTTATCACTAGCATTATCAATCTGAATATTAATTGGTTTAAATATTTATTCTTGTTAAATCCGAATATTATATTATATTTCTTAATTATTTCGTAGAAGTTCTTACGGATTATTATTCTGTGAAAGTCTACTATGTTAAGATCTGCCAAATTCTAGACGATGATAATATTCTTAAAGATCTTCTTAGTCGTCTCTAAAAAAATTATGTATGTTATATTTTCTTACTTATTGTCTTCGTTTGTGGTTGGATTTTCGTTAGGCTGATTAACATATATTGCATACATTCACCCAGGTAGATTACTGTTGAAAAACAACAAATTGCGAATTATGTTAAATTTGTTATTGTTATATGGATATGTACATAGTTTGTTTAATTCGTTCTTTGGCAGGGACATTGTTCACCATGACGAAGTGACACACTGCACAGTCGAGTGCAATTAACCATGTGCGCTGTAATTGATGAACTATACCTGAACATTTCTGGATTATCGGAAATCGTTTGTATTTCTAAAATAATGTTATGTCATATTATTACGGCATATTCGTATTAAACAGTGATAGTATAGTTATATTTCGAGGATCGAAACCTGACTCTTGATGAGAGTATATGTGTTAAACAATGATAAAGTCGATGAAAATGGACATGGTTGTCGCGAAACAACATATGTACCAACATTGTACCCTTGTGCCATGATAATTCATTGCTATAATGAAGTGCCTGACTGTGTAATTGGTCATTGGTTACTACTTGAGTAACATTATTCATTTCATTAATTAATTATTAATTTATTGCTAATGCGTAGCATAGAATTATATATATATTTTTTCTTTCACATAATTTCAGTTCATAGAGTTAAGTAGTTACATATTCTTCTTATTATTATTATTGTTCATATTTAGTACTTAATGATACATATGATGGGTCATAGATTTTTCAATTCTCATTGTGATCGCCATTGCCAAGTATAGCCACCACATTATGAAATACGCCGTTAAATAATATTGTCACTCGGTTGTTATTGCCACACCTACACAAAGAGTTTATGATGACGTCTCTAGGGAGCATTTACCTCGACTACGCCTAAAATTATGACGTCATAATACTAGTACCTCACCTACCCGTTTGATGAAATTAAGATTCACAACATAGCAGTCGGGACAATTGCACAGATGATTACAAGACACTAGTAAATGCAACTGGTACCTGTTTATTCCTCACGTCCCCTTACTCCAGGTTTTGACCTAGAGAAGGACGCTTGTCCTTAGGGACAAATGAGGGACTGATCTTTATGATTAGTTAGTACAGCCTCCCCATGGGCTGTATACACGACGTCTACCGTTGGTGTGTAGATTGGAGGGCGTGCCCGTTATATATTTTTTTTTATTTTGTGGGTAATCGATAGGTGTCCATAGCATATTGCTAGTCCGATAAAAGTCATTGTGTCTGCACTGCTATGTGTCAGGTTAATTCTCTTGATGTAAAAAAATGATTACATCATTTTAAAAGGGAGGGGGGCATACTGCCACATGGCGTTTAGACAGAATGACGTCATCGAAAAATGCGGTATAAAATCATAGAGGAAAACACCACAAGAAACTGTTGATAAAGAACACAAAGGAGAGTGACGTCAGTTATGAACAGGAAAGGACATGGATTGGGAAGGTACTAGCTGGCCGTGAAATGCAAATATTGGCGGTAGAATAGTGTTGGCACATGAAACAGTGGCTGCGACTGAGATAGCAGGGAAGGAAGATATACAGGGTTTGCTACAACGTGTCGCTACATAACTTACGGGGTACCTAGACCTACATCGCGCAGAGCGGCAAAGGAGAACTGCAGGCAGAGCGACAGAAGGGCAACGGAAGATGCGAAGGTACAATCTCTATGTAAGCAGGTTAGTGTTGAGTATCAATGAGTTCCTGTAAATAGAACTAGGTCCCGCTTGGCAACGACAAGCACCTAGGTACGGATAGAATTGATAGAAAATCTCAAACTGACTGTGAGAACTTATTAAATGTTATTACGTTTCAAAATCTTCAACGTGACAGTTGGCTTCGTCATTTCCCTGCCGTTCCAGTTCTGAACTTTGCTCGTTTACTTTTATAAGTTTGTGTCGAGCCGAAATTATTGATCGTGCTATTTAGACATTTTTCATGTAATTGTTATGAATGCTGGACTTATAGCATGGCAGCCTTGGGTGCATCGTTTTTCCGGGAGTGCCAACAGAAAATATTACTAACTAGCCACTCATTCACATCCGCCATTTGCCACTTATTTGCACTGGCCAGGAAAACATTGGAACCCAATCACAAAAGTAATTATCTGTATAATTATTGGTCAAGTCAGGAATCGTGTCTACCACCAGTCTGCATCAAGTTTATATAGACAGGAAACATACCATTTACACGTGGATATAGGTACTAGAGGAGATATAGAGATGGAACATACACAATAGACTGTCCCTTCCACACACTTCCTTTTCTCCACAAGATCCACTCAAGACATTTTCCCTCACCGACACTTCTCTCCATAAGATTCCCTCACGCCAATTTTCACTGTTTTACTACCTGCTACACGTGACATTTATGATGCCATTAACGGGAAAGTAAACATGCTCAGGGATCTTACGTTGTACACATTGCGTTGAGTCAAGCATTTATCAACGTCATTCCAGTAATCAAGGTCGTCACGGGGACACTGTCGCTGGCTGTTAGAGACGTTGAAGCAGCATTTCGTTTATCACGGTGCCATTTCAATATATTGGACGGACACCGCACTTGCATATAATCAACGCAACGAGTTCTGCACACTTCATCGTAGACAAATTACAGGACAAGTCACACATTAGTCATTGTATTCTGGACATTATAGACTTGACCTCCATCGACGCTTCCTTCCATCATCAGTCTTTGGGAAAGCTGGATTTTATTGAGACGCTCATCTAGACATTGTTCACCGGATCTTGCATAAAGAGGTACCTACATTGCAAATGACACTTCTAAGCGGACGTCAACTCATTATCGGACATTGTCACGGACACATCAAGCAACCTACTTCGGGATCAGACAGTCATCATACTGTGAACATTCTTTTACACGGATATACTGCACACGGTTTCTTACGAACAAAAAGACATATCATGGACATGCATACAGAAGGCAAGAAGTGTAGCACAAATATACACACAAAAGGCAATAAATGTATTACATACATACACACAGGAGTCACAAAGTGTATCACAAACGTACAAACAGAAATCAGGAGATGCATCACACATATGCACGCTGAAATTAAAAAGTATGCCACAAACATGTACGCACAATTAAAAACATACATTACTTGCGGCATTGCAACTATATACTCACGAGTCAAGAGAGGATACACAAGACGGAAAACAATTACATTGTTCCAATCAACGAAGTTACAATGTACAAATATTGGCATGAGTGCAGAAGAGAGATTCTACAGATTTGAAAGAAAGAAAGAAAGAAAGAAAATGAATCAAAGAAAGAATAAAAGGAAAAATAGAACAATAAAATGGGATGAAAGTGTTAGGTTTATATAAACACATAATACACTACAGACACATTAGGGTCTTACAGAAAAAGTTGTTCTGAATTTCGCCGATATAAAGCTATACTTTTCAGAATTTGCCACACTATCTCTGTTATACCTTATTTTACAATCTTATGATAGCAAACGTAAACCTATTCTCTACTTTAGCTATCACATTGCTGGTTAACGTTATCACTAGCATTATCAATCTGAATATTAATTGGTTTAAATATTTATTCTTGTTAAATCCGAATATTATATTATATTTCTTAATTATTTCGTAGAAGTTCTTATGGATTATTATTCTGTGAAAGTCTACTATGTTAAGATCTGCCAAATTCTAGACGATGATAATATTCTTAAAGATCTTCTTAGTCGTCTCTAAAAAAATTATGTATGTTATATTTTCTTACTTATTGTCTTCGTTTGTGGTTGGATTTTCGTTAGGCTGATTAACATATATTGCATACATTCACCCAGGTAGATTACTGTTGAAAAACAACAAATTGCAAATTATGTTAAATTTGTTATTGTTATATGGATATGTACATAGTTTGTTTAATTCGTTCTTTGGCAGGGACATTGTTCACCATGACGAAGTGACACACTGCACAGTCGAGTGCAATTAACCATGTGCGCTGTAATTGATGAACTATACCTGAACATTTCTGGATTATCGGA
Organism: Cepaea hortensis; assembly: GCA_963921405.1. Lineage (NCBI taxonomy): Eukaryota > Metazoa > Mollusca > Gastropoda > Stylommatophora > Helicidae > Cepaea > Cepaea hortensis. The sequence continues at coordinate 490,068,399 of OY992876.1, read as the reverse complement.
AATCGTTTGTATTTCTAAAATAATGTTATGTCATATTATTACGGCATATTCGTATTAAACAGTGATAGTATAGTTATATTTCGAGGATCGAAACCTGACTCTTGATGAGAGTATATGTGTTAAACAATGATAAAGTCGATGAAAATGGACATGGTTGTCGCGAAACAACATATGTACCAACATTGTACCCTTGTGCCATGATAATTCATTGCTATAATGAAGTGCCTGACTGTGTAATTGGTCATTGGTTACTACTTGAGTAACATTATTCATTTCATTAATTAATTATTAATTTATTGCTAATGCGTAGCATAGAATTATATATATATTTTTTCTTTCACATAATTTCAGTTCATAGAGTTAAGTAGTTACATATTCTTCTTATTATTATTATTGTTCATATTTAGTACTTAATGATACATATGATGGGTCATAGATTTTTCAATTCTCATTGTGATCGCCATTGCCAAGTATAGCCACCACATTATGAAATACGCCGTTAAATAATATTGTCACTCGGTTGTTATTGCCACACCTACACAAAGAGTTTATGATGACGTCTCTAGGGAGCATTTACCTCGACTACGCCTAAAATTATGACGTCATAATACTAGTACCTCACCTACCCGTTTGATGAAATTAAGATTCACAACATAGCAGTCGGGACAATTGCACAGATGATTACAAGACACTAGTAAATGCAACTGGTACCTGTTTATTCCTCACGTCCCCTTACTCCAGGTTTTGACCTAGAGAAGGACGCTTGTCCTTAGGGACAAATGAGGGACTGATCTTTATGATTAGTTAGTACAGCCTCCCCATGGGCTGTATACACGACGTCTACCGTTGGTGTGTAGATTGGAGGGCGTGCCCGTTATATATTTTTTTTTATTTTGTGGGTAATCGATAGGTGTCCATAGCATATTGCTAGTCCGATAAAAGTCATTGTGTCTGCACTGCTATGTGTCAGGTTAATTCTCTTGATGTAAAAAAATGATTACATCATTTTAAAAGGGAGGGGGGCATACTGCCACATGGCGTTTAGACAGAATGACGTCATCGAAAAATGCGGTATAAAATCATAGAGGAAAACACCACAAGAAACTGTTGATAAAGAACACAAAGGAGAGTGACGTCAGTTATGAACAGGAAAGGACATGGATTGGGAAGGTACTAGCTGGCCGTGAAATGCAAATATTGGCGGTAGAATAGTGTTGGCACATGAAACAGTGGCTGCGACTGAGATAGCAGGGAAGGAAGATATACAGGGTTTGCTACAACGTGTCGCTACATAACTTACGGGGTACCTAGACCTACATCGCGCAGAGCGGCAAAGGAGAACTGCAGGCAGAGCGACAGAAGGGCAACGGAAGATGCGAAGGTACAATCTCTATGTAAGCAGGTTAGTGTTGAGTATCAATGAGTTCCTGTAAATAGAACTAGGTCCCGCTTGGCAACGACAAGCACCTAGGTACGGATAGAATTGATAGAAAATCTCAAACTGACTGTGAGAACTTATTAAATGTTATTACGTTTCAAAATCTTCAACGTGACAGTTGGCTTCGTCATTTCCCTGCCGTTCCAGTTCTGAACTTTGCTCGTTTACTTTTATAAGTTTGTGTCGAGCCGAAATTATTGATCGTGCTATTTAGACATTTTTCATGTAATTGTTATGAATGCTGGACTTATAGCATTTATTGCAATAAATACAGAGTTACAAAATTCAGGAGGTATATCTCCAGTATCATATAATGTGTTCAGCAGTCTGGTGACTTGCTCTAGTCCAAATACTTCTAAAGCTTTAATCATTTCTGTTGTTATGTTATCTGCACCGGGGGCCTTCCCAGCTTTCATATGCTGAAGAACATTTCGAACCTCCATCTCCAAAATTGGCGGTCCTTCATTATTAAATCTAATATCATACTGTTCGTCTCTGTTATCATCATAAAGGTGTTTCACATAATCTGCCCATACATGTAGAATCTGGTCTTTTTCTATTATGATTTTGCCATCTTCAGTTTTTAGACACCCTGTTGATGTACTTGTTCTTTTATTAGTAAGTTCCTGAATTCTTTTGTGCACTAATTTGGTATTTTGACTGTTGTGTTGGTTTTCAATTTCTAAGCACTTTTCCTCAAGCCATGCTTCTTTTGCCTCCTTACATAATATTCTGACTTGTCTGTGAATTTCTTCATATTTGACAGAATTATTTTTGTTGAGTCTTCTTGTTTCCATGAGATGTAAAATTTCTTCAGTCATCCATTTCTTACGAACCATCTTCTTTAATTTTTGAATAGTTGTTTCTGCAGCCACATTGATTGAATTCTTCAACGTTTCCCATTGATCATCCACATCCTGGAACTGGATCTCTAGATCAGACAAAATTTCAAATCTGTTCTGTACTTCTATGTTGAATTTGTTTTGTATTTCCTTGTCATTACTCAATGTACACAAATAATATTTAGTGTTTCCTGTTATATACTTGACTTTCTTCAACTTTATCCTCAATGTTCCTGTGAGTAATCTGTGGTCACTATAACAATCAGCACTGGGAACTGATTTTGCTAGTGTTAATGCGTTTCTAAATCTTCTGCTAATCAGAATGTAGTCAATCTGGTTTCTAATCCTGCTATCAGGACTCCTCCATGTCCATAATCTTCTAGGGTGTTGCTTGAACCAGGTGTTTCCTACAATCATTTCCTGTTCTTTTGCTCACTCTACGAGTCTGTATCCTCTTTCATTTCTCTCTCCTAAACCATAGTTTCCTACTGTGTATCTATCCCCTTGATTTCCTACTTTTGCATTGAAGTCCCCTATTATGATGTTTATTTCTGAATTTTTACATTTCTTTAAGGCAGACTCTATAAAATTATAACATTCTTCTACACTATCTTCACTGGATTCTCCTGTTGGGGCATATACTTGAATAATATTTATGCTAAAAGGTCTGTCACTTAATTTAACTAGTAGAACTCTGTCCGACACAGCCCAATATCCTTGAACAGATTTTGTTGTTTTCCGGTCCAAAATAATTGCCACTCCTCTATGACATTCTTCACCTCCAGAATAAATAATCTTGAAATCTTCTTCTATCTTGATGCCTGCTCCTGTCCATCTCGTTTTGCACATACCTAAAATATTAATTTTTTTCCCTTTCAATTTCTTGTTTTATGTTCTCTAATTTTTCGTCATCGTTTAACGTCCTAACGTTCCAAGTTGCTAATTTTAACGTCTCTGTCCTTGTCTTGCGATGATCAGTCTTTAAGCGAATCATGATATACTAGGCACTTTTAAAGAGGTAGTGTGCCGTTGCTTTCCTCTATGGCAGTGACCTTACTGGTCGGAGACCGCAGCCATTGACTCAAGAAGAGTTCCTCTGCCTGCCGTCGTGAAGCTCGAGGCCATGACCCACAAATATCTGTCGGCTGCCCTCAAAATTTCATCCACCACCTGCCTTCCATGGCGTCTTTTGAAAACTTAAGTTCATAAGTAAGTCACAAATGGCTGTAGAAAAATAACTAAATATGATAACAACTTGAAACCAGTTACATTTTGCGAATGATGCCAAAGTTGAATGTGAAGTGACAGCGTGGTTTTGAAAACAGAGCACACAGTTCTATGCAGTCGGTTTGGGAGGACTGATAAAATGATGGGATAAGTGCATCAATGTTAGTGGAAATTATGTTGGGGAAAAAAGGGACAATGTATGCATAAAAATAAACTGGGTTCAAGTTCATATTTAGTTATTTTTCTACAGCCATTTGTGACTTATTTATTAACTTACCCTCGTATATAAGCTGATGATATAAGCTGAAGTATGATCTAGCTGATGAATGATATATGCTGATATTTGATCTAGGCTGATGTATGATCTAAGCTTCTTCTTTTTCTGCGTTCATCCGGTATATTTTTCGGGATGTGATTCCTTTGTGCCTGTTTTCAGCAGAGCTGTGATACTGCGCCTTTTCTGCAGGTGATCTAAGCTAATGTATGATCTCAGTTCAGGTGTGATCTAGGCTGGTGTATGTTCCAAGCTGACGCATATATAAACTGATGTATGATCTAAGTTCATGATGATCTAAGCTTATATATGATCTAGGCTGATGCATGATCTAAGTTCATAATAATATAATCTGATATATGATAAAGATTGATGTATGATCTACACTGAAGAATGATCTAGGCTGATGTCAGATCTAAGTTCATGATGATATAAGCTGATGTATGTTCTAAGCTGATGTATGATATAAACTGATGCATGGTCTATGTTCATGACAATCTAAGCTTATGTATGATCTAGGCTTCTGCATGATCTAAGTTCACCATGATACAAGCTGATGTGTGATCTAAGATGATGTATGATCTATGCTGAAGTATGATCTAAGTTCATGATGATACAAGCTGATGGATGATACACGCTGATGTATGATACACGCTGATGTATGATATACGCTGAAATATGATATATGCTTATGTAGGATCTCAGAGCAGGTATGATCTAGGCTGATGTATGAAATAAACTGATGTATGATCTAAGTTCATGATGATCTAAGCTGATATATGATATAGGTTGATGTTTTGATCAGCATCAAAAACCACACTACAAGAGCCTTAACAAGGTGCACAATCAGGCACTTAGAGTCACCACAGGAGGGATGAGATCAACCCCTATAGTGGAAATGGAAAAGATGGGGAGGACACAAGCACTGAGAGAGCGCAGAGATATGAAAACGCTAATACAGCCAGGCCACCCAATGAAGAACAGATTTGAAAACCTAGCTATGGGGCAGTTGAAAAGAAGTTTTATCCACCAGGCCAAATGACTCTACAGAGAAACCACCGATCTGCCCACAGATGGTATCCCCCTGACAACTATTCCAGAGCGAACTCCATGGAAAGATGAACATAGACTATCACTACAAATCCAGACAAAAGTGAGAGGAATATTTGACAGGGAAGAACAGAACAGTATGCAGCGCAGAACAACCACTCTCAGCTTCCTTGATGAAGAATACCCACAGGACCTCTGGATCCGAGTCTACACAGATAGGTCAGCACAAAATGCTGTTCGAAATGGAGGAGCGGGAATGTACATAGAATACCCAAATAGTGCTAGGGACACAGCCAGAGTACCGACAGGAAAGTACTGCCATAACTATGATGCTGAAATTGAGGCAATCAAGATAGCAACAGAGAAATTACTAAATACCAGCAATGGTACACAACCTGTGGTGCTATTGACAGATGCAAAATCAGTACTCGAAGCGCTCCTGTCTGGGAAATTGCCAGTACTAAGGACACTACTTGCTGAACTTAGCAGTCAGCATAAGGTCACCATTCAGTGGATACCATCCCACTGTGGAGTACCCGGAAACGACAAAGCTGATCAATTGGCTAAGGAAGGAGAAAAAGAAGAACAGCCTGATGTGTCCATTACATACCACTAAAAGAAAAGAATGATCAAATCAAATCAGTCAGAAGGCCACCAAAACCTGCTCAAGACGACTACCACATTATGGACAGACCAGAACAAGTCATTATTCAGCGCCTCAGATCAGGACACAACAGATTACACAACATGTATACAAAATTCAAGATTGGTGAAACAGCCATGTGCACATGTGGATTAGCGTCGCAGACAGCACAGCACATACTCCAAGACTGCCCAAGATATAGCATATCTAGGCAAATCTTCTGGCCTAGAGAGACGACAGTGGAAGATAAACTCTATGGACCACTGTGTGAACTAAAAAGGATAATTCATACAAGAGACAACATTGCAGTTATAGACATATTTCAAGCGAACGATAGAAGAAGAAGAGGTTGATTTAAAAAAAATCTAAACTGATGCATGATCTAGGCTGATGAGTGATCTAGGCTTATGTATGATCTAAGCTGTAGTATGATTTAGCATGTGCTAGGCTGATATATGATCTAAGTTCATGATGATATAATCTGATGTATGATCTAGAATGATGTATGATCTAAGTTCAGGTATGATTTAGGCTGATGCATGATCTAAACTAACATATGATCTAGACTGATGTTTGATCTAAGTTCATGATGATATATGTTCTAAACTGATGGATGATATAAACTGATGTATTATTAAAGATCATGATGACATAAGCTGATGTCTGATCTAGGCTAATGTGTGAACTAAGAGAGGTGAGGTGACTGTGTAAGTATAAATTAACAGATTAACAGGTATTGCATGTTTAATTTATTACTGACATTTTTCACTTATGAAGTCCATTTTAAGTACAGTTATCTCTAAACAGCTAATAACAACAAGCAATATTATTTCATTGCAGTCACAATCAATATGAATAGCAAATAATTAGGTTTATTTAACTCCTGCGAAACAAAGAGACATACTAACACAGACACGATGCACATAGTTCACATACCTTACATGAAAATTCATTGTACACAGGTGAAAACACATGTGTGACTTATCCAAAATCAGAAGCAATCAATAAAAATTTCTTCTTCTTCTTCAGCTTTCCGAGCCATTGAGGTTCTTTGCTGCAAATACAATCTGTCTCCATTCGTCTCTTTGGTGGACCTTCTCTTGCCAGTCGTTGATTCCAAGTGCTTGTAGGTCTGTACATGTATTATCTCTCCACCGTCTTCTTGGTCTACCTCGGGGTCTACGGTCATTTATTTCCTGAGTGTAAGCGAGTTTTGTTTCCCTATTATCTTCCATTCTTTCTATATGCCCCAGCCATTGTAGTCTATTAGCCTTCTTGATACCAGTGATTAGCGGGGACTTAAACAGATCATAAATGTCTTTGTTACTTTGTTCTCAAAGGTTTGTAACAAGGCTTCGTCTCCTTCCGTTGTACTCCAGGTTTCAGAGCCATACAGCACAACTGGTCTGATCAGTGTTTTGTATATTGTGATTTTGGTGTTACGAGATAGCGCCTTTGATTTTAGTAGATGTTGTAGTGCATAGTATATCTTATTCCCAGAGTTGATTCTAGTTTGTATTTCTTCCCTTATGACCTTACCCAGGTATTTGTATGTTTCCGTTCTTTTAATGGTCATATTATCTATTTGTATGTGGCCAGAGTTTTTAGCCATTCCGTCTCTTGAAATTACCATATATTCTGTCTTATCTTGGTTGATAACCAGCCCCATCTGTTGGGCTTTTTCCTTTAAGTGAGTCAATATTTCCAATGTCTTTTGTTCACTTTGCCCTATAATATCTATATCATCTGCATAACCAAGCAGCTCCAATATCACATTCCTCCTTTATCTTCCTTACAACTTTCTCTAGAGGCAGATTGAAGAGTAGCAGCGATAGTGCATCACCCTGTTTCAAGCCAGATGTTATTTGGAAGGGGTCTGATTTCCTGCCTTTATATGTTACTATATTATAAGTATCTTCCATGCATAGTCTGGTCATGTTGATTAACTTCCTTGGTATTCCAAATTCCTGCATAGCATTCCATAGACTATTCCTATGGACACTATCATAAGCCTTTTTAAAATCCACAAAAATGTTATGGAGATCTCTTTTATATTCCCAATGTTTCTCGGCTATTTGTCGTAAGATAAATATCTGATCTATTGTTGATCTGTTTTGTCTAAAACCCGCCTGGTAGTCACCTAATATGTCTTCTGAATATGGTTTTAGTCTATTTAGTAATACTGCGGATAGTATCTTATAGCTTGTGGACAGTAGTGATATTCCTCTATAATTTCCACATTGGAACTTGTCTCCTTTCTTAAAGATAGGTATCAATAATGACTCTTTCCAGTCATGGGGTAATTCTTCTGTCCTCCAGATTTTTATTATTAGTTTGTATAGCTTTAGATGTAATTCATGGCCACCTGCCTTTATAAATTCAGCAGCAATTCCATCAGTCCCAGTTGCCTTATTGTTTTTAAGTCGTGTGATTACATATAGGATTTCTTCAAATGTAGGTTCTTCAATTTGTGATTCGCATGTTAGAACCTCTTCCTGTGGGAAAATGTTACTTGGAGCTTCACAATTTAGTAATTCAATAAAATATTCTTTCCATGTGTTGCACATTTCCTCATTGGTATTTATCATATTCCCATTTTTGTCTTTTAAACCATATGTGTTTTGTTGGTGCCCTCGTTTCATTGACTTCAGTTCTTTAAAAAAATTTTCTGGATTCATTTTTCTGGTGATTAGTTTCCATAACTTTGATTATATTACTCATATATTCTCGCTTCTGCTGTCGAAATATTTTTTTAGCCTCTTTACATTCATTTCTATAATGCTCTTCCTTTTGGATGTTATTGGTGTCATTTAACCATACATGTCTGGCATTCTTCTTCCTAATGACTGCTTCTTCACATTTAAATATAAAAATATAAAATAAAATAATCAAAATAAAAAATACACACAATAGGACACAAGGCCAACGTTTCGATTCTAAGAATCTTTGTCAAGGACAGGACAAGACAAATAGATAAAACACGAAAAAAAGACAAAATAAATAAATGACACAGCTGCTACTAGCCCATTCGAGAGAAGAATGATGGTATTGTTTTCCTTTTTCCATCAACTGTAAGTAGTCATTAGTATCCATTTCTTCTTAGTTATTTTTGTCTTCTCTCCTCTAATATCTTTTTGTGTATTTGAGTCCCTTGCCATTTTCTGTTCCCTATATATACTTTGCATTTTATTTATTGCATTATAACCATTTTTCCCAATCACTATACATTGTTATTTAATATCTTTATCTGTTTTTGAAATATCTTTATTAAGTCTCATGTTCTGAACATTTTTGCCCCTTTCTTTATCTTCTTTTATCTGTCCACACACTGGGACGAGATCACTGTTACCACCAGGTATTTCCTTTATTTATTTATTCAGGCATATTTAAACCTCTTATTGATCAGTACGCTGTCAATCAGCTTGGATGCGTTTTTATATTCTTTTCCCTGTGTAAAATTGACTCTTAACATGGTCAAACCATTTGTTTCCAACCAACAAATTATTTAGTTTTGCCCATTCCATAAGTTTTTCACCATTTTCATTTTCTAAATCCTAAACAATAATCATCTACTAAATCTTTTGTATGATCTGATTTAATCAAATAACCATTAACTTATTTAGCAGTTTCCTCATCAAACAGTCCTACTCCTTTTTCATATGTATTATATCTTAAACAAATTATTGTATGTTTACCAGATCTCGTCCACCTCATCTCAATCATGCCTACGATAATAATCTTCGTATTTTTCATTTCTATTACGACATTATGTGACTTTCCTATCTCAACTATGTCCTGACATTCCACCTTACTATTCTATCTTGTCTGGAGAAGATAATTTCGCAGTTTCCCGTTGCCTTCCATATTCCTACTGGGGTCTTTTAATTCTGCCTTTGACAGCAATTTCCGATTGTCAGAAAAAGAAAGTGTCCTGCTCTGCTAAACTGCAGAGTTGTGCACTGATCCCGGTGGATACTTGGTCACACCTATGACCTTATTTTTCCCAGTGTCTGAGTAGATTTATATTCTGCAATAGTGTTGATTTTGATGGTATAATTCTTTGACAATTCGGAAAGCAATGGCAAACTCCAAAATGTAGAATTATCTAGTAAATCACAAACAGCCAATAAATGCTGGGGTTGATTACAACATCCTGTAAAGAATAGTCAACTAACTATTACGTTATATTGCATTTAATCTTACCTTGAGCTGCACAGACTTCAGGTTGTTCTATCTTGACACTTGATGGTAGTTTATGCTCCATTTTATGTCTGCAGTAAGTCTGAAAGTATTTGTAAGTTATATTTGTATGCAAACAAAAACTATATAAATGAATTTGATATGTTGTTTTTCAAGATGGTTAATGATACACAATGTCTAATGACTACTTCAAGACATGATTTCTGATATGTTATTACTCAAGGTCCGTTTAAGAATTTGAGTTTGGGAATCTACCACAGTGTAATGATATTAATTTATTATACAAAAACAACATAACAATACATGACAGCTTTATGGAAAATCCTTATCACTTGTGTCACACATCATACACACATTAAAGTTGATGTAATTCTTATAGCAGCAACATTCTTTGTTGTATCCTTTCAACCCCTTCCATGCATCCAATAATGAGTCTTAAATTGGAGTGAAAAACCAGAAATTCTTGTCATCAATGTTCCCTCTAAACTGTTGCTTTTGAGTAGGAATTTTACTTTGTTAGCTTCTGAGATGAAAGTTGTGAATGTGCCTACATTTGGCAGTTAGGTACATTTGGTCCCAACATTGTCTGCTTGTGCACTGAAGCTCGATGATCTTGACTTTGTTGATGACATTGCCTTCTTATCCCACAATTGAAATGAAATGCAAGATTTAGCTAAACACATCGGATAGAAGGTCTCAACAATTAAGTCTAAATATTCATAGGGAAAGAGAAAGATAATGAGAATAAATCAAACAAATGATAACCTGATCTCCCTTTGAGAAACCACTGCAAGAGGCAGAAATATACATTTATTTAGGTAGCAATGTAGTCACAGATTGGTCAATATATAAAGATATTAAAATAAGAATGCAAATGGCAAGAGGACTTTCATAGCAATAGGACATTTGTAGAAGTCACAAAAAGATTAGGAATATCAGAACGACTGTTCAAGTAAAACATTAAAACAGTACTACTGTAACAATGGTTGCTGTGTGGTAAATAATAAACAAGCCACAGTAATAGAAGGCAAAATGTTCTTGGCTCCCAATTGTAACGGGCTGTGAGCTGAACTGCTGCTAATTTGCTCAGATCCATGTACATTTCCTTATTGTAGATCACAATACTAAAATATTCATATCCCCGCTTAGAATTGATGTACTGTCTTCATTGAGATACTGCTGGATTCGTCTTGTCAAGCCATATCTAACTTTGATGGTTTCATAAGTAAACACACAATTTTTAAATCATAACAAAAATTGCTACTGTATGGATTGGAAACATGTAGAATGACATTCAAGATTATTAACAAATTACAAACATTCATTAATATGAATTGTTGACAGGACAAAAAAGGTGGATTAAAATGGTATGACAGAATCACCAATGTGGAACTCCTGGAGAGAACTAAACAAATACAAGTGAATCAAGAAGTAATATTTGTATCACGAGAACAGCCTGTGTCCAGAATTGACAGGGCAATGTTTCATTTTTGATGAAATAAAGTTAGACCTAAAACACAAAGAAAAGAGAATTAGAGACAGAAATGAATGATATCAGGGGGACATGGGCAGCTACATGAGATTACTGTGGTAGACAACTGAAATTAATTAAATTACTGTGCGAACATGTGTATATTTATTATTATTAGCATATACAGAGAACCCCGAGGTAGACCAAGAAGACGGTGGAGAGATAGTATATATATACAGACCTACAAGCACTTGGAATCAACGACTGGCAAGAGAAGGTCAACCAGAGAGACGAATGGAGACGGATTGTATCTGCAGCAAAGAACCTCAATGGCTCAGAACGCTGAAGAAGAAGAAGAAGAAGAAGAAGAAGAAGAAGAAGAAGAAGAAGAAGAAGAAGAAGAAGAAGAAGAAGAAGAAGATACAGAGAACCGGTCTCCGTGGCCAAAGGCTTGTGAACAGGGTTCGTGAGCCGGGTACTAGGCGTTCGAAACTCAGCTGCGACTGATTTGTGCAGCAGACCGTGTCGCGTTGTGTTATAACGTGCTGGTGTGTTGGTATGGGAGCCGGTCGTTCAGAAAGCAATGGCAAACTACTGAACTAACACTTGCCTAGCACATCAACAGCAGCTGAAAAATGCTGGTGTTGACTGCAATGTTCCATAAGGGATATGCAACAAAAAATACAGAGAATATTAAAAAATGGGGTTTCTACTTATGAAATCACCACAGTTGGATACAGTTTGACAAGATTAATCCAACGGTATCTCAACGAAGAGTGTACGTTAATTCTCAGCAGAGTTAAGAATTTTCTGTGTCGTAGTTTAAAACCACGAAGTGTAAAGAGGTCCTAAGAAATGAGGGACATTTTATTTGCTGCTTAATAAATTGGAAGCTGAGACATTCTGACTTCTATTACTGTGGATTGTTTAATTTTAAATGGATAACATAGACCCGTATATCATTGCGTCCGGGGTGGCGAGACCTAACTTGACGTATTATCTATTTTTTCAATAGGATGTGCCGTGACCTAATTAACAATTAAAATTGTCCACCAATTGTTTATTATTCATTAAAGGTCTGTCACATTGCTAACAAACCTGACAAGATGTATATTTTATTGTGTGTTTTGGTAACAGGAAAGTAAAGGTCACATTCCTCTTTTGATAGAATGTCAAGAGGATCAACTTCATTGCACCGGGTTTTACCCCATATGGCTCGGTCTCTTTCCGCACAGTGGGCTGCCGAAAGCATCGCACAAAGCACGAATCTCAGAGTCTCTGACAAAAATGCACTCAACTTTTCAGACTTTTCGATAGGACGTGCTGTGACCTAATTAATAGTTAAAAATAGCCACCCATTTATATTAATTAAATGTCATGTGAAATGTTCGTCGTTAGTGAAAGAAAAAATCATGAAAATGTATTCATATTGTCTTAATGTACCAACTGCATTGCGACAGCTTTCTTTTGATGATTAAATATCATACATTAATGTAAGTAAATAAGTTTGTAACTGCTGCATAAATTAAGCAGCCGTTAATTAATTATTAAAATATTAAATAATAAAAAATAAAAATATTAATTAATTAAATATTCACTAAAATTGTTTTCTACTTCTGCTCTATAATTACACTGTTCTGTATCTAATAGTGAGCCATTAATAATTAAATACTAACCTATTTAAAACATAACTTATTTTACAGTACTGTATTTAAATTTTAATAATTATGTACTGCTGCGCTGCTTAGAAAAAAAGTACTCCTTACTTACACTACTTACAGGTTTACAGACGGGTCTGTAAACTGGCTTTCAAAATTATTTTCAGTCATGTCAAATGCTGAAATATTATTCAAGTACACAGATACATTACTGCTACAAATGACACTTGTGTTCTGTTTACTTTTAGTACTTAAATGACCAGTTCTAATTATAAATAATAGCGAGTTCCATCGTGCCGCGACCGGAAATGAAAACCGAAATCATATACGGAATCATACCGCCATGATTCACCGTGTCTCCCAGTTCACGTTAGTTAAGACCATGCATTCCTTCAACGTCATTCATTCATTCAAATATCACGTGACCATTAACACACGTCATCCTGGGTTTTCCAGGAAAGGTTTGCCTAATATTCCGTGCACAGCGATTGGTTGAAATCGTAACCTTTTATATAAATAAGAATGTATTTCATACTTACCATAATTAATTTTTTTGGCGCTGTCAATAGAACTACCTCAATTATATATGTATTTTTGCATTCTGCATACAATTTTAAATATATCTGGAACGTTTCATCTCTGTAATTGCTTCCGATGTGTATGAAAACAACATTTTCTGCGAAGATGTGTTTTTGTTCTTTGCGCAATATTGATCGGATTGGCATGTGCACTTTGTAACACTATTCTGGTGCTGTCGATAGAACTACCTCAATTATATATGTATTTTTGAATTCTGCATACAATTTTAAATATATCTGGAAAGTTTCATCACTGTAATTGCTTCCGATGTGGATGAAAAACAACATTTTCTGTGAAGCGTGTCTTTGTGAATGGGGAAACACATGGCCATGTGCCAATGCGACTGCGCATGTGCACACCGATTGGACTGGCATGTACACTTTCACTTTTCAACACTCAAAACATGCAACTTGACCTACTAAAGTTAAAAAGAACACAAGTTTAAAGATTATTAATAATTTATTTGTATATTTGTACTATTTTTTAATCAATTAACATGACGGAACATATTTTTGAAAGTCAGTTTTCATACTCCACCTATGACCCTTTTGGCTGAGACCAATCTCGCACGCTGAGAAAAATGGAAATGGCACGCTGAACCGTAATTTTTTTTTTCTGTCGCTTTCAATAGAAAACCATCAATTGTAGATGGATCTTCGAATTCTGCATCAAATGTTTCAGAAATTTGAAAAGTTTCATCACTAAACTTGCTTTAGTTGTGGTTGAAAACAGGCGAAGATGTTACGATCATGAAACCCAAAACGGCGGCTTGACTATATAAAAATCTTTGTGGAACAATCATTGTGTCCTCGCTAGCGTAGTCGTAAGCAATCCGCCTGTCACACGGGAGACGGTTGGGTATAATTTTATTTTTCACAAAATTATTAGGTGATATAATAGAAACTATTAAACATTACGAAGTAAAATATTATATAGAACTAAGAAACTGGAAGTTTGTGAATATAGTGTGCTCTATGGATATGTGCGAGCTGCCGACTGCCGGGGAGCACATCCCACAGAGGCAGCGGAATGATCACGTATCGGAATCGATGGATCCAACAGATGTCTTTGTTTAATGTGAATTTTAATTGCCAAATAAAATATCGCCCCCTGAATCAGTATAGTTTCATCGCTAAACTTGCTCGAATTGTGGTTGATAAACAGATTTTCTGCGAAGATGTGACTTTGTGAATTGGAAATGTAACAGTATGTGTAGTTTGGGTTATAATTAGGATCTAGTGGGGAATTAGAGATACAGCACGATTGAGCATTATGAGTGAAAGCGGAGAGAGATGCTCAATCGTGACGTATTGTTGTTGTGAAGGACAGTCAACATCCGATAGTCCAGCAAGGCAGACACGGCTTGTCATCTTACGCAAATAAACAAACTTTTATTCAACCTTCGACTTTATTACTTCTTTCTACACTATGACAGAAGTAAATATGGTGCCGTGACCAGGATTCTGAATTGAGCCGTCCGGCTACCACGCGAAGTACTATATAACTCAGAAGATAAAAGTATCAAGAGGCTTTTCTAGAGCCGTGGCTGAATTGTAAGGTCATCAGGACACTGATAATGGCCGTTAACTGAATCTCAGCCTTCAACGCTTTCCAGGGCCGCGATCTGAACTCTGGAGTTTCAAAAGAAAAGGCTTACTATTTCCGAGCGCCAGCCAATGAACGTTATCAAATTCAAGGGGCCTCCCATGGCCGTTGCATGAATCCTATCGTTTTTCAAGAAGAGCCATCCTGTCCTGGGACCTTGAGAAAATCAGAAATTCAAGTTGAACATTTGTCGGGCTCAACTAATCATGGAAAAAGCCTCGTAAATTCGTGATCGGGCTTCTTGAAACTAATTGTCATTGGGCTTCGGTTGACCTTGACAATTTTTTGGGCCTTGTCAATCCTACGACCCAAACACCCCTC
Organism: Cepaea hortensis; assembly: GCA_963921405.1. NCBI lineage: Eukaryota > Metazoa > Mollusca > Gastropoda > Stylommatophora > Helicidae > Cepaea > Cepaea hortensis. The sequence continues at coordinate 490,053,091 of OY992876.1, read as the reverse complement.
ATCCATTTTTGGGCCTCATTATATTCCTATGACCCATTCCATACGACGATGAAGTACCCACTTGAGATCAAGGAAGGGACCCAACCAGGGGGTCGAAGATTGTCTGGCAGCCCATGAGATGTGACCCGACCAGGGGTTGAAAATTTTCTGGCAGCCCACGAGAAGGACGAAATTACCTGAGGGAAGAGAAGTGATATCTGAACTCCACCACCTGAATTCCGAGGCTTTCACTTGATGCTGGCTCTGGTTGGTTGAACTGAATCCGTAAGTTGGTAAAAGAAGATGACGGATTAATTAAGGAAATAGACTCGGAGTAAAAGTTGTGTATTTCGAGGTCTCCCGTGAGCTTCCGAATTTATTAATTAGAGTGGAGTACAGGACATTATTGTGGGTTAAGAAACAAATATCTACAAGGAACCTTCTGATTGCCACAAATTTGAGTTTTTTTTATTGAGGACAGGGTTCATTCTTCCTATGCTCAGACAGGATATTGTTGATGCTTCCTCTGATTAATGTAATATCTTACAATATTATAACCAACTGAATTGTGCTGTTTGGGATTTGGGAAGTTGTAATTGTGTGATTGGTTGCTTGCTTTGTTTCAGTATTTTTCAGCATGGCGGAACCAGATAACTTGGCCCAGGTTTTGACAGGCGTGGGTACAGCAGTAGGCCGACTTAATATGGTGATTAAACAACAAGGCATGGCAACAGAAATTATAAAGTTTAGTGGACAGGCCAGAGACTATAAGAAATGGGTCACCTCTATAGAAAAATATGCCTATTTGATCTCAGCAACAGATGAAGAAAAAATGAGACTGGCTTATCAGACGGCAACGGAACCGGTCTCGGATCATATAAGAAGAAAGCTAGAAGCTAGAGTAGATGAGACATGGGAACAATTCAAGGAAGACCTAGCAAGGAAATATGCAGAAATAACGGATCCACAACATGCATTTTCGGTGTTGAGGCAGGCTAAACAAAATAACGGAGAGACGGTACAATTGTTTAGCGATAGATTAATTAATCTGGCTGAAGAGGCATTCTTAGGACAGAATGTACGAGGAGAGGAGGTGGAAAGGATGTTGGTAGGGATCTTTGTGGATGGCATAAAGTCTGATGGTTTGAAACTTAAATTAATGAGGGAAAACCCTGAGAGGTTATCACAAGCGGTGGATATCGCGGTACAAGAAGAAAATTTGAGACGTAGGTTTAGATTAAGAACAGGACGAGAAGTGGGAAGTAGTCGAGATGACAGAGTTGAGGAACCTATGGAAATAGGACAAACAAGATTCGGATGGAATAGGAGAGGAGGTATACAGACGTTACAAGGTAGAAATAGGTATGATAATGAGGAAAGAAGAAATATGAGATACCCTACAAGAGAAACAGTAGGTAACACAAATAGTACAAATATTGTCTGTTGGAATTGTGGTCAACGGGGACATGTTTTTCGGTTTTGTAATAACAGGCATGTCCAGTCGAATACACAGGGTAGACATGACAATAATAGGGTGAGTAGGAATGTTGTAGATGGACACAGGAATTTTACAGGTACAAGAACACAGGAAAATCGGCGCCCTACCTATTAGGCAGGACCTATGATAGGAGGGTAAATAATAAGGTCCCAAGGGTTAGAGAATATGTTAATAACAGGTATAATAGCTCGAACAGAGAATATTTTCAACTAGATGAAGTCAAGAAATTTATAGAAGATAAAACAGATTATAGCTCTTGTATATTAGAAATAGGAAAGTATAGAGTTCGTACATTAATTGATTCGGGAGCTCAGGTTAGTGTAGTAAAAGAAAGTTTTCTATATAATATAGTAAGAAATTGTAGAGTATTTAAGAGTCATAATAATTTACACTCTGTTACGGGACAGAATTTACAAGTAGTGGGACAAACAATGATAAATTTTAAGTTAGGAGGGATCAACATAAGACACCTTTTTCATGTAGTCAAGGGGTTAAATAGAAACATGTTAATAGGAAGAGATTTTTTAATAAAAAATGGAGTAAGACTTTTATATGATTTACACAAATTAAAATTCAGGGACGTCTATATAGATATGCAAGAAGACATGCATATATCAGCACTAGTTAGAGTTAAAATGACAACGACATTAAAACCACAGTCGGTTAATTTGATACAAGTGAAGCTGAAGAAAAACCCATATTATGTAGAAGGAAACACAGTCAGAATCACTGAATTACAAGAGGAAATAATTGATGAGCCTGGTTTGGAAGTTCCGGATGGAATAATAGCGTTAGATAAACACTTAACCTTTCCAGTTATGGTGATTAACAACACAGGTAGAGAAATTAAATTATACAGAGGGTGTGTAGTAGCGAAAATAGAACAGAACGTTAGTGAAATATTGGCAACGGATAGAGTAGAAATGCCGGGAACTAATTATTCACAGTCTTCTAGTGAAAGAAGTAATAACAGACGCGGACGCGGAAGTAGAGGAAACACACGAATGAATGAATTGATCCATCCATTCAAAAGAAATACAGCACAAATACATTCACTAGATAAACAGACAAGAGAACAGGAATTGTTGGCACAGTTAAAGACTTCACCAGAAAATAAAGAAGTATTGGAACAGTTTATAAAGGAGAATCAGGATGTGTTTGCAATTAGTGATTTAGAGTTGGGGAAGACAAAAACAGTAACAATGGAGATAGATACGGGAGACCATCCGCCGATTAGCTTAAAACCATATAGAACTCCCTTAAGAAATAGAGAAATTGTAGAAAAGGCAATAGAAGAAATGTTGAAAGCAGGGATAATCAAAAGATCAAAATCAGAGTGGTCATCTCCGGTGGTAATTGTGGCCAAACCTGATGGTTCGAGTCGATTCTGTTGCATATCCACTACCAGTGATAGATGATATTTTGGGGTTGCTAAATGGCGCTACATTTTTTACGACGTTAGACGCAAGAGCAGGATTTTGGTGCATTCCGATGTCGGCAGACGCGCAGAGAAAAAGTGCTTTCTGTACTCATATGGGTTCTTATGAATTTTTACGTATGCCTTTTGGAGTCAAAACTGCGCCATCTCACTACATGCTCTTAATAAATGAAGTTTTAGAAGGTATGCAAAGGTTCGCTCTTGCTTATATTGATGATATTCTGATCTTTACTTCTGGAAATGTGGAGGATCATTTGAAACATATAAAGTTAGTGTTTGACAGGTTAAGAAAACATGATGTGAAGTTAAAGCTCAGTAAATGCCAATTTTTAAAGACAGAAACAAAATATTTGGGGTATATTATAAATAGAGAAGGTATAAAACCAGACCAGGACAAAATAAAGGTTATTAAAGAGTTACCTGCTCCAACTAACGTTAAGGAGGTACGCGCCTTTATAGGAACATGCGCGTATTATAGGCGGTTTGTCCCAGCGTTTTCAAAAATAGCTGAACCTATTACAAACTTAACAGGCAAGTACGCTAGGTTTAAGTGGGATGATGAGTGTCAAAAAGCGTTCGAGTATTTAAAAAACAGTTTAACACTGGTACCACTGTTGACGCATCCAGACTTAAACAAACAGTTGATACTGTACACAGATGCTTCAGACAATGCAGTAGGAGCGTGTTTGGTGCAACCATATGAAGGGAAAGAGTCTGGAATACCAGGGGTTAAAAATGAAAGGCCTATATACTTCTTGTCGCATAAACTTAGCAGATCACAAAGAAAGTGGACGACTATTGAGAAGGAGGCTTACGCAATACATTACGCTCTTCAAAAACTAAATTACTACTTACATAACGCAAATTTTGTTATTAGAACTGACCATATGCCTTTAAAGTCTTTTTTAGAAGCCCCAGTGCAGAACAGGAAAATACAAACCTGGGCATTGAACTTACAGGGATATAATACGAAAATTGAGTACATTCCAGGTAAGATTAACACATGCGCTGATTTACTGTCTAGGATTCCCTATCCACAGTCGTCAGGTGACACAGAAGATGAAGGAGAACCAGAGATTGACGATCGAAATTGGCAAGTAAATATTTTAGATACTGCTATAATAAATAGAGAAGAATTTGATAGTCTACCATCGGAACAAGAGTCTGAACATAGGGAAGATGATCTACACTTAGAAAAATTTAACATGAAAGAGGAGCAGGACCTAGACCCAAAAGTGTTACAAATAAAAGAAAAATTAAGAGAAACAGAAGATAACAAATATAAAAGGAATTATTTGGTTTTACAAGAGGATGGACATTTATACTACATGTCTGAAAGGAACGAACAACTGAGGAAATACATTCCAAAACATTTGGAAAATGAACTTTTAAAGGCATATCATGATGAAAATGGACATTTAGGTAGAGACAAATTGGTGAAGGCGCTTACAAGTAAATATTACTGGCCAAATTTATTTAAATCTGCATATAAATATGTGGATACCTGTGAGAAGTGTAGATTGAGGAACATGAAAACAATAAAGTGTCCCTTGCAGGATACTGACATTCCTCAGTTCCCAATGCAAAAGATTAGTTTAGATATATCGGGTCCACACCCCAGAACATTGTCAGGAAACGTGTATTTGATTCATATAGTAGATGTTTACAGTCTTTGGCCGGAGGTTTATGCAATTCCGGATAAGAGTGCAGATACAGTAGTCAATATTTTTTTACAAGAGTTTGTCCCAAGATTTAGTTGTCCACAAAGTATACTTACAGACAATGGTAAAGAATTTATAAATAAGAAATTTGAAAAGTTGTTAAATGATTTAAATATAAAACATATAAAGACATCATATTATAGACCTACTTCCAATGCTAGAAACGAGCGTCAACATCAGACGTTATATAGCATTATATCAAAGATTGTAGATGAACATGAAAGGGATTGGGATTTGTTTTTAGGACCTGCCCTTAACGCAATTCGTACTAATCAAAATGAAAGCACGGGTTTTTCACCATATTATTTAATATACGGGAGAGAACCGATACTACCTATAGACAATCTATTAAAACCTAGACGGAAATATATGGGTGAAGACTTTCAAGAGGTTATAATACAGGAAATGCATAAAGCACACGTAAGACTAAGGAATAATATAATTAAAGCTAGGGAAAGGCAGAAAAAGTACAAGAATATAAATACAAACTTGCAGGAATTTAAGGTTGGTGATAGGGTCTATTACAAGAAGCATAGGAGAAACTCTAAGTTTGATAATCGTTGGATTCCAGGGTATTATATTTTGGAAAAACTAGGTAAAGTATCGTATAAAATTAAGAACCAGGTCACGGGACATGTAGCAAGGGCACACGTGGAACACTTAAGGAGAGATGAAGAAGAGATAGAGTATAATAATAATAATAATTATTATTCAGACACAAGGTTTTTAGATGAACAACTCGTTAGAGGTGCTACAGTAACCCCAGGCATTAGAAGAGATCCAGCACAAAATCGCTTATTAGCAACTCCAGGCTTTGATGATACTCAAGAACAGACGATACCGAAAACAATAGAAGAAGAAAAGTTGAATGAGACTCATTATGATAGTATGGAAGAGGAAATAAGTGCTCCGTTTAGGAACACTAGACAGGCAACGAAAAGGAGAATGGATAGACAAAGAGATAGAGAAGTGAAAAGACAGAGGAGAATTAGGGATTATTCAACGAGCGGGGAGGATATGCCGTTACTAGAAAGATCCTTGAGGAATAGTGATCGACAAATTAGATGGGATATTGAACAAAAGAGATTAGCGGCAGCTAAAGAGAGACATACAGACGAAGAAGAAGAAATGGATGAAAAGTCAGAGTCAAGTAATAGTAGTATGGAGGAAACAAATGGATTGTACGAAGAAGAAGACATTGATGTAGAATTAGCATTGGTTCAAAGAAATTTGGAGTTATTGAAGAAGTGGAACCGTAGGAAGTAGATAAGTAGAGAATATTGCAGATAGCAATTTATAAGTGTTAGAATTCGAAAATGAAGAAGATGACTCTTGGTATTTTTATAATCAATATGGAGGTAGTTTTGAATGAAGTATATGTATATATTTGGTTATTTCTCTATGGGGTGGAATTGATGGTTGATTTTTTTAGTAGCTTGGACAAATTGAAGGGAAATAATTGGCAGGTAGGGCCACAAGTAAATAGGTGAGTGGATGGTGAATACTACATTAGTATAGATAAGAGGACTTGTACTGTAGTTTACAGTGATTAATTAAGAGGATTTTCCGGGTAGTATGATGTGTTTGGAGTTAGGCTAGAAAAAGGAGGAATTGATGTTTGTACTATTTGTTATCATTGATATCGGCAGATATGCTTATAAGATTTGGATATTGGTCTGTAAGTAACAGATACACATATGTAGCATTGAATTGGTGGGTTTACTTGGAATGGTAAACTTGAAATTGACGAGAGGAATGAAGAAAAAAAAAAAAAAAAAGAAAAGCTAGTAGTGTTGAATCAATATTTTTTTTGATAATAACAATTATTATTGACGGAAACTGAAGATAAATTCTGAAACTTTATTCATAAAGTATGTATGGAAAGAGAAGTGTGATTGCTTCTTACTTTTTCCTTTCTTTTTCTTATTTTCCTAAGTGCGCACTAACTCAATCTAACATATCTTTTCTGTGAGAATGTGAAATGGGGGATAAGGGAAATATCTTCAGTTTTGTCAATCATAATTTTAATGAACAATTTAAATTTAAAAGCGGTTCGCTTACAGAGAGTTGTAGGAAGTTTTATAGAGAATTTGGTGGGGAGTTTTTGGTATTATTGATATACTGGGAAGTATGTCTCTGGTTAGCAATTGGCTATGATGAGGTAGGAAAATGAGAATGGAGTTAGGAAATATATTTTAAATTTAAAAGCGGTTCGCTTACAGAGAGTTGTAGGAAGTTTTATAGAGAATTTGGTGGGGAGTTTTTGGTATTATTGATATACTGGGAAGTATGTCTCTGGTTAGCAATTGGCTATGATGAGGTAGGAAAATGAGAATGGAGTTAGGAAATATATTTTAAATTTAAAAGCGGTTCGCTTACAGAGAGTTGTAGGAAGTTTTATAGAGAATTTGGTGGGGAGTTTTTGGTATTATTGATATACTGGGAAGTATGTCTCTGGTTAGCAATTGGCTATGATGAGGTAGGAAAATGAGAATGGAGTTAGGAAATATATAAATGGAATGGCCTGAATAAATAGAGATCTGGTACATTATTAGTATGGTTGTTGGGGCCACTATACGTAATAATTTTAAGAAAGTTTACTTGGAAAATCTTTGTTTATTCACTTGGGGTTTTATTTTCGTGTAACTGGGCAATGATGGTTGTTAAGTGATTATTTTATTGAGACTATGTTTCAATGCTATATGTATATGTATTATGTTTTATTTCATGCTTGGTTTGGTTTTATAAAAAGTTAGTTTAAGTAAGTTAGGATCGTTGAGTTTATAGTGCTTTGAGTAAAACACTATTGGACCGTAAAAGTGTCTAATAATGATATAATATTTGCTTTTGGGTTGATAAAATGCATGCCATATTAATTTTGAAAATGTGTTTTAATTGGATAATTGTGACGCCTTGTTTTGATTTAGTTTTGCGTAAACAGTTGGATTGATAGATTAAGTGATGTGGTTAATGAATTGGTTTTAAGTTTGGTTAGAATATTAGTTAACTTTTCAAATACAGGGGGCTTTATAAAAAAAAAAAAAAAAAAGAAAAAAGCCCTTTCGTTCAGAAAGGAATTATAAAATTATTGAGGGAGGGTATGGAGACATAGGCTGTTGGGAAGGTTAGGTTGCTTGAAAAGCTTCGAATATATAAGTAGAGTATAACTAGATAGAAGTTTAAGGGAAAAACTGTGAATAGCAGCATATAGAAGAAATACATAGGGGGATAAAGGGCAGATCATGGGACATGAAGGGGGCAAGAAATAGGTGCTGTGAAAAACCAGCTTTAATTATATTAAAGGTGTTCATAAAAATTGAACAGGATCTCATGATAAAAGGTGAGATAACGCAATTTGGACAAGATTGTGGTTGGAAATTTTAAATGTTGAAGATATAAGGCTTGAAACTTACGTAAAAAGTTCTATTTCATATAGGGTTGTATATATAAAGCTTGTAAAACATTATATCAACTTGGTTTATATAAAACAAAGATCTATTTTTGTATGACGTATTTATAAGAAAAAATTTGATTGTACAAATTTTTTTATTGGCAAAGGAGGTAAATGTGGTTATGTGGAATATGCGTTTCTTTGTGCTTATCTTGACTATTTATTCCTTTTACTTGGTGCACCCCTTCTTTACTTCTTCTAAATACGTTGTTCTCGTTGTTCGGGTTGTCTTGTATTGAGAAATGCGAGTGATTTCCTAATGCCAGTTGTACAAATACGATTTTACGAGCCATTTTGTTTATAATATGCATATTTTATATAGGAACTTGAGGAGCCAAGGAATATATAGTGGATTGCTATATAGTTTGGGGAAATGAAAGAAGAGTAGAAATGGTAAGTTAAAAAAGGGTTACAGTACATGGTACGAGGTATAGAGGTAAAATGGAAGAAGAAGTGGGTTGATTATATAGCTGGGGAAAGAGTTAAAGAAATAGAATGTTTAATTAAATTGGAGTTGGTTTGGGGAGGATTAGAAGAACTATGGAAGATTAGAGGAAAAAGAGGGAATAGAGTAAGGGGATTAGGAGTAAAGATTTTTCCTTTATAAGGAAAATTCTTTAATAAACATGGGGAGGTGTAACAGTATGTGTAGTTTGGGTTATAATTAGGATCTAGTGGGGAATTAGAGATACAGCACGATTGAGCATTATGAGTGAAAGCGGAGAGAGATGCTCAATCGTGACGTATTGTTGTTGTGAAGGACAGTCAACATCCGATAGTCCAGCAAGGCAGACACGGCTTGTCATCTTACGCAAATAAACAAACTTTTATTCAACCTTCGACTTTATTACTTCTTTCTACACTATGACAGAAACCCATGGATCATGACTGCCGCGCATATCACTTTTCAACACTCAAAACGTGCAACTTGAACTGCTAAGGTTAAAGTGAAGACAATTTTAAAGATTAATAATAATTTATTTGTATACTTGTACTATTTTTTAATCATTTAACATGACGGAACATATTTTTGAAGTCAGTTTTCATATGACCGTTTGAGACAAACTCGCACGCACAGATGCACAGACACCAGCGGTGTCGCTGGTGAAGGTAATCAGACACACTGGAGAGCTACAATATCGGGTGAATAGCATGAGAAATCGCAACTTGTCTCACCTTCACAAAATTGTGAATATCTTCACTTAGAAGTGACATACAGGCATCATTGAGGTACCATTTGATTTTGAATTTCAAGGCCTATCTACTGTGGTGGTCTCATGAGTAAATATTCAAATTTAACATTGTGATAGTCAAGCCGCCATTTTGGGTTTAATGATCGTAACATCTTCGTCTGTTTTTCAACGACAATTAAAACAAGTTAGCAATGAAACTTTCCAAATTTCTGAAAAATCTGATGCAGAATTCGGAGATCCAATGCAGAATTCGAAGATCCATCTACAATTGATGGTTTTCTATTGCAAGCGCCATAAAAAAAAATTATTTAGGTTCAATGTGTCATTTTCATTTTTCTACGCGTGTGAGGTTGGTCTCAACCAACGGATCATAGGCGGATTATGAAAACTGACTTCAAAAATATGTTCTGTCATGTTAAATAATTAAAAGATAGTACAAGTATACAAATAAATTATTAATAATAGCTATTTCATAACTAAGGAGGGACGCTGTTTTTGAAAGTTCAAGGTCGTTTGATGCGCAGAAGGTTTACTACACGCCTGCTAGATCTGTATACGAAAACAACATTGCTGTCTTTCTATTTGGATTAATTCGAAACTACGGGACGAAAATCGTGAATGACAACTTTAATGAGGGGTCACATGGTTAATCCTTGATTCTGCATTGTCAGAAGAGTTTGGGTGCTCCGACACAAAGCACAATTCTAATTTTCTCCAAAAGGTAAGAGAGTTTATATTAATAGTTTGTCTATTATCAATATTTCATGCATTTAGAGTGCATTTTTGAATTCCGAGTCCATTGTTACATAGAAGTGTCAACTTTCACCAAGATTCACATTGCTGACCGTGGGGGAATTTTTTTTTTTTATGTGTGTGTGTGTTCATGCTGGGTACTATTTGATAAGAAAATGCACAATGGCGGAAATCATAGCATATTTGACCTGTGTGTTTTTTTAATTAATAGAACACAGGCGATTTTGAATGATAAAATTAAACAGAATAACAGCTTAATTTTAAATGCATTTAATAATTAATTTGGTTGCTTTAATTATTGTTATCATGCAGTATGGTTTAGAAGTTTTTTAATTCAAACCCATCCGGGGTCCGTGACTGGCATTTTTTGACTGACTTTGACTGACTTTCAGTTGCATTGGTCTATTAATTATCCATTTAACAATACTTTAGCATGCATTTATGGATTCTTTGTCCAATTTTACACACAACTATGGAGTTTCAACATACTACGTTATACTAATGTGTGGAAATAAAATATTTTGTGAGACCAAGGTGGTTACATACTTAAAATTGGCAAAAATTCATTCGGCAGCTCAGATAGTGGGACCAGTGTCTGTTTCTATGTAAACACTGGAGATTATCTACCTACCTATCATCTATCTATTCTTATCTTATCTAATCTCTCTATATCTATCTATCTATCTATAGCCAAGGGACTTAAGATATAGCAATGCTACTAAAAGTTATGTCCCCTGATATAATTTTTCTTATGTTAAGTCACGTAATTACAATATTAAATTTTAGTAAGTAAATAGCTGATTGTTCACTAAAAAAAACTATGATAGTTGGTTGCACGGGAACGAAAAGAAAACATGTAGAAAATTTCATCTCAATCGGATGGGCCGTTCGCGAACACATAAAGAACGGACATACATACACACACACAGACAGACACACACACATACATTGTGTTTTATAGATATAGATAATTTATAACTTCTTCATGTTATTTTACAGCATTTTTTTCATATTTAGTAATCTGTTTTTTCTCTTTCTTTTCAGGTCTTGTCAGAATTGTCTGTTTGACTGCAAATGATGATAAGCTGATGCTCAACTATCTGATGCGATCGTTGATTGTCTGCATAGATAAAGTAGCTGCTGTGAAGAGAGAAGAAAGCTTGAATGCCAAGACAGATCAGTCACCAACAGAGGTAGTATTTCCCTAATTAAGGACATTTTTCTACGGTGAGTTGAATTTACCTTTATAGTTTTAATATCTTTTTATTATAATGTACAACTTTTAAAAAATAAATATACCATCCATCCATCATGTGCCATGCAGGTAAGCGTGGGCGGTCATGTTCTGCCATCTCACTCGATCACCAGAGTCATGGATCAGCTCTGTGTTCCTGTCTCGACCATGCCACCAGGCCAAGCCAACCAGGTATTTGCTTCTAGGACTTCCCCTTGGTCTCCTTCCTTCGATCTTGCCAGTTGCCACCAAGTTCTCCAATTCATTTCTTCTCATAACATGCCCAAAAAATTTTGACTGTCTACGTCTAATGACTCTCATCAGTTTACGATCTTCACTTGTTTCTTGAAGGACTTATTCGTTAGTTTTTCTATCTGTCCATGGTATTCTTTGCATTTTCCTCAGAAACCACATTTCCACAGCCATTAGCTGTTTTTCAGCTTGACTGCTTATTGTCCACGCTTCACATCCATACAAAAGTATAGGTTCTATGTAGCATCTCAACACTCTTTTTCTCGTTTCAATTGATATCTTTTTGTTGGTCAGTATGTTTTTCATCTTGCTAAAGGCTACCTTCACAATAGCAATTCTTGTTCTAATTTCTTCAAGGCATCTCCCATCAGATGTTATGACTGTGCCGAGATAACAGTATCGATTCACTTGTTTAAGAATATGTCCATCTACTCGTATATCACATTGTGGTATTTCCTTCTTCCTAATGATGACCATAATCAGTGTCTTTTTACAATTCAATTCTAACCCTAGTTGTTCACTGTGTGCAACAACTGCATCTACTAAATTTTGCAGGTCTTGTTCATTGTCTGCAATCAAGACTGTATCATCTGCATATCTAATGTTATTGACGTATCGTCTCCCAATGTTGATTCCTTCCATATCTTCTATATTTCTAAATATATATTCACTGTACAGGGAAAACAGATCTGGAGACATTACACATCCCTGTCTCACACCTCTTTTAATAGGCTGATATTGACCTACATCGTTATCAATTCTTATGGCAGCTTGTTGTTTCCAATGTATGTTCTTTACAAGTCTAAGGTCCTTTCCATCAATTTCTAGATCTTCAAGCATCCTTATCATGTCAACATGTCTCACTTTATCGAAAGCCTTTGTGTAGTCAATAAAGCAAAGATATAGATCCTTGTTTACTTCTATAGAACACTCAATTACTGTTCTCAGTATATACACAGCATTTACTGTGCCCTTGCCTTCTACAAACCCACATTGTTCTTCTCCTATTTCGGGTTGTATTTTCTTCCTAACTCTTTGCATGATAATTCTCAGCAGAATCTTTGTGATGTGGCTCATTATACCAATTGTTCTATGTTGATCGCATTCCATGGCTCCTGATTTCTTTGGGATTGCAATAAATATAGAATTACATAATTCAGGAGGTGTATCCCCAGTATCGTATATTGCGTTCAGCAGTCAGGTGATTTTGTCAATTCCATATTCTTCTAAGGCATTGATCATTTCTACTGTGATGTTATCTTACCCGGTGTCTTGCCAGTTTTCATATGGTTAATAGCATTCTGAACCTCTATCTTCAAAATTGATGGTCCTTCATTATTATTCCGATGATCATATTGTTCTTCTCTTGTAACATCATAAAGGTTTTTCACATAATCTGACCACGCATGTAAAATCTGATCTTTTTCTATTATGATTTTGCCATCTTTGGTTTTTAAGCAACCCGTTGATGTGTGTGTTCTTTTGTTAGTGATGTAATTAATTCTTTTGTGCATTAATTTGGTATCCCGGGTATTGTGTTGGTGTTCAATTTCCTTGCAATTTTCCTCAAGCCATGTTTTTTTTGCCTCTTTGCAAAGTTTCCTAATTTTCCTATGAATCTCCTCATATTTGTCCTTGTTATTTTTGTTATTTCTTCTTACTTCCATGAGTTTTAAGATGTCTTCCATCATCTATTTCTTGCATCCTATTATCTTTACTTTTGGAATGGTTGTTTCTGCAGCTTGGTTGACTGATTTCTTTAACATTTCCCATTGGTCATTGACATCTTGAAATAATATTTCCATATAGGACAATGCATCAAATCTGTTTTTACCTCTTCGTTGAATGTATCTTTTATTTCCTCACTCTTCAGTGCTTGTAGATCAAATTTTGTGTTTCTTGGTGAATATTTGACTTTCTTTAATTTTATATGTAAATTGCTTAAGATTAATTAATCTATGGTCGCTGTAGCAGTCTGCGCTTGGTATAGTTTTTGCGACTTTTAAGGCATTTCGAAATCTGTTGATGAGGATGTAATCAATCTGATTTTTAATCTTATGATCAGGATTTCTCCATGTCCATAATCTCCTTGGGTGCTGTTGAAACCAGGTGTTTCCAATAATCAAATCTTGCTCTTTTGCCCACTGTACTAGTCTGCAACCTCTTTCATTCTGTTCCCCTAGCCCATAGTTGCCTACTATGCATCCGTCCTGTTGATTTCCAACTTTGGCATTCAAGTCTCCCATTATGATAGTTACTTCAGAATTCTTGCATATTTTGAAGGCTTTCTCTAAATCACTATAAAATTCATCGATGCTGTCATCACTACTGTCAGATGTTGGTGCATAAACTTGTATGACGTTGACATCACAAGGTCTTCCACTCAACTTCACCAGTAACACTCTGTCTGATACAGTCCAATATCCTTTGATCAATTTTGTTCTCTCTGTATCCATTATAATTGCTACTCCTCGCTGTTGTTTCTCTCCACCAGAATAGATTATTTTATATTCCTCAGATGTCATAATGCCCATTCCTGTCCATCTGGTCTCACATACACCTAACAGGTTAATATTTAATCTTCTCATTTCATTCTTAATGTTATCAAATTTCCCATCCCCACTCATAGTTCTTACATTCCAAGTTCCTACTTTTAATGTTGATATTCTTTTGCATATAATAAATATACAGTATCTTTAATTTCTTTTTCATTTCTTCTCAGATTTAAAGTTCACAGTTAGTCGACAAATCATCCTCATTGAACATCGAACAATTCAGTGCATAAGTGCTCGGTTTATTTATCTTCTTTGGCTTTCTGCGTACTGTTCTTGATTATGAAACCTCTTTTAATTTGCTGTTATGCATTCTGACTGTGGTTGTAAATTCAGTCATTACTTGTCTGTGTCTCGAACCACGTTATTGCTTTACTTAATGGCATGACTTCCATAGTCAGGCTACTTGTGATCAAAGCAAAAGCACCAGAACCTTTCTTTTCAATGACAGCGTCACCCTCTTTCTGTAGTTCCTGTCTAGTTAGATGGAAATCTGAAATCAACAATTAATAATTTATAACTTCTTCATGTTATTTTACAGCATTTTATTAATCTTTTTTTTTCTCTTTCTTTTCAGGCTCTTGTCAGAATCAACTGATGTCAAGTTGCATATATATTGTAATCATAAAAGTATAAATCAGTTATATAATATTAATAAACATTATTAACATTAATAAACATTAACTATACGAGTACATATTCATCTGTTGACATGTGTGCAAATTTACTAATTTTATTTTAGACGAACCTCATAACAACTATTTGTCCCAATAATATACCCATGATAACCAATAATAATTGGTGCTAACTGAGTTGATTTTGGTGAGGCCGAGTCAAAGTGAGAGTTAAAATATCAAAATTTAGCATTATTTGATTGTATCAATTTTGTTTTTAAACGAACATCTTAGCAACCATACATCGCTGCGACCGGGGTTGCCAGGCCTAATTGCTCATTTTAATTGCTAATTAGGTTACCACACATCATACTGACACAGCAAAAAGACCATAAGGTCTGTAGCATCATTCCGCATAATACCAAATTAATCTTGTAATTTTTTAAAGCTAAAATTAAGAAAACGCAGGCTAATTTGTGAGATAGTAATTAATTAGCGGCCATTTTTAATTGCTAATTAAGTTACCATACATCATACTGACACAGCAAAGAGACCATAAGCTCTGTAGTATCATTCCGCATAATACCAAATTCATCTTGTAATTTTTTAAAGCTAAAATTAAGAAAACGCAGGCTAATTTGTGAATTAGTAATTAATTAGTGGCCATTTTAAATTGCTAATTAGGTCACCACACATCATACTGACACAGCAAAGAGACCATAAGGTCTGTAGCATCATTCCGCATAATACCAAATACATCTTGTAATTTTTTAACGCTAAAATTAAGAAAACGCAGGCTAATTTGTGAAATAGTAATTAATTAGCAGCCATTTTTAATTGCTAAGTAGGTTAACACACATCATACTGACACAGCAAAGAGACCATAAGGTCTGTAGCATCATTCCGCATAATACCAAATTAATCTTTTAATTTTTTAAAGCTAAAATTAAGAAAACGCAGGCTAATTTGTGAGATAGTAATTAATTAGCGGCCATTTTTAATTGCTAATTCGGTCACCACACATCATACTAACACAGCAAAGAGACAATAAGGTCTGTAGCATCATTCCGCATGATGCCAAATACATCTTGTAATTTTTTAAAGCTAAAATTAAGAAAATGCTGGCTAATTTGTGAAATAGTAATTAATTAGCAGCCATTTTTAATTGCTAAGTAGGTTACCACACATCATACTGACACAGCAAAGAGACCATAAGGTCTGTAGCATCATTCCGCATAATACCAAATTCATCTTGTAATATTTTAAAGCTAAAATTAAGAAAACGCAGGCTAATTTGTGAATTAGTAATTAATTAGCGGCCATTTTAAATTGCTAATTAGGGCACCACACATCATACTGACACAGCAAAGAGACCATAAGGTCTGTAGCATCATTCCGCATAATACCAAATACATCTTGTAATTTTTTAACGCTAAAATTAAGAAAACGCAGGCTAATTTGTGAATTAGTAATTAATTAGTGACCATTTTTAATTGCTAATTAGGTCACCACACATACTATCAAAACACCAAAGTGATCATTAGGTCCGTAACATCATTCCGCATAATAACATACATATCTTGTAATTTTTTAAAGCTAAAATTAAGAAGACGCTGGCTAATTAATTCATTAGTAAATAATTAGCGGCCATTTTTACTTCCTAATTAGGTCACCAGACATCATATCAAAAAATAAATAACATGACCAGTTAGGCCTTGCAACCCCTATCGGAGTGACGTATGGTTGCTAAGATGTTCGTTTAAAAACAAAACAGATAGTCTCAAAAAATGCAAAATTTTGATAATCTGGGCTCTCACTTTGACCAGGACGCATCAAAATCCACTCAGTGAGCACTCTTTTGTGAAAATTTTAGTCCAAAGGTCACGACACTCAAATTTAAATAACTCCGCTTACAATCGAGATACACACATCATTGAGGTACCGTTAGATTTGGTTTTTCAAGGCCTATCTATCTGTGGTTCTCTCATTAGTAAATGATCGATTTAAAAATCATGATCAGAAACCCTATTAATAATCTTTAAACTTGTGTTCTCTTTAACTTTAGTAAGTCAAATTGCATGTTTTGAGTGTTGAAAAGTGAAAGTGTACATGCCAATTAAATCAATATGCATATGCGCAGTCGCCATGGTACATGGCCATGCGTTTACCCATTCACAAAGAAAGCTTTGCAGAAAATGTTGATTTTCATCCACAAATAAAACATATACTGCGATGAAACTTTCCAAATGTATGTAAATATGGATGGAGAATTTTAAAATCCATCTAAAATTTACGTATGTCTATTATTAGCGCTAGAATAATGTTACAAAGTGTACATGCCCGTCCGATCAATATGCCCAAAGAACAAAAACACATCCTCGCAGAAAAGTTTGTTTTCATCCATAAATAAAGCATATATTGCGATGAAACTTTCCAAATGAATGTAAATTTGGATGGGGAATTTAAAAATCCATCTAAAATTTACGTATGTCTATTATATATGAAAAAAAAAAAAAATTAATTACGATAAGTATAAAATATATTCTTATTTATATAAAAGTTCACCATGATTTCAACCAATCGCCGTTCAGTGCACTAGAAGTATTGTGTACGGACTACGCTCGAGCTCAAATCGAGCGAGTGAGCGAAACAAAAAAAATTGGAAATTTTTTTTTTTTTTTTAATTAAATAATTAATGTATTTTGCCCCCTTCAGTTTGATAAAACAAATCAAAAGACCATGTTATGATTTTATAGATATGCTTTATTACTAATGAAAATTTAAAATGGCAGCTAATTAATTATATATATTGCATATCAACTTATGAAACAATGATCTATAAAGCAACAGCAAGTTTTAACACTATTTGTTTCTGCTCTCTAACGATAGCATCTTGCCAACCTGGAAAAGAAAAAGAAACAACAAATTATTAATAGTTATGCTAATTAATAGTAGTAGTATTACTAGTATTAATTAAAAAACTAATACACATGTTCTTTGTCATTAAAACCTTCCGGTGACGTCTGCAAATCTCTTAAGCCTTGTAAACAGATTTCCGTCTCCTTTTGAAAGAAATATTCTTAACGAAGGCAATTTTGTAATCATATATATCTAGTAAAACTAAAAACATCTTATCCAATTGCTTTTATATTAATATTTGGTGGATATAATAAGTGGTTTATCTTCATTTGTGATTCGTTGTGGATTATTTTATGAAGGTAAGTGGAAACAAAATATTTCATTTAATTTCTGTAAGCATGTCATCTGTTTGCTATTATAAAACTACTATTATCATAATTGTTTGTTGTAGCAATAATATAAAATACAAGACTGCTACTAAAAGAACATGTTTTTTTTAAACATGAAAATTCTTACTGCATCGAAGTGTCTTTTTCTGTCTCCGTAAAATCTCTGCATCCATGGTCCGGTGAGGAAGCGTGAGTACAGCCTAAACACTTGCAAGTGGAGTAGGACACATGGGTCTGTCAAACCTTCGTAGATCACCTTTAAAATATGAATAGAGAATAAGAATTAATTAAAATATTTAAAAAATTTATTTAAAAAAATATTATTTTAAATTTTAAAAAAAACAAAAATAAGAATAAGTGGAACTGGGGTAAAGCTGTGGAAATGTAAATATAAAATAACACAAAGTAATGCAGCTTTACAGAACAGAATTACAAGCAATACAAGGACGTTGTGGCGACTAGCCTTCATCAGCAAATACATACACAAAACACAACATAGTCACGGAGAAGGAAGACCCTTGGTGAGGTGACTACATTAAGGCATAAGAACAGGGTGAGAAGAATAAATAAATCTTCTTATTCAAACATATTCAAACATTCAACTGTGTAAGGCATGTAAGTGCTTTATTTACAGCAAATATGAAATGGATTGTTGATTTTAATAGATGCCATACACATAATTTTCTGCAAAAGAATTACAACACGATTATGATGGTACACTGCAATGATGATGATGATAATTACCTCAGTTTGAAAATTTGATGGATAAGTTCTGCAGCGCGGCATCCCAAGGCACTCTTATGTCTGAATTTCTACATATTTCTACACCTATCTGTAGCATTGACTGGTTCCAGCACGTGCAAAACTTCACCAGCATCCATCTGTCTCATGTCACTTGCAGTTTTCTTCTCTGTGATGATGATGCTGAACTTTAGAACTGTGGGGGAAACAATTGTTCTAAAATTAAAATAATTTCAGTGGCATGAAGTTAGAGGGAGATAGGGGAGAGGGAGGGGGAGGGAAGGAGGAGGAGGAAGGGGCAGAGAGAGAGAGGGGGAAGGGGCAGGGAGAGAGAGGGGAAGGGGGGAGAGAGGGGAGGCAGAGAGAGAGGGAGGGGCAGGGAGAGAAACAGGGAGGGGAGGGGAGAGGGAGGAAGGGGTAGGGAGAGAGAGAGGAAGAGAAATAAAATTAAAAAGAAAAAGGGGAGGGGCAGGGGAGAGGTATAATTAATAGGGTCATATTTATTAATTAATTAGGCTATTTATAATCTATTTGACACAGAGATATAGAAATGGATGGAGATTTAAATTAAATTATTATTAATATTAACCACAATGTGGCTTTAGCAACGGACTGTTAACTAAATAAATGGTGTAAACAATGACAAGCAAAATATCTGATTAAAATGAAGGAAAATAATAAGGCAAGATGGCTGCCGATATTTTTACTCTTGAGACAGGCTGATGTGATCCACTTCAAGCAGCTATTGTTTAATCATGCCAGTTATTCCAAATAATGAAATTTTACACAGAGATATAAAAGTGGATAAAGAATTCAATTATTACACATATTAATCTAAATATGACTTCAGCAACAAACTTTTCAATAAATAATGGGCTTGAAGCAGTGTAAACAATGACATGTGAAAAGGCAATATGGCTGCCGATTTTTTCACTTGGGACCGGCTGACGTGATCCATTTCAAACAGCTACTATATAAATCTGCCGTTCGTTTGAAGTAATGAAATTTTCAACAAAGATATAAAAGTGGATGGAGAATTCAATTATTACTAACATTAATCTAAATATGACTTAAGCAACAATCTGTACATACGTGAACTTACCTCAATACTTGGAATTACACAACAATGATGGTTACCAACGAAAAGCCTTCAGAGCACATGCATTTGAGACTAGACCACATGGTTTACAATACTGGCCTATTTTTAGCCCGTCAAAATCACGCGATTTTCGGAATTTAGGCAAAAGTATGACCACAATAGGAATCGGGTCAAATTTTCGGCAGCAAGCAACGCGGCCGTCGGGTCACGTGACCTAGCCGCGAATGGCCGATTACAACATCGAATCAAAGAGCCTAGGCAAACCTTTTCTGGAAAACCCAGGATGACGTGTGTTCTTGTCACATGAGATTTGAAAGAATGAATGATGTCAAAAAAATGCATGGTAAATTAGACAGCGTTTCCCAGGACAAGATTTTCATTGGCGGAGTGACTCCGTACATGATTTTCATTTTTACTTTGGGTAATGGCACGATGGAACAAGCTACTAATATTATTTCAGCTTGAAGTATTTATCTAGTTTAAGTTACATAATCATAAAGTTTATGTTTTTTATGCATTATCATAAAGTTTATGTGAAGGGGGCTGAGTGGTCTCGAGGTATGGTGTCCGCCTCGAGTGCTGGAGGTCCCGGATTCATGCCCCGATGAGGACAAGGATTTTTTCACGTGGACTTCCAGTAATAAAATTTCCCCTGGTCTCTGGTTAGTGAGATCGGACACCCGTGTGTATTGTTGCACACGTAAACAATCCCTTGGCAGTTTGAAATAAAAAAGAGTAGCCTAAGGGCGCTGCCCTGGAACAATTTCGAGTTTAAAATCTACCCAAGTATTTAAGGATCCTCGCCGGTGCTATGGAGTTCGTGTACTGAGCTGAGTTTCTCCGGACTCACTCCTTTTGGAGAAAAACGGAGCACTTATATATATAGTTACACCTGTGTGCCGTGGTGATGTTGATCCATTGACTAAACAAAACATAGTTTATGTGAAACTACTGAGCGTTATCTTGCCTAGTACATCAATAGCAGATGAAAAATGCTGGTGTTGACTGCAACATCCTGTAATGCCTGTATGGGATATGCAACATTAAACATTTAAAAAAAATTATGTGGTGGTCGTGCGAGTGTGATTTCTTCAGTATCTACAACTACAACAAACAAACGTACCTGATGAGCGAAATATCATATGCCAGGCAATAAATCGCTATTGTCTGTGTCTTAATTATTCAAATAATCAAAATACTTCAAATAATAGGGATGAGGGCGGCGAATACTGAAACTAATGAACACTCATGAATAGTAAGTACATAGACTTCCAGTCTTGGCATTTTCGTCGGCAGCCAGATCCGGAAACCGGAAAACGGAAACAGCGCCTGCGCAGAAGGATCCATTGGGTCCCCAAAGCAGGGTTGCCAGATCACCGTGATAAAAAATAAAAAAAGCCAAGTCACGAAATACGGAGGTTACTGAGAAAGCTGCTAACACCTCGACCAGGGAGACAGGCTAAAATTGGTTAGATCTTTAAATATATTTCTTGCTGAAGGAAGCCGCTTTCTAACTTGATCAAGTGCTTCTTCTAGCATTGATACGCATCTTTCTTTCAGATCTAAGACCTGTTGTTGGCAATTAATTTTCGTATCAGAACTTTTCTGAATGTAGTTATCACACTCTGACAAGAATTTGATGCCAAAATCAACATTAGAAATATCTTTGTTCTTATTATTTGTTATCAGAAATCCTACTATTAAGACTCTTATAATGCAAAAATAGTTCTTCAAGTAATTCTTGAGGATCTGCCTTACTTTTCTGAAAAAGGCTATTTAACCTTTCGAATTCCTGCATAATAGTGGTAAAACCAATGCAATTTTTTAATGATTGATTACATTTTTCGATTTCAATGTTAATCAAATTAAATATATTCTCTCCTGTAGCCTCCTGAACTGGAATCAAACCTAGAAAACTAGTAGTAATTGCATTTCTTTTATCGCTTAGGTATCTAACTAAAATGCACAAATATTTTTGGGTCAAGACATCAGTGGACTCATCAATGAGAGGGCATACTTCTGATTTTGCAGATCTAGAATTAGATCAAATCTTAAAGACGGTGAAATAACATTTCTTATTAGTGATATGCACTTCGTTCGGTGCAAGTGTATCTGACCAAGAGTGCTGTCACATCCATGGTCTACAATTATTTCACATAGTGATCGATGGTGCGTATAGCACTATGGCAGGCTATGCTAACAGCAATTTGTAACTCTGCTAGTTTGACTTTATCATCAATTTTCTTGCTTATTGTCACCCCTGAAAGTGCTTTTCATGAAGAAGATGGCGCGCTCCGCATGTGTTTTTCTGTTGTTGCATGATTTGCGAGTTTTGAAAATCTTGGAACAATATTACAATGGCACAATTTGCAATATCCCTGTTCAGAACCGTCAGTGGATTTCTTGAGCCACACAAATGTCTTTTCCCATTGATCATTATATTTCCGATTAGTATCATAAGATGGTTTCCACTTTGGCATGATAATCGGCTCAATAATAAGAAATACTTGCAACTTGCGATGAAGGTATATAATGAATTTGAAAACTAAACTAAACAGTAAGGTGGGTGGCTGCGTAATGGGTCAGTGCGCATAGAACAGGACCAGGTACAAGGTACAGTACAAAAACCATACGTTTTTATACAAAAATCAACGTGTTTTTTTTTTTTTAATTTCAATGTTTTACAAACATTTTTAAACGTTTACAATTTTAAAAAGCCAAAACGCCAAACTGATTTTTTGACGCCAAACTGTTTTTAAAAAGCCAAATTTGTCAAATTTGGCGTTAAAAATGTCTGGTCACCCTGCCCCAAAGCAGTCATTACCACCCTGTTGTTGTTTGTCCATCAAGAATGTTGATGACCATTGCATCTATGTAAAACTACCTATAAAATGAAAAACGGTGGAAGAAAAATGGGAGATGTTCAAATCAAGTATAAACACTGCTAAAATAACATTGTGGTGTAGGGTAAAGAGAGAGGGATTGTACCTCACGGTGAATGGCATCCATATCCAAAGGGATAGACCAGGATCCTATTTGGTTCCCATCTCTTTACCTAGCTCATGTATGGCTCCACGAATACCGCTCGTGTACAGCGGTGGCCACACCACGGGAAACAGTCTTGGCTGAGTGGCTAAACTACATTAGTAGTAGTAGTAGGCATCTTTCAGTCCTTAAGGACTATAGAGTTGTGCCGCTGGGGAGGTATCTGACAGCACCGCTGGTAACTATAGTCCAATGCGAGAAAGAACATCCCTGTCACAGTTTCCGCATCTGTAAGACGAGGCAAGTTCCGCTGTAAGTGACTGCGTTTTAAGCCTATACCGCCTATTCTCAGTTTGTTGGATCAAATTGCGCTCAAAGAGCACCAGTCCGTTTCGTACATCTCTTCTCCAGGAGCATCTGTCTGTTGCAACTCTTTCCCACGTGTCTGGAGCTATTCCAAGGGTTTTCATATCTTGTTTACACACATCCCTATATCGCATTTGGGGTCTTCCGGTTGGCCTCTTTCCTGTGGCTAGTTCTCCGTATAGGAGATCTTTGGGAATACGTTCAGCCTCCATTCGAGACACGTGGCTACCGGAGGCGTCTCTGTTTGAGGAGGGTGTGCACTGTGGTAATATCTGCTCTTTCAAGCACATGTTTGTTTGTTACGTGGTCTTTCCATGTTAGGCCCAGGATACGTCTCAGACATCTCATGTGGAAGGAATTCACCTTCCTTTCCTGTCTTGAGTACAAGGTCCAGGATTCAGACCCATAGAGTAGTGTGCTAACAACACAAGCTTTATATACTTGAGCTTTTGTACGCCCTGTTAGTCTATTACTCTCCCAAACTCTTTTAGCTAGCCTTTAAAATGTTGTGGCTGCCTTTCCAATGCGTCTGTCGATTTCTGTCTCTAATGACAGATTATCTGATATTGTCGACCCCAAATATAAAAACTCGTGGACGACCTTCAATTCGTAATTAGAAATTTTGATTGACGGAGGCGCATCAGCATCTTGTTCCATCACCTGTGTTTTATTTAGGCTAATGGTGAGCCCAAAGTCTTTGCAGGCGGCTGCAAAACGATCTATGAGCCTTTGGAGATCTTCTGCTGTATGAGTAGTCAGTGCTGCATCATCTGCAAAAAGTAGTTCTCTTACGCATCTTGATCTTATTTTGGTCTTTGCCTTGAGTCTTGATGAGTTAAAAGGTTTGCGATCAGATCTTGTGTGGAGGTATATGCCTTCAGTGGCAGTCCTAAATGCCTGCCTTAAGAGAATGGCGAAGAAAATACCAAAAAGTGTAGGAGCAAGCACGCAGGCCTGCTTTACTCCGCTGCTGATGCTGAATGACTGGGATGTTGAGCCGTCAAATAAAATGGTCCCATGCATGTTTTCGTGAAATGATTTCACGAGACTAAGAAGGGTAGGTGGACATCCAACCTTTTCAAGGACCTTAAAAAGGTCGCTTCTGCTCACGAGGACAAATGCCTTTGAGAGGTTGATGAAGGCAATATATAATGGCTTCCTCTGATCTCTGCACTTCTCTTGGAGCTGCCGGAATGAGAAAATCATATCGATGGTGGACCTGTTGGGTCTAAATCCGAACTGCGATTCGGGGTAGATTCTTTCAGCAAAAATGTGTAATCTTTTAAGGATTACTCTGGCAAAAACGTTGCCTGTAATGCTGAGTAGGGAAATACCGCAATAGTTGTTGCAGTCGCTTCTGTCGCCTTTGATTTTATAAAGGGTAACGATGTTTGCGTCTTTCATATCTTGTGGTACTGATTTTTCTTTCCAACAGAGCTGAAATATTGCATACATTTCTGGGATGATTGTTTCTGTGCAACATTTTAAAATTTCAGGTGGAATACTATCTTTTCCAGAGGCCTTGCCGGATTTGAGAGAGTCTAGTGCTTCGCTGATTTCTGTGAGGCATGGTTCGTTATCCAGGGCATGCATGGCGGACTGTTGATCGATGGCTTCCAGAGCTTCTTCACTGACAGTGTTATCCACTGAGTATAGCTCTGAGTAGTGTTCTACCCAGCGATCCATTTATTTCGCTCAATCTTTAATGATTACCCCCTCAGTTGATCGTAAAGGGGCCATCTTATTTCTTGATGGACCAACAGCTTGCTTGATGCCTTCGTACATTCCTCTTATATTTCCAGTGTGTGCACAAGTTTGAATTTGAGCAGAGAGCTGTAGCCAGTACCTGTTCGCACATCTTCTTGCCATCTGTTGTATACTATTTCTGGACGTTCGCAATGCCTGCAATGTTTTCGCTGAAGGTGATGTTTTATACATTGAGAATGCATGTCTGTCAGAGTCTCACATGGAGTCGGTAGGAACATAAAGATAGAAGGGAACTAGAGAAGGGACACAACCCCAATACAAGGGAGACACACTCGAATGCTCGAACAATCTAGAGCCTTCGAGAAACATAGGTCAGTTCGCCTACAGCTCCGTGGACACGCTGACCGCGTGCCAGGACCTGTTCCACGAGAAGCTCGAGGAGAGTTACAGCCCGTGTCCGAGACACGTTAGAGGGCAGACGCCGACTGGACATCGAACAAGCAACAGGGCTTAACTTAAGGGGGACTTGATAGATTGAATACAAGTGTATTTAGGAGTGTTACTCGCTAAATAGATAGATGATAGAGTGTGTTGTAATAATTATGTATGATGGCTTTATTGTGAACTCCTATGATCATGTTCGCCACGGAGCTGGCTGCGAAAACCATTCTTCGCCAGCTTACTGTAAATAAATCATGTCAGATAGTATCAGAACGGAGTTTGTTGCCTGTATGAACCCAAGTTTCATTCCCCTAGGTATCTAGGACGTTGACAGGCTATTTGGGGGCCACGCCGGTTTTGGCAAGCACAAGCTTCACTTTCCCGACAGCTCTTGGTTTTGCCAAGTAAAATATATCAACTTTCATACATAACAAAGTCTAGAACTTTGCAGCTACTATCGTATCATCTATTAATGAGCTATTGTAGTCCCTCTAGAAAAGTAATTAAATAATGATGTTCATGAAATTTGACATTGACATGACTGGACAATTACAGTGACAATTACTAATTTTTTTTTATTCCAACATCAGATTGTTCCGCGAAAGATTGTGTGTATGTAAACTGTCCTCCAGCAGTGGCGAGAAAACAGGAGAACCAAACAACACTACAGCCAAGAAACCAGTAAATAAGATAAGTCCCATTTCATGCTCATTGTATCCCTAAACGATACTCACCATTTTTTTTTCTCATTGATGTAACATTTTTTCTATGTATTGCTATTAATGATATATATATATGCAAATTTCATAACCATGTGAACTGGTTCGTTAGAAAGTTTGAATGTAAACATTAAGGGATATAACCAATTTTTGTACACCTCAATTTAACATTAGCTAAAGTTACAAGATGTCAACATTAGAACACTGCATCGAATTAGGAATTAAATTAGGTTATACCGCCGATAAACTTTCAGAATGGGCACAAAAGACACATTTAGAAAACATAGCACGAGAAGATAGGGCAGCGGAAAGAGAAGAGAAAAAGATGCAAGCGGAAAGAGAATAGAAAAGATGCAAGCGGAAAGAGAAGAGAAAAAGATGCAAGCAGAAAAAGAAGCTGCTAGCAAACAAGCTCAATTAAACGCAGAAATAAAAAAGTTAGAGTTAGAAACATAATTAAAATTGAAACAAATGGAAATTGACTCCAACTTAGAAATTTCAGTAAACAAATTAAGGAGCAAAGAAGAGGAACAAAAATACAACAAATATAAAGGCTTAATCAAACCGTTTTGTTCCGGGGATTCAATAAGTGCATGCTTAGAGAAGTTCGAGTGTTTGATGTCATACCATAACGTTTCAAAGGTCGATTGGGCGTTTATTTTGATGAGAAATTTAGCATTAGAGCCCTTAAAAGTGATAGAAACAATTCCACAAGACACGAGGAAAGATTACGACTATTTAAAACAAAGAATACTACAACATTTTTCACTAGATACAGCAGGCTATCAGTTGCAGTTTTCAAAATTGGCGCCATCACCCAACCAAACGTTCATAGACTACGTGTCTACAGTCCAAGATATTTGTACAAAATGGATAACCTCAGCAAAAACAAATAACAACTATGATAAACTAAAAGACCTAATAATAATGGATAAGATCATGAACACCATACCAACTCCTTTCTCGAAATTTCTAAGACAAAGTGATTGTAAGACTATCCAAGAAATCGAAAATAGAGGTAGTGCATATTTCACAGCTAACCGTGATATTTTTCAACTAAATATGAGTCAGAATGAAACAGCAGCTGTCACAAACAAATATTCAAAACCAAATGAAAATAGGTTCAAACAACGCTCTAAATTTACAAAACCAGTCCTGTGTCAATACTGTCACTTGACCCACGAACAGTACGCAATTTGTGATAAATCACCAACGTATCCACATCACCTTCAAATGATGGTGGAAAAACAAAAGAACAAAAGAAACGTGTATAAGAGAGCGGTCAAATGCTACTTTTGTCTAGCTTACGGGCATTATTCAGGACTTTGCGACGGTCGCAAGATGATGAAGCAAGCCAATGCATCATTAGTAGATACATCTACAGATGAAGAAATCGAAGAACTGAATGAATGCGACATCCAGAATGAAAGTGCGAATGAGTCAGGGAATGCTGTAGAAATCATTAACACCATCAATAACAACACCTGCAATACGTGCAGAAAATTTCAGTTGGATACCACCTTGGAATGTGGCCATACAATTTGTATATCCAACGAAATAGCCAACGCAGCCTTAACATCAAAAGGCAAGTTAAAATGTGTGCAAGGATTTGTTAATAACAAACTATGTACAATCATTCGCGATAGCGGAACGACTCTTTGTGGAATTAAAAGAACATTAATTAATGACAAAGACTACACACACAACTACGTGACATGTCGCACATTCGCAGGCACCATCGAAAGATACCCCCTAGCGCTGGCCGAAATTCAGACACCTTTTCTTTCAGGACAAGTGCTATGCGCAGTATTGGAAAAGCCTTGCGCAGATATTATACTTGGAAATCTTCCTAATATAAGATCCTGCTCTGAAGAAGAAATCAGAGAATGGAAACAGAAAAACTGCATCCAGAAAGCAAACAGTGATTCCAGAACTAAAGAACACATTTGCATGTCTCAAACTGCCAAAGGCACAAGGGAGACCACCGATGACGGAATTCGAAACGAATTCACAGAGGTGCATAAAACAGGGTCGGTCGAATCTTTCAATGACACCATCAGCATAAAACCTCGAATTGAGTATGCAACTGAAACACGAAATTGTGAACCTGTAAATGTGCAACAACAGACAGAAGACGCCAATGTAGTGACAAAACAAATGACGCACATAACCCACATAAACAACTCAACAGAGACAACAGGGGACACTAACCGTACTAACAAAAACGACATTGTCAATAACATCGATGACAATTCTACTTTAACGACACATTCTCTGAATAACAGAAACGACGAAGTCAACGACACAATAGCAACAACTCTTCGTAATCATAACAAACAGCTTGACGAGTCATTACAAACCGACTTGACTTCTTTAAAGTACTCTCAACCAAAATCATATTATCTGACAAACAACAATGACAAAAGCACAGCAACGACAGTACGCCGTAACGACACTACTACACAAGGCAAGGAATATAACTTCACATTACAGACAGTTTCTCGTGAAGACAAAACCGCAGTTACCAAACCAACAACTGAGAGAACTCATAAGTTCCAACTTTATGAGTCGAAACAATTTGTTTCTCTGAGAACTAGAAACAATTAAGGCATTAGTTCCAAGAAACATAACCAAGGAATGCAACGATATCCAAGGGACACTACTATTGACAAAGAAGTATTATTAGCAAACAAGTATCATCATATGTGTTCATCGCAAATTTATCATCGATCAAGGACACATAAAACTAAAATAGAAACAACACATAAAGCTGCAGAAAGTTATACAGATACAGAAATAACATCATCATGCAACATTCATGCAAGCAAACGGTATGCAAATAAACAAACACAAACAAGTGACTTCACACAAAATCAAAGTCAGGAACGTTTGCATACAAACAAACTGCGTTATCGCATGAACAAAAACACCAAACGATGCGGATCTAAATCCATCAGCACAAAGACTACCATGTTTAATTCACGATCCACCGATTTACCAGATAAATACAATTTCTTTGAAACACACACCTCAACCAACAAAAATAAACAATCACATTCACCAAGCAGTAGAATGAACAAAGGCAAATCACTGACACTCTTGCTACTTTTGCTGTTAACCCAACTTCAACCAACACTACTTACCTTTCAAAATGTATCTTTCAACACCATCCGGATAACAAACATATTTCCCATTATATTTACCATCTCATTTAGAGATCAATCAACATTGCGCCAAATTGAAAGAGCAAAAACCATGCTACATTTCATTAACGCCTGTTGGTGCAAAGCTTTTCATATAACTTTGGGATATGCCTATAGTAAATTTATTTTAACTCTTACATTATTTAGACTTATTTTTACATCGATACCTATACAATTATGTAGTTTGTGCAATTGTAAGAGTATCCGTTTAGGCAGTGTTTCCCAACCTTTTTTGTACCATGCCCCACTTAAGCCTTTCTAAAATTCATATTTCCCCCCCCCCCCCCGCCCCATGCCCCCCCCCCCCTTAACATATACATTATTTTTAATATTCAAAAATTGAAATGTTTACTAAAGAAACTTGAATGATAGGTTTTAGGAAGAAATCACTAGGTAATTATTGAGCAAACACAGTAAGTAAATTTTCAAAATCATATAATGGAGAACTGAAATTCAAGTACAAAATAATTTTAATGAAAAATTTTTCTATATTATTTTAATTATTAGTAATTATTTATTATTTAAATTTAGTGAGATCCTTGCGCTTGATGCTTGCTGCAAAGAGATCTTATGTCAGGTTCCAATTTAGTTAACTTCAGTCTCAAGTCTCCCCGTTTTGTTATATTCAGCCGATTTCTTCCATTTTCGAATTGCCCCCCTTAACAGTAAAATTGCCCCCCTGTGGGGCGTGGGCCCCACGTTGGGAAACACTGGTTTAGAGGATGCAATTTGCAAATTGAAAACCATTTTTTCGAATCCACCCATATTGAGAATACCAAACATAGATTTACCATTTATATTAACTACAGATGCAAGTGCGATCGCCATTGGAGGATGTCTGATGCAGGAATACGAACACGTGAGACACCCAATCCTGCATGTCAGCCGTGAACTGAAAACGGCGGAAACCAAGTCTTCCACAGCTAAATTGGAAACATTAAGTTTGGGTTTGTGTGTGTGTCGTTTATCTAAGTTCCTCTTAGGTTCCCATTTCGTTGTTCTGACGGATAATTCGCCACTGCTGGTGATGAAAGAAGGCAACCCCAAGAACCATCGATTAGCAAGATGGTGTCTTCTTCTTCAGGATTTCGACTTTGAAATCCGTCACATTAAAGGTACGGATAATATAATACCTGACATATTATCACGATCTTACATGAATGGGCAGATTACGTGAAAAACCTTTATGACGATAACAGAGACGAACAGTATAATGTTCAAAATAATAATGAAGGACCAGCAATTTTGAAGATGGAGGTTCAGAATGCTCTTAACCACATGAAATCTGGCAAGACCCCCGGTTCAGACAGCGTCACAACAGAAATGATTAATGCTTTAGAAGAATATGGAATAGATAAAGTTACCAGTCTGCTTAATACAATATATGATACTGGAAATATACCTCAGGAGTTATGTAAATCTGTATTTATTGCAATCCCAAAGAAATCGGGAGCCTTGGAATGTGATCAACATCGAACAATTAGTATAATGAGCCACATCACAAAGATTTTGCTAAGAATTATCATGCAAAGAGTTAGGAGGAAAATACAACCTGAAATAGGAGAAGAACAATGTGGGTTTGTGGAAGGCAAGGGTACAGTAAATGCTGTGTATATACTGAGAACCATAATCGAACGTTCTATAGAAGTAAACAAAGATCTACACCTTTGCTTTATTGACTACACAAAGGCTTTTGATAAAGTGAGACATGTCAAGATGATAAGGATGCTTGAAGATCTACAAATTGATGGAAAGGATCTTAGACTTGTAAAAAACATATATTGGAAACAGCAAGCTGCCATAAGAGTTGATAATGAAGTAAGCCAATATCAGCCTATTAAAAAGGGCGTGAGACAGGGATGTGTAATGTCTCCAGATCTGTTTTCCCTGTACAGTGAAAGTATTTTCAGAAATATTGAAGATATGGAAGGAATCAACATTGGGGGACGATGCATCAATAACATTAGATATGCAGATGATACAGTCTTGATTGCAGACAATGAACAGGACCTGCAAAATTTAGTAGATGCGATTGTTACACACAGTGAACAACTAGGGTTAGAATTAAATTGTAAAAAGACACAGATTATGGTCGTCACTAGGAAGGACGTAATACCACAATGTAATATACAAGTAGATGGGAATATTCTTCAACAAGTGAGTAGGTACAATTATCTCGGAACAGTAATAACATCTGATGGGAGATGCTTTGAGGAGATTAGAACAAGAATCGCCATGGCAAAAGTAGCCTTTAGCAAGATGGAAAACATATTGACCAATAAAAAGATGTCAATTGAAACGAGAAAGAGAGTGTTGAGATGCTACATAGAACCTGTACTTTTATATGGATGTGAAGCGTGGACAATGAGCAGTCAGGCTGAAAAACATCTGATGGCTGTAGAGATGTGGTTTCTGAGGAAAATGCAAAGAATACCATGGACAGCCAGAAAGACTAATGAACAAGTCCTTCAAGAAACAAATGAAGATCGTAAATTGATTAGAGAAATTAGACGTAGACAGTCAAAATTCTTTGGGCATGTTATGAGAAGAAATGGATTGGAGAATTTGGTGACAACTGGTAAGATCGAGGGGAACAGACCAAGGGGAAGGCCTAGAAGCAAGTACCTGGATGGCTTGGCCTTGTGGCATGGTCGAGACAGAAACACGGAGCTGATCCATGACTCTGGTGAACGAGTGAGATGGCAGAACATGACCGCCCACGCTTACCGGCATGGCACATGATGGATGGATTATCACGACTAACCAATGCACCAGCAGATTAACACTATTTACATTAATTAGTGGCCATATGATAAGCTGTGATATTTTAGTCTGTTGCATAAAAGAGTGTACCTCTACACTTACTGTAGAACTTTATTTTGGAAGTGTCGACAGCTGATATATTACTCTACTTATAGCTATCACAGACATGAAACTTTGAGAACCTTTAACTATATTGAGCCACAGTGGCAATTAGCAGTACATCAAAAACATTCCGAACTGTGGATATTAACATTTGCGAAGTTATTTCATCAATCACTGAACTAAAAGGTACCATGCGAATATTAATAACTGTGCATACGCGTGATTTCAATTGACTCGCAAACTAACGGAACAGAACATCGCACATACAAGCAGCGATATACTATGAATATTACGACATATGAGAGATAACACAGGAATGTGACACCAAAACGTTACCTACGAACTGTAAAACATTATTGAAACAGCACACGGACGAAAGAACGACAACACACGGATCGTCGTTGGAGTTAATTAATTTAATGTTATTAGTTAAATATGTATTACATTTGTGCTTTGTTGTATACAGAAAATATGTGAACATGTAAATTGTACATTTTCTATCATAATATGTCACAAACATTTTCATTCATAGTTAAAACTTTCTCCCACTACAATTGTTGCAATTTAACTTATAAACCATTTCTTATCACCAGTACAGATAGTATGGAATGTACGGACACTATATTGAGCTGGAGCGGCCGAAGAACTAACCCGGGAGCTGGTTGAATATCAAATGGATATAACAGCAATTCAAGAAATAAGGTGGCCAGGAGAGGGTACTTTAGAGCAAAATGGAATGATTGTAATATATGGAGGAAACACCCAAAATAAACATGAATTAGGAACAGGATTTGTCATCAAAAAAGAGTTATGGGGGAACGTTTTAAACTTTAAAGCTTTTAATGACAGGATTAGTAAATTACGAATAAAAGGTAAATGGAAAAATATAACGATGATTAATGTACATGCACCTACTGAAGAGAAAGAAGATGATATTAAAGAAGACTTTTATAATGATCTGGAAGATGTCATAGAAGAAACCCCCAAACAGGACATCCTGATTGTGCTGGGAGACTTCAATGCAAAAATAGGTAGAGAGCAAACTAATAAAAAAGTGGCCGGTATGGAAAGCCTACATACAACTTCAAATGATAATGGATGGAGAGTCATCAACCTGGCAGAAGCCAAAGGACTGCAGGTTAGCAGTACCAGACTACAAAGAAAGGATATACACAAACAAACTTGGAAATCATGTGACAAGAGAACCTATAATCAAATAGATCACATTTTAATTAACAACAGAAATGCATCAAACATACAGCAAGTCAGAAGTTATAGAGGAGCTGAGTGCCACAGTGACCACTTCCTCGTTGGAGCAAAATTTAAAATAAAACTTAAGAGAGCTTTCTATACTAAATTACAAAGGTTACACCCAACATAACAGAGAAAAACTGCAAGACATTACAGTCAAAGAGAAATTTACAGATGAAATAAAATGTAAACTTGAAACTCTGCACAACCCTTTGGAAGAAAGCATTGACCAAACTTGGTTGAACATGAAGAATACAATTCAGTCTACCGCAGAAGAATGTCTCGGTGTGTTAACCACGCATAGAAAGAACAGATGGTTCAATCAAAAATGTGAAGAAGCAGTCATTATGAAGAAGAATGCCAGACATGTATGGTTAAATGACATCAATAACATCCAAAAGGAAGAGCATTATAGAAATGAATGTAAAGAGGCTACAAAAATAGTCAGACAGCAGAAGCGAGAATATATGAGTAATATAATCAAAGATATGGAAACTAATCACCAGAAAAATGAATCCAGAAATTTTTTTTAAAGAACTGAAGTCAATGAAACGAGGGCACCAACAAAACACATATGGTTTAAAAGACAAAAATAGGAATATGATAAATACCAATGAGGAAATGTGCAACACATGGAAAGAATATTTTATTGAATTACTAAATTGTGAAGCTCCAAGTAACATTTTCTCACAGGAAGAGGTTCTAACATGCGAACCACAAATTGAAGAACCTACATTTGAAGAAATCTTATATGTAATCACACGACTTAAAAACAATAAGGCAACTGGGACTGATGGAATTGCTGCTGAATTTATAAAGGCAGGTGGCCATGCATTACATCTAAAGCTATACGAACTAATAATAAAAATCTGGAGGACAGAAGAATTACCCCATGACTGGAAAGAGTCATTATTGATACCTATCTTTAAGAAAGGAGACAAGTTCCAATGTGGAAATTATAGAGGAATATCACTACTGTCCACAAGCTATAAGATACTATCCGCAGTATTACTAAATAGACTAAAACCATATTCAGAAGACATATTAGGTGACTACCAGGCGGGTTTTAGACAAAACAGATCAACAATAGATCAGATATTTATCTTACGACAAATAGCCGAGAAACATTGGGAATATAAAAGAGATCTCCATAACATTTTTGTGGATTTTAAAAAGGCTTATGATAGTGTCCATAGGAATAGTCTATGGAATGCTATGCAGGAATTTGGAATACCAAGGAAGTTAATCAACATGACCAGACTATGCATGGAAGATACTTATAATATAGTAACATATAAAGGCAGGAAATCAGACCCCTTCCAAATAACATCTGGCTTGAAACAGGGTGATGCACTATCGCCGCTACTCTTCAATCTGGCTCTAGAGAAAGTTGTAAGGAAGGTAAAGGAGGAATGTGATATCGGAGGAACATCCAAGCTGCTTGGTTATGCAGATGATATAGATATTATAGGGCAAAGTGAACGAAAGACATTGGAAATATCGACTCACTTAAAGGAAAAAGCCCAACAGATGGGGCTGGTTATCAACCAAGATAAGACAGAATATATGGTAATTTCAAGAGACGGAATGGCTAGAAACTCTGGCCACATACAAATAGATAATATGACCATTAAAAGAACGGAAACATACAAATACCTGGGTACGATCTTCAACTGCTCCAACATCATAAGGGAAGAAATACAAACTAGAATCAACTCTTGAAATAAGATATACTATGCACTACAACATCTACTAAAATCAAAGGCGCTATCTCGTAACACCAAAATCACAATATACAAAACACTGATCAGACCAGTTGTGCTGTATGGCTCTGAAACCTGGAGTACAACGAAAGGAGACGAAGCCTTGTTACAAACCTTTGAGAACAAAATTTTAAGACGCATCTTTGGACCCATTAGGGATACACAAAGTGGAGAGTGGAAAAGAAGAAGTAACAAAGACATTTATGATCTGTTTAAGTCCCCGCTAATCACTGGTATCATGAAGACTAATAGACTACAATGGCTGGGGCATATAGAAAGAATGGAAGATAATAGGGAAACAAAACTCGCTTACACTCAGGAAATAAATGACCGTAGACCCCGAGGTAGACCAAGAAGGCGGTGGAGAGATAATACATGTACAGACCTACAAGCACTTGGAATCAACGACTGGCAAGAGAAGGTCCACCATGGAGACGGATTGTATTTGCAGCAAAGAACCTCAATGGCTCGGAACGCTGAAGAAGAAGAAGAAGAAGTACAGATAGTACTTGACGCTTTGAATATAGCATATCGCCAGTTTCCTTTTTTCTAAGGGCAACAACAATTACCTCACCTTAATGTGTATATTTTAACAAATTATCATATTGAATGAAAGGTGTGCGAATCAGAGAGTGAATGAATTAAATGAGAGACAAATTGTACGCAAAAAGTATTTATTTTAATTTGTCTGCGTTTTGAGTGTAAAATGTAACACTTGTCTAAAATTGTGTATACATGTTTAGTGTTAGATAAAATAGGTTCACTCTAAGAATCACTGTTTGAATACCCTGTACATGCGTTACACAAATAGACGTAATTCATGACAAGGGATATTCCAGCTCGTGACACTTAGAGATGTACTACACACCACATACACACAGGTAGCACACACTTTAGACATTAGGTAGGACATACTCATAAAACTAAACACAAACAATTAAATCACACACATGTTTATTAGAACAAGTAACAAAGCAGTAAACACACTAACAGGCAAACAAGAACATAAGTAGTTACTTGGGAGAAAACAAGAGTGCATATATATATATATATTAAGCACTATAAAACATACGGAAGTAAAAGTGTATCAAAATACACATTCAGGACAAGAATTGCAAGTGTTCTTAAATAAGCCAAGACAATTTGTCTTGTTAAACCTCTCTAACACAGAGTTTAATATCTGGGTAGCAAATGGATACTTGAGAAGGGCGCGGTTGCAAGTACAACTACAAGCGTCAGGGTACTTCGGTCGGATAAGCATGTTTAAGGATATGGAAGAGATAGGGGCTCTTCAGCAATCATCCTGGATTGCTGTACGGGGAAATACATGAGTTAATAGTGCAAATATATAGATGGCCAGGTTCCCATCCACGAAACTACCAAACACCAACTTCATGTGATCCTATGACAGAATTAGTGCAGACTAATTACCATATACTAACCCATAGAAGAGGGGGAGGGGAACCCCTGTCAGAGTCTCACATGGAGTCGGTAGGAACATAAAGATAGAAGGGAGCTAGAGAAGGGACACAACCCCAATACAAGAGAGACACACTCGAATCTAGAGCCTTCGAGAAATATAGGTCAGTTCGCCTACAGCTCCGTGGACACGCTGACCGCGTGCCAGGACCTGTTCCACGAGAAGCTCGAGGAGAGTTACAGCCCGTGTCCGAGACACGTTAGAGGGCAGACGCCGACTGGACATCGAACAAGCAACAGGGCTTAACTTAAGGGGGACTTGATAGATTGAATACAAG
Organism: Cepaea hortensis; assembly: GCA_963921405.1. Lineage (NCBI taxonomy): Eukaryota > Metazoa > Mollusca > Gastropoda > Stylommatophora > Helicidae > Cepaea > Cepaea hortensis. The sequence goes on along the minus strand of OY992876.1, from coordinate 490,016,261 downwards.
TGTATTTAGGAGTGTTACTCGCTAAATAGATAGATGATAGAGTGTGTTGTAATAATTATGTATGATGGCTTTATTGTGAACTCCTATGATCATGTTCGCCACGGAGCTGGCTGCGAAAACCATTCTTCGCCAGCTTACTGTAAATAAATCATGTCAGATAGTATCAGAACGGAGTTTGTTGCCTGTATGAACCAAGTTTCATTCCCCTAGGTATCTAGGACGTTGACAATGTCTCTTTATCTCCAGGACTGGGAGCATCTCGTCAGAGTGTGCTTCAAACCAGTCGGTTGACTTAGTTTGCTTCTTGCCAAATGTTGATAGTGCTGTATTGTAGATGGTGTCGCGAAAATGACTCCATCTGTCGGTGGTATTTCCGTTTGTGGGGCCAGGCAGAGTATCCGCTAGAGCCTGCATGAATTTGTTGATCTTCTCTTGGGGTGTAGCTGGTGTCAATGTGTGGTCTTCCTTCTGTAGATTCTCTTGGGCTTTATCTTCACCTTGCTGGAGACGAGTGAATGGTCGGTGTCGCAGTCAGCACTATGATAGCTGCGAGTCAGCCGTACATTGTGGAGATTGCTGCGTTTAGTGAGCACCAGGTCGAGTTGGTGCCAGTTCTTTGATCTGGGGTGCCTCTATGACACATTGTGTTGAGGTTTCGTGTGAATGCTGCTTCCCGCGGTGTCACCGCTTTACGCAGTGCTGAAGTGACCTCTTCAGGGCACAAGCCTGGGCAATGGAAATCGGAGAACCAGCTGTTGCCCAGTAGCAAATTCCCCCTCTCCACGTCGCCGATGTTGACCAAGGGAAAGGCAGTAGCCAATGCAGCTTGGCATCGGTGCCGTCGCAGGAGTTGCCAGAACTATGTTGTTTACAACATGGAACTGCCTTAGGGACTCCATCTCCGGATTTGTCCTCAGGGTTTAATCCCGAAGCCTTTCCATATGGGTATACCCGCAAGGCAGCGGAGGTTTGATATTTAGAGTTCCCTCTCTTAGAAGAGACACCAACCGAGGCTGACGAGCCTCCTCTGCCCGGGAATCAATAAGGAGGGAAGTCTACCATTCTTCCTTCCTGGCAGTGACCGTACTGATCGGATGACCGTAGCCATTGTCTCTACTGAGAGATCCCCTGCCCACCGTCACTGACTTGAAACCATAACCAACAACTATCTGTCGGCTGCTCCCAAGTCCAATCCACCACCTGATCTCATGGCTTGTTACTCTGTTGGGGGGGGGGGGGGCTAAACGGGTACACTACATGAGTGAAGTAGGGGTAATATCCTAATAAGGGAATGTCCATCCCTAGTACACAAAGACTGGGGTGGCGGAGAAGGCGGATTGATCTAAATAGATCAACGGCTTCAAAAGTGAAACAGCAGAGTGTGTGGCACACATGAGGCGTGTTCAGGATACTTCTTCTTCTTCTGCGGTCGTCCGGATGTTTTTTCCGGATGTGACTGCGTTGTGCCTGTTTACAGCAGAGCTGCGTTCTTGCGCCGTTAGGCCGACACATCCGACTTCTGCGGGCATTTGTTTACCGGGTTAACCTTCCCGTGGGTGTTCAGGATACGATAGTGAACATGGCTGGCCATCGTGGAAGAGATTGGGACCTCACCATGTATTATCCCAAAGACAGCAATGGTAATTCGACAAAGATCATCAATGAACATCACAGTTAACGGGCAGATACTAGAACAAGTATTAAGTTTCTCCTATCTTGGACATATAATAACAGATGGTGACAGAAGTTAAATAGAAATCAAAAAGAGAAATTATAGTTTAGAATAGTTTTATACAGGGCAGCACGTTTGTCCCTTTCGTCTTCCAGAGACTTCCGAAGACGGGTAATCTCTTGAATGCGATAGGTAACACAGTCACTCATCTCAAACGAGGGATACAGCTACATTATTCTTTTCGCATCAAGCTTATCCTCACTTCTTCAACTGAGTGATTAAATGTTAAACGCGAACGGCGATAACCGGCCCTGTAGTGAACAAAAGACGGAAAAAAGCATTGGTGGTATTAATGATGATTTCACCCACCCCAACCTCAGCGAGCTCTACTATAATGACCGTCTGTGTCGCACGGATCGACCACGTCCCGTCTGCCGCGGAAGTGATGAGAGCAATATGCCTGGCGGCCGTTGACGCACTCCATTTAACAGAGACCCCAGGAAGGACTGGGACAGCCTCATTCTGCGCCACAGCCCCATTAGCTAGCTTGAGATAGATGGTTGACTCCTTAAGAGGCTTGCTAAGCAAATCAAGGTCAGGTTTAAACTCCGTGGTGGCCTTTAAGCAGTATCTAGTCCCCTGGGCTTTAGCCTTAGTCACCCCTAATGCATAGAAAAGAGGCTTGGCGCACTGCATTTCAGAAACGAGTGGTAGTTCACAACAGGGGGCTTGTTGGTACGTATGACCGTCTTGCAGGCTTGATAACTCACAAACGCCTTACACATGTTGGTTAGCCTGATAAGTATTCCATTGGGCTCAACGTGAGCATATCCCGTCCAAAGCTCAAGCTGCAGATCCCTGTTTTCGTCGTCAGGATGGTCAATGGCTGCACGAGCATAGACCCCCTGGGGAGTGATCTGGAGGCCATAGATCTTGTAATTATGGCCCGGCTCCCGAAATTCGATAGTGTCGGTCAAATCAGCAGAGGTGAGGGTAGAGCAGGCTCTAGGACGATGCCGGCTGTACCTTCTGAATCAGCCATTGCGTTGTTTGATGTGGAGTACGCAGCTTAAATATGCCAGCGGCACGGCGTTGCCTTTTTTATCACGGACTGAAAGTCTAATATCGATTAGAGTTCCAGTCTCCAACCTCTTATAATGAGGGACAGAGAAAATTTCGTATCTCCCTTGATTACATTCCAAACGGGCACAACCCGGAGGAGTGTGAAGGGAAGCAAATTATGACGGTTCTCATATGATTATAGACCTTCGAGATGAATGTACAACGCCTTATATATGATAAGATTAGGAAACTTCGTCGCATAGAATATAAACACCTCATCGAACATATTACTTCAGTCGTCTAAGCCTAACCCAAGAGTGTGGCCTACCCCTCCCCACCCAAAGGCCACCCCCGGTTTTAAAAAACCGAGACTTACAAGTCCAGTTCCGGGTTAAGCGATGGAGAGAGCTTCCGTGGCTCAAATAATTGCTTGTTTAGGGCGCGTACATCATAATACCCGTCAGGAATAACGACACTCTCCTCACCAAGGGTGAAACAATTATTTTTCAGCTTCTCGGAAATAATAACCCACGTGGGGTAGAACAACAATTCCACCATAGCCACTTCTAGGTCACCATCGTGATTGTCTAGGACAGGGTTGAGGGGGATGGGTCCCCCATGTTGGACGTTGCTTAACATATTAACATGGGTAATAATGACCCCAAATACCTGACGGACGCCAGCACCCACCACCAGAGAATGTTGGATAAATCAGCAAAGGTAGAGCATGCTCTAGTGCGATGCCGACCAGGACCTTCTGAATCATTCATTGTGCCATCTGATATGGAGCACACAGCCTAGATACTTCGTCACCCTTTTCATCTCGGACCGAAAGTCTAATATCCCCTACCGTTCCAATTTCCAGCTTTTTATAATGAGGGACAGAGAAAATCTCATGTCTCTTAATACATTCCACCTTTTTAACGAGCACAGCTTGAAGAAGTGTGGAGAGAAGTGAACTGTGGTGGTTCTCATATGACGACAGACCCCCGAGATGAATGTACAACTCCTTATATCTTATAGGTTTAGAAAACAGCGTCCCATACCTCACCTGAACCAACCCATATGTAGTCAATGCCTCACTATCAGGAGTGAACCAAAGAAGGTCGCCTAGCCCTTCTCCCCACTCAAAGTCCACCCCACATTTTAAACCACCAATAGCTACAAGACCAGTTGCTGGGTCAAGTGCTAGAAATAGTTTCAGAGGCTCAAAAAACTTGTTGAGGGCGCACATATCATAATACCCGTTGGGAATAATGACGATCTCCTCACCATGTTTGAACCAATTGTTATTTACATCCATGGCAATATTAACCCTCCTGGGTAGAACAACAACAACTCCACTAGCACAGCCTCCAAGTCACTACAGCGATTGTCTAGGATCGGGTTGAGGGGGACAGGTTCCCCATTTTTGACGTTGCTTAGCGTGATATACATATTAGCACGGCTAATAATAATGACCTCTTACAAATTCAGTAAGGACGTCAAATACCCGACGGGTGGGGCATACCCGTTAGCGATAATAAAGGAAGGTGGGATACAGGTAAACCCCCAATGAGCCTTTCAGACACAGTTCCCCAACGTGGAGTTAGACCAAATCGTACAAGCCTGGTACAGCAAGCCGATGCAATACTGGCAAAACCAAGTCAACTTCGCTATATGGTGTGCCACAGCGGGCTGTGGGGTTTCCGCGCAGGTGCATCTGTCCGACCCTGACCCACTAACGCGAGCCGACTTCATATTCCACGTCTACTACCAGATTCGCCGAATCCTCAAAGAAATGTGTGTGGTCTGCACACAAGACCAGGGTTGGGCCGCCCATGAAAATCCCTACGATATAAGAGCCTTTCAGCGCATATGCGCAGAATTCGGGATTTCCCAGAATGATAACTGGAGACGGAGCGGTTTGAATAACGGGTTGGGAAGGGTATACATTTACTAGGCGAACAGTGGTTATCCCGCCCTGAATGACGACCAAGGCGGTATATGTGATCCAAAGCGACTATCGTTCACGCAAAAGACAGCGAACAATGTCCTACACATAGAGTACATCTCGCAAGATGATCAGAGGGGGGGGGGGGGGGGGGGGGTTGAGAGTATCGTATAAATGACAGCATTCGAACCTACGTGTGGACCATCTTGGGGGCTCTGGCTCAGACTAGAACATGCATTCTGGAAATTGGGACGGCGTTTGATGCCCAGAAACAATTTCTGGCACTGGTAGAAGACGCCATCTCTGCGCCCGTTTATCTCGTGGTGGCCATTAAACGGTATCAGGATGTGCTACAAAACGCGAGCTCAAAAGTTAAATAGGTCTTTGGAACGGGGTTGTACATTTCCCCCAGCGACATGCTGTTCCGAATTGGTCAGATAGCCGGGTATAACAACATGATCGTCATCACAGAGCCAGGCCTAAAGCGTGGCCTGAATACTGCCGTCAATGCCACAGACCCTACGGTTGAGCTGCCCAGCCAGCGCATCCGGAACCGGCGATGCAGCCCACCGCCATAACTGATAAGGCACCAGGGCTGCAGCACCAAAACGAAAAGATCGCACTCATTGTTGGGGGTATCGCAGTCGGTATAGTAGCCCTATGTCTTCTTCGTTAGCCACTCTCATATAGCCAGCAACAGCAAGCCGCCGAGCGCAATCACTAATGCCCAGAGATTCCCAGCCAGCCATAACACAGTCTTACTCAAGAAGTTAAGGAGCAGGAGATAATACCACCTATGATTCCCGGGAGAGCTGCTGCGGCATTACCAGCTAGCATGGCCAGAAGGCTCGCTAGGTCTTTCAGCTTCTGCCGAATCCATTCTTTAGCCCCAGGGCCAGGTGGCGGTCCAGGTGGTGGGGAAGTCGGTGACCACCACCACCTCCGCTGCCGCCAGTAATGGCTGGGGTGATAGTGGAAATTAGGAGAATGCTCGCTATGGTGATGCCTTGCTATCGGAACAGAGTCCGCAGCTTCTCACCTAGTGTGGTGTCTTCATTGACCACCCGATGAATGTTTTCACGGATCTGGTTGAATTGGCTGCGCAAGTCTTCGTGAAAATCAGAGACCTCCACTAAAGACCTCTTCTTAGCTTCTTCTATATCTGCAATCTTTTGCTCTTGAAAGTTCCTGCTCTCCTCATTGGGTGATATCATCATTTTCCGCCGCCGTCTGGCGATCTCCATATCTTGCTTCTCGACAATGACGATGTAGCTGGTGAGATTATCTTTAATCGTTGTCACCGATTTGTCAAGCGCCATGATCCCCCGGAGTTCAATCACTCGAGGTAGGCCTTTCTGCCCCAGATACCGGTCTACTACTTGTGATGTTTCTAAAACCCACTGCATTTCTGGGCTCGGCATGGCACGTTCTAAGATATTGCCAAAACTTGAAGCTATTTGTGGGACATCACGAATATCCGCACCACCTAGAGCAGCTTGTTCCTGCGCCAGAGAACTATCAGTCTGCTCGAGGAGGGTGACAGCCTTTGGTGGTAGTTTGTCCACAAACTCCAATGCAATTCTGATACTCGTTTTTAAGCTACTCAAAGCTAAAGGCATGCCATCCTCTAACCGTGTAATCCTTTCTCTCCCAACATTGAGCGCGTTCCTGTGACCCAACTTAATTGCAGTATAATCTACGCTTGTTAGGGACCTCATACCCCACTTCGACTCCACCCTGTTAAAATAGTCAATATTGGCACTCTTTTCTAGTTCCACCTGTAAGTTGGGGTTTGGTCGTTCCCCCCCCCCTCCCCTGACAGCCACTCGGCATTAACAATGCGGGGATTATCGATATCAAAGTCATCGATGAAGCCTGTCTTCACCTCGCCCGTTTCAGGCGGCCCCTCTTCGCCACCGAAAACGGTCAACTCAACTCTATCCATATTAGATATTGCTACAAAGCAACAACAATAGTCAGTTAGCCATGTCTTCAAGTGCATCTGGTCGTAAGCCTAACCCTTACCGCCTCCCCCGGGAGCCGCTCGGTGTGAAAGGATTGTGGCAAACGATCATGGTGAACAACAATCCATCTACGATCGGCCCGAAGCAACAGCTACTAGTTCGTTTCTCCAATCTCGGTGCACACGATGTTATCGTGCCTGAGTCGGTGCGTCTGGCATTCAATATCGCCCTTAGCTCCCAGGACGTCAACCGGTTCGTCGTTCAGAACCTCGGCCGAGCACTGGTTCAAAAGCTGACCGTTAGACTCTCCGGCAACGAAGTCTTCTATCTTGTGGACAGTGACGTCTACAACGTCTACCTGGATTTTTGGAAGAGTAGATCGGAATGGGCGAGCGCGATGTATCAAGGCATTGATACAAGCACCGACATGAACGTGACCAAGGCGCATGTTGGCGCAGCGGATGCTCTCGTCATGCCCCCGGCAATGCGGCAGACGTACCCATCGCTAAGGTCTACAAAAACAGGTATTACATACCACTAGACTTTGAGCTGCTTAAAACGCATGCGCCCTTCTACCAATCTGCTCATATTGATCGGCTGGAGATTGACTTGACCTTTAACGAGGTTTCTCGCGTGATTTGCGCAACTGGCAAAGATGCCAGCAATTCTAAGTATTCCCTAGAAAACATCTGTCTCGAGTACGAAGTGGTCACTGGCCTGGCTAATTTGGAGCATGGATGAAAACCGTGTGGTGGTGTTATACTAGTTCAGTGGTTCACAACCGGTGGGGAATTCCCCCCTCCCCAGGGGGGAATTTTAGGGTTTCCAGGGTGGGGGGGGGGGGGAATGAAGATCATTTCAAGATCGCGTTAATACTAGAACAGATTACTTGATAGTGCTTTCCCCTTCATACTTTACAGTTATGCACGTCTCATTCTTCTAAAATTCATTTTATAAAGTAAGTAGACCCACAAATCACGTTTTATGTGGATTCTAGACCTGTTTTAACATATTTACCTTCCATTTTTACGTATACTGTGTAAGGTTGGGGGATTTTTAGGTAGGAAATATTAAAGGGGGTAATGACGTTCTGAAAATATGGTGAAGGGGGGCACGGGCCAAATTTTTGATAGGATTGGGGGGGGGGGAATGATGTTCTGAAAATATGGTGAAGGGGGGCACGGGCCAAAAAAGGTTGAGAACCACTGTACTAGCGGGTCCTACGGCATAGACGGATCCTTCAGAAAAAGGAGGACTCGATATGGAACATCAGTCTGAACATGCCCTGTAAGTCTTTGAAAGGCATTCTCCTATTATGGGAGGATCCCGCCAACCACAAGGATTTTGCACGCCAAATAGAGTTGTTTTATAACCCACAGATCACCAAAGTTGAAGGCATTGTGGAAGGACAAACCAATCAACTATTTGCTCACGGCTTAGCGCCACACCAGCTCTGGGACGAAGCGAGGAAATTCTTTGCCGGTGGCCTCAAAAGACACCCTGAGACAAGCGCAGTCGCCAAAGAGCTAGGATTGTTCGATGTTAGTCTACGCAAGTACTTGACGACACAATTATGCTTGTGGCTGGACTTCCGGACCTCCGACGATGACCATCTTCACAGCAGCGGCCGGCGTGTAGAGAACAGCTCTGAGGGCATCACTCTGCAGATCACGAAAGAGGCTGAACCGGCGGGGCCACTGTACTGCTACGTTTATTTGGTTATGGACGGACAGCTGAACATTGACACCGGGAGGTTCGTTAGTGCTGTTTATTAATAGAGTTCCCGCTTAAGCCACAGACGGCCATCATCACAGGCCCCACATCGTGTGGTTAAACCGAATTCATTCTCGACCTCCTGGGAGGCCCGTACCGGGGCGTTTTCGAGCATATTGTCATTGCTTGCCCTTCGGTACGATATAATGAAACATACCGGGCCCGGCCGTGGGTGTGGTCAGATTCCGAGGTCTTCATCTTTGACCCCGGTGAATGACTGTTCAGATGGCTGAAAGCCTTCTATAAAATGTTTCAGAGGACGCCGACCTTATACATCATTGATTACTGCAGCTCAGAGGACGCTATTGCTCAGAAGAGGACTATGTTGGCTTATCTGGCTTTTAGCGGATGACATGCTCAGCAAAGTCTGTGGGTTCAAACCCAGAAGTACAACGCCGTTGCGAAAGGCCTCAGCGCGCAGACACAGTGGGTGGCGCTCTTCCATTCCAAGGATAATGATAGCTTTGAAGACTGCCTGGACGAGAACTACGTTATCCACTCTCGGGAAGAACGTGATTAGGTGCGAAAGCAAATCGAATCTAATGAGTTCTCAAAGCTGGTACTGTGAACCAAGTTCCCGTTTTCTTATAAAGTACTCAAAGCTGATGAGGTTTGTTAGATACAGATACTAAGCATATGTTAAGCATCAGCTAAGCACCACTTAAGCTTTGTTATTCCGTAACTGCCTTAGTTGTTTTACAACTGATATGCATATTTTGTGTGCTTGGGTGGGCCGTGAATTCCAATATTAGAGTTAGACGTTTGGTATTTGCAAACACCGTGATAGATTGTGACACCACACTCTACCAGTTGTTACTTGAAGAGGCAAAGCCAGCAGAATCTGCTCCTGAGACACAAGCAACAACGCCTGCAACAACACCACAGTCCGGACATGTGTTGCATCGTGAAAGGCTGGCAGCACTTGTGGCTGTGGGACGTGCCGGACATTATATAGGAGGCATTATGACGTTCGTGTGTCGAGTAAGACCATAGTCTACTCTTGCAAAAGATCGGTGCCGAGGACGAAGGCAGCCAGCCAGGAGGCGCACCACAGAAATCAGGCTGCCACGCAATAACGTGTAATGAAATATGTCGAAAACTGCTAAATGTTATGGTGCTCGCCCTACTTTGGACCCACAGGCAGGTGCAGTGCCAGGCCCTATGCCTCGTAAGGGTCTAACCACAACTAATCGAGGTCCTTCTCGGATGTACAGCGCATAACAGCCACTTTCAGCTTCCTTGATGAAGAATACCCACAGGATTTCTGGATCCGAGTCTACACAGATGGGTCAGCACAAAATGCTGTTCGAAATGGAGGAGCGGGAGTGTACATAGAATACCCAAATAATACTAGGGACACAGCCAGAGTACCAACAGGAAAATATTTCCATAACTATGATGCTGAAATTGATTCAATCAAGATATCATCATCAAGTGCCGTGCCAGCTGGCGTAGGCGTTCATGGCTCTCCACAGATCTCGGTCTTTGGTTTTCTGGATCAACTCTGCTGTTGATATTCCTCCATGCCACCGTCTCAATCCATCCAGAATCATTTCTCTTGGTCTGCCTCTGCCTCTCTTCCCCTCGATCTTTCCAGTTGTTACGATGTTCTCCAATGCCTCTCTTCTCATCACGTGACCGAAGAAAGATGTTTGTCTCTGTCTTATTGTTGTATATAATGTTCTAGTTTCATTAGCCTGTTTCAGGCAGTCATCGTTAGTTACTCTGGCAGTCCAAGGAATTCGCAACATTCATCTCAGGAACCACATCTCTGTTGCTTCTAATTTCTTCTTACTTTGTTCATTTACATTCCAAGATTCACTGCCATAAAGCAAAACTGGTTCTACATAGCATTTCATCACTCTCTTTCTTACATTCAGTGATAGTGACTTATTGCACAAGATACTCTTCATTTTCTGAAATGCGGCTTTTGCCTGCCCTATTCTGCTCCTAATCTCTGTTGTACATCTTCCATCTGATGTTATAAATGCCCCTAGGTATCTAAAATTATCCACTTGGTTAAGGATTTTTCCTTCTATTTCTATGTCACATTTTGGTGTCACCATTTTCTTTGATATTACCATTGTTACTGTTTTCTTGATATTCAAGGAGAGTCCTTTCCTTGCACTCTCTGTTACTACAACGTCTAATAATTGCTGTAGGTTTGTTGAATTATCCGCCACAAGACATTTCCTGCTGCCTGTTTTCGGATGGTTGACTTTGGAGCCCAGGTCAATTTTTTTTTAATGCACTTATGTGTATTCAAATACTTGATCCCCAGGCCAGCAGGCAAGTATGCTAGTCACTTCACTGCCATGGCTACCAACCACCACTACAAACACTTTATTTTATTATAACAGAACGGCTGGAATAGAAAGCTGATCAAATACACGTTTGCCAAGAGACATCTGTTACAACAGCTTTGCCAATCACACTTCAAGAGAACAGTATTTTGAAAACCCTAAAAGATGAAACTTCAGTATTCAAAGAATAGTATCTTGCAACAAATCAATAACACTACAAGTTACGTTGTCTGTCGTAACCACTAAACAGAGGAAAGTCCTTTACTATTCTCTCCACTCCAGTAAATGAACCAAAGACTTTAATCAGCCTTTGGTCACAGAGCCACTCAGTTTAGCATAATCAACAGCGAACAACAGAAGAAGAAGAATCATAATCAACAAACTGTATTTGTTTACTTTGCAAATGTCAATAATTGTACTATTATTCATAATGGTGTATTACATTAATGTCTGTTACAAGGAATAACAATTTCTAGTGTATTACACAAGAGCACACAACTCGGGATATTACATCACCAGTTCAACAAAGTTAGTTAACCCAGTGATTTGTGAAATATGATAAACTAAACTATGGTGTAACATCAGAAAATAACACAAACACAAAGCAAACAAATGTTACACACATTCATGAAACCCCTGAACAGCTCAGTCGGCATCACTGTTTCTCTCTCAGACTGTGGCTGTAACAGTTGCCGAAGTGCAGACTAGTGTGACAATGTTAATTTGCGTGGGCTTCTCTTCAGTTGTTATTTTTTTTTTTAAAGTTGTGTATCCCTTACAGGACATTGCAGTCAACACCAGCATTTTTCAGCTGCTGTTGATGTACTAGGCAAGTGTTACTTTGTAAATGTACAGGCTGAAATTATGGGCACACCTACACAATAGTATGTACATAGCCGGGAAGGTTAACCCGGTCAACAAATGCCCGCAGAAGTCGGATGTGTCGGCCTAACAGCGCAAGAACGCAGCTCTATTGTAAACAGGCACAACGCAATCACATCCAGAAAAAAAACTCCGGATGAACGCAGAAGAAGAAGTATGTATATAGTACATAGTATATACACTATACACAAATAATTTACACTGGCTGTTAGGGCAGGGAAGACCAGCCAAGCAAACATTGTTGGCCACCATCACCTTCATTGAGTTATCTACCAGAGATATTTTGGCACATGCTTTGTAGCTGTTCCTGTCAAGATCACCGTGATAGCCTGTTCACTGTCATACTCCATACCCCAAACTGGTCGTGAAAGTTGGACGTCTGGCAGGCGTGTGGGGCGGCACCAGGCGTATGGACTCCTGTGGGACATCCCTTGCCTCTTCCCTAGCAAGCAGGCAATGCTAGGGCGACCGTTTATTTCCTGCAATACCCAAACTTTGCTTATGGAATTACTTCAACACGGGAATCGTCGCCGGAGCTACGGAGCACGTGCTCTGCGCTTGACACATCTTTCAGAGGCTAGCGAAGAGAGAGTGAGGAGGAGAAGACGAGGAAATGGTGTGAGAAATAAGAGGGCAGGCGCCAGGAGAACAAGACGAAAAGTGGAGAGACTAGGTTTCAATCATGTAAGAGTGGGATACTGAAATTTTCGTAGTGCCAGGCAGAGAGGTCCTGTATTGGAGAGGCTTATATATGATTTTGATGTCCTCATGCTCCAGGAGCTAAATACAGACAAATACCATTGCCCTGGGTATACCAGTTATATAAACCCTACTGGGCAGAAGAGACATGGGCAAGGTCTGCTGGTGAAGGAAGGAGTGAAGCGTGTGGTACTTGACTTGAGCCAGTGGAATCATAGTGTAAGAGAGATCCAGGGTATGCAAATGGAGATTGGTGGCTTAAGTTGGAACATCATAAATGTATATGCTACAGTAGACTGTTTTGTCAGAAAGGAACACTGGGACTGGCTTAAGGAATTGGAGGAATTACCAGGTGATAGGCTACTCATATGTGGAGACTTCAATGCGAGGAATAGAGATTGGGACAGTAGTGGAGAAAACCGACAGGGAATTGCCCTTGCGGATGCCATGGTGGACTCCGATGTGGTCTGCATAAATGATGGTAGGCCGACCAGAATGGCGATGAGGCCTGGTGATGCAGACACAGCTATTGACTTGGCACTTGTTTCCCAGTCATCAGTCCTTGATGTAAAGTGGACTGTTTTGAATTACCATGGGAGTGATAATTTGCCATGCTCAGTTCTGATCTCTAAAGTCAAGAAAGTTAAGGCTGGGAGAGCGCGCAAGACCTTCCGGTATGAGTGGACCGATAGCCTTCTTGGACGCCTCAGACAGGGGGCTTGCAACAAGACAGTTAAAACTCCTTTTTTGCAGACCCCATGGTGGACCCCAGAAGTAGACCAGGCTTGGAAAGCAAAGAGAGCTGCAGTGAAGCAGCTAAGGAAAGTGCGACAGACACCCCGAAGCTCACGAGAGGAAGTGGACACCACGGAAAATGTCAAGAAAGACAAGGTGGAGGTCTTCAAGCGCTGTGCTGCAGAGGCCAACAACACAAAATGGGAATGTTTCATGAAGGAGATTGGAGGTAATAAAACACTGCGAAAATTCTGGAAACTGCACAGACAAATGCAAAGAAAAGATCGGCCTATGACAGTGGGAACAATTTATAGAGATGATGGTGTGCGCTTGACAACAGACAAAGAGAAAAGGGATGCGTTTCTCCAGAGATTTTTAGAGCAGACAAATCATAATGATGCGGACACCAGGGATGCAGTTAGAGAGGAATTATCTGGCACCATGAGGAATATGCATTATGAAGACATCACATGGGTTGAAGATGTTAAACATATTTTGAAAAAGGCAGAAGACGCCACCAGGGCCCGATGGGATTAGGTATGGCCACACGAAGGCTTTGAGCGATGCAGACCTGAAGGAGATGACCGACTGCTTTATCCAGAGAATTAGGACAGCATCAGTACTGCAGGATTGGGTGCACAGCTATCTCATCCCTCTTCCAAAACCATTCAAGAATCATTCAAAGCTTAGTGGCTTTAGGATCATCACCCTTCAAAATACATTTGGGAAGGTTCTAGAGAAGATAGTCGTTGTCAAGCTGCAAGAGTTCTTGGAAAGGGGGAAGCTTCTTCCAAGAGGCCTGGGGAGCTACAGGCCAGGAAAAGATACCTGGTCAAATGCAGCCACTTTTGCCTTTGATGTTTATTAGGGGTTCCAGAGTAGACAGGAAACGATGGCGGCAGCGCTTGATCTCGAGGATGCATACAATAGAGTTCGATATGATATTTTGATGAACGTACTGATGGAGAGGGGGGGGGGGGTCAATCCCTGGTTGGTGAACTGGATAGCAGCCGACCTGCATTTTCGTCGGGTTGCTCTCCGTCTGGGTGCATGGACCTCAGAGCCACATATTTAACCCCGGGACTGCCACAGGGATCTGCAGTCTCACCGGTGCTCTTTAATGTGTATATGAGCAAGATTGCAAACCTAGATTGGAAGGATACTAACATTTGCAGATGATATTCTTGCACATAGGCAGGGGAGAGATAGGGAGCAAACAGCCCAGGAGCTACAGGCGACAGTAGATAAAGTGATTGACTGGTGCACTGAAATGAGTGCTGTCATCCACCCAGAAAAGGCAGCTGTTTTGTGGTGCTCTCTGGACAACAGGATTGTGAGAGTTGATATCCCAAGCCTCACGATAGATGGTAGAAGCGTCAACAGAGAGAACAAACTGAAGTATCTGGGAATCACATTTGACAGGAGCCTGTCCTTCAAGGACCATGTGGAGACGGTTGTGACAAGGTCTCAAAAGGGACTCAATGTACTTAAAACGATGGCTGCAATGGACACAGAGTAGAGAATGCTTTTCACACTATACCAGCACTTGATCCTCTCAGTGATTGATTATGGACTAGGACTGCTCACTGTCTCAAAGAGTCAGCTGGTGAAATTAGAGCGCATACAGAACGAAGCTATGCGAGTCATTCTGGGATGCACCAGAGACACCCCAGTTGTGTGTATGCGTTACATCCTCGGTTTGCCGACTGTTGCAGGTAGGCTCAAGGTGATGCAAGCGAAGTCATACCTCAGAGTAGCTGCAGACGCAGATCACCCATTGCATGAGGCGCTGGATGCCGTTAAGGGTCAGCAACTGATAAGAGGGAAATCATGGATGACTCAGGCGGAGGATACGATCAGACAGGTTTGCCCCTTGGAGAACATTAGGAGAGGAGAGGAGTGGGTCAGAGTGCCAGCGGAGCAGTCAGACTTGTGCAGTTATAATCACATTGAGCCGGGAGTGCAGGGAGTGGCCAGCAGGGGCCACGGAAGTGGAAATCCAGTAATTAATTCAGGATAATGCTCGCTCGGGTGATGTGATTATCTACACAGATGGGTCAGTGTGAGAGGTAGGAGAAGTGCCTGGGGGTTCTTAGCAAAAGTCAATGGTCGACGTTTGGTGCAGGAGAGCCTGGCATATGATACCACAACATCTAGCTTAAGAATGGAGGTGGAGGCGGTCAGTGCAGCTTTCCACTGAATGAAGAATACGATACACACACACATCGTGATTGTAACTGACTCAGAAAGCATGCTGAGTAGGGTGAGGAGAGGCAGGCTTCGTGCAGAGTGGCTTGCTTTGCTTCGGAAGTCACAGGTGACAAGCATTGTCTGGATATTTTCTCCGGGGCATGCTGGTGTGCTGGGAAATAAACAGGCGGACAGATTGGCTGGCTCGACAAAACTTGGTGGAGTATTTATGCATGACAAAGCAGACGTGGTTTCGGCCTTGTGGGAGCACGTGTACACCTCAGAGGAGCAGATGGATCACCATGGTCTGGCAAGAATGCGACAGCGAAGGGTGACGAGAGGATCTGGCCAACGATCGACGCTCAGAGGAAAGGCGAGACGGACATATAATGAGAGTGCTGCTGGTACTAACTATTAGTGTTGGAACTCTTCGCTGGCTGCTGAGGATGGGGACGGAGCGCTTATGGGAATGCCCCGAATGCTGTGATGTCGGTTCCTAGATCAATCAACCAATCAATTAATCAACCCCATCATTAGAGACTAACAAGTGTTGAGTAAAGAGGAACACAACAACCATAAACATCACATCCGTGAAAGTCAAGTCAAGAACCAGCTCTCACACCATGAACTATACTGGGTATATGGTGCTAGCCCTATATTTTTAGACCAACTGACATTCGATGGGAGATATGGGGGATTTGTTCAGGCACGCAGTTATAATTTTGGAGTATTTTAGAGCTCAAGTCTGAAATAAACATAAATTAATATTAATACATTTCTAAAGTTTAAACACAGAAGCCACAAACAATATATTGTCCAATTTATTGCCTGGCATATTTCACTGCATCTCGTCAGGTGCATACTGCAGAGTTACATATCACTGTAAGTGATAGAAAGCAATGGCAAACTACTGAGCGTAATTTTGCCAAGAAATCAACAATCAGCTGAAAGATGCTGATGTTGACAGCGATGTCCTGTAAAGGATATGCGAAAAAAAAGTTAGTTAGTCAAAAGATCATCCTCATTGCACATCGAACCATTCAGTCCATAAGTGCTTGGATCCCCTGCTCAGTAAATCCTGCAGCGCGTAGCGGCTAACAACACCAGTTTTGTGTTGGTTTATTACTCTTCTTTGGCTTCCGGCGTATTGTTCTTGTTTGGCCACACATCTTTTAATTTGCTGTTCTCGCATCCTGATCATGGTTGTAGATTCAGTCACCACTTGCTTCTTGCGAGCGACTTATTTCTCGTAAAGGATTCAGAATGTCAGCCTGGTCCATGGCGCGTCAGCCTTCCACAGTAGCCTTACCTGTGAGCCTGTCAGCCCACTCATTTCCTTGTACACCCGCATGTCCTGGCACAAAAATGAAACTAATCTTTGCCGGCCGAGACCGCTCCAGAGACAGCAACCACTCTCTTCGGATCGACCTCATCTCTATCTTCTTGAGCATGCTCATTGAGTCGCTAAGGAAACATGCCCCAGTGAATGTCTGTGTCTGGAGCCATGTTATTGCTTTACTTACTGCCATGACTTCCATAGTCAGGCTACTTGTGGTCACCACAAAAGGACCATAATCTTCCTTCACAATTCTCACTCCGGCCTGAGCCGGTAAGGCCCATGAGCTTCTCACTCATCGAACGACCAACCCATCTGTGTAAATGACAGCATCACCCTCTAACAAATTCTCGAAGATCAATGCCTGTACTTCCACCTTCCCAGCAGCTGGATTTTCTTGTCTGCATTTTCCGTCTAATTGGATGCAAACTTAAAAGGACGTACAGAAATCTGTTGGCACTTGTACCCACTCCTTGCCAGGTTCTAGGGACTCAAGTGAACACACCTGTTGAAGAATGTCTTCGGCTTGACCCATCCATGACCTTCCTCTTTTTCTGCTGCCCTTCACCTTCTTAATTTCACTATGCAGTGGATGTTGTGTGTTTGCATGTGCTCTGCAAACTTGTATTCTGTCTTCAATGATTGGAAAATCAAGAAGATAGTGCATCGCCCTGCATGCTTTATCTCTTGTACATCCAAGAATAATATGCATGGCTTCGTTTTGTATCTTTTCCATCTGCTTACGGCTGAGAGTCAGGATCGCCATCGCATACTCAAAAACAGACATGACCAGACCCTCGTATAGAAGACATAGATGGCGCTGCTCACAGTTTGCTGCCGCTATCACCAGCATAGCAGCCAAACCCCGCTTGCTGGTCTATGTGTTGATCATAAGCAAGGCTTCGATCAAAACGTATCCCCAGGTAATTCATTGCCTGCATTCTTTCAACAGTCTCTGAACACAGATTTACAGTTGGTGTTGGAGTGTTGACAATATGGTTATTCAAAGAACCATGTCACTGCTGCCTTCAGTGGGTTGACCATTGCCCCAGATTTTACACACCAAGTGCTAATGCAATTAAGTTCTGTTTGTAGTTCCACAGCAACCTAATCTCTATCCTTAACCTTACAATACACTAAAACATCATCAGCAAATGACAGTGTCCTCCCCGGTCCAGTGATCTGCTCGCTGGTAATTCTCACAGTGTAGGCGTTGAACAGCACTGGAGATAATGGTGATCCCCGTGGCAGGCCCGGATATATTGTTGTTGGTTCCGAAGTCCAACCGCCACATCTAAAAACTACTTTCCATTGGAAGAGGGCTGCAGCGATCCAACTAAGGAGGAATGGACTTATCTTGAATTCAAGAAGCTGAAACATTAAGAAATCCAATGGTACTCTATTGTACGTATCCTCAAGATCAACTGCCGCAGCACATGTTTCAATGCCTGAGTGGAAACCTTCATAGACATCATGGGAAAAAACTGCTGCATTGGTCCAGGTTTCCCTGTTTGGGCAGTACCCTCCAAG
This sequence comes from Cepaea hortensis, assembly GCA_963921405.1. NCBI lineage: Eukaryota > Metazoa > Mollusca > Gastropoda > Stylommatophora > Helicidae > Cepaea > Cepaea hortensis. The sequence goes on along the minus strand of OY992876.1, from coordinate 489,998,182 downwards.
GGTAGGTGGGAAGCAACCTTGCCTCTCTATTGCTATCTGTTGCTCTCTCTATCTCTCCATAAGTTTGAATGAGGAGCATCAGTTTTCCCCATGGTAATTGCAAAATTAAACTGAAGTCTTTCCCTTTGCACAAAACTGGATGGAACCATGTAATTACTAATGTCATGATGTATTTGAGCAATTATTCATTAAATCTGTGTTCCACCCGTACTAGTATATGTTTGATTATTTGATTTGCTAATTTTCTTTTTGTTCTACCAATGTAAGTTGCTTGGCAATCACTGGAATTGATAAATGCAGTTAGATGTGGTGTACAGAGACATTAGTTTTTTCACAGATGGAAGAAGTATTGAGGTGGTTTTATATCTGATCACTGATTCAGCAATAAAGAATGTTTGCTTTACGCTGTGTAATATATTCGTTTCATTAGTGTGCCCTCGAAAGGTTAGTTGAAAAAACACTTGAGGTTTGCGGACTGATAGTTCTGTGGGAGTAGGTTTGGGTGGCTGGCAATGAAGTTTGATGAAGTCAGCTGAATATACAAGTGATTGTAGATTATGATTAAGAGTTTCCAGCATTCTTTTAGTTTGTCATTGTAGAAGATCATTCAAGCTCGATTAAACAGAGTCCGTACCAGGCCATGCTTATACTGAATAGGTACAAAGCTATTTAAATTCAGGTATTGGCCATGTTCACTTTCAATAGACATATCTTTGGATGGTGCTATCCCATCAGTGTCAAATTAGTATTTCTAAGAATGATAAGGTGTCATTATGTTCGTGGTCAACAGACAAAGAAATGTTCTTGTGGGCTTGGTTCATAATTGAATGGAATGATTCAGCCTGTTGTCTGGTCTCTGGGATGAATAATATATCAACCACATACCAGCAGTATATAACTAGGTCCTTAATATTTGAGGTTCTTTGTTTTTCTGAGTGCATCATAAAGACGTTTGCTGGACTGGAACCTTGAGGACTTCTCATGGCCACTCTGTCAATTTGGTGGTACAATATTTTGAAGAAAACTTAATTTAATATTAGTTGTGCACAGCAGTAGTAATTTCTTGAATTTGGATGTCAGTAGGCCTAACTTTTGTTTCTGCTCTATTATGTGATCACAGATGATGATGATCACTGCATCTTCCATGGGAAAATAGAGGCAATATCCATTGACATCATGTGCTTTAGTTTAATATCAATAGTATTCAGTAGTTTGGCAAGTTCAAATGAATCTTTTAATATTAAGGGGTTGAATGATTGTCAAACTGGTTTAGCAGTTTCTGCAAGCCTTTTCACCATCCTGTGTTGGACAGAGTTGATCATAGATTAAATATGTCTGTGGTACCCCTGACTTGTGCAATTTAATATGGCCATAAATTTGGGGGTTTATGAACCTCACTGTGAAGTCATCTCACTGATGAATTTACTATCTAAAAGTAACTGCATTTCTTTCCTTACTTTTGCATCCAATTCCCAAAGGTTCATGGCTTTAGAATCAAAAGTAAAATTTGGTTGGATTCAATCAAATGTCTTCTATTTTGTTGGAAGAGCAAAGATGTGATTCCTGAGATGGTTGTTGTGAATGGCTTGGACTAACAGAGTAACTTAACAATGACTACCTGGACAAGGTTAATGAAAGTAGAACATTATATACAACTATCAGAAAGAGACAATAGAACTCTTTAGTATTGTGATGAGAAGAGAAGTGTGGGAAAGCATTGTGACATCTGGAAAGATCAGTGAGAAAAAAGACATGGGCAGACTGACCGAGATGATGCTGGATGGACTGTATGGTGACATTGAGAAATATTATCAGCAGAGTTGATCCTGAATAGGGACCGAGATCTGAGGAGATACATGAACACCTAAGTAATTGGCATGGCACATGATGATGATGCAGTTTCATATGTTTTTTCAGATTACAAATCCGAGTAAAAGAAGCACCATAATCATCACACTTATAAGGTTTTTCTCCTCTGTGTGTTATCTTATTTCTCTTCAGATCACAAGCTTTTGTAAAAGAAGCACAACAAACATCACACTTGTAAGGTCTCTCTCCTGTATGTGTTCTCTTATGGTCCTTTAGACTGCCAGCTTGAATAAAAGAAGCACCTCAGTCATCACATTTGTAAAGTTTTTCTCCTGTATGTGTTTTCCTGTGTCTCTTCAGTTTGCTAGCTTGCATAAAAGAAGCACCACAATTATCACACTTGTAAGGTCTCTCTCCTGTATGTGTTCTCTTATGGCGCTTCAGATGGTCAGCTTGAGTAAAAGCACCACCACAAACATCACACTTGTAAGGTCTCTCTCCTGTATGTGTTCTCTTATGTTTCTTCAGATTGCCAGCTTCAGTAAAAGAAGCACCACAATAATCACACTTGTAAGGTCTCTCTCCTGTATGTGTTCTCTTATGGCGCTTCAGGTGGTCAGCTTGAGTAAAAGCACCACCACAAACATCACACTTGTAAGGTCTCTCTCCTGTATGTGTTCTCTTATGTTTCTTCAGACTGCCAGCTTGAGTAAAAGAAGCACCACAATAATCACACTTGTAAGGTTTTTCTCCTCTGTGTGTTTTTCTGTGTGTTTTCCTGTGTGTCTTCAGATTGCTAGCTCGCATAAAAGAAGCACCACAATCATCACACTTGTAAGGTTTTTCTCCTGTATGTATTCCCTTGTGGTATTTAAAACTGTGAACATGAGTAAATGAAGCACCACAAATATCACACTTGTAAGGTTTCTCTCCTGTATGTGTTCTCTCATGTTCCCTCAGACTGTAAGCTTGAGTAAAAGAAGCACCACAATAATCACACTTGTAAGGTTTCTCTCCTGTATGTGTTCTCTTATGTTTCTTCAGACTGCCAGCTTCAGTAAAAGAAGCACCACAAACATCACACTTGTAAGGTTTCTCTCCTGTATGTGTTCTCTTATGTTTCTTCAGACTGCCAGCTTGAGTAAAAGCACCACCACAAAAATCACACTTGTAAGGTTTTTCTCCTGTATGTGTTCTCTTGTGAGTCTTCAGATTGCCAGCTTCAGTAAAAGAAGAACCACAATCATCACACTTGTAAGGTGTTTCTCCTGTATGTGTTGTCTTGTGAGTCTTCAGACTGCGAGCTCTAGTAAAAGAAGCACCACAAACATCACACTTGTAAGGCCTCTCTCCGGTATGCATTCTCTTATGGTACACCAGACTGCAAACTTGAGTAAAAGAGGTGCTGCAATCATCACACTTGTAAGGTTTTTCTCCTGTATGTGTTGTCTTATGAGTCTTCAGACTGCCAGTTGTAGTAAAAGAAGCACCACAGTCATCACACTTGTAGGGTCTCTCTCTTGTATGGATTCTCAGGTGGCACTTCACACTGCCAATTTTAGTAAAAGAAGCACCACAATCATCACACTTGTAGGGTCTCTCTCCTGTATGTAATCTCATGTGGTACTTCAAACTGCCAACTTGAGTAAAAGAAGTGCCACAATCATCACACTTGTAAGGTTTCTCTCCTGTATGTATTCTCTTGTGATTCATGTTCTTTTGGCACTCTAGATGGTCATCTTGAATCAAAAGACCATTCCATTCATTACATTTGTTTGGCATCCCTTCATCTTCAGTATGTGTTCTCTTATATCTATCTGCACAAACATTTGGACTAGAAACATCAGACACGTCTCCTATGTGAGTTCTTTGAGAGCTATAACTGACATAATCAAAAATGTCATCAAGAGACTTTGCAAAGCTCTGGATGTTTTCTTGTGTTTCCTTATTTTGCTGCTGACAATTCTCAATAGCCAGAGACAGTTTATTGTTTGTTTTAATCACAGAAGACACATTTTCTGACATTTGACAATAATGTTCATGTTTTACTGATGCCTTACAACTGTTCTCAACATTATTGATTTTGAGTTGCTGTGTTCTGTCTGTTTTAAAATGAAGATATCCCCAGCTATGTCAAAAGTTTTACTGAAGCTGTGACTCCTGTCCTCACACAGAACATCCGATAGTTCTTCTTTCACAACCTTCATGTCTATGCTGTCATATGTCCACTTTTGTGAATGCTCTTGTATGGAGTGCTAAGGACTCTTTGGAGAACTTGAGTGTATTTCTGAAACACACAAAAGTAAATAATTAATATCCTCAATATACTAGGTTTTGATTATGAACAGATGTGTATGTGAAATCAAGCGGGCACACATTGCAGCTATAGACAATCAATTTCTAGTGAAAGAATGATTAATGTGCTCATGTATGATCTTTGCTGATATGCAGCTTTATAATATGATATGGAGATATACGATGTCTGTTTTGAAGTATGCGATGGCGATCCTGACTCTCAGCCGTAAGCAGACAGAAAGGAAGGAAAGGATACAGAACAAAGCTATGCGCATTATTCTTGGATGTACAAGAGATAAGCATGCAGAGGAATGCGCTACCTTCTTGATTTTATTGATTTTCCAACCACTGAAGACAGAATACAAATTTGCATAGCATGTGCCTACCTCAGACTTAACGCAAAGGCACATCATCCACTGCATAGTGAAATTAGGAAGGTTAAAAAGAAGAAGTTCATGGATGAGTCAAGCCGAAGACATTCTTCAACAGGTGTGTTCACTTGACGACTTAGAACCTGGCAAGGAGTGGATACAAGTGCCAACAGATTTCTGTACGCCCTTTTCAGTTTGCATCCAACTAGACAGAAAATGCAGACAAGAAAATCCGCCTGCTGTGGAGGCTGAAGTACAAGCGTTGATTTTTGAAAATTTGGTAGGCGGTGATGCTATCATTTACACAAATGGATCGGTCGTCCGAAGCGTGAGAAACTCATGGGCCTTTACAGCTCAGGTCGGAGGACTCCAGTGCTTTTGTTGAGACCACAAGCAGCCTGACTATGGAAGTCATAGCAGTAAGTAAAGCAATAACATGGCTCGGGACACAGACATTCAATAGGGCATGTTTCCTTAGCAACTCAGTGAGCATGCTCAAGAGGACAGAGATGAAGTGGATCCAAAGAGAGTGGTTGCTGTCTCTGGAGCGGTCTTGGCTGGCAAAAATTAGCTTCATCTTCATGCCAGGGCATGCAATACAGATGGAGTACAAGGAAATGAGCGGGCTGACAAGCTCGCAGGTAACGCTACTGTGGAGGGTGGATGCGCTATGGACCAGGCTGACATTCTGAATGCTCTACGAGAAGTAAGACTTTGCGAGAACCAAGTGATGACTGCGAATCTACAACTATGGTCAGACTGCGAGAACATCAAATTAAAAGAGGGGTGGCCAAACAAGAACCTACGCAGGAAGCCAAAGAAGATTAATAAACCAACACAGAATTGGTATCGTTAGCCGCTACACGATGCAGGATTTGCTGAGGAGGGGATCTGAGCACTTAAGGGCGGAATGGTTCGATGTGCAATGAGGATGATCTTTTGACTAACTAACTATGTTGATATATGAGTTCATGATGATCTAAGCTGATGTATGATCTAGGCTGTATATGACCTAAGTTGAATATATAATCTGATGTATGACCTAAGTTCAGGTATGATCTAGCTGATGTATCATCTAAGCTGATGTATGATGTAGACTGATGTGTGACCTACATTCATGATGACATAATCTGATGTATGATATAGACTGATGTATGATCTAGGCTTATGTATGATCTAAGCTGATGTATGATCTAAGCTGATGCATGATGAGTGCTGATGTATGATCTAAGCTGATGTATGATGTGGACTGATGTATGACCTAAATTCATGAGGACATAATCTGATGTATGATATAGACTGATGTATGATCTAGGCTTATGTATGATCTAAACTGATGTATGATCTAAGCTGATGTATGATTAAGGCTGATGTATGACCTAAATTCATGATGATATAATCTGATATATGATATAGACATGTATGTTCTAAGTTCAGGTATGATCTAGGCAAGTGGTTCTCAACCTTTGTTGGCTCATACACCCCTTCACTATTTGTTCAGAATGTCATTCCCTCCTTTTCATATTTCCTCCCTATAAATTCCCCCTCTCCTACATAGTAACAATGTAACAATGGAAGCTAAATTTAATAACACATACTAAAACAAGTCTAGACATCTACATAAAACGTGATTTGTGGGTCTACTTATGTTATAAAATGAATTTCAGAAGGGCGAGAAGTACAGAATCATCGGTTCTTGTATTAACGCGTTCTTGAAATAATCTTAATCCCCCCCTGGAAACCCTAAACTTCTCCACCGGTTGAGAACCACTGATCTCCTCTGATGTCTGATCTAAGTTTTTGATGATAAAAGCTGATGTATGTTCTAAGCTGATGTATGATATAGGCTGATGTATGATCTAAGCTCATGTATGATCTAGACTGATGTATGACCTAGGCTGATGAATGATCTAGACCAGGGGTCACCAAACTATGGCCCACGGGCCGGATCCAGCCAGCGACGTTAGTTCATCAGTTGAAAAAACGTATGGAAAATGAGACATTGTGATACAATTTAAATTTAAATATTATATTTAGAATACTAGGAGATCTTCACACGTGCAGAGACTTCCTGGCTGCTTGTGCCTTAAATTTACTATTTTCAATTGTAAATGATTGTATCTAGATTTTCTTGTTTATTGTAATATTTGCTTACTTCACCACATCCCAAGTCCTTTCCTGGCTCATGGCAGCTCCACCTACCCTCTGACGTGACCATGGTATCTTTCCCACCCCCAGATGCGTCCGGCTGTCAAAACCAGTCCGACGTTTCAGAAATATTTACTTCTTTTCGTCTGTCATCCATTTTATAGGTAAGTAACGAGGATTTCTTTGTTTGAGAGTGATAGGTAAGTGAACTACAAGTGTGAATAGAGGCAATAAAGTAGCAAACATAGCATGAAAATGCAATAGAAGCCTCGTGTTATTACGAAAATATTATCTCCAGTTTAGAAAAATTCCCGGTCAAGGTGTTAATCGAGCTGGTCTCTAGGCCAGTGGTTTTAAAACCTTTCAGCTGGAGCAGATCCTTAGGCAAATGTTTCTGTTGCTCAAGGAACTCTGTGCGATGATCCAAGTGTCTGTCCTACTTTATGTAATAAAACAGATGGGCAGAAATGTTGCATTTAGGCGATTTTGGTCTGCTTCAGCAGAACCCCTGGCTGCCACTCATGGAACCCCAGTTGAAAAACACTGCTCTAGGCTGATTATTTAAGCCGGCCTTATTTATAAATTTTGCAAACCTTATTACGTGAAATATTCTATTATTAAAGGCACCTATAAAAGGAAAATTTGATAACATTAAGAATGAAATGAGAAGATTAAATATTAACCTGTTAGGTATTTGTGAGACCAGATGGACAGGAATGGGCATTATAACATCTGAGAAATATAGAATAATCTATTCTGGTGCTGAGACACAACAGCGAGGAGTAGCAATTATAATGGATACAGAGAGAGCAAAATCGATCAAAGGATATTGGACTGTATCAGACAGAGTGTTACTGAAGAGTGAAGCCTTGTATTTGTAAACTTTTCTACTCCGCATAATACATGGTATAACAATCAATCTAAATGACCCTATTTCATGGGGAACAGTGATGCCTCATATATGTGGACCGTCTTACTCCACATATCCCATGTGGCATATCACAGGAACGACACTAACCTCTCTCTCTCCCTCCCTCCTTTCTCATATATACCGAGCACATGTGTATATATACTACTGTATGAGTGTTTGTTGATCGGTGTAGATGTATGTATGTGCGCACACACATATCAGTTCACCAAGACTTTGGGACTCGCCTCATAACAGCACATAGATGCCCATAATCTGAGTTTTGTTAGTAGCACTATCATACTTGCACCCTACATTGCTCTATAATATCCGTCCACTAGGGCCAACCCATTCACGGGCACCCACTCATGCTTCGGGAGTATATCCACTGGGACTCCTCGGTTACCATCACATCCCTATTGCTACTAGTTTCCTATTACCTTCCTGCCTCCACCCCCTCCCCCCCCCCCCCTCTCCGCCTTTTCTTTTCATGTGCCACTTTCACTCATGTACCTGGGATGCTCACTGGGCTGTTACACCCACCACCCATACATCACCCCTCTCCCTCGGCGGTGTATATAAGGCGATAATGGTGACATTCTGAGTGATACATGTTCGGATTCCCAGGTAAGTAGGAACATGTTTTGCAATTTTTATTTTCTCTTCATTGCTTTCATTTTTTCATCTTTTTGTTCTTCTCATCCCGTCGTCACACCTCAATGTAGTTACCGGAGGGTCTTCTCCGTGGCTATGTGTTGTGTTTTGTGTGTTTGTTTGCTGATGAAGGCTAGTCGCCACAACGTCCTGTATGTGTCGTAATTCTGTTATGTAAAGCTGCACTACTTTGTGTCATTATATATTGTTTACTGGTGAAGTTGAGCGGAAGACCTTTTGATGTCAATGTCATACAAGTTTATGCACCAACAGCAGACAGTAGTGATGACAGCATTGATGAATTTTGTAATGATTTAGAGAAAGCCTTCAAGAAATGCAAGAATTCTGAAGTAAATGGGTGACTTGAATGCCAAAGTGGAAATCAACAGGACGGATGCATAGTGGGCAAGTATGGACTAGAGGAACAAAATGAAAGAGGTTGCAGACGTGTACAGTGGGCAAAAGATCATGATTTCATTACTGGAAACACCTGGTATCAACAGCACCCAAGGAAATTATGGATATGGAGGAGTCCTGATCCTAAGGTCAAAAATCAGATTAATTACATTCTCATCAACATAAGATTTCGAAATGCTTTAAAAGTCACAAAAACTATACCAAGCGCAGACTGCTACAGCGACCATAGATTAATCTTAAGCAATTTACATATAAAATTAAAGAAAGTCAAATGTTCACCAAGAAACACATAATTTGATCTACAGGCACAGAAGAGTTAGGAGATAAATTCAATGTAGAGGTAAAGAACAGATTCAATGCATTGTCCAATATGGAAATATCATTTTAAGATGCCAGTGACCAATGGGGAAACATTAAATAAATCAGTCAACCAAGCAGCAGAAACAACCATCTCTAAAATAAAGATAATAGGACGCAAGAAATGGATGACGGAAGACGTCTTAAAAGTCACAGAAGTAAGAAGAAATAACAAAAATTATAAGGAAAAATATGAAGAGATTCACACAAAAATTAGGAAGCTATGCAAAGAGGCAAAAGAAACATGGCTTGGTGAAAATTGCAAGAAAACTGAAAACCAACACAACACCCGGAATACCAAATTAATGCACAAAAGAATTAATAACATCACTAACAAAAGAAAACACACATCAATGGGTTGCCTAAAAACCAAAGATGGCAAAATCATAATAAAAAAAGGTCAGATTTTATATGCGTGGTCAGATTATGTGAAAGACCTTTATGATGATACAAGAGAAGAACAATATCATCATCGGAATAATAATGCAGGACCATCAATTTTGAAGATAGAAGTTCAGAATGCCCTTAACCATATGAAAACTGGCAAGACCCCAGGTACAGATAACATCACAACAGAAATGATCAATGCCTTAGAAGAATATGGAATAGACCAATATATGATACTGGAGATATACCTCCTGAATTATGTAATTCTATATTTATGGCAATCCTGAAGAAATCAGGAGCCTTGGAATGTGATCAACATCGAACAATTAGTATAATGAGCCACATCACGAAGATTCTGCTGAGAATTATCATCCAAAGAGGAAGGAAAAAAATACAACTTGAAATAGGAGAAGAACAATGTGGGTTTGTAGAAGGCAAGGCAGTAAATGCTGTGTATATACTGAGAACAGTAACTGAACATTCTATAGAAGTAAACAAAGCTCTATATCTTTGCTTTATTGATTACACAAAGGCTTTTGATAAAGTGAGACATGTCAACATGATAAGGATGCTTGAAGATCTACAAATTGATAGAAAATACCTTAGACTTGTAAAAAAACATATATTGGAAACAACAAGCTGCCATCAGAATTGATAACGATGTAGGTCAATATCAGCCTATTAAAAGAGGTGTGAGACAGGGATGTGTAATGTCTCCAGATCTTTTTTCCCTTTACAGTGAAAATATTTTCAGAAATATAGAAGATATGGAAGGAATCAACATTGGGGTACGATACATCAACAATATTAGAAATGCAGATGATACAGTCATGATTGCAGACAATGAACAGGACCTGCAAAATTTAGTAGATGCAGTTGGTGCACACAGTGAAAAACTAGGGTTAGAACTGAATATTAAGAAGATACAGATTATGGTCGACACTGGGAAGAAGGAAATTCCACAATGTGATATACAAGTAAATGCATATATTCTTAAGCAAGTGAATTGATACAGTTATCTTGGCACATTCATGACATCTGATGGAAGATGCCTTGAAGAGATTGGAACAAGAATTGCCATTGTGAAGGTAGACTTTTGCAAGATGAAAAGCATACTGACCAATAAAAAGATATCAATTGAAACGAGAAAAAAGAGTATTGAAGTGCTACATAGAACCTAGACTTTTGTATGGATGTGAAGTGTGGACAATAAGCAGTCAAGCTGAAAAACAGCTGATGGCTGTGAAAATGTAGTTTCTGGGGAAAATGCAAAGAATACCATGGACAGATAGAAAAACCAATGAACAAGTCCTTCAAGAAACAAATGAAGATCGTAAACTGATTAGAGTCATTAGACGTAGACAGTCAAAATTTTTTGGGCATGGTATGAGAAGAAATGACTTGGAGAACTTGGTGACGACTGGCAAGATCGAAGGGAAGAGACCAAGGGGGAGACCGAGAAGTAGATACCTGGATGGCTTGGCCACGTGGCATGGTTGAGACAGGAACATGGATCTGATCCATGACTCTGGTGATCGAGTGAGATGGCAGAACATGACCGCCCACGCTTATCGGCATGGCACATGATGGATGGATGGATAAACTTTATATGTACCTTTGGTGAGCCGTAGCTTCGCCAGTGACCCCTAGTCCTCTGCTTTTCTTGTGTTTCAATAGGATTTTAATTATGTTTCTAATTGAATATCATATCACAGCTTTGCAGTGAAGAATTCGCTACTGGGAATGATTGATATCCCAGCTGGAGGTAATGAAAGATTATTATCGCTGCGCTTGGCAACCTCTTGTGGATTTGCCACCATTCTCACTGCATATGCACCGACACTCACTTCCTCTGATGATGTGAAAGATACGTTCTATGAGCAGCTAGACTCTGCGATCAAGGCAGTTCCAAAATCCGACTACATTTATATGCTCGGTGATTTCAATGCTCGTGTGGGCAAGGACTCGAGTTCATGGCCAGTGTGCCTTGGAAAATACAACATCGGTCGCATGAATGATAATGGGCAAAGGCTGCTGGAGCATTGCACTAGAAATGACCTATGTATTACAAACTCCTTTTTTAAAACAAAAGAGATGCATAAGATCACATGGAAACATCCAAGATCCGGCCATTGGCATCAGCTGGACTTCATTATCACACGGAGACAACATCTGAACCATACATCATTAACTCGAAGTTACCACAGTGCTGACTGTGATACAGATCATTCTTTGGTTGTTGCAAGGGTTAGACTGAGACCAAAGAGAATCTACACAGCTAAACACAAGTCTAGCCCCAGGATTCATATTATTAACACTCACGATCCTGGAAAGTGCTTTGAATTTCAACAGCAACTTGAGGACGCTTTCAATGATACATCAGAAAATTGTATAGTAAATGATAAATGGAGTAAACTTAAGGAAACTATTTATAAAACAGCGGTAGGGGTTTACGGCACTGTGGATCATAAGAGGCAGGACTGGTTTGCGGCAAACAGCCAGATACTGCAGCCCTTGATTGATAAAAAGAAGATAGCTCTCTTAAGAAACAAGGAAAGACCAACGCGTAACACTCTGAGTGAGCTGAAGCAAGCGAGGAAGGATGTACAAAAGGCTGCCAGGCAGTGTGCGAATGACTATTGGATCAAGTTATGTGAGTCCATTCAAATCGCAAGTGATAAGGGAAACATCAGAAGCATGTATGAAGGGATAAAGAAAGCCTGTGGTCCAATGATCAAAAGAAGTGCACCGCTGAAAACCTTGACTGGAGAAATCATCACTGATAAGAAACAGCAGATGGATAGATGGGTTGAGCACTATTTAGAGCTTTACTCAAGTGAGACCAAGCTGGCGGATGATGCCCTCAACGCCATAGAGGCCCTGCCAACTCTTGACCATCTGGACACACTTCCCACTATAACAGAAGTTAAGTGTGCTATAAATGAGCTTGCATCTGGCAAGGCTCCAGGTAAGGATGGGATTCCAATAGAGGTGATCAGGAGTGGGCAAGACACCCTCGCTCTACAGATCCACCAGCTAATAGAGCTATGCTGGCGATAAGGACAAGTCCCACAGGATTTCAAAGATTCAAACATCATAACGCTGTACAAGAACAAGGGAGATCGGAGCGACTGCAACAACTATAGGGGTATCTCACTTCTGTGAATTGTTGGAAAAGAAGACACAGATTATGTCACAAGGTGCACATGGTGTACCATCAATCTTTATTGACAACGCCGAACTGGAGATAGTAGACCATTTTACATATCTTGGATCAGAGGTAAATAGCAAATTATCCCTCGATCGGGAATTCAACATCAGGATTGGCAAGGCAGCAACAACAATGAACATGTTAGCAAAAAGAGTCTGGGAGAACAGGAAGCTTACTGCCAAAACAAAAGTCCTCGTCTACCAAGCCTGTGTCCTTAGTACTCTTCTTTATGGCAGTGAAACCTGGACAACTCACTCACGCCAAGAGAAACGTTTAAACAGCTTTCATATGCGGTGTCTGCGAAGAATACTTGGTATTAAGTGGCAAGACAAAATCACAAATACTGAAGTATTGAAAAGATCAGGTTGTGTGATGGTGTATTCCATGCTCAGTCTTCGCAGACTTAGATGGATAGGACACGTTAGGAGGATGGATGATGGTAGAATACCAAAGGACATCTTTTTTGGTGAATTACAGACGGGTAGGAGATCTCAGGGTCGGCCTCTACTACGATACAAAGATGTGTGTAAGCGGGACATGATTGATACAGGCATTGATAATGCACAATGGGAGCATGTCGCCGCTGAACGTGTTGCATGGAGGGCAACTATCAGAAATGGAATAAAGACAAAGGAGAAAATAATTGCAGATAAAGCACACACAGAGCGTGAGAGACGTAAGATGATGCAAAATGATGGAAATGACCATGTTTTCACATGCACCTACTGTGGGCAAACATTTGCAGCAAGAATTGGCCTTACCAGCCACACTCGCCACCGCCATGGATCGTAGTTATTGCCATATGACAGTTATTAAGCCTTTTTGAAGCACAATGTACCAAACTATCGTCTGTCAAGACGGAAAGGTGCCAATGAACAATGAATAGGATTTTAATTATGTTTCTAATTGAATATCATTTTCATATCCTGTTGACTTCACAATTCATTATGGCTACTAAGAAAAGAAAAGAAGATGCCGCATGTCGTGTTTTCAATGAAGAATGAGGAATAAAGTACTTCTTTGGCGAAACAAAGTACCAGAAAACCAGGTGCGTAATATACAGGGAAAGTGTTGCCGTGTTGAAAGAGTACAATCTTCGGCATCACTATGAAACAAAATTTCTATCAACATATTCAAAGTTTTCTGGAAAGTTACGCTGAAACATGGCTTAGAAATACAAAGAAATCTTTTCATGAGAAAGTTTTCGGAAAATGAATCTGTCACTCGTACAAATTACAAAATAGTGCATAAGATGGCAGAACGAGGAAAATCGTTTACTGATGGCAACTTCATCAAAGAGTGTATGATGTAAGCAGCAAATGACTTGTGTCCTGAGAAAGCTGATTTGTTTGGAACTTTCAGCCTTTCAGCAAGTTTACATAGTGCTACAGATAGCCAAGAAAGATAGGAACTTGTGGTATTCTCTGGCCCTGGATGAGTCTACTGATCTCTCAAGTACGTCACAACTTCTCGTGATCATTTGTGATGTCAATTTGGACTTTCAGATAATGGAAGAGTTGGCATCCGTTTGCAGTATGCATGGAGCAACAACTGGAAAAGACATTTTCAAGGAAGCGAAAAAAGTTTTTGCAACACTATAACCTTCAGTGGAATCAGCTACGAGGTGTTACAGTTGATGGAGGAAAAACACAGCTATAGTGAGGAAGGGTCTGGTGGGACAGATCAGGACTCAGTTTGAAGATTTGCAAATTCTGTTCACTCTGTTCATACACTACATCATACAAAAGTAAGGACTCCATGGGAAAGACTTAGATATTTCTTGTGTACTGAAACCAGTCGTTTCTGCGGTGAACTTCATTTGGGGACAAGCATTCAATCACCATCAGTTTCAGCCTTTTCTTGAAGAAATTGATTCTGAATTCTGTGACTTGCCTTATCACACACCAGTGAGGTGGCTCAGCTGTGGCAAAGTCTGGTTTCGTTTTTACGAGCTCCAAAATAAAATAGATGTTTTCCTCACTGAAAAAGATAGAGCTGATCCACAGCTGTCAGATCCTGCCTTGCTGTCAAAGTTGTCATTGTTGGTCAACATCACATCCCACATGAATGAACTGAACTTGAAACTACAGGGAAAGGATAACCTCATATGTGATCTCTACAGGATTTCAGAGAAAGCTGTCATTGTTTAACCCTTTACAGTGCACAGGTGTTGACTTTTTGTAACTCTGAACGGGCAAAATTTTTCAGGTTGTCAGTCAGATGTAGTGTTAGGTTAGTAAAAATATCAAATCTAAGCTGTTAGTGAACATATGTTTGTTAAATAAGGTACAAAATGAAGGAAAATGAGTGCAGATTTATTAGTTTATTCACATGCAATAAATAATTCAATGCTCCCTGTATTTCGTTTGCATTTGTTGGAACCCATGGTCGATCATTTATCTGTTTGATCTTTTTGTCTAGCATACTCATTTGTTTGATTGGCAATCGTTTTCAAAGTCTCTGAAAGATCAGAAATGTGTATACTGCTTACGCTGATATAACTGTTTGATATCTAGCACCGATTCAGTTAAATTCATGCACTTAAATGTCACTTAAATGAAACCCAGCAAAATCTTCGCTCATTGGCACCTTACCGTTTGACAGACGATAGTTTGTGCTTTAAAAAGGCATAATAACTTTTACCTATGGCGGTAGCGAGTGTGACTGATAAAGCCAATTTGCGCTGTAAATGTCCGTTCACAGTGGGTGCATGTGAACATGTGGTCATTTCCACCATCATGCACCATCTTATGTCTCAAACGCTCGGTGTGTGACTTATCTGCAATAATTTTCTCCTTTGTCTTTATTCCATTTCTGATGTTTGCCCTCCATGCAACACGTTCAGCAGCGACTTTCTCCCAATGTGCATTATCAATGCCTGTATCAATCATGTCCCGCTTACACACATCTTTGTATCGTAGTAGAGGCAGACCCTGAGATCTCTTACCCATCTGTAATTCACCAAAAAAGATATCCTTTGGTATTCTACCATCATCCATCCTCCTAAGATGTCCTATCCATCTAAGTCTACGAAGACTGAGCATGGAATAAACTGTCACACATCCTGATCTTTCCAATACTTCAGTATTTGTGATTTTGTCTTGCCACTTAATACCAAGAATTCTTCGCAGACACCGCATATGAAAGCTGTTTAAATTTTTCTCTTGGTGTGAGTAAGTTGTCCAGGTTTCACTGCCATAGAGAAGAGTACTAAGGACACAGGCTTGATAGACAAGGACTTTTGTTTTGGCAGTAAGCTTCCTGTTCTCCCAGACTCTTTTTCTTAACCTGTTCATTGTTGTTGCTGCCTTACCAATCCGGATGTTGATTTCCTGATCTAGGGATAATTTGCTATTTACCACTGATCCTAGATATGTAAAATGGTCTACCATCTCTAGTTCGGCGTCGTCAATAAAGATTGATGGTATCCCGTGTGCACCTTGTGACATAATCTGTGTCTTCTTTTTGCTAATTGCTAAACCAAATTCAGAACAAGCATTGGAGAATGCAGATAGTAGACATTGCAATTCTTCCTCAGAGTGGGTCATAACTACAGCATCATCGCAAAAAGCAACTCTCTGATCAGTACCCTCCTAATTTTGGTCTTAGCCTTCAATCTCGGAGCATTGTAAAGGCCGCCATCTGAGCGTGAGTGAATGTATATACCACCATCCTGATCACGAAAGGCATATTTCAGTAGAAGTGAAAAGTATATTCCAAAGAGGGTGGGAGCTAGTACACAACCTTGGTTAACTCCACTCTTGATTTCAAATTCTTCAGAAGTTGCACCATCAAACTTGATTATACCCTTCATGCCTGTGTGGAACGATTCCACAATGGACTGAAGAGTTGGTGGAAATCTCCGCTATCACTTGAAGAATCGACAAAATCCATTTTGAAAAACAAAGTGTAAAGCATAAAAACCCTGAAAACTATTTAAAAATCTGATAAAATCACTCAAAAATCACATGTTATCTATTTATCTATAACACTGGACATAAAAAATTGGAAGCCTCGGAAATCCACATGTAACATGCATGGGTGTACAAACAAGTGGGGTCATTGTACTAGTGAAGAATTTACAAAAATAGCAAGGGTAACTGGGTCCAAGAAGAATGAGATGGATGTTAGGTCAAAGAAGGTTGAGGTAAGAATTCTAAAACAATGGCGGGCCCTAAAAACAATGGAGAGTAGATCAAAGAAATGTCATTCGTAGTCACAAAGACACAGAGAAAAACGTGACTGGAAACTAAGAGACAAAGGGAAACTCAGAAATGGTATGTTGGAGGAATTTAGATTAGGGTTACCGAGGTTAAATGATATTTCTTGGGAGGTCCGGGAAGAATGAATAAAAACACAAGGCTGGGCAAATAAGGGGGAATTCAGACTCAGAGTTTAGTTGTGGCAGAGTTAGGGAGAACTTTGCTTGGGGGTTTTGATTCAGTGAGATTTAGGCAGACAGTGGAATTCTGAGGCTAAGTATTAGACTTAGCCGGGCTGTCAGCGGCAGTAGTGTCTGGGGCTACATTAAGGGAAACTAGCCAGGCATCAAGAAAAGATCAAGAAAGACGGGGCCATGAGTCAAAGAAACAAGACAAAGGCCTCCCCGTACGACAACACTGGTCAAGACGCCATAAGCAAGATCAGAAGAAGAAAACTAACTTCCTCCCGCAGGAGACAAGAAAGATGGTTGCAGCCACCATGGTGGAATGGAGAGGTCGAGAAGGCATGGTTGGGAAAGAGGCAGGCTGTCAAAGACTGGCAAAAGGCCAGAAAGGCTAACATGCCACAGGTTGAGTTGGCGAACCTGAAGACTGAGGTCGATAGGACGACGACTTTATTCAAATCCTGCACCAAACATGCCAAGGCCGAGAAATGGGACGAGTTCTGCAGGAAGGTGTGCTCCGAGCGATCTCTTACGACATTCTGGCGCCTCCACAAGAGCATGAACGGTGCTGCACAACGTAGGGGTACTCCAGACTTTCAAAGCACAGACCTGGCATGGAAAAAGTCGGATGCGGATAAAGGTAAGGCCCTTCTTGCACGCTACATAGAACAGACTGACCAGAAAGACGAGCCCGCCAGACAGAGGACCATAACGACACTCTCTCAGTTGTGCGAGGGGGTCGGGACAGACGAAGAATGGACAATCACAGCTGAGATAGTGCGTGCGATGCTCAAGAAATCACCTAACACCGCCCCAGGCCCAGACGGCATCCGATATGGTGACCTACTGGTGATATCAGATGATGACATGGAAGAACTGGCCAGAGAATTCAACACCAGTATCCAGAGGGGTCAGGTCAAAGAAGAATGGCTGCACAGCTACTTGCTGCCGCTGCCAAAACCGAACAAAGACCATTCCAAGATAAGCGGCTACAGAATCATTACGATGCAGAATACTGTTGGCAAGCTACTGGAGAAAATTGTAGCACACAGACTTGCTTGTGACTTGGAACAGCTCGGCTGCTTCCCGCCCACACTTGGAGGATACAGACGCAACAAAGAGTCATGGCTGAATGTGGCGGTCTTTGCTCAAGATGTTTATGAAGGATTTCAGGTCAGAGAAGAGACATGTGCGGCCGCCATAGACTTAGAGGATGCATATAACAGAGTATCTTTCGAGCACTTGATGCAAACCCTCCTCAGGCTGAAAATGCACCCTCACCTTGTACGATGGATAGCTGCAGTTCTGCTCCAAAGGAAGGTGGTGCTAAGATGCGGGAGTTGGTCTTCTGAGCCGATAACGATATGTCCAGGATTGCCGCAGGGTTCATCACTGTCACCAGTACTATTCAACGTGTATACAGTGCCGATCACTGAACAACAGTTGGACGGGAGGGGTAGAACTCTGTCATTCGTTGGCGACATCCTCGTGTATCGACAGGGTCGAGATAGACAGGCGGTTGCCAATGATATGCAGGGCGAACTAGATCGAATTTCCTCATGGTGTGCTGATGCTGATGCCCTTGTCAACCCTGCAAAGGCAACGGTTACATGGTTCTCCCTAAACAACCATATTGTGAAAACAGACCTGCCGGCAGTAAGAATGGATGGGAGCAGCTTGAGTAGAACCCAGTCAATGACATATCTTGGCGTGAGGCTTGATCGTAGCCTGTCCTTCAGAGATCATGTCGATTATGTCATAACGAAGGCTCGAAAAGGTTTGTCAGCAATGAGAGTCATGGCGACTGCCAATATCGAGCAAAGACTGCTAATACTTCTGTTCCAAGGACTTGTGCTTTCACGCATCGAGTATGCCCTGGCCATCCTCACTGTCAGCCCTACACAGATTGGAAGACTTGAAAAGGTACAAAACGAAGCCATGTGCATCATTTTGGGCTGCACGAGAGACCCAGCTGTGTAGCAATGAGATACCTCCTTGACTTCCCGACAATGGAACACAGGATCAAGATCTGGAGAGCTCGTGCATACTTAAAAATAAGTGCAGATGAGCAGCACCCTCTGCATGACGCTATATTCAGAGAAAAGGGTGACAGGCTAAAGAGGGGCAAATCATGGATGGGTCGGGCGGAAGATGTCAGACAGGTCTGCAGTCTTACCAGTATCAACCCCGGCAAGGAATGGGTGCCGGTGCCTCCAGCTTTTAAGTGCACTTTCTCCTGCATTATCACACTCGACAGACGGTGCAGAGAGCAGAACCCTGCCGCTGTCAATGCAGAGGTTAACGCGCTCATCTATGAACACTCAGATAGCCCCGAAGTGCTCATCTATACAGATGGATCTGTTGTAAAGCAGCAGAGAAGTGCGTGGGCATTTACAGCCCGTTCGGCGGGCCGAACCGTTCAAGAATCCAGTGGTGTCCACTCTATGACCACGAGCAGCATGACGATGGAGGTGATGGCAGTTACACAGGCTTTCATATGGCTGGAATCACAGCATTATACCAACGTGTGTGTACTAAGTAATTCAATAAGCATGATTCAGAAGGTCGAAGCTGGATCTGTACGTAGACAGTGGACTGAATCGCTGCAGAAGTCTGTTGTCCGTAAAGTCACCTTCATCTTCGTCCCGGGACATGCGGGAGTTGAGGGAAATGAACGAGCTGACAAACTGGCTGGCTCTGCAACCCCTGTAGATGGCCAACCCATGGATCGTGCCGATGTTATTAACGTCCTTAAAGATATGGCGAGAACAGAGGACTTTGACGTCAGTGATTCCACATCGCTGTCCAGGATGAAAGACCTGGGAGTAAGAATCGGCACAGCCAGACGCGAGAGGTACATCGGGAAAACAAAGCGCCTCATCAACCAACACAGAACTGGCACTATTAGCCACCGGACGCTGATGAATATGCTGGGGGGAGGATCTGAGCACTAAAGGACATGTCCGGAGTGCAACGAAGATACCCCAACTGATAACTGATAACTGATAGCCAGGCATTCAGGGAGTTTGCATACAGGAAAGACTCAGCAGTAATTAAGTGTATACATGTATCTATACTGAGACTGTGCCTGGAAATTCTGTCATGTCTGTGTCATCATATATCTGTATCATTAATAAAAGTGATGTGCGTGAAATGGTGCGTTCTCCAGTTGCTATAGCTGTTCACAAGTACAGCTGCAGTTTACAGACATACTACTAGATACAACCAAAGCCACTTCTTTATGTCCTAACCTTGTGACATCGCGAGATCGCATTTTTACAACACTAAATAATCATTAATGCTTTGAGACGTTTTGCCTGGTAAAAATGATCTCAGCCGTTCTGCCCAGTAAAGGGTCAAAGCACTGCTGGACAGAGAAAACTCCTCTCATTTTCACGGTTTCAAGGAGTTTTGCACTACAATCGCTGAAGATGCTTCCATTTTCAAAAAAAAAAATTCTTTGTGGCTTGAAGAAGCATTTTTTTTTATAGAGATTTTCAGATCATGACAGAATTGAGAGTGACATTCTTCTGTTCCAGAATTCGTTTGATTGTAACCTTGATAATGTGCCAGTTGAACTACAGTTGGAGACCATTGATTTGCAAGCAAATTACATGTTGAAAGAGAAGCACAGACAAGCAAAACTTGTTGAATCTTACCGCTGTTTACCTGATGTTGAGTTTCCGAAACTGAAGAAATTTGCCGCTAGTATGGCATCAGTGTTTGAAACAACTTACGTCTGTGAGCAAACATTTTCAAATATGAAGTATGTGAAGTCAACACATCGAACGAGATTGACCGATGAACATTTAAAAGCAATTCTCTTGATTGAATGCAGCAATTCTAAACCAAACATTGAAGATATCTTGAAAGCCAAGCGTCAGTTCCACAAATCTCATTAACCTTTTTTGCTGCTTAGTTTGTGACATTTCGGATATGCGCACACTATATCTAAAGTAACTATCTTTTTGCAAACATCACCTTCTTTGATAACTTTTTTAGCAAATAAATATGGTTGTCTTGGATTTTTGTGCATTGCATGCCACTCACCCATGATTTACATGGAATGCTAAATTCAGTTTGTCATCTTTTTTCCCAGAGCTTTTGCTCTGGCTTGCAAGTATTGTACAGAATGATTATGCAACCTGCGCTCGTCATTTTGTCAGTTATCCGGTCCACTGTGAAAAAAGTGTGGTGACACCTGATCTAGAATGATATATGATCTAAATTCAAGATGACATAAGCTGATGTATGATGTAAGTTCAGGTATGATATAATTTCAAGATATAAGCTGATGCATGATCTAGGCTTATGTATGATCTAAGTTAATGATGCTTGCTTGCTTGTGTTTGCTGGCTGTGATCTCCAGCGTGCAGTCCTGTATGTCGGATGAAGACTTCTTGTTGTCCAACATCAATGTGATGTCAGACCTGATGTTTGCATGAGTATCTGTTGTCCCATGTCTGGCTTATTGGTGTGCAGACTGGTGGCTCCTCGCCATGCAGGCAGACACTCTCTGACTTCGGAGGAATCAATGATCCTACTGACTTTAGTCAGGACCCCGAAGGGACCTGTTGCCCAGGACGCTCGGCGAGGATGCGTCAGTAGGTCTTGGCCAGTATAGAACCTGGCCCTGGTGCCTTGGAAACACCTCTGTGTCCCTAAATTCACGATGATCGAAGCTTATGTATGATCTAAGTTGATGTATGATCTAATCTGATGTATGATCTAAATCCATGATGATATAATCTCATCTCATCTCATCTCATCATGTTCCTCTTGTACCTTGCGGTGTCGAGGTGAAGTATAAACTTCGTGAGAGTGCCCGGTTATGGGCTTCGTATATCGACATTCCCATGGATTCTGTTATTCCCTCCGTCCAGCGTTTACGTGGTCGGCCTCTTCCTCTGTTTCCATCTGGTCTGTATGTCATTGCCTGTTGTGGCATGCTGTTGACTGGTAGCCTACTTGCATGGCCAAACCATTTGACTTGCTGCTTTCTAATAAAATCTAGAGCAGCTTTAACCCCCACTTTAGTCCTGATTTCTTCATTTCTGATCTTATCTCTTCTTGATACGTTGAGTATTCTTCTCAGGAACCTCATTTCTGTTGTTGTGATTTTTCTTTTCTCTTTTTCTGTCATTGTCCAGGTTTGGCATTGGTAGCACAGAGTTGGTAGGAAGATTGTGTTGTAAAGTGCTTTCTTAGTAGTTATTGATACATGTTTGTTCTTTAGTATTGGTGCCATTTGTCCAATGAGTTGATTTGCCTTATTGCACCTATTTTCGATCTCGTCTTCTGATCTGCCATTTGATGATATTATACTTCCTAGGTACTTGAAGCTCTTTACTTGTTTCAAGGGATGTTCGTTTAGGTGAATTGTTGCTGTTTGTTCTTCTTTAGTTATAGTCATTACCTCTGTTTTGCTTGTGCTAATTTTCATGTTATGTTCCCTACACATTTCGTTTAGACTATTCATGTGGTCTTGTAATTCAGCTTCTGATTTTGCTATTAGTGCTTGGTCGTCCGCAAACAGGAGTTCTCTAATGGTTAGATTTGCAGATGGTTCTTCTTCTGTGTTCTCGTCATGCGGTATTCTTGCTGTCTCTGCTTGGCTGGTTTCTTTACATATGTTGTCTATATATGTTATGAACAAGAGAGGGGACAGGACACAACCTTGTCGTACTCCAGATCTTATGGTGAAGGGTTCTGAGTGTCCTCCAGTTGCTCTCACTATGCATTCACTGTTGTCGTATAAACTTCTACATAGGTTTGTTAGATGTGTGCTCACTCCATATTGTTTAAGGATTTCCCACAGCTTGTTTCTATCTACCCTATCAAATGCCTTTTCTTGGTCAACAAAGGCTAAGTAGAGTGTTTCATTGAATTCAATTGATTTTTCTATAATGATGATATAATCTGATGTATAATATAGACTGATGTATGATCTAGGCTGATGTATGATGTAAGTTCATGATGATATGAGCTGATGAATGATCTAAATTCATGATGATATAAGCTGATAAATGATCTAAGCTGATGTACGATCTAGGCTGATGTATCATCTAAGTTCATGATATAAGCTGATGTATTATCTAGGCTGATTATTATCTTAGCTGATGTATGATATAAGTTAATTATGATATAAGCTGATGTCTCATATAGGCTGATGTCTGATCTAGGCTGATGTACGATGTAAGCTCAGGTATGATCTAAGAGAGGTGAAGTGACTGAGTAAGTGTAAATTAACAGGTACTGAATGTTTAATTTATTATTGACATTTTTCACTTATGAAGTCTAATTTAAGTAGTTATCTATAATCAGTTTACAACAGCAAGCAATACTGATATTTCATAGCAGTCACAATCAAGAGTGTTAACCTCTAGCCTGAAACTAACATTTATGGTACGACTTGCGGTGACATAGAAGAAAAGAAAACAACCTATGGTGGCACATCAACAAACAAAAAACTCGAAATAGAATGTCAATAAAAACACATCAATATAGGGTTCATGTCTAAGAAAAATAACTTTTAAGTGGGAAAAAAAGATAAAACTATCTCATTGTAACTCAGAATCATATCTACTGATGATATCCCACCATGCCACTGTCTCAGTCTATCCAGCATGCAATCATCACAATGTTTTCCAATTCCCCTCTTCAAACTACATGACCAAAGAATGATATTCACATTTGTCTCATCATCCACATCTCTGTAGCTTCTAAGCTGTTACTGTCTTTCTAATATTTAATGATGGTGACTTATTGCCTAAGATACTTTTATTTTTATTTTATTTTTTAAACAGAGCTTAAATTTCTCAGCTTATGTGTTTCCCATCTATAATCATTTCTTGCATTGGTGTTATCTTTTGCTTTGATGTTATCATTGTTTATGTTTTCTTGATATTCAAGAAAAGTTCTTTTGTGCAGACTCTATTACTATAGATCTGTTGCATATTCAGCTATCAACACTGTGCCATTTGCATGTCATAGATTGTTTTTATTATAACCACCAACTCATCCTGGCCCCTCTTTAATCTATCTCATTATTACTTTGATATAGAGAAAGAGATTAAATCTGGTGACAAAACACTTCCTCGTCTTACTCCTAGCTTCATTTGTTCAGTACTGCAATGTTTATTTCCCATTTTAATTGCTACTTCCTGTTTCCAGTAAATATTATCTTCTAACATTTTGATCATTTCATCACTTTATCAAATGCCTTGGTGTCATGGTTTGACTTACATTGTCGTAAGTTTATAGATAGTATCATGAGCTGCTGTTTATAAGTTGAACTTCAATATGTGCAATGTCTAAGCAACACTTAAGAACTCCAAGTATAACAGGATAATGGTTCTTTCAAATACAATATTTCTCTTCTCATAATTTGCATTACACTTTTACGTTTCACATGATCACAAAGTCATACTATCAATCATGACTACAATACACTAAATTGATATAAAACTATAAAACATTGGCAGCACTCTAAAAGTTGGCCATCACCTACAATGAGTCTGAGACATGTTTTCCCTTCTATGGTCTCAGCACGAGTGTCGTGTTTTCGAGAGACAATTCTCTCTCTGACTTAGTCCAAAGCATGCTTCTCGTGCAAGGTGGTATGCACACCCAACAGTGTGACAAAAGATCACACTTCCAGTCATGACACTTGGTATAATCTTATATATAAAAAAGACTTGTGCGTCCGTATCTCTGTCCGTATGTCCTTTATTTGTTCGCGAACGGCCCATCCGATTGAGATGAAATTTTCTACACGCCTTCCTTTCATTCCAGAGCTGTCAACTGTGATATTTTGTTAGTGTGAAATCGCCTGCTTACTCAGTATTATTTCATTTTTCATTTTTCATCATAATTTCATATATCTCAGGGGACCTAACTCTGTAAAAGTTATTTCAAGGGGCATAACTTTTCTGTATAACTTATAGTCATATTGTGGCATCGTTTTCAAAGATTTATAAACTCTTTGTCCATAGTTATGTACCGGCATATGAGTTATAATAAATAATGATACAATCTGTAAGGCATTTTCAAAGTTTTCATAAAAATGATGCACAATGCATAACATTGTAACTCATCTTTTTTTGCTTAAGAAGTTACTGTAGTCATGCAGGTGATTAGAAAGAGTTTTCATTAAAAATAATGGATGGTGTGTGGAAGGGCATTTTTTTAAGTTACTTTTTTTGTTGTATAAATTTAATGAGACGCTACCCGCCAGGAGCTGGGCGAAGTCACGCCGGGTCAGATAGATAGACAGACCCACCTTTTCGCTGCAGTTGTCTACTCCTCCTTTTCCTTCTTCTGCTGATGCTGCTGCCGCCGCTCCATTTACCCAAGTTAATTGTTGGGGGAAGATGTAAAGATCTTTCAAGTGCTCTTTCTAATGCTTTTTGTAAGTTGGTCTTCGTTTATCTAAGGTTGTTCTAACTGCAACCAATAAATGATTAGACAGACAGACAGACAGAGAGGGAGGGACGGACAGACAGACAGACAGACAGACAGACAGACAGACAGATAGTCGGTAACGGGAACGGGAACTTATATGACTACTTATATGAATTAAATGAGATGCTCCCCACCAAGGACTGGGCGATGCCGGGTCAGACAGACAGACAGACAGACAGACAGACAGACAGTCGGTAACGGGAACGTGAGCTTATATGACTACTTATATGAATTAAATGAGATGCTCCCCACCAAGGACTGGGCGAAGCCGGGCCGGGTCAGCTAGTAATCTATAAAGCACAAGTAGATGTCTTTCTGTGTATCAACTGATCTCTGTATTACTGTTTGTAATGTGTATATTGCATTATTTGTAACTTTTCCTTCGACATATCCATACTGTTCTTCACCAGTTTCCATCTTCATTTTCACTCCTGTTCTCATAATTCTGAGTAGATGTTTGGGACATGGATTATGGGTTTGGGTGTCGCTTTAAAAATGACTTTTTAAGTTCATGATCTTTTTGTTAGTGCTATAAATAAAGATTTCAGGATATCACTAGGTGATCCACTGTTGTAAATATCATTCAACAGTTTAGTTAATATTTCTGCTTCAAATTCTCCCAGTATTTATGCTTGTTGTTTCCAATAATGGAAATATTCTTTGCATTTTCCTCAGAACATTTTGAACATCATACTGTTCGTCATAAAGGTTTTTCACGTAATCTGACCATACATGTAAAATCTTATCTTTTTCTATTATGACTCTTCCATCTTTTGTCTTTAGGCAGCCTGCTGATGTACGTGTTCTTTGATTAGTAAGCTCCTGAATTCTTTTGTGCATTAATTTCGCATTTTTACTGTTGTGTTGTTTTTCAATTTCTCTGCAAATTTTCTCAAGCCATGTTCCAATACACAGCATTTACTGTACCCTAGCCTTCTACAAACCCACATTGTTCTTCTCCTATTTCGGGTTGTATTTTCCTCCTAACTCTTTGCATGTTAATTCTTAGCAAAATCTTTGTGATGTGACTCATTATACTAATTGTTCGATGTTGATCACATTCCAAGGCTCCTGATTTCTTTGGGATTGCAATAAATACAGAATTACATAACTCATGAGGTATATTTCCAGTATCATATATTGTATTAAGCAGACTGGTAACTTTATCTATTCCATATTCTTCTAAAGCATTAATCATTTCTGTTGTGATGCTGTCTGGACCGTGGGTCTTGCCAGATTTCATATGGTTAAGAGCATTCTGAACCTCCATCTTCAAAATTGCTGGCCCTTCATTATTATTTTGAACATCATACTGTTCGTCTCTGTTATCGTCATAAAGGTTTTTCACGTAATCTGACCACACATGTAAAATCTGAATAAGAGCATTTCAGACTTCCAAGGTGCTGACCTCACCTGGCAGAGGACTGACGAGGACAAGGGCAAAGCCCTCTTTGAACGCTACCTTGAGCAGAGCAACCAGACAGACATGGGAGGCCGAAATCTGGCCAAGGAGGTCACCTCAGACAGATGCAAGGCCCAGAACACTTCGGAGGAAGACACAGTGACAGTGAAAGAAATCAAGGCTGTGCTTCGACGATCAAATAACAGTGCTCCAGGTCCTGATGGCATAAGATACAACGACATAAATAGGTGTACCGACAATGAGCTAGAGAAACTAGCAATGTACAACAACAGTATAGGGAGTGCTAGCATCAAGGAGGAATGGTTACACAGCTATCTGATTCCCTTGCCGAAGCCTGACAAAGACCACAAAAAAATTCAGGGATATCGAATTATAACCATGCAGAATACAATAGGCAAGCTGCTGGAGAAGGTAATTGCCAGGAAAATATCAAGCCAACTAGAGAGGCAAGGTGTTTTCCCACCTACCCTGGGTGGGTACCGTCCAAAAAGAGAAACCTGGACCAATGCAGCAGTCTTTGCCCATGATGTCTATGAAGGTTTCCACTCAGGCACTGAAACCGTTGCTGCAGCGATTGATCTTGAGGACGCATACAACAGAGTACCACTGGATTCTTTAATGTTTCAGCTTCTTGAACTAAACGTAAGTCCATTCCTCCTTAGTTGGATCGCTGCAGCCCTCTACCAACGGAAAGTAGTTTTTAGATGTGGCAGTTGGACTTCGGAACCAACAACAATATATCCTGGCCTACCACAGGGATCACCATTATCTCCGGTACTGTTCAACGCCTACACAGTGAGAATCACCAGTGAGCAGATCACTGGACCTGGCAGGACATTGTCGTATGCCGATGATGTTTTAGTGTATCGTCAGGGTAAGGATAGAGAGGAGGTTGCTGTGGAACTACAAACCGAACTCAATCGCATAAGTACTTGGTGTGATGAAGCTGGGGCAATGGTCAACCCAACAAAGGCAACAGTGACTTGGTTCTCGTTGAATAATCATATTGTCAACAACCCAACACCAACTGTAATGCTGTGTTCAGAGACGGTAGAAAGAACGCAGGCAATGAATTACCTGGGGATACGGTTTGATCGAAGCCTTGCTTATAATGTGCACATAGACCAGGTGATAACAAAGGCCAAGCGGGGTTTGGCAGCGATGCGGGTGATGGCGGCAGCAAACTGTGAGCAGCGCCATCTATGTCTTCTGTACGAGGGGCTGGTCATGTCTGTTTTGGAGTATGCAATGGCAATCCTGACTCTCAGCCATAAGCAGATAGAAAGGATGGAAAGGATACAGAATGAAGCTATGCGCATTATTCTTGGATGTACAAGAGATACAGCATGCAGGGAGATGCGCTACCTTCTTGATTTTCCAACCATTGAAGAGAGAATACAAGTTTGCAGGGCACGCGCCTACCTCAGAATTAACGCAAACACACA
Organism: Cepaea hortensis; assembly: GCA_963921405.1. NCBI lineage: Eukaryota > Metazoa > Mollusca > Gastropoda > Stylommatophora > Helicidae > Cepaea > Cepaea hortensis. The sequence continues at coordinate 489,969,908 of OY992876.1, read as the reverse complement.
ACATCCACTGCATAGTGAAATTAGGAAGGTGAAGGGCAGCAGGTTAAAAAGAGGACGGTCGTGGATGGGTCAAGCCGAAGACATTCTTCAACAGGTGTGTTCACTTGAGGACTTAGAACCTGGCGAGGAGTGGGTGCAAGTGCCAACAGACTTCTGCACATCCTTTTCAGTTTGCATCCAACTAGATAGAAAATGCAGACAAGAAAATCCGGCTGCTGTTGAGGCTGAAGTACAAGCGTTGATTTTCGAGAATTCGCTAGACGGTGACGCGGTCATCTACACAGATGGGTCGGTCGTCCGACATGTGAGAAGCTCATGGGCCTTTACAGCTCGGGCCGGAGGGAGAATTGTGAAGGAGGACTCTGGTGCTTTCACTGAAACAACAAGTAGCCTGACCATGGAAGTCATGGCAGTAAGTAAAGCAATAACATGGCTCGAGACACAGACATTCACTAGGGCTTGTTTCCTTAGCGACTCAATGAACATGATCAAGAGGATAGAGGAGGGGTCGATCCGAAGAGAATGGCTGCTGCCTCTGAAGCGGTCTCGGCTGGCAAAAATTAGTTTCATCTTCGTGCCAGGTCATGCGGGAGTACAAGGAAATGAGCGGGCTGACAAGCTCGCAGGTGAGGCTACTGTGGAGGGCGGACGCGCCATGGACCAGGCTGACATTCTGAATGCTCTACGAGAAGTGAGACTTTTGCGAGAACCAAGTGATGACTGTGAATCTACAACAATGGCCAGACTGCAGGAGAAGCAAATTAAAAGAGGGGTGGCCAAACAAGAACACTACGCAGGAAGCCAAAGAAGATTGATAAACTAACACAGAACTGGCGTCGTTAGCCGCTACACGCTGCGGGATTTGCTGAGGAGGGGATCCGAGCACTTATGGACTGAATGGTTCGATGTGCAACGAGGATGATCTGTCGACTAACTAACTAACTAACTAACATGTAAAATCTTATCTTTTTCTATTATGACTCTTCCATCTTTTGTCTTTAGGCAGCCTGTTGATGTACGTGTTCTTTGATTAGTAAGCTCCTGAATTCTTTTGTGCATTAAATTCACATTTTTACTGTTGTGTTGTTTTTCAATTTCTCTGGAATTTTTCTCAAGCCATGTTTCTTTTGCCTCCTTACATAACGTTCTGACTTTTCTGTGAATTTCTTTATATTTGGCAGGATTATTTTTGTTGTCTTCTTGTTTCCATTAGTTGTAAAATTTCTTCAGTCATCCATGTCTTACGGCCCACTTTCTTTACTTTTGGAATAGTTTTTTCTGCTGCACAACTGATTGAATTCTTCAGCATTTCCCATTGATCATCTACATCTTGAAATAGGATCTCTAGATCAGAAACTAAATCAAATTTGTTCTTTACTTCTATGTTAAAATTATCTTGTATTTCTTTGTCAGTTTTCAATTTGCACAAGTCATATTTAGGGTTTCCTGCTGTATACTTGACTTTCTTTAACTTTACCCTCAATGTGCCTGTAATTAATCTGTGATCACTGTAACAGTCTGCATTTGGAACTGTTTTTACAACTGTTAATGCATTTAAACACCTTTTGCTAATCAGGATGTAATCTATCTGGCTTTTAATCCTGCTGTCTGGACTCCTCCATGTCCATAATCTTCTAGGATGTTGTTTAAATCAGGTGTTTCCTACAACCATTTCTTGTTCTTTTGCCCATTCTACAAGTCTGTATCCTCTTTCATTTCTCTCTCCCAAACCATGGTTGCCTACACTGCATCCATCGCTTTGCTTTCCTATTTTTGCGTTGAAATCACCCATTATGACATTTATTTGATTTTTTACAGTTCTTCAAAGCAGACTCCATGTTATTATAAAATTCATCTATACTTTCTTCACTGCATTCACTTGTTGGGGCATATACTTGAATGATATTTATTTTAAAAGGTCTTCCATTTAATTTTACTAATAGAACTCTGTCTGACACAGCCCGATATCCTTTGACAGAATTTGATGTTTGCTTATCTAATATAATGACTACACCTCTTTGCTGTTCTTCTCCCCCAGAGTAAATAATCTTACAATCCTCTCCTGTCCTTATCCCTGCTCCTTTCCATCTCGTTTCCGATATTCCTAATATGTTAATCTTCTCTCTCTTCATTTCTTTTTTGATGTTTTCTAATTTTCCATCTGCATTCATTGTTCTAACATTCCAAGTTCCAACTTTCAATGATATTAATCTTTTCCACCTAGTAGCCTGTTGACGGTCTGGAGTCACCTGGTGTGCATGACTATCCCTACCGGGCGAGGCTGCTCCTATGGAGCACCCATTTACGCCGTTTCTCTGATTATCAATAGGTGAACACAACATGATTTTCTTGGCATCTGTAAAGAAGGTAGTTTGCCATTGCTTTCCTTCCTAGCAGTGACCATACTGGTCAGTGACCGTAGCCATTGTCTCCTCAAAAAGAGATCCTCTGCCTACTGTCGTGAAGGTGGAGATCATAACCTACAACTATCTGTCGGCTGCTCTGCATCTTCATCCACCACCTGCACACATGGCTTCACGTAACCCTGATCGGGGGGCTAAACGGGTATTCCACCTTGCCCAAGGGTGTCCCGTAAAGTATTACTGAGATTTAAGATTAGAACAAGAAAGTATATATGCAGATGATATAGTCTTGATTGCAGACAATGAACAGGACCTGCAAAATTTAGTAGATGCGGTTGTTACAACAATGAACAACAAGGGTTAGAATTAAATTGTAAAAAGACACAGATTATGGTCGTCACTAGGAAGAACGAAATACCACAATGTAATATACAAGTAAATGGGAATATTCTTCAACAAGTGAATAGGTACAATTATCTCAGAACAGTAATAACATCTGATGGGAGATGCCTTGAAGAGATTAGAACAAGAATCGTCGCCATGGCAAAAGTAGCCTTTAGCAAGATGAAAAACATACTGACAAATAAAAAGATGTCAATTGAAACGAGAAAAAGAGTGTTGAGATGCTACATAGAACCTGTACTTTTATATGGATGTGAAGCTTGGACAATGAGCAGTCAGGCTGAAAAACATCTGATGGCTGTAGAAATGTGGTTTCTGATGAAAATGCAAAGAATACCATGGACAGCCAGAAAGACCAATGAACAAGTCCTTCAAGAAACAAATGAAGATCATAAACTGATTAGAGACATTAGACATAGACAGTCACAATTTTTTGGGCATGTTATGAGAAGAAATGATTTGGAGAACTTGGTGACAACTGGTAAGATCGAGGGGAACAGACCAAGGGGAAGACCTAGAAGCAAGTATCTGGATGGCTTGGCCTTGTGGCATGGTCGAGACAGAAACACGGAACTGATCCACGACTCTGGTGATCGAATGAGATGGCAGAACATGACCGCCCACGCTTACCGGCATGGCACATGATGGATGGATGGATGGATGGATGGATTTCAAATTCTTCTATAATGATTCCATTTGGCCCAGCAGTTTTCCCTTTCTCCATATGTTTGATACAAGTGACTTCATCTTTTAGTCTAGATGGACCTTCTAAATTACTTTCTTCTGTTAATTCAGCTCTTTCTCTATTTTAACTCTCTTATGTATTCATTCCATCTCTTTAATATAGCACTTTCTTCCAATAATATTTTTGCTGTTTCTGATTTCAAATATCCTGTATTTACTCATAGTTTTCTTCTTGTCAACTCATTAATCTGTCTCTTCATTTTGGTTGCACTGTTAGTTTAAACAATTTTCTATTTTCTTTGAGCACTTATCTTTTATTTCTTTGTGCATCTTATCATACTCTACTGTGATATTTTTACTTCGTTTTCCTTTGTCCATCAACTGTAAGTATTCATTAGTATCTATTTCTACTTAGCTTTGTTTGTCTTCTCTTCTCTTTTATATAATTTTTTTTAATAACTTTTTGCTTATTTGAGTCACTTTCCATTTTCTGTTCCTCATTTATACTTTGCATTTTATTTATTGCATTATATCCATTTTTCACAATCACTTTGCATTGTTTTTTAATATCTGTATCTGTTTTTTAAATAGCTTTGTTAAGTCTCATGTTCTGAACATTTTTGCCCCTTTCTTAATCTTGCTGTTATCTGTCCACACATTGGGACGTGATCATTGTTACCACCAGGTATTGTCTTTATTTATTTATTCAGGCATTTCTAAACCTCTTATTGATCAGGATGCAGTCAATCAGCTTGGATGCTTTTTTATCAGTCCTTTTCTCTGTGTAAAATTGGCTCTTAACATGGTCAAAATATTTGTTTCCAATCAACATATTATTTAGCTTTCTCCATTCCGTGAGTTTTTATCTTTTTTACAATATTAAAATCCTAAACAATAATCACCTACTCATCTACAATGCTCACTCGGGTGATGTGATTATCTACACAGATGGTTCGGTGTCAAGAGGTGAGAGAAGTGGCTGGGGGTTCATAGCCAAAGCTAATGGTCGATGTTTGGGGCAGGAGAGCCTGGCATATGATACCACAACATCCAGCTTAAGAATGAAAGTGGAGGCAGTCACTGCGGCTCTCCGCTGGATGGAGAATACGACACACACACACATCGTGATTGTAACTGACTCAGAAAGCATGCTGACGAGGGTGAGGACGGGCAGGCTTCGTGCGGAGTGGCTTGCTCTGCTTCGGAGGTCACGGGTGATAAGCATCGCCTGGATCTTTTCTCCGGGGCATGCCGGTGTGCTGGGAAATGAACAGGCGGACAGATTGGCTGGCTCTGCAGAACTTGGTGGAGTATTGATACATGACAAGGCAGACGTGTTTGCGGCCTTGTGGGAGCACGTGCACACCTCGGAGGAGCAAATGGATTACCATGGTCTGGCAAGAATGAGACAGTGAGGAGTGAAGAGGGGATCTGGCTGACGCTCAACGTTCAGAGGAAAGGCGAGATGGACATATAATCAGATTGCTACTGGTACTATTGGTGTTGAAACTCTTCGCTGGCTGCTCAGAGGATGGGGACGGAGCACTTATGGGAATGCCCTGAATGCTGTGATGTCGATTCCTAAATCAATCAATCAATCATCCTTCATATGATCTGATTTAATTAAATAACCATTAATTAATCTAGCTGTTTCCTCACCAAACATTAGCCCTACTCCTTTCCCGTATGTATTATTTCTTGAACAAATTAATGTTTGTTATTACTTTACCAAATCTCCTCCACCTCATCTCACTCATGCCTAGAATATTAATCTTTGTATTTTTCATTTCTTTTATGACATTATGCAACTTTCCTATCTCAACTATGTCCTGACATTCCACCTTCCTATTTTAATCTTATCTTGGGAAGATAATTTGGTAGTTTCCCCATGCCTTCCATATTCACTCAGGGATCTTTTACTTCTGCCTTTGACAACAATTTCTGATTGTCAGAACAAGAGAGTTCCCTGCTCTGCTCAATTGCAGAGTTGTACACTGATCCCGGTGGATACATGGTCACACCTATGACCTTATTTTTCCCAGTGTCTGAGTAGATTTACATTCTTTTATTGTGTTGATTTTGATGGTGTAATGTTTTGACAATTCAGAAAGCTATGGCAAAGTCATAAATGTAGAATTATATAGTAAATCACAAACAGCCGATAAATGCTGGGGTTGAGTGCAACATCCTGTAAAGAATATTCAACTGTTACATTATATTGCACTTAATCTTACCTTGACCTACATACACTTCAGGTTATTCTATCTTGACACTTGATGGTAGTTTAATTCTCCATTTTATGTCTGCAGTAAGTCTGAAAGGATTTGTAAGTTACATTTGTATGCAAACATAAATATATAAATGAATTTGATATTTTGTTTTCAAAGATGATTAATGATACAAAATGTCTAATGACTACTTCAAGACATGATTTATGATATGTTATTCCTCAAGGTCCGTTTAAGAATTTGAGTTTGGGAATCTATCACAGTGTAATGATATTAGTTTATTATGGCAAAAAATAAAATAACAATGCATGAAAGCTTTATGGAAAATAATTATTACTTGCGTCAAACATCGTACACACAATAAAGTTGATGCAATACTTATAGAAGCAGCCATTCTTTAATGTATCTAATTTTGATGGTTTTATAAGTAAGAACCCAATTTTCAAATCATAACAAAAATTGCTACTGTATGGATTGGAAACATGGAGAATGACATACAAGATTATTAACAAATTACAAACATTCATTAACATTAATTGCTGACAAGGCAAAATAGGTGAACTAAAATGGTATGACAGAATCACCAATGTGGAACTCCTGAAGAGAACTACACAAATACAAGTGTACCAAGAAGGAATAAAAGACGGAATAAAATGACACACTCTGAGAACAGCTGAGAATTTAATCACGTGAACAGCATGTGTCCAGAATTGACAGGGCAAATGAAATAAAGGAAGCCTAAAACACAAGGAGAAGAGAGGAGGAGCAAATGGATCATCATGGTCTGGCAAGAATGAGGCAGTGAGGAGTGATGAGGGGATCTGGCCGACGCTCAGAGGACAGGCAAGAGGGACATATAATCAGATTGCTACTGGTACTATTGGTGTTGGAACTCTTCGCTGGCTGCTGAGGATGGGGACGGAGCGCCTATTATGGGAATGCCCTAAATGCTGTGGTTTTGGTTCCTAGATCAATCAATCAATCAACAAGGAGAAGAAAAATTCAAAACAATGTTTTCCCGTAGTGAATTTGAATAACGAAGACACAAACAATAGATTGCACGATTTATTGCCTGGCATATTTCGCTGCATCTCGTCAGGTATATACTGCAGAAATCACACAACTTACGTGAATTTACTAGATAACTCCTTCAAGTTGAAATATACACATTTTCGCACAGTAATGTCAATTATCTACCACGGTAATTTTAAGGGAACGCATTGAAGACAAACAACTAAAATTAGGCATACCAACACCTATTCTGGAGAGGCTACTACTACTATGTACCGCCAACATACAATTCAACTTTCTAACTAAGTCATACCGCCAAATTCACGGAGTGGCCATGGGGAGTCCTCTTGGTCCTATTCTAGCGGACATCATCATGGCACATTTAGAAGAAAAGAGATCCTCAGACATCAACAACTTGGCCTTTTACCTTCGCTATGTGGACGATATACTAATTATCACCACAGACGAGCTAAAAGCAACATCGTTCCAGGCCACAATGAACAAGACGCATAAAAACATCTCTCTATCTATGGAACATGAACACAACGAAGCGTTATCGTTCCTAGATATTCTAATAAGACATAGAGCAGACGGCACAATTCAAAGATCGGTGATCGCAAAGGAACATGGACTGGCCAATACCTAAATTTTCAGAGCTTCACACCTGTCCAGTACAAACGGGGCTTAGTACGGACCCTGTTTGACCGTGCTAGAAAGATATGCACCCAGGACACACTGACAGAGGAATTTAAAACTCTGAAGAATGTCTTAAACCTGAATGGATACTCCACAGGATTTATAAAGCGCCACTGCCAACAGCCCAAACCTAAAACAGACGTAACTACAGTCCCCAAACTCAAGGTATTCATCCAGCTAACCTTTCGAGGGGATGACGTAATGCAACGTCTACAAGACCGGCTTACTACAGCAGTAGGCCGAACATTCTGTGCGGCAACTCCAGTCATTAGATATAAAACCGTACTGATTCCTACACCAGCAGTCAAAGAGCCTGTTCCTCTGTACGCCACAAACAATTGTATTTACCAATTCACATGTAGATGCCAGGCCGTTTACATTGTTAGAACAGAGAGACAGCTTAACAAATGAGTGTCAGAACACATACCTCTATGGGTCAACAAGATACAACACACAGGAGATGCTAGTCTCGTGGGGCCGACACACCGGAAGCTCCCGGCGTCTTCAACTGGTAGGCATATTATTGAAAACGGCCATGTGGTTGACAGAGACACTGCCTTTCGCGTGTTGTTTAACACACAAAATACTCGCTTGTTAAAATTTGCAGAAGCAATTATGATCAATCAACGCAAGCCAGAATTGTGCAAACAGAAAGACATGTTAGTTAGCTTAAAATTACCATGGTAGATAATTGACATTACTGTGCGAATATGTGTATATTTCCACATGAAGGATTTATCTAGTTAATTCACGTAAGTTGTGTGATTTCTGCATTATGTACCTGACGAGATGCAGCGAAATATGCCAGGCATAAATCGTGAAATCTATTGTTTGTGTCTTCGTTATTCAAACATGGGCAGCTACATGAGATTACCGTGGTAGACAACTGAAATTAATGAAATTACCTTGCGAACATGTGTATATTTATATTATTAGCAATGTCAGAATTACCTAGCTTTGTCCGTGGTAGTGGTGGGGTGGGGGGGGGGGGGGGGGGGGGGGGCTGGTGATTTTTAATTTCCCACACTATTTTAGCGACCAACGACTCACTATCGGTTGTTACCATGTCTCATTTGATTTGATTTATTCAAAAGCAGCATGGCACAACGGAAGAGGAAACTACTCTGATATTTGCAGTAGAGGTCTTCTGCTAAGCTCCAAGAGTTTGAGGCTGAGAAACTGTTTTCTCTTTAATTTCTTGCAGTCTATTCACGAATAGTAAGCAAATTTGTCTTATAACTCCTGTAGTTTAAAGAAACCTTAACTTTTTGTTGCATTTTTTAATTCCCCTTTCAATTTTAGATAAATGTGAAGAGTTTCAACATTACTGGTGTTTGCTGGCGTTCAGGAAAAAATATTTAGTGCAACCACGAAGATCGACATCCATGACCATTTAACAAAACTCAAAATGGGGCTGCCCTCACAATAGTGGACGCGTAATTAATTACTTTAATTAATTAGAACTGGTAATTTAACTAATAAAATTAAACAGAATACAAGTTTGATTTATAGCAATAATTTATCTGTGTAATTGTACAATTGTTCACCATTTGATATGACTGAAAATAATTTTGAAAGCAAACTGTCAGACATGTATAGTTTATAATACTAAAATAGCAGAGCGGACTCCTTTTTATTTTATAATTCAATCAATCAATCATGTGCCATGCCGGAAAGCGTGGGCGGTCATGACTCGCCATTTCACTCGATCACCAGTGTCGTGGATCAGCTCAGTGTTCCTGTCTCGTCCATGCCATGTGGCCAAGCCATCCAGGTATTTTCCTCTCGGTCTTCCTCTTGGTCTGTTCCCCTCGATCTTGCCAGTTGTCACTAAGTTCTCCAATCCATTTCTTCTCACAACATGTCCAAAAAATTTTGACTGTCTACGTCTAATTTCTCTAATCAGTTTACGATGTTCATTTGTCTCCTGTAGTACTTGGTCATTTGTTTTTCTGTCTGTCCATGGTATTCTTTGCATTTTCCTCAGAAACCTCATTTCTGCAGCCATCAGATGCTTTTCAGCTTGACTGCTCATTGTCCAAGTTTCACATCCATACAAAAGAACAGGCTCTATGTATCCCCTCAACACTCTTTTTCTCGTTTCAATTGACATCTTCTTATTGGTCAGAATGTTTTTCATCTTGCTAAAGGCTACTTTCGCCATGGCGATTCTTGTTCTAATCTCTTCAAGGCATCTCCCATCAGATGTTATAACTGTTCCAAGATAATTGTACCGATTCACTTGTTGAAGAATATTTCCATTTACTTGTATATTACATTGTGGCACTTCTTCCTTCCTACTGACGACCATAACCTGAGTCTTTTTACAATTTAATTCTAACCCCAGTTGCTCACTGTGTACAACAACCGCATCTACTAATTGTTGCAGGTCCTGCTCATTGTCTGCAATTAATACTGTATCATCTGCATATCTAATGTTATTGATGTTTCGTCCTCCAATGCTGATTCCATTTATATCCTCTACATTTCTGAAAATATTTTCACTGTACAGGGAAAAAAGATCTGGAGACATCACACATCCCTGCCTAACACCTCTCTTAATTGGCTGATACTGTCCCACTTCATTATCAATCCTTATTGCAGCTTGTTGTTTCCAATATATGTTTTTTATAAGTCTAATGTCTTTCCCATCAATTTGTAGATCTGCAAGCATATCCACCATGCTGACATGTCTAACGCTATCAAAAGCCTTTGTATAGTCAATAAAGCAAAGATGTATATCCTTGTTTACTTCTATAGCACGTTCAATAACTGTTCGCAGCATATACACAGCATTTACTGTACCCTTTCCTTCTACAAACCCGCATTGTTCTTCCCCTATTTCAGGTTGTATCTTCTTCCTCATTCTTTGCATGATAATTCTTAGCAAAATCTTTATGATGTGACTCATTATACTAATTGTTCTATGTTGATCACAATCCAAGGTTCCTGATTTCTTTGGGATTGCAATAAATATAGAGTTACATAATTCAGGAGGTATATCTCCAGTATCATATAATGTATATATATATATATATATATATATATATATATATATATATATATATATATATATATATATATATATATATATATATATATATATATATATATATAATTTTATAATTAGAACTCAGAATTTAACTACTAAAATTAAGCATAATACAAATTTCATTTGTAGCAGTAATTTATCTGTGTACTTTTATAATTTGTCACCCTTTGACATGACGGAAAATAATTTGGAAAGCCAGTTTTCAGACCCGTCTGTTGTAAACTTATAAGGAGTACTTTATTCCTTAGCAGCGCACCAGTACATAATTATTTAGATTTAAATAAAATACTGTGAAATAAGTTTTTTTTTTTTTTTAAATGTTAGTATTTAATTATTAACTGCTCACTTTTAGATACAGATCAGTGTAATTATTGAGCAGAAGTAGAAATCAATTATTAGCGAATATTTACTTATTTATTTTTAAATTTAATATTTTAATAATTAATTAACTGCTGCTTAACTCTTTCGCTACCAAGGGCCGATCTAACGCCGCAATCTCCCGACTCTGGTGGCAATTGGTAGTTTTATCGACACAGAATTATCAGTGGTTTATTTGATACATTTCTGCTCCATTTCGGAATTTTAAGTTACAGTAAACTGAAAAGTCGCACAACCGGAAAAGAGCTACATCATGGTTGTGTCGTGAAACATTTCTTAACATTGGATTTTTGTGTATTTTCAGTTTTAAAGTTGTTTGTTTTGGTTTTTCACAATGGAAACACCCACCAGTATGCGTCCGTGTAGAATGACTTCAGATCTAGCTAGGTTAATGTTTGAAACTGTTTTAAACAATAGTGATTCCGATATCAGTGAATATTTAGAAAGATGTTTTAGTTGTGTCTAAAGTTTTAGCACGTGGTGATAAAGAAAAACCAGTGAATGTTCGTCAACAGCTGAGTGTCTGACAACGAAGCACAAATGGCTGAATGGCTGTGATTTAGATCCCACAACTGCTCATGCAGTGAAAGTGTTTGCCACACTACTGAATTTTCTCGGAGCTGGCCATCACTTCTTTGCTGACAGATTCTACACTTCGAAAGCTCTGATTGATTATCTGCATTCCAACAATTTCAATTATACAGGGACACTGAATGTCAACCGAGTAGGCTTCCCTCCAGAGTTGAAGCATTTGCGACTTCAGCATCAAGAGATGAAGTGGTTTCTTGAAGGAGAAAGAATATTGTGTGTGGCATGGAGAGATGAAAAAAGCTAAAAAACCATGCATTGTTGTCTCTACCAAGTCTGTAGTTGGAACTGTTGAGAGCGGATTGCGAAAACCGCAAAGCAAGCCGAAGATGGTCCATGAATGTCCATGAATATAACATGGCGATGAATGGCTGCGACAGAATGGACCAAATGGTTGGATATTATAATATCCATGATAGGAAAACCATTAAGTGGTGGAAGAAGATCTAATTTTTGAAATTGCACAGATCAATGCTCACATCCTACATTCCATATGCCAAACAGAGAAAGGAGGAAAAAAACTGTCATTGAAGGATTTCAAGCAAAGTTTACTTGAAAGTGCTCAGCGTGAAGCAGCTCAGAGTATTCCTGAAAGTTTGACACTCTGCCTGCCGAAGAATTTCTATAAGTCTGTTGCAGGAAATTATGTCGAAAAAGTGACAGGAGCCAAGCATTTAATAGAATTTGTCGATGTCAATAGAGACTGTGTTTTTTGCAGCACTCGAACTAAACGACACAGATCCTCTTTTGTTTGCTCCGGCTGCACTAATAGACCACACTTGTGGGCCAAAGTTTGCTTTGCAGCCTATCACAAATAGACTGCCACATATAGTAAATAAAAACAAACAGACATGTGTAAATATTCATTGTAATTCAATGTAAATCTGCCAAGTGTTTTCCTAATTTTTGTCTGAAAAAAAGAAAAATACATGATTCAGAATCTGCGGCAAAACTTCTTTTCGGATGATTGACTGGGAGCAATTGTGTTTATAGTTTAGAAAAGTGTTGTTTGTTCAGTAAATTCAACAGGATTAGCAGTGATCAGGATATTGGATAACAACGCCCCCTTGGTAAGTGCAATGTTTACATTATTTTTACCTCTTTTTAACAAATTATGTTAAAAGTTATATTATTATTTTTATTATATTTACAACCTAAGCAAAATTTCCCTACCAACATATTCCTTGTGCAATCCCCTTTATTTTGATATATAATACAACATTTCTGCTACAATTTTAACCATCTTCATAACATTAATGTGACACAACCCTACTTCAAGTTTTCTGCCATTATTATTTTTCATTTTGTGTGAAAAAGACCAAAACTTCCTTTTGGGTAATTTTAATGAGCAATCCTGTTTATATTGTTGAAGACAAGTGGTGTTTGTTTGATTATTCAGTAAATTAAACATGATTAGCAGTAGAGGAGATTAGAAAACATCTTATAAGTGTAATGTTTTCATCATTTTTACCTCTTTTTGTCCAATTATTTTACAAATTATATTATTATTTTTATTATATTTACAACCTGTAGCAATAAATCCATTACCAACATATTCCTTTTGCAATCCCCTTTATTTTAATATATAATACAACATTTCTGCTACAATTTTAACCATTTTCATAACATTATTGTGACATACTCCAACTTCCAGATTTCGGCCATAATTTTTTTTCATTGTTGTAAAAAAGACATGGTTCAGAATATGCACCAAAACTTCCTTTTGGATGATTTTAATGAGCAATACTGTTTATATTCTTGAAGACAAGTGGTGTTTGTTTGATTATTCAGTAAATTAAACATGATTAGCAGTAGAGCAATCTAGAAAACACATTATAAGTGCAATGTTTACATTATTTTTACCTCTTTTTGTCCAATTATATTACAAATTATATTATTTTTATTATATTTAGAACCTATAGTGATAAATCCATTACCAACATATTCCTTGTGCAATGCCCTTTATTTTGATATATAATACAACATTGCTGATACAATTTTAACCATGTTCATAACATTTTTGTGACAGACCCCAACTTACAGTTTTCTGTCATTATTTTTTTTTCATTTTTTGTGTGAAAAAGACATGGTTCAGAATATGCACCAAAACTTCCTTTTGGGTGATTTTAATGAGCAATACTGTTTATATTCTTGAAGACAAGTGGTGTTTGTTTGATTATTCAGTAAATTAAACATGATTAGCAGTATAGGAGTGTAGAAAACACCTTATAAGTGCAGTTTTTTAAAATAATTTTTACCTCTTTAATTTCAGTTGTTATTATTAAACCTCTCATTATTGTCATAATATTTGTAACCTATCAATTAATTATTAACACTGTCATGTTCCTTGTGCAATCCTCTTTAATTTGATATGTAATACAATAGATCTGCTACTATTTTAACCATTTTAAAAGCATTATTGTAACACACCCCTACTTTAAATTTTCTGCCATGAATTTCTGCTTGGTCAGGACCCAATTTTTGTTTGGTAGCGAAAGAGTTAATTTATGCAGCAGTTACAAACTTATTTACTTCAATAATGCATGAAAGCTGTCACAATGCAGTGGGTATATTAAGACAATATGAGTACATTTTCATGAATTGTTCTTTCACTAACGACAAACATTTCACATGACATTTAATTAATATAAATGGGCAGCTATTTTTAACTGTTAATTAGGTCATGGCACATCCTATCAAATAATAGATATGTCAAGTTAGGCTTTGCCACCCGGACACAATGATATAAGGTACTACGTTGTCCATTTAAAAATAAACAAGCCACAGTAATAGAGGGCAGAAAATGTCTCAGCTTCCAATTTATTGAGCCGCGATAAAATCTCCCCCATTGCTTAACCTCATTACACTTCCTGGTTCTAAATTACGATACACAAAAATTCATAACTCCGCTTAGAATTAATGCACACTCTTCGTTGAGATACCGTTGGATTCGTCTTGTCAAGCTGTATCCAACTGGTATGATTTCAAAAGTAGAAAACCCATTTTTAAATATTCTTTGTATATACTATATGCTAATACTAATCTAATACTAATAATACTAATATTTAATTATTATTTATTTCAGTTCGAAGGATTTATCTGTATCATAAATTAGTATTTGAATAACGAAGACACAAACAATAGATTGCACAATTTATTGCCTGGCATATTTCGCTGCATCTCGTCAGGTACATACTGCAGAAATCACACAACTTACGTGAATTAACTAGATAAATCCTTCAAGTTGAAATATACACAATTTCGCACAGTAATGTCACTTATCTACCACGGTAATTTTAAGCTGACTAACATGTCTTTCTGTTTGCACAATTCTGGCTTGCGTTGATAGATCATAATTGCTTCTGCAAATTTTAACAAGAAAGTATTTTGTGTGTTAAACAACACGCAAAATGCAGTGTCTCTGTCCACCACATGGCCACTTTCAACAATGTGCCTCCCGATTGAAGACGCCGGGAGCTTCCGGTGTGTCGGCCCTACGAGGCTAATATCTCCTGTGTGTTGTATCTTGTTGACCCATTGAGGTATGTGTTCTGACACCCGTTTGTTAAGCTGTCTCTCTGTTCTACCAAAGTAAACGGCCTGGCATCTACATGTGAATTGGTAAATACAATTGTTTGTGGCGTACAGAGGAACAGGCTCTTTGACTGCTGGTGTAGGAATCGGTACGGTTTTATATCTAATGACTGGAGTTGCCGCACAGAATGTTCGGCCTACTGCTGTAGTAAGCCGGTCTTGTAGACGTTGCATTACGTCATCCCCTCGAAAGGTTAGCTGGATGAATACCTTGAGTTTAGGGACTGTAGTTACGTCTGCTTTGGATTTGGGCTGTTGGCAGTGGCGCTTTATAAATCCTGTGGAGTACCCATTCAGGTTTAAGACATTCTTCAGAGTTTTAAATTCCTCTGTCAGTGTGTCCTGGGTGCATATCTTTCTAGCACGGTCAAACAAAGTCCGTACTAAGCCCTGTTTGTACTGGACAGGTGTGAAGCTCTGAAAATTTAGGTATTGGCCAGTCCATGTTCCTTTGTGATACACCGATCTTTGAATTGTGCCGTCTGCTCTACGTCTCATTGGAATATTTAGGAACGGTAACGCTTCGTTGTGTTCGTGTTCCATAGATAGAGAGATTTTTGTATGTGTCTTGTTCATTGTGGCCTGAAACGATGTTGCTTGTAGCTCGTCTGTGGTGATAATTAGTATATCGTCCACATAACGACGGTAAAAGGCCAAGTTGTTGATGTCTGAGGATCTCTTTTCTTCTAAATGTGCCATGAAGATGTCCGCTAGAATAGGACCAAGAGGACTCCCATGGCCACTCCGTCAATTTGGCGGTATGACTTAGTTAGAAAATTGAATTGTATGTTGGCGGTACATAGTAGTAGTAGCCTCTCCAGAATAGGTGTTGGTATGCCTAATTTTAGTTGTTTGTCTTCAATGCATTCCCTTATTATTTTCACTGTCTCCTCTAACGGAATGTTAGTGAATAGGGAGGCTACATCCATGGATGCCATGTGTTTGTTATTTATGTCCATAGTATCCAATAATTCCACCAGTTGGAATGTATCTCTGAGTATTTTTGGATCGAAGGACTGTCGTACTGGCTTTAACATTTCGGCTAGCCATCTCGCCATTCGGTGTTGTGCAGAGTTAACCATGGACAGGATAGGTCTTAGCGGGATGCCGGGCTTGTGAAGTTTGGGTAGACCGTACATCTGAGGAGTGTGTGAGCCACGTGGTGTGAGCGTTTTTGCAGTGGCCTCACTGATGAGTCCCGCATTCACAAGTGACTGGATCTCTTTCCTCATTATAGCATCCAGGTCCTCCAACTTGTTTACTTTTTGATCTATCCTGAATTTGGATTCAACTGACAATATTTCATCCATTTTTCTCTGGTAGTCTGACATGTCCATCAGTACTGCACCGCTCCCTTTGTCAGGTTTCAATATTTAGCGAGTTCCATCGTGCCGCGACGGGAAATGAAAACAGAAATCATGTACAGAATCATATAGCCATGAGTCACCGGGTCTCCCAGTTCGCTCTAGTTCATACCATGCATTCTGTCGACGTCATTCATTCATTCAGATCTCACGAGACAATAACACACATCATCCGGGATTTTCCAGGAAAGGTATGCAGAATATTCCGTGTACAGCGATTGGTTGAAATCATCCTTACCTTTTATATAAATAAGAATATATTTCATACTTACCGTAATTAATTATTTTTTGGCGTCCATAGAATTTAATCAATTATATATGTATTTTTGAATTCTGCATACAATTTTACATATATCTGGAAAGTTTCATCGCTGTGATAGCTTGAAATGTGGACGAAAACAACATTTACTGTGAAGATGTGTTTTTGTTCTTTGGGCATATCGATCGAACTGGCATCTTCGAATGGATCTTCGAATTTTGTATTCAATTTTACAGACATTGGAAAGTTTCATCGCTAAACTTGCTTTAATTGTGGTTAAAAAACAGGCAAAATTATTACGATCATGTAACCCAAAATGGCGGCTTGGCTATATAAATTTGTTAGCAGAACAAATGTTGTGTACACGTTAGCGTAAGTCGTAAGCATTCTGCCTGTCACGCGGGAGATCGGGTGCTCTTCCCGGCTGGGCCTATTTTTATTTATTTTTTTTTTAAATTGTCCACAAAATTATTAGGTGATATAATAGAAACTATTAAACATTACGAACTAAAATATTATATAGAACTAAGAAACTGGAAGTTTGTGAATAAAGTGTGCACTATGGATCTTTGCAAGCTGCCGACTGCCGGGAGCATATCCGACAGAGGCAACGGATTGATCACTTTTCGGAATCGATAAATCCAATAGATGTCTTTGTTTAATGTGCATTTTAATTGTCATATATAATATTGCCCCCGAATCAGCATAGTTTCATTTCTAAACTAGCTCGAATTGTAGTTGAAAAACAGATTTTCTGGGAAGCTGTGAATTTGTGAATGGGTCATGACGGCCGCCGCATATCGATTGCGCTACACTTTTCAACACAAAACGTGCGATTTGACCTACTAAAGTTAAATAGAACACAAGGTTAAAGATTATTAATAATTTATTTATATACTTGTACTATTTTGTAATCATTTAACATAACGGAACATTTTTTGAAGTCAGTTTTCATATGACCATTTGAAACAATCTCGCACGCATAGACACCAGCGGGTGTCGCTGGTGGGGAGGAAAGGGACACATTAGAGAGCTCCACTTAAGGATGAATAGTATGAAAAATCGCAACAC
This sequence comes from Cepaea hortensis, assembly GCA_963921405.1. Classification (NCBI taxonomy): domain Eukaryota; kingdom Metazoa; phylum Mollusca; class Gastropoda; order Stylommatophora; family Helicidae; genus Cepaea; species Cepaea hortensis. The sequence continues at coordinate 489,952,218 of OY992876.1, read as the reverse complement.
GTCTCACCTTCACAAAGATGTGAATATCTTCACTTAGAAGTGACATACAGGCATCATTGAGGTACCATTAATATTAGATTTTGAATTTCAAGGCCTATCTACTGTGGCAGTCTCATTTGTAAATACCCAAAGTTAAATTGATGATGGGACTCGCTAAAATATTACAAGGGTTTTGTTAGCCTTTAACTTTAACGCTTTTAAGGCAGTAAGGTGTTCGTTGGTCAGCGGACATGTCTGTTTAGAGGGTATTGTGCGATATTGGTGTTCTAAATCTACCAGTTTGGCCTTCAGCCACCCGACTGACTCAGCAGAAGTAGGTGATAACTTGGAGACTTGATCAAACAACATTACAAACTGTAATATTAATAATTAATATTATATAAAATGTACAACAAACGTACCTGACGAGCGAAATATCATACGTCAGGCAATAAATCGTGCAATCGCTATAATTTGTTTCTTAGTTATTCAAATAATCAAAATACTTAAAATTATATGGAACAAGAACAGTGAATACTAAAATTAATGGCACATTCGTCGGCAACCAGATGCAACACCGGAAAGCTGAAACCGCGCCTGCGCAGTAGAATCCATTTATTGGCAGTTAGTTAGTTAGTTAGTTATCAGTTGGGCATACAGGCATTGATAATGCACATTGGGAGCAAGTCGCCACTGAACGTGTTGCATGGAGGGCAAATATCAGAAATGGAATAAAGTCAAAGGAGAAAATTATTGCAGAAAAGTCACACACCAAGCGTTTGAGACGTAAGATGGTGCATGATGGTGGAAATGACCACGTGTTCACATGCACCCACTGTGAACGGACATTTACAGCGCAAATTGGCCTTATCAGTCACACTCGCTACCGCCATAGTTAAAAGTTATTATGCCTTTTTAAAGCACAAACTATCGTCTGTCAAGACGGCAAGGTGCCAATGTATCAGTTGGGGTATCTTCGTTGCACTCCGGACATGTCCATAGGTGCTCAGATCCTCTCCCCAGCATATGCATCAGCGTCCGGTGGCTAATAGTGCCAGTTCTGTGTTGGTTGACGAGGCGCTTTGTTTTCCCGATGTACCTCTCGCGCCTGGCTGTGCCGATTCTTACTCCCAGGTCTTTCATCCTGGAAAGCGATGTGGAATCACTGGCGTCAAAATCCTCTGTTCTCGCCATATCTTTAAGGGCGTTAATAACATCGGCACGATCCATGGGCTGGCCATCTACAGGGGGTGCAGAGCCAGCCAATTTATCAGCTCGTTCATTTCCCTCGACTCCCGCATGTCCCGGGACGAAGATGAAGGTGACTTTGCGGACAACAGACTTCCGCAGCGACTCAGTCCACTGTCTACGTACAGATCCAGCTTCGACCTTCTGAATCATGCTCATTGAATCACTTAGTACACACACGTTGGTATAATGCTGTGATTCCAGCCATATGAAAGCCTGTGTAACTGCCATCACCTCCATCGTCATGCTGCTCGTGGTCATGGAGTGGGCACCACTAGATTCTTGAACGGTTCGGCCCGCTGAGCGGGCTGTAAATGCCCACGCACTTCTCTGCTGCTTTACAACAGATCCATCTGTATAGATGAGCACTTCGGGGCTATCTGAGTGATCATAGATGAGCGCGTTAACCTCTGCATTGACAGCGGCAGGGTTCTGCTCTCTGCACCGTCTGTCGAGTGTGATAATGCAGGAGAAGGTACACTTAAAAGCTGGAGGCACCGGCACCCATTCCTTGCCGGGGTTGATACTGGTAAGACTGCAGACCTGTCCGACGACATCTTCCGTCCGACCCATCCATGATTTGCCCCTCTTTAGCCTGTCACCCTTTTCTCTGAATACAGCGTCATGCAGAGGGTGCTGCTCATCTGCACTTATTTTTAAGTATGCAAGAGCTCTCCAGATCTTGATCCTGTGTTCCATTGTCGGGAAGTCAAGGAGGTATCTCATTGCTACACAGCTGGTGTCTCTCGTGCAGCCCAAAATGATGCGCATGGCTTCGTTTTGTACCTTTTCAAGTCTTCCAATCTGTGTAGGGCTGACAGTGAGGATGGCCAGGGCATACTCGATGCGTGAAAGCACACGTCCTTGGAACAGAAGTAATAGCAGTCTTTGCTCGATATTGGCACTCGCCATGACTCTCATTGCTGCCAAACCTTTTCGAGCCTTCGTTATGACATAATCGACATGATCTCTGAAGGACAGGCTACGATCAAGCCTCACGCCAAGATATGTCATTGACTGGGTTCTACTCAGAATGCTCCCATCCATTCTTACTGCCGGCAGGTCTGTTTTCACAATATGGTTGTTTAGTGAGAACCATGTAACCGTTGCCTTTGCAGGGTTGACAAGGGCATTGGCATCAGCACACCATGAGGAAATTCGATCTAGTTCGCCCTGCACATAGTTGGCAACCGCCTGTCTATCTCGACCCTGTCGATACACGAGGATGTCGTCAACGAATGATAGAGTCCTACCCCTCCCATCCAACTGTTGTTCAGTGATCGGCACCGTATACACGTTGAATAGTACTGGAGACAGTGGTGAACCCTGCGGCAATCCTGGACATATCGTTATCGGCTCAGAAGACCAACTCCCGCATCTTAGCACCACCTTCCTTTGGAGTAGAACTGCAGCTATCCATCGTACAAGGTGAGGGTGCACTTTCAGTCTGAGGAGGGTTTGCATCAAGTGCTCGAAAGATACTCTGTTGTATGCGTCCTCTAAGTCTATGGCGGCCGCACATGTCTCTTCTCTGACCTGAAATCCTTCGTAAACATCTTGAGCAAAGACCGCCGCATTCAGCGGTTCTTGGCTTATTGGCAGTTATTACCACTTAGTTTACACAGATCATCCTCATTGCACATCGAACCATTCAGTCCATAAGTGCTCGGATCCCCTCCTCAGCAAATCCCGCAGCGTGTAGCGGCTAACGACGCCAGTTCTGTGTTGGTTTATCAATCTTCTTTGGCTTCCTGCATAGTGTTCTTGTTTGGCCACCCCTCTTTTAATTTGCTGTTCTTGCAGTCTGACCATGGTTGTAAATTCGCAGTCATCACCTGGTTTTGTTTAGTCGACGGATCAACATCACGGCACACGGGTGCAACCCATAAGTGCTCCCTTCTCCTCCTAACTCAAACCTGAGTCTGGAGAAACTCAGTTCAGTGCACGAACTCCGTAGCACTGGCGAGGATCCTGAAAATACTTGGGTAGATTTTTAACTCGAAATTTTGCCCGGGCAGCGCCGTTAGGCTACTCTTTTTCGATTTCCAACTGCCAAGAGATTTCTTACGTGCGCAACAATACACACGGGCGTCCGATCTCACTACCCAGAGACCGGGGGAAATTTCATTACTAGAAGTCAACGTGAAAAAAATCCCGGTCAATACCGGGGCTTGACCCCGGGACCTCCAACACTCGAGGCGGACACCATACCTCGAGACCACGCAGCGCACCCCGACACTTCTCCCCAGTTATTACCACAATCAGAACCAATGGAAGAAGAAAGCAAAGGCCAGGGGGGGGGGGGGAGAGAACATACCATGTGAATTAGTAAAATTAAACAATCTCAAAAACGAGACAGTGAGGGAAAAGTATGAGACAGAATTAAATTGCATCGTTATAAAACTAACTATAAAATGAAAAACGGTAGAGGAAAATGGGAGATGTTCAAATCAAGTAATTTAAACACTACAAAGATAACATGTGTGACTACACAAAAAAAAAAAAAAAAAGAAGAAAAAAAAACGCAAATTACGGATAAAGAAAATATCCAGTTGGTGGTACGCCGAGGTAAAGAAAGCTGATAATGTGGTTGCTTCGGGATTTGAAATTTAAATATTGAGCACAACCCACTACTGGCAACGCCGATCGCATTCTGGCATGACCCTAAGGCCTATCCACGTCAATATGGAAGCACTATACTCGAGTTTCGCCCTCATTTGAGCTCGTCAGTAGTGCATATCCCTGACCGGATCCGGAAACAGTCCCGGATCACGCGTGCGAAGCGGGTGTGTAACCACGCAGCACACACTGGACACACCAAATTATCACAACAGAACATCACAACGCTACCCATTGAGCATAGCCTACGATGGGTAGCGTTGTGATGTTCTGTTGTGATAATTTGGTGTGTCCAGTGTGTGCTGCGTGGTTACACACCCGCTTCGCACGCGTGATCCGGGACTGTTTCCGGATCCGGTCAGGGATATGCACTACTGACGAGCTCAAATGAGGGCGAAACTCATGTATAGTGCTTCCATATTGACGTGGATAGGCCTTAGGGTCATGCCAGAATGCGATCGGCGTTGCCAGTAGTAAAGAAGGCTGTTAAAGACAAACAGAAAAATGTATTAAAAGTGGGTGAAACGCAAACAGAAACATGATTGCATCAAATATAGAGTAGCAAGAAGAAAATACTGGAAGGAATATGGAAAAATCCTGAATACATACTACATGGAGGCAACTAGAAACTTCTACAAAACGTTTAAAGCAATGAGAACCAGAGTAGAATCCTTTGACCCAACTGAAATAGTTAACAGCGAAAGAGGAGAACCAATAAGTGAAAAATAAAATCCTTTGAAAATGAAGGCAGTACTTCTAACAACTTCTCAACATTCCGTCAGATGCCACAGAAATCCAAGAAACTGATACTGATGTCATAAAAGAACTAGACCTAGACATACTGAAAGAAGAAATTAGAAAATAAATAATATTAGCCCCACTGAATAAACCGCCGGGACAAGACGAAATACCAAATGAACTCATTAAAGTAGCAAGAGCAGTAGGAACAGTATGGCTACAGAGATTATTTAACCATGTATAGGTAGAACAATAAACACCGCGAAACTGGACAAGATCCATAATTATCCCAATTTGGAAACACAAAGGCAATACGAGAGACTACGCACAATACAGAGGCATTTCCCTTTTGAATCATACAGGGAAAATATCCTGCAAAATTCTAGAGAAAAGATCAAGAATAGAATCCCTGCGAAGTAGAACACAACTTTAATTTAGAGAAATCAAAGAATGCACAGATGTCATCTTTGCTCTTAGACAACTAACCGAAAAACAACCGAATTTAATTAAATACTCTTCTTAGCCTTTGTCGACCAAGAAAAGAGTAGTCAGAAGCAAGCTTTTGGAATTACTTAAACGATATGGAGTGAGTACACACATAACACATTTATGTGGAGGCTTATAAACCAACAGCGAATGCACGGTAAGAACAAACAGACACTCAGAACCCTTCAGTATAAGATCCGCAGTACGACAAAGTTGTGTCCTGTCTTCCCCCCTTCCCCCTTGTTCATAACCTATATAAACAGCATATTTAAAGAAACCAGCCAAATAGAGACCAATACAACATCGCATGAAGAACAGAACATAGAAGAATTACACCATTAAAGAACTATTTGCGGATGATCAAGCATTAATAGCAAAATCAGAATCAAAACGACAAGACCATGCATGGTCTAAAACAGTGGTTCCCAATCTTTTCAAGCAGAGGGCCATATCTATTATTTTCGGTAGTTAAGCGGGCCACAACGTTATAAAATTATTAAAAGTCGTGCAATATCATCCTTACCTTTTTTAACTTTCGTCAACAAAATTCTAAAACTTTAAAGGAAATCAGTGTCAGTACTACACTGCGGTCATTTTTTGGTTTACAATCAAAATTTCATTTAACAATAAATTTTAGTCAGTTTCGAAAATCGCTATTAATGTAATTAATTTACAATTGTAACTGTTCTTCATAACCAGTTACTTAAGTTCAGATGCCAATTTATCAATTTGAATAACGAAGACACAAACAATAGATTTCACGATTTATTGCCTGGCATATTTCGCTGCATCTCGTCAGGTACATACTGCAGAAATCACACAACTTAATGTAAATTAATTAGATAAATCCTTCAAACTGAAATATACACATGTTCGCACAGTAATGTCGATTGTCTACCACGGTAATTTTAAACTGACTAACATGTCTTTCTGCTTACACAAGGACGGCTTACGAAGGTTGATTAGTATAGCTTCAGCAAACTTTAACAATCGACTACTTTGTGTGTTGAACAACACCCGGAAGGCACTGTTTCTTTCAACCACGTGAACACTCTCGAGTACATGTCTCCCGACCGATGAAGCCAGACTTTTCCGGTGTGTCGGCCTGCCTAGGCTACCATCTTCTGTGTGTAGTATCTTGTCCAACCAATTCGGAATATGTTCCGAAACCCTGCAATGTAACTGTCGCTCAGTTCAGCCTATGTAGATGGCCTCACATCTGCATGTAAATTGGTAAATACAATTTGATTTGGCGTACAAAGCTACAGGTTCTTTTACTGCTGGGACATGGATCGGCGTGTTTCTGTACCTGATGACTAGAGCTGCAGCACAGAATGTTCGCTCGACTGCTGTGGTGAGCCGGTCCCGCAGACGTTGCATTACGTCATCTCCTCGGAAGGTTAGCTGGATGAATACTTTGAATTTAGGGACTGTAGTTACTTCTGATTTCGGTTTGGGCTGTTGGCAGTGGCGCTTTATAAATCCTGTGGAGTACCCATTCAGGTTTAAGGCATTCTTCAGAGTTTTAAATTCCTCTGTCAGTGTGTCCTGTGTGCATATCTTCCTAGCACGGTCAAACAGGGTCCGTACTAAGCCCCGTTTGTACTGGACAGGTGCGAAGCTCTGAAAATTTAAGTATTGGCCAGTCCATGTTTCTTTGCGGTACACCGATCTTTGAATTGTGCCATCTGCTCTACGTCTCATTAGGATATCTAGAAACGGCAATGCTTCGCTGGACCTGACGAGATGCAGCGAAATATGCCAGGCAATAAATCGTGCAATCTATTGTTTTTGTCTTCGTTATTCAAATTCATCACGGGAAAACATTGTTTTCAATTTATCAATGTCTGGGCACAAATCTGTCGTGCCCAAAGTCATAAGCGCAGCTAGGTTACTGTCGGTCTGGAACGTTGCTTGGTTTTTATAACGGTCATAGGTGAAAATGACTGCTTGCATCTGAAAGTCGAACCAAAACGACAAATGTATCTCTGGGTGAATGAACGAAAGTGTTCAAATTGTTGGACAGGCAATAGTCGCCAGAATAAAATCATATGATCAGCTGAAGGTGAAGCAGGCAACTCCAGAAATTTACATCTCAGTTCAGAATTGCATTTCAAATCAATTACTTCGTGCTGAAGGCTTTTCTGTAATTGACAGAGCTTGGCAATAGGAAATACGAACGGATTTATGAAGAGGGCAACATTATCCTCCTCTTTTGTGAAATTCTTGAAATCTCGACTGAACGATATCCAGAAGACTTTCAATGTTTACTTTGTACTGGAACAAGTCATATTTCTTTTACACCACAAGTTGGAAATACCTCTAAAGTCCCTTCAACTGTCCGATAAACAGTCATAGTCTCATTTTAAATGAAGAAATGTCATCGCACAGATTTGTGAAATGTTTGTTGTTTTTCCCTGGATCCTCGCATTTAAAGAGTTTAAATGAGACGTGATGTCCACCAAAAATGCCAGGTCATTAAGCAAGTCATCGTTCAGCAGACATTCACGTTCTGTAGGCAATGCACTGTCCCCCCCCCCCCCCCCAGACAGAAACAGATAGACACTATTTTTCAGTGACCAGAAATGTGTCAGAACTTTCCCTTTAGATAGCCATCTGAAATCACAGTGAAATCACCGTAGTCCTTGTTCAGGTCTGACAGAAACTGTCTCAACTCATGCCTGCTCAGCGCCATATTTCGGATTTTGTTCACACATCTCAGAACAATATCCATGACGTGTTTCAGATTTAAAGCCATTCTACACAGAGCTAATTGGTGAATGATACAATGGTATTTTAATATAGTGCTGCCAAGAAACTGTCCCAATAATGCTAGACATCCAGAATTTTTACCCGTCAAATACTGTCAATTTATGTTTCTCGACATGTTTATAATCATGTTCATATGCGTCATTTTTGTTGTAATCTGGACATGCACTCGGTAGACTTTTAATTGGTCTATTATGTATATGGAAACTATTAGTTTCCCAGTTGTTGTAGATAATTATATTAACTCCTTTTTGCATTCATACTACATACATAGGAATATTTGTATATGTATAATATTTAAGAATATGTTGGATATACCGATTGGTCATATGCAAACCTACCAATATGAATAGTGGTATGCAATTGCGTTCTTATGCGCAGAGCACAGTAGCACATTGACTATTGATTGTTGTTGACGTAGTGGTGTATGGAACGGACATTACCCACAATTGGTATAGGATATAGGGTACTTAACCCTTTTAGTGTGTTGTGAACGAGCGTTCACGGCAACTCACGAGGGACTTTCACACTGCATGTAAGCCCGGAGATCAGGTACTATTATGATACCACAACCGTCCTTGTGATCTACTAAATCAACTTTGGACGGAGCGGCTTGTGAGGAACTACATGTCTGCCTGAATTAGTGAAATTAACTTCGAATATCACAGTCCTCATGGCAGGACGTTATAAGGGATGGCAGGATTTGTAAACTACATGCATGTTAGACTACTAGGAAAGTCCTTCCCAGACTAGACAGTTTAAGTTTTTACGCATATACTTTACAGAACATCGCTGTCAACATCAGCATCTTTCAGCTGATTGTTGATTTCTTGGCAAGATTATGCTCAGTAGTTTGCCATTGCTTTCTGAGCGACCGGCTCAATACCCCGTAAGTTACCGAAGCGGAGAGAAGTCGTGTAACCTCTAGACCAGAGAGATCGGCGATTAGACAGTAGGACAGAGTTATAGAGGGAGAAGTAGGAGAGTTAATGCAGAAACGCTGGAAAAGAGGCTCGCCCAGACTGGTCGTGGTATGGGGGGGGGGGAGTGAAACATTTATGTATTACCTAGGATTTTACTGATGTAGAACTAGATAATACACATTCTTGATTATCTCTTCCAGGCTCTCGGCAATAGCGCCTGAGTATAGATCTCAAGAACGAGGGACAACAAGGTAGCGCCAGGACTGGCAGGCGTCAGAAAACCGGCAAGTTGTTTTCACTGGAGAGCGGGTTTTTACTGGACCTAAGTAGAAACCTACGTTGTGGATCTCACTTATACACAACCCACAGATCCAAACAGGAGACACTTAATATTAAAAGTTATGTAATGTTTTTCAACATTTCACTTACATAATTGTTATATTGTATAAACTTCCTTATATTCACATTTACCATCATCATTATAAGAACCATCAATACAATTATTCATCATCATCATCATCATCATCATCATCATCATCATCATCATCATCATCATCATCATCATCATCATCATCATCATCATCATCATCATCATCATCATCATCATCATCATCATCATCATCATCATCATCATCATCGACTACTTCTGCCGTCAAGCGTCGTGGGGAGGAATAAATTGGGCGACACCGGATAGTGTCATTCCGTGTGGTTGTACAATGTCTTTGATGTCGTCAATCCATTTTCTTCTTGGACGTCCTCGTGGTCTCGTCGAAGATTATCTTTGAATTAAGGCCAGTGATGGTAGTTGCTGGTGTTGCATTCTAACGACATGGCCAAACTACTTGATCTTCTGTCTTTCAATAAATGTGGCACAAGGTGTTGATTCCACAGTCTGTCTGATAATAAATAGCATTCCTTACTCGGTCTCGGATTGTTAAGTTGGCAGTTCTCCCCGGGCATCTCATCTCGAAGGTGTTGATTTTGCGAAGGTGTAATTTGGATAAAGTCCAGGTTTGAGATTGGTAGCATAGGATTGGTGAGAATATGCTGTTTATTACCTGTCGTTTTGCGGTCATGGGTATATTTAGATGTTTCATTAAGGGAGATAGTTGATATGTTAGTGCACTAGCTTTTTGACATCTGATTTCGATTTCTCTGTCCAATCTGCCATCTTCTGTGATCATACTTCCAAGATATTTGAATTCTTTAACTTCTTTCAGAGTTGTGATATTTACCTGTGTACTTAATGGGCCCGGCGATCTGCTAACTCTCATTACTTCGGTTTTGGTTGTATTTATACTCATATTTTCTGCATATTGAACTCAAATTATTAATATGATTTTGCAGACTGCCATCGTCGTTATATAACAGTCACTGATCGTCTGCAAATAGAAGTTCATTTATTTCCCATGGATCAGTTGTTTCATCTGGAGTAAAGAGTTCTTAATTTTCTGAATCTGTTCTGTTGAGACTTGCTTGTTTGGAAATTCTGTCCATGAAGATATTAAATAGCAGGGGAGAGAGCACACATCCCTGCCTCAGTCCTGAATTGACTGTGAACATATCTGATAAACCTTCTTGAGTTCTTACTGCACTTCGGCACGAATGGTACATGGCTATGATGTTTTCTAGCAGTTGCCCTTCTATCCCATAGTCTTCAAGTATGGTCCATAATTTGTATCTGTCTACTCTATCGAAAGCCTTTTCCTGATCTACAAACACAATATTCTGCTGGTCACTATATTCGATAGTTTTTTCACATATTTGTCTAAGTGTAAATAATGTTTCAGTGCAACTTTTACCTTTCCGAAAACCGAATTGTACTTTTCGTAACTGTTGTTCAACTATGGGCCTAGCTCTTTGTTCCAACAGTTATGCATAGATTTTCCCTATATGGCTCAGGAGTGATATACCTCAGTATATTTCGCACTCTCTTATATTGCCTTTCTTTTTCCGTATTGGTACTATTATTGCCTGTTGCCAATCATCTGGGATTTTTCTTTCTTCCCATGCTATATTAAATAGTCTTGTTAGCCATTTAAGTCATGTTTCCCCACAGGCCCTAATAGCTTCTGTGGTTATGCCATTCGGACCTGGTGATTTGTTTGTAGGACTTTTCTGTATAACTGCTTTGACTTCTGCAGGTATGAAATTTGGTTCTTGCTGTCCCTGGCTTTTAGGCAACAAAGTGAGGTTTTCTATGTTATGTGTGGGGTTAAGTAGTTCTTGAAAGTATTATACCCACCTTGGTAGTCTTTGTTGTGGATTAAATATCGGTATATCTCTTTTGCTGTTTATGATGGTGGTTGGGTTGTAGCATGCATCTCTGTTTCTCATTGTGTTGACACGTTTATAAAATTCGCTTGGGCAGTCTTTACTAAGGGTCGCCATCTGTTCAACGTATATTCTCCAGGATTTATCTTTAGATGCTCTAATCGTTCGTTTGGCATTACGTCGTGCTATTCTATAAGTAATATAGTTTTGTTCAGATATGGTTGTGATCCACTTTTTGAACGCTATCTTCTGTTTGAATATGCCATCTTTAACTTCGTTATTCCATCAGGTTGTTCTTAATCCTTTGTCCTGCTCTACTTTCTTTGTTCCACATTTATTTTCTAATGTGTGTCGAGCATGGCAGCCTTGAAAATTGTACATTCCTTTTCTACGCTTGAGTGGTCATCAGGGATGTTCTTATGTAGGTTTTTGATTTCTTGATTGAATTCGTCTTTAACCGTATTTTCCTGAAGCCTACTATAATTGATGACATGTGTTGTTACCTTTTTGTCTCTTATTTTTCTGTATGTTGAAATCTTTTTTATTATGACTGGTTTGTGATCAGTATCAACGTCTGTATTTGGGAGTGTATTGAATATAATAGTAGTCTTCTGTCGTATTTCCTAATTAGAATAAAGTCAATTTGGGATGCTTGGTCTATGTCATTCCATTTATATCAGGTGTTGGTGTGGCTACGAAGATGTTGAAAAAAAGCTATTTGCTATTATTAGTCCGTGTTCGGAGCATATGGGAGTGTATTGAATCAAATAGTAGTCTTCTGTCTGATTTCCCTATTAGAATAAAGTCAATTTGAGATGCTTGGTCTATGTCATTCCATTTATACCAGGTGTTGGTGTGGCTACGAAGATGGTGAAAAAAAACTATTTGCTATTATTAGTCCGTGTTCGGAGCATATGTTGAGTAGATGTTGACCATTGCTGTTACATTCAGTCTCTGCGTCGCTGAATGACCCCATGCAATCATCCCACGGCGTTCTTCGTGTGCCTATTCGTCCGTTAAAATCACCCATCACAACAAGTTCATCTGTCTCCCTCACATTATTTAACGTGTCTGCAAGTTTACCACAATCCTCGTCTTTGTCTTCGTCGCTGTAAGTGTCGTTACATGGGACGTATGTTTGTATAAAAGTTGTTCTATTTCCTTCTTTGATTTCTACTAGTATTATCCTTTTCGATATAAATTTAGTGTTGATAATGGCTTTCACTTTGTCTGGATGTAACAAAATATCCACTCCATGTTTATCTGTAGCTCGCTGGTCGACGCCACTCCATATAAGAACGCAACCTTCATATGTCCGTTTCGTGTTCTGCCCCTCTTTCCTAGTATCTGAAAGTCCTAATATTTGAATATTTGATTTTTTCATGAACTCTACGAGAGCTGGTTCCTTATATCCTAGACCAGTAACATTCCATGTCGCGAAAATCTCCTTTCTATTTGAAGTATTTCGAAGCTAAGCAGTCGTTAGTCGCTTGTTGATGTTGTTGTTCGGCTTCGGTGTGTTGTTTCCGGCGTGAACGCTGATAGAGTTGCGTTTTTCTTTCAATTTCCTCCATAATTCTCGAGCTATAGTACTTGAACAAATAAATTCCATACCGGTTTGTACAATTATTAATTATAGTAAATAAAGATGATAGTAATTGTTTTAACTCATAGTTCAGTTGTTATACTTTTGTTTTCCAAGGGACGCAATTGTCTTGCTAACCTTGGTGGGGGATTATTTATGGACCAGAGAGGGGAAACAATCATGGGAGAAAAACCTGCCCTGGGCTAGTAGTCAATTCGTAGACTTAAATCTAGCTCATCTAACCTTCTCCTTCACACTCCTTGGCGAGTATCCAGAACAGCCAAATTAATCTTTAACGAGCCACTTGTAAGCTGTGTCACGAAACTCTTTTGGTTCGCCTCGTGATATTTCTCAAACTTTTTTTACTTTCATTTTACAATGTTTTTTTTTTTTTCTGTTTTCTCATGTGAATGTATCATGCGTAATATGCATTGTTTATGCTTACAAAATCCATTTGACAATGTTTTTTCCCCTATGTTAATGTAACATGCACATTTCATGAATGAAAGATGAGTGATTGAAAGGGCCGAATGTAATACGGGCCTGCGTGCCCCCTTTTAAAATAAAGTTTGTTCGTTCGTTCTGCCTGGTGAAATGTCTGTTGAGACATCAGGCAGCCGGGTAAAAATTTACTGGTCGAAGGGAGAGAACAAGTAAATAACTCAACCCCGACCATAGCGATTGCTCACCCTGGAAGAAAAATCTAGAAACAGGCCGTCGGAAACTGGATTCCGCCAAGACAGATTGCGCAAGTCTGGCGTGCAGCCGCAGGGGTACGTCCAGCAAACAAAGAGTTGTAAGCTGAACTCTCAGGCAGACAGACGGCATTATGGCCCTGTGATTTGATATGGAGAGCGGGACGACACATGTCTTCATGAGTTTCAGAGAACTTAGACATCATGTTCTGTGAAATTGATAACGGCACCCATATCAACTGTTGGCCTGTTTGTTTGAAGGTAAACCATTTTTATTAAGTAGTGCTGTGTCGGTGATTCGGAAAGCGAGATTGTTATGACGCGTGTACTGACCGTCGCGAGGTCAGGTGTGAACATTTGTAGGCTTGTGTTTTCAGCCTTTAGTTTAAGCTTGTTGCGAACGCCTGTTTACCAGCGTTGCACTGCAAAGATATTTGTTCGGTTAGCAGCGCGTGGCTTATTCACAGCCACTGTTAATCGGGCAAATCGGGGTCAGGGAAATTAGACCTGTAATTTGAGCTCACACATGGCCAACTTCACAACCTCGAGAGTCGGCAGGTCCGGCGTGGCCGAATCGTTATCCAAAGCGCTACCGGAAGTAGATTAAGGAGTCGCATCGTGTATAGCATGAGATATATCGATAAACTCTGGCGAGTAAGACGAATCGAGTGTACTGGTCGGCCGAAATCTCCGAGAACATTTCAAGGTCGTATCGGGAGTCGAACTTCGTGTCACATATGGGGCGGCCACTGGCTTTCTTCTTGGCTTTCCTCACATCTGTCTTTTAATTAGTATCCCTCGACGGAATACCAGCTTAATATATAGTGGATTCCTGAGAAGTTGACAAGGCGGGGTGGGGGGGGGGGAGTGACCGATGCGACAGACGTGTTCAGTTTGAGCAGGACACCATTCTAAATGCCCCGACCTTGGACCAGGGAGGGGAGAACGGGGTGTGGATTTCTGCTACAGGGGGATCACCCTGTATACTCCATTGGATCTAGTGGATATTGTACCTGCGGCACGTTACGACATAATCTCTGGCGGATAACTGGGAGGGGGTTTCGGATATAATGCCTTCGTGCCTCTTTCAGGGCCATTATGCTTATGAGTCTCACTAACTCACTAACCCTGTATGTTATGTAGCAATTTGCAGGATAGGACCTCTCAGCGACAGGGTAAAGAAACCCTTGGGCCCACCTCTACTTCAGTCCGGAGAAGATAACGCTGTTCAGACAGCTACCGGTCCAGTCTTAGGCCCAGTTCATCCTTAGCAGATGCGAGCAGCCAATGAGGGAGTCGAGATCTTTATGGGAAGGATGCGCCTGCTGAGAGACTATGGGTAGGAGTGTATGCGCGGAAGGTAAGCTTGAGTCACATTACTTTCACCGAGTATTGTTCTCCCCCAGGTTCTACCTTCCTGAGAGCTAAGTGAAGATCTGGTGACAGGTCCATTGAGTCGGACCAAGGCAAGAGAAGTTGTGAGCAGTCCTTGGGCACCGCAATTATTTCCGAGTGTAAATAATCCGAGAGTCTACATTGGCGTATGGGACCAGCTACAACTTTGCCAGCGAAACGTCATGTAACCAGAACTTGACACTATGGCCTCGATTGTTGTTTGGTTAATGATCTTCCACCCAAGGCAAGTACCCTTATCAAGTTCTTGTCCAAGATGTGCAGAATATCTACAGAGCCACCGCCAGTTAATGAACTATTCCATCTTTACCAAATACCCAGCCACTCATACTTATGTTTATGATTATGCTGGAGAGTTCCTCCACCAGTGACTTGATTGGCTTTAGTCAGCATATAGGGAGACAGTGAACTCTCCCCTTTCCAGCAGTCTACGTGCTACCTTGCAGGGGTACATCAAATGATTACAGGTTCCCGGCCACACCAGAGACTTTGGGCATATCTATCAAATAGTGTGAGGCGGTCTTTCAGGTCATCCCAGACAAGAGGTTCCAGATATCCTTGAGTCGACCCGGTCACCGTCCTGGCAAGTTCGAGAAGACGAGATCTGGCGGGAGACTGGATACACGCGGTGAGGCGGTACTCGAGTTGACCTGTAGCGTGATCCTCTTGACATGTTCCGAGGATGATACCTCTACCCCGAGACTGCTCGAGCACATACCCGTCTTATCTCACCTAGATATAGTGAGGCCTTCCTCGGAGTCATCATCATCATCCTCATTCATCTTGTATAATAAACCATCTTGTTTACATAGTTAGATACCAGAGTTTTGTCATACTTTCAGGACGAGGTTAGTTAGTTAGTTAGTTAGTTTGAAAGGGTAACGTCCCTTGGTTGACAGCGAGGGAGATAGTGATCCAAGGGCTGAAGGGGTTTTATGGACTAAGGGCACCTATGTCCCGGGGCTAAAGACATCCCGTTGTTAAAGTGTGATAGCAGGTTCCCCTCACCCAGGGAATGCTAAGACATGGACTTAATCTGTAGTTCAGCCATATAGATTTTGCCCTAGTCAATTCCTGACTATATGGGGTTGTCCGCCAGCGATAGTATATTCAACTAGGCGGTGGCGCACCCCCACTTCTGACAGAGAGTCTAAATTATTTAGTAAGGGTAGCCATCATTGCAACCTCAGCCTTATGCATATAGTAAATAGCCTCTTTGGTAAGACACACTGATTTATAGTCTGTGTGACTTGTATCACCAAATGCAACAAGTCCTGGAAACAGAAGATCTACAACCGTGGGGAAAAGACCGAGTGAATCAACAAACCTTGCAGCAGTATCTGGATCGACTCGATCAGTACAGACACAAGCCCTTATGTATAGTGGATATCAAAGAGTCTCCGGTACAAAAACCCAAAGTCAGTATTTAACTATTTTGTAGGCACCAATATTTGAGATACCCAGTCACCTAACACCTACTCAAATAACTCCCAAGTGTCAAATGGTTGAGACAACGCCTCCTTACAAGCTCATGAGAAATTAGAAGAAGAGTAGCATACCTGTACACAAGTGGGGAAAATGGCAGCACAAATAAGAAAGTATTACTACGACCCCCCAAAACCCAGGGCCAATGACGGGGCAGCTGCCTTAAAGCTCCACAGTCAACTGAACGCTAAGAATTAAATTGAGGCCTGATTACGGCATCGGGATACATAAACAGATCCGTCGCCGGTTTCAGAGACGCCAGACCATAACAATCAACAATTCCTAGCCGACTTGATAGATAATAGACTATTACAAAGATACAATGGTGGGATATCGTACCTAGCGACTTGCATTGATGTGTTTAGTAAATATGCCCGGGCGATCCCGATCAAGAAGAAAACGGGGAATGCGTTAGTGGAGGCCGTGAGTAAGATTTTTGATGACAGTAAATCGATACATTTTCAGACTGACAAAGGTACGGAAATTGTCAGACGAACCTTCATAAAAATTTCTGAAAGAAAAGGTTGTGCATTTCTGTTCGACCGAGAATGAAGACGTTAAAGCAGCTATAGTGGAAAGATTCAACCTGAACTTCAATGAAAAAATGTGGCGTAAA
This sequence comes from Cepaea hortensis, assembly GCA_963921405.1. Classification (NCBI taxonomy): domain Eukaryota; kingdom Metazoa; phylum Mollusca; class Gastropoda; order Stylommatophora; family Helicidae; genus Cepaea; species Cepaea hortensis. Next base: position 489,935,388 of record OY992876.1, on the reverse strand, counting down.
TTCACCAAGATCAACACACTGCAATAAGTTTATGTGATAGATAAAGTTGATCCGAAACTACCGTATCGTAGTTTATCTGTATCACAGAAGTATTCGCATGGCGCCAGTGCAAGAAAACTACAGTAATCAAGAAGAAGTGTGGAATAATTTGTACCATAAGATAGTGTCCAGAAAAGTTAATTTTACAGCAGGAAACCGAGTCAGGCTGGCTGACCTTCCCCCCCCCCCCCCCCCCCCCCCCCCAAAAAAAAAAAAAAATGAAAAAGAGTATATGCCATCGTAGACAAAAATACTTGTTTATCGTAAGTCGCTTAAACCAGATCAGTCCATCGAAATCCGCTTTTAACCTATTGGTGCTAGATGGGTCAATTGGGTATTCATCCATTATAACACACGCTACGCTGGTCGTTCATAAAGCCAAACAAAATCCGGCCACAGCTCTCACCCACGAGAAAGCCTTGATGAGAGACAACGCGAAATTCCCAATCAAGTGAGCGATGATAAAAACAGTCAACCCCCAGGGTGTGCTGTCACATACCCACGACAATCTATTTAGGAGTCAAACACCCACTCGCATCGTGGTTGGGTTAATTGCATCGCCAGCCTTTAACAGTATCTTCAAGTTAAACCCGTTTAATTTTCAATCTTTTGGTCTGTGGGCAGAGACGAGACGGCAAGTCAATTGATTAGACATAATTTAAGTATGACAATAAGATGTATGACTATGACCTGATTCCCAGTTTACTGGGCTGAGACCGGGTTGAGATGCCTAAAACAAAAATGGCCTTTAACACTGGAACTTCAGTTCACAACACACACTACAGAACAAAAACAAGTCATAGTCTACGCCAAGCACGACGGGATAATTGAAATCTCCAAGACCAGGCAAGTGCTAGCAGACTACGACTCATAATGGACACCCAGCAGATTACTAGAATACTACCAGCTGATACGTATGTTCGCCAGTTACGGGTTAGAGTATGCGCTCGGGTTCAGTAATGTAGACATCTAGCTAGAACCAGCGCAGTGACGTTTGTCGTAAACACTGTCCCCAGTCGAGACTCCTGTCTTTTCCACTTTTCACATTGGGCAGTGGGGAGCGTTTTGTGCGATATTAACTGGCACAGGAACGGAGCATAATGGGGACGACCCGTTGCTGTGAGGTTGGAACTACGACTAACTAACTAACTAACTGTCCCCAGTGATAAACCAGGTTCCCACTGGATCGCCATGTATTATGATGGGTCAGGCTAATGTGAATACTTTGATTCTTTTGGTCTGCTGCTCTTACACGTCGACCTGCTCAGGTTTATAAACCATCACCCAGACAGACCGCTTATGTATAACACACGTGTCTTACACGATGTACTAAGTAACGCGTGTGGCATCTGTGCTATCTTTTTTTATCACAATGAAAGGTCGTGAGACGAGCATGACACGACTTCTGCATCCATTTCAAACATACAATGAGTCAGCGATCGGGTAGTAGGTCGCCTAGTCGTGCCATACGTAAAATACGTTAGCGTAATGTGAGGCTAAAGGCTTGCGAACGAGGTTCGTGAGCCGGGTACCAAGCGTTCGAAGCTCAGCTGCGACCGATTTGTGCAGCAGACCATGTCGCGTTGTGTTATAACGTGCTGGTATGGGAGCCGATCGTTCAGAAAGCAATGGCTAACTACTGAACGTAACACTTGCCTAGTACATCAACAGTAGCTGAATAATGCTGGTATTGATTGCAACGTCCCGTAAGGGATACGCAACAACAACAAAAAAAACCAAAAATGTGAGGCGCTTGACATAAAACTCGTTGAAACCGGTTTACACATGGCTCAAACGTATATAAACCCGAGGTTGGTAACAGACGGTGATTGTGAACCGTAGATGACTAGAGACCTCAAGACTGTGCCTGCTAACTGGTCTATATGACTCGTAATGGTAAGACTTAAACCTGTGCGCACTGGTGATAAGGCTGTGTTTGTCTCATCCTACAGAAGAACAACTACTTTACACATCCGCCACTTCTTTGATGCTGAAATTGAGGCAATCAAGATAGCAACAGAGAAATTACTAAATACCAGCCATGGTACACAACCTGTGATGCTATTGACAGATACAAAATCAGTACTCGATGTACTGCTGTCTGGGAAATTGCCAGTACTAAGGACATCACTTTCTGAACTTAGCAGTCAGCATAAGGTTACCATACAGTGGATACCCATCCCACTGTGGAATACCTGGAAATGACAGAGCTGATCAATTGGCTAAGGAAGGAGCAAAAGAACAGCCTGATGTGTACATACCACCAAAAGAAAAGAATGATCAAATCAGTCAGAAAGCCACCAAAACCTGCTCAAGATGACTACCACATTATGGAGAGACCAGAACAAGTCTTTATTCTGCGCCTCAGAAAAGGACACAATAGATTACGCAATCAAATGTATACAAAATTCAAGATTGGTGACTCAGCCATGTGCACATGTGGATTGGCGTCGCAGACAGCAGAGCACATACTCCAAGACTACCCAAATTTCAACATATCTAGCCAAACCTTCTGGCCTAGAGAGACGACAGTGGAAGATAAACTCTATGGATTGCTGAGTAAACTAAAAAAAAAAAAAGACAGTTAAATTCATACAAGAGACAACATTGCAGTTATAGACATATTTCAAGCGAACGAAAGAAGAAGAAGAAGAAGAAGAAGAAGAAGAAGAAGAAGAAGAAGAAGAAGAAGAAGAAGAAGAAGAAGAAGAAGAAGAAGAAGAAGAAGAAGAAGAAGAAACTGAGAAAATTATCATCATATTTAACACAACTGAATAAGTTGTGGAGTGGGACAGATAGAACTGCCAAAATTAGATTTTTAAGAGCATGCATCTTTCCCATTGCAACATAACGCCTGTGAGACCTGGACACTTACTACTAAACAAGCTGAACAGCGCAAAAATGCCTTTGAATATAAATGTCACAGACGGGTTCTAAGAATATATTGGATAAAGAAAAGAACAAATGCATCCATACTTCAAGAGCTGAATACTTAAGAAGGTTAGCTATTAAAGATGATAAAACAAAGAAAATTGAAATATTTTGGTCACTTGAAACTTCACGAAAGTTTGGAGAGAACAATAATGGAGGAGTATATGCCTGGAAAGAGAGGAAGAGGAAGGCCAAAGAGAAGATGGGTGCAGCATGTGGTGGATGATCTCCAGATGAGTTTATCGGACGCGGGACATCTTGCTTGTGATCGAGAGGTTTTGACTGTCTACGTCTAATGACTCTAATCAGTTTACGATCTTCATTTGTTTCTTGAAGGACTTGTTCATTGGTTTTTCTGTCTGTCCATATTATTCTTTGCATTTTCCTCAGAAACCACATTTTCACAGCCATCAGCTGTTTTTCAGCTTGACTGCTTATTATCCACGCTTCACATCCATACAAAAGTATAGGTTCTATGTAGCACGTCAACACTCTTTTTCTCGTTTCAATTGATATCTTTTTATTGGTCAGTATGTTTTTCATCTTGCAAAAGGCTACCTTCGCCATGGCAATTCTTGTTCTAATCTCTTCAAGGCATCTCCCATCAAATGTCATGACTGTGCTGAGATAACTGTATCGATTCACTTGTTTAAGAATATGCCTATTTACTCGTATATCACATTGTGGTATTTCCTTCTTCCCAGTGACGACCATAATCTGTGTCTTCTTAATATTCAGTTCTAACCCTTGTTGTTCACTGTGTGCAAGAACCGCATCTACTAAATTTTGCAGGTCCTGTTCATTGTCTGCAATCAAGACTGTATCATCTGCATATCTAATGTTATTGATGTATCGTCCCCTAATGTTGATTCCTTCCATATCTTCCATATGTCTGAAAATTGTTCACTGTACAGGGAAAAAAATATATGGAGACATTACACATCCCTGTCTCACACCTCTTTTAATAGGCTGACATTGGCCAACATTCTTATCAATTCTGATGGCAGCTTGTTGTTTCCAATTTATGTTTTTCACAAGTCTAAGGGTCTTTTCCATCAACTTGCAGATCTTCAAGCATCCTTATCATGTCGACATGTCTCACTTTATCGAAAGCCTTTGTATAGTCAATAAAGCAAAGATACAGATCTTTGTTTACTTCTATAGAACGTTCAATTACTGTTCTCAGTATATACACGGCATTTATTGTGCCCTTGCCTTCTACAAGCCCACATTGTTCTTCTATATATTACATTAATAATTAGCTTCATCATTATCAAGTGCCCTGCCGGCTGGCGTAGGTGTTCATGGCTTTCCACAGATCTCGGTCTTTGGTTTTCTGGATCACCTCTGCTGCTGATATTCCTCCGTACCACCTTCTCAATCCATCCAGCATAATTTCCCTTGGTCTGTCTCTGCCTCTCTTCCCCTCGATCTTTCCAGTTGTCACGATGTTCTGCAATGCCTCTCTTCTCATTTCATGACCAAAGAAAGTTGTTTGTCACTTTCTTATTGTTGTATATAGTGTTCTAGTTTCATTAGCCTATTTTAGGCAGTCGTCGTTAGTTACTCTGGCAGTCCAAGGAATTCTCAACATTCGTCTCAGGATCCACATCTCTGTTGCTTCTAATTTCTTCTTAATTTGTTCATTTACATTCCAAGATTCACTGCCATACATAAAAACTGGTTCTACATAGCATTTCAGCACTCTCTTTCTTACACTCAGTGATAGTGACCTATTGCACAAGATACTCTTCATTGTCTGAAATGCGGCCTTTGCCTGCCCTATTCTGCTCTTAATCTCAGTTGTACATCTTCCATCTGATGTTATAAATGTCCCTAGGTATCTAAAATTATCCACTTGGTTAAGAATGTTTTCTTCTATTTCTCTGTCACATTTTGGTGTCACCATTTTCTTTGACATCCCCATTGTTACTGTTATCTTGATATTCAAGGAGAGTCCTTTCCTTGCACTCTCTGTTACTACAACGTCTAATAATTGTTGTAGGTCTGTTGATTTATCTGCCACCAATACTGTGTCATCTGCATAGCGTATATTATTTATATTATAACCTCCAACTAGTATTCCTGGCATCTCTTTGATCTCTCATTATTACTTCGCTATATAGGGAGAAGAGATCTGGTGACAAGACACATCCCTGTCGTACTCCTAGCTTTATGTGTTCGTAACTACCCTCTTTATTTCCAATTTTAATTGCTGCTACTTGGTTCCAGTAAATATTCTTTATTATTCTTAAATCTTTCCCATCAATGTTGATATCTTCCAACATTTTAATCAGCTCATCATGTTTTACTTTATCAAATGCCTTAGTTTAATCTATGAAGCATAAATATATGTCTTTCTGTTTCTCTATTGACCTTTCTATTAGTGTCCGTAATGTATATATTGCATTGTTCGTGCCCTTTCCCTCCACAAATCCATACTTATAAATGCTAATTATTACCATAATTTTCATTGATTGATTAATTAAATGTATTACTATTAATGCAATTGATATCATCATAATGCCATATGTTAGAAATGGAATTAAGTTCCTAATTTGGGTCAAACAATTGTTAATTATATAACAGAATGTTATAGCAGTAACCTAGGTGGCGGACGAGGATCGCTGTGGTAGAGTTTAGACAGTGAAAGTATTGTGGTGCAGTATAAAACAAAACAATAAAGAGAGACGCACCAAAAAGCACCTAACCGATGTCTACCTATGACGAGAGAACAATTACGCGGCCTAACAACAACAAAATTGACCAGAGAAGCCATCTTGCATCTTGAGCGAAGCAGACGTGTATTTTTTAAGAATAAATGGATTCCATCGTGGTTATAGGAAAATGATTTGTGGTAAAAGAAGATGACTAGGATAGAGAAGTGAGTCATCAGATTAATTTCAGTATAACAAGAAATATGCAGGGTAGAGAAGAAATGTCATGGAAAAGTCATTGTATGAACACATGTCTTATTGTAACAGCAATATTCATAATGAGCAACTTTTGTATGACCGGTCAACTTTTGTATTCCGCCAAAAGAAGAATGTTCAATAAACAAACAACCAAACCTAACTAAAGAATGAATTTCTTCTCTTGTGTCAAAGTTTCGGAATTTCGTGAACTTTATACGTTATTTTGTTGAGCGTTGTTTACTACAAACCAGAACCAACTACAACAACATCATAAGCAACATGTTGAGTTTGAGTCTGCCATCAAGTACGATCCAGCGGTCCTCATGGGTCCCTCCTAGGCGGTTGGGGCACGATGGGTGTCGATACCGCTAAAATTAGTGATAGAGAGTTAATCTGGAAGCATTATGTAACAAAATTATTTTTCATTTGTTGAAATTTGTGATTAAATACAGAACTTAATAAGAAGTCATGATGTATGATTAGGTATATTCGATCCTGCTTTCTGTTAGCACCAAATGTTGGGCGGCGCTTACCAAACCCGACACCTCACATTGTGCCAACGGCTTTGGGCGGAAGAGCGCAATTGGGAGGGTACAAGCCTTATCCTGGTGCGAGGAAATGCAACCTAAAGACAAAATGTCATGGCAGGGCAGACCAAGCCTAAGCCTTGGATGGAAGCTCCGACAGGCGGACAGTTAGAGCATTGCTTTTCTGATCCGGCAGCTTCTGCAGCTTGTCTTGTTCCAGACGTAGAGGTGTTACCTTTCCTCTGGAGTTAACTAGGCAAGCCGAGAGAAGGGTCATGCTGTATGGGTAACACATGGTCTCTATATTTTAGCCCAGGCTTTGTGCTGTGGAGAGATATAACTCCATCCCTAGTCTTAACTGGTCTCGGAATCAAAGCGAGAGGTAGCAGTTACGGGTTATAAGTCCTTGGCAATTGGCATAGACATGGAGCGCCACGGGTTGCCTCTGATGGTGGGAGACACTTACAGGTTTTACTGATCGGCTACCGCCCGCCGCAAGCTGGGCAGACCCCCGCCAATTGGGTGCTAATCCGCCACAGCCTGACTGCTTCAATGAGTGCTTGGGGCTAGGACTAAAAATCAATGCACCAAGTACTACTAAAAAAGAAAAATAGAAACCTCAAGCTACGGCTTGCAACCTGGAACGTAAGAACCATGTGGCCAGCATATTCCACTGACCCGACTAATACTGACGATGTGAGAAAAACGGCTGTGATTGATGCCGAGTTCAATCGTCTTAACATTGATATTGCTGGCCTGCAGGAGACTCGCCTCACTGAGGAAAACAAACTCAGGGATAACAATTACACCTGTTTAGGAAGGGCAGAGAGCAGGCAGCAAGAAGGCAACATGGTGTGGGATATTCAGTGAAGAATTCGCTACTGGGGATGACTGAAATTCCAGCTGGAGGTAATGAATGAATGAATATTATCGCTGCGCTTGGCAAACTCGTGTGGTTTTGCCACTATTATCACTGCATATGCATCGATACTCACTTCCTCTGATGATGTGAAGGATTCGTTCCATGAGGAGTTTGACTCTGTGATCAAGGCAGTTCCATAATCCGACTACATTTACATGCTTGGTGATTTTAGTGCTCGTGTGGGCAAGGACTCAAGTTCATGGCCAGTGTGCTTTGGAAAACACAACATCAGTCGCATGAATGAAAATGAGCAAAGGCTGCTGGAGGATTGCACAGGAAATGACCTATGTATTACAAACTCTTTTTTTTTTTTTTTTTACAGCGATTCATAAGGTCACATGAAAACATCCAAGATCCGGCCATTGGCATCAGCTGGATTTCATCATCACACGGAGACAACATCTGAACCAAACATCCAAGTTACCACAGTGCTGACTCTGATACGGATCATTCTTTGGTTGTTACAAGAGTGAAACTGAGACCCCGGGATGGTTAACCCGGTCAACAAATGCCCGCAGAAGTAGGATATGTCGGCCTAACGGCGCAAGAACGCAGCTTTGCAGTAAAAAGGCATAACGCAGTCACATCCGAAAAAAAAAACAACAACTCTGGATGAACGCAGCAGAAGAAGAAGAAACTGAGACCAAAGATAATCTTCGCAGCTAAACACAAATCTAGCCTCAGGATTAATATTATTAATACCTTCGATCCTGATAAGTACTTTGAGTTCCAACAGCAACCTGAAGACGCTTTCACTGATACATCACAAAATTGTACAGTAAGTGAAAAGTGGGGTAAACTTAAGGAAACGCTTATATAACAGCGGAAGGGGGTTTTGGCACTGTGGATCATAAGAGGCAGGACAGGTTTGCGGCAAACAGCCAGACACTGCAGCCCTTGATTGGTAAAAAGAAGATAGCTGTCTTAAGAAACGAGGAAAGAACAACGCGTAACATGCTCAGTGAGATGAAGCAAGCTAGGAAGAATGTGCAAAAGGTTGTCAGGTAGTGTACAAATGACTATTGGATCAAGCTATGTTAGTTCGTTCAAAATGCAAGTGATAAGGGAAACATCAGAAACATGTATGAAGGGATAAAGAAAACCTGTAGTTCAATGATCAAAAGAAGTACACCACTGAAAACCTTGACTGGAGAAATCATCACTGATAAGAAACAGCAGATGGATAGATGGGAAGAGCACTTTTTGGAGCTTTACTGAAGTGACACCAAACTAGCGGATGAGGCCCTCAGTGCCATAGAAGCCCTGCCAACTCTTGACCATTGTAACAGTACGTGTACAGAGGATCAACAAGTAAGTTCATTTTAAAACAGGTTTATTGGTTTATGATGGCCGATACAAAATCCAGAGACCACTAAATATGATGTTGTCTTGTCTTGTCCCAGCTTTAGCGGTAACTACCCAAAAACCTACGTCACGACTTGAGCATCCTTCTTACTGTTCTAACAGGATGCTCAAGCGTGCTCTAATCTTGCACACCTAAGCTAATAACAGATATGGTATTCCTTCTGCTACACCTCCCTTTCTTTAAAAAGACTTTTCTTCTTCAAAAGTCTTAACTCCTAACCCCTTTATCCTACACTTTCTCTCCTTCCCCCCATAATTTCTCTAAGCCCCAAACTAACTCTATCTTAAGTAAATATTTCCTTCTAATTGTACCTCATCCCCGTGCCACATAGCAACCCACTATGAAGTTATATTTCTTCTTCGTTTCTGGCTCTTCAAAAAAAAAAAAAAACATAACATAACATATATTATTTACATACCCTATCATAAAAACCCTTTCCTGTATAGGTATCTATTATACCTCAATAATATTTAAATCTCAGTTTTATACAATACATCATAACACATATGGGTACCTTTTTGAAATACTTCTTCTTCTCTTCATAAGCAATCCGCTTAACCCTTCTTATCACGAACTCAAAAATTCAAAACGCTGTACTCTTCTGATACTACCTCAACTCTCCATTGTCATCACTAACCGTATTACCTCCACATTACTACTTCTCCACTTTCAACCAACCTAAAATCACTCGCATACGATAGGAAGACAAAGAATCGGTGGCCACCGGAATTTAAAAGAAGCAGAACTCTTTCTCACAAAAACCACACTCACCTTTACCCCCCTATGTCACCTGAGACTTTATGTAATAAAGTCTAAAACAATTATATATCTCCCACAGTTCACTTATACCACTTATTATGGCAACAGTTTACCTACAGCATCAAGCACCAACTATCAAAAATTTTATTCACTCCCAAATGTCTATATATTACAGACATTACACAAATCAAAAAGGTCCATCATCCCTCAAGACCTCTTTCTCCATTATACACATCACTTCACTAATTTTCTCTTATACCTCACTCAGAATTCCCTCTTAATCTCGCCGAAAACTTCAGCAACCCACTAATGTTCATTTATTATGGGCATTTCTCCTGAACCTCAATTTATGCCGTTATCAACAGCAACAATATACCGCTACTGAAGTCATGTCTGTGACAGCTTGCAATCAACGTTATTCTTTCTCAGTCCATATATTACGGACCCCTAAAACCTCATGTCATTTAATCTATTTTCTCTGTGACCCCAGCACTCCACACTGACAATTGTTTATTTCTCACTAACGTACTTACCCCCCTTTTTTTATTGTAATGATATCCACAGTATATAGTTATTCTTCGAAGTAAAACATGGCATTCAATTCATGTTAACTTGCGACCCCGTGGAGACCATGTTATAAACTTTCCCCACATTTACCCCACTGCTATATACGTTAGTCACGTTAATCTTTTCTTCCCCAATATGGCATCCAATCCATATATATTAAATCAATGCTGACTTAATGCAGCTCCTATTTTTAACTTCCCCATAACCATTTTATTTGTGTAGTAACCCCGGCATATGTTTCCAACACTTCATAGCCATATCATCAACCTCTCTATGCTAATTATCACAGCAAACTTGCTAACAAAATATACCCATGAACCTATTATTCACAAAGAGAATGTGTCTCTCTACTAGACCTCAGTAGTTTATTAACTATTTTCTGAACGAAGGGCTCTATATAAAGCCCCGTGTATTGTTTTTATACTGGACAAAACCATAACTGTTTGTAAATTAAACTTAACTTAACTAATTTCTAACATATTTATAAACAAGGTAATTCTTATTCAACACACAAGACAATTCACATAAATTATGACTCAAGCGAAATAAAATCACAACAGGACATCATACCCCCCCCCCCAAATTATTAAATATTATTTTACTTTCCCCATATCAAATAAAGGTATCAACTCATTCAAAGAAAAACATATTTCAGATTAATATAACATACATCCTATCCATTGTTAGTCTCTTTTATGGACTAACAATAACTTATTTATCTATTAATAAAACTCAACAAATTCAATTTTAAATCAAATGTCAATCATTCTACAAAATCAAGTCAATAAAAAATACTATAACATATTATCTATGAGGCATTGGAAGCTCAAATTCAATAAAAACAACTGTCTTCTCGCTAAAGAGAAGTTTATCCCCAACCTTCATCAAAACAATAATTCACCTAGAATTGACTACATAAAGTAACCAAGCAAGATTGAACTCTTCTACGAACCAATGTAATATATATCTATTCACTACAAGCGCTACTCTTACAACCGTACTAAAACGCTCAATGCTAGGCCAATTAACCTGCATTAATCCCCATATATATATATATATATATATATATATATATATATATATATATATATATATATATATATATATATATATATATATTACATTGGCACCTTGCCGTCTTGACAGACGATAGTTTGTGCTTTAAAAAGGCATAATAACTTTTAACTATGGCGGTAGCGAGTGTGACTGATAAGGCCAATTTGCGCTGTAAATGTCCGTTCACAGTGGGTGCATGTGAACACGTGGTCATTTCCACCATCATGCACCATCTTACGTCTCAAACGCTTGGTGTGTGACTTTTCTGCAATAATTTTCTCCTTTGACTTTATTCCATTTCTGATATTTGCCCTCCATGCAACACGTTCAGCGGCGACTTGCTCCCAATGTGCATTATCAATGCCTGTATCAATCATGTCCCGCTTACACACATCTTTGTATCGTAGTAGAGGCCGACCCTGAGATCTCTTACCCATCTGTAATTCACCAAAAAAGATATCCTTTGGTATTCTACCATCATCCATCCGCCTAAGATATCCTATCCATCTAAGTCTACGAAGACTGAGCATGGAATAAACTGTCACACAACCTGATCTTTCCAATACTTCAGTATTTGTGATTTTGTCTTGCCACTTAATACCAAGAATTCTTCGCAGACACCGCATATGAAAGCTGTTTAAATTGTTCTCTTGGTGTGAGTAAGTTGTCCAGGTTTCACTGCCATAGAGAAGAGTACTAAGGACACAGGCTTGATAGACAAGGACTTTTGTTTTGGCAGTAAGCTTCCTGTTCTCCCAGACTCTTTTTCTTAACCTGTTCATTGTTGTTGCTGCCTTACCAATCCGGATGTTGATTTCCTGATCTAGGGATAATTTGCTATTTACCACCGATCCTAGATATGTAAAATGGTCTACTATCTCTAGTTCGGCGTCGTCAATAAAGATTGATGGTACCCCATGTGCACCTTGTGACATAATCTGTGTCTTCTTTTTGCTAATTGTTAAACCAAATTCAGAACAAGCATTGGAGAATGCAGATAGTAGACATTGCAATTCTTCCTCAGAGTGGGTCGTAACTGCAGCATCATCTGCAAAAAGCAACTCTCTGATCAGTACCCTCCTAATTTTGGTCTTAGCCTTCAATCTCTGAGCATTGTAGAGGCCGCAATCTGAGCGTGAGTGAATGTATATACCACCATCCTGATCACGAAATGCATATTTCAGTAGAAGTGAAAAGTATATTCCAAAGAGGGTGGGAGCTAGTACACAACCTTGCTTAACTCCACTCTTGATTTCAAATTCTTCAGAAGTTGCACCATCAAACTTGATTATACCCTTCATGCCTGTGTGGAACGATTCCACAATGGACAGAAGAGTTGGTGGGCAGCCAATCTTCTTTAGTGCCTTGAACAAACCCTCACGACTGACCAAATCAAATGCCTTTGTGAGGTCGATGAAGGCAATAAACAGTGGTTGATTCTGTTCACGGCATTTTTCTTGCATTTGTCGCAATGAGAATATCATATCAGTGGTAGACCGGTTCTGTCGAAAGCCACACTGTGATTCGGGGTAGACTTGATCTCCTAGGACTTGAAGTCTGCGCAGAACAATTCTGGCAAATACTTTTCCAACAATACACAGAAGTGAGATACCCCTATAGTTGTTGCAGTCGCTCCGATCGCCCTTGTTCTTGTACAGTGTTATGATGCTTGAATCTTTGAAATCCTGTGGGACTTGTCCTTCACGCCAGCATAGCTCTATTAGCTGGTGGATCTGTATAGTGAGTGTGTCTTGCCCACTCCTGATAACCTCTATTGGAATCCCATCCTTACCTGGAGCCTTGCCAGATGCAAGTTCATTTATAGCACACTTAACTTCTGTTATGGTGGGAAGTGTGTCCAGGTGGTCAAGAGTTGGTAGAGCCTCTATGGCGTTGAGGGCATTATCCGCTAGTTTGGTCTCACTTGAGTAAAGCTCCAAATAGTGCTCTACCCATCTGTCCATCTGCTGTTTCTTATCAGTGATGACTTCTCCAGTCAAGGTTTTCAATGGTGCACTTCTTTTGATCACTGGACCACAGGCTTTCTTTATTCCTTCATACATGCTTCTTATGTCTCCCTTATCACTTGCGATTTGAATGGACTCACATAACTTGATCCAATAATCATTTGCACACTGCCTGGCAGCCTTTTGCACATCCTTCCTAGCTTGCCTTAGCTCACTCAGAGTGTTACGCGTTGGTCTTTCCTTGTTTCTTAAGAGAGCTTTCTTCTTCTTATCAATCAAGGGCTGCAGAGTCTCGCTGTTGGCCGCAAACCAGTCCTGCCTCTTATGATCCACAGTGCCGTAAACCTTTACGGCAGTTTTACAAAGAGTTTCCTTAAGTTTATTCCATTTATCATTTACTGTACAATTTTCTGGTGTATCAGTGAAAGCGTCTTCAAGTTGCTGTTGAAACTGAAAGCACTTTTCAGGATCATGAGTGTTAATAATATTAATCCTGGGGCTAGATTTGTGTTTAGCTGTGTAGATTCTCTTTGGTCTCAGTCTAACCCTTGCAACAACCAAAGAATGATCCGTATCACAGTCAGCACTGTGGTTACGCCAACTGACAAGGACTTATAACCCGTAACAGTTGCCTCTCGCTTTGATTCCGAGACCAGTTAAGACCAGGGATGGAGTTATTGCCTCTCCATAGCACAAAGCCTGGGCTAAAATATAGAGATCAGGTGTTGCCCATGCAGCATGATCCCTCTCTCGGCCTGCCTAGTTCACTCCAGAGGAAAGGTAACACCCCTACATCTGGAACAAGACAAGCTGCAGAAGCTGCCGGATCAGCAAAGCAATGCTCTAACTGTCCGCCTGTCGGAGCTTCGATCCTAGACCAGTCGCCAACCAAGGCTTAGGGCCTGGTCTGCCCTGCCATGACAATTTTGTCTTTAGCTTGCATTTCCTCGCACCAGGGTAAGGCTTGTACCCTCCCAATTGCGCTCTTCCGCCCGAAGCCGTTGGCACAATGTGGGGTGTCGGGTTTGGTAAGCGCCGCCCAACGTTCGGCGCTAACAGAAACCAGGTAGTACCGTCTACTGTTATACGGTAGCTCAGTCATATCTGATTAAGACCTGACGCAATATATATATATATATATATATATATATATATCTGTTACCTACAGACCAATTCTTAACTTTGAACAATATCTGTTCTCTCAACCAAAAGTCAATAATCAACAAACGACTGTACTTTTTCTGGAAGTCAATCATTGATTATCTCCCCCCTTAATATTTCACTCTTTACAAAACTAATTCCTAACACATTACAATATTTGTAATATAACCTAAACAACCACTGTAAACTACAGGTCAACTCATTTTATCTATTACTAGTGTGACGGCTATCCCAATGTCATCTACCAGTCATCTATCTACCAAAAGAACCTGTGGCTCGGCACACCAATTGTTTCCCTTGGATTTGTACCAAGAATTACTACAACTACTTAATCATTACCGTTAACTACGGTATCTCCACCATGCTACATCCAACAAAATAAATGTCTCACCACAACAACTCTAAACTATCCTCAACTTTCTCTTAACTTCGTTCACACACCGCGATGGTAGTCAAACCAGTCACACCCTCGGAACACGTTCTATATCTACTGTATCAACCTGTGTTTGTGTGTTCTCTTCTACCACTTCAATCACCTGCGTCTGAGTTTCTTGGTCTATTTTCTTAATTACCACCGTCATCTTCTTTTCCTGTTTAAGAGTCAGATTCGCAACCACCTTAGGAGTAGTTGAATTCCTACTTACGTTTTCTACTCTGTTCTTTGACCCTGACCTCAGATACTGTCTTCGTCTTTGTTCAAACCAATCGTCCCGTCTTTTTCTAGCATTCTTGCTATGGGATGGCCAGTTCTGTAATTTATTGGAAAGGTCTCTCTCAGGGCCATTCCTGTATCTATAACACCTATACCAGTCCGACCCTTCACCATTACGTCTGTTCTCATCGTCTTTTACCCTATATACATCAGGCCTTGGTTCGTCATAACTAACCGCAAAATCAGAACTATATTGTCTTCTGTCTTTATTAAGTAATGGCTGTCTCCTGTTATTCTTTCCTACTCTATTGCAGTCTACCTTAAATCTATAAGGGTCTTGTCTAGTCGTTCTGTTCTGCAACGTTTCCACAAAATTTTCTACTTCATTAACTGCTACTTTTAACTCTCTCAACCATGTACTGATACGTTTTAGTTCTATATGGAGGTAATTCATACTTATTTCTCTGTAATATATATAAATCTTAAAACAATATGTCTACTTCTTCCTCTGTATATTTCTTGGTACCTGAAAAAAAAAAACTCGTCTTGAGCTTTGCTGAAATAATGTATGTTTCTCTACTGTGCTGTGTTGGGTCTGCCTGTTGCCATTCCTTGTTGTTTCATGACTGTGTTGAGTTTACTTATTACCGTTCCTACCCCAGTCAAAACTTGTGCCAGTGAACTTTGTTCTTCTGCCATGCTGAAATATTTTACTATACACTTATACAAGCAAACTCACATTTATAAACAATTTATCTAAATGATCTTATTTAAATCACATTAAAAAAAACATTCTCCTAGTAGTTACACTTTAACTAATTACCGTACCGTCAACCATGTCTTCCCTTGATCCAAGAGAAAAGTGAATTCACGTACGTTAGCTGCAAATTTTCCTTGTCACGGTTCACGTATAACACAAACGTCTGGAGTCCGTATTATTTGAAGCCATCCAACCGATTACGTAACTTCAGTGACATCCTTCTTCCAACGTCTCAGGTTTCGCTACTTTCAGCCTCTGGATGGGCCCCTACCAGTTTTGAGATTTCTTTTCACCCTAACAGGGCTCTTCAAGGCGTCGACTTGAAAGCTGCTCTAGCTCGATAAAGCGATTTAATTTGGGTCCCCTCTTCAGCAACCCGGCAACCCAATTTGCCTAACCACCTCCGAGGGTTCCCTATTGAGGTTTTCGCTTTGGTTGTTGAAAAACATTCTGATACGCTAGAGTTCAGTTCAGGATGAACAAACGCGACTGTACTTTCTCGTAATTTCCAAACGAAGGAGCAATAGGCTTGTCTCAATATAAGCTCTCTCGTGTTTCTTCAGGTACTCAAGGTCAGGGTTCAATGAGTATAACGGCTTTTGAGTTCTTCCTAAGTGATCTTGATAAACGGAAGATAACAGCTCCTTCAAAACGAGTTCTCCATTTAATTCGAGTTGTTTATAGCTGTCTTGAGATTTCTTTGCTCCTGGACCTGGACAATCCTAGTATGTAACTGGCTGACCTTCAAACGCAAGGTTAACCAACGGCTGTAATAATGGCAGGTCAAACTTCATAGCATTTTGACAAAAAAATCACGTTACTTCCTTGTAATTATGATGAGAAAAAGCTTAGTAAAACTCCACAGGCAACCATGTTATGAAGATGACTCCATCCAAAAATCTTGATACGTATGACTTTAATTTAGGTGGTCCGAAAAATGCTTCATTTTGACCTTGACTCAATTGAAAGTGGTCCGGTTTTGAACTCTTTTTGTTTTATTAATGTCTTCAAAATTTATTGATGCATACCTCAGCAAGTTGGTAACAAATTTTTCATGAAAGTCCGCTGTGGCATGTTGGTTCTTGTACTTCGCGTTATACACGACATCCAAGCAAAAATCGAATCCTGGGTGCGGCTCCAAAAATCCATCTGTAACAGTACGTGTACAGAGGATCAACAAGTAAGTTCATTTTAAAACAGGTTTATTGGTTTATGATGGCTGATACAAAATCCAGAGACCACTAAATATGATGTTGTCTTGTCTTGTCCCAGCTTTAGCGGTAACTACCCAAAACCCTACGTCACGACTTGGGTATCCTTCTTACTGTTCTATCAGGATGCTCAAGCGTGCTCTAATCTTGCACACCTAAGCTAATAACAGATATGGTATTCCTTCTGCTACACCATCTGGACCCACTTCCCACCATAATAGAAGTTAAGTGTGCTATAAATGAACCTGCATCTGGCAAGGCTCCAGGTAAGGATGGGATTCCAATAGAAGTAATCAGGAGTGGGCAAGACACACTCACTCTACAGATCCACCAGCTAATAGAGCTATGCTAGCGAGAAGGACAAGCCCCACAGGATTTCAAAGATTTAAGCATCATAACCACTGTACACGAACAATGGCGATCGGAGCCACTGTAACAACTACAGGGGTATCTCACTTCTGTGTTGTTGGGAAAGTATTTGCCAGAATTGTTCTGCACAGACTTCAAGTCCTGGGAGATCAAGTCCACCCCAATTACAGTGTGGCTTCCGACAAAACCGGTCTACCATTGATATGATATTCTGATTCCAAATTGCTGTATGTAGCCGGGGCGCAGTGTTGGGGAGAGCGCCCAACATTGCTTAAATACCCCAATGGCTCGTGAATACATAACCTCTGCAGCAAAAGTCCAACTCCTGGCCTTCACGTGGCGGAACTGTTTTAACTAACAGGAGAAGGGGCGACGGCGAGTATCTGGCGCCGGAAAATAACCAGTGTGCTCTAGATGTGTATACACATACATGCATGTGCAGACACGTGTGTGCGTGTGTACACATCTAAACTCGAGTGAGACCACAGTCTGCTCTAGCAAAGGAAAGGTGCTGAAGACGGAGGCAACCAGCCAGGAGGCGCACCACAGAAATCAGGATGCCACGCAATTACGCAAAATGGAATATGTCGACTGCTGCTAAACGTTATGGTGCTAGCCCTGCTTTGGACCCCCAGGCAGGTGCAGTGCCGGGCCCTATGTCTCGAAAGGGTCCAACCCCAACTACTGGAGGTCCTTCTCAGATGTCCTGTGGAGCCAGGGGACATGAGAATAGAACAGCTGGCCATACTAAACTAAGACTTAAAATAATGCACTGGAATGCGGAGGGAGTCGGCAACAAAAAAGTAGAATTAGAAAACACCCTGGACAAAGAAAAAGTAAGCATATGTTGCTTGCAAGAAACTCACCTCAACGAAAATATAGCCTTCAAAATCAGAGGCTACCAGTGTTACCGATCTGACCGAAAGGACAGGCGAAAAGGTGGGATACTTACCCTTGTAAAAAATAACATCACTGCTTCCCAAATCAAAGTCCATATGGAAGGGGCTGAGTATCAGACACTTAAACTTAAAACAGGCTATACAGACTGTCAAAGACTGAAACATATAGGAAAGAGGTCTGGCGCAAGATAGAAGACCACTGGGAAGAGTGGTCAACCTCAAGTAGATTAGAGGTAACATAGTGCCCCGATATAAGGGCAGGGTAGGTGATAGAAAGGGGGACTATTAACTAGTTCTCTCATGAGACACGGAGGCATCGACCAGATAGTTAGTACTCTGGTCACGACAGAATCACGCCTACGTGATAGCCACAGAGAAGAGTGCCACTCAATAGGAGAACGGCTGCTACAAGCGTGCTGAGTGTAACCGCACGCAAAAAGCCGAAGGACGCAACAAGGTCCTTCCGCGTGCTGTGTAGTGATGCGTGTAGGAAAGTCAGACTGGGGACTGACTTCGTAGAGAGCAGATCGTTTAGTGTCGATAGGAGTTGTTTTTGTAGCCAATTAGATAGAGATTAGCAATAATGTTTAGGAAACTAGAGATAGGCAATTCTGTGGCTTTGTGTGTGATTTGATAGCGACTGTTTTGTAAATGTAAAGAGCCAACGGCAATAAAATGTACCATTCATTTCCTCTCACACGACTTGCAAGTTTCTTGTGTGGTGTGGGAGAAGTAATCCTATGACGCCTGACACATTGGTTGTTGACAGGCTAGGATTTAATGTGGTGTCAGAAGTGTGGCTTGAACAAATGTTCAAGCTATTACACTTACCCACGGCTCTAGACTAAGGTTGCTAGTAGTGAATTACAAGGTTTAATTTGTGTCAGTGACTGATGACGTGTGCAGACTAGAACGAGTTGCGAGCTAAACTGTGCCTATCGTGACAAAATAATGCTTATTTGTGCTTATTAAAATATTATTTAGTTAAATCATGTGTTCTTCGAAGTTGTAAGTATTCATATTATTAATTTCTTTCATTGATTTATGTAATTATTTATTTGTTTATGAATAACTATCAAATATGATTCATGGCGGAGCGATACACAGCCAGCAGCATTATCGATTTTTGCAAGCTAAAAATAGCGCTGCGCCTCTGACGTATTACGATTGACAAGCAGTTGTTCTACGCCATTCGCATTCAGCATTTGAGTGATTACAAATCGCCAAGCTGCTGCCCGCCTGAATCTGTGCTTTATATTAATTATTATTTGTTTATTTCAGTTAGTGAATGAATATATTTATTTATTTAAACAATATTATTATATTTTTATTTATTTAAAAGCATTTATTGAATGTTTTTCGTACTTTTTCTATTTGTTTACCGTCGCGATGGCACTACTTTTGGCTATGCAAATTAGACTTGGTCTGCACAAAACTTCCATAGATTAAACTAGGTTAGGGACGAAAGGCATAAAACGTTAGAACGAAGACAGGACATTGACATTTAACATTAATTAAACTATATTCTGTTTGCCCGTGGGCATGTCATTGTGATTGTACCAAATTGTCAAAAATAACGTGTCGTTTACAATTTGTTAATTGTTGCTGCTCTGTGAACCAGGGTGAACAACAGCTGATTAGAAAACTCGTGTGTATGCCGAAGTGCCAAACGAGGAGACCTGTGTTGACAAACGATTGTGCCTGATTTTCTACAACATTAAGATGAGTATAACCTACGTATTTGGCATGCTATATGATTAATAATGCATCTCTTTTTCAGCGTGTGATGCATTAGCATATTTTTGTGCTTTGTTTTTCAGGGAAAAATTTTTTTTCCAGGTTATAAACTAAGAGTCCAATTTGCAGTGCTCAGATATTAAGAAACATAACATATCAAAGATAAATAAGTGATTAAAGACTTCAGTGCGGGTCATTGCTAGCTAATAGGCCAACAACATGGCAACTTTATCTGATTTCATAAAAGCTGGTAAAGAGTTACAATACACAGGAAAGGAGCTAGAACAATATGCTGATCAAAAATTTAAAGAAGCAAAAGATGCTGAGAGAGCTGAACGTGCACGAAAAGAGGATGCGTGCGGAGAGATATGAACGTGCACGAGAAAGACAACACCAAAAGGAGATTGCAGAACTAGCTGAGATAACAAAACAAAAACAGCTAGAAGATGACAAACAGGTTAAGCAAATAGAATTAGAATTAAAACAGAAGCAGTTAGAACATGATAAGGAAATTAAGCAACAACAGTTAGAACATGATAAGGAAATTAAGCAACAACAGTTAGAACAAGATAAGGAAATTAAACAGAAGGAACTAGAATTAAAACAGAAGCAATTAGATCAAGAGAGAGAACTAAAGCAAAAAGAGATAGATGAAATGGCAAGAGTTAAGGAAAAACAAATTCAAGTAGAATCAGAGACACAGTTAAAGATGAAAGGTATGGATGTAGACTCACACTTAGAGATCTCTGCTACTAAACTAAAAAGTCAACAAGAAGAAAATAAGTTCAATAAATACAAAAATATTATCAAACCATATTGTAAAGAAGACTCCATATCAGCCTGGACAGAAAATGTCGAATATCAGTTTAAATACCACCAAGTTCCAATAGACATGTGGGCTATGATTTATATGAAGAACCTGAGTGGTGAGCCCCTTAAAGTGATAGAATCAATACCAACTGATCTTAGATCTAACTATCAGTACATCCATGATAGGATAATGCAACATTTTTTACTTGATGCCCCTGGGTATCAGGTTCAGTTCTCAAATTTAAAACCAAAACCTAGTGAGACTTTCATTGATTACGTCTCAAATGTTCAAAGTGTACTAAATAGGTGGCTTAAAGCAGCTAACATAGGTAAAGATTTTGACAGACTTAAAAATCTAATAGCCATGGATAAAGTCATATCCACTATACCATCTCCTTTTGCTAAATTCCTGCAGCAGTCGGACATTGAGACCATAGAACAATTTGAAAAGAAAGGCTCTGCATATTTGTCCTCAAATAGAGATATTTTTAAGACTTCAAATGACTCTGAAATAGTTTCCTTTATAAAGGACCAACCTAAAAACTATCAAAGTAATAGAAAATCATTTCATAAAGTTGATAAGAAAGATAGGAAAGTGTCAAAATGTATCTACTGTCAACTTTTGCATGACACTTATTCTATGTGTGATAAATCGCCAAACTATCCGGCGCATCTTGAAAATGTTATTAAGAAGCAACAAAACAAGCGATCTGCATACAGGCGTGCAATCAAATGCTTCTTTTGTTCCAGCTACGGCCATTATTCAAATAAGTGCCTGGGCCACCAACGTATGAAAGCCAACAATGCTATTTTGATTCATACATCTTCTGATAGTGGTAGTGAGAATGAGTGTGAAGTTGAAAATGAATTACCTGTTAACCAAGCTGAAGATGTGTGTTGTGTAAACGATATGTTAAGCTTTGACAGCTGTGAACGATGTCACCAATTTCATGCAGACGGAAAATTAGAATGTGGACATACAGTACCATTCTCATCTGAGAGTGTAAACATGTATGTACTCATCTGAGTGTGTTTAGACATACCTCTAAATAATATAATATTGCGATTGAGAAGAGGGCTCACGCCAACCGGACAAGTTTGTGGCGATTGCCAGTAGCCAAGTAAAGTGATACTACATTGTGACAATAGTCAGTAGAAGTCTATTAAGTTACCCAAAGCCAGGTTATCAGTAGTCTTTGACAAAAATTAGATACACGAATTTTTTACAAACCTCTTGCATCACAACCAATGAGTCAAAGTTGATGACGCAACACAGGAGGGGAGGGTGTGTGTCAAAGACTGAAACATATAGGAAAGAGGTCTGGCGCAAGATAGAAGACCACCGGGAAGAGTGGTCAACCTCAAGTAGATTAGAGGTAACATAGTGCCCCGATATAAGGGCAGGGTAGGTGATAGAAAGGGGGACTATTAACTAGTTCTCTCATGAGACACGGAGGCATCGACCAGATAGTTAGTACTCTGGTCACGACAGAATCACGCCTACGTGATAGCCACGGAGAAGAGTGCCACTCAATAGGAGAACGGCTGCTACAAGCGTGCTGAGTGTAACCGCACGCAAAAAGCCGAAGGACGCAACAAGGTCCTTCCGCGTGCTGTGTAGTGACGCGTGTATGAAAGTCAGACTGGGGACTGACTTCGTAGAGAGCAGATCGTTTAGTGTCGATAGGAGTTGTTTTTGTAGCCAATTAGATAGAGATTAGCAATAATGTTTAGGAAACTAGAGATAGGCAATTCTGTGGCTTTGTGTGTGATTTGATAGCGACTGTTTTGTAAATGTAAAGAGCCAACGGCAATAAAATGTACCATTCATTTCCTCTCACACGACTTGCAAGTTTCTTGTGTGGTGTGGGAGAAGTAATCCTATGACGCCTGACACATTGGTTGTTGACAGGCTAGGATTTAATGTGGTGTCAGAAGTGTGGCTTGAACAAATGTTCAAGCTATTACACTTACCCACGGCTCTAGACTAAGGTTGCTAGTAGTGAATTACAAGGTTTAATTTGTGTCAGTGACTGATGACGTGTGCAGACTAGAACGAGTTGCGAGCTAAACTGTGCCTATCGTGACAAAATAATGCTTATTTGTGCTTATTAAAATATTATTTAGTTAAATCATGTGTTCTTCGAAGTTGTAAGTATTCATATTATTAATTTCTTTCATTGATTTATGTAATTATTTATTTGTTTATGAATAACTATCAAATATGATTCATGGCGGAGCGATACACAGCCAGCAGCATTATCGATTTTTGCAAGCTAAAAATAGCGCTGCGCCTCTGACGTATTACGATTGACAAGCAGTTGTTCTACGCCATTTGCATTCAGCATTTGAGTGATTACAAATCGCCAAGCTGCTGCCCGCCTGAATCTGTGCTTTATATTAATTATTATTTGTTTATTTCAGTTAGTGAATGAATATATTTATTTATTTAAACAATATTATTATATTTTTATTTATTTAAAAGCATTTATTGAATGTTTTTCGTACTTTTTCTATTTGTTTACCGTCGCGATGGCACTACTTTTGGCTATGCAAATTAGACTTGGTCTGCACAAAACTTCCATAGATTAAACTAGGTTAGGGACGAAAGGCATAAAACGTTAGAACGAAGACAGGACATTGACATTTAACATTAATTAAACTATATTCTGTTTGCCCGTGGGCATGTCATTGTGATTGTACCAAATTGTCAAAAATAACGTGTCGTTTACAATTTGTTAATTGTTGCTGCTCTGTGAACCAGGGTGAACAACAGCTGATTAGAAAACTCGTGTGTATGCCGAAGTGCCAAACGAGGAGACCTGTGTTGACAAACGATTGTGCCTGATTTTCTACAACATTAAGATGAGTATAACCTACGTATTTGGCATGCTATATGATTAATAATGCATCTCTTTTTCAGCGTGTGATGCATTAGCATATTTTTGTGCTTTGTTTTTCAGGGAAAAATTTTTTTTCCAGGTTATAAACTAAGAGTCCAATTTGCAGTGCTCAGATATTAAGAAACATAACATATCAAAGATAAATAAGTGATTAAAGACTTCAGTGCGGGTCATTGCTAGCTAATAGGCCAACAACATGGCAACTTTATCTGATTTCATAAAAGCTGGTAAAGAGTTACAATACACAGGAAAGGAGCTAGAACAATATGCTGATCAAAAATTTAAAGAAGCAAAAGATGCTGAGAGAGCTGAACGTGCACGAAAAGAGGATGCGTGCGGAGAGATATGAACGTGCACGAGAAAGACAACACCAAAAGGAGATTGCAGAACTAGCTGAGATAACAAAACAAAAACAGCTAGAAGATGACAAACAGGTTAAGCAAATAGAATTAGAATTAAAACAGAAGCAGTTAGAACATGATAAGGAAATTAAGCAACAACAGTTAGAACATGATAAGGAAATTAAGCAACAACAGTTAGAACAAGATAAGGAAATTAAACAGAAGGAACTAGAATTAAAACAGAAGCAATTAGATCAAGAGAGAGAACTAAAGCAAAAAGAGATAGATGAAATGGCAAGAGTTAAGGAAAAACAAATTCAAGTAGAATCAGAGACACAGTTAAAGATGAAAGGTATGGATGTAGACTCACACTTAGAGATCTCTGCTACTAAACTAAAAAGTCAACAAGAAGAAAATAAGTTCAATAAATACAAAAATATTATCAAACCATATTGTAAAGAAGACTCCATATCAGCCTGGACAGAAAATGTCGAATATCAGTTTAAATACCACCAAGTTCCAATAGACATGTGGGCTATGATTTATATGAAGAACCTGAGTGGTGAGCCCCTTAAAGTGATAGAATCAATACCAACTGATCTTAGATCTAACTATCAGTACATCCATGATAGGATAATGCAACATTTTTTACTTGATGCCCCTGGGTATCAGGTTCAGTTCTCAAATTTAAAACCAAAACCTAGTGAGACTTTCATTGATTACGTCTCAAATGTTCAAAGTGTACTAAATAGGTGGCTTAAAGCAGCTAACATAGGTAAAGATTTTGACAGACTTAAAAATCTAATAGCCATGGATAAAGTCATATCCACTATACCATCTCCTTTTGCTAAATTCCTGCAGCAGTCGGACATTGAGACCATAGAACAATTTGAAAAGAAAGGCTCTGCATATTTGTCCTCAAATAGAGATATTTTTAAGACTTCAAATGACTCTGAAATAGTTTCCTTTATAAAGGACCAACCTAAAAACTATCAAAGTAATAGAAAATCATTTCATAAAGTTGATAAGAAAGATAGGAAAGTGTCAAAATGTATCTACTGTCAACTTTTGCATGACACTTATTCTATGTGTGATAAATCGCCAAACTATCCGGCGCATCTTGAAAATGTTATTAAGAAGCAACAAAACAAGCGATCTGCATACAGGCGTGCAATCAAATGCTTCTTTTGTTCCAGCTACGGCCATTATTCAAATAAGTGCCTGGGCCGCCAACGTATGAAAGCCAACAATGCTATTTTGATTGATACATCTTCTGATAGTGGTAGTGAGAATGAGTGTGAAGTTGAAAATGAATTACCTGTTAACCAAGCTGAAGATGTGTGTTGTGTAAACGATATGTTAAGCTTTGACAGCTGTGAACGATGTCACCAATTTCATGCAGACGGAAAATTAGAATGTGGACATACAGTACCATTCTCATCTGAGAGTGTAAACATGTATGTACTCATCTGAGTGTGTTTAGACATACCTCTAAATAATATAATATTGCGATTGAGAAGAGGGCTCACGCCAACCGGACAAGTTTGTGGCGATTGCCAGTAGCCAAGTAAAGTGATACTACATTGTGACAATAGTCAGTAGAAGTCTATTAAGTTACCCAAAGCCAGGTTATCAGTAGTCTTTGACAAAAATTAGATACACGAATTTTTTACAAACCTCTTGCGTCACAACCAATGAGTCAAAGTTGATGACGCAACACAGGAGGGGAGGGTGTGTGTCAAAGACTGAAACATATAGGAAAGAGGTCTGGCGCAAGATAGAAGACCACCGGGAAGAGTGGTCAACCTCAAGTAGATTAGAGGTAACATAGTGCCCCGATATAAGGGCAGGGTAGGTGATAGAAAGGGGGACTATTAACTAGTTCTCTCATGAGACACGGAGGCATCGACCAGATAGTTAGTACTCTGGTCACGACAGAATCACGCCTACGTGATAGCCACGGAGAAGAGTGCCACTCAATAGGAGAACGGCTGCTACAAGCGTGCTGAGTGTAACCGCACGCAAAAAGCCGAAGGACGCAACAAGGTCCTTCCGCGTGCTGTGTAGCGACGCGTGTAGGAAAAGTCAGACTGGGGACTGACTTCGTAGAGAGCAGATCGTTTAGTGTCGATAGGAGTTTTTTGTAGCCAATTAGATAGAGATTAGCAATAGGGTTAGGAAACTAGAGATAGGCAATTCTGTGGCTTTGTGTGTGATTTGATAGCGACTGTTTTGTAAATGTAAAGAGCCAACGGCAATAAAATGTACCATTCATTTCCTCTCACACGACTTGCAAGTTTCTTGTGTGGTGTGGGAGAAGTAATCCTATGATGCCTGACACATTGGTTGTTGACACAGACCTACATCTGATCAATTACTACTGTCCAAGTGACCGTCCACAGGCACTGGACACACTACCATTAACAGAAAAAATGATTGTGTGCGGCGATTTCAACAGCCACTCGCAGAGTTGGGGCTATGATCACATGGACCAGAGAGGAGAGAGACTGGAAGACTGGCAGGATAAGAATAGATTCATCTTGGTTAACAAGCCGTCCGAGCCACATACTTTCTACTCGAGATCATGGCACTCTACAACTACACCTGACCTGGCTTTTCATTCACCAGACCTGGAGTGGAACATGTTGGGAAACAACTAGGTGGCAGTGACCATCGACCAGTCTTTCTAACTGTAGAAAATGAGCTTGTAAGTGAAAGCAGCACCCTCTCGAGGTGGAACTACAAGAAAGCAGACTGGGCAGTGTACAAGCATCGCACCAGCATACTGGTTAGAAACCTGAACACTGAGAAAGACATAAATAAAGTAGTTGAAGAGTTTGGGAAATGCATACTACAGGCAGCGCGAGAAACAGTACCAAGAGGAGCCCGTAAACAATATAAACCCTACTGGAGTAATGAACTGGAACAGTTGCATAATGATGTGGAAGTATGTAGAAAGCAAGCAGAGGCCACACCCAGCCAAGAGCACCACAATAAATTCCAGCATGCAAAAGCCAAATTTCAAAGGGCCAAGCTGCAGGCTAGACGGAAAAGCTGGCAGGAAAAAACAGAGTCTCTGAACTTTGAAAGAGACACAAGGAAATTGTGGAAGCTAATAAAACAACTTAACGATGAGGGCACAGGGAGAAACTCAAAAATTGCACTACATAAAGATGGAAACATCTTAACAAGAAAGCAAGCAGCTGACCATTTTGCGGACTCATTCGCACAAGATAGCAATATCAAAATCAGTCCAGAGAAACAACAAGAGATTCAAGAGAAACGGCAACATACAGGACAGAAGGAAATAGTACATGAGGTTCTGGAGGCACCCATCACAATCAGCGAACTGGAGCTAGCCATATCAAAACTGAAAATGAGAAAGTCACCAGGAGCTGATGGTATCTCCAATGAAATGATCAGGAACCTAGGAACAGAGGCCAAAGCAAAGCTGTTGCAGATCTTCAATAACAGTTGGACCTTAGGCAGTGTTCCACAAGCCTGGAGAGAAGCAATCATGATACCCCTCCTAAAATCAGGGAAAGATAGTTCCATTGCCTCTAGCTACAGACCAATTAGCCTCACCAGCTGTCTCTGCAAAACACTGGAGCGCATCATCAATCACAGACTGCAGTGGTACATTGAAAGTAAAAACATCCTTGTGCCACAGCAGGCTGGCTTTAGGCAGTGCTACTCTACGGATGATCAGACAACCTACCTCTCTCAAGAAATTGAGGATGCATTCCAAGAGAAGAAGCTGGTGCTTGCGGCATGGATAGATTTGAAGAAAGCCTTTGACAAAGTCTGGAAAGAAGGTCTGATGAATAAACTGAGAAACTGCAAAGTCAATGGAAGAATGTACTAATGGGTGAAAGCATACTTGCACAACAGAAGAGCCCGAGTACAGATAGACGGACTAAAGAGCAAGAAAGTACTACTGCGTCACGGAGTTCCCCAGGGCGGAGTATTGTCCCCCACACTCTTTCTAATCTTCATCAATGATCTCGTTGCTAATCTACCGCATGGAATTAAAGCCGCAATGTATGCCGATGACCTGGTTCTATGGAGCACAAATGAGCATGCATCAGTGGCCACCAGATTACTACAAAGAGCTGTAGATACATTTGTTGCATGGGCAAATAGATGGTGTGTCAGCATAAACACTGACAAGTGCAGCACCACCCTATTTACCCTCTCTTCAAAACAAAAGGCAGGGACCATCCAGATAAATGGAACACCCCTACGAGAAGATAAAGAACCAACATACATTGGAGTAACATTTGATGGCAGGCTGACTTGGAGAAAGCACATCAACAAAGCAGCAGCAAAAGCCAGAAGGAAAATAGCCATCCTGAGAAAGCTAAGTGGAACCACATGGGTAGCCAGTGGGAAAATACTTAGCAAAGTTTATCAACAGAGCATACGACCACACCTGGAATACGGGTCAACTGCATGGTGTTCTGCAGCAAAAACCACACTACAAGAGCTGGACAAAGTGCAAAATCAAGCACTTAGAGTCATCACAGGAGGGATGAGATCAACCCCTATAGTGGAAATGGAGAAGATGGGGAGGACACAAGCACTGAGTGAGCGCAGAGATACGAAAACGCTAATACAAGCAGAAAAGTTCCTCAGCTTGCCAGGCCACCCTATGAAGAACAGATTTGAAAACCTAGCTATGGGGTTGAAAAGAAGTAGTTTTATCCACCAGGCCAAACGACTCTGCAGAGAAACCATCGATCTGCCCACAGTTGGTATCCCCCTAACAACTATTCCAGAGCGAACTCCATGGAAAGAGGAGCATAGACTATCATTACAAATCCAGACAAAAGTGAGAGGAATATTTGACAAGGAAGACCAGAACAGTGTGCAGCGCAGAACAGCCACCCTCAGCTTCCTTGATGAAGAATACCCACAGGACCTCTGGATCCGAGTCTACACAGATGGGTCAGCACAAAATGCTGTTCGAAATGGAGGAGCGGGAGTGTACATAGAATACCCAAATAATACCAGGGACACAGCTAGAGTACCGACAGGAAAGTACTGCCATAACTACGATGCTGAAATTGAGGCAATCAAGATAGCAACAGAGAAATTACTAAATACCAGCAATGGTACACAACCTGTGGTGCTATTGACAGATGCAAAATCAGTACTCGAGGCGCTCCTGTCTGGGAAATTGCCAGTACTAAGGACACTACTTTCTGAACCTAGCAGTCAGCATAAGGTCACCATACAGTGGATACCATCCCACTGTGGAGTACCCGGGAACGACAGAGCTGATCAATTGGCTAAGGAAGGAGCCAAAGAAGAACAGCCTGATGTGCCTGTAACATACCACCAAAAGAAAAGAATGATCAAATCAGTTAGAAAGCCACCAAAACCTGCTCAAGATGACTACCACGTTATGGATAGACCAGAACAAGTCATTATTCTGCGCCTCAGAACAGGGCACAATAGATTACGCAACCACATGTATACAAAATTCAAGATTGGTGAAACAGCCATGTGTACATGTGGATTGGCGTCACAGACAGCAGAGCACATACTCCAAGACTGCCCAAAATATAACATATCTAGGCAAACCTTCTGGCCTAGAGAGACGACAGTGGAAGATAAACTCTATGGACCGCTGTGGGAACTGAAAAAGACAGTTCAATTCATACAAGAGACAGCACTGCAGTTATAGACATATTTCAAGCGAACGAAAGAAGAAGAAGAAGATATGATATTCTCTTTGCGACAAATGCAAGAAACATGCCGTGAACAGAATCAACCACTGTTTATTGCCTTCACAGACCTCACAAAAGCATTTGATTTGGTCAGTCGTGAGGGCCTGTTCAAGGCACTAAAGAAGATTGGCTGCCCACCAACTCTTCTGTCCTTTGTGGAATCGTTCAACACAGGCATGAAGGGTATAATCAAGTTTGATGGTGCAACTTCAGAAGAGTTTGAAATCAAGAGTGGAGTAAAGCAAGGTTGTGTACTAGCTCACACCATCTTTGGAATATACTGTTCATTTCTAATGAAATATGCCTTTCGTGATCAGGATGGTGGTATATACATTCACTCATGCTCAGATGGCGGCCTCTACAATGCTCAGAGATTGAAGGCCAAGACCAAAATTGGGATGGTACTGATCAGTGAGTTGCTTTTTGCAGATGATGCTGCAACTACGACCCACTCTGAGGAATACAACGTCTACTATCTGCATTCTCCAATGCTTGTTCTGAATTTGGTTTAACAAGTAGCAAAAGAAGACACAGATTATGTCACAGGGTGCACATGGGGTACCATCAATCTTTATTGACGACGCCGAACTAGAGATGGTAGACCATTTTACATATCTAGGATCAGTGGTAAATAACAAATTATCCCTAGATCAGGAAATCAACATCCGGATTGGTAAGGAAGCAACAACAATGAACAGGTTAAGAAAAAGAGTCTGGGAGAACAGGAAGCTTACTGCCAAAACAAAAGTCCTTGTCTATCAAGCCTGTGTCCTTAGTACTCTTCTTTATGGCAGTGAATCCTGGTCAACTTACTTACACCAAGGGAAATGTTTAAACAGCTTTTACATGCGGTGTCTGCGAAGAATACTTAGTATTAAGTGGCAAGACATTATCACAAATACTGAAGTATCGGAAAGATCAGGTTGTGTGACCGTTTATTCCATACTCAATCTTTATAGGCTTAGGTGGATAGGACATGTTAGGAGGATGGATGATGGTAGAATACCAAAGGACATCCTTTTTGATGAATTACAGTTGGTTAGGAGATCTCAGGTTTGGCCTCCACTACGATACAAAGATGTGTGTAAACGGGCCATGATTGATACAGGCACTTATAATGTATATTGGGAGCAAGTCGCCGCTAAACGTGTTGCGTGGAGGGAAAATATCAGAAATGGAATAAACACAAAGGAGAAAATTCTTGCAGATAAGTCACACACCGAGCGTTTGAGACGTAAAATGGTGCATCATGGTGAAAATGATTTGTTCACATGCATCTGTTGTGGACGAACATTTACAGCGCGAATTGGTCTTATCAGTCAGTCACAATCGCTGCCGCCATGGGTTGAGTTATTATGCCTTTTTTAAAGCACAATGTAGCAATCTGTCGTCTGTCAAAACGGCAAGGTGCTAATAGTAATATTTGATCCAGTGATAATAACTTAAATTGACCATATATGAGTTAGTGATTGCATAGTTAAATATGCAGGAAGGACAGTGACATGATATGAAGGGACTACTAACAGACGATAGTTACTTTAGCTCGTGTATAAGAGGTGAAGAAACATCATGGCAAGACAGTTGAGGTTATATAAGCCTTGTGTAGCGCTGTACTTGCTTGGGTCAAATTGGAGTTGTGGATGCTTCTGGATATTTAAACCTGGTGAGCTGGATAGAGAGGGGCGTGAGGGTTTGTTTTAACTCTCATCACAGCAGACCAATACTCTTGAACTACCGGGAGATTGAACTAACACTAAAGTCAGAGATGGACTTTGGAAACTGTTCCACACGTAATCAGTCGTTAGAACCGAGATATGTCTGATACTGCCATGTTGTATTGTTATAAGATATAATTCAAGTCATGAGATATTTTGGATAACTGTGCAAGTTTGAAACACTGAAATCAGGTTGAGAAAAATCGAACAAGAGCAAGACAAAGAATGGCAATCATGAAAAAGCTTGCTGGTGCAACGTGGGAGCAGATGAGAAAGTTCTCAAGAAGTTATATACTGGGGCCAGTACTGGAATATGGCATCACAGCTTGGGCAACAGCAGCTAAGTCAAACTTAAAAAAATAAGTAGAGTCAAAAAATCAAGGAATGCGAATCATAACTGGAAGCCTGAAGACAACGCCTATTAATGAACTAGAAAAGATCACTTGTTTACAACCAATGCAGGATAGAAGAGATAGCAGAGCCCAGCAACAAGCAGAAAAATTTAGAAGATTGACAGACCACCCTATGTATAACAGGTTTAATAGGTTTGGAAAGGGAAGACTGAAGCGTAGCAACTTTGTAGAAACTGCAAAACAAAAGATTAGGGCAGATCCTATACTTAACATATCAACAGTCAAACCCATTTACAATGCACTCAAGTCCTCAGCTTGGAGATAGCAGCAACTGCCTGAGATGATAGAAAACATTCCTGGTATTGAGACAAAGAACACTCAGAATGAAACAGAAAGAAGAAAAATCGCTCTAAACTATATAAAAGAACATTACCCAAGTAGCAATTGGACCCATGCATATACAGACGGATCAGCCAAAAATTCAACAGAAAATGGAGGAGGAGGAATTTTCCTAAATTTAAAAAAATGGAGTGAAAAAAAACAACACAGTCAGTGGCAACTGGAAAATTTTCAAGTAACTTCAAAGCAGAGGTAGAAGCTTCGAAAACTGCAGCAGAAATGCTCTTGATGGAGGAAAATAAAGAGAAGCAAATAGCTATCTTCACAGATGCAAAGTCAGCTATCTCAATACTGAAGAGCAAAAACAGCACAGAACTAGCAGACCTAAGAGCAGAACTCCATGGTCTATGACAGAAATCCAAAAAAGTTGTAATACAGTGGATCCCATCACATTGCAGTACACCTGGAAATGAAGAAAGAGGGCGGACTACTACTTCAACCTGACATAGACATTACCGATAATAAGGCAAAGAGGTTTATTAAAAGCACTTATAGAACCAAATGGGAATCAGAGCATCCAGGCCACCAGAAAGATGATGCATATTACAAACTCGACCGAAGCGAACAAGTAGCAATCTTTAGACTTCGCACAGGACATAACAGGCTGAAATACCACTTGTTCAATAAACTAAAGATAGGAGATACCGATGAATGTAATTGTGGAACTGGTAAAATGACAGCTAAACATTTGCTGCAGGAGTGCCCAATATATGCAGAACAGAGAAAGATATTTTGGCCCACACCTGCTTCACTCGAGGACAAGCTCTATGGAGATATATACAAGCTAAAGTTGACCACAGCTTACTTTAACTACATTCAGGTTGACATCTAAAGGTGCATGAAGAAGTTCTTAGACTGCCACACTTAATACCACGAGTATGTCGGTTACAAAAGCGTCCCAGTGGCATGAAATGGAATATTGCTTGGCTAGCAAATCCATTACGTGGAAAGTCCAAATCAAAAGCTCATAGTGTAGGCGTCATCAAAGACGGAAAAGGCGTCCCAGTGGCATGAAATTGAATATTGCTTGGATAGCAAATCCATTACGTGGAAAGTCTGAATCGAAAGCTAACTATGTGGGCGTCATCAAAGGTGGAAAAAGTGTCCTAGTGGCACAAAATGGAACATTGCTTGGATAGCAAATCTATTACGTGGAAAGTCCGAATTGTGGATGTTATCTGCAGACTGCATTATTTTGGTTTCCGGAGGAACAGCCTGTGGTGAACGGAGGGCCCAATATACGGAAGTAAGGCTAAGCAGCCATGTGCAGGACGTGGCGATTCCTTGGGTGAGCCCAGTACCAGAGCGCTATGTGTCGGCTCTGCAATTATGGAAGCCTCCTTGGATGGCGGGGAATGCCCATGGTCTGCCCCTGCTTTCCCTTGAGGGCTGATCGTTATGTCTTCGGCTGTTCTAAATGGGCCAGCTGGGATACGGGAATAACACCACAACAGCGAGAGTCAAACATCTTACGAAACCCCCGAGAAGGTTAATCCGGTCAACAAATGCCCACAGAAGTAGGATTGATTGATTGATTTAGGAACCGACATCACAGCACTCAGGACATTCCCATAAGCGCTCCGTCCCCATCCTCAGCAGCCAGCGAAGAGTTCCAACACTAATAGTTCCAGTAGCAATCTGATTATATGTCCGTCTCGCCTTTCCTCCGAGCGACGAGCGTCGGCCAGATCACCTCGTCACACCTCGTTGTCTCATTCTTACCAGACCATGGTGCTCCATCTGCTCCTCCGAGGTGTACACGTGCTCCCACAAGGCCGCAACCACGTCTGCCCTGTTGTGACAGGTTGGCCCACCTCTCAGATCGTTTTGTTACTAGATGGAGATAGCCCTCAGTAAACCCCTCTATGTATCCTGTATTAATTTTTATTTTTATCTATATTTTCAAATATTAGATAAAATCGTCTTTGGTTAGTGTATTTATATACATAAAACTATAGAGAGAGTTAAATACTATTTCTTCTTATAGTTAGAAGTAGATGTAGGGTAGAGTTCGTTTACAAGCCAAGAAATCCAGTCAGACTGAATTTTATATTCAGGTTTGGCTGTGAAAAATAATTTGGCCACAGGAAGGGAACTCTCCTGGATGAGAAGTTAACTTCCGGTAGCACCCTAACGTCTGCCATTTTCTGACAGCCGGCTGGAGGGAGCTATCACGTCAATTGGCTAAAATTGAACACCTGTCTGTGTTTAAACATATTTTATTGCTGGCTCTTGTTAAGCCGAACAACACTCTAAAACATAGAAAAGCCAATGATAGTCTCCACTCCCGATAGGCCAGTCAAAATCTAGTTGCAGGGTGAGTTAATAATAATTTTGTTAAATATTTTTCTGTGTGTCAATCTGCCGGAAATCTAAAGGCCATGCCGATCGATAATAGATACTATTAATTAAAACTAGTGTTAGTTAACTAATATTAGAATTAGGACCATGTTTGTGCCATGTGGCTTGCCGACAAGGGTAAAACGCAAAGCTCGTCACATGAGGCCTTAAAAACATGGATAAATTACATTACGTGATTCTCGAAATTAGGTATCCGCCTGCGGAAGGACACCTTAGTTAGTCAGTAGACGATTAGAGTTAAGATAATTTAATTATGTGCTTAAACTTCGGAACTAGCGTATTTCTCTAGATAATATACTTATTAGTTGAAGGAATTAGTTCAGAGAGTGAATAAGTTACCATTAATTATTCTTTATTAATCTCTATCTTGCCCATAGTCAGATTACTACCATGTGGTCCAAGATGGCCCACTTAACAAAGTTCAAACCTTGGGGGAATTCTCCAACCCTAATATTGTTCTTGTGTATAGTGAAAATAATCTTAAACCTAGCTAAGAAATCTTCTAGATAATTAATTATGTTTTAATTAATATAAGGAAGACTTGCTATTAGTACAACTCATAACTCTTTAAGTGAACTTGGGGTGTTTCATTGATTTTAATGGTTCACTCGTGGACATCGTGAAGTTATAGTTGTTGTGTGTGATTTCATTTCATTCTATGGAATTCATCAATATGTGAGGTTAATTCATCGTGTGGAGTGTAGTTTGTGTGTTTCCATACTTGGAAAATGATGTGTGGTGTTTCATCGATTTAATGGTTTGTTAATGTAGATGTGACGTCGGAGTTGTGGCGTCTGAGTTGCATTCCATTGAAGTCATCCTATATGTACTGTTAAGTCATTATGTGAATTGTGGTTCATGTTTCCATGAGTAATCATGACTTAGAATATATATTTGGAATGTGGTCTTTGAAGTAGAGCATTGTGATTGTACATGTTTGATCTAATTGTCAGCAGAGAGAATAGGATATCATTTGTGTGCTGTTTCCATTAGATCAGTGTGCTGTTGTAGATTTCAGATAAGGAATCAAAATGTGTAAAATAAGATAATACATGCTATTGAAATTTATGAGACAAGCATGCCACACAGGACCATGACAGGGCCAAAAGAATTTACAATTCTGTCTTGAAGGATTATTCACTCCTTCTCACTGTCATTCACAGAGCCTGCACCCTAATCATCTGTAGCCGTAGTCACGACCGGTGATTGAGCTACGAACCACTCACTTGATGCAGCAGAGAGTGGAGTCCATACCACGCTCCAGTCAGCACTGCCAGCTTACTATTCAGGAGGCTAAGGATAATCAGATGAGTGGCTACCCACCCGTTTGCCACTGCACAGCAATCCTAATTTGTCCGCTATTGGCTAAGAGTCTATGATTATATCCTCTAGCTGAACAGTATCTTGTCGAGATTTCAGGGATCTGCGTGTATCTCTTATGTGTCAGTGAGTTCCCAGTGGGGCTCACGTAGTGTTCTTTAGGATTAAACGTTATGTTATATTTGTACTTTTAACAACTGCGTCTGTCATTATAGAATTAGAATTAGCATCATCAGATTGTGTGACGAGTGAAAGGACTACATCTATACGTATCATTCTGTCTTATCTCCTGTTGTGTGAGAATACATTAGGCAGTGGGGGCTCATTACTCATCCAGGCACGTTAGCAGGAATAACTTGACATACTGTCTTCGTGTGTTAGTACAGTTAGTCGTCATAACTTTCCGCCTGGCACTGTTTAGAAGTAGTGATCCATTCTGGGACTTTGTTAATCATTCTTCTAGAACTGCGAGCCATTTGATCGCTTCTTCAGCAGTGGTTAGATTCTCGATTCGTAGAAGTCTATTTAGTATCTACTTTGATCCAATTCCATCCTAGTAGAATACGTAACGCGACACTGGTGGCTCGGTCCGGGCATGACAATCCTATAGATTGTTGGGTTCAGTCGAGTATCCAACTTCATAGATATTTCTAACTTTCAGTCACTAAAAATAGATATAAGTTAACATAAGTTAGGGCAAAGGTGAATTGCTGGCAAACGGGTAAGTGTTGTGTCAATGTGTAACATTTTTTATGCTTGTCATTGAAGATATTTGTGAATCTTTGCGACAAACACATTCTTGATTAAGTGAGTGAGTTATTCAGGTGTATCAACAGATATCTTATTACATAACTAACATGTCTTCTGAAAAGCCACCTACTAAGGAGCAACTGCGAGAACAAGGAACATTGTTAGGTTATGAGGGTGTAGAGTTGAACAAATATGTAATAGAAGAAGGAAGAGAGTGGCGCCGAGAACAAAGGGACATCATCAAGGAGAGAGAGAAGGAAGAACGAGAGGAAAGAATTAAATTACAAATCCAGATGGCGGAAATTGAATCCAGAGAGAAGATGCGACAAGCTGAATTGGACAACCAGTTGAAACAAGATGAATTGGACAACCAGTTGAAGCAAGCAGAACTGGACAAGGACTTGAAATTAGCTGAGCAGTTAAGACAGCACGAGTTAGAACTGAGGAGATTAGAACTACAAAATCCTGATGCCTCCAGATTTAGCAGTGCCAGCTCTCCAACTGACAGTCAAGACATTTCCTCAGGACAACATATTACTCCAGGAGCAATGAGTTTTCCACTGGCCCACTTCGACCCGAAGGAGGATCAGATGGATGAATATCTTGACAAATTTGTGTTAATGTGTGAAGCCTACAATCTGCCTAAGGATAAATTTAATATTAAACTCTCCCAAGCACTTCGCGGTCCAGCGTATGACGTGTTTGCAAAACTCCCTCCAGGTCTTGAGAAGGACTTTGTCACACTCAAAAATGCTCTCTTGAAACGATATCAGTTAACTTCTAGTGCCTACAGGTTGAAGTTCCGTACAGCCAAACGGTCACAAGGAGAATCATTTCCTCAGTTCGCCTCACGGTTACACACTTATTTTAACAAGTGGGTAGAACTGAGTGATTTGGATGCTACTTATGACGGGCTGGCGGAACTAATACTTGTTGAGCAATTTAAAGATGTTCTTCCAAAACAGTTACAAACCTTTATTGCAGAGAATGGTGGTGCTCGGCTAGAGGAGGTTATCTCCCTAGCCGAACGATATTTAACTGCCCATGGCGAAGTAGCTGCCACTAAATCTTGTAATTCTTCTACTGCTCAAAATACTCCTGCAACACAGAATAAGGGTTTTCAGCAGAACAACTCTTACGGTAAAGACACCAGAGGGCACACTGGGGGTCCGCACCAAAATCCTGGTTCACAACAAAAAGCACCAGCAACCAATAGTGGATGGGGTAAACCTTACTGCAAGAACTGTAAAAGTAATGATCACCACACGAGCGTGTGCAGAAATAATCCCCCTATCCAGTATGCTGCATGTATGATTACGGGGGCGAGTACCCAACAGAACATATGTTCTAGTAATGGAACTAGGCCACCCACAGTTGAAACTATTCTGGTTAACGGTAGTCCAGTACTATGTCTCTATGACAGTGGACTCCAGTGTGATGCAATAATAGCTAAACATTTAGTGAAACCATCACAGTTAACAAAACAAACAGTTGTAGTTAAAGGGGCTACCAGGAGCTCTCCAACTATAATAGCTAAGATAGCCAAAGTACATGTGACATCTAAGTATGTCACTGGACTCATTTCAGCTGCAGTGATCGATGATCCGGTATATCCTTTCATGCTTGGTCGTAAGTATGTATATTTAGGAGAACCATCATCACCAATGATAATGGCAGCAGTGGAGACCCGGAGTCAGGTTGCACAGTCACATGAACCTATACTCTCAATCAACCGTCTACCTCGGGAGATTAGGGCTGCACAAAATGAATGTCCGACTTTAGCATCTTGTTTTGGCAAACTGCCAAACGGTAGAAATCCTCCAGCAGCTGGAAATTTCTATTTAAAGGACAAGTTGTTGTACCATAGGACAGGAACTATGGGTACCGAACACGGGCAACTTGTCGTGCCGAAACAATATCGTAATCAGATATTGCATATGGGACATACCATATCCTTCAGTGGACATATGACTGTAGGAGTTACTACCCAGCGTATTTCTTGTCATTATTTTTGGCCGGGAATGACTGCTGACATACGAAGATACGTCCAGTCTTGTCCGGAGTGTCAACATGGCTCCCCCAAGTAGTGGTCTACTCCGGTTTCCATAGGGGAAGGGTTAGTTTTGAACACTCCTTTTGAGCGAGTAGCTATAGACATTATTGGTCCACTGCCCACTTCTAAGAAGAAAAATACTTATATTTTAACTGTAGTAGATACAGGTACAATGTGGGCTGAAGCTACTGTACTGCCCTCCATCAATGCAACTAGGGTAGCAGAGGCTCTCCTAGAAATATTTACCAGAGTAGGATTCCCTATTCTTATGGTAAGTGATAGTGGGTCATCATTGAATGAGAAGTTAAGGGGAGAAATCTCCGACATCTTCAGGATGCACCATGTCAACACAGGTTTTAGTCTCACAGAGAATAAGCGACTTGTGGTCAAATATACAGGGACCCTCAAATCGATCGTGAACAAGTTAGTCCAGGAGAAACCCGATAGTTGGGACACGTACTTATCAGCAGCAATGTTTGCCTATCGAGAAGTACCACATGTCGCCACCGGTCTTCCACCTGCTACACTATTGTTCGGACGACCAATTAAAGGACCGCTGGAGGCTCTTTTGAGAACCTGGACTGATGAAGGAACAGATGAGAGTGTCGTCAAGTCTTCACAGTATGTAGAGGAACTGAAACAGAAACTGCACACGGGATGGAAATTAGCTAACTCCACTCTCCGTCGTGCCAGAAAGAAACAGGCTTCCTTCTATAATAAACCTATTAGAAACCAGTCTCTAGAAGTAGGAGATAAAGTGCTAGTCTTATTAACCAAAGGGGATAATAAGTTAGAAATTGCTTGGCAAGGACCATTCATCATTAAAGAGAAGGTGTCCAGCAACAAGTACTCTGTTTCTATTCGCGGGAAAACTACAGTCTTCCACGTGAATTTACTCAAAAGACATTTTGAGAACAACACGAACCCACCAGTTCATATTATGACTCTGGCAGTGGTTGATAATGGATCCAAAGGGGATCAATCCAGATGGGAAGACAACCCCGACAGATGTGAGGAAGATGACGCGGCTGAACACGATCCCAACTTAGAGACGTCAAAAGGGAAAGTAAGGACGACGCGCATGAAGTATAGGGATCAAGACCAATTGGGTCAAAGGAGAGATGTTGGAATTGTAGGACCTTTATCAGTGACAGACGAAGGACACCCCGACCAACGAAAGCAAAGTTTCCAGAGAAGATTTCCTTGGAAGCGACATCAAGCGAGGAGGTTTCTTAGAAGGTGTCTTAGAAACGAAGAGTCTGAGAATTGTGAATAGACATTGTGCTATTGATGAAGAGGGGGACCTGTCCTAATGACCCATAAATGTCAGAGTAAGGGCTGACAAAACTATATGAGAGTTCGGGCTGGAGAAAAAGTTGCTTCTCCAACTTTTTTTGAACGATGGGCATTTGTGACAGGTTGGCCCACCTCTCAGATCGTTTTGTTACTAGATGGAGATAGCCCTCAGTAAACCCCTCTATGTATCCTGTATTAATTTTTATTTTTATCTATATTTTCAAATATTAGATAAAATCGTCTTTGGTTAGTGTATTTATATACATAAAACTATAGAGAGAGTTAAATACTATTTCTTCTTATAGTTAGAAGTAGATGTAGGGTAGAGTTCGTTTACAAGCCAAGAAATCCAGTCAGACTGAATTTTATATTCAGGTTTGGCTGTGAAAAATAATTTGGCCACAGGAAGGGAACTCTCCTGGATGAGAAGTTAACTTCCGGTAGCACCCTAACGTCTGCCATTTTCTGACAGCCGGCTGGAGGGAGCTATCACGTCAATTGGCTAAAATTGAACACCTGTCTGTGTTTAAACATATTTTATTGCTGGCTCTTGTTAAGCCGAACAACACTCTAAAACATAGAAAAGCCAATGATAGTCTCCACTCCCGATAGGCCAGTCAAAATCTAGTTGCAGGGTGAGTTAATAATAATTTTGTTAAATATTTTTCTGTGTGTCAATCTGCCGGAAATCTAAAGGCCATGCCGATCGATAATAGATACTATTAATTAAAACTAGTGTTAGTTAACTAATATTAGAATTAGGACCATGTTTGTGCCATGTGGCTTGCCGACAAGGGTAAAAAGCAAAGCTCGTCACATGAGGCCTTAAAAACATGGATAAATTACATTACGTGATTCTCGAAATTAGGTATCCGCCTGCGGAAGGACACCTTAGTTAGTCAGTAGACGATTAGAGTTAAGATAATTTAATTATGTGCTTAAACTTCGGAACTAGCGTATTTCTCTAGATAATATACTTATTAGTTGAAGGAATTAGTTCAGAGAGTGAATAAGTTACCATTAATTATTCTTTATTAATCTCTATCTTGCCCATAGTCAGATTACTACCATGTGGTCCAAGATGGCCCACTTAACAAAGTTCAAACCTTGGGGGAATTCTCCAACCCTAATATTGTTCTTGTGTATAGTGAAAATAATCTTAAACCTAGCTAAGAAATCTTCTAGATAATTAATTATGTTTTAATTAATATAAGGAAGACTTGCTATTAGTACAACTCATAACTCTTTAAGTGAACTTGGGGTGTTTCATTGATTTTAATGGTTCACTCGTGGACATCGTGAAGTTATAGTTGTTGTGTGTGATTTCATTTCATTCTATGGAATTCATCAATATGTGAGGTTAATTCATCGTGTGGAGTGTAGTTTGTGTGTTTCCATACTTGGAAAATGATGTGTGGTGTTTCATCGATTTAATGGTTTGTTAATGTATATGTGACGTCGGAGTTGTGGCGTCTGAGTTTCATTCCATTGAAGTCATCCTATATGTACTGTTAAGTCATTATGTGAATTGTGGTTCATGTTTCCATGAGTAATCATGACTTAGAATATATATTTGAAATGTGGTCTTTGAAGTAGAGCATTGTGATTGTACATGTTTGATCTAATTGTCAGCAGAGAGAATAGGATATCATTTGTGTGCTGTTTCCATTAGATCAGTGTGCTGTTGTAGATTTCAGATAAGGAATCAAAATGTGTAAAATAAGATAATACATGCTATTGAAATTTATGAGACAAGCATGCCACACAGGACCATGACAGGGCCAAAAGAATTTACAATTCTGTCTTGAAGGATTATTCACTCCTTCTCACTGTCATTCACAGAGCCTGCACCCTGATCATCTGTAACCGTAGTCACGACCGGTGATTGAGCTACGAACCACTCACTTGATGCAGCAGAGAGTGGAGTCCATACCACGCTCCAGTCAGCACTGCCAGCTTACTATCCAGGAGGCTAAGGATTATCAGATGAGTGGCTACCCACCCGTTTGCCACTGCACAGCAATCCTAATTTGTCCGCTATTGGCTAAGAGTCTATGATTATATCCTCTAGCTGAACAGTATCTTGTCGAGATTTCAGGGATCTGCGTATCTCTTATGTGTCAGTGAGTTCCCAGTGGGGCTCACGTAGTGTTCTTTAGGATTAAACGTTATGTTATATTTGTACTTTTAACAACTGCGTCTGTCATTATAGAATTAGAATTAGCATCATCAGATTGTGTGACGAGTGAAAGGACTACATCTATACGTATCATTCTGTCTTATCTCCTGTTGTGTGAGAATACATTAGGCAGTGGGGGCTCATTACTCATCCAGGCACGTTAGCAGGAATAACTTGACATACTGTCTTCGTGTGTTAGTACAGTTAGTCGTCATAACTTTCCGCCTGGCACTGTTTAGAAGTAGTGATCCATTCTGGGACTTTGTTAATCATTCTTCTAGAACTGCGAGCCATTTGATCGCTTCTTCAGCAGTGGTTAGATTCTCGATTCGTAGAAGTCTATTTAGTATCTACTTTGATCCAATTCCATCCTAATAGAATACGTTACGCGACACCTGTCATGCATCAATACTCCACCAAATTTTGCAGAGCCAGCCAATCTGTCCGCCTGTTCATTCCCCAGCACACCGGCATGCCCAGGAGAAAAGATCCAGGTGATGCTTACTACCCGTGACCTCCGAAGCGAAGCAAGCCACTCTGCACGAAGCCTACCTGTTCTCACCCTTCTCAGCATGCTTTCTGAGTCAGTTACAATCACAATGTGTGTATGTCTCGTGTTTTCTATCCAGCGGAAAGCTGCACTGACCGCCTCCACCTCCATTCTTAAGCTAGATGTAGTGTTATCATACGCCAGGCTCTCCTGCACCAAACGCCGACCATTAGTTTTTGCCAAGAACCCCCAGGCACTTCTCCTACCTCTCAACACTGACCCATCCGTGTAGATAATCACATCACCCGGGCGAGAATTTTCCTGAATTAGTTGCTGAATTTCCAGTTCCGTGGCCCCTGCTGGCCACTCCCTGCACTCCCGGCTCAATGTTATTACAACTCTGCACAAGTCTGACTGCACGGCTGGCACTCTGACCCACTCCTCTCCTCGCCTGATGTTCTCCAAGGGGCACACCTGTCTGATCGTATCCTCCGCCTGAGCCATCCATGATTTCCCTCTTATCAGTCTCTGACCCTTAACTACGTCCAGCGCCTCATGCAACGGGTGATCTGTGTCTGCAGCTACTCTGAGGTATGCCTTCGCTTGCATCACCTTGTGCCTACTAGCTACAGTAGGCAGACCAAGAATGTAGCGCATACACACTACTGGAGTGTCTCTAGTGCATCCCAGAATGACCCGCATCGCTTCATTCTGTATGCGCTCTAATTTCACCAGCTGACTCTTTGAGACAGTAAGCATTCCTAGTCCATAATCAATGACTGAGAGGATCAAGTACTGGTATAGTGTGAAGAGCATTCTCTGCTCTGTGTCCATTGCAGCCATAGTTTTAAGTGCATTGAGTTCCTTTTGAGATCTTGTCACAACCGTCTCCACATGGTCCTTGAAGGACAGACTCCTGTCAAATGTGATTCCCAGATACTTCAGTTTGTTCTCTCTGTTGACGCTTCTACCATCTATCGTGAGGCTTGGGACATCAGCTCTTACAATCCTGTTGTCCAGAGAGCACCACAACACCGCCGCCTTTTCCGGGTTGACGACAGCACTCATTTCAGTGCACCAGTCAATTACTATGTCTACTGTCGCCTGTAGCTCCTGGGCTGTTTGATCCCTATTTCTCCCCTGCCTGTATGCAAGAATATCATCTGCAAATGTTAGAATCCTTCCAACCCCTGGTGCTTCTAGGTATGCAATCTTGCTCGTATACACATTAAAGAGCACCGGTGAGATTGCAGATCCCTGTGGCAGTCCCGGGGTTAAAATATGTGGCTCTGAGGTTTATGCGCCTAGACGGAGAGCAACTTGACGAGAATGCAGGACGGCTGCTATCCAGTTCACCAACCAGGGATTGACCCCCTTCTCCATAAGTGCGGTCATCAAAATATCATAGCGAACTCTATTGTACGCATCTTCGAGATCAAGCGCTGCCGCCATCGTTTCCTGTCTACTCTGGAACCCCTCATAAACGTCAAAGTCGGATGTGTCGGCCTAACGGCGCAAGAACGCAGTTCTGCTATAAACAGGCACAATGCAATCACATCCAAAAAAAAAAAAAAAAAAAAAAAAAAAACTCCGGATGAACGAAGAAGCAGAAACACTTAAATCGTAAGTGGCATATCATAATCGCTATATATTTAATTAAAGTTGATACATTATCTATTAGGTATATTTATTTAAAGTTGATACATTATATGAATAATTACATTAAAAGAATATATATATATATATATATATATATATATATATATATATATATATATATATATATATATATATATATATATATATATATAGTTTAGTCGTTGGATCAACATCATGGCACACGGTTTAACCCATAAGTGCTCCGTTTTCCTCCTAACTCAAACCTGAGTCTGGAGAAACTCAGCTCAATGCACAAACTCCGTTGCATCGGCGAGGATCCTGAAATACTTTAGGTAGATATTTAACTCGAAATGTTGCCCGCGCAGCGCCGTTAGGCTACTCTTTTTCGATTTCCAACTGCCAAGAGATTATTTACGTGCGCAACAATACACACGGGCGTCCGATCTCACTACCCAGAGACCAGGGGAAATTTTATTACTGGA
The DNA here is from genome assembly GCA_963921405.1 of Cepaea hortensis. NCBI lineage: Eukaryota > Metazoa > Mollusca > Gastropoda > Stylommatophora > Helicidae > Cepaea > Cepaea hortensis. Next base: position 489,890,746 of record OY992876.1, on the reverse strand, counting down.
AGTCCAGGTGGATTTTCTAAATAAATCCCGGTCCTCACCGGTGCCTGAACCCGAGACCTCCAGCACTCTAGGCGGACACCATACCTCGAGACCACTCATCCTCCATATATATATATATATAGTCAGGTCTTAGTCAGATATGACTGAGCTACCGTATAACAGTAGACGGTACTACCTGGTTTCTGTTAGCGCCGAACGTTGGGCGGCGCTTACCAAACCCGACACCCCACATTGTGCCAACGGCTTCGGGCGGAAGAGCGCAATTGGGAGGGTACAAGCCTTACCCTGGTGCGAGGAAATGCAAGCTAAAGACAAAATTGTCATGGCAGGGCAGACCAGGCCCTAAGCCTTGGTTGGCGACTGGTCTAGGATCGAAGCTCCGACAGGCGGACAGTTAGAGCATTGCTTTGCTGATCCGGCAGCTTCTGCAGCTTGTCTTGTTCCAGATGTAGGGGTGTTACCTTTCCTCTGGAGTGAACTAGGCAGGCCGAGAGAGGGATCATGCTGCATGGGCAACACATGATCTCTATATTTTAGCCCAGGCTTTGTGCTATGGAGAGGCAATAACTCCATCTCTGGTCTTAACTGGTCTCGGAATCAAAGCGAGAGGCAACTGTTACGGGTTATAAGTCCTTACTCAAGTGAGACCAAACTAGCGGATAATGCCCTCAACGCCATAGAGGCTCTACCAACTCTTGACCACCTGGACACACTTCCCACCATAACAGAAGTTAAGTGTGCTATAAATGAACTTGCATCTGGCAAGGCTCCAGGTAAGGATGGGATTCCAATAGAGGTTATCAGGAGTGGGCAAGACACACTCACTATACAGATCCACCAGCTAATAGAGCTATGCTGGCGTGAAGGACAAGTCCCACAGGATTTCAAAGATTCAAGCATCATAACACTGTACAAGAACAAGGGCGATCGGAGCGACTGCAACAACTATAGGGGTATCTCACTTCTGTGTATTGTTGGAAAAGTATTTGCCAGAATTGTTCTGCGCAGACTTCAAGTCCTAGGAGATCAAGTCTACCCCGAATCACAGTGTGGCTTTCGACAGAACCGGTCTACCACTGATATGATATTCTCATTGCGACAAATGCAAGAAAAATGCCGTGAACAGAATCAACCACTGTTTATTGCCTTCATCGACCTCACAAAGGCATTTGATTTGGTCAGTCGTGAGGGTCTGTTCAAGGCACTAAAGAAGATTGGCTGCCCACCAACTCTTCTGTCCATTGTGGAATCGTTCCACACAGGCATGAAGGGTATAATCAAGTTTGATGGTGCAACTTCTGAAGAATTTGAAATCAAGAGTGGAGTTAAGCAAGGTTGTGTACTAGCTCCCACCCTCTTTGGAATATACTTTTCACTTCTACTGAAATATGCATTTCGTGATCAGGATGGTGGTATATACATTCACTCACGCTCAGATGGCGGCCTCTACAATGCTCAGAGATTGAAGGCTAAGACCAAAATTAGGAGGGTACTGATCAGAGAGTTGCTTTTTGCAGATGATGCTGCAGTTACGACCCACTCTGAGGAAGAATTGCAATGTCTACTATCTGCATTCTCCAATGCTTGTTCTGAATTTGGTTTAACAATTAGCAAAAAGAAGACACAGATTATGTCACAAGGTGCACATGGGGTACCATCAATCTTTATTGACGACGCCGAACTAGAGATAGTAGACCATTTTACATATCTAGGATCGGTGGTAAATAGCAAATTATCCCTAGATCAGGAAATCAACATCCGGATTGGTAAGGCAGCAACAACAATGAACAGGTTAAGAAAAAGAGTCTGGGAGAACAGGAAGCTTACTGCCAAAACAAAAGTCCTTGTCTATCAAGCCTGTGTCCTTAGTACTCTTCTCTATGGCAGTGAAACCTGGACAACTTACTCACACCAAGAGAACAATTTAAACAGCTTTCATATGCGGTGTCTGCGAAGAATTCTTGGTATTAAGTGGCAAGACAAAATCACAAATACTGAAGTATTGGAAAGATCAGGTTGTGTGACAGTTTATTCCATGCTCAGTCTTCGTAGACTTAGATGGATAGGACATCTTAGGCGGATGGATGATGGTAGAATACCAAAGGATATCTTTTTTGGTGAATTACAGATGGGTAAGAGATCTCAAGGTCGGCCTCTACTACGATACAAAGATGTGTGTAAGCGGGACATGATTGATACAGGCATTGATAATGCACATTGGGAGCAAGTCGCCGCTGAACGTGTTGCATGGAGGGCAAATATCAGAAATGGAATAAAGTCAAAGGAGAAAATTATTGCAGAAAAGTCACACACCAAGCGTTTGAGACGTAAGATGGTGCATGATGGTGGAAATGACCACGTGTTCACATGCACCCACTGTGAACGGACATTTACAGCGCAAATTGGCCTTATCAGTCACACTCGCTACCGCCATAGTTAAAAGTTATTATGCCTTTTTAAAGCACAAACTATCGTCTGTCAAGACGGCAAGGTGCCAATGTCATGTGTCATATATATATATATATATATATATATATATATATATGTGTGTGTGTGTGTGTGTGTGTGTATTTTCATTCATTGGCACCTTTCCGTCTTGACAGACGATAGTTTGGTACATTGTGCCTCAAAAAGGCTTAATAACTACGACCCATGGCGGTGTATATTAGAGTGTCTGTCTCTGTTAAGGGGATCTAGATGGGCGTGCAAGGGAAAAAGGTGCTAACCTTCAATGCACGAGTGAGCGCCCGGGTGAGATCTAAAAGTAACTAGGGATGCTCACGCGTTGACGTAAGTGTAGGAAACGTATTAGTTACTAGCCAGCAGTCTGAGGGAGAGGTCGTATAAAAGTAGTCATCTGGTATGTTGAATTAGCTGGACTTCCCTTGTTTGTCTACGATATGTTCAGAGTGGATTATTAATATGAGCCTGTAATATTGAAGTTACTCAAATAAATCGTATACATCGGAAGACTGCTGGAGTTGTGTTGTTTCTGAGGCCATCGACTTCGTTACTTCGCCGTACTGTTATAGAGGCGAAATGGTGCCGTGACCAGGTTTCGAACCTGGGTTGTCGCGGCAAATAATCAAAGTACTGGACCACTATATTTGATGGGGCCACTGATTTATACCGCGCTTGTACAGCTGATTGTTTGGAAAATTCGATGCCTCTAGCACTCTAGCACGTAATCAGACCTCTTTTGAACACTTCGAGAAAGTTTTCAAAATGCCGACCATTACTGAGCTCTTCTACTGGGTCGTGAAGCCCGCCCTGCCAAGTCAATCCTGAGCTCCTCTGTTGGGTCGTGAAGCCCGCTGTCAAGTCAATTCTGAGGTCCTCTGTTGGGTCGTGAAGCCCGCTGTCAAGTCAATCTTGAGCTCCTTTGCTGGGTTGTGAAGCCCACTGTCAAAACACTCCTATACGCTGCTGTTCGTGAGGTTTGCTATCAATATCGTCTTTGGGTGCCAGATACATCTAACCGTACCTCTCAGTGTTGCAAAGCAGTTTCTATCGAGTGTCTACCTCCAGGCGTACAAGGGACCCTAATCGTTTTGTTGAGTCGAGAAGTGGTCTAGTTTGGCAGCCAACACTTGTAACTGAGGAATTCGTCACAGTAAAGTATAAATTTAACTATTTAATTATTAGAAGACTATGGGACTTGATTAGTTTGATTTATAAAGTATTGTATTAGTATATTATTGTAGTAGATTGTGTTGTGCAAATTTACAATGGAACCTCGGGACCTTTCGTTAGGACAGGTACTTGGTGGAGTAGGAAGAGCTATATCCAGGTTGGACACAGCCTTGAAACAACAGAGCGTAGGTACTGATATCGAGAAATTTAGCGGTCAGGCCAGATATTTCAAAAAGTGGATGGTGGCTATCGAGAAACACGCCTTCTTAGTAGGAGCCACCGATGAAGAGAAAAAAAATCTTACCAGGCTAGTGTATCACCAGTGTCTGACCACATAAGAAGAAAATTGGAAGCAGGAATAGATGAGACCTGGGGACAGTTTAAAGATGATTTGGCACGTAAATATGCAGAGATCACAGATCCCCAATACGCATTCTCGGTGTTGAGGCAATCTAAACAAGACAATGGAGAAAGCGTTCAGTTGTATAGTGATAGGTTAATAAATCTAGCAGAAGAAGCATTTTTAGGACAAAATGTACACGGTGAAGAGGTGGAAAGAATGCTAGTAGGGATATTCGTAGATGGAATAAGGTCGGATGGACTGAAATTTAAGCTGATGAGAGAAAATCCAGCTAGATTATCACAGACAGTAGACATAGCCATACAAGAGAAAAGTTTAAGGAGGCGATTTAGATTAAGGGTAGGCAGAGAAATAGGAAGCAATAGGGAGGAGAGAATAGAAGAACCTATGGAAGTAGGGCAAACAAGATATGGATGGAGAAGGCACGGAGTTAACCAGACTAGGGCCGAAATACATACACTGGTAGGAAATAATGAGGCTACGCAAGGCAGAGGAAGGCAGATGAGGAATTATACAAGTCAAACAATAGGTAATGCAGGTATGGTCTGTTGGAATTGTGGACAGAATGGACATAGTTATAGGTTTTGCGGTAACAGACACGCTCAAGTGAACACTCAGAATCCTATTAATAGGAGGCAAAATAGAAATTTTGGAGAAATGTAGAGGAATTTTGCAAAGTCAGGAAGTCAGGGAAACTGGCGTCCCACTTACTGAATAGGACCCGCGGTAGGGGAGAAAAAAAAAAGGTCCCAATAATTAATGAATATGACAATTACCCAGATAATAGGAAAACGAGAAAAAGAGAATGTGGAGAATGGCCTCAACTTGGAGAGATAAAACATTCCTCAGTGAATATAACTGATCCGAGTTCATGCATAATAGAAGTAGGAAAATTTAGAATTAGAACATTGATTGATTCGGGAGCTCAAGTCAGCGTAATGAAGGAAATTTTTTTATACCGCATAGTGAAGAATTTCAGAATATTCAGGAATCAGGATACCCTTCACTCTGTTACCGGACAACATTTAGAGGTGGTCGGTCAAACAATGATAAATTTCAGATTAGGAGGAATAAATGTAAGACACCTTTTCCATGTAGTCAGAGATTTAAACAGAAACATGATTTTAGGAAGAGATTTCTTAGTGAAAAATGGTATAAGAGTTTATTTTGATTTACGTAAGTTGAGGTTTCACAATGTCTATGTTGATTTGGAGGAAGATATGCACGTATCGGCAATAGTCAGAGTAAAAACGTCCATGACTTTAAAACCACAAACTGTCAATCTGATACAGGCAAAAATGAAAAATAATCAGTATTTTTCGATTGGACAAACAGTTAGAATAACAGAGTTGGAAAGAGAGATAATAGACGAACCTGGTCTAGAGGTCCCAGACGGAATAATGACATTAGACGAACACTTTAACTTTCCAGTGATGGTTATTAACAACACAGGGAAGGAGATTAAATTACACAGGGGATGTGTAATTGCTTAAATAGCAAATGATCCTAACAGCACATTAACAACAGGAAGAGAAGAAATGCCAAGAAGTAACTATCTAGAAACTCCCACTAAAAGAAACAATATCAGAAATAGACGTAAAGGAAGTTGGAAAGTACAGAATGATGAATTGATCCATGCATTCAGAGAACATCCATCTCAAATACATTAAGTAGACAAAACAACGTCACTCTTGAAGAGAGAACAAGAATTGTTATCACAGTTTAAAGCTTCACAAGAATATAGGAAAATATTGAAAGAACTAGTGAAAGAGAACCAAGATGTTTTTGCAATTAATGACTTAGAACTGGGGAAGACCAAAACAGTTACTATGGAAATAGACACTGGAAATCACCCACCAATTAGTTTGAAACCATATATATTTTCCGAGAGGAAAATACCTGGATGGCTTGGCCACATGGCATGGACGAGACAGGAACACTGAGCTGATCCACGACTCTGGTGATCGAGTGAAATGGCGAATCATGACCGCCCACGCTTTCCGGCATGGCACATGATTGATTGATTGAGAACTCCTTTAAGGTATAGAGAAATTGTAGAAAAAGCAATAGAGGATATGCTAAAAGCAGGAATAATAACAAGATCAAAGTCAGAGTGGTCATCTCCGATTGTCATTGTGACCAAAACCGACGGTTCACACCGGTTCTGTTGCGACTACAGGGAGCTAAACAAGATCACCAAAAATGTAGCATATCCATTACCAGTAATTGATAACATTTTGGGATTACTTAATGGTTCTACTTTCTTCACTATGCTGGATGCTAGGTCGGGGTTTCGGTGCATCCCCATGTCACCTGATGCTCAGAAGAAAAGTGCTTTCTGTACTCACGTGGGTTCTTATGAATTCTTACGTATGCCATTTGTGGTAAAGACAGCCCCTTCTCATTATATGTTATTAATGAATCAAGTGTTAGAAGGGATGCAAAAATTTGCATTGGCATACATAGATGACATTTTGATCTATACATCAGGAGACGTACAAGACCACATGAAACATGTAAAATTAATCTTTGACAGGCAAAGACTACACGAAGTTAAACTGAAATTGAGTAAGTGTGAATTTTTAAAAACGGAAACTAAATACTTGGGTTACATCATCGATAGAGAAGGAATCAAACCTGATCAAGACAAAGTGAAAGTCATTAAAGAATTACTGTCCCCGACCAACGTAAGAGAAGTAAGAGTCTTTATCGGGATGTGTGGGTATTACCGACGTTTCATACCAAACTTTGCACAAATCGCGGAACCCATCACAAACCTAACTTGCAAATACGCAAGATTTAAATGGAATGAAGATTGTCAAACAGCATTTGATTTTCTAAAAAATAGTTCAACAGTGGTTCCATTATTGGCACATCCAGATTTAGAGAAACGATTTTATATACAGATGCTTCAGATAATGCCATAGGAGCATGCATGACTCAACCATATGACGGTGAAAACTCAGGAATACCAGGAGTTAAGAATGAAAGACCGATTTACTTTCTTTCACACAAACTTAGTAAATCGCAGAGGAAATGGTCGACAGTGGAAAAAGAAGCTTACGCTATACATTATGCGTTACAGAAATTGAATTATTACCTACATAACGCCAATTTTATTATCAAAACTGATCACATGCCATTAAAATCTTTATTAGAAGCTCCAGTACAGAATAGGAAAATACAAACTTGGGCGCTAAATTTACAAGGTTATAACGCAAAAGTGGAATATATCTCAGGCAAGGAAAATACATGCGCTGATTTATTATCCAGAATCCCATATCCAGAGATATCTGAGACTACAGAAGATGAGGGTGAACCAGAGATAGATGACCGAAACTGGCAAGTAAATATACTAGACTCGGCCAAATTAAATAGAGAAATTTTTGGAAGTTCACAGACAGAACAAGATTCTGAACCAAAAGCGGAAGAACCACGGTTGGCGCATTTTAATATGAAAGAAGAACAAGAAATGGACCCAAAAGTAATAGAAATAAAGCAGAAGTTGAAAGAAACAGGTGAAAACAGTTTCAAAAAGATTTTTATAGAGTTACAGGAAGACAAACAGTTATAATATGTGAATGAAAGAAGTGAAGATAGCGTATTGAGGAAATACATTCCGAAACATTTAGAAATTGAGATTTTGAAGGCATATCATGATTAAAAATGGTCATCTCGGTCGTGACAAACTATTCAAAGCTCTCAAGAATAAATATTACTGGCCGAATTTATTTAAGAGTGTTTATAAATATGTTGACGCATGTGAGAAATGTAGGTTAAGAAATATGAAAACAATCAAATGTCCCTTACAAGAAACTGATATCCCTCAGTTTCCTATGCAGAAAATAAGCTTAGATATTTCAGGTCCTCACCCTAGAACGCTTTCGGGGAATATCTATCTATTACATATAGTGGATTGCTATTGTTTGTGGCCAGAAGTATATCCTATCCCAGATAAGAGTGCTGATTCCATTATTAACATTTTCCTACAAGAGTATATACCACGATTTAGTTGCCCACAGACAATCCTCACAGATAATGGAAAAGAATTCGTGAACAAGAAGTTTGAGAAATTACTACAAGATATGAATATTGTCCACATAAAAACTTCTTATTATAGACCTTCCTCAAATGCGAAAAATGAGAGACAACGCCGAACACTAAAATTTAGCATTATTGAAGAAATGGAGAGATGGCTTGACGAGAAATTCTGCAGATAGCAGGAGAAAAATCTTGATTTAATAAATTGTTGATGGTTTAGTATTAAGATGATTAGAAGAAAGCATATTATATGTAACTGTAATTGATGTAACACAGTACCTGTAGTTTACAGATGAATGGTGAAATTGTTACAGATTAATGGAGGGCATAGTCATGACTTGTTTTTTTTTTTTTTTAGGGAATAGAAATTAGTCCAAAAAAGTGACTAATAATGTTTAATTATGATAAGTTATTTGATTTTAGTTGACCATGATTCATTATGCAAATTATTTTGAAAATGTTGGGGATAAATGATGATTGAATAATTTGGGGGGAAAGCGTTCTGTTTTGAATTACGCTTGGTGTTTTTTTTTATGACTCATAAATTGTGGTTTCGGTTATTTTGCCTTGTTTGAAATCAGTATATTAAGTTGATGACTGTTAAGATTTGTTTTAAAAAAACTTTTATTATTTTGTTCTGAATAAAGAGTTGGTTTAGATCAATAAGACTAGGCCTTATTGATTAAGTAATAGAATCCTCCGTTCAGATAACAATAAGCAAACGACTTTGGGACTATAAAGAGAGACATAATTGCCTTAGACTGGGTTTAATAAACCTGGGATAAACATGGAGTGAGTGCCATGAGCTTAGATGTGTAGAAATTGATAAAGAGTCACTTTTGTACTGGTCTGGGGGTGGATAATAGATAGTTGTGGTTGACAACAATGAATTTACAGGTTTTAAGAAAACTAGACGTAAGAAATGCTTATAAATTAAGAAGACAGTGTTAGGCAGCACTAATGGGAAAACACATGGATTGAGTGCCATGTTTGGAATGTGGAGAGTTAGTTTAACTTGAGGGTGGCCAGGGATGGGGCTGTAGATAACAGCACATATCATAATGGTCAGGGATTAAATTAGATACGTTCATAATAAATGAACGATGAATGCCAGGGATGGTTAAGAGAGATGCGATGATAGGAACACACATGGACTGAATGCCATGTTTGGCATGTGAGGAGTTGTTATAGTCTGGGAGTAATCATAGAACATCCATCCATCATGTGCCATGCCGGTAAGCGTGGGCGGTCATGTTCTGCCATCTCACTTGATCACCAGAGTCGTGGATCAGCTCCGTGTTTCTGTCTCGACCATGCCACAAGGCCAAGCCATCCAGGTACTTGCTTCTAGGTCTTCCCCTTGGTCTGTTCCCCTCGATCTTACCAGTTGTCACCAAATTCTCCAATCCATTTCTTCTCATAACATGCCCAAAAATTTTTGAATGTCTACGTCTAATTTCTCTAATCAATTTACGATCTTCATTTGTTTCTTGAAGGACTTGTTCATTGGTCTTTCTGGCTGTCCATGGTATTCTTTGCATTTTCCTCAGAAACCACATCTCTACATAGACGGGACTGTGGATAACAGTAGTTGGGGAATTAAATGATGAATAATGAATTGTAAGGGGAAGTAAGTATGTTCATAATAAATGAACATTGTCAATATTATTTTTATGATTGAACATGGATTGAAAGCCATGGAGGTTTGGGAAGGTGCGTAATAAGTAGAAGATACTGATATAGTATAGACAGGGGGGGAAGGCACAGACATGAAGTCATATTTTACTGGCTGTGGTTAACAGCACAGTTAATACAGGTCGAAGGTTAGATGAACTACTTTGAATAAGGTAGGCTTACACGAAGGTGTTGGGATCATGGATAACAAGATTATTTTATATAAACAAACTTGAAGATAAACATTTAATTTTCATGCATTATATAATTTGTATAGGTTTTTGAAAACTGTATTTCATAAGTTTTGTGAGTGCAAGGGAGGATAAATGTGACTACTTCCTGCTATCTTTCCTTGGTGCGCATCATTTCTCTGTCTATCCTGTGTTCTTCAGTTGATTTACGGGAGAGTATGACATTTTGTATTTCATAACGCATGATAATCTTCAAATTTTTGTTCATATACCAATGATTTGGAAGAACATACAACTCTATTTTAACTATGAAATATGTAAGCGGATTGCTGTGGTCTTACCGAAGTGAAGAAGAAGTATAATAAATGACCACATGAAGTGTTGTAATGACCAATGACCAAAGAGTGAGTGTGACTTGCGATGTAAGAGGTACATCTAAATGATTTTAGTGAAACAGGTGAACTTTTTATAAAATAACGAAGAAGAAGTAATAGTGTGCACGAAAGGGGGAATTGGTAAAATTTAGTTAAGAGAATAGCGGTTGGCTATAAATATTACGATTATTTGGGGCAAGAGACTTAGGGATATAGAAATAGCGGATAGCTATCTCGAAGTTAGTATAAAGAATGCCTCAAAAGGTTGTAGATGGAGGTAGGTAAGTTTTGGGTTAAGACTTTTCGGGGAAAAGTCTCGTTGAGGGTAGAGAGGAATATAATACTGTATCATCTGCATATCTAATGTTATTGATGTTTCGTCCTCCAATGCTGATTCCCTTTATATCTTCTACATTTCTTAAAATATTTTCACTGTATAGGGAAAAAATATCTGGAGACATTACACATCCCTGCCTAACACCTCTCTTAATAGGTTGATATTGTCCCACTTCATTATCAATCCTTATGACAGCTTGTTGTTTCCAATAATTGTTTTTATAAGTCTAATGTCTTTCCCATCAATTTGTAGATCTGCAAGCATATCCACCATGTTGACATGTCTAACTCTATAAAAAGCCTTTGTGTAGTCAATAAAGCAAAAATGTATATCCTTGCTTACTTCTATAGCACGTTCAATAACTGTTCGGTTCGCAGCATATACACAGAATTTACTGTACCATTTCCTTCTTCAAACCCGCATTGTTCTTCCCCTATTTCAGGTTGTATTTTCTTCCTCACTCTTTGCATGATAATTCATAGCAAAATCTTTGTAAAGTGACCCATTATACTAATTGTTCTATATTTATCACATTCCAAGGCTCCTGATTTCTTTGGGATTGCAATAAATACAGAGTTACATAATTCAGAAGGTATATCTCCAGTATCATATAATGTGTTCAGCAGTCTGGTGACTTGATCTAGTCCAAATTCTTCTAAAGCTTTAATAATTTCTGTTGTGATGTTATCTGCACCGGTGGCCTTGCCAGCTTTCATATGCTTAAAAACATTTCGAACCTCCATCTTCAAAATTGGCAGTCTGCCATGTCGCTGTCATGGGTTATTCTTAACAATTCCAACTGTAGGCTCGCTCCAACCAACTCAACAGCAATATGGGCTTCGTGAGTGAACCCAAACAGGAAGAATAAAAGGCCGATTCCTGAACGTGAGTAATTGAAAATTGCTGGTTTATTTATCTACAGCGCATCGGGTTTGCATATAACACAATATTATTCAAAGTTTACATGGCCTGTAATACCAGGACCGGCTGTAAATACACTATTGAACTTCATATTAATGATAACAATTACAAACAGTCTCATAAACAAACTGCTTACAAATTACTTCATACGTCCTTGAAACTCCTTCTCTCTATCCGTTAGGTACATTTCTCGCCGCTCTGAAATTATGACTAATTTCCTCGTCTGTAGATTCATTTGTCTGTGGCATTATCACACATGAGTTCATTATACATGTTCTCTGTCTGTAATTCCTATTCCAGCCACTGTTTCAATGCAGAACTATTTCTTAGCCAACTTGAATGTACTGATAATTCGATGCACTGCCTTCCATTCAAAAACTCCCCAAAGTCTGCCGTTTCTATTGACATCTCTATGTGACGTTTACCCTGTTGCGACATCTCTTCTATTTCCTAGTCTTTTCGCTATCGAGACTTCTACTTTATTTATACTGCATCATTATGTTGCACTCGCTATTATGGCACAGTCCTTCATTATTAAATCCAATATCATACTGTTCCTCTCTGTTATCATTATAAAGGTCTTTCACATAATCTGTCCATACATGTAGAAACATGAATCAATGCCAGGGCATATTACCTATACCCTTAGGTGTAAGAGCAAGTAGAATGAAGCTGCACAAGTATGTTCCAACAAAAATAGCCATCGTGTACATGGCGCAAAGAGAGCCCATTGTTCATGGCGCATACAGCATGGTTGTCCTTGGCACTTGGATGACCACGAGAAATAGACCATCTTTGTCTATGGCAGGGACACACAACTTCAAATGCTAAATGTGTTTTCTATATGCTATTTATTGCCAATTTAATAAATACATACACCAAATATAACACATTTCAAAGGTTTTTAGTCCATATTTATCAAAGTTAGGTATTTCTGATCTCCATCATGAATAAAAGAAGCATTAATACTGTCATCATTGGTAAAATATTCTTTCTTTATGTGTTTTCTTGGGTTTTTCAAATAACCAGTTTGAGTTGAATAAAATAACTTCCAACATAACAATTAGATGCAAGCTTTGAAAGTTGCTTATATGAAATAAACACCAGCACATCAGCTTTAAGAATTAAAACTCAGTCTTCTGGAGGATTTACAATAAACAATCTCATTATTGTTCATCATCCTTCATGTTATTATTAATAAATCATCTCAAATGTGTAAACTATTATGTACAACTATTGTCTTCAGTATGATAAATGCATACATGCTCTAGATTACTCAGCTTATCCATTACTGAAAATGTACAACAGGCATGTCATTTTATAAGCCACTAGCTGACCCGGCCCGGCTTCGCCCCGGCCCGGCTTCGCCCAGTCCCTGGAAGGGATCTATCTATCTATCAGTCTGTCTGACCCGCCCCGGCTTCACCCAGTCCCTGGTGGGGAGCATCTCATTTAATTAATATAAGTAGTCATATAAGCTCCCGTTCCCGACTATCTGTCTGTCTGACCCGGCCCGGCTTCACCCAGTCTCTGGTGGGGAGCATCTCATTTAATTCATATACGTAGTCATATAAGCTCCCGTTCCCGACTATCTGTCTGACCCGGCTTCACCCAATCCCTGGTGGGGAGCATCTAATTTAATTCATATAAGTAGTCATATAAGCTCCCGTTCCTGACTATCTGTCTGTCTGTCTGTCTATCTATCTGACCCGGCCCGGCTTCACCCAGTCCCTGGTGGGGAGCATCTCATTTAATTCATATACGTAGTCATATAAGCTTCTGTTCCTGACTATCTGTCTGTCTGTCTGAGGCGGCCCGGCTTCACCCAGTCCCTGGTGGGGAGCATCTCATTTAATTCATATAAGTAGTCATATAAGCTCCCGTTCCCGACTATCTGTCTGTCTGTCTGTCTATCTATCTGACCCGGCGTGGCTTCGCCCAGCTCCTGGCGGGGAGCTCTCATTAAATTCACACAGTAACTTAAAAGAATGTCCTTCCACACACCATCCATTATTTTTAATGAAAACTGTTTCTAATCACCTACATGACTGTAGATAACTTCTTTAAGCATAAAAAGATGAGTTACAATGTTATGCATTATGCATTATTTTTATGAAAACTTTCAAAATGCCTTAAAGATTATATCATTATTTATTATAACTCATATGCCTGAAAATAACTATAGACAAAGAGTTTATAAATCTTTGAAAGCGATGAAACAATATGACTATAAAGTATATAGAAATGTTATTAAAAGTTATGCCCCTTGAAACAACTTTTCTAGAGTTAAGTCCCCTTGCTATATAGAAATATATAATGAAAAATGAAATATTAAATTTTAGTAAGTAAGTAGCCGAAAAAAAACTAAAAAACTCTGACAGTAAGTTGCACAGGAATGAAAGGAAAACGTGTAGAAAATTTCATCTCAATCGGATGGACCGTTCGCGAACGCATAAAGGACGGACGGAAATACATGCATTGTGTTTTATATATATATACTAGCTGACACGGCCCGGCTTCGCCCAGACTCTGGTGGGGAGCATCTCATTTAATTCATATAAGTAGTCATATAAGCTCTCGTTCCCGACTGTCTGTCTGTCTGTCTGTCTATCTATCTGTCTGTCTGTCTGACCCGGCCCAGCCCATGGTGGAGAGCATCTCATTTAAATCATATAAGTAGTCATATAAGATCCCCTTCCCGACTATCTGTATGTCTGTCTGTCTTGGGTAAATGGAGGAGGGAGGAGGAAGAGGGAGGTGGAGGAGGGAAGAGGAGGGAGGAGGAGACAGGAGGAATAGGAGGGAGGAGGAGGGATTAGGAAGAGGAGGGAGGAGTAGGGTGGAGGAGGAGGGGGAGGAGGAGGGAGGAGGAAGAGGGAGAAGGAGGGAGGAGGAGATCGCAGGAGGAGGAGGAGGAGAGGGAGGAGGAGGAGGGAGAGGGAGGAGGAGGGAGGAGGAGGAGAGAGTAGGCGGAGGGAGGAGGCGGAGGGAGCAGGAAGAGGGAGGAAGAGGGAGGAGGAGGAGGGAGGAGAAGGAGGAGGGAGGAGTAGAGAGTGGGAGGAGGGAGGAAGAGGGAGGAGGAAGAGGGAGAAGGAGGAGGGAGGAGAAGGAGGGAAGAGGATGAGAGGGGGGAGGAGGAAGAGGGAGGAGGAATGTGAAGGGAGGAGGAGGGAGGAGGTAGAGGGAGGAGGAGGAGGGAGGAGGATAGAGGAGGAGGAGGGATGAGGAGGAAGAGGGAGGAGGAGGAATGTGAAGGGAGGAGGAGGGAGGAGGTAGAGAGAGGAGGAGGAGGGAGGAGAATGGAGGAGGAGGGATAAGGAGGAGAGGGAGGAGGAGGGGGACGAGGGGGAGGAGGAGGGAGGAAGACGGATGAGGGGGAGGAGGGAGGGGTAGGAGGGGGAGGAGGAGAAGGGAGGAGAAGGGAGGAGGAGGAGGGAGCAGGAGGAGGGAGGAGGAGGAGGAAGAGGGAGGAGGAGGGAGGAGGAAGAGAGAGGAGGGAGGAGGAAGAGAGAGGAGGGAGGAGGAGGGAGGAAGAGATAGGCGGAGAGAGGAGGAGGAGGGAGGAGGAGGAGTAGGGATGAATAGGAGGGAGGAGAAGGGAGGAGGAGGGATTAAGAGAAAGAGGGGGGAAGGGGAGAAGGAGGAGGGAGGAGGGAGGAGGAAGAGGGATGAGGAGGGAGGAGGAGGGAGGAGGGAGGATGAGGAGGAGGGAGGAGGAGGAGGGAGGATGGTGAAGGAGGAGGAGGAGGAGGGAGGAGGGTGAAGGAGGAGGAGGAGGGGGAGGAGGGAGGGGGAGGAGGAGGGAGGAGGGAGGAGGAGAACGTAGGTGGGGGAGGATGAGAAGGGAGGAGGGAGAGGGAGGAGGAGGGAGGAGGAGGAGAGAGGAGGAGGGAGGAGGTGGAGGGAGAAGGAGGAGGGAGGAAGAGGTAGAAGGAGGAGGGAGGAGGAGACAGGAGGAATAGGAGGGAGGAGGAGGGATTAGGAAGAGGAGGGAGGAGTAGGGTGGAGGAGGAGGGGGAGGAGGAGGGGGGAGGAAGAGGGAGAAGGAGGGAGGAGGAGAGAGGAGGAGGAGGAGGAGGAGGAGAAGGGAGTAGGAGGAGGGAGAGGGAGGAGGAGGGAGGAGGAGGAGAGAGTAGGCGGAGGGAGGAGGCGGAGGGAGCAGGAAGAGGGAGGAAGAGGGAGGAGGAAGAGGGAGAAGGAGCAAGGAGAAGGAGGAAGGAGGAGGAAGGGGGAGTAGAGAGTGGGAGGAGGAGAGAGGAGGAGGAGGAGGAGGAGAAGGGAGTAGGAGGAGGGAGAGGGAGGAGGAGGGAGGAGGAGGAGAGAGTAGGCGGAGGGAGGAGGCGGAGGGAGCAGGAAGAGGGAGGAAGAGGGAGGAGGAAGAGGGAGAAGGAGGGAGGAGAAGGAGGAAGGAGGAGGAAGGAGGAGTAGAGAGTGGGAGGAGGGAGGAGGCGGAGGGAGGAAGAGGGAGGAGGAAGAGGGAGAAGGGAGGAGGAGGGAGGAGGTAGTAGGATGATTGATTGCCATCCCACCAGGTTAATATGTTATCGCGGACCTCAGAGAGAAGTGTCTATGTAGAAGACCATTTCCTGGACGTACGTATTTTGGGAGGGGGAGGAGGGAGGAGGGAGGAGGAGGAAGAAGAAAAAAAAACTACGACAGTGGGCTGCTCTGGAATGAAAGGAAGGCGTGTAGAAAATTTCATCTCAATCGGATGGGCCGTTCGCGAGCGCATAAAGGACAGACGGACATACAGACATACGGACAGACAGACAGACAGACAGACATACGGACAGACAGACAGACAGACGGAGATCCTTTTTTATATATAAGATATAGATTATGTCTGTTCTCATCTATCAAGACATACCATCAGATTCTCTGAAAAGACGTTCTCAGAAGCAAATTGATTCATGGTTGTGACATTTTGCTTCAGAAAATTAAAAAAAAAATTTCTTCAACATATTTAAATATTGTTATACTTATCATTCCATCAGATAAGAGGCCAAGACAACAGCTGTCATTGTCCAAGATATATCATACAGTACTTTACCAACTGGCATAGGCGATCATCCCTCTACACAAATTGTGATCTCCGATGGCATGGATCAACTCGTGTCTTGACTAAATTCCATGCCATTACATAAGACAGTCAATATTCTTCTTATGCTGTCTTCCACTATCTCTCTTTCCAAAAATCTTTCCAGTTGTCACAGCATGTTTGTGAGGTATAGAGTATTTAGACTAGAAGATACCTAATGGGTTCCCAGTTGGGAGGGGCTATCATCCTTTATTGACTTCTTAGGAAGCCTGTGAAATGGCTCGTTCACCCCCACATGAGGACCCTTGACGATACCGCAAATTTCCTTCACGAAAATAGAAATTGATTGGTTCCTATTGAAGGCGTGGGGACCACATAATTTTAACACTGGACCTAGAGAAAATGGGCTCTTCTCTGATATAAATGAACAAGGACCAGTGTGACGTTTTCTGTCCTCATCAAATCTCCACTGTCTATAATTATATTACGTATGCACCATATATGGAACTATTAACTTAATCTTCCAATATAGTTAGCTGTGGATAAATGATTGTCTTTCAAGGTTTCAGAGCTATCAGGTTTCAGAGCTTTCTAAAAGCTGCTCCTTGATACTGACTATGGGATCACTGTTGATGTAGTCATGACAAAGTAATGAAGTATCCCTTGACTTCATGTCCCCTTTAGGCAGATTAGATTCACTATGGTAAGCAGTCTTTCTATCTAGGAAGTTGTAGGAGGTCTGGAAGGTAACTGTTGATTGGTCACTTCAGAGAATTGCCATATATTCTTCCACGGAGGTCAGTAAATGTAGGTGTTCTCCAGGAATCTTCAATGATATCATAATATAGACAACAATACAGTTAAGCCTTGACTTAGTTTAGGCATCTCTTCACTGTCAGTTTCAGCCTCAC
Organism: Cepaea hortensis; assembly: GCA_963921405.1. NCBI lineage: Eukaryota > Metazoa > Mollusca > Gastropoda > Stylommatophora > Helicidae > Cepaea > Cepaea hortensis. The sequence continues at coordinate 489,873,265 of OY992876.1, read as the reverse complement.
CAGGAGTGTAAATACCTCATCTCATTGTGATAGGACCAATAATGTACCACTCAATCTGTATAAATCAAACAATCACCACATATTCAAGCATTTGATAACATTATACAATACTTACAAAACATTAAAAATGGGGGAGTGGGAGTTGATTAATAGGAGGAGGCAGGGGTGTAGTTCCACTCACAGGTGAGATCACTATCCTCTTTCCCTAAATGGAATGTAATAAAACGTATGATGGAGAGGTGCCAGTACCTGTTGAGGGATCAACATTTGTTCCCCATTGATGTTTTATTTCCATAATGAGATAAGTCAAGATGCTGCAAGGACAGTAAGATAAGATAAAGTCATCAAGAGGTATTCAAGTCTTGTTGAGAAGGCATGATCAGATCAAGACAAGTTGTGACAATGCAACTTGAGACAGATTCCTGTTAAGACATTGTATGTTGAAACACTGCATGTTGTGATGGATGCATTGCATGACAAATACATGTTATGGCAAATACATGTTATGAAAGATACAGGTTATGATAGATACATGTTAAGGAAAAGCATGTTGAGATAAAGGTTTATCAAGACAAGATATGGTGAGACAATCTCCTCTTTATAGTATCTCAGCATGCTACTTCTGTCATCTTAGATCTGGCCTTCACTCCTCTGGAGCCAACTTGATTCTCAAGTGTCTTTCTCATTCTCTATCAATCATATATCGCCATATTAATCACAGGTCTCCCTGGCCTAAGGGTTAATAATCCCATATATTCTCGTGAGTAATGCAACCTACGCGAGAATCGGTAGCGGTTCTTGCCGCGTTGGTAACTTATAGGGTATGTAAGCTAGTCGCCCAGAAAGCAATGGCAATCTACTGAGCGTTATCTTGCCTAGTATATCGACAGCAGCTGATGTTGACTGCAAAATTCTGTAAGGGATTTGAAAAAAAAAAAAAAAAAAATCAATCATATTAGTTCATATGCCTTTTACTACCTGGAGGAAAATTGTAACCACTCCTCCAGCAATGAAAGTATTGATCATGAACCAATATTACATGTTAAACATATACAATGATAACACATAAGCCTTTCATGAATAATGCAATAGCCTCGAGATAAATATACATCCCATATCTGCAATCGTTTGAATACAACAGCTTTTTAATAGAACAAGGGGCCGAAGACGATGGTTCAAACCTACCCAATGTTTCATGCAGTTACCGTACCCTTATTTTCAGTAACAGGCCGCTGTATGGCCATTTTTCAGAACGCATTTTGGCAGAGTACTGAATGTAAATAATCACCTAACTATCATCACGTTTGGCAACATTTAAGTGTATGGTGCATCAATTTCTCCTTGTCACTGAGCATTAATTCTCACGAAAAGAACATGGCATATTTACATAGCATATTCATGAAAGAAGTGTACAAAGGATTCACGTGATATATATTCAAGATGATGTGAGTCTGTGCACATGAAGTTTAAGAGACAGACTCTTAGTAATAATTTCTCTGTAGAAGCACTAATGCATGAAAGGTGCATTTAAAGTGTGCATTGAGAAAAGTGATTCTAAATGCATTTAAGATGTGATAGCAGGCTTTTGCATATAGTAGTAGCATTCCTAGCAGAAATATGTTAACATATATTCTTGCAAATAGGCAGGGGAGAGATAGGGAGCAAACAGCCCAGGAGCTACAGGTGACAGTAGACAAAGTGATTGACAGTTACACTGAAATGAGTGCTGTCATCCACCCGGAACAGGCAGCTGTTTTGTGCTGCTCTCTGGACAACAGAATTGTTAGAGCTGATGTCCCAAGTCTCACGATAGATGGTAGAAGCGTCAACAGCGAGAACAAACTGAAGTATCTGGGAATCACATTTGACATGGTCCTTCAAGGACCATGTGGAGTCGGTTGTGACAAGATCTCAAAAGGGACGCAATGCACTTAAAACTATGGTTGAAATGGACACAGAGCAGAGAATGCTTTTCACACTATACCAGCACTTGATCCTCTCAGTGACTGATTATGGACTAGGACTGCTCACGTCTCAAAGTGTCAATTGGTGAAATTATAGTGCATACAGAACGAAGCTATGCAGGTCATTCTGGGATGCACCAGAGACACCCCAGTAGTGTGTAAGCGTTACATCCTTGGTTTGCCGACTGTTGCTGGTAGGCACAAGGTGATGCAGGTGAAGGCATACCTCAGAGTAGCTGCTGACACAGATCACCTATTGCATGAGGCGCTGGATGTAGTTAAGGGTCAGCGACTGATAAGAGGGAAATCATGGATGGCTCAGGCAGAGGATGCGATCAGACAGGTGTGCATCTTGGAGAACATTAGGCAAGGAGAGGAGTGGGTCAGAGTGCCAGCAGAGCAGTCAGACTTGTGCAGAGTTATAATCACGTTGAGCCGGGAGTGCAGGGAGTGGCCAGCAGGGGCCACGGAAGTGGAAATCCAGCAACTAATTCAGGATAATGCTCACCCGGGTGATGTGATTATATTCACAGATGGTTCAGTGTTGAGAGGTGCCTGGGGATTCTTAGCAAAATCTAATGGTTGCCATTTGGTGCAGGAAAGCCTGGCATATGATACCACAACATCTAGCTTAAGAATGGAGGTGGAGGCGGTCAGTGCAGCTTTCCGCTGGATGGAGAATATGATACACACACACACATCGTGATTGTAACTGACTCAGAAAGCATGCTGAGTAGGGTGAGGACAGGCAAACTTTGTGCAGAGTGGCTTGCTTCGCTTCGGAAGTTACGGGTGACAAGCATCGTCTGGATCTTTTCTCGGGGCATGTTGGTGTGCTGGGGAATGAACAGGCGGACAGTTTGGCTGGCTCTGCAGAACTTGGTAGAGTATTGATGCATGATAAGTCAGACGTGGTTGCGGCCTTGTGGGAGCACGTGTACACCTCGGAGGAGCAAATGGATCACCATGGTCTGGCAAGAATGCGACAGCGAGGGGTGACGAGGGGATCTGGTCAACGATCGACACTCAGAGGAAAGGCGAGATGGACATATAATCAGATTGCTACTGGTACTATTAGTGTTGGAACTCTTCACTGGCTGCTGAGGATGGGGACTGAGCGCTCATGGGAATACTCTGAATGCTGTGATGTTAGTTCCTAAATCAATCAATCAATCATGTTAACATGGTAGATGCAGCGATGGAACAAATATGGCAGGTGGCAGCAATTCTCTCTCAAACATTTGTTAGGATCATTTTTATGAAGCATGAATATCATAATTACATAAATATCTACACAAAAATGGTGTTGTCTTCCTTTTGTGGAACGTCTTTAAGAATTTATGGTGGAAAGACTCACCTGGACTAACCCAGGACACCAGGGACCGCTGCTCCTAACTTTGACTAGCTAGTTGCACATTGGAAAGTTAGACGTGGACTGCACTAGCACTGGCCACCAACTTAACCTGAAGATTTGGTTTTGAAACCTAGGGTCTCTCCAGCCAATCACGGTTTGTATTTTCAAACTCCCACTCGGTTTCTACATTTCATCATCTTTCTATGAGGGTTTATTTGAGTATTTGTATGATTTATGTCGCTAAAGGTTACCTCTGGAGGCACATACTGCATTAGTTTCTTCATTTGAACATGATATTATGTGTCCACATTTCAATCTCCCCTCCGCATGAAACTGCTGGCATACTTTACATGTTTTAAAGTCTAAAATATCGGTTACTGATGATACACTATGACATTCATTCGTTGGCAATACATTGACAAGTTCGGGATCTATGTCACTCTCATCGTCTGATGATATATCAATGAGGGCTGCGTTGTTTGCCTTCATTCTCTGTCTTCCAAGACATTTATTGCTATAGTGGCCATAACTTGAACAAAAATAACATTTTACAGCACGTTTAAACGATGATCTTCTGCTTTCTTGCTTACTTATCACTTGTTCTAGGTGTGCCGGATATGCTAGCATCATCTATCATCACGTTAATGCATTCATGTTGTGTAATGATGATGAAACATAACGCTCGTAGAGGCATTCAAATGTCGGCTCTGAATAAATTGCATTCCTTTCGCAAATGTCATGAATTGTTATTTCGTGCAGTGCGAAAGTAGCGGAGTCTTGAAAAGCTGCAGCGCACAAGTCGCTGACAGGCTAGACCCCGAATTGGTGTCAGAACACAGCAAACCAACGCCAGCAGTACAATTACTGTCAGATTACAGTGAACGTTTCTGAGCAGTCATAGCAGGCAGTTGTGGTAATATTCAACGAGCAGTTAACGCCAACATGCAAGTGGTATCATAAACCACTGAACGAACACTAGCTATCGATTGATATTACAAAAGTGTGAACCATACATTGGCACCTTGCCGTCTTGACAGACGATAGTTTGTGCTTTAAAAAGGCATAATAACTTTTAACTATGGCGGTAGCGAGTGTGACTGATAAGGCCAATTTGCGCTGTAAATGTCCGTTCACAGTGGGTGCATGTGAACACGTGGTCATTTCCACCATCATGCACCATCTTACGTCTCAAACGCTTGGTGTGTGACTTTTCTGCAATAATTTTCTCCTTTGACTTTATTCCATTTCTGATATTTGCCCTCCATGCAACACGTTCAGCGGCGACTTGCTCCCAATGTGCATTATCAATGCCTGTATCAATCATGTCCCGCTTACACACATCTTTGTATCGTAGTAGAGGCCGACCCTGAGATCTCTTACCCATCTGTAATTCACCAAAAAAGATATCCTTTGGTATTCTACCATCATCCATCCGCCTAAGATGTCCTATCCATCTAAGTCTACGAAGACTGAGCATGGAATAAACTGTCACACAACCTGATCTTTCCAATACTTCAGTATTTGTGATTTTGTCTTGCCACTTAATACCAAGAATTCTTCGCAGACACCGCATATGAAAGCTGTTTAAATTGTTCTCTTGGTGTGAGTAAGTTGTCCAGGTTTCACTGCCATAGAGAAGAGTACTAAGGACACAGGCTTGATAGACAAGGACTTTTGTTTTGGCAGTAAGCTTCCTGTTCTCCCAGACTCTTTTTCTTAACCTGTTCATTGTTGTTGCTGCCTTACCAATCCGGATGTTGATTTCCTGATCTAGGGATAATTTGCTATTTACCACCGATCCTAGATATGTAAAATGGTTTACTATCTCTAGTTCGGCGTCGTCAATAAAGATTGATGGTACCCCATGTGCACCTTGTGACATAATCTGTGTCTTCTTTTTGCTAATTGTTAAACCAAATTCAGAACAAGCATTGGAGAATGCAGATAGTAGACATTGCAATTCTTCCTCAGAGTGGGTCGTAACTGCAGCATCATCTGCAAAAAGCAACTCTCTGATCAGTACCCTCCTAATTTTGGTCTTAGCCTTCAATCTCTGAGCATTGTAGAGGCCGCCATCTGAACGTGAGTGAATGTATATACCACCATCCTGATCACGAAATGCATATTTCAGTAGAAGTGAAAAGTATATTCCAAAGAGGGTGGGAGCTAGTACACAACCTTGCTTAACTCCACTCTTGATTTCAAATTCTTCAGAAGTTGCACCATCAAACTTGATTATACCCTTCATGCCTGTGTGGAACGATTCCACAATGGACAGAAGAGTTGGTGGGCAGCCAATCTTCTTTAGAGCTTTGAACAGACCCTCACGACTGACCAAATCAAATGCCTTTGTGAGGTCGATGAAGGCAATAAACAGTGGTTGATTCTGTTCACGGCATTTTTCTTGCATTTGTCGCAATGAGAATATCATATCAGTGGTAGACCGGTTCTGTCGAAAGCCACACTGTGATTCGGGGTAGACTTGATCTCCTAGGACTTGAAGTCTGCGCAGAACAATTCTGGCAAATACTTTTCCAACAATACACAGAAGTGAGATACCCCTATAGTTGTTGCAGTCGCTCCGATCGCCCTTGTTCTTGTACAGTGTTATGATGCTTGAATCTTTGAAATCCTGTGGGACTTGTCCTTCACGCCAGCATAGCTCTATTAGCTGGTGGATCTGTATAGTGAGTGTGTCTTGCCCACTCCTGATAACCTCTATTGGAATCCCATCCTTACCTGGAGCCTTGCCAGATGCAAGTTCATTTATAGCACACTGAACTTCTGTTATGGTGGGAAGTGTGTCCAGGTGGTCAAGAGTTGGTAGAGCCTCTATGGCGTTGAGGGCATTATCCGCTAGTTTGGTCTCACTTGAGTAAAGCTCCAAATAGTGCTCTACCCATCTGTCCATCTGCTGTTTCTTATCAGTGATGACTTCTCCAGTCAAGGTTTTCAATGGTGCACTTCTTTTGATTATGCCACAAAATGGCGTCACTAAATGAATGTATCCAGGCGGGCATCGCAATGGGCCACACTGGCGATAAGCTAGAAAAATGGGCAGACCAAAAGTATAAAGAAGAAATAGCTCGACAGAGAGAAGAAACAGAAAGGAAAGCTGCTCTTGACAGAGATGAAAGAGCATTAGAAAGGCAACATCAAAAAGAAATGAAAGAAGTAGAGGAGGCTACCAAACTAAAGATGAAGGAAATGGAGGTAGATTCTAACAAGCAGATAGCCTCTAGCAAACAAAAGAGCCAAGAAGAACAGAACAAATTTAGTAAGTACAAGGGCCTTATCAAACCATACACTGTAGGTGATTCAATCAGCACATGGACTGAAAATATAGAGTTCCAACTAAAAACACAGAAGATACCTTTAGAGGATTGGGCAATGATTTACATAAGGAACCTGAGTGGGGAGCCTTTAAAAGTAATAGAATCCATACCAACAGAGCTTAGAAACAATTATCAATACATACACGATAGGATAATGCAACATTTTCTTTTGGACGCTACTGGGTACCAAATTCAATTCTCACAAATTAAGCCAAAAGCAACTGAAACGTTCTTAGACTACATTTCTAGCGTGCAGAGCACATTTAAAAAGTGGACTAAAGCGGCTAAAGTAGGTAACAGCTACGAAAACTAGAAGAGCTAATGGTAATGGACAAAGTCGTTTCTACAGTGCCTACCCCTTTTGCTAAATTCTTACAACAGTCAGATATTGATTCCATTCAACAATTAGAGAAACGGGGGTCAGCTTATTTTTCCTCTAATCGGGACATATTTAAAACTACATCACATGACACAGAAATTACAGCTTTTGCAAATAGAGTCCCTGATAGATCCTACAAGCAGAAAGATTACAGTAAGAATGACAAAACACCTCAGAAAACACCTCGATGTAATTATTGCAATCTTTTTCATCCATCTTATTCGATGTGTGATAAGAACCCCACATATCCGGCACACCTAGAACAAGTGATAAGTAAGCAAGAAAGCAGAAGATCATCGTTTAAACGTGCTGTAAAATGTTATTTTTGTTCAAGTTATGGCCACTATAGCAATAAATGTCTTGGAAGACAGAGAATGAAGGCAAACAACGCAGCCCTCATCGATATATCATCAGACGATGAGAGTGACATAGATCCCGAACTTGTCAATGTATTGCCAACGAATGAATGTCATAGTGTATCATCAGTAACCGATATTTTAGACTTTAAAACATGTAAAGTATGCCAGCAGTTTCATGCGGAGGGGAGATTGAAATGTGGACACATAATATCATGTTCAAATGAAGAAACTAATGCAGTATGTGCCTCCAGAGGTAACCTTAAGTTCTACAATGCACTGGTCAATGGGCAACCATGCCAATGCTTAGTTGATAGCGGCAGCACTATACTGGGGTTAAGGAGAGAACTTGCGAGACCAGAAGATTATACGGGTGAATTTGTCAAATGCCGTACTTTCTCTGGCACCATCGAGAAATATCCACTGGCAAAAGCGCATATCAATACCCCGTTCCTTACCGGCACATTTACATGCACGATCCTCCAAGATCCTTGTACAGATCTTATTTTAGGATGTCTTGATGCAGTGAAAGAATGTACAGACGACAACATAAAAGCCTGGAATGAAACACACATGGTCAACGCTGTAATTAAGTCAGATACAGAAACAAGTTATACTGACTTACAAAATGAAACACTACAGCTACTAACACCAAGTGGTGCAGATACCAACAATACTCGCCAAAAGTTGAGCGAGGCACAAAGCACCGACCAAACACTCACACTGTATTTTAACTTGTTGTGTGAGCGAAAAAAGTTTCTAAAAATTCTTCCTGGTACTTTAAAAAGGTTAACGGAATTCTCATGCGTTATTACACATATAATAACCATGAAATTCAGCAGACGGTGTTACCTGTAACATACCGACAAAAGGTGCTAAAAATCGCACATTCACCACCGTTTGCTGAACATTTGGGCTATCATAAAACGCGAGCCAGAATTCTATCACAATTTTACTGGCCGAAATTCTGTTCAGAGATAAAATCTTTCTGTCGCTCTTGTTCTGTTTGTCAACATCGTGTACGAAAGAAAAATCATGTAAAGGCCGAAGTGCAACGGTCAGTAATAACACCTAGACCACTTGATAGTATAGCGGTCGATATTGCTGGACCCCTAATACAGGTGTCGAGTAATGGAAACCACAACTATCCAAATAAGGGTGCGAAAACGATTCACCTTAAACCAAACCAGAAGGTTGTGATTCGACTACCTGAGAAACATAATATGTCACTAACATCTTGGCAAGAGCCTCTCATCGTTGAACATAAAAGATCAGATGGCGATCATGAAATATCGATAAAAGAACCCTTAGAGATATTTCATATCAACATCCTGAAACCATACTTTTTACGACAACAACAGACAGACGAACATATTGCACCACCACCAAGCAATGAGACGACAGACATACACAACACCACTTCACTAGATAGGGCGACACACGACAACGACAACGCAAACACACTTAGCCAGATAACAGCACACACAGCTAGCGCCACAACAATATTGTATGAGACAGACGAAGACAAGATGAAATTACCACTTCCTACGGTAGATTCAACTACGACCAGTATTTCGACTGATATAAAGAACACATGCAGTCATACGAAAGACAGGACAAAACAATTACTAAAACAACGACAAGTCTTCGACAGGTTGAGATTGTTTGGACTCACAGCGAAGCCGTCCAAAGTAGAGTTGGGCATGGAACAAATTGACTTCCTGGGTCATACCATCTGCAGGGGCCAATGGAAAACTGATGACAGAATCGTCACTAAGATTATGAATTTGACAATGCCAACGACCAAGAAGCAAGTACGAAGTTTACTGGGTCTGGTAAACTACTATAGTAAATTCATTCCAAACCTGGCGGAAATCACCAGTGTTTTTTCTAACATCTTAAAAGCTTCGGCTAAGTTATCTGTAAAAGATACACGATTAATTAGTGCGTTATCGAAATTGAAACATTTTTTCAGCGTTCCACCTATCCTTCATATGCCTAATCCAAAACTCACTTATTTCTTACGCACAGATGCGAGTGCCATATCCATATCTGGAATACTAGGACAGTTCTACGACGGGACATTCCACCCCATAATGTACGTAAGTCGCAAGATTACTCCTGCTGAAGGAAGATACTCAGCATCAGAATTGGAGGGCCTTAGTTTGATCTATTGCGTGAGAAAGTTTCACTGATTTTTGGCAGGAGCACAGTTTGTAATCCAATCCGATAACTCTCCATTGTCTGTGATGCAATCTGGACATCCTACCAACAATAGAATTTACAGGTGGGCTTTGATTCTCCAAAATTACACATTTACCATCCAGCATTTAAAATGGAGACTAAATACGATTGCAGACATTTTGAGTCGTCCTTCATCCATTCAAATACCCGAGTTACAGGAAGGAATCGACCATAACCACCAGAAACAGTGACACTGTAATGTTAGATAACCAAGTGCCATGTGTGGTGATTAAGACATATCGTAAGTGCGTTACCATCGCCTGATATATAACTTGTGTGAATAGAACAGTGCTATGAAAAGTGTAACGAACAGACGCAGAATTAACATGCGCTGACACACACATAAGTTAGATTATGGGAACTAACGCCAAGAGGACAGCGAACCCAGCTTAGACCCCGAATCTAGAATATATTGAACCAATGCTTAGACCCCAAATAACATTCCAGGGTTAGCTATGAACCTACATAATGTAGTAGGCAACTATATTAATACACTATCCTTCGAGGAGAGCATAAAAGACTTTGCCGGAATGAACTATGTTAGAATAGTCTACAAAGAGAATTGCTCCATCTTCACAACGCAGAGGAGGACGTCGACTTAGTGTAATTAGATATAGAAATGTAACTGTGATATATGTACATTATTATTTTATTTACAGTATCTAAAACTTCATTTTTCTATTATTGCAAATTATGTAAACGCATATATAACGTTATTTTCTTATTTGCGTAGTTAGAAATCACCATCAATTAATTAATAATCCATTTATTAAAACATCCATTATAGAAATACAATTATTAGATCTTATATTAGTTAATTAACTTATAATCATGATCATTTATACATCCATTTAGCTAATATATCATTTCAACACTAACACCAATCATTTAGGAATTAATATCATCTTTTTCACAAATAACATTTAAGGTAATTAACCCATTTTTCTTAAATGAAAGTAGTAGTAAATTATTTCCCTTGAGGGTAATTTAGGTCAGCACACCAAATTATGGAAGTTACATAACAGGATCGGTAACAAACCATTCTTATAACTATGTATAATTTTTGTACAGACATGACGCGTGCAAACAAAACGCAGTCATTTGGCGTGATCACTGTTAAAATTTCAGCCAATCGTTTATTGTATATATATATTGTTTATGTATGTAATACTATGAAACATATTTTAATGACGAGAGAATGAGTGAGTGAAAAAACAGTATGAAAGGGAATGAAAGATGAATGAAAGAAGAGAAAATGCGATGAGAGAATGCAAAAACTTAGTAAACATTGAAAGGAAGAGAGCGAGAGAGAAAGACAGCGGAAAAATTGTTTCCACCGCTGGAAAAGTCTTATTTGACTTGTCTGTGTCATCTGTGTTTCCAATGTGTTGTCGAGGGTTTTATGTGTGTTACAGCCACACTTTAACAGAGTATATAGAGAACGTATTTTGAGCTTCAGAAAGCGGAGTTGTGGTCACAAATAAAAATAACGAACGTTTGTAACCACAATAAACCGATTTGCGGCGCTCGAAGGAAAACCCACATTTAGTACACTAACGCATACACATGTTAGAGAGTTAAGTACACTTTAGTCTATTAGAAAACACGCAAACAAACAGGAAAACGAACACATAAAAGTTACACACACCAATCAGTTCAAAGAACAATAACTCTAAATTCTGGGGACATAATAAATTATTAGAAACCTAAATGTAACAGTGAATATAGCTTTTTCACATGCGGAAGCAAGAAGGTGAACAAAAGAGCTGTGTGTATAGAGTTGGAGGGGATATTAATGGGAACATGAACACTTGGTGCTCATGTGTTGAACTCATAATAGAGTCAACTAGGGTGTGGGTTGTCATTTCGGGCAATAGGAGGAACAGGTCAAGACGGAAGTCAATAGGTGGAAGTCAAAAGACATAGGGTCAAACGACAGAAGCCAGGACATGTCATAAGACAACGGTTTCCGGTTCACTACCAATCCCTAAGATATCTATAGAACCAACTATACTGAGACATGGGCTACTGAATTAGCCAAGTGAATAGATAGAACACTGTGAATGAAGGTAGAAGATATTGTTCTATCCCCAAACTAGAAAGTTCTATACTTATTGGAGATCTGACAAAATTGGGACAACCAATTTTTCTTTTGTGACCAGAAGTGTTACAAACAGAGAAAAAAGGAAGTAACACTTCGCGGAGAGGAGGGGACCCTGTCAGCATCCCCAATAAGGCCTTACAGGAGTAATGAGTTAACACTAGTCTAGTAGAGAGACACCAGACAGGGAAGACACTGAGTACTATTAATAGCCTCACAAGGAGACACATTTGTGTCAGACCAGAGGTCGATAAGTACAGATGAGCGAGGGCTTTCCCCAAGCAATTGGGTAGCTAATCCTTGCGAGTAACCGTGATATGCCAGGTTACTCGAACTCACTAGCCAGCGTGCTGGCAAGACCAGGCATGCAATAATAGCTACTGCACGGAGAGTAAAGTGTCCGTGCTTGTCCACGCAATGTGTAGCGTGTGGACAGACTGACTGGAGACGGTAGAGAGAGCAGACGTATCCTTGACCAATGCGATAGCTTTCTAGGCCATAGGCAAACATAGGGCTGTTCATTTAGATTGTGAAATGCTAGCATCATCTATCATCACGTTATTGCATTCATGTTGTGTAATGATGATGAAACATAACGCTCGTAGAGCCATTCAAATGTCGGCTCTGAATAAATTGCATTCCTTTCGCAAATGTCATGAATTGTTATTTCGTGCAGTGCGAAAGTAGCAGAGTCTTGAAAAGCTGCAGCGCACAAGTCACTGACAAACACCTATGGTAGTTGGCAGGGCACATGATGATGATGCTGTTTTGTATGGTTTTTCAGACTGCCAGCTTGAGTAAAAGAAGCACCACAGTCATCACATTTGTAAGGTCTCTCTCCTGTATGTATTCTCTTATGGTTCTTCAGATTGCCGGCTTGAGTAAAAGAAGCACCACAGTCATCACACTTGTATGGTCTCTCTCCTGTATGTGTTCTCTTATGGTTCTTCAGATGGCCAGCTAGAGTAAAAGAAGCACCACAGTCATCACACTTGTAAGCTCTCTCTCCAGCATGTATTCTCTTATGTTCCTTCAGATGGCCAGCTTTAGTAAAAGAAGCACCACAGTCATCACACTTGTAAGGTCTCTCTCCTGTATGTATTCTCTTATGGTCCTTCAGACTGCCAGATTGAGTAACAGAAACACCACAAACATCACACTTGTAAGGTCTTTCTCCTGTATGCATTCTCTTATGGTCCTTCAAACTGTGAGTGTGAGTAAATGAAGCACCACAATCATCACACTTGTAAGGTCTCTCTCCTGTATGTAATCTCTTATGGTCCTTCACACTGCTAGCTTTAGTAAAAGAAGCACCACACACATCACACTTGTAAGGTCTCTCTCCTGTATGTATTCTCTTATGGTCCTTCAGATGGCCAGCTTGAGTAAAAGAAGCACGACACACATCACAATTGTAAGGTCTCTCTCCTGTATGTGTTTTTTTATGGTCCCTCAGACTGCCAGCTTGAGTAAAAGAAACACCACAATCATCACACATGTAAGGTCTCTCTCCTGTATGTATTCTCTTATGGTTCTTCAGATGGCCAGCTAGAGTAAAAGAAGCATCACAGTCATCACACTTGTAAGGTCTCTCTCCTGTGTGTATTCTCTTATGGTCCTTCAGATTGCCAGCTTTAGTAAAAGAAGCACCACACACATCACACTTGTAAGGTTTCTCTCCTGTATGTGTTCTCTCATGGTCCTTCAGACTGCAAGCTTTAGTAAAAGAAGCACCACAGTCATCACACTTGTAAGGTCTCTCTACTGTATGTATTCTCTTATAGTTCTTCACACTGCCAGCTTGAGTAAAAGAAGCATCACACTTGGAAGGTTTCTCTCCTGTATGTGTTTTCTTATGGTCCTTCAGATGGCCAACTACAGTAAAAGAAGCATCACAGTTGTAAGGTCTTTCTCCTGTATGTGTTCTCTTATTTTCCCTCAGGCTGCCAGTTTGAGTTAATGAAGCACGACAAACATCACACTTGTAAGGATTCTCACCTGTATGTGTTCTCTTGTGATTCATGTTCTTTTGGCACTCTAGATGGTCATCTTGAATCAAAAGGCCATCCCATTCATTACATTTGCTTGACATCCCTTCAGTATGTGTTCTCGTATATCTGCCTACACAAACATTTGGACTAGAAACATCAGACAAATCTCCCGTGAAAGTTTTTTGAGAGCTACAACCAACATAATAAAAAATGTCACCAAGAGACTGTGCAAAGCTCTGTGTATATATTTCTTGTGTTTCCTTATTTTGCTGCTGACAATTCTCAATAACCAGAGATAATTTATTGTTTGTATCAATCGCAGAAGACACATTTTCTGACAGGTGACAATTTTCATGTTTTATTGATGCCTTACAACTGTTCTCAACCATACTTGATTCTGAGTTGCTGTGTTCTGTCATTTCTTGAATGATGCTACCCCCAGCTATGTCTACCATTTTACTGAAGCTGTGATTCCTGTCCTCACACAGAACATCCGATAGTTCTTGTTTCACAACCTTCATGTCTACGCTGTCATATGTCAACTTTTGTGAATGCTCTTGTATGGAGTGGTAAGGATGACTTGAAGACCAAGAGTGTATTTCTGAAATGCACAACAGTAAATAATTAATATCCTCATGAATATACCAGGCTTTGCTTATGAAAAGATGTGTAATCAAGCATGCACACATTGCAGCTTTAGACAATCAATTTCAAGTCAATGAAAGACATAGAAAAGGAATAATTATTGTGCTCATATATGATCTAAGCTGATGTATGATCTAAGTTCATGAATATATAAGCTGATGTATGATCTAATTTAATGATGATATAAGATGATGTATTATGTAAGTTTGTAATAATATAATCTGATGTATGATCTAGATTGATGTATGATCTAGGCTGATGTATGATCTAGGCTGATGTATGATATAAGGTCAGGCATGATATATACTGATGTATGATGTAATAAGCTGACATATTTTTTAAGCTGGTGTATGTTCTGAGCTGATGTATGATATAAATTGATGTATGATATAAGTTAATAATAATATAATCAGATGTATGATCCAGACTGATGTATGATCTAGGCTTATCAATGATCTAGACAGATGTATGAACTAAGTTCGGGTATGATCTGGGCTGATGTATGTTCAAAGCTGACGTACGATATAAACTGATGTATGATCTAAGTTCACAGCAATCTAAGCTGATATATGATCTAGGCTGGCGCATGATCTAAGTTCATAGTAATATAATTTGATGTATGATGTAGACATGTATGATCCAGGCTGATAAATGATCTTGGCTCATGTATGATGTAAGTTCAGGTATGAGCTAAGCTGATGTATGATCTAAGTTCATGATGATATAAGCTGATGTATGTTCTAAACTGATGTTTGATATAAACTGATGTATGCTCTATGTTTATGATAATCTAAGCTTATGTATGATCTAGGCTTTTGCTTGATCTAAGTTCATGATGATATAAGCTGGTGTATGATCTAAGATGATGTATGATCTATGTTGAAGTATGATTTAGGATGTGCTAGGCTGCGTATGATCCAAGTTCATGGTGATGTAAGATGATATATGATCTAAGCTAATGTATCATTTATACTGATGTATGATCTAAGTTAAAGTATGCTTTAAGCCGATGTCTGATCTACGCTGATGTATGTTCTAAGCTGATGTATGATATAGGCTGACGTATGATCTAAGCTGATGTATGATATAGGCTGAAGTATGATTTAGGATGTGCTAGGCTGATGCATGATCTAAGTTCATGATATAATCTGATGTATGATCTAGGCTTTTGCATGATCTAAGTTCATGATGATATAAGCTGAAGTCTAATTTAGACTGATGTCTGATGTAGGCTAATGTATGATCTAAAAGAGGTGAAATGACTGCCTAAGTGTACATGAACAGATTAACAGGTACTGCAAGTTTAATTTATTACTGACATTTTTCACTTATGAAGTCGTACAGTTATTTCTAAACAATTTATAACAGCAAGAAATATTGTTATTTCATTGCATTCACAATCAAGAGTGCTAACCTCCTGCCTGCAGCTAACATGTATGGTGCAACTTGAGGTGAAATATTAAAGAAAACAACATAAAGCGGCATGTCAGAAGGAAAAAAAGAAAAAGCTTGAAATAGAATGTCAGTAAAAAAAATCAATTTGGGGTTGCATGTCTAAGAAAACTAACTTTTAAGTGGGATATCTAAAAATAAAACTTGCTCATTGTAACTCAGTGTTCTTGGTCCCCACATCTGCTACAGTGCATTGAACTCCACGAGGTGTTCACTTTCCCATTAGGTTGGCAGAAACACCAGTTATTTAGATTACACTTTTTAAGGACAAGGTTATGAAATCCTTGCTCACTGGCTGATGCTCAATGACTAGACTGGTACATTCATCATTATCATGTGCCTTGTCGACTGGCATAAGCAGTCATATCTCTCCATAGATCTCGGTCCTTAGTGCTCAGAATCAAATCTGCTGATGATATCCCACCATGCCACTGTCTCAGTCCATCCAGCATGCAATCATCACAGTGTTTTCCAATTCCCCTCTTCTCACTACATGACCAAAGAATGTTTGTCTCCTTCTTATTGTTGTATATAATGTTCTAGTGGCATTAGCCTTTACCAGGCAATCATCGTTAGTTACTCTGGAGGTCCAACATATTTGCAACATTCATATGACCATCCACATCTCTGTTGCTTCTAAGCTGCTCTGAATTCGTGTTTCCATGTTAGGTTAGGTTAGGTTAGTCAAGATTCCAACTTCTCGGCAACGGGTCGTCCCCATTATGCTCCGTTCCTGTGTCAATGAATATCACACAAAATGCTCCCCACTGTCCAATGTGAAAAGTGGAACAGACAGGAGTCTCGGCAATCCAACAGCCCACACAGGTACACTGTGCATAATGCTATCGCTAGAATGCCAACACAAAAGTCCTCTATGAAAACCACAGTTCATTGTTGATGGAATCGGCAGTCACCAAAAAGACCTCATTGACCTGGGTTTTCTCACATGACTCTGTCTCTATCCACAGGGTGACCCACCGAAAGCGTCGCATTAAGCACGAACTCCATAGCTCCGGTGCCGACTCCCAGGAGTCTCCTGAAAAATGCAATCGTGAACCAAAAAGGCAAATCAGTCAAATAAGCAACAGCCGGTAGCCATTTTCCAAACATGCAGGTCACTGTAGAAACAAAAGAAGACATGTAGAAGTATTCCACATGAATATCACAGCTCACAGAGTCATGCCGCGCACTCACTCAGTAGCAAGGTGACGGAACCATATACTACCAGTCCAACATGAGGAAAATGCGAAATGCAAACCGCAGCCACAAAGATAAATAATCCAGAGGCTGTAGTGGTTCAATGCCTAACTGCCATGCTGGTTTCCTTGTTCCATGATTCACTGCCATACAGTAAGACAGGTTTTGTATAACATTTCAGGACTGTCTTTCTGATATTCAGTATGGTGACTTATTGCCTAAGATAATTTTAATTTGTCTGTTTTCTTGATATTCAAGAAAAATCCTTTTGTGCAGTTTCTGTTACTATAGATCTGTTACATATTCAGCTATCAATACTGTGTCATTTGTATATCAAAGATTGTTTATAATATACTCTCAAACTCATATTCTTGGCCCCTCTTTGATCTCTCTCATTATTACTTTGATATAGAGAAAGAGATTAGATCTGGTGACAAAGCACCTCCTTGTCATTTGCTCATTACTATTCCGTTGGATAGAGGAGACCACTGCAACCCACATTATCTTCATTACAGACTCGAGGAGTATGCTTAGTAAGGTGGAGAAAGGAATGTTTCGTGTGGAATGGCTCATGTCGCTTCAGAGGTCACAGATTGTGAGAATTATAAGGATATTTTGCACTGGCCAAGCGGGATTGCGGAGAAATGAACAAGGTGATAGGCTGGCAAGGAATGCGCCTCTTTATGGCAGATTACCTATGGACAAGGGAGAGGTGGTTGTGTGCCTGTGGGACCAGGTGGAGGAACAGATTGATAACCCATATGTGAAAAGGATGAGATTGCGGGGTGCCATACGGCGGCATGCACCACCATGAAAAATATAAAGTGGAAAACTGGAATTTCCCACTCGGACACTAAAGTGGACGTCAACAAAGGAATCCAAGGACAATGTGGACAACGCCATTGGACGGCAACGGGAGACGCTGTGATTGTGCTTTCGAACAAGGACGTGTTTTCAGAGGATCTGTGTGAGGTGACCTCTGGACGCGATGATATGAGCGTGAGGCAGCTCTGAGTCAGGAGAGGGATTCGATGATGATGATCCAGCAGTGAAGTAACCGGGCGCTAAAACCTAGATCGGAATTACAGCCTGAATTGAGAATCGGTGGATCATGGCTTCAAGCAGAGCGTGGTAGACTGGGCGCTCATCGGTGGATTGGTAGAGTAGGTGCCGATCCCGTCTATAGAGATCAATCTACAGGTCTGCGAGAGTTTTATGTCCTTGTGTCTGCTATGGAATAAACTTCTGGTAGCGCTTTGATATCTTGAATTTTGCCATTGATTGTCACTGTTATTCAAGGTAAGGACGCAAGTTTAATTCCTCGTCCTTCGTTGCTGTTTTGCATTTTTACGAGTTGATACCTCGACTGTTGCCGGTGTAGGCGCATTGAGGCACATGGGGGTCGTCACTGGACTCACTGCATCAAAATTGTCAACACGAAATTCCCGCCAGATTCAGTCAGCTGAGCGCAGAAAAATTTGCACGCCGACATCTTGAGTTGCACCGTACTACATGAATCACACACAAAATTCGACGTCACAGAATATGGAGTGTAGCAAAACAGCTAAAATGAATTTCAACATCATACTTGCTACAGAATTGTCACAGTAAGTTGGAAACTTATAGTTAGAAGAACAATACGAATACAATGCATAGGCGTAATAACACCACTACATAAAAGAACAATATGATAGGTGCACCACACGCACGGAAAAGCACTATTTGAAACACCATAGCGTGATGAAATAATTATTTACAACTGACATTTTAAGACAGTATAAATATTATAAGAACATTATATTTAGAACGAATGTGTGACACTTATATCTTTAATGTTACCTGTGAAAAGAAGATAGACAGCAGATACAGGCCATATGAATAATTTGACTATATAGTCGACATGGAAGATACTTATGGCAATCATAGTAGGCAGTGAGCTCATAATAAACACTGCGCTGTCACATTAAGCTATTAACAGATTGACATTTCACATTAACGTGCAGTACTTACAAGAAATGAATGCAGCTGATCGTTTGAAACTGCTCAGGAGTTATTAATTGTTTATTCTCGCAACTCCATTGCTGAAGTAATACAGAAATAGACATTAATAGCGATTTGTGGGTTGAATTGTTGCATACCCCAAATTATCGAGGAACTCCGAAACAGAAGACAGTATATACGAATTGTCCTATCAGAATTTGGGGACAGAGCAGAGCAGTATACAAGAACAGCAAGTTACACTGCAGTCAGAAATATATATGATATATATGGTATACCGAACATGACAACTTTGAGGAGCATGGGTCACCGGTAAATTTCGGAGGTGCACTATTGTAATCTGTGGGAAACGTACATACTACTTCGTAATTAATGACACTACTTCCAAACCTTGGTGTCCCTCCACATAACCCTTTCAGGACATTTTTCCTCACTGACACTGCCCTCCACAATATTCCTGCACTCAACCTTCACTATGTCAACCATGTATTATGATGCCGTTATCGGATACTAGACTCAGGAACTGTACGTTATACACATTGCGCCGACATACCAAGTGAGCAAGGATTTATTAATGACATTTCAGTCGTCACAAACACATTGTTGCTGACTATTTACAGTTGCCGAAGCAGCATTTCGTTTGTCTCATGGTGCTAGTTCATTATACTAGACTGACACCTCATGGGCATAGGATCAACGGACACGAAATTTCTTCTCAGAGTATCGCATTTTCTATCGTCAACACTACACATGGGACATTACTTGACTTTACATGGAGACACTGCACACGTCATCATGGAAGAATAGAAGGACAGATAAGACAGCACACACTAGTCTACTGTGGGTATCGTTGCAATCATATACCCAAAATTTGACTCAAAGTTCGACGTTTGCACCATAACCGACCAGGTTTTGTCAGTTGGCCACAGACCGCGATGGTCTAGGTGCTGGTGTAAGTGCATTACACCATCGTGTCAAGGTCATTTTACCACATATTGTCTTTCGAGGAGAACCTCCATTAATTGTCGACTTCAGAAAGCGAATATATTCGAGCATTTGGAACAGTCAAGCATGGAATGGACATTTAGAAGTTCGTAGAAGACACCGACACCGCAATTTTCTTAAGGCCAGTACCTGTTGTAATTGTTAATTGGTGTGACATTGATTTTTTTTTTTTTTTTGGAGTTTAATAAGGTGTCGCATTCTCAATTATGTCAAAATCTATCATAAATTAACAACCGGGGGAGGGGGGGGGAGGGGGGGGGGGTACGAGGTGTCAGGCATTGGTAGCACCTTTGGTAAGGATGACTCTCATGTCCTTTTCAGGACCCATCCCCCACTGGTCCAAGCCTGACACCCAGCTCATGCCTGTGGCTCCTAGTAGCTGTCAGCATGCGACAGCGGCCACCCCCCGGGCAACAGCTGTGAGAGGCTGGCTAAACCAGGCATGGGTATCCGATTTGGTGTCAAACCAAGAGGTAAACTAGGGTATGCCTACCCAGCATGTGAAGACAGGATTGGCAGACTGCGCAGAAGAAATCATTCCTGATTCAACGGGCAAGACGGCGTTTACCTGCAAAGCGCTGTGGAACGTAATGAGCACGGCAAGGCATGTAGAGCGCCCTGGTCATCCACTGCACCTGTATTCGTCTCCAGTCGTTCTCGACTTGTCTTGCCACTGGACTCAGATGGACTCAGGCGAGAGAGTGAGGTCGATGAATTGCCGCAACTCTTCCTCACTTTAATCCAAGTCATCGCGCAAGTCATTCTTCATCCAACGTCATGATAAGTCAGTAGTATGTTATGTTGAATTTAAGTCTGAGCTAGGTGAAAGATTTTGTTGTCATGTTTAAACAGTGATAGGTATTCTCGTCGCTCGTAATCATCTACTGTGACTATTAATTGTCTAGTGTCATATATATATTTTTTTGATATTGAACGTATTTTCACATTATTTATGTGGTTTACATATATTTCGTTCATTATAAGGGTATCGTAAAAATCCTTTGTATCATTCAACTTTACACTTCTCGTTCAAATTAAGTTGATAGTAGGACGACGTTGATACCACAGGACTTATTATTTAAGTCAATAACTACTCCATTCCATGAAGAATCTTATTGCAAATATGTCGATTCTTTTCATCTCTTGCCTACTTCACTATTTATTTCAGCTAGATAGCTCATTTTACAGGTAGGACAAGATGTCTACACTACAATATTTCATGGAGTTGGGTGAGAAGACTGGTTTAGCTGGTGCTGAACTGAGAGATTGGGCAAAACATGAGTTCGGTGAGCATCAAAAACGTGAGGAGGAAAGACAAGAAAGATTAGCAGCAGAGAAGGAAGCTAAACAACTTCAAGCTGCACGTGAGAAAGAGGAACGACAGGAATGACTAGCAGCAGAGAAAGATGCCAAACTACTGCAGATGGCTCTTGAGAGAGAACTGAAAGAAAAAGAGATGGCTTTGGAATGCCAGAGAATGGAGGCTAGAGAAAAAGAATTAACTTTGGAACGTGAAAGGATAGCAGCGGGAAAAGAGAAGTTAATTATGGAGATGCAATTGAAGGAAAAACAAATAGCCGCAGAAGCTGAGATGAAGGCGAAACAGATAGCCGCAGAAACTGAGATTAAAGAGAAACAATTGGCATTTGATAAGGAAAGGCTTGCAACAGAGACACTTTGGAAGGACAAGGAGGTTGAAGGTAACCTAAAGGTCAAGACACTTGAGATGGAACATGAAGCTGAGATTGGGCGAGAGAAAATGCTTGCTAAACAGAACGATCCAGTGAAAAAGTACAAGGTTTATTCAGGAATTTCCAACAAGGTGATTCGGTTAGTTCTTGGATAACTAATTTCGAAGTGATCGTAAAATACTACAAGGTACCAGAGAAGGACGTACCGATTCTATTTCACCGTTACCTCGCGTTAGAGCCGTTAAAAGTGATAGAACTAATTCCTGAGGACTTGCGTACAAACTATAAATATATGCACGATCGTGTTCTTTCACATTTTTCTTTGGACGAATCAGGTTTACGTACGAAATTTAAAACACTTACTCCGAAATCGAACCAAACGTTTCTTGATTTCGCTTCTGAAATGTCTTCAAGTTTTGACAAATGGTGTAAGGCTGCTGATATTGGGTCTGACTATGAGAAAGTTAGAGATCTAATAATCAGAGATAGACTTCTATCTGCCATACCAGAACCTGTCTATATTCTTAATAGAGAATAAATGTAGGAATCTAAGTGAGATGGAAGCTAAATGAGTCTTATTTTAATGCACATAGAGACGTATTTGCCAACTGTGCTCAACCTGAACTGATAATAGGAGCAAGTGCAAAATTCCAGAGAAGCAATGGTAAATTTAGAAACTTTAGTAGCAATAGCAATAGAAATAGTCCTTACAATAGAGAGGGAGACAGACCAAGGAAGGGTCACTTCACCAGATGCCAATACTGTAAGTTGTCTCATGGTAACTTAGAAATGTGTGACCGTCACCCAGGCTATACAGCTTACTTAAAAGACATTACTGCTAAGAAGAGAAGTAAGTATGACTCATTCAAGAGAAGTATAAAATGTTTCTCGTGTCCGGCGTACGGACATACAAGCAGATCTTGTCCAATGAAGAATACATGGAAAGAGGCAAGTAATGCATATGTGTTGTCTAGTAGTAGTAGTGATTCAGATGATCTAGAGGAGACACACGCAGCCATTATAGAGTCATACAATAACAGAACAGGTAAGGAAGGTCATAATATTGATGATGACCTCACATCAGCCCACAAGAGGCATATACATGAAGCGAATGCAGCATGCACTCGTCAGGGTACTCTGATGATACACCAAGCATGGGTGAATGGTTCGTCAACAAACTGTTTTAGAGACACAGGGTCTGATATTACAGGTGTTAATCACAAACTCATAAAAGAAAGTGATTATACAGGTAAAAGTATTGAGTGCAGAACATTTGGGGGTACAATAGAAATGTACAAAACTGCATGGGTTGAGATAGAATGCCCTTACTATGATGGAAAAATTTGTGCGGCAGTATTGCCAAACCCATGTGCTGGGTTGATAATTGGTAACATCGCTGATGTCAAAGATTACGTTCAAGCTATAGAACGCAAACCTGATGTGATACTCACAGAAACACAAACCCACATATCACAAGAAGAAGAAATTACACATTCATTAAAAGTTCAACCGACTGTTAATAACAACAGTGTGGCATACAAAAAGAGAACAAAAGTTAAACACAATGGTTACAAACAACAGACGACATGGGATAGTGTAACCATATTTATTACAAACATTTTGATTTGGCTTAAATTGACCTTATCTCAGGTTACATCCATAGTCACGAACACATCCTCACAAACAAAGACATATATTGATGATATTGCAAATAAAAATACAGTCATCGTTTCACTCAGAAAAATTTACGCAAAAGCCAATAACAAACAAAATTACAGTGAAAAAAATGCATTAAGCAATGCGTACTGTATTTACTTGGCTTATTTCTGCTACAAATTATTCAAATATATTTTATTGTCATTATATATACGAGTGAAGTGTAACAGTGAGGGAATTAGGTTAGGAGTAAAGAGTTAAGGAATGCTGCGCATTCCTTGACTAGGGGGAAAACCATAGTGAACGTGTGTGCACGAATGAAGAAGTGTATCTAGGAGGACACACACGTCACTTGGGGCCAGCGAGAAGACATGTCAACACCGGGCAGGGAGTCTACCATCATGTATGCTGTAGTATAACTATTCGGCCAATAAAGTATGTTTAAAACAACGCGGAGACTTGGGTCTATACGATCACGTGCTTAACCTGTCTTGTCCACACTATGACAGCAGGTTGATTTGGTGCCGTGAAAGTCTGAAACATGGGAGGTCGCGGATAGAGTACCGCTATGGAAAATTGTTGTGTCTGGGCGTCTGGAGAAGGAAGTTTGTAAATATTGAGAAACGAAACAGATGAAAGCCGCCTGTTGATAGTTATTGTATACCTGTTTAACAAGGAGTTCCATTTTCAAGGACAGCGCTCAAAAAGGTTTGATTGATAAACTTATTTTTTTGAAAGACTGATGTTATTACATATTTAATCCTATAAATTAACTGGAGAATTGACCAACGCTAATTGAAAAATTGATCAAGTAATGCCGTTCTGCATCAAAAATCAGTACAAATTATGAAGTTTAACCCGTGGGACTGTTGAAGGTGAAGTCAAGGTTATGGTGCAAGTTTCATAATTATGAAATCAAGATCTGCAATACTTTCTACAGTCACTTCACATTTAGAAGGCATTGATAAAATTTGTCTCAACTTATAAGATAAAGCACTTTAAACTGACCATGGCGAGAGTCCCACGTGAAAATAAGAGATTGGATAGCGTCAGCTTTAAATCAAATTGTTGTTGACTGGATTACGTTTGCGCTGAAATTTATATATGAAAAACCCAGATGGCTGTTGGAAACTGAGTTTTTTGTTGCTGAAGTCGTGAGCAGTTGTCGTTTGCGTGAAGGTGACCTTACTTGAAGGGAATATACAGCTAATCGAGCAAGTAAACAAGCAGTCTTGTTGCGAGCCTGGTATCGAGCATAATTTTCGTCAGGAATTAATTGGAAAGAACTGACTTCGACTTCGATTAAATTATTATGGAAAGAAATCCAGAGGCTCTTCTTTGTTCTGCTCATTTCAACGAGCTTGATTAGAGTCCTTTGTTAATGTGGTGTAGGTAATTCTGAATCAGTAGCTCATTTAAATTCTTTTATCAAAATTCAGGATTGAAACAGGAATATTCTTCGTCAGGATCTTCGATCGGAGGCTTTAGTTAAGTTAATTAGATAATATTAGAGTAATTAACAGATTATGTATTGTTGCTGAATTTGAAATTAACATTTTTTGAAATATTTGTATATTGCTTGATAATTATAGATTTTAGGATGGAATCCCAAGATTTTTCACAGGTACTGACTGGAGTTGGCGGGGCAATATCAAGGTTGGATGCAGTATTAAGACAACAAAATGTAAACAGTGATGTTGAAAGATTTAGTGGTCAAGCAAATCAGTTTAAGAAATGGATCATTTCTATTGAGAAACATGCATATTTAATAAACGCTACAGATGGGGAGAAAAAGAATTTGGCATACAGAACAAGTACAAGTCCAGTTTCTGACCATATAAGAAGAAAATTAGAAGCAGCAGGAGGTGAAACCTGGGAAGAGTTTAAAGATGATCTCGCAAGAAAATATGCTGAAATTACTGATCCACAACACGCATTCTCAGTATTGCGACAGACTAGACAAAGCAGCACAGAAAGTGTCCAGTTATATAGTGACAGGTTAATCAATTTGGCTGAAGAGTCATTTTTAGGACAGAATGTACGAGCTGAAGAGGTGGAACGGATGTTAGTAGGGATTTTTGTTGATGGGATTAGGTCAGATGGATTGAAATTTAAATTATTAAGAGAGAATCCTGCAAGATTGTCACAAGCGGTAGATATCGCTATACAAGAGGAAAGCTTTAGGAGGAGGTTTAGGTTAAGAGTAGGACGAGAGTTAGGTAGTAGTTCAGAAGATAGAATTGAAGAACCTATGGAAATAGGACAGTATAGACATGGATGGAGAGGAAGAAGAGGAGAAATACAGATGGTACAAAGAAACGAGAACGTATATAATCAAGATAGAAGAGGACAAGTGAGAAATACTGTAAGAAACATGGAAGGAAACACTAATAACTCGAATGTGGTTTGTTGGGGGTGTCATAAACGGGGGCACATTTTTCGCTTTTGTGGTAACAGAAGTGGCCCATCGAATACGCAAAATAGTAGAGGTGTTCAGTCGAGTATACAGAATAGAATTGCAAATGGCAGACCAGTAAATTGGAATTCTGGAGAAATACAGAGAAATTTTAGAAGGTCAGGATATCAGGAAAATGGGCATCCCGCTTACTGAATAGGGTCGGCAGTAGGAGGGAAGATAGTAAGATCCAAAAAGGGCATCAATATATTAAAAACCCAAAGGATGAGTATAATAGAACATTTAGAAATAAAAAACAAGACGAGGTAAAACAATTGTCATTAAATATGGTAGATCCTAGCTCATGTATAGTACAGATAGGAAAATATAAAGTTAGAACATTAGTGGATTCGGGAGCACAAGTTAGCGTGATTAAAGAAGCATTTTTATATCGAATGTTAAAAAATTGTAAAATATTTAGAATTCAGGAGAATCTTCATTCGGTAACGGGACAAAAGTTAGAAGTGCTAGGACAAACGATGATAAATTTGAAATTAGGAGGGATAAATGTCAGGCATATGTTTCATGTGGTTAAAGAATTAAATAGAAATATGATATTGGGACGAGATTTTTTATTGAAAAATGGGGTGAGACTTTTATTTGATTTGCATAAATTAAAATTCCAAGATGTTTACGTAGATCTAGAAGAAGATATGCATGTGTCGACACTAGTTAGAGTTAAAACGACCATGAATTTAAAACCACAGTCAGTTAATTTGATACAAGCAAGACTGAAGAGAAACCCGTATTATGTAGCAGGAAACATAGTCAGAATCACGGAATTGCAAAATGAAATAATTGATGAGCCAGGTTTAGAAGTTCCGGATGGAATAATAGAATTAGATAAAAGTTTAACATTTCCAGTAATGGTTATAAATAACACAGGTAGAGAAATTAAATTATACAGAGGATGTGTAATAGCCAAGCTAGAGCATAACGTTAGTGACATATTGGCAACAGATAGAGTAAATATGGCAGGTATAAGTTATTCAGAAACCTCTAGTGAAAGAATTAATAATAGACGCGGATGCAGAAGAAAAGGGAACGTAAGAATGGATGAATTGATCCATCCATATAGAAGAAATACAGCACAAATACATTCACTAGACAAAGTAACAAGAGAAAAAGAATTGTTAGCACAATTAAAAACTTCGCCAGAAAATAAGGAAGTGTTAGAAAAACTTATAAAGCAAAATCAAGATGTGTTTGCGATAAATGATTTAGAATTGGGTAAGACACAAACAGTTACGATGGAAATAGACACGGGAGATCATCCACCAATTAGTTTAAAACCATACAGAACTCCATTAAGAAATAGAGAAGTCGTAGAAAAGGCAATAGAAGATATGTTGAAAGCAGGCATAATAACAAGGTCAAAATCAGAATGGTCATCTCCGGTCGTCATAGTAGCCAAATCTGATGGTTCGAACAGGTTCTGCTGCGACTATAGGGCGTTAAATAAAATTACTAAGAATGTAGCGTACCCATTGCCGGTGATTGATGATATTTTGGGGTTACTTAATGGCTCTACATATTTCACAACGCTGGATGCAAGGGCAGGATTTTGGTGCATTCCGATGTCGAAGGACGCGCAAAGGAAAAGTGCCTTTTGTACTCATATGGGTTCTTACGAATTCTTACGTATGCCATTCGGTCTCAAAAATGCACCATCTCACTATATGTTCTTAATAAATGAAGTACTAGACGGTATGCAAAGTTTTGCCCTGGCATATATTGATGACGTATTGATTTTTACGAAAGGAGATGTAGAGAATCATTTGAAACATGTTAGACTAGTATTTGACAGATTAAGAAAGCATGAAGTTAAATTAAAGCTTAGTAAGTGCCAGTTTTTAAAGACAGAAACAAAATATTTAGGTTATATAATAAATAGGGAAGGTATTAAACCAGACCAGGAAAAGATAAAAGTTATTAAAGAGTTACCTCCTCCCACTAACGTTAAGGAAGTGCGTGCTTTTATAGGAACGTGTGCGTATTATAGACGGTTTGTACCAGCCTTTTCAAGGATAGCAATACCTATTACGAATTTAACGGGAAAATACGCTAGGTTTAAGTGGGATGATGAGTGTCAAAAAGCGTTCGAACTTTTAAAAGATAGCTTAACAGTGGTACCATTATTGACACATCCAGACTTGAATAAACAGCTAATATTATACACAGATGCTTCAGACAACGCAATAGGAGCATTTTTGGTTCAACCATATGAAGGAGAAGAATCTGGAATACCAGGGGTTAAAAATGAAAGACCAATCTATTTCTTGTCTCATAAACTCAGCAAGACTCAAAAGAAATGGCCGATTATTGAGAAAGAAGCATATGCTATACACTACGCTCTTCAAAAATTAAATTACTATTTACATAACGCCAATTTCATTATTAGAACTGACCACATGCCATTAAAGTCGATATTAGAAGCACCAATACAAAATAGGAAAATACAAACCTGGGCATTGAATTTACAAGGGTACAATGCTAGGGTTGAATATGTGTCAGGGAAACATAATACGTGCGCCGATCTTTTGTCTAGAATCCCGTACCCACAGTCATCAGGAAACACGGAAGATGAAATTGAACCAGACATAGACGATCGAAACTGGCAAGTAAATATATTAGATTCTGCCATAATAAATAGGGAAGAATTTGAGAGTTTACCATCGGATCAAGAGTCTGAACCTAAAACAGAAGACCCACATTTAGAACAGTTTGATATGAAAACAGAACAAGAACTAGATCCAAAAATAGTACAGATAAAAAGAAAACTGAAAGAAACAGGGGAAAATAGTTTTAAAAGAAAGTTTGTAGAGTTACAAGAAGACAATCAATTATATTATATCAGTGAAAAAGGTGAAGGAGTAAGAAAATATATTCCGAAACATTTAGAACAAGAAGTCTTAAAGGCATATCACGATAATAATGGTCATTTTGGACGAGATAAGTTAGTGAAGGCTATTAGCAGTAAATATTACTGGCCGAATTTATTCAAAAGTGTATATGAATATGTTGAAGCGTGTGAAAAGTGTAGGTTAAGAAACATGAAGATAATCAAATGTCCTTTACAAGATACCGATATTCCTCAATTTCCAATGCAGAAAGTAAGTTTGGATATTTCAGGTCCTCATCCAAAAACATTATCGGGAAATGTATACCTACTACATATAGTTGATTCATATAGTCTCTGGCCAGAAGTTTATCCAATTCCAGACAAGAGTGCCGATTCAGTTATAAATATGCTTTTACAAGAATTTATACCAAGGTTTGGGTGTCCACAAATAATACTTACAGATAATGGGAAAGAATTTGTAAATAAAAAGTTTGAGAAATTGCTAAAAGATTGGAATATAAAACACATTAGGACTTCATATTACAGACCAACTTCTAATGCTAAAAATGAGAGACAACACAGAACACTATACAATATTCTAGCGAAAAATGTAGAAGAACACGATATGGATTGGGATCTTTATTTGGGGATAGCATTAGCGGCGATACGTACACACGAAAATGAAGGAACAGGTTTCTCACCATTTTACTTAGTACATGGAAGAGAACCAATATTGCCAATTGATAATTTATTAAAGCCTAGGAGAAAATATCTGGGGGAAGATTTTCAAGAAACAAGGTTGCAAGAGATGCATAAAGCACATGTACGTTTAAGAAATAATATAATGAAGGCTAGAGAAAGACAGAAGAAATACGCAAATAAAAATGCACACTTACAAGAGTTTAACGTAGGTGATAGAGTATATTATAAAAAACATAGAAAAAACTCTAAGTTTGATGCTCATTGGGTCCCGGGATACTATATTCTAGAAAAAAAAGGTCCAGTGTCATATACTATTAAGAATCAAATTTCAGGGCATGTTGCACGTTCACATGTAGAACACTTAAGGCGGGATAATGAAGAAAGGAATGCAGAGAATAATAATAATAATTATTGTTCCGAAGAAATATTGTCAGGTGGACAGTTTGTCAGACAAACGGTATATCCAATGCCTATAGAGAATGGAAAACAAGTAACAACAGCTGAACAAGAAGAAACGGTACCAAAAACAGTCATGACAGAGGAAAATAACATGTATGACGATTATATTAGTGAAGAGTCGGTCAGGGAAAATATCGAACCTCCATTTATGAATACAAGACAGGCAGTAAAAAGAAAGTTGGATAGACAGAAAGAAAAAGAAATTAAGAGGCAAAGGAAACTTAGAGTGAGCTCTTCAAGTGGTGAAGATATGCCAGTATTTGAAAATTTGTTGAGACGGCAAGACAGGAAAATTAGATTGGATTTAGAAAGGAAGAAATTAGCGGTTGCTAGTAATGGATATACAGACGGGGAAGAAGAAATGGATGAAAAGTCAGAAACTGATGAAGAAGCTGATATGAAAGAAGATAGCTCTCCTCGGGAGGATAGCGACATTGATGTAGATATTGCAATTATAGAAAAAAATTTGAAGTTATTAAGAAAATGGAGAAGAGATAGATAAATAGCTTGGTAGAATATTCTGCAGATGGCAGATAGAAGAAGAAGTTAGACATGATATTTTTGTGTTTACAAAGAAGGTACTTGGTGGAGTTTTTTTTTCTAAAACGGAAAATTATTATTGGGTACTCATAATATGGTCTTGAAATTCATAATGTATGTGTAAATTGATTAATGTGTGGGGATAAATATGATGAGGGGATTGATATGGTTTGCTCAATTGTTGGGACTACAATTGTGTTTTATGAAATGTGAAAAATAAGTTAACTTAGATGGTTATTTTTACAATATTTTGGTTTTATTGAGTGTGTTTAAAATGATTATTACTTGAAGTTCAGTTAGAAGATGAGTTAAAGTGGTGGTTAGTGAAGTGACTCAATATGTAGTAATGGAGGGGTATGTTGTTATTACATGTGGGGTATGCAATGTATAGACAAGGTTTATAATAGGAGCTGGGTTGAACAGCGTTTAATGGGAGAATATGGGGGGAATGCCAGGTTGAGTTTTGGCATTTAAATAACTGGATATTGGAAGAAGAAGACTGTACTTAACAGTATAATAATAGTTAGGAGGTTTTTTTTTGTTGAAGGAATGGTAAACGGGAAATTGATGACCTGAATAGTACAAAGGCTGGCAGTTTTGGATTAACATATTTTTTTTTGATAATAACAATTATTATTGACGGAAACTGAAGATAAATTTGGAAACTTTATTTTTTGATAAAGTTTTGAGAATGTATGGGAAGAGAAAGGTGATTACTTCTTACTTTTTCCTTACTTTTTCTTTCTTATTTTTTTTTTGGTGCGCACCAACCCAAATCTAATCTAACTATGTTTTTTCTGTCTATCCTAGAATCCTGAGAGTGTGAGAATGTGAATAAGGGGGAAATAAAGGATAAGGGAATATCTTCAGTTTTGTCAATCATAATTTGGATGGACATTTTAAAGTAAAAGCGGTTCGCTTATGGAGACTTTTGTATTGTGGGGAATTTTATGGAGAGTTTTGTAGAGAGTTTCGATATTATTGTCTCTGGTTAGCAATTGGCTATGAGGAGATACGAGAATTGAGTTAGGAAATATATGGAATTGTTGTTATTGTAGTATAGAGATGTAAAGTTAACTAATTAAAAGTTGGGGTTGAGATTTTTTCAAGGAAAAATTCTCTTTGAAGAAGGGGAGGCATTGTAACAGTGAGGGAATTAGGTTAGGAGTAAAGAGTTAAGGAATGCTGCGCATTCCTTGACTAGGGGGAAAACCATAGTGAACGTGTGTGCACGAATGAAGAAGTGTATCTAGGAGGACACACACGTCACTTGGGGCCAGCGAGAAGACATGTCAACACCGGGCAGGGAGTCTACCATCATGTATGCTGTAGTATAACTATTCGGCCAATAAAGTATGTTTAAAACAACGCGGAGACTTGGGTCTATACGATCACGTGCTTAACCTGTCTTGTCCACACTATGACAGAAGGTTATGACAGTGTTCAATTTAACACAGTTGAAAAATACAAATATTAACATACATACAGTACAGAAACTACATAAGTATGAAAGAAAGAAAGAGAGGAAAAAAGGGAATAAAACAAAGAATAAAAGAAAACAATAAAGAAAAATAAAAAGGGATGAAAGTGTTAGGTTCATATTAACACAGAATACATTACAGACACATTAGGGTCTTAGGTCTTATTACATAGTTATTATATACTTTTCAGAGGTGTTCATACTATCTAATATCTCTACACTCAGTTGGGTAATATTTCAGTTCTCTATTCGTCGGATAATGGTGCTTAACTATATCTTTATTAGAAAACTTAATAAATTATTTGGTTTAAATATTTATTCTTGTTGAATATTATATTCCTGAATTAATTTTTTTTTAGAGGTCTTGAATCTTTAATAAGTAGGATTCTTCACAACTCTATGTCTGCAAGATTTTAATCATTCAAGCATATTTTATGAGACATTCTCAGTCGATTATAATTAATAGAGGAACAGATCTATGTTATAAGTTCTTTAATTATATATTTAATGTTCTGTTCTTTCATAAGTTGTTAGAAAATTTAATAAATATAAATTCAAAATGCACCTTATTGAATAACAATTTTACATTAATTGACAAAATATATAATGTAATATAATTACAAAGATGTGATTTAGTTAGATATGGATACACATGGTGGTAATTTTTCCATATTGACAGAGTGTATGAATGAATAACTACGCCATGTGATCGATCAGTTGTTCAAACAGTAACAATTCGGACATGGAGTCGAGAGCACAAGTATTGTATTCATAACTGTGACAGTGAACATTGAAAAGTGAACATATTTTAATTTAAACGTTATGATTCTGTGGTTAAATAACAAATGTTAGTTAATTAAGTATTAATTAATTGAAATATTATAGTATTGTTATATGGTTAATTAATCATTGTTCGGAAAAGTATTTGATTATAAGGTTGTCATTAGAATGAATCTCTAGTTGAATTAATTGTATTGCATGTCATTATCACATTAAGATCCATAAAAATCAGTCATCGCTCTCAACATATCCACAAAAGTGAAAATATCTCTGAAGGTTCTCGTGGAGCACATATGTCACCCTACCCACAGATGGAAAAATTGTAAGAAGGAAAATATATGGAGTATACAAGAATAACAGCAGCGATAATCAACAATGAGGATGATCTACTTGGAAACCTCATTATTACTCTCGTCCGAAACTCATGGTAGTACCTAGAGCTAGGACACACATGTCTATTATGACAAGGTAGGGACTAATATGTTTATTAGTTGGTCTGATTTCCCATGATCAGCCACACGACGTCCAACATGGGGTTTGGACAGGTGGGCGTGCCCGTCGTATAACTTTATTTTTTTTAGGGTGGGTTAAGGGGAAAACCAAGTATTAGTCTGTTGTTATTATAGTTGTAGTTAGTTGTGATTATAAAATATAGTTATACACATATATTTGAAAGAGGAAAAGAAATGTTAAACATTTTTTTATTTGGGAGGGGGAATTATGCCATACGGCGGTACGCACCACCACGAAAAATATAAAGTGGAAAACTGGAATTTCCCACTCGGACACTAAAGTGGACGTCAACAAAGGAATCCAAGGACAATGTGGACAACGTCATTGGACGGCAACGGGAGACGCTGTGATTGTGCTTTCGAACAAGGACGTGTTTTCGGAGGATCTGTGTGAGGTGACCTCTGGACGCGATGATATGAGAGTGAGGCAGCTCTGAGTCAGGAGAGGGATTCGATGATGATGATCCAGCAGTGAAGTAACCGGGCGCTAAAACCTAGATCGGAATTACAGCCTGAATTGAGAATTGGTGGATCATGGCTTCAAGCAGAGCGTGGTAGACTGGGTGCTCATCGGTGGATTGGCAGAGTAGGTGCCGATCCCGTCTATAGGGATCAACCTACAGGTCTGCGAGAGTTTTATGTCCTTGTGTCTGCTACAGAATAAACTTCTGGTAGCGCTTTGATATCTTGAATTTTGCCATTGATTGTCACTGTTATTCAAGGTAAGGACGCAAGTTTAATTCCTCGTCCTTCGTTGCTGTTTTGCATTTTTATGAGTTGATACCTCGACTGTTGCCGGTGTAGGCGCATCGAGGCACGGGGGCTTGCAGGGGTTCTAGCAGAGTTTCAAAACTGAGAATGAAGACCAAGAGAACTTTTAATCAGATAGCGGTGGGAACAATTAGTAGTGTGGCTCTTCACTGGCTGTTGAATGAGGAGACGGGGTGCGTATGGGAATGTCCTGAGTGCAGTGATGTCGGCTCTTAGCTCAACTCTACTCAACTTTGTTCATTACTGTGATGGTTACTTCCCATTTTAATTGCTCAGTAAACGCTGTTTATTATTCAAAGATATTTCCCATCTTTATTAATATCTAACATTTGGATCATTTCATCACTTTATCAAATGCCTTGGTGTCAAGGTTTGACTTACATTTTCACGAGCGTATTGATAGTATCTTGAGCTGCTGTTTATAATGATTAACTTCAATATGTACAACGTCTAACACCACTTAAGAACTCTAAATACAACAGGATAATGGTTCTTCCAAATACAATATTTATGTTCTCATAATTTGCATTACATGCTTACAACATTTCATGTGATCACAATGTCATACTATCAATCACGACTACACTATACTACATTGATATAAAGCTATAAAACATCGGCAGCGATCTAAACATTGGCCATCACCAACTACAAGTCTGAGATGTGTTTTCCCTACCATGGTCTCAGCTCTAGTGTCGTGTTTTCAAATGACCTTTCTCTCTCTGACTCAGTCCAAAGCATGCTCCTCACGCAAGGCGATACACACGCCCAACAGTGACAAGAGTGTGACAAAAGCTTTCAATCCCAGTCATGACACTTTGTATAATAATTTATAAAGCACATGTATATGCCTTTCTGTAACGTGGGTTATGAGGTTAGGTGTCGCTTAAAAAAGACTTTCTAAGCTCATGGTCTTTTCATTAGAGCTATAAATATAGATTTCAGAATATCACTAGATATGTATCCACTGTTGTAAATATCATTCAACATTTTAGTTAATATGTCTGCTCCAAATTCTCCCAGTATTTCAAATTCTTCTATAATGATTCCACTTGGCCCAGCTGTTTTCCCTTTCTCCATATGTTTGATACCACAAGTGACTTTATCTTTTAGTAAAGGTGGACCTTCTAAATTACTTTCCTCTGTTAATTCAGCTCTTTCTCCATCATATAACTCTCTTATGTATTCATTCCATCTCTTTATTATAGAACTTTCTTCCATTAATATTTTTCCTGATTTTGATTTCAAACATCCTGTGTTTACTCAGTTTTCTTCTTGTCAAAGCCTCATGTTCTGAACCTCTTTTCCCTTCTCTTAAATCTTACTGTTATCTGTCCACACATTGGGACGTGATCACTATTACCGCCAGGTATTGTCTTTATTTATTTATTCAGGCATTTCTAAACCTCTTAATGATCAGTATGCAGTCAATCAGCTTGGATGTGTTTTTATCAGTTCTTTTCCCTGTGTACAATTGACTCTTAACATGGTCAAATAATTTGTTTCCAACCAACAAATTATTTAGTTTTGCCCATTTTATGAGTTTTTCACCATTTTCATTTGTTAAATCCTAAACAATAATGACCCACTCGATCTTTTGTATGATCTGATTTTATCAAATAACCATTAACTGATTTAACGATTTCCTCATCAAACATTAGTCCTACTCCTTTTCCATATGTATTATTATTATCTCTGAAACAAATTATTGTGTGTGTTATTACTTTACCAGATCTCCTCCATCTCATCTCACTCATTTTTTTTTTTTTGCATTTCTATCCTGTTTCCAGATATTGCGGTCAACACCAACATCTTTCAGCTGTATGTTGATTCCTAGGCTACATTATGCTCATCAGCACGCCACAACTTTCTGAGTGACTGGCTCCTTACTCTCGTAGGTCACTGGCATAACTCAAACCCCTTCAGATTCTCGTGCGCTCACGTCAACCACGAGAGTATTCGGGATTATGGAGAAAGCTGCTAACCCCTCAGCCAGGGAATCTCACTCATGCCTAGGATAATCATCTTCATATTTTTCATTTAATTTACAACATTATGTGACTTTCCAATGTCAACTATGTCCTGACATTCCACCTTCCTATTTTAATCTTGTTTTGGGAAGATAATTTGGTAGTTTCCATTTGCCTTCCATATTCACCCGGGGGTCTTTTACTTTTGCCTTTGACAACAATTTCCGATTGTCAGGACAAGATAGTGCCCTGCTTGGCTTAACAGCAGAGTAGTGCACTGATCCCAGTGGATACTTGGCCACACCTATGACCTTATTTTTCCCAGTGTCTGAGTAGATTTATATTGTACTATTGTGTTGATTTTGATGATATAAGGCTTTGACAATTCAGAAAGCAATGGAAAACTCTGAAATGTAGAATTATCTAGTAAATCACAAACAGCTAATAAATGCTGGGGTTGACTGCAACATCCTGTAAAGGATATTCAACTAACTGTTACGTTATATTGTACTTAATCTTACCTTGAACTACACAGACTTCAGGTTGTTCTAGCTTCACACTTGATGGTAGTTTATTCTCCATCTTATGTCTGCAGTAAGTCTGAAAGTATTTTAAGTTATATTTGTAAACATATTTTGCAAACAAAAACTATATAAATTAATTTGATATGTTGTTTTTCAAGATGATTAATGATACACAATGTCTAATGACTACTTCAAGACATGATTTCTGATATGTTATTACTCAAGCCCCATTTAAGAATTTGAGTTTGGGAATCAATCACAGTGTAATGAAATTAATTTATCATTACAAAAACAACATAGTTTGGGAATCTATCACATCGTAATGATATTAATTTATCATTACAAAAACAATTTAACAATATAGTTTGGGAATCTATCAAATCGTACTGATATTAGTTTATCATTACAAAAACAACATAACAATATAGTTTGGGAATCTATCACATCGTACTGATATTAGTTTATCATTACAAAAACAACATAACAATATAGTTTGGGAATCTATCACATCGTAATGATATTAGTTTATCATTACAAAAACAACATAACAACATAGTTTGGGAATCTATCACATCGTAATGATATTAGTTTATCATTACAAAAACAACATAGTTTGGGAATCTATCACATCGTACTGATATTAGTTTATCATTACAAAAACAACTTAACAACATAGTTTGGGAATCTATCACATCGTAATGATATTAGTTTATCATTACAAAAACAACATAACAACATAGTTTGGGAATCTATCACATCATAATGATATTAGTTTATCATTACAAAAACAACATAACAACATAGTTTGGGAATCACATCGTAATGATATTAGTTTATCATTACAAAAATAACATAACAATATAGTTTGGGAATCTATCACATCGTAATGATATTAGTTTATCATTACAAAAACAACAATATAGTTTGGGAATCTATCACATCGTACTGATATTAGTTTATCATTACAAAAACAACATAACAATACATGGCAGCTTTGTGGAAAATTATTATTACTTGGGTCACACATTATACACGTATTGAAGTTGATGCAATACTTATCGCAGCAGCCATTCTTTTTTGTATCCTTTCAACCCCTTCCATACATCCAATATTCATTGGCACCTTGCCGTCTTGACAGACGATAGTTTGTGATTTAAAAAGGCATAATAACTTTTACCTATGGTGGTAACGCATGTGACTGATAAGGCCAATTTGCGCTGTAAATGTCCGTTCACAGTGGGTGCACGTGAACACGTGGTCATTTCCACCATCATGCACCATCTTACGTCTCAAACGCTCGGTGTGTGACTTATCTGCAAGAATTTTCTCCTTTGTCTTTATTCCATTTCTGATGTTTGCCTTCCATGCAACACGTTCAGCAGCGACTTGCTCCCAATGTGCATTATCAATGCCTGTATCAATCATGTCCCTCTTACACACATCTTTGTATCGTAGTAGAGGCCGATCCTGAGATCTCTTCTTCTTCTTCTTCTTCAGCTTTCCGAGCCATTGAGGTTCTTTGCTGCAAATACAATCCGTCTCCATTCGTCTCTCTGGTTGACCTTCTCTTGCCAGTCGTTGATTCCAAGTGCTTGTAGGTCTGTACATGTATTATCTCTCCACCGTCTTCTTGGTCTACCTCGGGGTCTACGGTCATTTATTTCCTGAGTGTAAGCGAGTTTTGTTTCCCTATTATCTTCCATTCTTTCTATATGCCCCAGCCATTGTAGTCTATTAGCCTTCATGATACCAGGGATTAGCGGGGACTTAAACAGATCATAAATGTCTTTGTTATTTCTTCTTTTCCACTCTCCACTTTGTGTATCCCTAATGGGTCCAAAGATGTGTCTTAAAATTTTGTTCTCAAAGGTTTGTAACAAGGCTTCGTCTCCTTTCGTTGTACTCCAGGTTTCAGAGCCATACAGCACAACTGGTCTGATCAGTGTTTTGTATATTGTGATTTTGGTGTTACGAGATAGCGTCTTTGATTTTAGTAGATGTTGTAGTGCATAGTATATCTTATTTCCAGAGTTCATTCTAGTTTGTATTTCTTCCCTTATGATGTTGGAGCAGTTTAAGATTGTACCTATGTATTTGTATGTTTCCGTTATTTTAATGGTCATATTATCTATTTGTATGTGGCCAAAGTTTTTAGCCATTCCGTCTCTTGAAATTACCATATATTCTGTCTTATCTTGGTTGATAACCAGCCCCATCTGTTGGGCTTTTTCCTTTAAGTGAGTCAATATTTCCAATGTCTTTTGTTCACTTTGCCCTATAATATCTATATCATCTGCATAACCAAGCAGCTTGCATGTTCCTCCAATATCACATTCCTCCTTTATCTTCCTTACAACTTTCTCTAGAGCCAGATTGAAGAGTAGCGGCGATAGTACATAACCCTGTTTCAAGCCAGATGTTATTTGGAAGGGGTCTGATTTCCTGCCTTTATATGTTACTATATTATAAGTATCTTCCATGCATAGTCTGGTCATGTTGATTAACTTCCTTGGTATTCCAAATTCCTGCATAGCATTCCATAGACTATTCCTATGGACACTATCATAAGCCTTTTTAAAATCCACAAAAATGTTATGGAGATCTCTTTTATAATCCCAATGTTTCTCGGCTATTTGTCGTAAGATAAATATCTGATCTATTGTTGATCTGTTTTGTCTAAAACCCGCCTGGGAGTCACCTAATATGTCTTCTGAATATGGTTTTAGTCTATTTAGTAATACTGTGGATAGTATTTTATAGCTTGTGGACAGTAGTGATATTCCTCTATAATTTCCACATTGGAACTTGTCTCCTTTCTTAAAGATAGGTATCAATAATGACTCTTTCCAGTCATGGGGTAATTCTTCTGTCCTCCAGATTTTTATTATTAGTTTGTATAGCTTTAGATGTAATGTATGGCCACCTGCCTTTATAAATTCAGCAGCAATTCCATCAGTCCCAGTTGCCTTATTGTTTTTAAGTCGTGTGATTACGATTGCGGTCATCCGGCCAGTATGGTCACTGCCATAGAGGAAAGCAACGGCAAACTACCTCTTTGAAATTGCCTAGTTTATTATGATTCGCTTAAAGACTGATCATCGCAAGACAAGGACAGAGACATTAAAATTAGGAACATGGAACGTTAGGACGTTAAACAACGACGGAAAATTAGAGAACATAACACAAGAAATTCAAAGAGAAAAAATTAATATATTAGGTATGTGCGAAACGAGATGGACAGGAGCAGGCATCAAGATACATAAAGATTTTAAGATTATTTATTCTGGAGGTGAGGATCGACATAGGGGAGTGGCAATAATTTTGGACCGGAAAACATCGTCGTCTGTTCAGGGATATTGGGCCGTGTCGGACAGAGTTCTACTAGTTAAATTGAGTGGCAGACCTTTTAACATAAATGTTATTCAAGTATATGCCTCAACAGGAGAGTCCAGTGAAGATAGTGTAGAGGAATTTTATAATGACATAGAGTCTGCCTTAAAGAAATGTAAATATTCAGAAATAAACATCATAATAGGGGACTTCAATGCAAAAGTAGGAAATCAAGGGGATAGATACACAGTAGGAAACTATGGTTTAGGAGAGAGAAATGAAAGAGGATACAGACTAGTAGAGTGGGCAAAAGAACAGGAAATGATTGTAGGAAACACCTGGTTCAAGCAACACCCTAGAAGATTATGGACCTGGAGGAGTCCTGATAGCAGGATTAGAAACCAGATTGACTACATTCTCATTAGCAGAAGATTTAGAAACGCGCTAACAGTAGCAAAAACAGTTCCCAGTGCTGATTGTTATAGTGACCACAGATTACTCACAGGAACATTGAGGATAAAGTTGAAGAAAGTCAAGTATACAACAGGGAAATCTAAATATGATTTGTGTATGTTGAGTAATGACAAGGAAATACAAAACAAATTCAACATAGAAGTACAGAACAGATTTGAAATATTGTCTGATCTAGAGATCCTATTCCAGGATGTGGATGATCAATGGGAAATGTTAAAGAATTCAATCAATGTGGCTGCAGAAACAACTATTCCAAAATTAAAGAAGGTGGGTCGTAAGAAATGGATGACTGAGGAAATTTTACACTTAATGGAAACAAGAAGACTCAACAAAAATAATCCTGCCAAATATGAAGAAATTCACAGACAAGTCAGAATATTATGTAGGAAGGCAAAAGAATCATGGCTTGAGGAAAAGTGCTTAGAAATTGAAAAACAACACAACAGTCAAAATACCAAATTAGTGCACAAAAGAATTCAGGAACTTACTAATAAAAGAACAAGTACATCAACAGGCTGTCTAAAAACTAAAGATGGCAAAGTCATAATAGAAAAAGATCAGATTCTACATGTATGGACAGATTATGTGAAAGACCTGTATAATGATAACAGAGAGGAACAGTATGCTATTAGATTTAATAATGAAGGACCAGCAATTTTAAAGATGGAGGTTCAAAATGTTCTTAAGCATATGAAAGCTGGCAAGGCCCCCGGTGCAGATAACATCACAACAGAAATGATTAAAGCTCTAGAAGAATTTGGACTAGAGCAAGTCACTAGACTGCTGAACACATTATATGATACTGGAGATATACCTTCTGAATTATGTAATTCTGTATTTATTGCAATCCCAAAGAAATCAGGAGCCTTAGAATGTGATCAACATAGAACAATTAGTATAATGAGTCACATCACAAAGATTTTGTTACGAATTATCATGCAAAGAGCGAGGAAGAAAATACAACCTGAAATAGGGGAAGAACAATGTGGTTTTGTAGAAGGAAAGGGTACAGTAAATGCTGTGTATATGCTGCGAACAGTTATTGAACGTGCTTTAGAAGTAAACAAGGATATACATCTTTGCTTTATTGACTACACAAAGGCTTTTGATAGAGTTAGACATGTCAACATTGTGGATATGCTTGCAGATCTACAAATTGATGGGAAAGACATTAGACTTATAAAAAACATATATTGGAAACAACAAGCTGCCATAAGGATTGATAATGAAGTAGGACAATACCAACCTATTAAGAGAGGTGTTAGGCAGGGATGTGTAATGTCTCCAGATCTTTTTTCCCTATACAGTGAAAATATTTTCAGAAATGTAGAAGACCTAAATGGAATCAGCATTGGAGGACGAAACATAAATAACATTAGATATGCAGATGATACAGTATTGATTGCAGACAATGCACAGGATCTGCAACAATTAGTAGACGCTGTGGTTGTCCACAGTGAGCAGCTGGGGTTGGAATTAAATTGTAGGAAGACACAGGTTATGGTCGTCACTAGGAAGAACGAAGTACCACAATGTAATATACAAGTAAATGGGAATATTCTTCAACAAGTGAATCGGTTCAATTATCTCGGAACAGTCATAACATCTGATGGCAGATGCCTTGAAGAGATTAGAACAAGAATCGCCATTGCGAAAGTAGCCTTTAGCAAGAAGAAAAACATTCTGCCCAATAAAATGATGTCAATTGAAACGAGGAAAAGAGTGTTGAGGGGATACATAGAGCCTGTTCTTTTGTATGGATGTGAAACTTGGACAATGTGCAGTCAAGCAGAAAAACATCTGATGGCTGCAGAAATGTGGTTTCTGAGGAAAATGCAAAGAATATCATGGACAGACAGAAAAACCAATGACCAAGTACTACAGGAGACAAATGAAAATCGTAGATTGATTAGAGAAATTAGACGTAGACAGTCAAAATTTTTTGGACATGTTATGAGAAGAAATGGACTGGAGAACTTAGTGACAGCTGGCAAGATCGAAGGGAACAGACCAAGAGGAAGACCGAGAGGAAAGTACCTGGATGGCTTGGCCACATGGCATGGACGAGACAGGAACACTGAGCTGATCCACGACTCTGGTGATCGAGTGAAATGGCGAATCATGACCGCCCACGCTTTCCGGCATGGCACATGATTGATTGATTGATTGATTACATATAGGATTTCTTCAAATGTAGGTTCTTCAATTTGTGGTTCGCATGTTAGAACCTCTTCCTGTGGGAAAATGTTACTTGGAGCTTCACAATTTAGTAATTCAATAAAATATTCTTTCCATGTGTTGCACATTTCCTCATTGGTATTTATCATATTCCCATTTTTGTCTTATTAAACCATATGTGTGTTGTTGGTGCCCTCGTTCATTGACTTCAGTTCTTTAAACAATTTTCTGGATTCATTTTTCTGGTGATTAGTTTCCATATCTTTGATTATAATACTCATATATTCTCGCTTCTGCCGTCTGAATATTTTTGTACCCTCTTTACATTCATTTCTATAATGCTCTTCCTTTTGGATGTTATTGATGTCATTTAACCATACGTGTCTGGCATTCTTCTTCCTAATGACTGCTTCTTCACATTTTTGATTGAACCATCTGTCCTTTCTATGCGTGGTTAACACACCGAGACATTCTTCTGCGGTAGATTGAATTGTATTCTTGATGTTCAACCAAGTTTGGTCAACGCTTTCCTCCGAAGGGTTTTGCAGAGTTTCAAGTTTACATTTTATTTCATCTGTAAATTTCTCTTTGACTGTAATGTCTTGTAGTTTTTCTCTGTTATATGTTGGGTGTAATCTTTGTAATTTAGTATAGAAAGCTCTCTTAAGTTTTATTTTAAATTTTGCCCCAATGAGGAAGTGGTCACTGTGGCACTCAGCTCCTCTATAACTTCTGACTTGCTGTATGTTTGATGCATTTCTGTTGTTAATTAAAATGTGATCTATTTGATTATAGGTTCTCTTATCACATGATTTCCAAGTTTGTTTGTGTATATCCTTTCTTTGTAGTCTGGTACTGCTAATCTGCAGTCCTTTGGCTTCTGCCAGGTTGATGACTCTCCATCCATTATCATTTGAAGTTGTATGTAGGCTTTCCATACCGGCCACTTTTTATTAGTTTGCTCTCTACCTATTTTTGCATTGAAGTCTCCCAGCACAATCAGGATGTCCTGTTTGGGGGTTTCTTCTATGACATCTTCCAGATCATTATAAAAGTCTTCTTTAATATCATCTTCTTTCTCTTCAGTAGGTGCATGTACATTAATCATTGTTATATTTTTCCATTTACCTTTTATTCGTAATTTACTAATCCTGTCATTAAAAGCTTTAAAGTTTAAAATGTTCCCCCATAACTCTTTTTTGATGACAAATCCTGTTCCTAATTCATGTTTATTTTGGGTGTTTCCTCCATATATTATAATCATTCCATTTTGCTCTAAAGTACCCTCTCCTGGCCACCTTATTTCTTGAATTGCTGTTATATCCATGTGATATTCAACCAGCTCCCGGGATAGTTCTTCGGCTGCCCCAGCTTGATATAGTGTCCGTACATTCCATGTTCCAAATCTCAAAAGTCCTTTAACGTTCCAAGGTCATTGTCCAGATAAGTCAGTCCGATATCGAGGCTCATGTATTTGTTTCGTAACAAAGAAAGGTTTTTACAAAGGTGGGGATGTTAACCCCACGCTTCAACCCCCAACCTGGAGGACCAGGGTGTTTCTCTTTGTCTGTTCTCTACCCTTTGACCTATCCGGCTTGGGAGGCCCTGCTGGTAGCTACGTTACCGCCGGCATAGTTCCCAATGTGCATTATCAATGCCTGTATCAATCATATCCCGCTTACACACATCTTTGTATCGTAGTAGAGGCCGACCCTGAGATCTCTTACCCATCTGTAATTCACCAAAAAAGATGTCCTTTGGTATTCTACCATCATCCATCCTCCTAAGATGTCCTATCCATCTAAGTCTACGAAGACTGAGCATGGAATAAACTGTCACACAACCTGATCTTTCCAATACTTCAGTATTTGTGATTTTGTCTTGAAACTTAATACCAAGAATTCTTCGCAGACACCGCATATAAAAGCTGTTTAAATGTT
This sequence comes from Cepaea hortensis, assembly GCA_963921405.1. Lineage (NCBI taxonomy): Eukaryota > Metazoa > Mollusca > Gastropoda > Stylommatophora > Helicidae > Cepaea > Cepaea hortensis. The sequence goes on along the minus strand of OY992876.1, from coordinate 489,828,940 downwards.
TCTCTTGGTGTGAGTAAGTTGTCCAGGTTTCACTGCCATAAAGAAGAGTACTAAGGACACAGGCTTGATAGACAAGGACTTTTGTTTTTGCAGTAAGCTTCCTGTTCTCCCAGACTCTTTTTGTTAACCTGTTCATTGTTGTTGCTGCCTTACCAATCCGGATGTTGATTTCCTGATCTAGGGATAATTTGCTATTTACCACTGATCCTAGATATGTAAAATGGTCTACCATCTCTAGTTCGGCATCGTCAATAAAGATTGATGGTACCCCATGTGCACCTTGTGACATAATCTGTGTCTTCTTTTTGCTAATTGTTAAACCAAATTCAGAACAAGCATTGGAGAATGCAGATAGTAGACATTGCAATTCTTCCTCAGAGTGGGTCGTAACTGCAGCATCATCTGCAAAAAGCAACTCTCTGTTCAGTACCCTCCTAATTTTGGTCTTGGCCTTCAATCTTTGAGCATTGTAAAGGCCGCCATCTGAGCGTGAGTGAATGTATATACCACCATCCTGATCACGAAAGGCATATTTCAGTAGAAGTGAAAAGTATATTCCAAAGAGGGTGGGAGCTAGTACACAACCTTGCTTAACTCCACTCTTGATTTCAAATTCTTCAGAAGTTGCACCATCAAACTTGATTATACCCTTCATGCCTGTGTGGAACGATTCCACAATGGACAGAAGAGTTGGTGGGCAGCCAATCTTCTTTAGTGCCTTGAATAGACCCTCACGACTGACCAAATCAAATGCCTTTGTGAGGTCGATGAAGGCAATAAACAGTGGTTGATTCTGTTCACGGCATTTTTCTTGCATTTGTCGCAATGAGAATATCATATCAATGGTAGATCGGTTCTGTCGAAAGCCACACTGTGATTCGGGGTAGACTTGATCTCCTAGGACTTGAAGTCTGCGCAGAACAATTCTGGCAAATACTTTTCCAACAATACACAGAAGTGAGATACGACTATAGTTGTTGCAGTCTCTCCGATCACCCTTGTTCTTGTAGTGTTATGATGCTTGAATCTTTGAAATCCTGTGGGACTTGTCCTTCTCGCCAGTATAGCTCTATTAGCTGGTGGATCTGTAGAGTGAGTGTGTCTTGCCCACTCATTATAACCTCCTTACCTGGAGCCTTGCAAGATGCAATGTCATTTATAGCACACTGAACTTCTGTTATGGTGGGAAGTGTGTCCAGGTGGTCTAGAGTTGGTAGAGCCTCTATGGCGTTGAGGGCATCATCCGCTAGTTTGGTCTCACTTGAGTAAAGCTCCATATAGTGCTCTACCCATCTGTCCATCTGCTGTTTCTTGTCAGTGATGATTTCTCCAGTCAAGGTTTTTGTAGCAGAATGTATATCATATCAGTATTAGCTTTAGGGGTGCAAGACTACAGCACGCTTGAGCATCGATATAGAACAGTAAGAAAGATGCTCAAGTCGTGACGTAGCTTGTTGTTGAGTAGTTACCACCTAGAACGAGAGAAGGGAAGACAACATCGCATTTGATTGTATTGAGATTTTGTATCAACCATCGCAAATAAAGCCTGTTCTACAATAATCTAACTGAACTTGTTGATCCTCTGTATACACGAATTGTTACATTTTCAATGGTGCACTTCTTTTGATCACTGGACCACAGGCTTTCTTTATTCCTTCATACATGCTTCTTATGTTTCCCTTATCACTTGCGATTTGAATGGACTCACATAACTTTATCCAATAATCATTTGCACACTGCCTGGCAGCCTTTTGCACATCCTTCCTAGCTTGCCTTAGTTCACTCAGAGTGTTACGCATTGGTCTTTCCTTGTTTCTTAAGAGAGCTTTCTTCTTCTTATCAATCAAGGGCTGCAGATTCTCGCTGTTTGCCGCAAACCAGTCCTGCCTCTTATGATCCACAGTGCTGTAAAACCCCACAGCAGTTTTATAAAGAGTTTCTTTAATTTGACCCCACTTTTAATTTACTGTACAATTTTCTGGTGTATCAGTGAAAGCGTCTTCAAGTTGCTGTTGAAACTGAAAGCACTTTTCAGGATCATGAGTGTTAATAATGTTAGTCTTGGGGCTAGATTTGTGTTTAGCTGTGTAGATTCTCTTTGGTCTCAGTCTAACCCTTGCAACAACCAAAGAATGATCCGTATCACAGTCAGCACTGTGGTAACTTCGAGTCAATGATATATGGTTCAGATGTTGTCTCCGTGTGATGATGAAGTCCAGCTGGTGCCAATGGCCGGATCTTGGATGTTTCCATGTGACCTTATGCATCTCTTTTGTTTTAAAAAAGGAGTTTGTAATACATAAGTCATTACTGGTGCAATGCACCAGCAGCCTTTGCCCATTTTCATTCATGCGACCGATGTTGTATTTTCCAAGGCACACTGGCCATGAACTCAATCCTTGCCCACACGAGCACTGAAATCACCGAGCATATAAATGTAGTCAGATTTTGGAACTGCCTTGATCACGGAGTCTAACACCTCATAGAACGAATCTTTCACATCATCAAAGGAATCGAGTGTCGGTGCATATGCAGTAATAATGGTGGCAAACCCACAAGAGGTTGCCAAGTGCAGGGATAATAGTCTTTCATTTCCTCCTGCTGGAATTTCAATCATTTCCAGTAGCGAATTCTTCACTGCAAAGCCCACACTGTGTTGCCTTTCTTCTGCCTGCCCTCTACCCTTCCAAAAAAGGTGTAATTGTTTTCCCTGAGTGACCCTTCGTCAGCGAGGTGAGTCTCCTGCAGGCCAGCAATATCAATGTTAAGATGATTGAGTTCGGCATCAATCACAGCCGTTTTTCTCACATCGTCAATATTGGTCAAGTCAGTGGAAAATCCTGGACACATGGTTCTCACGTTCCAGGTTGCAAGCCGTAGCTTGAGGTTTTTATTTTTATTTTTATTTGTACCTGGTGCATTGGTTTTACAGCCTGTGATTTAGATTTTGTCCTAGCCCCAAGCACCCATTGAAGCAGGCAGGCTGTGGCAGATCAGCATCCAATTGGCCAGGGGCTGCCCAGCTTGAGGCGGGCGGTAGCTGATCAGTGACACCTGTAGTTGTCTCCCACCGTCAGAGGCAACACGTGGCGCCCCATGTCTACGCCAGTTGACAGGGACTTATAACCGTAACAGTTGCCTCTCGCTTTGATTCCGAGACCAATTAAGACCAGGGATGGAGTTATTGCCTCTCCATAGCACAAAGCCTGGGCTAAAATATAGAGATTGTGTGTTGCCCATGCAGCATGATCCCTCTCTCGGCCTGCCTAGTTCACTCCAGAGGAAAGGTAACACCCCTACATCTGGAACAAGACAAGCTGCAGAAGCTGCCGGATCAGCAAAGCAATGCTCTAACTGTCCGCCTGTTAGAGCTTCGATCCTAGACCAGCTGCCAACCAAGGCTTAGGGCCTTGTCTGCCCTGCCATGACATTTTGTCTTTAGCTTGCATTTCCTCGCACCAGGGTAAGGCTTGTACCCTCCCAATAGCGCTCTTCCGCCTGAAGCAAAGTAGGGTGTCGGGTTTGGTAAGCGCCGCCCAACATTCGGCGCTAACAGAAAACAGGTAGTACAGGTCTACTGTTATACGGTAGCTCAGTCATATCTGACTAAGACATCCAATAATGAGCCTTCAATTGGAGTAAAAAACCAGAAATTCTTTCATCAATGTTCCCTCTAAACTGTTGCTTATGAGTAAGATTTTACTTTGTTAGCTTCTGACATGAAAGTTGTGAACGTACCTACATTTGACAATTAGGTACATTTGGTCCCAATATTGTCTGCTCGTGCACTGAAGCTTGGTGACTTTGTTGATGACATTGCCTTCTTGTCTCACAATTGAAATGAATTGCGAGCTTTAGCTAAACACACTAGACAGAGGTCACAACAATGAAGTTTAAAACGTACTGTCTTAACCCTTTAACGGGCATAGCGCCTGATAGTGTTCGATGCGTTAAATGGGCGTAGCGCCCAATCGCGTCTTTGACGACTAGTCGTTTTAAAAATGGGCTCTCTCGGTTTTCCGACACTTCCGATGACTACTTTCACTTTCGCCGATAGCTTGACAACGTGGCCGCCATTTGTAAACGCGCTACAATGACTTTGAACAGACTTTAACGGACTTTTTTTGATAGTTTTCGGGATTTTTACGCTGTTTTTCAAAATGGATTTCGGCGATTCTTCAAGTGATAGCCGAGATTTCGCTCTGTTCAATTTAAATGACATTAAAGGGCACGAAGTTGATTATTAATCGGAGCTAGATATCAGTGCAAAGCGTTACTTTGCATTAGCAGTCGTGAGTCGGACTTTAAAGAAAGTGATTATGATTCTGAAAATGTGTTTGTAAATTGCCGTATAGATGACGGAAAATCACAAACAACATGCCGTATTTCGTAAATATTTGTGTTCATATATGGATTACCAGCAACAATCACGTGAGTAACATATTCTGCATGCTTTTCCCTTCATTGTGTTGTTTATTTAACTAAAATCGGTTGACTAACACCTTATTTGTGATGTTTTTACTAACGCGACCCGAAATTTTACAGAACCTGAAAAAATCTTGCCCGTTCAGGGCTACAAAACGGACAAGCATCTGCCCTGTAAAGGGTTAATTGAGATACTGCTGGATTCGTCTTGTCAAGCTGTATCTAACTTTGATGTTTCATAAGTAGCCACGCAATTTTTAAATCATAACAAAAATTGTCATAGTATGGATCAGAAACATGGAGAATGAAAAGATTACTAATAAATTACAAACATTCATGAACTCTTTCGCTACCAGCGGCTGATACATCGCCACAATCGACCGACTCTGGTGGCAATTGGTTATTCTATCAACACAGAATGATCAGTGGTGTATTTGATACATTTCTGCTCCATTCCGGAATTTTAAGTTACAGTAAACTGAAAATTTACACGGCCGGAACATATCTCATCTCACCATGGTGCGATCAAACATTTGCAAACATTTGATTCTTGTTAATTTTTAAGTTTTAAAGTAGTGTTAATTTGTTTGTTTTGGTTTTTCACAATGGAAACGCCCACGAGTATGCGACCTCGTAGAATGACTTCAGATCAAGCTAGGCTATTGTTCGAAACACTTTTAAACAATAGTGATTCCGATTTGAGTGAAGATTCAGAAAGAAGTTTTAGTTGTGAGTCTAAAGTTTTAACACATGGTGATAATGAAACCAGTGAAAGTTCGTCATCAGCTGAGGTGTCTGACAATGAATGTCCGTCTGAAAATGAATGTTAGGATGTCACAATTACTTCTCAGCGCAAAGGAAAGCAAATAGTACAAAATAAGAATAAAGCTGGAGGAAAAAACTCAAATTTACAAGGTTCTGTAGAGCGTGATGCACCTCTCCCATCCATCATCATCGACATGGCAAGATGTGTCAGAAGGGGAAACAAAACTGAAGTTTGAGTTTCGTCCCCGAAGATCTCAGGTCAACTCTAAACTTTATCAACTTCAAACACCGATGGATTTTCTCAAAGTGTTTTTTGATGATGACACAGTGGATTGTTTAATTAAAAATGTAAACGAATATGCAGAAAAGATGTTGGTGCAGAACACTCCTAAAAGAAAACATTCTAGTCTGTTATCCTGGACCCCACTCACAAAGCACGAATGGCTGAAGTTTACGTCTGTCATTATTGCTATGGGACTTGATCCAAGACCATGTATCAAAGACTATTAGAGTACAAGTGCACATTTATATACTCCTTGGTATGCCACTATGTTTCCCAGGAATCGATTTTAATCTATTTATCACACCATGTTTCACATATGGAACCAGAGGCAGCAGGTGCAAAACAAATCGATCCTCTTGTTGACATGATTCTGAAGAAATTCCAGGAAGCATTTTACCAATTTGAAAATGTGTCCATTGATGAAATGATTATTGGGTGGAAGGGCAGATTTCAGCACAGACAATACAATGCAACAAAGCCTCACAAGTACCACGTCAAAACATGTGACCTTTGTGATTCTGCGACTGGCTATGTGATGAATTTAAAAATTTACTATGGAAGAAACACCAAATACAGTCCAGATTTAGATCCCACAACTGCTCATGCAGTGAAAGTGTTTGCCACACTACTGAATGTTCTCGGAGCTGGCCATCACATCTTTGCTGACAGATTCTACGCTTTGAAAGCTCTGATTGATTATCTGCATTCCACTATTTCAATTATACAGGTACACTGAATGTCAACGCAGTAGGCTTCCGAATAACCTAGCTTGATCTGAAGTCATTCTACGAGGCTGCATACTCGTGGGCATTTCCATTCCATTTAGAAAAGTGGTGTTTGTTCAGTAAATTCAACAGGATTAGCAGTGATCAGGATAACAAAGCCCCTTGGTAAGAGCAATGTTTTCATCATTTTTACCTCTTTTTGTCACATTATTTTACAAATTATATTTACAACCTATAGCAATAATTCCAATATTAACATATTCCTTGTGCAATCCCCTTTATTTTGATATATAATACAACATTTCTGCTACAATTTTAACCATTCTCATAACATTATTGTGACACACCCCTACTTCCAGTCTTCTGCCAATATTTTTTACCATTTTTTATGAAAAAGACATGGTTCAGAATATGCAGCAAAACTTCCTTTTGAGTAATTTTAATGAGCAATACTGTTTATATTGTTGAAGACAAGTGGTGTTTGTTTGATTATTCAGTAAATTAAACATGATTAGCAGTAGAGCAGTATAGAAAACACCTTATAAGTGCAATGTTTTCAAAATTTTTACCTCTTTTTGTCAAATTATTTTACAAATTATATTACTATTTTTATTATATTTACAACCTATAGCAATAATTTCAATACCAACATATTCCTTGTGCAATCCCCTTTATTTTGATATGTATCGGTCTCTGTGGCTAAGGGCTTGCGAACGCGGTTTGTGAGCTCGTATACCCGGGTTCGAAACACGGCGGTGCTGGTTTTTTCGAAAAAGGTATAGTAGCCGGTCGTTCAGAAAGCAATGGCAAACTACTGAACGTAACACTTGCCTACTACATCAACAGCAGCTGAAAATGCTGGTGTTGACTGTAACGTCCTGTAAGGGATAAGCAACACAATTTTTTTTTTTTTTAAAATATAACATTTCTGCTACAGTTTTAACCATTTTCATAACATTATTGTGACACACCCCTACTTCAAATTTTCTGCCATGAATTTCTGTTTGGTCAGGACTCAATTTTTGTTTGGTAGTGAAAGAGTTAATATGAATTGTTGACAGGTCAAAATAGGTGGATTAAAATAGTATGACTATGACAGAATCACAAATGTGGAACTCCTGGAGAGAACTAAACAAATACAAGTGTATCCAGAAGAAATATTTGTATCATGTGAACAGCCTGTGTCCAGAATTGACAGGGCATATGAAATAGAGGAAGACCTAAAACACAAGGAGAAGAGAATTAGAGACAGAAATGAATAATATCAGGAGGACATGGGCAGCTGCATGAGATTACCGTGGTAGACAATTGAAATTAATTAAATTACTGTGCGAAAATGTGTAATATTTCAGCTTGAAGGATTTATCTAATTTAAGTTAGATAATCATAAAGTTTATGTATTTTATGCATTATCATAAAGTTTATGTGAAACTACTTTGCAAAATCTTGCCTAGTACATCAACAGCAGCTGAGAAATGTTGGTGTTGACCGCAACGTCATGTATGGGATATGCAACATAGAAAAAAAAAAAATTATGTTGTGTGATTTCTGCTGTATGTACTACAAACATACCTGACGAGCGAAATATCATATCCATCCATCCATCATGTGCCATGCCGATAAGCATGGGCGGTCATGCGCTGCCATCTCACTGGATCACCAGAGTCATGGATCAGCTCCGTGTTCCTGTCTTGACCATGCCACGTGGCCAAGCCATCCAGGAATTTACTTCTCAGTCTCCGCCTTGGTCTCTTCCCTTCTATCTTGCCAGTCGTCACCAAGTTCTCCAAGTCATTTCTTCTCATAACATGCCCAAAGAATTTTGACTGTCTACGTCTAATGTCTCTAATCAGTTACTGAACTACTTTACTAGCAATGTCAAAGGTCAGCATATCCTAACATGGGTGGGGGTGGGCGTGCCCTTAATTAGCATAAAGTTCCTTGTGATATCTGTTTTATGCCTGGGGTTACCTATGTTTGTTTCTGATTGAATGTATTCAGAAATAACCGGTTAAAATTCACGGGAAACCACTCTAAAATTTGTATAAGTGGTCTGTCTGCTAAGACTGGAAATCTTTGTTGCCAGACATTATTTCTCCATGGAGTTAATTTTGATATTTGATGCCCGGTAAGCTAATTGTTCTTATAACTCATGTAATATTAATATAACTAGACTTTTTATTGCATTTTTGGATTCCCGTTCAATTTCTCATATATGTGAAGAGTTTCAACATTGCCCGCTTTGGCCTTTCTTAGGAAACATGTTTTAGTATAGCCAGTATAGTCTAAGATTAGTCGAGCATAAGCCAGTCAGATTGACAATGAAATTGAAATAATGCATCCATTTCGCAAAATTCTATCTATGGCGACACCCACACTATAGTATTTATTACGGCCGATCCTTTATTTATTTTATAATTTGAACCATCAGTTTAATTACTAAAATTAAATAGAATAGAAGTTTCATTGATAGTAATAGCATAACAAAGAGACATAGCAAAATTCAAAATGGCGGACCCATGCCATTAGCCTTGCGTAGTATAGCAGAGCGGACTCCTTTTTATTTTATAATTAGAACTGGCAATTTAACTACTAAAATTAAACAGAATACAAGTTTCATTTGTAGCAGTAATTTATTTGTGTACTTGTATAATTTGTCACCCTTTGACATGACTGAAAATAACTTTGAAAGCCAGTTTTCAGACCCGTCTGTTGTAAACCTGTAAGGAGTACTTTTTTCTTAGCAGCGCACCAGTACATAATTATTTAGATTTAAATAAAATACTGTGAAATAAGTTATGGTTTGTTTTCTAAAGTTAGTATTTAATTATTAATTGCTCACTTTTAGATACAGAACAGTGTAATTATTGAGCAGAAGTAGAAATCCATTATTAGCAAATATTTACTTATTTTTGTTTTAATTTTTTTTTTAATTTAATATTTTAATAATTACTTAACTGCTGCTTAATTTATGCAGCAGTTACAAACTTATTTACTTACATTAATACATGATATTTAATCAACAAAAGAAAGCTGTCGCAATGCAATGGGTACATTAAGACAATATGAGTACATTTTCATGTATTGTTCTTTCACTAACAACGAACATTTCTCATGACATTTAATTAATATAAATGGGCAGCTATTTTTAACTGTTAATTAGGTAACAGCATATCCTATCGAAAAGTCTTAAAAGTAAAGTGCATTTTTCTCTGAGACATGGAGACTCTCGTGCTTTGTGCGATGCTTTCTGCATGCCGCCCTGCGGAAAGAGACTGAGCCATATAGGGTAAAACCTGATGCAATGAAGTTGATCCTCTCGACATTCTATTGAAAGAGGAATGTGGCGTTTACTTTCCTGTTGCCAAAAATGCACAATAAAATATACATCTTGCCAGGTTTGTTAGCAATGCAACAGACTTTTAATAAATAATAAACAATTGGTGGCCATTTTTAACTGTTAATTAGGTCATGGCACATCCTATCAAATAATAGATATGTGTCAAGTTAGGCTTTGCCACCCCAGACGCAGTGATATATGGCACTACATTGTCCATTTAAAAACAAACAAGCCACATTAATAGAAGGCAGAATGTCTCAGCTTCCAATTTAATTTAGGGAGAGTTTATACGGACTTGAGTCCGAATAGACAGAGTAGTTTATACGGACTTGAGTCCGTATAGACAGAGTAGTTTATACGGAGCGGAGTCCGTATAGACAGAGTAGTTTATACAGAGCTGGGTATAGCTGAAGTATGAAGCTGTTTAAATATCAAGAATAATTTTCCAGATTTGTATCCCCAATGTGTCCCCATGCGAGTTAAAGAATTGTTAACTTGCGTTTCTGTACACTTACTGTTTACTACAGGCTTCCATCTTTGTTGACATTACCGCCCTACTATTTCCTGCTATTGATGTCCTCATAATTCCGGTCCAAGCTGACAGTAATATGCGTCGCCTCAGAAAGACATGATTAGGCAATTCAAACACCAGCCTTCCGACTTACTGGCCCGATGAATTAACAAATAAACAAGGAAATGCTACGCACATAAAGTGCAGGAAAACCTGGTATATGTGAAGCAGGTTGAAAAGAGAGGGGAGGGGGGGGGGGGGAAGATAGATAACGAAGATAGTGTGAGAGACAGAGATACGAGAAAGATGTGTTGTGTTGAAAGACATAACAAAGTGATAGGCTAAAGACAAGTGAGAGAAAGAGGGAGGGATATATATATATATATATATATATATATATATATATATATATATATATATATATATATATATATATATATATAGAGAGAGAGAGAGAGAGAGAGAGAGAGAGAGAGAGAGAGAGAAGAGAGAGAGAGAGAGAGAGAGAGAGAGAGAGAGAACTTGTGTTCGGTTGGCTAAGCGCCTTTCCCAAGACAACAAAAGTAGAGGACAGATAAGAACAGAAAGACAAGTGTGCAGGTTCTTGTGCAACAAGATAAAGACACATGTAACCAACACAAAACACAAAAACCCTAGGAAACACTGTTTGCTGCCAAAAGCGAGATCATCAGACCAGCACTGGTTGATACCAACTTATTTGTTCTTCATTTACCAGGTATCTGTTATGTGGCTACTTCAATTAGCGAGTGGGACAGAGTGGGACAGGTCGGGAGAGAATATACCGGGCACTGCTCTTGCTGAGGCCTCGCTTGATACGGGTGTTGTCTGTCTAAATGATGGGACACCAACTAGGCAGGCAATGAGACTGGGGGACCCTGACACCGCCATCGACCTGGCGCTTGTATCACAAGAGGCGGCATCCACAAAATGGAGTGTCCTTGGGGATTGTAGAAGCGACCACCTGCCCCGCTCTGTACTGGTACCTAAGCCCAGTACAGTCAGGGCTATAGACCAAGCAATGTGAGAAAACCCGGGTCAAGGAGGTCTTTCTGGTGACTGCCGAGTCCATCAACGATGAATGGTGGTATTTACTATTTGTGGATGCATTTGTAAAGAACAGAACAAATGCATCCATACTTCAAGAATTGAATATTGAAGAAGGTTGGCTATTAAAGATGATAAAACAAAGAAAATTGAAATATTTTGGTCACTTGAAACGTCACGAAAGTCTGGAGAGAACAATAATGGAGGGGTATATGCCTGGGAAGAGAGGAAGAGGAAGGCCAAAGAGAAGATGGGTGCAGGATGTGGCGGATGATCTCCAGATGGGTGTATCGGACGCGGGGCATCTTGCTTGTGATCGAGAGGTTTTCCGGAGGGTTGTTATGGGAGCGAGGTTCTGCAAAGGACATGCTACTGAATGAATGAATGAATGGATTGATTTTGTGTTGACATTCTGACGGCGGCATTAGTGCACAGTGTACCTGTGCGGGCTGATTGCCGAGACTCCTGTCTGTTCCACTTTTCACATTGGACAGTGGAGAGCATTTTGTGTGATATTCGCTGACACCGGAACGGAGCAAAAATGGGGATGACGCGTTTGGAAATGAGGATGACGCGATGACGTTGGAACCTAACTAACTACGGTAACTAACTAACAGTCAGGGCTATAGGAGCCCGCAAAGCATTCAGTTATGATTGCTCTTCGCTCTTGGGGTGCCGTCGATCACAGAGACGGTCTAAACCAGCAGGAAAACCACACATTTCCTAGTGCCAAGACCCACCTCCCCACCTGTCTATGTTGCTTCCTAAATGGGTGTATGATTCCATGCTTGATTAAGTTGCATTATTTTGTTTCCAAACAAATTTTTATCCATAATTGTTGTGACTTAACAATTTTAATTCAATTATAATAACCCATGCTGCTCTGTGAAGAGTCCATGTTCCATGTCTAGCGTTAGCTGTTGGTTTCAGTCTATAGCAACAATAAAGATGCAAAGCATGTCTGCCCCACCCCTGTTATTTAAAACAAATGTTCTCCCTCATGGAGAACTCATTTCATTCCTTTATATGCGATGCCTTTATAAATTAACGATCGATGGATTCCCGCAATGACATCTATTTCCAAAGCGATTTTCTATCAATGTCATAAAAAAAAAATTTGTCTCGCTGGTGAGGAATCGAACCTCAGTCTACTCAAAAACGAGCCTCAAGCTACTGAAAACACAATGAAAACTTTACAAAAATGTGTAATATAGTCAAACACATGTCCCGATGACGCAGTTCACGTGACCAGCCGGGGTTTCCGGAAAAAACGGACCGGAAAAAACGGAGTGGAGTCCGAATAGACAGAGTAGTTTATACGGACTTGAGTCCGTATAGACACTTTCTTTAATTTATTGAGCCACAATAAAATCTTCCTCATTGCTTAGGACCTCATTACTCTTCCTGGTATTAAATTACGTCACAAAAATATTCATAACTCCGCTTAGAATTAACGTAAACACTTCGTTGAGATACCGTTGGATTCGTCTTGTCAAGCGGTATCCAATTGTTATGATTTCATAAGTAGATACTAGAAACTATAGGATGTTTCTTGAAGGACTTGTTCATTGGTTTTTAATATCATATGCTAGGCAATAGATCGTGCAATCGCTATTGTCTGTGTCTTACCTATTCAAATAATCAAAACACTTCAAATAATAGGGACAAGAACAGTGAATACTGAAACTAATGAACACTCACGAATAATAAGTACACAGACTTCTTCCAGTAACGGCATTTCATCGGCAATCAGACACCGGAAACCGGAAACCGCGCCTGCGCAGAAGTATCAATTAGGTTCCCAAGCAGTCATTACCATAGTTGCCATTCTAGATATTTTATATCCAGATCTAGAGGTTTTTGCCGGCGTCTGGATACCGTTTTCTGACGTTTGGATGCTGAATGCAATTCTAGATACTTTTCATTTGGAGTCTCGATATTTTGAATACTTTCTAGCTTTTCTTTCGGTGTCATTTACCCATTTTATGTTTGGTCTGGACGCGCACAAATTATGGTAACTGCCATTATTTAAACTTTGAACTGACTTGGGTCAAGGCTCAACAATCTGGCACCCCCCCCCCTCCCGTAATGAGTAAAAGGGCGCATAAGGGCACTGAAGAAATGTTTGGTCAGTAAACATTTAAACTTAAAGAATTTGGCTGCAATTGGAACCGATAATGCATCGGTAATGGTCGGTATCAACCATGGCGTGTATGCACAATTGAAGGAAGATATCCCATCTTTAATCCTCATGAAATGTGCATGTCATTCCTTGCAGCTAGCATTATCACATGCCTCATCAGAATGTTTACCAAGGAATTTGGAATTCCTTATTGCTGAAACACATAACTGGTTCTCCAAATCATCTGTCAGACAACAGCAATATAATAATTTATATAAAGCATTAAATGATAGTTCCTCACCACTGAAAATTCTGTCATGTTGCAAAACTAGATGGTTATCAATTCAACCGCTGTTGAAGTAATTGTGAACCGATGGTTGGAGTTGAAGACACTTCGAAATAACAAGACAAAATGGAAAGTGCTACACAGCTGAAATACTATATGGAATGTACAGTAATGAAAAAAAATTTGGCATTCCTTCTCTTTTCACAACCCATTTTAAGTGAAGTGCAAAAAGGTAATAAACTATTTGAATCTCAAAATTTTGATAAAGTTAAATTACTTGACGACCTCACTTTGCTATTTCACTCAATTGGTAAAAGACTTATATTGCCAACTTGTAAAGCTGACTTGTTCACTTGCACTATAGAGAGCTATTTGACTCCCAAGCCATACCTGGGATACCAAACCGAATCAAAAATTGATGGTTTAAAAACAAAAGGACTGTTAACAGAAAATGAAGAGAACAACTTAAAAAAGCGCTCTCAAGATTTTCTTGTCTCATTATTCGATCAACTGAAGCAGAGACTTCCTGAAAATTTAGATGTATTGAAAAATATTTCACTCTTTTCTATTAACAACATACCTCAGCCAGTAAAGGACATACCTAAATATTGTCAAGTTATAACATGTTTAGGGGCTACTGATAATAGTGTGGGGGAAGCAGAATATTAGTTAACAAAAATAAATTTGGTTGACTGGACAAACAAAACAGAAACTGAAGATTTTTGGAGTTAAGTAAGACAATTTAAAGATGCCTCAGGTAACAGTCAATTCTGTGAGCTCTTTGAATGTGCGATGTCTGCCATGATACTACCCATTCAAATGCTGATGTGGTAAGAGTTTTCAGTACTGTGAATTATACAAAATGTAAACTAAGAAACAGGATGAAACTTGATCTCTTAAATGCTATACTGACAATAAGATTTGACCTGAGAGCAGGAAAACGCTGTTCAACTTATCAGCTCCTTGATCATGTAATAAAAGAAACTGGAACAGCTAAAGCATACCAGAGTCATTTTGAATCTGAAGCTTCAAGTTCATCATCCAAGCTAAGTGCATCTTGTGAGACAGGCATCAGTGAAGATGAGGACATGATTCTATAGGTAAGTCACATCAATTTTCTTTTTAATGTTGCACATCCCTTACAGAATGGTCCAGTCAACATCAGAATTTTTCAGCTGCTGTTGATGTACAAGGCAAGATTACGCTCAGTAGTTTGCCATTGCTATCTGAGCGACCGGCTCACATACCCCTGTAAGTTACCAGCGCGGCTCTAACCGCTGTCAGTTCGGGAGCAGCTGCGTTACTCACGAGAATATATGGGATTACGACGATAGCCATAAACTTTTCGCCAGGGAGAGCCGCAGTCAAATCAATACATATGTAATTTCTTACTTTCTCAATCTGGATATTTTTCCTAGATACTTTCCAACGAAATCTAGATATTTATGGATGTTGTTTGGGCCGTTTCTAGATACTTTTGGTCAAAAAAAAGTGGCAACCCTGGCATTACAGGTGTTGGGACGCAGAGGCGTTATAGTTACAACGCTGATGTCACGTCGGGACATACTAATTTCAGTTGTTTTATTTGATACATAGACATGTTTCTATATAGAGCATCCAGTTAGGTAGTCAGTTAGTTAGTTAGTTAGTTAGTTAGTTAGTTAGTTAGTTAGTTAGTTAGTTAGTTAGTTTGTTAGGTAGTTAGTTTAGGTAGGTAAGTAGGTAGGTAGGTAATTAGTTAGGTAGTTAGTTAGTTTAGGTAGTTAGTTAGGTTAGTAGGTAGATAGGTAGTTAGTTACGTAGTTAGTTGGGTAGTTAGTCGGTTGGGTGGTTGGTTTGGGTAGGCAGTTTGGTAGATGGTTAGATGATTGGTTGGATGGTTGCTTGGGTGGCTGGTTCGGAGGCTGGCTTGCTGGGTGGTTGGTTCGTTAGTTAGTTAGGTAGTTAGTTAGTTAAGTAGGTAGGTAGTTAGTTAGGTAGGTAGTTATGTAGTTAGGTAGGTAGGTAGGGAGGTAGTTAGTTAGATAGATAGGTATTTATGTAGATAGGTAATTAGTTAGGTAGGTAGGTAGTTAGTTAGGTAGTTGGTTAGGTAGTTACATAGTTGGTTAGGTAGTTAGTTAGGTAGTTAGTTAGCCTGTCAGTCAGTCAGTCAGTTAGGTAGATAGTTAGTTAGTTAGGTAGTTAGTTAGTTAGTTATGTAGTTAATTAGTTAGTTAGTTAGTTAGTTGAGTTGTTAGTTAGTTAGTTAGTTAGTTAGTTAGTTAGATAGTTAGTCAGTCAGTGAGTCAGTTAGGTAGTAAGTTTCTTAGTCAGGTCGTTAGGTAGTTATGTAGTTAATTAGTTAGTTAGTTAGTTAGTTGGTTGGTTAGTTAGTTAGTTAGTTAGTTAGGTAGTTAGTTCTTTCGTTAGGTAGTTAGTTAGGTAGTTAGTTAGTTAGGTAGTTAGTTAGTTAGTTAGGTAGATAGTTAGTCAGTCAGTGAGTCGGTAGATAGTTAGTCAGTCAGTGAGTCAGTTAGGTAGTAAGTTTCTTAGTCAGGTCGTTAGGTAGTTAGTTAGTTAGGTAGTTAGGTAGTTAGTTCTTTCGTTAGGTAGTTAGTTAGGTAGTTAGTTAGTTAGGTAGTTAGTTAGTTAGGTAGGTAGATAGTTAGTCAGTCAGTGAGTCAGTTAGGTAGTAAGTTTCTTAGTCAGGTCGTTAGGTAGTTAGGTAGTTAGTTAGTTAGTTAGTTAGTTAGTTAGTTAGGTAGTTAGTTCTTTCGTTAGGTAGTTAGTTAGGTAGTTAGTTAGTTAGTTAGGTAGATAGTTAGTCAGTCAGTGAGTCAGTTAGGTAGTAAGTTTCTTAGTCAGGTCGTTAGGTAGTTATGTAGTTAGTTAGTTAGTTAGTTAGTTAGTTAGTTAGTTAGTTAGTTAGTTAGGTAGGTAGTTAGTTCTTTCGTTAGGTAGTTAGTTAGGTAGTCAGTCAGTCAATCAGTTAGGTAGTAAGTTTCTTAGTCAGGTCGTTAGGTAGTTATGTAGTTAGTTAGTTAGGTGGTTAGTTAGGTAGTTAGTTAGGTAGTTAGTTAGGTATTTAGTTAGTTATGTAGTTAGGTAGTGAGGTAGATAGTTAGTTAGGTAGTTAGTTAGGTGGTTAGGTAGGTAGTTCGGTAGGTATTTAGGTAGGTAGTTAGTTGGGTAAGTAGTTAGTTAGGTAGTTAGTTCTGTAGTTAGTTAGGTTGGTAGTTACTTAGGTAGGTATTTAGATAAATAGTTAGATAGTTGGGTAGGTACTTAGGTAGGTAGTTAATTAGTTAGGTAGGTAGTTGGGTAGGAATTTAGGTAGGTAGTTAGTTAGGCAGTTAGGTAGATAGTTGTATAGTTAGTTAGGTAGTTAGTTATGTAGTTATTTGGGTAGCTAGTTAGTTAGTTAGTTAGGTAGTAAGGTAGGTAGTTAGTTAGGTAGTTAGTTAGTTAGGTAGTTAATTAGATAGGTAGTTAGGTAGGTAGTTCGGTGGGTATTTAGGTAGGTAGCTAGGTACGTAGTTGGGTAGGTACATAGATGGGTAGTTAGTTAGGTAGGTAGTTAGGTAGGTAGTTAATTAGATAGTTAGGTAGGTAGTTAGTAGTTAGTTAGGCAGGTAGTTGGGTAGGTATTTAGGTAGGTAGTTAGGTAGGTAGTTAGTTAGGTAGTGTGGTAGGTAGTAAGGTAGGTATTTAGGTAGGTAGGTAGCTAGGTAGTTAGTTAGGTAGTTAGTTAGGTAGGTAGGTAGTTAGTTAGGTAGGTAGTTAGGAAGTTAATTAGTTA
Organism: Cepaea hortensis; assembly: GCA_963921405.1. Classification (NCBI taxonomy): domain Eukaryota; kingdom Metazoa; phylum Mollusca; class Gastropoda; order Stylommatophora; family Helicidae; genus Cepaea; species Cepaea hortensis. Next base: position 489,811,637 of record OY992876.1, on the reverse strand, counting down.
GTTACGTAGGTAGTTGGGTAGGTAGTTAGTTAGGTAGTTAGTTAGGTAGGTAGTCAGGTAGGTAGTCAGGTAGGTAGTCAGGTAGTTAGATAGGTAATCTCACCGGTGCTCTTTAATGTGTATATGAGCAAGATTGCAAACCTAGAAGTACCAGGGGTTGGAAGGATACTAATATTTGCAGATGATATTCTTGCATATAGGCAGGGGAGAGATAGGGAGCAAACAGCCCAGGAGCTACAGGCGACAGTAGACAAAGTGATTGACTGGTGCACTGAAATGAGTGCTGTAATCCACCCAGAAAAGGCAGCTGTTTTGTGGTGCTCTCTGGACAACAGGATTGTGAGAGCTGATGTCACAAGCATCACGATAGATGGTAGAAGCGTCAACAGAGAGAACAAACTGAAGTATCTGGGAATCACATTTGACAGGAGCCTGCCCTTCAAGGACCATGTGGAGACGGTTGTGACAAGATCTCAAAAGGGACTCAATGCACTTAAAACTATAGCTGAAATGGACACAGAGCAGAGAATGCTTTTCACACTATACCAGCACTTGATCCTCTCAGTGATAGATTATGGACAAGGACTGCTCACTGTCTCAGAGAGTCAGCTGGTGAAATTAGAGCACATACAGAACGAAGCTATGCGAGTCATTCTGGGATGCATCAGAGACACCCCAGTTGTGTGTATGCGTTACATCCTCGGTTTGCCGACTGTTGCAGGTAGGCTCAAAGCGATGCAGGCGAAGGCATACCTCAGAATAGCTGCCGGCACAGATCATCCGTTGCATGAGGCGCTGGACGCCGTTAAGGGTCAGCGACTGATAAGAGGGAAACCATGGATGGCTCAGGCGGAGGATACGATCAGACAGGTGTGCCCCTTGGAGAACATTAGGAGAGGAGAGGAGTGAGTCAGAGTGCCAGCGGAGCAGTCATACTTGTGTGGAGTTATAATCACATTGTGCAGGGAGTGGCCAGCAGGGGCCACTGAAGTGGAAATCCAGCAACTAATTCAGGATAATGCTCGCTCGGGTGATGTGATTATCTACACAGATGGGTCGGTGTTAAGAGGTAGGAGAAGTGCCTGGGGGTTCTTAGCAAAAGCTAATGGTCGACGTTTGGTGTAGGAGAGCCTGGCATATGATACCACAGCATCTAGCTTAAGAATGAAAGTGGAGGCGGTCAGTGCAGCTTTCCGCTGGATGGAGAATACGATACACACACACACACACATCGTGATTGTAACTGACTCAGAAAGCATGCTGAATAGGGTGAGGACAGGCAAGCTTCGTGCAGAGTGGCTTGCTTCGATTCGGAAGTCACGGGTGACAAGCATCTGGATCTTTTCTCCGGGGCATGCTGGTGTGCAGGGAAATGAACAGGCGGACAGACTGGCTGGCTCAGCAAAACTTGGTGGAGTATTGATGCATGACAAAGCAGACGTGGTTGCGGCCTTGTGGGAGCATGTGTACTACCCGGAGGAGCATATGGATCACCGTGGTCTGGCAAGAATGCGACAGCGAGGGGTGACGAAGGGATCTGGCCGACGACCGACTGCCATGCCGTAAGCCCGTCTTCATTCCGCTTTGCCATGTACTTATAAAATTGAACTCAACAGCAGGTATTTGCTCAAATTAATGGAGTAAAGATAACAGTCAAAATGAATCAACGGCGAACTTCGAAAGATGGAGTAAACGTCTGAGTTCAGAGAACGAACACTGCTTTAATCAGGCAGTTGACAAAGTTATAATAACATCAGTGCAGTTAGACTGCCTGTTATTGCCAGGACGGTAGCTAACATAGTTAGTTATTTCGTTAGGTAATTAGTTAGGTAGTTGGGTAGGTAGTTAGGTAGTAGTTAGGTATGTAGTTGGGTAGGTATTTAGGTAGGTAGTTAGGTAGGTAGTTAGTTAGGTAGTTAGGGTTAGGTAGTAAGGTAGGTAGTTGGGTAGGTAGTTAGGGTTAGGTAGTTAAGTAGGTAGTTAGGGTTAGGTAGTAAGGTAGGTAGTTGGGTAGGTAGTTAAGTAGGTAGTTAGGGTTAGGTAGTTAAGTAGGTAGTTAGGGTTAGGTAGTTGGGTAGGTAGTTAAGTAGGTAGTTAGGGTTAGGTAGTTAAGTAGGTAGTTAGGGTTAGGTAGTAAGGTAGGTAGTTGGGTAGGTAGTTAAGTAGGTAGTTAGGGTTAGGTAGTTAAGTAGGTAGTTAGGGTTAGGTAGTAAGGTAGGTAGTTAGGGTTAGGTAGTTAAGTAGGTAGTTAGGGTTAGGTAGTTAAGTAGGTAGTTAGGGTTAGGTAGTTAAGTAGGTAGTTAGGGTAGGTAGTAAGGTAGGTAGTTGGATAGGTAGTTAGGGTTAGGTAGTTAAGTAGGTAGTTAGGGTTAGGTAGTTAAGTAGGTAGTTAGGGTTAGGTAGTTAAGTAGGTAGTTAGGGTTAGGTAGTTAAGTAGGTAGTTAGGGTTAGGTAGTTAAGTAGGTAGTTAGGGTTAGGTAGTTAAGTAGGTAGTTTGGGTTAGGTAGTTAAGTAGGTAGTTAGGGTTAGGTAGTTAAGTAGGTAGTTAGGGTTAGGTAGTAAGGTAGGTAGTTGGGTAGGTAGTTAAGTAGGTAGTTAGGGTTAGGTAGTTAAGTAGGTAGTTAGGGTTAGGTAGTTAAGTAGGTAGTTAGGGTTAGGTAGTTAAGTAGGTAGTTAGGGTTAGGTAGTTAAGTAGGTAGTTAGGGTTAGGTAGTAAGGTAGGTAGTTGGGTAGGTAGTTAGGGTTAGGTAGTTAAGTAGGTAGTTAGGGTTAGGTAGTAAGGTAGGTAGTTAGGGTTAGGTAGTAAGGTAGGTAGTTGGGTAGGTAGTTAGGGTTAGGTAGTTAAGTAGGTAGTTAGGGTTAGGTAGTTAAGTAGGTAGTTAGGGTTAGGTAGTTAAGTAGGTAGTTAGGGTTAGGTAGTTAAGTAGGTAGTTAGGGTTAGGTAGTTAAGTAGGTAGTTAGGGTTAGGTAGTAAGGTAGGTAGTTGGGTAGGTAGTTAGGGTTAGGTAGTTAAGTAGGTAGTTAGGGTTAGGTAGTTAAGTAGGTAGTTAGGGTTAGGTAGTTAAGTAGGTAGTTAGGGTTAGGTAGTTAAGTAGGTAGTTAGGGTTAGGTAGTAAGGTAGGTAGTTGGGTAGGTAGTTAAGTAGGTAGTTAGGGTTAGGTAGTAAGGTAGGTAGTTAGGGTTAGGTAGTTAGGGTTAGGTAGTTAAGTAGGTAGTTAGGGTTAGGTAGTTAAGTAGGTAGTTAGGGTTAGGTAGTAAGGTAGGTAGTTGGGTAGGTAGTTAGGGTTAGGTAGTTAAGTAGGTAGTTAGGGTTAGGTAGTTAAGTAGGTAGGTAGGTAGGTTATTAGTTAGGTAGGTAGTTAAGTAGTTAGTTAGTTAGTTAGTCCACAGATCATCCTCATTGCACATCGGATCATTCAGTCCATAAGTGCTCGGGTCCCCTCCTCAGCTAATCCCGCAGCGTGTAGCTTCTAACGACACCAGTTCTATGTTGGTTTATCAATCTTCTTTGACTTACTGCGTAGTGTTCTTGTTTGGCCACCCCTCTTTTGATTTGCTGTTCTCGCAGTCTGACCATGGTTGTAGATTTGCAGTTATCACTTGGTTCTCGCACAAGTCTTACTTCTCGCAGAGCATTCAGAATGTCATCCTGGTCCAAAGCGCGTCCGCCCTCCACCTGAGCCTTACCTGCGAGCTCGTCAGTCCGCTCATTTCCTTATACTCCCGCATGCTCTGGCACGAAGATGAAACTAATCTTTGTCAGCCAAGACCGCTCCAGACATAGCAACCACTCGGATACACCTCATTTCTATCTTCTTGAGCATGCTAATTGAATCGCCAAGGAAACATGCCCTATTGAATATCTCTGTCTCGAGCCATGCTATTGCTTTACTTACTGCCATGACTTCCATAGTCAGGCTACTTGTGGTCTCAACAAAAGCACTAGAGTCCTCCTTCACAATTCTCCCTCCGGCCCGCGCCGTGAAGACCCATTAGCTTCTTACATGTGTTTCTTTCATCTGTGTAGATGACAGCATCACCGTCTAGTGAATTCTCTAAAATCAACGCTTGTACTTCCGCCTCACAGAGTCGGTATTTCTTGTCTGCATTTTCTGACTATTTGGAAGCAAACCAAAAAGGATGTACATAAATCTGTTGGCACTTGTACCCACTCCTCGCCAAATTCTAAGTCCTCCAGTTAACACACCTGTTGAAGAATGTCTTAGGTTTGACCCATCCACGACCTCTCTCCTTTTAACCTGTTGCCCTTCAACTTCATAATTTCACTATGCAGTGGATATTGTGTGTTCGCGTTAACTCTGAGGTAGGAACGTGCTCTGCAAATTTGTAGTCTGTCTTCAATGGTTGGAAAATCAAGAAGGTAGCGCATCGCCCTGCATGCTGTATCTCTTGTACATCCAAGAATAATGCGCATAGCTTCGTTTTGTATCCTTTCCAACATGACTAGCCCCTCATAGATGGCATAGATGGCGCTGCTCACAGTTTGCTGACCAGTTATATAAGAGTCACTTAAGCGAGCAGATAAATAGTCAGACAAGCAGACAGATGACATCACAACAATGTCACATACAAGTCCAACGACATATACACCAATCATATAAGCAGATAGACATACGCTCACACAAAGAGACAGTCATGGGCGCCAGCCACCGAAGACGCAAACAAGCAGACACAGGCACGCATATACACATACAGACAGACATATAAACATACAGACAGACACACATATATACATACAGACAGACAGACACACACACACACGTATGCCTGTGCAACCACACATGCCTTCAGGCATATACACAGAGACAAAAGAAAATAGACTATGCAATCACACCAAATAAGCAGACAGACATACGCTCATAGTCATACATACACACAACTACACAGATATTTACCACACAGTCAGACAAGTAGATTTATACGAGCAAACTGCCATGTCCCAATTTGTGTCTCATTGCATAATAAAATATATTCACGCCTAAGTACATGACAGATGTGGATCTTGAGCCAAGAGGTGCATGCCGAATAGTCACCGAAGCGAATAAGCAAGATTCGCGAAGGTGGCTGAGAGATCATTCAAGTCATGGTTGTGGTCGAGTGTGGACACACCACGTTATGAAGATGGCAATGACCATAAATGATTCTTATGTAGACGTAGTTGTAGATATTTTAGAAGTGAATTTGATAATGTGAGAATGAACGTTAATGTGTTCGTTTATTACTTGCATGATGTATATCTGACATTCGTAGAAAGGAAGAATATATTATGGTGCCAGCTCGACAATTTATAGACCAATCAGCACTCGATGGGTGATGTGGTCAATATCAAGTGGGCTGCCTTTACTTCCCAAGACATTTCCCGCTGCTTGTCTTAGGATGGTTGACTTTGGGGCACAGGTCAATTTTTAAAAATGCAATTTTGTGTATTCAAATACATGATCTCCGGGCATGCATGCTAGTCACTTCACTGCCATGGTTACCAACCACCACTACAAACACCTTATTTTATTGTAAGAGAACAGCTGGAATAGTTCATTCAGTAGCATGTCCTTTGCAGAACCTCGCTCCCATAACAACCTTCCGGAAAACTTCTCGATCACAAGCAAGATGTCCCGCGTCTGATACACCCATCTGGAGATCATCCGCCACATCCTGCACCCATCTTCTCTTTGGCCTTCCTCTTCCTCTCTTCCCAGGCATATACCCTTCCATTATTGTTCTCTCCAAACTGTCGTGACGTTTCAAGTGACCAAAATACTTCAATTTTCTTTGTTTTATCGTCTTTAATAGCCATCCCTCCTCAATATTCAACTCTTGAAGTATGGATGCATTTGTTCTTTTCTTTACCCAAGATATTCTTAGAACTCGTCTATAACATTTATATTCAAAGGCATGTATGCGCTGTTCAGCTTGTTTAGTAAGTGTCCATGTCTCACAGGCGTATGTTGCAATGGGAAAGATGCATGCTCTTAAAAATCTAATTTGTGTAGTCCTGTCTGTCCCACACCATAATTTATTCATCTTATTTAGTCTTTGAAGAGCAATGGATAGTCGCCGTTTAATTTCTTTCATTGTGTCACCATTATTCGTAATCAATGACCCAAGAAATTCAAAATGTTCCACCACCTCCAATTTTCTCCCATTAATGTATATTTCTTTCTCCATAGTAGTTTTATCTGTATGCATTATCTTAGTTTTTGCTATGTTAAGATATAAGTGTGATTTTCACTATTCAATTGTGTTGAGTCCTCTAAAAAGTACTGGAAAGTTTTGGTCATAGACCATAACTTTAGGAAGGGAAAATCCCAACTGCACCTCCCCGCGGTAGAGGATGGAAACACACCACGGTGTGGCTAACACAGCTCTGGGGACCGAGTATCCACCGGAATAAGTGGACAACTCTGCAGCTGAGCAGAGCAGGGCACTCACTTGTCCTGACAGTCGGAAATGGCTGTCAAAGGCAGAGCTAAAAGACCACCGTGTGAATGTGGAAGGCAAGGGGAAACCACCACATTATCTTCCCAAGATTTCATGGCGACACACATTTCAGAAATAGTGAACGACGTTAATGGCTGTCTTAGGACATCCTCGTCCGGTAGGGACAGTCATGAGCCACAGGTGACACCAGACCGTCATCCAGCTACTGATGGCAAAACTAAAACAATAACTAAACTAAATAAATTTAGAGTAGGAACGTGGAATGTTAGGACATTAAATGAGCTAGAAAAGTTAAACAATGTTCTAAGAGAAATGGAAAACATGAAAATGAATATACTAGGCGTTAGTGAGATGAGATGGAAGGGATCTGGCAAAATTATAACCGACAAACACACAATAATTTATTCTGGAGGGGACACACATGAAAAAGGTGTAGGAATAATATTTGATGAAAATACAGCCAAATCTATGACTGGATACTGGTGCATTTCAGATAGAGTTATAATGGTCAAAATCAAAGGCAAACCAATATATATAAATATTATACAAGTATATGAACCAACAACAAACAGTAGTGATGAAGATATACAAAACTTTTACGATGAAGTTGAAATGGCAATAGCCCAAATTGGATCACAAGAAATAAAAATAATACTGGGGGATTTTAATGCAAAAGCAGGAAAGGGAAAAATAGAGGATATAGTGGGGAATTACGGTTTAGGTACAAGACATGAAAGAGGAGAGAAACTAATAGAATGGGCAAATATTAATGATATGATAATTGGAAACACGTGGTTTAAACACCATAAAAGACGACTATACACATGGAAAAGCCCTGATATGAAAATACGCAACCAAATTGACTACATACTTATTAATAAAAGATTTAGAAATGCATTAATTAATGTAAAGACAATGCCTGGTGCTGACGGTAACAGTGATCATGTACCACTATGTGGACAAATAAAAGTAAGATTAAAGAGAGGGGGAAAAATGGTTAAAAACTTGAGACTTAATAAAGAGGTTCTGAAAGTAGATAAAGAAATTCAAGAACAATACAGAGTGATTGTGAAAAATAGGTACAATGCAATAGCTAAAATACAGAGTATAGATGAACAATGGGAAATGTTAAGGGACTCCATTCATCAAACTAGCAAAGAAATATTACCGGAGAGAAGCCAAAAAGCTAAGAAAATATGGATGAATGAAGAAATCTTAAGGTTGATGGACAAAAGGAAACAGAATAAAAATGACAAACAAGAGTATGCTAAGATAAATAAAGAAATAAGAGATAAATGTGTGAAGGCAAAAGAAAGTTGGTTAAATGAGCAATGCAGAAAAATTGAATTAAATTCCATTAAAGATCAAAAAAGTATGTACAGACAAATCAGCGAGCTCACAGGAAGAAAAATAAGAATAAATACAGGGTGTTTGAAATAAAAAACAGGACAGACTTTATTGGAGGAAGGTGCTATAATGAAGAGGTGGAATGAGTATATAAGAGAATTATATAATGGAGAAAGGGAAGAATTAACAGAAGAAAGTAACTTAGAAGGCCCACCTATTCTAAAAGAAGAAGTCGCTGATGCTATGAAACATATGAAGAAAGGAAAAACAGCTGGGCCAGATGAAATCACAGTAGAAGAATTAGAAGTATTGGGAGAATTTGGGGTAGATATATTAACCAAAATGCTGAATGATATTTACAACAGTGGATATTTACCGAGCGATATGCTGAAATCTGTATTTATAGCAATACCAAAGAGACCAGGAGCACTTGAATGCGAAGATTTTCGTACAATTAACCTCATAAACCATGTCACTAAGCTTCTACTCAGAATTATAATGAGAAGAACAAGAACGAAAATAAAAATGGAAATTAGTGAAGAACAGTATGGTTTTATGGAAGGAAAGGGTACAAACAATGCAATATATATATTACGAACACTAATAGAAAGATCAATAGAGAAACAAAGAGACATATATTTATGCTTCATAGATTATACTAAGGCATTTGATAAAGTAAAATATGATGAGCTGATTAAAATGTTGGAAGATATCAACATTGATGGGAAAGATTTAAGAATAATAAAGAATATATACTGGAACCAAGTAGCAGCAATTAAAATGGGAAATAAAGAGGGTAGTTATGAACAGATAAAGCTAGGAGTACGACAGGGGTGTGTCTTGTCACCCGATCTCTTCTCCCTGTATAGCGAAGTAATAATGAGAGAGATCAAAGAGAAGCCAGGAATACTAATCGGAGGATACAATATAAACAATATACGCTATGCAGATGACACAGTATTGGTAGCGGATAATGCAACAGACCTACAACAATTGTTGGACAGTGTAGTAACAGAGAGTGCACAGAAAGGACTGTCCTTGAATATCAAGAAAACAGTAACAATGGTGATATCAAAGAAAATGGGGACGCCAAAATGTGACATAGAAATAGAAGGGGAAATTCTCAACCAAGTGGATAATTTTAAATACCTAGGGGCACTTATAACATCAGATGGAAGATGTACAAAAGAGATTAAGAGCAGAATAGGGCAGGCAAAGACAGCATTTCAGAAAATGAAGAGTATCTTATGCAATAAGTCGCTGTCAATGAATGTAAGAAAGAGAGTACTAAAATGCTATATAGAACCAGTTTTGCTGTATGGCAGCGAATCTTGGAATGTAAATGAACAAATTAGGAAGAACTTAGAAGCAACAGAGATGTGGTTTTTAAGACGAATGTTGCGAATTCCTTGGACTGCCAGAGTAACTAACAACGATTGCCTGAAAGAGGCTAATGAAACTAGAACACTATATACAACAATAAGAAAGAGACAAACATCTTTCTTTGGTCATGTGATGAGAAGAGAGGCATTGGAGAACATCGTGACAACTGGAAAGATCGAGGGGAAGAGAGGCAGAGGCAGACCAAGAGAAATGATGCTGGACGGACTGAGACGGTGGCATGGAGGAATATCATCAGCAGAGTTGATCCAGAACACCAAAGACCGAGATCTGTGGAGAGCCATGAACGCCTACGCCAGCCGGCACGGCACTTGATGATTGTCAAAATCTCCAATAAGTGTTTAGAGAGTTAAGAATATAAGTAATAGAGTTAAGACAAAGTCTAGTAGGGAGACACCAGACAGGAGAGACACCAGCGCTATAAATAGCTTCACAAGGGGACACACTTGTGTCAACCAAGGGAGCGTTGAGTACAGTTGAGTGAGGGCTTCCCCAAGACATTGGGAAGCTTGCCTCTACGAGTAACCGTGGAGTACCCGGTTACTCAAGTTAACGGGCCAGCGTGCTGGGACACTATGCACGCAAGACTCGCTAATGCACGGAGGATACAGCGTCCGTGTTTGAACACGGAATGTGTAGCGTGAGGACAGACGGGACTGAGACGACTAGAGAGTAGACGTGTTCCTTACGAATGCTATAAGTTTCTAGACAATAGTGAATATTAGGCTTTAGATTCAGTTAGTGATTAATAGTATCATTCTCACCACTTCATTACATCTATGTAACGTACCATGTTGTTTAATGTCAATGAAGTATGCCGCTCGCAGAGCTGGTGAATTACCGGCTCTAAATAAATTGCATTCCTTTTGCAAATGACACGAGTTATTATTTCGTGCGGTGCAAAAGTAGGGGAGTCCTGAAAGATCTGTCGCAAGCAAGTTGCTGACAGGCAGGACCCCAATTGGTGTCAGAAGTCCCTGAACCAACGTCAAAAGGCAATTGGTATCAGAAATTCCTAAACCAACATCAACAAGCACCATTCGACATTATTTCTATGTGAAATTATCTAAAACTAATGTAAATTATTTTGCATACAATGGCAGAAATAATTTTGTTTTGTGAATAACGTGACTGATTAACACGATTACTATGTGATAATTAATATCATAGCATTTGTGGAGCTTGAACCACAATGAAGGAAGTTTAAGTTACAAATTGTGCGATTCTACGAAAATTTAAGAAAGTGTGTTATTCTATTGAAAGTAATGAAACTGTATACAAATATCAATTTAAATTATCAAGCAAACCATCGTGTACATTTCATTTTGTGTGATACAGCCATCAATGTCACCATTCATCACATTCAGTGAAATATTTGTGCAAAATAAGTTTTTTTTTTTTGGGTGCAAAGTGAATATATTAGCTACTGAACGGAAGCCTTAGAACGTAGTTATACCAAACAAGATAGAAAGTGAAGACAAGACGACATTGACTGTCATATGACGAATCATCTTACGAATCATGACAATCATTCAGACTATCATAACATTCATTCATTAACATCATTTATCATGATCTAAATCACATTTTTCATTCATCAGCCACATGAAATATAAACATGTATTTACAGCACATGCATGTCTCTAAAGTATTGATGCTCTATTAAACAGAAACATCCGTTGTGTTCTCAAGTCGATCATTTTTGTGTGTCGGAAGAAAGCGGTGGAACATCCCAAGAGCCGTATTTTCAAAAGAATTAGATGAGTATATTTTCGAAATATTTTGGTATGCACTATGTTAATCATGCATCTTTTTTTTTCAGTGAAATTGTAAATTACTAACACATAACTACAAACCATTGTGTAAAATTACTGTGATATCATTTTGAACTAACATAAAGCCACAAAATGGCGTCATTAAATGATTGTATCCAGGCAGGCAAGGAAATGGGCCACACTGGAGACAAATTAGAAAAGTGGGTAGACCAAAAATACAAAGAAGAATTAGTGCGAGAGAGAGACGAAAGAGCATTAGAAAGACAACATCAAAAAGAGATGAAAGAAGTATAGGAAGCCACCAAACAGAAGCAGATACAGGTAGATTCAGAAACTAAATTAAAGATGGAGGTAGACTCAAACATACAGATAGCCTCTAGCAAACAAAAGAGCCAAGAAGAACAGAATAAGTTTAGTAAATATAAAGGACTTATCAAACCATATAGCGTAGGGGATTCAATTAGTGCATGGACTGAGAATATAGAATTCCAACTTAAGACTCAGAAAATACCATTGGAGGACTGGGCAATGATCTACATGAGAAATCTCAGTGGGGAGCCATTAAAGGTAATAGAATCTATACCTACAGAACTAAGGAACAATTATCAGTACATTCACGATAGGATCATGCAACACTTTCTTTTAGATGCCACTGGGTACCAAATTCAGTTTTCCCAAATAAAGCCAAAGGCAACTGAAACCTTCTTAGATTACATCTCTAAAGTGCAGAGCACATTTAATAAATGGACTAGGGCGGCGAAAGTGGGGAAAATCTTTGATAAATTGCAAGATCTTATGGTAATGGACAAGGTGATATCTACCGTCCCTACCCCTTTTGCGAAGTTTCTACAACAATCAAATATTGAATCCATTGAGCAACTAGAAAAGCGGGGGTCGGCATATTTTTCTTCTGATCGTGACATATTTAAGTCCACAACACATGATACAGAGATCACTGCTTTTGCAAACAATGTACCTAATAGATCTTACAATCAGAAAGATTATCGTAAGAAAGACAAACCGTACCAGAAGCCACCTCGATGTGGATATTGTAGTTTGTTTCACACTTAGAAACTGTGTTAAAGAAGCAAGAAAGTAGAAGAACTTCATTTAAACGTGCTGTTAAATGTTACTTTTGTTCCAGTTATGGCCACTATAGTAATAAATGTCTTGGTAGGCAACGTATGAAGGCAAATAATGCTGCACTCATCGATACGTCATCAGACGATGATAGTGAAATTGATTCGGAACTTGTAAATGTGTTACCTACGAGTGAATGTGAAAGTGTGGCAGTAGTGACAGACATATTAGACTTTAAGAAATGTGACATATGTCACCAGTTTCATGCGGATGGTAAATTGAAATGTGGGCACGTGATACCATGCTCCAATGAAGATACTAACGCAGCTAGTGCCTCCAGAGGTAAACTGAAGTTCTACGATGCACTGGTCAATGATCAACCATGCCATTGTTTAATCGATAGCGGCAGCACTTTACTTGGTTTAAGAAAAGAACTGGTTAGACCAGAAGATTACACGGGTGCATTTGTCAAATGCCGTACTTTCTCTGGAACCATTGAGAAATACCCACTGGCAAAAGCGCATATTAATACCCTGTTCCTTACCGGCACATTTACTTGCGCAATCCTGCAAGATCCTTGTACGGATCTGATTTTAGGCTGTCTAGATTCATTGAAACAATGTACAGACGACGACATAATAGCCTGGAAACATACAAACATGGCGAATGCTGTAACAAGGTCAGATACGCAAACACACTATACTGACTTACAAAATGAGATGTTACAGCTGTTAACACCCAGCGGTGCCGATACCAACACTACTCGACAGAAATTTATCGAGGCACAAAGCACCGACCAAACTATCGCACCTTATTTTAAATTGTTAGGTGAGCGAGCGAAAGTGACTAAAAATGCATCTTGGTATTTTAGAAAACACAACGGAATTCTCATGCGTTATTATACAAATAATAACCATGAAATTCAGCAGGCGGTGTTACCTGTAACATACCAACAAAATGTGCTAAAGATCGCACATGAGTCACCGTTTGCTGGACATTTGGCCTATGACAAAACGAGAGCCAGGATTTTGTCACACTTCTACTGGCCTAAATTCTGTACTGATATAAAATTTTTCTGTTGTTCATGTACTATTTGTCAACATCTTGTACGAAAGGGAAAGCATGTGACGGCCGAAGTTCAACGGTCATTATTAGCATCTAGACCATTTGAGTGTGTAGCGGTCGATATTGTTGGACCCCTAAATCAGGTGTCAAGCAAAGGAAACCGATTCATACTTACTCTCGTGGATATATGCACCAGGTGGATCGAAGCTATTCCACTAAAATACATCACCTCCAAACGTGTGGCAAATGTATTTTTGCACCTATTTTGTCGTTTTGGCTTCCCACGATCTATTCTATCGGATCGGGGAACGCAGTTTATTTCGGCTGCTACGCAAGCCTTAACAAAATTGTTAGGAATAGAGCAGCATTTCTGTACCCCGTACCACCCAATGAGCAACGGGATCATAGAAAAAAATTAACGGGGATCTCAAACACATGCTGGCTAAAGTAACAGCAGAGAACCCATCTGATTGGGACACACTATTGCCAGCAGTGCTATTTGCCCATAGAGAAATTCCGCACTCGAGTACGGGTTTCTCACCTTTTGAATTAGTGTATGGGGCGAACCCTCGAGGACCCCTAACCATTTACCATCAGCTTATTACTAGCTTACCAGAAAATCCAACAGCAGTAACACCGTATGAGATGGTAACAGAGACACGCGATAGAATAATGACAGCGTGTGTAATAGCCAAGGCATCTTTGGAGAGGAAAGGACAGATGTACCACGATTATGCAAATAAGGGTGCTAAAACTATACACCTTGAACCAAATCAGAAGGTTCTGCTTTTACTACCGGATAAACGTAATTTGTTACTAACATCTTGGCAAGGGCCATTCAACGTTGAACGTAAAATATCAGATGTCGATAAAAGGAAAATTAAAGATATTTCATATCAACATGCTGAAACCATACTTCTCACGACAAGAGCTACAGACAGTCGAACAAGATACACCCACACCAAGTAATCGGACGACAGACATACACAACACAACTACACCAGGTAGGGCGATGCATGACAGCGACATCGCAAACACACTTAGCCAGGTAACAGCACACGCAGCTAGTACAACAACAGTACTAAACGAGACAGATGAAGACGAAATAGAATTACCAGTCCCTACTGTAGACACGACTGGGACCATCGACAGCATAAAGATAGAAACCAAACTTACAGACGAGCAACGACGACAGATGATAGAATTAGTGACGGAATACAGAGACATTTTCTCCGACATCCCAGGAAAGACAGACAGAATAGAACATTCCATTATTCTGACTGACAACACCCCAATCAAGTGTCGACCTTATTCCATCCCTCTAAATTATAGGGCTAATCTCGACAAAGAACTACTATCTCTTGAGTCGAGTGGAATAATTCAGAAATCTCAGTCAGAGTATTCTTTCCCTATCGTCCTTGTCGCCAAAAAGGACTCAACTATTCGACTCTGCGTCGATTACCGCCGTTTAAACAAAATAACCAAAATTGACGCTGAACCAATCCCAGCATGCGAGGATTTGATCCTTGATATGTCTACATCTCGCATATTTAGCAAACTCGATCTCACGAAAGGTTATTGGCAAGTCCCGATGCAATTAAATTCAATTCCTTTAACAGCTTTCTCCACTCCTTTAGGTCTCTATGAGTGGCGCTTTCTTCCTTTTGGCCATCGTAATGCTCCAGCGACTTTCGTCCGTCTAACTAGGGATCTTCTCCACTGGATGACCAATATTTCTACATACATTGATGACATATGTATTCATACTGTAGACTGGACATCACACCTACGGAAACTACGACAAGTCTTTGACAGGTTGCGAGTATTCGGGCTTACAGTCAAGCCGACTAAAGTAGAGTTGGGCATGGAACAGATTGACTTCCTAGGGCATACCATATGCAGGGGCCAACTAAGAACAGATGAAAGAATCGTGACCAAGATTCTAAATTTAACTATGCCAACGACCAAGAAACAGGTCCGAAGTCTACTTGGTCTTGTAAATTATTATAGTAAATTTATTCCCAATCTGGTGGAAATCACCAGTGTTTTTTCTAACATTTTGAAAGCTTCGGCTAAATTAAATGTGCAAGATGCAGGATTAATTATTGCTCCATCAAAATTGAAACATTCATTCAGCGTTCCACCTATCCTGCGTTTGCCTAACCAAAACCTTACCTATTTGTTACGTACAGATGCGAGTGCTATCTCCATATCTGGGGTACTAGGACAGTTCTACGAAGGGAAATTCCACCCAGTAATGTACGTAAGTCGGAAAATTAGCCCAGCTGAATCGAGATACTCAGCATCAGAATTGGAGGGCCTCAGCTTAATCTATTGTGTTAGAAAACCTTATAGGTTTTTGGCAGGAGCACAGTTTGTGATCGAAACCGACAATTCTCCGTTGTCTTTTATGCAGTCTGGCATTCCCCACAACAACAGGGTCTACAGATGGGCTTTGATTCTGCAGAATTATGCATTCACCATCCAGCATTTAAAGGGGAGATTGAACTCTTTGGCAGACACCCTGAGTCGACCGTCAACCATTGAAATACCTGATATTCAGGAAGAGATCGACCAGAAACAGTGACACTGTAATTGCTAAGTAAATCAATGCCGTATGTGGTGAATAAGTTACACTGTAAGTGCGTTATCATTGCCAAACATGTAAACTGTGTAAAAGTAACAGTGCCATTAAGAGTGAAATGAACAGACGCATAAGTAATATGTCTGCAGCGCTAACACAGCAATAAGCCATATTAACATTAAAGTGTTAGCTATGAACCTACATAAGTTGGTAGGGAACTATATTTATACACTATCCAAGAAGGAGAGCATATAAGACTTTGACTAAATGAACTATGATATGAGAATAGTCTACAAAGAACATTGCTCCATCTTCACACCTGAAAGGATGACATCAGTTAGTGTAATTAGATATAGAAATGTAACTGTGATATGTATATAATATTGTTTTATGAACAGTACACATAACTTCATTTTTCTATGAATAATTGAATTGCAAAATGTTCAAGTGCATATATAACTTTATTTATGTCATGTGATAGTTAGAAATCACCATCATTTAGTTAATAACCCATTTAATGTAACACCAATAATAGAAATACAATTGTTAGATAATACTTTACCTTATCACCGCATTATCATACTCATTTATAACTGTAAAAAAAAAACTGTCATTTACTGCCAATATAGTACCTTGCGGTGTATGGCAGGGGGTCTTTGAGCTTGAGGAATAAAGCCCGCCTGGCTAGTGCAGTCGCCGCGAACTGTGCAGGTTAGGATTTTCTTTTTACCCCCGACAGAAAAAAAATCCGACACCTTACCGAGGGATCGAACCCGGGCCTTCCAAATGAGAGTCCGGCGTTCTAGCCTCTCGGCCAGCCGCTCCTCATTTATAAATTCATTTATTTAAAATATCATTTCTAAACTAACCCAACCATTTAGGAATTAACATCATTTCATTTACCAATAACACTTTAAGGTAACTAACCCAATTTGCTTAAATGTAATTAATTAGTTAGATTATTTCCCTTAGGATAATTTAGAACAGCACACCAAATTACAGTAGTTAATATTACAGGATCGGTAACAAACCATCCTCACAAACTTGTATATTTTGTATAGGCATGACACGTGCAAACAAATCGCACAGTCATTTGGTGTGAATACTTGTATAATTCAGCCAATCATTTATTGTAAATACATAATGTTCATTTATTTGATGCTATGAACCATATTTTAATGACGATGAATGTTTTAGCAAAGCGAGGGTATGTAATTGAATGAAAGATGTGTAAATGAGAGGAGAGAATGCATAAATTAGTAAACATTGAAAGAAAGAGAGAGAGAGAAAGGTAGCGGCAAAGTTTTTGTTCACCGCTTAAAACGTCTTGTTATGACTTGTCTGTGTCAATCTGTGTAACCAATGTGTTGTCAAGTTTGATGTGTGTTACTGCCATACTTTAGAAGATTAGATAGGGAATATACTTTGAGCATCTTGAAGCGGAATTGTGGTCATAAATAAGAATAACAAACATTTGTAGCCACAATAAACCGATTTACGGCGCTCGAAGGAATACACACATGTAATATAGTAACGCATACACATGTTAGCAAATTAAGTACACTGTAGTTTATTAGAAAACACGCAAACAAACAGGAAAACAAACACATAAAAGTTGCACACACCATTTGTTTCAAAGAACGGTAACTCAAATCAGGGGACACAATAACTTCTTAAAAACCTTAATGTAACATTGAAAATATCTTTTCACGAGCGGAAGCGAGAAGGTGAAGAGTAGAACTGTATGATATTATTGGGAACATGAACATTTTATGCTCATGTGTTGTACTCATAACAGAGTCAACTTGTATTGGGTTGTCATTTCCGGCAATATGAGGACAGGTCAAAAGACATAAGTCAATAGACGGAAGTCAGAAGACAGAGGGTCATAAGACGGAAGTCAGGACATAAGTCATAAGACAACGGTTCCGGATCAAAACAATTCCCAAGAAGATCTGTAGCCAACTATACTGATACGAGGGGCTACTCAATTAGCCGAGTGAAGAAATAGAGCAGTGTGAGTAAGGGACGAAGAGAGTTTGTTCTATCCCCAGACGAGAGATTTACAACTTATTGGATCTTTGACTAAATTGGACAGCCAATTTTTCTTTGTGACCATACGTGTTACAAGCATGAGTTAAAGGGTTGTAACACTACACAGAGGGGAGAGGAGCCTGTCAAAATCTCAAATAAGTGTTTAGAGAGTTAAGAATATAAGTAATAGAGTTAAGACAAAGTCTAGTAGGGAGACACCAGACAGGAGAGACACCAGCGCTATAAATAGCTTCACAAAAGGACACACTTGTGTCAACCAAGGGAGCGTTGAGTACAGTTGAGCGAGGGCTTCCCCAAGACAATGGGAAGCTTGCCTCTACGAGTAACCATGGAGTACCCGGGACACTATGCACGCAAGACTCGCTAATGCACGGAGGATACAGCGTCCGTGTTTGAACACGGAATGTGTAGCGTGAGGACAGACGGGACTGAGACGACTAGAAAGTAGACGTGTTCCTTACGAATGCTATAAGTTTCTAGACAATAGTTAATATTAGGCTTTAGATTCAGTTAGTGATTAATAGTATCATTCTCACCACTTCATTACATCTATGTAACGTACCATGTTGTTTAATGTCAATGAAGTATGCCGCTCGCAGAGCTTGTGAATTACCGGCTCTAAATAAATTGCATTCCTTTTGCAAATGACACGAGTTATTATTTCGTGCGGTGCAAAAGTAGGAGAGTCCTGAAAGACCTGTCGCAAGCAAGTTGCTGACAATGATGATGAATTGTGTTGAGGCTATTAGGTTTTCTAGGCCATTCTGTATTGTGGATAGTAATACTGTATCATCAGCATATCGAATCTCTAGTATGTCATGACCGCCGATATTTAGGGCATCATATGGCTCCCTGTTTATATGATCTCTTACATTTCTCATTATATTTTCGGCATACAGGTTAAACAAATAGGGTGACAGCACGCAGCCCTGACGGACTCCTTGCTTGATATCAAACCAATCTGATGTCTCGCCATCTATTCTAACTGCTGCTTGTTGGTCTAGATATAGCATTTTTATGAGATGTACTACATGTGAAGGAAAGCCCATATTCCTCATGATTTGCTGGAATAGTAAGATGATTAAATTCAACTATGCGATGAGACATCTGTTAAAAGAGCCTTGCCAGTCACACTCCAAGAGTACACTGTTTGAAAACCCCAACAGAAGAAACTTAAATATTGAAAGAATATTATCCTGCAATAAATTATAGTCACTACAAGTTGTGTGGTCTGTCATTACCACTTCAAAAAGAAAGTCCTTTAGCCTTTACTGTTATCTCCACTCCAATAAGTGAACCAAAGACTTTAGTCAGCCTTTGCTCACAGAGCCACTCAGTTTAGCATAATCAACAGTGAACAACAGAAGAAGAAAAATAATAACAAACTGTATTTGTTTACTTTGCAAATGTCAATAATTGTACTATTATTCATAATGGTGTATTACATTAATGTCTGTTACAAAGAATAACAATTTCTAGTTTATTACACAAGAGCACACAACTCGGGATATTCCAAACAAAGTTAGCTGAACAAGTTAACACAGTGAATTGTGAAATATTATAAAATAAACCATTGTGTTTCATCAGAAAATAACACAAACACAAAGCAAACAAATGTTACACACATTCATGAAACCACTGGATAGCTCAGTCGGCATCACTGTTTTCCTGTCAGACTATGGCCGTAACAGTTGCCAAAGTACAGGTGATAGAGTAGTGTGGCAATATTATTTTGTGTGGGCTTCTAATCAGTTGTGACAGCCATCATTATTTGTAAATGTAATGGTTGAAATTATGGGCACACCCACAAAATTGTATATGCAATGGTCATTGGCACCTTGCCGTCTTGACAGACGATAGTTTGTGCTTCAAACAGGCATAATAACTTTTAACTATGGCGGTAGCGAGTGTGACTGATAAGGCCAATTTGCGCTGTAAATGTCCGTTCACAGTGGGTGCATGTGAACACGTGGTCATTTCCACCATCATGCACCATCTTACGTCTCAAACGCTTGGTGTGTGACTTTTCTGCAATAATTTTCTCCTTTGACTTTATTCCATTTCTGATATTTGCCCTCCATGCAACACGTTCAGCGGCGACTTGCTCCCAATGTGCATTATCAATGCCTGTATCAATCATGTCCCGCTTACACACATCTTTGTATCGTAGTAGAGGCCGACCCTGAGATCTCTTACCCATCTGTAATTCACCAAAAAAGATATCCTTTGGTATTCTACCATCATCCATCCTCCTAAGATGTCCCATCCATCTAAGTCTACGAAGACTGAGCATGGAATAAACTGTCACACAACCTGATCTTTCCAATACTTCAGTATTTGTGATTTTGTCTTGCCACTTAATACCAAGAATTCTTCGCAGACACCGCATATGAAAGCTGTTTAAATTGTTCTCTTGGTGTGAGTAAGTTGTCCAGGTTTCACTGCCATAGAGAAGAGTACTAAGGACACAGGCTTGATAGACAAGGACTTTTGTTTTGGCAGTAAGCTTCCTGTTCTCCCAGACTCTTTTTCTTAACCTGTTCATTGTTGTTGTTGCCTTACCAATCCGGATGTTGATTTCCTGATCTAGGGATAATTTGCTATTTACCACTGATCCTAGATATGTAAAATGGTCTACTATCTCTAGTTCGGCGTCGTCAATAAAGATTGATGGTACCCCATGTGCACCTTGTGACATAATCTGTGTCTTCTTTTTGCTAATTGTTAAACCAAATTCAGAACAAGCATTGGAGAATGCAGATAGTAGACATTGCAATTCTTCCTCAGAGTGGGTCGTAACTGCAGCATCATCTGCAAAAAGCAACTCTCTGATCAGTACCCTCCTAATTTTGGTCTTGGCCTTCAATCTCTGAGCATTGTAGAGGCCGCCATCTGAGCGTGAGTGAATGTATATACCACCATCCTGATCACGAAATGCAAATTTCAGTAGAAGTGAAAAGTATATTCCAAAGAGGGTGGGAGCTAGTACACAACCTTGCTTAACTCCACTCTTGATTTCAAATTCTTCAGAAGTTGCACCATCAAACTTGATTATACCCTTCATGCCTGTGTGGAACGATTCCACAATGGACAGAAGAGTTGGTGGGCAGCCAATCTTCTTCAGTGCCTTGAACAGACCCTCACGACTGACCAAATCAAATGCCTTTGTGAGGTCGATGAAGGCAATAAACAGTGGTTGATTATGTTCACGGCATTTTTCTTGCATTTGTCGCAATGAGAATATCATATCAGTGGTAGACCGGTTCTGTCGAAAGCCACACTGTGATTCGGGGTAGACTTGATCTCCTAGGACTTGAAGTCTGCGCAGAACAATTCTGGCAAATACTTTTCCAACAATACAATACCAATGCAATGGTATATATGTAGTATATATACTATACAGAAATGGTTTACACTGGCTGTTAGGGCAGGGAAGACCGGCCAAGCAAACATAGTTGGTCACCATCACCTTCATTGAGTTATCTACCAGAGATATTTTTGCACATGCCTTGTGACTGTTCCCCGTCAAGATCACTGTGATAGCCTGTTCACTGTGATACCCCATCATTAGAGTCTAACAAGTGTTGAGTAGAGAGGAACACAACAACCATAAACATCACACCCGTGAAAGTCAAGTCAAGGACCAGCTCTCACACCATGAGCTGTACTGGGTATATGGTGCTAGCCCCATATTTTTAGACAAATTGACCGATATAAACCTACCGAAAAATGGAGGTGAGAGGCTGAGCACGCTACATGCTTAGTTCAGATACTTTCTTCGAAGATTCTCAGCTGGGGGATGTAAGGGATTCCCGGATGAGAGGGCCTGGCCATTTTTAGCTCACCGATGCATGGAGGTAAGGTGCTGAGCCGGCAGCACATGTAGCCTACCTTGTGAGCATTAAAGGAAGAAAAGCAGCCCAGTTGCACAAAATGGTTACGAAAAATGTCTGTGTCTATGCTCAGTAGAGTGTAGTCAAAGATGGAAAAACGTCTCGATAACATGAAATGGAACGCTTGGCTAGCAAATCCATTGCGTGGGCCAAAGTCTGAAGCAAAAACTTACCTAGTGGATGTCGTCCACAGACTGTCCATTCCTGGTTTGTGCTTGAGCAACTAGTGGCAAGCGAAATGCCCAATACATGGAAGTGACGGACCAAAGCAGCCATGAGCAGGACATGGCAATTCCTCGGGTGAGCCCAGTCTCAGAGCAGTATGTGCCGGTTATGCAATAATGAAAGCCGCCTTGGATAGCAGGGAATGCCCATGGTCTGCCCCTGCCTTCCCTTGTGGGTTGACCGTGATGTCTCTGACCGTTCTATCTTGACCAGCTGAAATGTGGGCGACATCACAGCAATAAGTCTAATGTGTCTCGAAACCCGAGGAAGGCTAACCTCATTAAAAATGCCCGCCGAAGCCGGAAGTGCCGTCCTACGGGTGGCAAAATAAAAATTAGCACTACGCATTTACCTCCGAGTGAAATATCTCGTCTGAATGTCTCTCGTGCTAGGAACAGCTCTGACTACTTAGTTTCCGAATGCCGCTCTTGTTCGGAATAGCTCTGACTAGGTAGTTCTCCGAACGTCCGTTGTGCCTGGAACAGCTCTGATGGGCACAACGACAAGCACATGTTCGAATCGAAAACTCGCTGAGTGGTTACCGTCTGCAGACCTGCCTTGTTTGTCCGGGAATTGCCTGGGGTGAATGAAATGTCCAATATATTGAAGTGAGGAATTAAAGCAGCCATGAGCAGGACATGACGATTCCCTCGGTGAGCCCCGCACCAGGGCGCTATGTGTCGACTCTGCAATTATGGAAGCCACCCAGGATGGCGGAAAATGCCATGGACTGTCCCTGCCTTCCTTTGAGGGATGACCGTTAAGTTTTCGACCGTTCCAACTTGACCAGCTGGGATGTGGACGGTACCACAAAAGTGAGTCTCCCAGGAATGCTAACCTGGTCAAAATTGCACGCTAAAAGTCGGATGTGTTGGCCTAAGGGTTTTGACTCAAGGGTGCATAATGAGACACTGCAATCACATCTGAAAAAACACTCCGGATGAACGCAAAAGAATAAGATTTCATATGAAGTGAATAAATAAATTATACTAGGGCTGAAATACTTAAAACACAGTCACTGATATTGTTTGAATGTGGAGCATCAGTTTTCCCCAAGGTAATTGCAAATTTAAAATGAAGTCTTTCCCTTTGCACAAAACTGGCTGGAACGATGATGTATTTGAGCAATTATTTATTAAATGTCTGTTCCATGTGTGTATATGTTTGGTTACTCTATTTGATAATTTTCTTTCCGTTCTACCTATGTGTGTTGCTTGGCATTCACACTGGAATTGATAAATGCAGTTAGATTTGGTGCATAGAGACAATGGTTCTTTCACAGATCAGAGAAGTATTGAGGTGGTTCTATATCTGATCGCTGATTCAGCATTAAAGAATGATTGAATTATGCTATATAATATATTTGTTTCATTACTGTGCTCTCGAGAGGTTAGCTGAAAAACACTTGAGGTTTGGGGAAGTCAGCTGAATATATAATTGGTTGTAGATTATGGTTAAGAGTTTCCAGTCTTCTTTTAGTGTGTCAACGAAGCAAATAATTCAAGCTTGATTAAACAGGGACCGTACCAGGCCACGCTTATACTGGATAGGTGCAAAGTTGTTTAAATTCAGGTATTGGCCTATCCATATTCCCTTTCAATAGACATATCTTGGGATAGTGCCATACTGTCAATGTTGAATTAGTATTTCTAAGATTGATAAGCCGGTCTCCCAGGCCAAGGTGTTATTGACTTTCTGTTGTTTAATTGCAATACCTGCATGACATTATAGTAGGGTAATTGATTAAGTTGATTGATAGATAGGGGGTGAGTATTGCTTAAGTTTTTTCAGGTATCTCATCAAGGTGCTCAAGTATCATGTCAGTCGACAAGCAACCCACTACCCATGAGTTGACTGAGAAAGGGACATTGGTGGGATATGAGGGTGATGAGTTGAGAAAATATATCAGAGAGGTGGAAAGAGAATGGAGGCAAGAACAAAGGGAAGAAAGAATCTGGATGGCAGACATAGAATCCCAGAAACAGATGAAACAGGCCGAACTGGAGAAGGACAAGTGTTAAAACTAGCGGAACAGATGAGACAGCATGAGACAGAATTAAGAAGACTGGAATTACAACACCCAGATGCTGCAAGATTCAGTAGTGCGAGTTCTCCATCCTATAGTATAGATACTCCTCCAGTACAGAATGGTTCTCTTGAATTCCATGAGTTTTCCACTGCTCCCATTTGATGAAAAGACCAAGCAGATGGACAACTGGATTGAAAAATGTGTTTTGATGGCCGAAGCATATAGCCTGCCCAAGGACAACTGGAATTTAAAAATTTCACAAGGACTCCGCGATGCAGCGTATGATGTGTTTTCTAAACTACCTGGTGGACACGAACGTGACTTCGACTCTCTTAAAAGTGCTCTACTCAAGAGGTATCAGTTGACCTCATCTGCCTACCGAATGAAATTCCAAAACGTCAAACGGTTACAGGGAGAATCGTATTCCCAGTTTGCCTCATGACTACACAATTATTTCACCAAGTGGGTTGGACTGAGAGAATACGAGGCAACCTACACAGGGCTGGAGGAGATGATTTTGGCAGAGCAGATGAGGGAGACGATGCCAAAGCCGATGCAGACTTTTGTAGCAGAAAACGGTGATGCTCGGTTAGAGATAACCTCTCTAGCTGAAAGATATCTGACTGCTCACGGGGAAGTGAATACCACAAAAGCTGGAAATAGTTCTCACTCAGAAAAACCACAACACCCTAAGAGTTATAATTCGAATAACTCAAGAGGTAAAGACACCAAAGGGCACACTGGGGGTCTGCACCAAAATCCTGGTTTTCAAAAATAAATAGCTCAAAAACCACCAGCAAACAATAGTAGATGGGGTAAACCATATTACAAGAAGTGTAAAAAATTATGATCACCACACGAGTGAGTGCAGGAATAATTCCCTTACCCAGCATGCTGTGTGTACAATTATGGGGGTGAGTACCTAACAGAACACATGTTCAAATGTAACTAGCCCCCCCCCCCCCCCATATAGTCGAGATTATTTTGGTTAATGGTAGTCCAGTACTATGTCTCTATGACAGTGGACTCCAGTGTGATGCAATAATAGCTAAGCAGTTAGTGAAACCATCACAGTTAACAAAGCAAACAGTTGTAGTTAAAGGGGCTACCAGGAGCTCTCAAACTATAATGGCTAAGATAGCCAAAGTACACGTGACATCGAAGTATGTCACTGGAAACATTTCAGCTGCAGTGATTGATGATCCAATATAACTTTTCATGCTCGGTTGTAAGTAAATATATTTAGGAGAACCATCATCACCCATGATAATGGCAGCAGTGGAGACCCGGAGTCAGGTTGCACAGTCACATGAACATGTACTCCCAATCTACCTCGGGAGATTAGGGCTCTACAAAATGAATGTCAAACTTTAGCATCCAGTTTTGGCAAACTGTCAAAAGGTAGAAATCCTCCCGTAGCCAGAAATTTCTATATTAAGGACAAGTTGTTATACCATATGGCAGGAACTATGGGGACTGAACACGGGCAACTTTTCATGCCAAAACAATATCGTGATGAGATATTGCATATGGGACATACCATATCCTTCTGTGGATATATGACGGTAGGAGTTACTACCCAGCGTATTTCTTGCCACTATTTTTGGCCAGGAATGACTGCTGACATACAAAGATACATTCAGTCTTGTCCCTAGTGTCAACACAGCCCCCCCCCCAAGCAGTGGTCTACTCCTGTTACCAAGGGTTAGTTTTGAACACACCTTTTGAGCGAATGGCCTTAGACATTATTGGTCCACTGCCAATTTCTAAGAAGAATGCTTACATTTTAACTGTAGTGGACACAGGTACGATGTGGGCTGAAGCTACTGTACTGCCCGCTATCGATGCATCTAGGGTAGCAGAAGCTCTCATAGAGATATTCACCAGGGTGGGATTCCCTATTCTTATTGTAAGTGATAGTGGTTCATCATTGACTGAGAGGTTAAGGGATGAAGTATCTATCATCTTCAGGATGCTCCATGCACATTTAGTCTTGTAGAGAATAAGCGACTTTTGGACAAATATACAGGGACTCTCAAATCGATCTTGAACAAGTTAGCCCAGGAGAAACCAGAAAGTTGGGACGTGTACTTATCAGCAGCAATGTCTGCCTATCGAGAAGTACCACGTTGCCACAGGTCTTCCACCTGCTACTCTATTGTTCGGACGACCAATTAAGTGACCGCTTGAGGCTTTTTTGAGAACCTGGACTGATGAAGGAACAGATGAGAGTGTCATCAAGTCTTCACGGTATGTAGAGAACAGAAACAGAAACTGCACACTGGATGGAAATTAGCTAACTCCATTCTCCGGCATGCCAGAAAGCAACAGGCTTACTTCTATAATAAACTTATCGGAAACCAGTCTCTAGAGGTAGGATAGTCTCGTGGCAGGGACCATTCACCATTAAAGAGAAGGTATCCAGCAACAAGTGCTCAGTTTCTATTCACAGGAAAACTGTAATATTCCACATGAATTTACTCAAAGGGAATTTTCAGAACCGCTTGAACCCACCAGTTCATTCATGACTCTGGCTGTGGTTAAGAGATCCAAGGGGAAACAATCCAGAATGGAAGTCAACCCAGACAGATGCAAGGGAGACGACACGACTAAACATGATCCCAACTTAGAGACTTCTAAAGGGAGAGTAAGGACGCGCAGGAAGTATATGGATCAAGACCAATCAGGTCGAGGGAGAGATGTTGGAATCGTAAGACCTTTATCAGGGACAGACGAAGGACGCCTCGACCAACGAAAGCAAAGTTTCCAGAGAAGATTTCCATGGAAACGGCATCAAGGGAGAAGATCTCTCAGGAGATGTCTTAGGAATGAAGTAGAGATAGTATAGGGTTGTTTATTGGCCAAGAAATCAAGTCAGTCTGAAAATGATACTCAGTCTGGCTTGAAATGTAATTTGGCCACAGGAAGTTGACCGGAGGTATTCCGCCCCGGGAGAGAACCCGTTCTTTAAGTCTTATCATGAAACCAGACGGTGGAAGGGTGTGGCAAAGCCAGCTGGCTAGAATAAATACTTCTACATATTTTAGAAACCTTTAATCTGGCTCTTGTTAAGCCGAACCTAATTCTAAATTCCCATAGAAAAGCCATTGCCACCCTTCTCACCTGAGACGTCTGATTAAACACAAGATTGATGAGGTGGTCACTATTATTTCAACCGTATAAATTTACCGTGGAATATATCCCCGGCAAATATAATGTAGGAGCAGATTTTTGTAGTAGACACTGCTCTGCAGAGGAAGAATGTGCGACTGAGCCACTAGGTGATCCCATAAACTAACATGAAAGCTAGCAAATAAAGAGGGCTTAGCCAGATTGGAAAAGTCCATGCCTCGTACTTTTTTTTCCATTGGGAGACATCTGTGGTGAAAGCCTGGCTGCACCCTTCCCTCTAGCTTAGTATTCAGTATATGACAAGGTTCTTCTTCTTCTTCTTTTTGTTCATCCGGAGTGTTTTTTCAGATGTGATTGCGGTGTGTCTGTTATGCGCCCTTGGGCCGAAACCCGTAGGCCAACACATCGACTTTAGCGTGCTTTTTTGACCAGGTAGCATTCCTGGGAGACTCTCACTTTTGTGGTGCCATCTGCAACCATGCTGGCCAAGGTTGAACGGTCGAAGACAACGGTCATCCCTCAAAGGAAGGCAGGGACAGTCCATAGCATTTTCCGCCATCCAAGGTTGCTTCCATAGTTGCAGGGCCGACACATAACGCCCTGGATCTGGGCTCACCGAGGGAGATCGTCACGTCCTGCGCATGGCTGCTTTAAATCCTCACTTCAATATATTGGTCATTTCGTTTCCCCGGGTCATTCCCGCACAAACCAGACAGGTTTGCAGACGGCATCCACTCAGCGAGTTTTCGGACATGTGCTTGTCGTTGCGCCCATCAGAGCTTTTCCAGGCACAATAGACATTCGGAAAACTACCCAGTCAGAGCTGTTCCGAACAAGAGCGGCATATGGAAACTAGGTAGACAGAGCTGTTCCTAGCACGAGAGACATTCGGACGAGACATTTCACTCGGACGTAATTGCGTAGTGTCAATTTTTAGTTTGCCACCCGTAGGACGACACTTCCGGCTTCAGCGGGCATTTTTTAATGAGGTTAGCCTTCCTCTGGTTTCGAGACACGTTGGACTGTTGTGATGTCGCTAACATCTCAGCTGGTCAAGACAGAATGATGAACGACATCGTGGTCGGCCCTCAAGGGAAGGCAGGGGCAGACCATGAGCATTCCCTCGCTATCCAAGGGGGCTTCCATAATTGCAGAGCCGGCACATATTGCTCTGTGACTGGGCTCACCCGAGGAGTTGCCACGTCCTGCTCATGGCTACTTTAGTTCCTCACTTCCATGTGTTGGGCAACTCGTTTGCCACTGATCGCTCAAGCACACACCAGGGACGGTCAGACTGCAAGCGACACCCACTCGGTAAGCTTTTGCTTTTGACTTTGGACCACGCAATAGGTTCGCTCGCCGTGCGTTCCATTTTGCGCAATTGAGACGTTCTTCCACTTTTGTCTACACTCTATGAGTTAGATACAGTTTTCGCAGCCATTTTCTTCGACTGGGGCACTTTTTTGACTTTTTGTACTCGCTCACGAGGTAGGCTACTTGTGCTGCCGGTTCAGCACCTTACCTTCGTGCAGCGGTGAACGAGAAACGGCCTGGCCCTCTCATACGGGAATCTCTCATATCCCCCAGCTGGGAGTCTTCGAACTTTTATCAGACCTGAGCATGTAGCTTGCTCAGTATCACGCCTTTATTTTTCGAAAGGTGGCTATCGGCCCGGCTCTCAGGTCCGAGGGTTTGTGGCTTATAGGCGTTCAGCCACAGCCCTCGACAGGGAGCCTTACGTGTTTTGTCCGGACCAAGAACTTCTGCCTTCGTGCGCCTGATTTAAATTTTAGACTGCTATCCCCAGTCTCACCTGCAGAGCAGCAGGTTGTGTCTCTCTTAGTCTGGTCCCTATCCCATATGCTGTCCGATATGTAGTTTTTCACCCATCGGCAAGCACATGGGGTCGATGGGACACGCAAGCTCCCCCACCACGGCAAGGTGGAGACACATCGGGGGAGTGACAAGGTTCTTTAGAAATGTTTATATTAATGTTACGTTCACATTATATTTACGGACAATAGGGTAATTTAGTTTGACTTACTTATCCTGGCCAACTACAAACCAACAGACAACGGGGCTCAGAAACGACCACTTGCTAATCCTAGTTCCATATCAGGTCTCACTTTTCTGCTAGAAATCGCAGACAATGATTGGGGCAAATTTAGTAGTTCGAAAGGTAGACATTTTAAAAGTATTTACTAACATCAATAAGTCTACCGAACTGTTGTTAAATTGAGTAAGCGCCCCGACAGGAGGTGAGAATCTAATTCTGGAACTAGGTAAGGCCAAATGATTATTATTCCCATATATTTTTATGTTCATAACATGGTTGCAATTAATGTGAATTTACGACATGATGGTTTCGGCCAATTCCACAAAACGGCATGGTTGCCCATAGAATATATATATTAATAGAATAATCAATTTACAATGAAGTTCAGTTGAACAAACTCATTCGTAATAGAATGAAACACATTCTACAATATTTATATGAATTCAGCGATGGAGAATATGATCGCTAGCAGACAAAAGGACACTTCAACGTGGTACAAAACCATGCTAGTTTTAAAGCATACTCTGGTTGAGATACTTTGTTAATATATTATAATAAGGTTATTATTACTGTGCTGCTAATATAAGAAGATATAGTTACTGAATGGAATGGTTTAAATCAAATAGTATGTATTTCATCAAAATGGCCTCGCTATATCTAAAACCAGCCCCACGCCATGGCATGACCTAGTTATCAAGTCCACACCGCTTGGCGCACGTACTGTTCTTTTCTACATTAGCCCAGTTCTTAAGTATGGATAGGATCTCTTCACTAATTAATACATTCTCAAGAGGAAGACTCTTCTTTATATACATATGGATACGTGGGTGACTATCACAACTAAAGCAGTATTCATTGGAGACTATTCTCAGGCCTCTAGGAATGAGTATCAGTAGAGAGCATATTCAGTCACCTTCGTATCTGGAACAATTTGCTTACTTTACAATATACCATTGTGGTGTACACTTACGAGCATCATTTGTGATTGTCAGGTTTTTTATCCATGTCCTTTCCTATCACATGAACAGTAGAGTCACATTTGTTCGATAGCACGATCCAGAATGAAGATGTGGAGTAGTAACTGATATTTACCAAATTATTACTTGTCTTGAATATTTCTATTCGCTGAAGGAAATTGGATCAATTCACTCATAGCTATATTAATTCAGGATCAGATAGTACTAACCTCATGAATGATAGGCACTGTCATGTTCTAGTGTAACTCAATACTTTCTATATTGTCTGTATGTAGTCAGCATAACAGTTAGGAATATGTCCTAATAATTAGAGCTGCCTTTGCATTATGAGAAGACTATAGCTATAGCACAATAGGTGAATAGAGATGGAAGAGTGATTCCAGACCGCCGCTTACCAGATGTCCTGTTTGACTTTATTTGCAGAGTTGTTGTGGTTCACCCTCAAGCGGCACCCTCATCATCAATCAGCATCAGCAACGAGTTCACACATGATAGCTATTGTATTGCCTGAGTCACCAAGGCCATTTTGAAGTAGGTAGCCATACCATAGACAATTAGTTAATCACAGCTGCACAGACTTCCAGTTAAAGTTTACCAAAAGCTACACCAATTGCTTGTGTGACACATACATTAGACCTGAACAGAGCATAGTTTGCATACACCCAAAGATAGCAAGTTAGTACAGTTCCCTTTGCCGTCATCATCAAGTGAGAACTGATGGACTGGAGAGGATATCTGCAGACAACTATCGCGGGAGCTACGGATACGAGCTAAGTTGCAAACCATCAATCTGACTTCAACCCACCGCTGAGTGCTTTGCTGTGCTTCTATGATTAGAGATCACATGAAACAGCTTTGTTTGCTGTAGTAGCCAGAAACTAACATTAATAGGACAATCCATTTTTCTTTTATCCCCCAAGAGGAGCCACTTTTTACTTTCATTTATAATTAAACAGTGCGGTCTGATTTATAGACCATCACACAAAAACTTAACCTATTGTCTTTTTCACCTCATAATAATTAATAGTAGTGTAGTGTGTAAGGATAGAAGTTGAATGAACTAGTTGTGTCTCTCCTGTATACTTGAGGGCACTGGGGGATTTTCTTCATCACAGGGTAGCGTGTCACTGGTAAGTCAGCTATCATCTATCAGTGTGTAGTGACCAACTTTACTTGCAGTTCCCTGTGCCACTGATAAGAAGGTAGACTCATCTGGGACCAGGATTCATACTACCTAGCCCCACTACGAGCCTTTCTGTCTTCTCCTCCTACAGTGGACTGCTTTTCTATCTACATCCTTACCCATAGGTTTTCCTTATATGGCTGTAGATCATGTGACAACCATGTGCTTTAGTTTAATATCGAGAGTGTCCAGCAGCCTGACCAGTTCAAATGAATCTTTAATATTAAGTGGTTGAATGATTGTCACACTGGTTTAGCAGTTTCTGCAAGCCATTTCACCATCCTGTGTTGGACAGAGTTGAGTATAGATTAAACCAGTCTCAGTGGTGCCCCAGGACTGTGCAACTTAGGAAAGCCATAAAGTTTAGGGTTTATGAGACCCGTGGAATGGCTAAATGTGCAGTCGCCTCACTGATGAATTTACTATCTAAAGGTGACTGAATTTATTTCTTCACTTTTGCGTTCCATTTCCCAGTGTTGCTGGCTTAAGAATCTAAGTAAAATTCGGTTTGATTACAAGTCTGAGTAGTTAGTTAGTTAGTTAGTCAAGGTTCCAACTTCATAGCAATGGGTCGTCCCCATTATGCTCCATTCCTGTGCCAGTGTATATCACACAAAATGCTCCCCACTGTCCAATGTGAAAAGTGGAATAGACAGGAGTCTCGGCAATCCAACAGCCCATACAGGTACACTGTGCATAATGCAGTCGCCAGATTGCCAACACAAAATTCATCCACGAAAACCACAGTTCATCGTCAATGGACTTGGCAGTCACCAGAAAGACCTCATTGACCCGGGTTTTCTCACATGGCTCGGTCTTTTACCGCAGGGCGACCCGCCAAAAGTGTCGCATAAAGCACAAACTTGTAGCTTCAGCGCAGACTCCCAGGAGTCTCCTTAAAAATGCACTCGTGAACCGAAAAGACAAATCAGTAAATTTAGCAACAGCCGGTAGCCACTGTTCCGAACATGCAGGTCACTATACAGGACAGATGTAAAAGCATTCTAAGCGAATTTCACAGCTCACAATGTCGCCCATGCACTTACTCAGTAGCAGAGCGACAGACCCATGTACTACCAGATCAACATGAGGAAAATGCGATTGCAAGCCGTAGCTACAAGCATAAACACACTACAAGCCTTAATGGTTCAATGCCTAACCGCCATGTTGGCAACAGGAAGTCCAAGTCTGAGTAGAAGAAGCACCACAGTTATCACACTTCTAAGGTTTCTCTCCTGTATGTGTTCCCTTGTGGTATTTCAGATGGGTAGCTTGAGTAAAAGTAGCACCACACACTTCACACTTGTAACGTCTCTCTCCTGTATGTATTTTCTTATGTTTCTTCAGATTGCCAGCTTGAGTAAAAGAAGCACCACAATCACTACACTTTTAAGGACACTCTCCTGTATGTGTTTTCTTATGTTGCTTCAGATGGTCAGCTTGAGAAAAAGAAGCACCACAGTCATAAAACTTTTAAGGTTTCTCTCCTGTAGGTATTCTCTTATGTTTCTTCAGATCACAAGTTCTAGTGAATGAAGCACCACAGTCATCACACTTGTAAGGTTTCTCTCCTGTATGTATTCTCTTATGCTCCTTAAGACTGCCAGCTTGAGTAAATGAAGCACCACAAACAGCACATTTGTACGGTTTCTCTCCTGTGTGTTTTCTGTTATGTCTCTTCAGATTGCCAGGTTGAGAAAAAGAAGCACCACACACATCACACTTGTTCGATCTCTCTCCTGTATGTGTTTTGATATGGTCATTCACACTGCGAGCTTGTGTAAAAGAAGCACCACAGTCATCACACGTGTAAAGTTTCTCTCCTGTATGTATTCTCTTATGTTTCTTCAGATCACAAGCTCTAGTGAATGAAGCACCACAGTCATCACACTTGTACGGTTTCTCTCCTGTATGTATTCTCTTATGCTCCTTCAGATTGCCAGCTTGAGAAAAAGAAGCACCACAGTCATCACACTTGTAAGGTTTCTCTCCTGTATGTATTCTCTTATGCTCCTTCAGATTGCCAGCTCGAGAAAAAGAAGCACCACAGTCATCACACTGGTACGGTTTCTCTCCTGTATATTTTCTGTTATGTCTCTTCAGACTGCCAGGTTGAGAAAAAGAAGCACCACACACATCACACTTGTAAGGTTTCTCTCCTGTATGTATTCTCTTATGCTTCTTCAGATTGCCAGCTTGAGAAAAAGAAGCACCACAGTCATCACACTTGTAAGGTTTCTCTCCTGTATGTATTCTCTTATGCTCCTTAAGATTGCCAGCTCGAGAAAAAGAAGCACCACAGTCATCACACTTGTACGGTTTCTCTCCTGTATGTTTTCTGTTATGTCTCTTCAGACTGCCAGGTTGAGAAAAAGAAGCACCACACACATCACACTTGTTCGGTCTCTCTCCTGTATGTGTTTTCATATGGTCACTCACACTGCGAGCTTGTGTAAAAGAAGCACCACAGTCATCACACTTGTAAGGTTTCTCTCCTGTATGTGTTTCCTTATGTTGTTTCAGATGGCCAGCTCGAGAAAAAGAAGCACCACAGTTATCACACTTGTAAGGTTTCTCTCCTGTATGTATTCTCTTATGCTCCTTCAGATTGCCAGCTTGAGAAAAAGAAGCACCACAATCATCACACTTGTAAGGTTTCTCTCCTGTATGTATTCTCTTATGCTCCTTCAGACTGCCAGCTTGTGCAAAAGAAGCACCACAGTCATCACACTTGTAAGGTTTCTCTCCTGTATGTGTTTTCTTATGCTCCTTCAGATTGCCAGCTTCAGAAAAAGAAGCACCATAGTCATCACACTTGTAAGGTTTTTCTCCTGTATGTGTTTTCTTGTGTCTCTTCAGATTGCCAACTTGAGAAAAAGAAGCGCCACACAAATCACACTTGTAAGGTTTCTCTCCTGTATATATTCTCTTATGTTTCTTCAGATCACAAGCTCTAGTGAATGAAGCACCACAGTCATCACACTTGTAAGGTTTCTCTCCTGTATGTATTCTCTTATGCTCCTTCAGATTGCCAGCTTGAGTAAAAGAAGCACTACAGTCATCACACTTGTAAGGTTTCTCTCCTGTATGTGTTTTCTTATAGTGCTTCAGACTGCCAGCTTGAGAAAAAGAAGCACAACAATCACACTTGTAAAGTTTCTCTCCAGTGTGTGTTCTCATGTGATACTTTAAACTGCCAACTTTAGTCAAAGAAGAACCACAATCATCACACTTGTAAGGTTTCCCTCCTATATGTGTTCTCATGTGATACTTCAAACTGCTAACTTGAGTAGAAGAAACACCACAAGCCTCACATTTGTAATGTCTCTCTCCTGTATGTGATCTTTTATGGTCTTTCAGATGGTCAGGTTGAGTAAACAAAGCACTACAAATATCACACTCGTAAAGTTTCTCTCCTGTATGTGTTCTCTTGTGATTCGTGTACTTTTGGCACTCTCGATGGTCATCTTGAACCAACAGATCATCCCATTCATTACATTTGTTTGACGCCCCTTCACTATGTGTTCTCTTACATCTGTATAAACAAACATTTGGGTTAGAAACATCAGACAAGTCTCCTGTGTGTGTTCTTTGAGAGCTATAACTGACATAATCAAGCACTTCATCAAGAGACTTTGCAAAGCTCTGCGTATGTTTTTCTTGTGTTTCCTTATTTTGCTGCTGACAATTCTCAATAGCCAAAGATAGTTTATTGTTTCTATTAATCACAGAAGACACATTTTCTGACATTTGACAACAATGTTCATGTTTTACTGACGCCTTACAACTCTTCTCAACCATTATTGATTCTGAGTTGCTGTGTTCTGTCTTTTCTTGAATGCTGCTACCCCCAGATATGTCTACCATTTTGCTGAAGCCGAGAGTCCCATCCTCACACAGGACATCTGATAGTTCTTGTTTCACAACCTTCGTGTCTATGCTGTCATATGTCCACTTTTGTGAATGCTCTTGTATGGAGTAGTAAGGACTCTTTGGAGAACATGAGTGTATTTCTGAAATACACACACAATAGCAAATAATTAATATCCTCAGAAATATACCAGGTATAGATTATGAACAGATGTGTAAGTGTAATCAAGCGGGCACACATTGCGGCTATAGACAATCAATTTCAAGTGAACAAAAGATTTGAGAAGAAGAATGATTAATGTGCTCATGTATGATCTATGCTGATGTATGATCTAGGCTTATGTATGATCTAAATTCATGATGATCTAGGCTGATGTATGATATAAGTTCACGATGATCTAAGCTGATGTATGATATAGGCTAATGTATGATCTAAGTTCAAGTATGATCTAGGCTGATGTGTGATCTAATTTCAAGATGATATAAGCTGATGTATGATGTAAGTTCAGGTATGATCTAAACTGATATATGATCTAATTTCAAGATGATATAAGCTGATGTATGATCTAGGCTTATGTATGATCCAAGTGGATGTATGATCTAAGCTGATGTATGATATAGGCTGATGTATGACCTCAATTCATGATGATATAATCTGATGTATGTTCTAGGTTTAGGGTAGCAGGGTAGGGGTATATCCTAACAAAGGAGAAGTACTATGCCTCCTTCCCTCCGCTAGCCTACGGGAACCCTTTGGCAAGGTGGAGTACCTGTTTAGCCCCCCAAAACAGGGTAACATGAATGAATGAACGAATTGACTTTATTTCAAAGGGTTACAAATTGAGCACGCAGGCCTGTCTTACATTCGGCCCTTCCAATCACTCATCTTTCGTTCATCAATAATGCATAATATATTCACATAGAAAAAAAAACATTGTCAAATGAATGTTGTAAACATAAACAATGCATACTACCATGACATAAGTATCATACCCCAAC
This sequence comes from Cepaea hortensis, assembly GCA_963921405.1. Classification (NCBI taxonomy): domain Eukaryota; kingdom Metazoa; phylum Mollusca; class Gastropoda; order Stylommatophora; family Helicidae; genus Cepaea; species Cepaea hortensis. The sequence continues at coordinate 489,775,507 of OY992876.1, read as the reverse complement.
CAACCACACATCCCCCACCTACACACACCCCCCATCTACACACATCTTCCAAACACACACCCCCAGGCACACACATCTCCCCACCCACACACACATCCTCAACCCATCCCATAACCCATCAACACTAACCCATCCACATATCCTCCACTACACACGCCGACCCCCAACCACCCAGTCAAACACATACTCCCCACCCACACATCATGCACCTACCCACACACAAAACTAGCACCCACCCACATTTTCACACATCCCCTACACTCAATCTCCCCCCCCCCACCCACCCTCACATTCCATGCCCACACACACACACACCCATCCCCCAACCTACACACACTCATCTACCCACACATACAGCCATGAAGCCACTAGCAGGTGATAGATTGGACATGGGAGCAGCCGACAGATAGTTTTTGGTTATGGTTTCAAGTCAGTGACGGTGGGCAGAGGATCTCTCAATAGAGAGAATGGTTACAGTCATCTGATCAGTATGGTCACTGCCAGGAAGGAAGAATGGTAGACTTCCCTCCTTATTGATTCCCGAGGAGAGGAGAATTGTCAGCCATGGTTGGTATCTCCTCTAAGAGAGGAAACTCTAAATCTCAAACCTCCACTGCCTTGCGGGTATATCCATATGGAAAAGGCTTCGGGAGCAAACCCTGAGGACAAATCTGGAGATGGAATCCCTAAGGCAGTTCCATGTTGTAAGCAACATAGTACTGGCAACTCCTGCGATGGCACCGAAGCAAAGTTGCATTGGCTACTGCCTTTCCCTTGGTCAACATCGCAACATGGAGAGGGGGAACTTGCTACTGGGCAACAGCTGGTTCTCCAAATTCCATTGCCCAGGCTTGTGCCCTGAAGAAGTCATTTCATCACCATGTAGCAGCGGTGACACGTCACAGGAAGCAGCAATTACTGGTTATAAGTCTTAATGCTCGACTGGCATAAAGCAAGGTACCAGGGGTTGCTTCCGATGGTTGGAGAAATCATCTTACCTCACTAGACAGCACCTGCTTGCCTAAGCTGGGCAACCCCCAGGCAGTAAGGTGCTGCCTCGCCATGGTTCATCTGCTCAATTTAAACAACTAGCAACAAGAAAAAACAAAAAAACCGGCCCTAAGGTTCCCCATGGGAACATGGAACATGAAGAATGAACTTCTCCATAGAAGGGCAGGAAAAGAAGGAAGGAGCATGCGCAACTCATTCTTTCTTCTTACAGAGCTCAAATTCTAGATATGGGCCACAGTCTACCATTTACTGGACACATGGGAATCAATGCTACTAAGCAAAGGATTTCTGCACATTACTACTGGCCTGGAATGAATGCAGACATAGTCAGATATGTCAAGTCATGTCCCCAGTGTCAGAGAGTTGCCCCAAAGCACTAGTCAGCACCAGCAAACTTAGGGAAATGCCAATCATGGCACACCATTTGAAAGGGTGGCTGTAGATATAGTGGGACCTCTCAGCAGAACAAAGAGAAGGAACTGCTTTATACTTCCTCTTGTGGACACTTGCTCGATATGGGCCAAAGCAGTGCCTATGCCATCAAGTAATTTGAAGCATGTCACTGAAGCTTTGCTTGGCATATTTACTAGGTTAGGATTTCCACTCAGAATTCTAATTGATAATGGATAACAGTTCCGAGGGAAGCTTATGGAGGAAGTTTTCAGACTCTTCCATTCTCGCCAGACTCACACAACTCCATATCACCCGGCATTGAATGGGACAGTGACATGATTTAACAGTACCCTTATATCCATCTTGAGAAAGATGGCTCATGAAAAACCAGAGACATGGGATACTTATGTACCTGCAGCATTATTCGCCTACAGGGAGGCGTTTCTCCAGAGATTTCTAGAGCAGACCAACCATAATGATGCGGGCACCAGGGATGCAGTTAGAGAGGAATTATCTAGCACCATGAAGAATATGCATTAGTAAGACATCATACGGGTTGAAGATGTTAAACATATTTTGAAAAAGGCAAAAGACTTGGCACCAGGGCCCGATGGGGTTAGGTATGGCCACATGAAGGCTTTGAGCGATGCAGACACGAAAGAGATGACCGACTGCTTTAACCAGAGCATTAGGACAGCATCAGTACCGCAGGATTAGGTGCAAAGCTATCTCACCTCTCTCCCAAAACCATTCAAGGATTATTCATAGCTTAGTGGCTTAGGATCATCACCCTCCAAAACACATTTGGCAAGGTTCTAGAGAAGATAGTTGCTGTCAAGCTGCAAGAGTTTTTGGAAAGGGGGAAGCTTCTTCCAAGAGGCCTGGGGAGCTACAGGCCAGGAAAAGATACCTGGTCAAATGCAGCTACTTTTGCCATCAATGTTTATGAGGGGTGTCAGAGCAGACAGGAAATGAGGGCGGCAGCGCTGGATCTCGAGGATGCTTACAACAGAGTTCGATATGATATTCTGATGACCGCAATGATGGAGAAGGGGGTCAATCCCTAGTTGGGGAACTGGATAGCAGCCGTCCTGCATTCTCATCGAGTTTATCTCTGTCTGGGTGCATGGACCTCAGAGCCACATATTTTAACCCCGGGACTGCCACAGGGATCTACAATCTCACTGGTGCTCTTTAACTTGTATATGAGCAAGATTGCAAACCTAGAAGCAACAGGGGTTGGAAGGATACTAACATTTGCATATGATATTCTTGCATATAGGCAGGGGAGAGATAGGGAGCAAACAGCCCAGGAGCTACAGGCGACAGTAGACAAAGTGATTGACTGGTGCACAGAAATGAGTGCTGTCATCCACCCGGAATAGGCGGCAGCTTTGTGGTGTTCTCTGGACAAAAGGATTGTGAGAGCTGATGTCCCAAGCCTCGCAATAGATGGTAGAAACATCAACAGAGAGAACAAACTGAAGTATCCGGGAATCACATTTGACAGGAGCCTGTCCTTCAAGAACCATGTGGAGATGGTTGTGATAAGGTTTCAAATCGGACTCAATGCACTTAAAACTATGGCTGCAATGGACACAGAGCGGAGAATGCTTTTCACACTATACCAGCACTTGATCCTCTCAGTGATTGATTATGGACTAGGACTGCTCCCTGTCTCAAAGTGTCAATTGGTGAAATTAGACCGCATACATAACGAAGCTATTCGACTCAATGCACTTAAAACTATGGCTGCAATGGACACAGCAGAGAATGCTTTTTACACTATACCAGCAATTGATCGTCTCAGTGATTGATTATGGACTAGGACTGCTCACTGTCTCAAAGAGTCAGCTGGAGAAATTAGAGCACATACAGAACGAAACTATGCGAGTCATTTTGGGATGCACCAGAGACACCCCAGTTGTGTGTATGCATTACATCCTTGGTCTGCCAACTGTTGCTTGTAGGCTCAAGGTGATGCAGGCGAAGGCATACCTCAGAGTAACTGGAGACAGATCACCCGTTTCACGAGGCGCTGGACGTCGTTAATGGTCAGTGACTGATAAGAGGGAAATCATGGATGGCTCAGGCAGAGGGTGGGATCAGACAGGTGTGCCCCTTGGAGAACATTAGACGAGAAGAGGAGTGGGTCAGAGTGTCAGCGGAGCAGTCAGACTTGTGCAGAGTTATAATCACATTAAGCAGGGAGTGGCCAGCAGGGGCCACAGAAGTGGAAATACAGCAACTAATTCAGGACAATGCTCACTCGGGTGATGTGATTATCTACACGTCAGTGTTGAGAGGTAGGAGAAGTGCCTGGGGGTTCTTAGCAAAAGCTAATGGTCGACGTTTAGTGCAGAAGAGCCTGGCATATGATACCACATCTAGCTTAAGAATGGAGGTGGAGGCGGTCAGTGCAGCTTTCCGCTGGGTGGAGAATACAACGCACACACACATCGTGATTGTAACAGACTCAGAAAGCATGTTGAGGAAGATGAGGACAGGCAAGCTTTGGGCAGAGTGGCTTGCTTCACTTCGGAGGTCACGGGTGGCAAGCATCACCTGGAACTTTTCTCTGGGGCATGCCGGTGTGCTGGGGAATGAACAGGCGGACAGATTGGCTGGCTCTGCAAAACCTGGTGGAGTAGTGATGCATGACAAGGCAGATGTGGTTGCGGCCTTGTGGGAGCATGCGTACACCTCGGAAGAGCAAATAGATCACCATGGTCTGGCAAGAATGAGACAGCGAGGAGTGACGAGGTGATCTGGCAGATGCTCGATGCTCAGAGGAAAGGCGAGACAGACATATAATCAGACTGTACTGGTACTATCGGTGTTGGAACTCTTCGCAGGCTTCTGGGGATGGGGACGGAGTGCTTATGGGAATGCCCTGAATGCTGTGATGTCGGTTCTTAAATCAATCAATTAAACATTTGATGAGCATCTTAAGGCACTCCACCTTCTTTTCAAATGTCTTAAGGAAAGTGGCTTAACAGCATGACCAAAGAATTGTCAGACAGGATTCCAACAACTTGATTTTCTGGTCATATGACTTCTCATGAAGGAAACATTGAGAAGCTATGACAAGTGCCTCATCTAACAAAAAAATAAAAAAAAGATGTCAGATCATTCGTTTCATTATGTGCTCCTTTAAATAATCTTACAAGGAAAGGGGAGCCAGAGAAAGTCACATGGTCAGCAGAACGCAAAAATGTTTATTCAGAACTTAATAAAGCATTAACTGCAAAACCAGTACTACATCTTTCATATCTCAAACGCCCATTCATTCTTCGGACTGATGCAAGCAACACTGGAACTGGCACTACACTTCTTCAAAGGAAGAAAGATGAGCACTCAGTATTGTTTCTGGTTGCCTATGCAACTCTCTTAGCAGAGAGAAATTATTCTACCATTGAAAGAGGATGTTTGACATTAGTTTGGGCTGTGGAACCACTTTACAGTGCAGTGTGACCTTTGATGTTTCTGGCAGCTTCAAGGAAATTGAATGTGAGACTGATGAGATGGTCTCTACTTCTACAACCATATTCATTCCAAATTGAATATGTACATGGAAAATTAAATGTTGGAGCAGACTTTCTCAGTTGACATCCTGTTGCTGATACTGTAACAGAACCAGAGGTGAAAGGAACTAATGAGGAAGAGATGAATTATATCTGAGGATTTTGAAAATTGCATTTTGGTGATATTTCAGTTCTCCATAGGAGGAACCGTTTTAGAAGGGAGCCTTGTGATATCTTGCAACTGGCATTACCCAATGCATTTACAAAATTACAGTTGGGAAGCTAAAACGAACATTCTATAGCATATCATCAAGCAATGAGAAATGCCTGTTAGTTTTGTCAAGATAAATAATGTATTCTCCATCAGCATATTGGTTGTAGCCAGATGAGATATTATTTAAAGGTGGATATTGCACCGGTCTCTGTGGCCAAAGACTTGCGAATGTGGTTCATGAACCGGGTACCAGGCATTCGAAACTCAGCTGCGACCGAATTGTGCAGCAGACTGTGTCGCGTTGTGTTATAACGTGCTGGTATGAGAGCCAGTCGTTCCGAAAACAATGGCCAACTACTGAACGTAACACTTGCCTAGTACATCAACAACAGCTGAAAAATGCTGGTGTTGACTGCAACGTCCCATAAAAGATACACAACAAATTAATTAAGATTGCACTGGAGTGGAATTCAGGTGAAACGCCATCATGTTTTCAACGTGTGGACAGACAATATGGTAATTTAATATAAGCGAGTATAGAATTCTGTTTTAATCAGTCAATCATGTAGCATTGACTAGAGAAAGGTGTGGTGACTTCTTTTGGACTTAATGGGTGCCTGCTGTTACCAAAACGTATGACAGACCACTTGTAGTCCTAACACTTTTGTCTTAGTCCTAACTATTCTGAAGAAATATAGTGTCTCTATTTGACTATGACTAATCTTTGATACAGTGATCTGTGTACTCAGAGACAGTAAATGTCCCTTTATGATCTTTATTTCATGTTTGTTTTGATTTACCAAGATAATCTGTCTTTGTGATTACCTAAATATTTCTTTTATATGTGTCAAAATGAGCATGACTCTTACATTATATGATATATTTATGTGTATGGGAAAAATATATTGATGTGTGTGTAATGACCAATTATGTGGCACTCTACCCTGAGGACAGAAGAAATAGTTCCTGAGAATTTGCGCCAATGTAACTCATGATCGGAGTCTGACCAGTAGTTAGTTAGTTAGTCACAGTTCCAACTTCACAGCAATGGGTCATCCCCATTATGCTCCGTTCCTGTGCCGGTGAATATCACACAAAACGCTCCCCACTGCCCAATGTGAAAAGTGGAAAAGACAAGAGTCTCGACAAACAACAGCCCGCACAGATACACTGTGCATAATGCCGCCACCAGAATGTCAACACAATAGTCCCCACAAAACACCCAGTTCATTTCTGATGGAATCGGCAGTCATTTTCCCATCTGGATGTTTCCTAGATGTTCACCCACACAGTCCACAAAATACAGTTCATCATCGATGGCAGTGGCAGTCAACCAGAAGCCCAGCAGCCACGCATTTCTGCATAAGGCAAAAACCGGTCAACTCTGGGACATAGCCATCCGCCATCGCTCCGAACATGCAGTCACGTTCCAAAAAACCTCGGGCATATTCAAAAGCATTTCGCATGAAACTCAATGCTTACAGTGTCGTGCCACGCACTCACTCAGTAGCAGGGTGACGGAACCATCAAGCCTCCTTAGTCGCCTCTTACGGCATGCGTGGTAGGCTGCAGTGTTGCTATTCTTTGCTTCCCTTATGGGCCCCGGCAACCCACGGGAGGACCAGTAGAAATAGGCCAATGGGAAATCAAATGTACTACTGAGTTTGATGCTCGGTGCACAAAAGGGAGGAGAAATGTCTTGCAGACAGTAGAGAATGATGACATATGTCATGTGGCTCTGTCGGCAATAGGCATGTCCGATCATGGGAATGACAACGTTCTGGATGACTTATACTTATGTAAGTAGTATACATGCACTTTTTCCAATTCTTTTGTGAGGATTAGTTGTCTAAAAAAAATTTTAAGAGGGGTACATTGATGTTGTACTACTGTGTTGGCAGATGATGATGGGTGGTAGTCGGTTGTTGCATATGGTACTTCTAAGACTGGGAACATCTCTAGTCTGTGTAACAGTATGTGTAGTTTGGGTTATAATTAGGATCTAGTGGGGAATTAGAGATACAGCACGATTGAGCATTATGAGTGAAAGCGGAGAGAGATGCTCAATCGTGACGTATTGTTGTTGTGAAGGGCAGTCAACATCCGATAGTCCAGCTGAGAAGACACGGCTTGTCATCTTGAGAATAAAGTATAAAGTTTTAGTACAGATCAAGTCTTGTTACTTCATTTGACACTACTACAGAAGTAATAAATGGTGCCGTGACCAGGATCTGAGGTTGATCTAGGCCGGCCAACAACAACTATCCACTGGCGGCATGCTGTAAGACAAATTATGAAGATAATGGCCTACCACGCGAAGTACTAAAGAATCCAGACAAAACTGCCAGGACAAGAAGGGTTTCCTGGAGCCGTGGCTGAACATTTGAATCGTATCATTTATAAGGGGCCTAACCTGGCCGTTGCCTGAACCTTGCCACTTTCAAGATTTTATCGGAAGTCAGAACTCGTTCAAGGTCAGCTCATCACTAGCCGTTGGCTGATTGATACTAATCCAGTTTTTCCAGTTTTGGGCCTTGTCATTCCTATGACCCAAACACACCTAATCCTTGGGCCTCGTTATATTCCTATGACCCATTCCATACGACGACGAAGTACCCACTTGAGATCAAGGAAGGGACCCAACCAGGGGGTCGAAGATTGTCTGGCAGCCCATGAGATGTGACCCAACCAGGGGTTGAAAATTTTCTGGCAGCCCACGAGAAGGACGAAATTACCTGAGGGAAGAGAAGTGATATCTGAACTCCACCACCTGAATTCCGAGACTTTCACTTGATGCGGGCTCTGGTTGGTTGAACTGAATCCGTAAGTTGGTAAAAGAAGATGACGGATTAATTAAGGAAATAGACTCGGAGTAAAAGTTGTGTATTTCGAGGTCTCCCGTGAGCTTCCGAATTTATTAATTAGAGTGGAGTACAGGACATTATTGTGGTTTAAGAAACAAATATCTACAAGGAACCTTCTGATTGCCACAAATTTGAGTTTTTTATTGAGGACAGGGTTCATTCTTCCTATGCTCAGATAGGATATTGTTGATGCTTCCTCTGATTAATGTAATATCTTACAATATTATAACCAACTGAATTGTGCTGTTTGGGATTTGGGAAATTGTAATTGTGTGATTGGTTGCTTGCTTTGTTTCAGTATTTTTCAGCATGGCGGAATCGGATAACTTGGCCCAGGTTTTGACAGGCGTGGGTACAGCAGTAGGCCGACTTAATATGGTGATTAAACAACAAGGCATGGCAACAGAAATTGTAAAGTTTAATGGACAGGCCAGAGACTATAAGAAATGGGTCACCTCTATAGAAAAATATGCCTATTTGATCTCAGCAACAGATGAAGAAAAAATGAGACTGGCTTATCAGACGGCAACGGAACCGGTCTCGGATCATATAAGAAGAAAGCTAGAAGCTAGAGTAGATGAGACATGGGAACAATTCAAGGAAGACCTAGCAAGGAAATATGCAGAAATAACGGATCCACAACATGCATTTTCGGTGTTGAGGCAGGCTAAACAAAATAACGGAGAGACGGTACAATTGTTTAGCGATAGATTAATTAATCTGGCTGAAGAGGCATTCTTAGGACAGAATGTACGAGGAGAGGAGGTGGAAAGGATGTTGGTAGGGATCTTTGTGGATGGCATAAAGTCTGATGGTTTGAAACTTAAATTAATGAGGGAAAACCCTGAGAGGTTATCACAAGCGGTGGATATCGCGGTACAAGAAGAAAATTTGAGACGTAGGTTTAGATTAAGAACAGGACGAGAAGTGGGAAGTAGTCGAGATGACAGAGTTGAGGAACCTATGGAAATAGGACAAACAAGATTCGGATGGAATAGGAGAGGAGGTATACAGACGTTACAAGGTAGAAATAGGTATGATAATGAGGAAAGAAGAAATATGAGATACCCTACAAGAGAAACAGTAGGTAACACAAATAGTACAAATATTGTCTGTTGGAATTGTGGTCAACGGGGACATGTTTTTCGGTTTTGTAATAACAGGCATGTCCAGTCGAATACACAGGGTAGACATGACAATAATAGGGTGAGTAGGAATGTTGTAGATGGACACAGGAATTTTACAGGTACAAGAACACAGGAAAATCGGCGCCCTACCTATTAGACAGGACCTATGATAGGAGGGTAAATAATAAGGTCCCAAGGGTTAGAGAATATGTTAATAACAGGTATAATAGGTCGAACAGAGAATATTTTCAACTAGATGAAGTCAAGAAATTTATAGAAGATAAAACAGATTATAGTTCTTGTATATTAGAAATAGGAAAGTATAGAGTTCGTACGTTAATTGATTCGGGAGCTCAGGTTAGTGTAGTAAAAGAAAGTTTTCTATACAAAATAGTAAGAAATTGTAGAGTATTTAAGAGTCATAATAATTTACACTCTGTTACGGGACAGAATTTACAAGTAGTTGGACAAACAATAATAAATTTTAAGTTAGGAGGGATCAACATAAGACACCTTTTTCATGTAGTGAAGGGTTTAAATAGAAACATGTTAATAGGAAGAGATTTTTTAATAAAAAATGGAGTAAGACTTTTCTATGATTTACACAAATTAAAATTCAGGGACGTCTATATAGATATGCAAGAAGACATGCATATATCAGCACTAGTTAGAGTTAAAATGACAACGACGTTAAAACCACAGTCGGTTAATTTGATACAAGTGAAGCTGAAGAAAAACCCATATTATGTAGAAGGAAACACAGTCAGAATCACTGAATTACAAGAGGAAATAATTGATGAGCCTGGTTTGGAAGTTCCGGATGGAATAATAGCGTTAGATAAACACTTAACCTTTCCAGTTATGGTGATTAACAACACAGGTAGAGAAATTAAATTATACAGAGGGTGTGTAGTAGCAAAAATTGAACAGAACGTTAGTGAAATATTGGCAACGGATAGAGTAGAAATGCCGGGAACTAATTATTCACAGTCTTCTAGTGAAAGAAGTAATAACAGACGCGGACGCGGAAGTAGAGGAAACACACGAATGAATGAATTGATCCATCCATTCAAAAGAAATACAGCACAAATACATTCACTAGATAAACAGACAAGAGAACAGGAATTGTTGGCACAGTTAAAGACTTCACCAGAAAATAAAGAAGTATTGGAACAGTTTATAAAGGAGAATCAGGATGTGTTTGCAATTAGCGATTTAGAGTTGGGTAAGACAAAAACGGTAACAATGGAGATAGATACGGGAGACCATCCGCCGATTAGCTTAAAACCATATAGAACTCCCTTAAGAAATAGAGAAATTGTAGAAAAGGCAATAGAAGAAATGTTGAAAGCAGGGATAATCAAAAGATCAAAATCAGAGTGGTCATCTCCGGTGGTAATTGTGGCCAAACCTGATGGTTCGAGTCGATTCTGTTGCGACTATCGGGCGTTGAACAAAATTACTAAAAATGTTGCATATCCACTACCAGTGATAGATGATATTTTGGGGTTGCTAAATGGCGCTACATTTTTTACGACGTTAGACGCAAGAGCAGGATTTTGGTGCATTCCGATGTCGGCAGACGCGCAGAGAAAAAGTGCTTTCTGTACTCATATGGGTTCTTATGAATTTTTACGTATGCCTTTTGGAGTCAATTTGAAAAGTTGTTAAATGATTTAAATATAAAACATATAAAGACATCATATTATAGACCTACTTCCAATGCTAGAAACGAGCGTCAACATCAGACGTTATATAACATTATATCAAAGATTGTAGATGAACATGAAAGGGATTGGGATTTGTTTTTAGGACCTGCCCTTAACGCCATTCGTACTAATCAAAATGAAAGCACGGGTTTTTCACCATATTATTTAATATACGGGAGAGAACCGATACTACCTATAGACAATCTATTAAAACCTAGACGGAAATATATGGGTGAAGACTTTCAAGAGGTTATAATACAGGAAATGCATAAAGCACACGTAGGACTAAGGAATAATATAATTAAAGCTAGGGAAAGGCAGAAAAAGTACAAGAATATAAATACAAACTTGCAGGAATTTAAGGTTGGTGATAGGGTCTATTACAAGAAGCATAGGAGAAACTCTAAGTTTGATAATCGTTGGATTCCAGGGTATTATATTTTGGAAAAACTAGGTAAAGTATCGTATAAAATTAAGAACCAGGTCACGGGACATGTAGCAAGGGCACACGTGGAACACTTAAGGAGAGATGAAGAAGAGATAGAATATAATAATAATAATAATTATTATTCAGACACAAGGTTTTTAGATGAACAACTCGTTAGAGGTGCTACAGTAACCCCAGGCGTTAGAAGAGATCCAGCACAAAATCGCTTATTAGCAACTCCAGGCTTTGATGATACTCAAGAACAGACGATACCGAAAACAATAGAAGAAGAAAAGTTGAATGAGACTCATTATGATAGTATGGAAGAGGAAATAAGTGCTCCGTTTAGGAACACTAGACAGGCAACGAAAAGGAGAATGGATAGACAAAGAGATAGAGAAGTGAAAAGACAGAGGAGAATTAGGGATTATTCAACGAGCGGGGAGGATATGCCGTTACTAGAAAGATCCTTGAGGAATAGTGATCGACAAATTAGATGGGATATTGAACAAAAGAGATTAGCGGCAGCTAAAGAGAGACATACAGACGAAGAAGAAGAAATGGATGAAAAGTCAGAGTCAAGTAGTAGTAGTATGGAGGAAACAAATGGATTGTACGAAGAAGAAGACATTGATGTAGAATTAGCATTGGTTCAAAGAAATTTGGAGTTATTGAAGAAGTGGAACCGTAGGAAGTAGATAAGTAGAGAATATTGCAGATAGCAATTTATAAGTGTTAGAATTCGAAAATGAAGAAGATGACTCTTGGTATTTTTATAATCAATATGGAGGTAGTTTTGAATGAAGTATATGTATATATTTGGTTATTTCTCTATGGGGTGGAATTGATGGTTGATTTTTTAGTAGCTTGGACAAATTGAAGGGAAATAATTGGCAGGTAGGGCCACAAGTAAATAGGTGAGTGGATGGTGAATACTACATTAGTATAGATAAGAGGACTTGTACTGTAGTTTACAGTGATTAATTAAGAGGATTTTCCGGGTAGTATGATGTGTTTGGAGTTAGGCTAGAAAAAGGAGGAATTGATGTTTGTACTATTTGTTATCATTGATATCGGCAGATATGCTTATAAGATTTGGATATTGGTCTGTAAGTAACAGATACACATATGTAGCATTGAATTGATGGGTTTACTTGGAATGGTAAACTTGAAATTGACGAGAGGAATGAAGAAAAAAAAAAAAAGAAAAGCTAGTAGTGTTGAATCAATATTTTTTTTTGATAATAAAAATTATTATTGACGGAAACTGAAGATAAATTTTGAAACTTTATTCATAAAGTATGTATGGAAAGAGAAGTGTGATTGCTTCTTACTTTTTCCTTTCTTTTTCTTATTTTCCTAAGTGCGCACTAACTCAATCTAACATATCTTTTCTGTGAGAATGTGAAATAGGGGATAAGGGAAATATCTTCGGTTTTGTCAATCATAATTTTAATGAACAATTTAAATTTAAAAGCGGTTCGCTTACAGAGAGTTGTAGGAAGTTTTATAGAGAATTTGGTGGGGAGTTTTTGGTATTATTGATATACTGGGAAGTATGTCTCTGGTTAGCAATTGGCTATGGTGAGGTAGGAAAATGAGAATGGAGTTAGGAAATATATAAATGGAATGGCCTGAATAAATAGAGATCTGGTACATTATTAGTATGGTTGTTGGGGCCACTATACGTAATAATTTTAAGAAAGTTTACTTGGAAAATCTTTGTTTATTCACTTGGAGTTTTATTTTCGTGTAACTGGGCAATGATGGTTGTTAATTGATTATTTTATTGAGACTATGTTTCAATGCTATATGTATATGTATTATGTTTTATTTCATGCTTGGTTTGGTTTTATAAAAAGTTAGTTTAAGTAAGTTAGGATCGTTGAGTTTATAGTGCTTTGAGTAAAACACTATTGGACCGTAAAAGTGTCTAATAATGATATAATATTTGCTTTTGGGTTGATAAAATGCATGCCATATTAATTTTGAAAATGTGTTTTAATTGGATAATTGTGACGCCTTGTTTTGATTTAGTTTTGCGTAAACAGTTGGATTGATAGATTAAGTGATGTGGTTAATGAATTGGTTTTAAGTTTGGTTAGAATATTAGTTAACTTTTCAAATACAGGGGGCTTTCGTTCAGAAAGGAATTATAAAATTATTGAGGGAGGGTATGGAGACATAGGCTGCTGGGAAGGTTAGGTTGCTTGAAAAGCTTCGAATATATAAGTAGAGTATAACTAGATAGAAGTTTAAGGGAAAAACTGTGAATAGCAGCATATAGAAGAAATACATAGGGGGATAAAGGGCAGATCATGGGACATGAAGGGGGCAAGAAATAGGTGCTGTGAAAAACCAGCTTTAATTATATTAAAGGTGTTCATAAAAATTGAACAGGAGCTCATGCTAAAAGGTGAGATAACGCAATTTGGACAAGATTGTGGTTGGAAATTTTAAATGTTGAAGATATAAGGCTTGAAACTTACGTAAAAAGTTCTATTTCATATAGGGTTGTATATATAAAGCTTGTAAAACATTATATCAACTTGGTTTATAGAAAACAAAGATCTATTTTTGTATGACGTATTTATAAGAAAAAATTTGATTGTACAAATTTTTTTATTGGCAAAGGAGGTAAATGTGGTTGTGTGGAATATGCGTTTCTTTGTGCTTATCTTGACTATTTATTCCTTTTACTTGGTGCACCCCTTCTTTACTTCTTCTAAATACGTTGTTCTCGTTGTTCGGGTTGTCTTGTATTGAGAAATGCGAGTGATTTCCTAATGCCAGTTGTACAAATACGATTTTACGAGCCATTTTGTTTATAATATGCATATTTTATATAGGAACTTGAGGAGCCAAGGAATATATAGTGGATTGCTATATAGTTTGGGGAAATGAAAGAAGAGTAGAAATGGTAAGTTAAAAAAAAGGGTTACAGTACATGGTACGAGGTATAGAGGTAAAATGGAAGAAGAAGTGGGTTGATTATGTAGCTGGGGAAAGAGTTAAAGAAATAGAATGTTTAATTAAATTGGAGTTGGTTTGGGGAGGATTAGAAGAACTATGGAAGATTAGAGGAAAAAGAGGGAATAGAGTAAGGGGATTAGGAGTAAAGATTTTTCCTTTATAAGGAAAATTCTTTAATAAACATGGGGAGGTGTAACAGTATGTGTAGTTTGGGTTATAATTAGGATCTAGTGGGGAATTAGAGATACAGCACGATTGAGCATTATGAGTGAAAGCGGAGAGAGATGCTCAATCGTGACGTATTGTTGTTGTGAAGGGCAGTCAACATCCGATAGTCCAGCTGAGAAGACACGGCTTGTCATCTTGAGAATAAAGTATAAAGTTTTAGTACAGATCAAGTCTTGTTACTTCATTTGACACTACTACATCTGAGTACTGTGATCCTCGGTGAATGAGGAGAGCTTTAGCATTTAATATGCCATGAGGAGCATAGGACTGTCAATCTGCCAGTACCACTTAAGAAGCCAGCTAAGTGGCATGCAAAACTCATGTAAACGCAATACTCATTTCCACCCAGAGGCCAACAACAACAAAAGTTAAACAACATTTAAACAGCAGTTAAACAACAGTTAGCCAACCATAGAATCTACTCAAATATCCAGTTACCCATCAACAACAGAAAATTTGACCACCATAGTTTAGAAGGTTGGATGAACCAGTTTTACAATATTTACCCAGGAAAGGAACAATATTATTCATATGTAGCTGAGACAAAGAACAAGAAGACCCTCATCCTTAGTTATTATGCTATAACTTTGCCTCATGGTTTAGATTTTTTTTTGGGGGGTCCAAAGATTAAACAATTGTAATAGTAATATTGATTAGATAATTAGGCATAAAGATATCAAGTGTGGAATAATTAGGTAAATTGTTATGCCCATGGAGCATACCGCCACCCCTTTTTTCTTCCATTACAATATTGTAAACTTTTCCTACTGTGTTCTGTAATTTCATTAGTCAAATGTGAATTGGTGTGTTTAACTATAAGTGTGATAGTGTTGCTTCATTTGACAGCAAAATCCAGAGAGAGAGAGAGAGAGAGAGAGAGAGAGAGAGAGAGAGAGAGAGAGAGAGAGAGAGAGAGAGAGAGAGAGAGAGAGAGAGAGAGAGTGTGGCAGGGATAAAACTAGCTTCCAGTCAAATCAGATTGAACTCTATTTTATCTGAAAAGCATTGACTTCCCTATGCTCTCCTAGCCTTCTATTAGAAAACCTGAATTTTACCTAGTGAAATCTTATAGTCTATATCTGTTTTAACAGTAGGGAGTATTACGAGCCAATTTCTCGTTTTCCTGTAACAGTTGGCAACTGGGATTTGGGGATATTTTTCTGTTTCTAGTTTATCATACCACAATCATCTTTGACATCCTTTTAAGGCAGGTATTTGGGAATGCCACTGAAGGCATTTACCTCCATACAAGATCTGATGGCAAACTTGTTAACCCATCAAGACTCAAGGCAAAGACCAAAATAAGATCAAGATGCATAAGAGAACTTTTTGCAGATGATGCAGCACTCACTCCTCATTAAGCAGAAGATTTCCAACGACTCATAGATCATTTTGCAGCCAAGTGCAAAGACGTTGGGTTCACCATCAGCCTAAATAAAACACAGGTGATGGAACAAGATGATGGTGCACCTAAATCAATCAAAATTTCTAATTACGAATTGAAGGTTGTCCATGAGTTTGCGTATTTGGGAACAACAATATCAGATAATCTTTCATTAGAGGCAGAAATCAACTAATGCATTAGAAAGGCAGCCACAACATTTTCCAGGCTAACCAAAAGAGTTTGGGAGAATAACAGACTAACAGAGCGTACAAAAGTTCAAGTATATAAAGCTTGTGTTGTTAGAACACTACTCTATGGGTCTGAATCCTGTACCTTATACTCACAACAGGAAATAAAGTTGAATTCCTTCCATATGAGATATCTGAGATGTATCCTGGGCATATCATGGAAAGACCACATAACAAACAAACACGTGCTTGAAAGAGTGGATATTACCAGAGTGCACTCCCTCCTCAAGCAGAGATGCCTCCGGTAGCTGGGCCATGTATCTCGAATGGAGGATGGACATATTCCCAAAGATCTCCTATATGGAGAACTAGCCACAGGGAAGAGGCAAACAGGAAGACACCAAATGTGATAAAGGGATGTGTGTAAACAAGCAATGAATTCCCCTGGCATAGATCCAGACACGTGGGAAAGAGTTGCAACAGATAGATGTTCCTGGAGAAGAGATGTACAAAACGGACTGGTGCTTATCGAGCACATTCTGATCCAGCAAACTGAGGATAGGCAGTACAGGCATAAAATGCAGTCACTAACTGTGGGACTTGCCTCGTCTTACAGAAGCAGAAACTGTGACAGAGATTGTCACTCTTGCATTGTTCTATACAGTCACCAGTGGTGCTGTCAGCTACCTCCCCATCGGCACAACTCAATAGTCCTACAGGACTCAAAGGGTAAGGGCACCCGCCGCCGCCACCGCCGCCGCCCCCACCACCACGACCACGACCACCACTACTACTACTACTACTACTACTACGTTCTAAGTCCATGATGATATAAGCTTATGTATGATATAGACTGATGTATGATCTAAGTTCAGGTATCATCTAGGCTGATGTATGATATAAGTTGATGTATGTTCTAAGCTGATGTATGATATAGGCTGATGTATGATCTAGACTCATGTATGATCTAGACTCATGTATAATCTAAGCTGATGTATGATCTAGACCAGTGGTTCTCAACCTTTTTTGGCCCGTGCCCCCCTTCACCATATTTTCAGAACGTCATTCGCCTCCTTTCGTATTTCCTACCTAAAAATTTGGCCCGTACCCTCCTTCACCATATTTTCAGAATGTCATTCCCCCTTTCATATTTCCTATTTAAAAATCCCACTCCTGCCCCTACACAGTATACGTAATAATGGAAGCTAAATTTAATAGCACATACTAAAACAAGTCTAGACATCCACATAAAAACTTACTTTATAAATTGAATTTTAGAAGGGTGAGACGTACAGAACCATAAAGTATAAAGGGAAAAACAATATCAAGTAATAGGTTCTTGTATTAACGCAATCTTGAAATAATCTTAATTCCCCCTCCTGGAAACCCCCAAATTCCCCCCTGGGGAGGGGAGGGGGGAGTCCCCACCGGTTGAGAACCACTGATCTAGACATGTATGATCTAAGTTCAATATGACATAAGCTGATGTATGATTAAGTTCAGGTATGATCTAAGCTGATGTATGATCTAGGCTGATGTAGATGGCATGGAAGAACTGGCCAGAGAATTCAACACCAGTATCCAGAGGGGTCAGTTCAAAGAAGAATGGCTACACAGCTACTTGCTGCCGCTGCCAAAACCAAACAAAGACCACTCCAAGATAAGCGGCTACAGAATCATTACGATGCAGAATACTGTTGGCAAGCTACTGGAGAAAATTGTAGCACACAGACTTGCTTGGGACTTGGAACAGCTCGGCTGCTTCCCGCCCACACTTGGAGGATACAGACGCAACAAAGAGTCATGGCTGAATGCGGCGGTCTTTGCTCAAGATGTTTACGAAGGATTTCAGGTCAGAGAAGAGACATGTGTGGCCACCATAGACTTAGAGGACGCATATAACAGAGTATCTTTCGAGCACTTGATGCAAACCCTCCTCAGACTGAAAGTGCACCCTCACCTTGTACGATGGATAGCTGCAGTTCTGCTCCAAAGGAAGGTGGTGCTAAGATGTGGGAGTTGGTCTTCTGAGCCGATAACGATATGTCCAGGATTGCCGCAGGGTTCACCACTGTCACCAGTACTATTTAACGTGTATACGGTGCCGATCACTGAACAACAGTTGGACGGGAGGGGTAAGACTCTGTCATTCGTTGACGACATCCTCGTGTATCGACAGGGTCGAGATAGACAGGCGGTTGCCAATGATATGCAGGGCGAACTAGATCGAATTTCCTCATGGTGTGCTGATGCGATGCCCTTGTCAACCCTGCAAAGGCAACGGTTACATGGTTCTCACTAAACAACCATATTGTGAAAACAGACCTGCCGGCAGCAAGAATGGATAGGAGCATTTTGAGTAGAACCCAGTCAATGACATATCTTGGCGTGAGGCGTGATCGTAGCCTGTAATTCAGAGATCATGTCGATTATGTCATAACGAAGGCTAGAAAAGGTTTGTCAGCAATGAGAGTCATGGTGACTGCCAATATCGAGCAAAGACTGCTAATACTTCTGTTCCAAGGACATGTGCTTTCACGCATCGAATATGCCCTGGCAATCCTCACTGTCAGCCCTACACAGATTGGAAGACTTGAAAAGGTACAATACGAAGCCATGCGCATCATTTTGGGCTGCACGAGAGACACCAGCTGTGTAGCAATGAGATACCTCCTTGACTTCCCTACAATGGAACACAGGATCAAGATCTGGAGAGCTCGTGCATACTTAAAAATAAGTGCAGATGAGCAGCACCCTCTGCATGACGCTATATTCAGAGAAAAGGATGACAGGCTAAAGAGGGGCAAATCATGGATGGGTCGGGCGGAAGATGTCGTCAGACAGGTCTGCAGTCTTACCAGTATCAACCCCGGCAAGGAATGGGTGCCGGTGCCTCCAGCTTTTAAGTGCACTTTCTCCTGCATTATCACACTCGACAGACGGTGCAGAGAGCAGAACCCTGCCGCTGTCAATGCAGAGGTTAACGCGCTCATCTATGAACACTCAGATAGCCCCGAAGTGCTCATCTATACAGATGGATCTGTTGTAAAGCAGCAGAGAAGTTCGTGGGCATTTACAGCCCGTTCAGCGGGCCGAACCGTTCAAGAATCCAGTGGTGCCCACTCTATGACCACGAGCAGCATGACGATGGAGGTGATGGCAGTTACACAGGCCTTCATATGGCTGGAATCACAGCATTATACCAACGTGTGTGTACTAAGTGATTCAATGAGCATGATTCAGAAGGTCGAAGCTGGATCTGTACGTAGACAGTGGACTGAATCGCTGCGGAGGTCTGTTGTCCGTAAAGTCACCTTCATCTTCGTCCCGGGACATGCGGGAATCGAGGGAAATGAATGAGCTGACAAACTGGCTGGCTCTGCACCCCCTGTAGATGGCCAGCCCATGGATCGTGCCGATGTTATTAACGTCCTTAAAGATATGGCGAGAACAGAGGACTTTCACGTCAGTGATTTCACATCGCTGTCCAGGATGAAAGACCTGGGAGTAAGAATCGGCACAGCCAGACGCGAGAGGTACATCGGGAAAACAAAGCGCCTCGTCAACCAACACAGAACTGGCACTATTAGCCACCGGACGCTGATGCATATGCTGGGGGGAGGATCTGAGCACCTATGGACATGTCCGGAGTGCAATGAAGATACCCCAACTGATAACTGATGATCTAAATTCATGATGATGTAATATGATGTTTGATGTAGACAGATGTATGATCTTGGCTGACGAATGGTCTAACTTCATGATTATTTAAGCTGATGTATGATCTAAGTTCATGATGATATATGCTGATGTATGATGTTGGCTGATGAATGATCTAAGTTCATGATTATATAAGCTGATATATGATCTAAGTTCAGGATAAGCTGATGTATGATCTTGGCTGATGTGCGATCTAGGTTGATGTATGATGTAAGCTCAGGTATGATCTAAGAGAGGTGAAGTGACTGAATAAGTGTAAATTAACAGGTACTGCATGTTTAATTTATTACTGACATTTTTCACTTATGAAGTCTATTTTAAGTAGTTATCTATAATCCGTTTACAACAGCAAGCAATACTGATATTTGATTGCAGTCACAATCAAGAGTGTTAACCTCCTGCCTGAAACTAAAATTTATGGTGCAACTTGAGGTGAAATATTAAAGAAAACAACCTAAGGTGGCACATCTAAAAAATAAAAAAAAAACTTGAAATAGAATGTCAGTAGAAAAACATCAATGTGGGTTTGCATGTCTAACTAAAATAACTTTTAAGTGGAATGTAAAAAGTTAAACTTTCTCATTGTAACTGTAATAATATCTGTTGATGATAAACCACCAGGCCACTGTCTCAGTCCATCCAGCATTCCACTGTCTCAGTCCATCCAGCATGCCACTGTCTCAGTCCATCCACCATGCCACTGTCTCAGTCCATCACAGCATGCAACCATCACAATGTTTTCCAATTCCCCTCTTCTAACTACATGACCAAAGAATGATGGTTGTCTCGTTCTTATGTTTGTATGTAACGTTCTCGTGGCATTAGTCTTTACCAAGCAATAATTGTTAGTTACACTGTAGGTCCAACATATTAGCAACATTTGTCTCATCATTCACATCTCAGTTGCTTCTAAGCTGTTCTGAATTTATTTATCCATGTTCCATGATTCACTGCCATACAGTAAGAAAAGTTCTATATAACATTTCAGGACTATCTTTCTGATATTCAATGATGGTGAATTATTGCCTAAGATACTTTTAATTTTTTTAATGGAGCTTAAATTTCTCAGCTTGTGTAAGCGTTTCCCTTCTATTATCATTTCTTTGGTTGGTGTTATCTTTTTCTTTGATATAATCATTGTTTCTGATTTCTTGATATTCAAGAAAAGTTCTTTTGTGCAGTCTCTTTTACTACAGATCTGTTGCATATTCATCTATCAACACCATGTCATTTGCATGTCACAGATAGTTTATATTCCTCTTCTTCTACTGCGTTCATGCGGAGAGTTTTTTGGACGTGATTGTGTTGTGCATGTTTACAGCAGAGCTGCATTCTTGTGCCATTAGGCCGACACATCTGACTTCTGCAGGCATTTGTTGACCGGGTTAACCTTCCCTAGGGATTGTTTATATTATAACCACCAACTCATAATTCTGGCCCCTCTTTGATCTATCTCATTATTACTGTGATATAGAGAAAGAGATTAAATCTGGTGACAAAAACACCTCAATGTCTTACTCCTAGCTTCATTTGTTCATTACTGCAATGCTTATTTCCCACTTTAATTGTTGCTACTTGTTTCCAGTAAATATTATCTTCTAACATATATTGGAAACAACAAGCTGCCGTCAGAATTGATAATGATGTAGGTCAATATCAGCCTATTAAAAGAGGTGTGAGACAGGAATGTGTAATGTCTCCAGATTTTTTTTCCCTGTACAGTAAAAATATTTGCAGAAATGTAGAAGATATAAATGGAATCAGCATTGGAGGAAGAAACATCAATAACATTAGATATGCAGATGATACATTCTTGATTGCAGACAATGAACAGCCCCTGCAACATTTATTAGATGCAGTTGTTGCACACAGTGAGTAACTAGGTTTACAATTGAATTGTAAGAAGACACAGATTATGGTCGTCACTGGGAAGAAGGAAATACCACAATTTCCTAGGATATAGGAAATTCCTAGGAATTCATCTTGACATCTAGGAGACTGCTGCCAAAGACCGGAATTCGTGGCATACATCATTATGCTAGGGTGCAGTCACTTGTGAAGCAGGCAGGACTGCAAGAGCTGTGAAGAAAAGGCTGGACAGAAAAACCACTGTAGGAGATCCTCCTCCTGGAATGTCAAGCATTCTTTGCCCACATTGTCAAAGAACATTTCGAGCCAAAATAGGTCTTATCAGACATCTTAGAACTCACGGCTCCATACTTTCAACCCCACTGGATGAAATGAATGGTCATCATCACCCTTGATGGACAAACAATAACACCCGGGAAACCTAGGGTTCAAAGAGTTAATTTTATATGCATATTGCTTATGATTAATCTATGGTCGCTGTAGCAGTCTGCGATATGTATAGTTTTTGTGACTTTTAAGGCAAGTCAGAATCTTCTGTTGATGAGAATGTAATCAATCTGATTTCTGATCTTATGATTAGGTATGTATTCACCGTTGTAAATATCATTCAACATTTTAGTTAATATTTCAGCTCCAAATTCTCCCAGTATTTCAAATTCTTCTATAATGATTCCGTTTGGTCCAGCTGGTGGTTCGTTTCTTCATATGTTTGATAGACCAGTAACTTCATCTTTTAGTAAAGGTGGGCCTCCTAAATTACTTTCTTCTGTTAATTCTGCTCTTTCTCCATCATATGTTATGTATTCATTACATCTCTTTATACTAGCACTTTCTTCCATTAATATTCTTGCTGTTCTCGATTTCAAACATTCAGTGTTTGCTTTTATTTTTCTTCTTGTAAATTCATTAATCTGTCTGTACATATTCTGTGCATCTTTAATAGAATTCAGTTCAGTTTGGTTCCAGTGCCATTTTAATCAATTTTCTTTTTACTTTGTGCGCTCCTCTCTTATTTCTTTGTGCAACTTATCATTTAGTGGGGTAGGGATATCCCCTATCAAAGGAGATGTAAGATGCCTCCTTTCCTTCGTTAGTCTATGGGACACCCTTGGGCAAGGTGGAGTACCCATTTAGCCCCCCAATCAGGGTTATGTGAAGCCATGGAAGCAGGTGGTGGATGGAGTTAGAGAGCAGCCAACAGATTGTTGTTGGTTATGGTCTGCACTCTGTGGAGATAGCCAGATGATCTCATCAGTAGAGACAATGGCTATGGCCACCGACTAGTACAGTCACTGCCCACAAGGAAAGCAATGGCAAACTACCCTACCTTCTGCAAAACTTGCCAAGAAACTGTAACAACCATGAAAGAAAACATAACAAGAAAGAGATCTGGTGGCAAGACCCCCAGGCAAGGCAGATCAGATAGCACTGGGCAGGAGTGTGACACAGGGGCCAGTACTTGTAATAGTGATGACGGAGTTAATCCTGACAGTGTTACCAAGGAAATCCCCTGTGTCAGACTAAGAAACAGAGTGAGAATAGGAACATGGAATGTGAGAAGTCTGTATGAGAGAAAGCTTAAAGTAGTATGTGATGAGATTGAGAGGCTAAATATTCAAATGTTATGAAATGCAGGTCTGCATGGCCGAATGGATAAGAACGGTATTCTTAACCATCCTTTGTGCTGATGCAAAGGTTAGTGGTTCATCCCCAACACCGGACAGCTGGACTAAAATGTTGACCTGTCGTCCTTGACTTGGGGACGTAAATTACAAGTACCTCTGAAGCTGGAGTGGGTTCACCTGATGGCGAGGGACACTGTTAATAGGGAAATCTAACCCACACGAAAAATTCAGTCCATCAATACTATATATATATAAATACTATAAATAGTGTGTGTGGACTACGCTTGAGTTCAAAGTGAGGGAGTGCAACAACAGCAACAACAACAAACAAAACTTTCAACAACAACAAAAAATGAGGAATTAGTGAACATCGCTGGAGAGGCAAGGGACATTTAACAATTGAAAATGGAAGTCTTTTCATATATTCTGGTAAAGATGTTGGAGGCCAGAGCGGAGTGGCATTTTGGTTAGATAAAACAACTGTACAAGTGATAGAATCCTCACCATCAGACTTAAAGGCTGTCCAAAAAACACAACTCTCATGCAGATATATGCACCTACTTCAACAGCATAGGAGGACGAAATTGAAGATGTTTACAACACACTGCAAGACACATGAAATAAGATTGGTCATAATGATATAGCAACAATAATGGGAGATTTTAATGCAAAAGTAGGTGCAGGAAGAGCTGAAAATAAGAGAAACATTTTAGGAAAATTTGGATTGGGAAATAGAAATGATGCAGGTGACAAATCAATTGAATTTTGTACAGAAAATGAGTTAATGATAGCCAGCATACTTTTTAAACAACAACCAAGAAGACTCTTCACATGGAAGTCTCCGGACAGTATTACAAAAAATCAGACAGATTATATTTTAATACAAAGAAGATGGAGATGAAGCATAACATCTGCAAAAACCCACAAAGTGCAGACTGTGATACAGATCATCAGTTATTAGAAGCGGATCTGAAATTAAAACTCATAAAGCTTACTCGAGGACCAAGGCCACTTCATTCTGATTGAACAAACATACCAGATGCATACAACGTATAAGTGAGGAATCATTTTGGGGCCTTGATGTCTATACAAGAGGAAATGACACCTGGCAGTACAAGCTAGAGATATCTTGATAACAGCAGCCAAAGATGGATCACAACATGCACATTACACTTAATAAAACAACGAAGAGAACTGAAGAAGAAAGGAGAAACCTATAACAGTAGGATGAAGTATAAGAAAGAAAACAAGAAAGGACAAAAAAACAATATATCCAAGATTGTTGTATTAAAATAGAGCAATAAGAATGGAAGAGATTACAAAATGTTCAAAGGAATGGAGTTATTGACAAGAAATGTTCAACCTCAATTAAATGTTATCTGTGACAAGTTGGGAGATACCTTAAAAGAATCTAGACAAATTCTAGAAAGATGGCAGGAATACTGCATTGGAATGTATAATATGAATGACTGTGAAGATATGAATGATATACATGAACCAATGACAGTAGAGACAGAACCTGAACCCTCATTAGATGAAATTGCAAGGACAATAAAATACCTGAAGAATGATAAATCACCAGGATGTGATGAGATACCAGCTGAAGAAATTAAAGTGGGAGGAGAGGAAAGCATACAAATCTATCAAGCATTATGTAAAAAGATATGGAAATGATTGATTGATTGATTTAGGAACCAACCATCACAGCATTCGGGGCATCCCCATAAGCACTCCATCCCCATCCCTAGCAGCCAGCGAAGAGTTCCAACACTAATAGTACCAGTAGCAATCTGATTATATGTCCGTCTCACCTTTCCTCTGAGCGTCGATCGTTGGCCAGATCCCCTCGTCACCCCTCGCTGTTGTATTCTTGCCAGACCATGGTGATAGATATGGAAATATGGTATATGACCAAAAGATTGGAAGAGAACTACCTTAATTCCAATACCAAAAAAGGGCAACATGAAATTATGCACTAACTATAGAATTGTTGACGTGATGTTATACAAGTAAAATTCTACTAAAAATCTTAATGGGAAGACTTCGTAAGGAAATGGAAGAAGAGATTAGCGCGATTCAAGCTGGATTTAGAGAAGGAAGAGGAACAAGAGATCACATACTCAACATGCGTTTAATAATAGAGAAGTGCAGAGAATTTAATATAAACCTACTCCCATGTTTTGTGGACCATTCAATGGCATTTGACTGTGTACAACATCAGAAACTTTGGCAAATTATGAGAGATATGGACTTTCCATCACATGTAATACAACTCATAAAAATGCTCTATCTAAGACTAACAAGCAATGGTTAGAATTGATGGCGAGACATCAGATTGGTTTGACATCAATCCTTGGAATTTTCTGTTTTTCATTTATACTTTGTATTTTATTTATTGCATTATATCCGTTTTTCACTATGTATTGTTCTTTAATATATGTAACTGTTTTTGGAATATCTTTATTAAGTCTCATGTTCTGAACCTCTTTTAAATCTTACTGTTACACTCGGACGTGATCACTGTTACCACCAGGTATTATCTTTATTTATTTATTCAGGCTTTTCTAAACCTCTTATTGATCAGTCCACAGTCAAACTGCTTAGATGCTTTTAGATCATTTCCTTTCTTTGTGCACGATTATCTCTTAAAGCGCTCAACCTATTTGTTTCCAATCAACATATTATTTAGCTTTGCCCATTACATCAGTTTTTATTGTTTTTCATTTTTTAAAATCCTAAACAACAATCACCTACTACATCTTTCGTATGATATGATTAAATTAAATAAACATTAATTGATTTAGCTGTTTCCTCATCAAACATTAGCCCTACTCCTTTTCCCTATGTATTACCTCCTGAAACGGACTGGTGCTCTTTGAGTGCAATCTGATCCAACAAACTGAGGATAGGAGGCACAGGCATCAAATGCAGTCACTTGCTGTGGGATCTGCCTCATCTTACAGATGCAGAAACTGCGACAGAGATTGTCACTCTCGTATTGGATTGTACAGCCACCAGTGGTGCTGTCAGATTGTGCCCCAGAAGCACAACTCTATAGTCCTAAAGGAATGAAAGAGTCCTACTACTACCTCCTGAACAAATTATTGTGTGTTTGTCTGTTATTACTTTACCAGATCTCCTCCACTTCATCTCCCTCATGCCTAGGATATTAATCTTCAAATATTTCATTTCTTTTATTACACTATGTCACTTTCCTATTTCAACTATATCTTGACATTCCACGTACCTATTCTAATCTTGTCTTGGGAAGATAATGTGGTAGTTTCCCTTCCCTTCCATATTCACTTGGTGGTCTTTTAGCTTTGCCTTTGACAGCAATTTCCAATTGAGTGAGGACAAGAGAGTGCCCGGCTTTGCTCATAGTTGTTAACTTATCCCAGTTGATACTTGGTCACACCTATGACCTTATTTTTCCCAATGTCTGAGTAGATTTGTATTCTGTTACTGTTTTGATTTTGATGGTATAATTCTTTGACAATTTAGAAAGCAATTGCAAACTCCTAAATGTAGAATGATCTAGTAAATCACAAACAGCCAATAAATGCTGAGGTTGATTGCAACATCCTGTAAAGAATATTCAACTAACTGTTACATTATATTGCACTTAATCCTAACATGGACAGACAGAAAAACCAAGTACTACAGGAAACATGAAAATCGTAAATTGATTAGAGAAATTAGACATATATAGTCAAAATGTTTTGGACATGTTATAAGAAGACATGGATTAGAGAACTTAGTGACAACTGGCAAGATTGAAGGGAACAGACCAAGAGGAAGACCCACAGGAAAATACCTGGATGGCTTGGCCATGTGGCATGGTTGAGACAGGAACACCGAGCTGATCCATGACTCTGTTGATCGAGTGAAATGGCGAGTCATGACCGCCCATGCTTTCTGGCATGGCACATGATGGATGGAATCTTACCTTGAACTACACAGACTTCAGGTTGTTCTATCTTGACACTTGATGGTAGTTTACATTTACTCGTCATCTTATGCCTACAGTCAGTCTGAAAGGATTTGTAAGTTACATTTGTATGCAAACATAAACTATATAAATGAATTTGATATTTTGTTTTTTCAAGATGATTAATGATACAAAATGTCTTGTAAGTGGCACCTTAGTCTTGACAGACCAAAGTATGTGAGTTGGAATTTGGCCAAAATTCCATAACATTGCCTGGGCAGAGCTTCAGAGAACATGTGGTGCCCAAACGACATGTTCCCTCTCTCGGCCTTGCCCTGCCCTTGCCCTCATAAGACAAAATGTCTTATGATTACTATAAGACATGATTTCTGATATGTCATTCCTCAAGTCCCGTTTAAGAATATGAGTATGGGAATATAGCACAGTGTAATGATATTAGTTTATCATGGCAAAAAACAACATAACAATACATGGCAGCTTCATGGACAATCTGTATTACTTGTGCACACATTATGCACACAATAGTTAGTTAGTTAGTTAGTTAGTTAGTTAGTTAGTCGCGGTTTCAACTTCACAGCAACGGGTCATCCCCATTATGCTCCGTTCCTGTGCCAGTGAATATCACACAAAATGCTCCTCACTGTCCAATGTGAAATGTGGAACAGACAGGAGTCTCAGCAATCCAACAGCCTGCACAGGTACACGATGCATAATGCTGCTGCCAGAACGCCAACACAAAAGTCATCCACGAAAATTACAGTTCATCGTCGATGGAACCGGCAGTCACCAGTCATTAACCCGAGTGTCTCACATGGTTCTGTCACTTTTCACAGGGCGACCCACCGAAAGCGCTGCATCAAGCATGAACTCCGTAGCTCCAGCGACGACTCCCAGGAGTCTCCTGAAAAAATGCACTCGTGAACCGAAAAGGTAAACCAGTCAATCCAGCAACAGCCGGCTGCCATTGTTCCGAACATGCAGTTCACACTACACACTGCGAACAGATGTAAAAGCAAAATTCACAGCTCATATTGTAGCGCCACGCACTCACTCAGTAGCAGAGCGATGGAACCATAGCCTCCTTAGTCGCCTCTTACGACGTGCATGGTAGGCAACAGTGTTACTATTCTTTGCTCCCTGATATGGGCCCCGGCAACACACGGGCAATATATAATACACACATTAAAGCTGATGCAATTCTTATAGTGGCAACCATTCTTTGTTGTATCTTTTATAACCCCATCCATACATCCAATAATGAGTCTTCAATTGAAGAGAAAAACAAGAAATTCTTATCAATGTTCCCTCTAAACTGTTGCTTATGAGTAGGAATTTTACTTTGTTAGATTCTGACATGAAATGTGTGAGCATGCCATTGTCTGCTTGTGCACTGAAGCTTGATAATCTGGACTTTGTTGATGACACTGCATTCTTGTCCCACACATTGAAATGAGATGCAAGATGTAGCTAAACACATTCAATAGAAGGTCACAACAATTAAGTCTAAATATTCATAGGGAAAAAGAAAGATAATGGAATAAATCAAGCAAATAATAACCTGATCTCCCTTGTTGAATGTTCATTTCAATAGGCAGAATTATACACTTAGTTAGGTAGCAATGTAGACACAGATGGGTCAACATATACAGATATTAAAATAAGAATGCAAAAGGCAAGAAGACTTTCATAGCAATTAGACATTTGTGGAAGTCAAAACAATTATGGCTGTCAGAAAGACTGTTCAAGTAAAACATTAAAACAGTTCTACTGTATGGATCAGAAACATGGAGAATGACATACAATGATTATAAATAACTAGACATTCATTAATTGTTGTCTGGGCAAGACAGGTTGACTAAAATGGTATGACAGAATCACCAAAGTGGAACTCCTGGAGAGAACTAAACAAATACAAGTAATAACAGATGTTTTACTGCATATAATATACTCTAAGAACACCTGAGAATTGTATCATGTGAAAAGCCTTTGTCCAGAATTGACAGGGCAAATGAAATAAAGGAAGTTATAAAAACACAAGGAGAAGAGAGTTAGAGACAGAAATGAATAATATCAGGAGAACATGGGCAGCTACATGAGATAGCAACAGATAGAATGACTTGTACTGAATTGATTGACGGCCCATACCAAATGGGGGATAAAGTTAAAAATAAAAGATGTTGATAAAATCCAACATGGCAAGTCCCCTAGGTGTCATAAAAATATCAGGCCAGAGACCCTGGCACAAAATGCTTCCTATCTAGGTCTAAGTCCATGGATTCCCAAATTCTTCTGACAAAATTCGACCAACCGGCAGTAGCATTTTTTGTCAATTGTGCAGTAATTTATCTGTGCACTTGTATAATTCTTCAGCATTTTACATGACTGAAAATAATTTTGAAAGCCAGTTTTCAGACCCATCTGTAAACCTGTAAGTACCTTTTTTCTTAGCAGCGCAGCAGTACTTAATTATTTAAATTTAAATAAAATACTGTGAAATAAATTGTGGTTTTGTAAATAGTTAGTATTTAATTACTATATATACCACAATGTAATATACAAGTAAATGGGAATATTCTTCAACAGGTGAATAGGTACAATTATCTCGAAACAGTAATAACATCTGATGGGAGGTGCCTTGAAGAGATTAGAACAAGGATCGCCATGGCAAAAGCAGCCATTAGCAAGATGAAAAACATAC
This sequence comes from Cepaea hortensis, assembly GCA_963921405.1. Taxonomy (NCBI): domain Eukaryota; kingdom Metazoa; phylum Mollusca; class Gastropoda; order Stylommatophora; family Helicidae; genus Cepaea; species Cepaea hortensis. The sequence continues at coordinate 489,745,601 of OY992876.1, read as the reverse complement.
TGACCAATAAAAAGATGTCAACTGAAACGAGAAAAAGAGTGTTGAGGTGCTACATAGAACCTGTACTTTTATATGGATGTAAAGCTTGGACAATGAGCAGTCAAGCCGAAAAACATCTGATGGCTGTAGAAATGTGGTTTCTGAGGAAAATGCAAAGAAAACCATGGACAGACAGAAAAACCAATGAACAAGTCCTTCAAGAAACAAGTGAAGATCGTAAACTGATTAGAGACATTAGACGCAGACAGTCACAATTTTTTGGGCATGTTATGAGAAGAAATTAATTGGAGAGCTTGGTGACAACTGGTAAGATCGAGGGGAACAGACCAAGGGGAAGACCTAGAAGTAAATACCTGGATGGCTTGGCCACATGAAATGGTCAAGACAGAAAAAACGGAGCTGATCCACGACTCTGGTGATCAAGTGAGATTGTAAAACATGACCGCCCATGCTTATCGGCATGGCACGGCATGTTGGATGGATGGATGATTGATGAATTTTCTTCTTCTTCAGCGTTCCGAGCCATTGAGGTTCTTTGCTGCAGATACAATCCGTCTCCATTCGTCTCTCTGGTTGACCTTCTCTTGCCAGTCGTTGATTCCAAGTGCTTGTACGTCTGTATATATATTATCTCTTCACCATCTTCTTGGTCTACCTCGGGGTCTACGGTCATTATTTCCTGAGTGTAAGCGAGTTTTGTTTCCCTATTATCTTCCATTCTTTCTATATGCCCCAGCCATTGTAGTCTATTATTAGCCTTCATGATACCAGCGATTAGCAGGGACTTAAACAGATCATAAATGTCTTTGTTACTTCTTATTTTCCACTCTCCACTTTGTGTATCCCTAATGGGTCCAAAGATGCATCTTAAAACTTTGTTCTCAAAGGTTTGAAACAAGGCTTCATCTCCTTTCGTTGTACTCCAGGTTTCAGATTCATACAGCACAACTGGTCTGATCAGTGTTCTGTATATTATGATTTTGGTGTTACGAGATAGCGCATTTGATTTTAGTAGATGTTGTAGTGCATAGTATATCTGATTTCCAGAATTGATTCTAGGTTGTATTTCTTCCCTTATGATCTTGGAGCAGTTGAAGATTGTACCCAGGTATTTGTATATGTCCGTTCTTTTAACGGTCATATTATCTATTTGTATGTGGCCAGAGTTTTTAGCCATTCCTTAATTGCTCACTTTTAGATACTTCTTCTTCTTCGTTCATCCGGAGTTTTTTTTTTTTCGGATGTGATTGCGTTGTGCCTGTTTACAGCAGAGCTGCGTTCTTGTGCCGTTAGGCCGACACATCCGACTTCTGCGGGCATTTGTTGACCGGGTTAACCTTCCCGGGGGACTTTTAGATACAGAACAGTGTAATTATAGAGCAGAATTAGAAATCAATTATTAGCGAAAGTGATTACTTAATTTATGCAGCAGTTACAAATGTATTTACATACAATTAACACATGATATTTAATCAATAAAAGAATGCTGTCGCATTGCAGTGGGTACATTAAGACTTTGTGAGTACATTTTCATGAATTGTTCTTTCACTAACAACGAACATTTCACATGACATTTAATATTTAATTAAACGGGCAGCTATTTTTAACTGTTAATTAGGTCACAGCACATCCTATCGAAAATTTTAAAAGTCGAGTGCATTTTTCTGGGAGACTCTGAGACTCTCGTGCTTTGTATGATACTTTTGACAAGCCGCCCTGTGGAAAGAGACTGAGCCATGTGGGGTAAAACCTGGTGCAATGAAGTTGATCCTCTCGACATCTTATTGAAAAACGAATATGACCTTTACTTTCCTTTCACCAAAATGCACAATAAAATACACATCTTGTCAGGTTCGTTAGCAATGCGACAGACTTTTAATGAAAAATAAAAACTGATGGCCATTTGTAATTTTTAATTAGGTCACGGCATATCCTATCGAAAAATAGATATGTCAAGTTAGGCCTCACCACCTCTGACGTAATGATACATGGTACTATGTTGTCCGTTTCAAAATAAACAAGCCACAGTAATAGAAGACAGAATTTCTCATCTTCCAATTTATTGTGCCGCAATAAAAACTCTCCCATTTCTTCACATCCCTTTACACTTCCTGATTGTAGATCACGACACAAAAATATTCATAACTCCGCTTAGAATTAACGTACATTCTTCATTGAGATACCGTTGGATTCGTCTTGTCAAGCTGTATCCAACTATGATGATTTCATAAGTAGAAACCTCATGTTATGTTCTCTATATATATGCTACTGTACATGATGTAAACCGAATGACCGAGCACAGAAGCGAAACCACAAATTTCACAACACGAGGCAGACTGCTTGGCCACTGAGACCCTCTCCCCTTTCCTCGGTGAGATTGTGTGACGATAGTCAACACCATTAAACTTAAACGATAAATGAATGATGTAGTACAACATTCAACATTTACCCAATTGAGAATGTGATTTAGTCCACATTCAACATGAACTACACGGCGCCAAGTTTCCAACTGCCGAGGTTAGTATAAAAACCCAGAGATTCTCTCAAATGGTCAACAGCATTACCGAAACAATAAAAACAGTCATTCAATCCTTAGCACGTCCTGTGCAGAACCTCGCTCCCATAACAACCTTCTGGAAAACTTCTCGATCACAAGCAAGATGTCCCGCGTCCATCTGGAGTTCATCCGCCACATACTGTAACAAACTTCTCTTTGGCCTCCCTCTTCCTCTCTTCCCATGCATATTCCACTCCATGACTGTTCTCTCCAAACTTTCATGACGTTTCAAGTGACCAATCAATCAATTAGGTGCCTGTCAGAGTCTAGAGTAGTGCAGTGATGCAGTTACATCGTTACGCCCGCCAGGCGACTTAGTCCCCAGCCGGGATGCCGTAACTTCGTTACGCCCGCCAGGCGAGTAGGAGTTACCTGCCTGCAAGGTTGCTGGCTGACGAGACGGCCAGCGGTCAGGCAAGGACGAAGCAAGACGCACGCATGCCTCGTGAAGCCACTTCAGGTGGGGAGGCGCATTGCGAGCTATAGACAGACAGCTCTGGGACGTGGACTCGACAGGACGTATGATGAGAGAAAGGCGTTGTGTGGTTTCTGTGCCCGGAAGTCGAGTGTCTGTTCATCTTGAGAGATAGACTGTGAGCTGTATTGTGTATGTAAGTGTATTGAAGTATAACTTATATCTTGTAATGATCATCGTGTCGTATATGATTTGTAAATAAATCCATTGAACGTTGTGTCGTTGAGTCTCAAGTCAAATCACGTTGTACTTGTACTGTCTCACATGTGTTAGGAAAAATGAGCCAGGTTTAAGACCCTGACATGTGTGGACGTGGTGGCATTCGTCCGGCTTTGAAATGAACGTAGTTTAGATAATTTAACATTTAAACTTAGAGTTGTGAACGTAGAAATTTTGTCCAACTTTATTGTACATGTAAATGTGATCGCGGAAGGCTCATTTTGATAGATATTATTACATTATTTAAACATAGAGACTAAATGTAATTGTACAGTGCATACATATTGTTTGATCTTGTAAACGTGTAAAATATCAGTGATTGTTGAACTTGTCACCGTTTTGACCTTGTCGACATTGTAAACTTGTCGCCATTGTGACCTTGTCGCCATCTTGTAAACTTGATGTCTATGTCCTTACTGAATGTCATCTTGATGTAAGTGATGTGTCATCAATGTTGTAGCGTGTTGAGATACATCTAGATTGTCTTTGTAAAGTAAGTTGTGGAAAGCAGAAAGTTTTGGAAAGAAAGTGACTTGTGTTTTGAAAAAAAAAAATTTTTGACTGACAACATTACGACATACAATTACACTCAACGCCATACAAACCGAATCAACACTTAGTGACAAGCAGGCACACCACATCAAATAGACGCTAATTTATTTCCTCCAAAAACAAAGCAGGTTTTCTGTGCCATCTGAAACCCTTGCCCGTAGAGGTCATTTGTGTTTGAAGTAGCGACCCTCCAGTTCTTAGTCCGATTTCCAACAGTTCTTCACTGCATCCGGGGCACTTGAGTATATTTTTCTTTTCATATACTTTTGGATGCAAATTTAGGCACGTATTGTCAATAGAACATAAATGTAAATTGTTTACTTTACTAACCACTTGTAACAAATTGTGTGGCTGGTATTTCATTGGCATTTTTCCATCATGTCATCATTAAATGATTTCATCGATATGGGGTTGAAATTAAAGTTAACAGGTGACGAGTTGACAAAGTGGAGTGAAAGGAAATACTCTGAATACCTCCTAGTACAGGAAAAAGCTAATGAACGCGATGAAAGAGCAGCTGAAAGAGCATTAAAGCAGGCAGAGACTGAAAGGGCTGCCAAGCAAGTAGAGGCAGAGACGGAATTAAAGAAAGCTGAGATAGATAGTGAGCTGAAGAAAGCTGAAATAGCAGCTCAGAGTAAACGGGAAGAGCTGGAATTGCAACTTAAAATCAAACAACTTGATACTGAGACTGCCATTAACAAAGAGTCTAAGAAATCTGAGAGACTGGAGAAAGAAAACCAGTACAAGAAATACCAAGGTATAGTACGTAATTATACCTCGGGTGACTGCATTGCAGCCTTTACCCAAAATTTTGAGACGTTAATGGACCATTACCAGGTTCCACTGTCTGAATGGAATATTATTTATATGAGGAGTTTATCAGGGGAGCCTCTTAAAGTCATTGAGACTATCCCCAAAGACCTCCGAAAAGATTACCATTATCTAAAATCAAAGATTATGGCACATTTTATGTTAGATGAGGCAGGTTACAGAGAACAATTCAGCAAGTTGAGCCCAAAACCGACTCAAACGTTCTCTGACTACCTCTGCTTAGTCCGAGATATATTTACCAAATGGACTTCAGCAGCTAAAATTGATAAAAACTATCAAAGATTAGAAGATCTGATCATCAGAGATAAAGTCATTTCATCCATTCCATCAGCATTTTCAAAATTTTTGCAAGAGAATGAATGCACTAGCGTAGATGAGATTGAGAGACGTGGTTCGGCTTATTACACAGCCAACAAACATTGTTTCGCCAGTGAAGCTACTGACATAAATTTTGTAGCATCGGCTAACTATGACAAACCCTATAGTAGGCAGAAACCTCATAAGCCTACATCTGAGAAGTATAATCACTGTAGATATTGTAAATTTTCACACCATGAAGGTGAGATGTGTGACAAGAACCCCGCATATCATACTTATCTACAAAACATGGTAAACAGACAAGATAAGGAGCGTAGATCCTTCAGAAATTTGCGTAAATGTTTCCTCTGTAAGGCGTATGGACATTATCGCCATGATTGTAAAGGTAGGCAAATGACCAACAAAGCAAATGCCGCCTTGTTTGACAGTTCATCGTCAGATGAAGAACAATCAGAGAAACATCCTGTGAACTCAGCACAGGCTTTTGATGTATTTAACGCAAATAAATGTACTGTTTGTAATACCTTTTATGAAGATGACATTTTAACATGCGGCCACTCCATTCCTATTGCCAATGAAGAAGCTAATTTGGTAGTAGATTCAAAAGGCAGAATAAACGTCCATCAAGGATACGTGAATGGCAAGTCTGCTACAGTCCTTCGTGACACGGGAAGCTCACTTATTGGTCTAAAGAGAACGTTCATAATGCCTACAGACTATACAGGCAGGCACGTAACATGCAGAACATTCTCTGGCAATATTGAAAAGTACCCACTAGCATGGGCATATATTCAAACACCTTTCCTCACTGGTAAAGTAAAATGCGCAGCACTAACAAACCCAGTGTGCGATATTATAATTGGAAATTTACCAGAGGTGAATGATATGCCTCATGATATAACATCTCTTTGTATTGATGATATCATAACATCACCATCAAATGTCATCATTGATAATGTTACATCACCTAATGAATGTATGGTAGCTAATGTAGCACTAAGATCTCATGACATCATTGATAACACTGTTTCATCACCATCTGATATCATTGAATGTGTGAACGCAGTAACCAGAGCTAATGCTAGAGTGCAAGATGAAAGTAACCAAACTGAGGCTATACAAATGCTTAGCCCAGTATCACTACCATCTAAAACCATGAAGGAAACATTTGTAACACCTTAAAAGGCTGATCCTTCATTGTCGAAATATTTTAATCTGATCGGCCAAAAGCCAAAGGTAACCAAGAATGCAAAATGGCATTTTGCTTTGAAAAATTGTATTCTCACTAGGTATTATACCAGAGGTGACAGCACAACAGAGCAAACTGTTTTGCCAACTAATTATCGTAAGCAAGCCTTACATCTTGCCCATGATATACCTCTTGCAGGGCATATGGCATACGCTAAGACCAGATCAAGATTATTAACACAGTTTCATTGGCCCAAATTTTGCAATGACATTAAACAATATTGCAGAAGTTGTGACATCTGCCAAAAACTGGTAAAGAAAGGTAAACACCCACAGGCAAAGTTACAAGTTACTGACTTAGCCAGTCGACCTTTTGAGAAAATATCTGTTGACATAGTGGGCCCTCTTAATCAGACAACAACTAGAGGGAATAAATATATTCTAACTGACATTGATCAATGTAGCCGCTGGCCGGAAGCGATTCCGCTAAAAAACATAACTGCCAATGATATAATGGAAGTTTTCTTCCATATATTTTCTCGGATAGGATTTCCAGACATTATCCAATCAGATAGGGGCACTCAGTTTATCGCCGCATCTACCCAAGCTTTCACCAAAATGTTGGGAGTGAAGCAATGTTTCAATTCCCCGTACCATCCTCACTCGAGCGGGATAATAGAAAAATTTAACGGCGATTTAAAGCACATGCTTGCTAAAGTCACTCAAGAGCATCCCAAGAACTGGGACGTATATTTACCTGCTATTCTCTTTGCTTATCGCGAGGTACCACATTCTAGTACAGGTTTCTCTCCTTTTGAACTTATCTATGGTGCCAAACCACGTGGCCCATTGACTATTTATCACCAAATGTTAACTGACTCCACTCCAGTACTGAAACCCATATCATCATACGTATACGTTACATCATTGCGTGAAAGAATCATCAAATCTTGTATAATTGCAAAGGATGCACTAAAATTATCTGGTGCTACTTATAGACAATATGCCGACAAAGGTAACAGAACAATAACGTTGACACCTGGACAGGACGTTCTTCTTCTACTACCTAGTGACAGACACTTATTGACTGATTCTTGGCAAGGACCATTTAAAGTGACGAGACAGATTTCACCTGTAGACTATGAGATCCAAATAAAAGACAAACACAAAATATTCCACATCAATATGCTAAGACCATATTACAACAGAGACAACGAACAAGACGATACAACAGCTTGTACAGTGATAATAGACCACGAAGATGACGAGGCTAGTGACGAAATTCCAACACCTGCATTAGACACGACAAACTGCTTGAAGCAAATTAAGATCAACCCAAAGTTAACTCAAGCAGAAACAGACAGTTGCAAACATCTTATACAACAGTACAACACCATCTTCTCCAACAACCCAGGACAAACAGAATTAGTACAACATCACATCACACTCACGTGAAACACACCCATAAAATGCAGACCATACACCATTCCACTGCATTATAAAGAAAACTTACATCAGGAGATCATCAACTTAGTGAAAAACAACATCATAAGACGATCCCAATCAGACTTCTCATCTCCAATGGTCATAGTACGCAAAAAGGACAACACGATAAGACTCTGTGTCGACTATAGAAAGCTCAATAAGATAACTCTTCTAGATCTGGAGCCGATGGCAAACTCTGACGATCTACTGACAGAACTGACAGACGCTAGGTTCTTTACGAAGGTAGATATGACTAAAGGTTACTGGCAAATAGCGGTAGACGAACAGAGCAGACATCTGACAGCATTTGCCACACCTTGGGGACTGTACGAATGGTGCAAACTTCCATTTGGGCTAGTCAATGCCCCAGCTACATTCGTACGTATGACACGACTTCTACTAGTAGACATTCCTAATATAATTTGCTATATAGACGACATCTGTGTTCACACAGAGACGATGACAGACCACATAAAGACATTAGAACAGACATTTGAACGCATCAGACAGCACGGACTGACGGTAAAGCCTGCAAAAGTAGACATAGCCTACCAGGAAATATCCTTCTTGGGGTACAAAATATCCAATGGCTTTGTCACGACAGACGATAACATTGTGTCCAAGATACTAAAACTCTCACTTCCGACTACGAAAAAGCAAGTCAGAAGTTTGTTGGGACTTATAAATTACTACAGGCAGTTCATTCCTGATTTTTCCGAACTGACCGAAGTATTTACTAACTTACTAACAAAAGATAAACCGGAGAAAATTGTAAGCAATGAATGCCTAAAATTTGCATTCCAAAAGGTATTATCTTGTTTTTCTGATAATAATTTAAATAATCCTATTCTGAAATTGCCCGATCTACATGTCCCTTTCAGATTGCGTACAGACGCTAGCTCCGTGGCAATTGGAGCAGTCTTGTTGCAGGAGCATAATAACATCCTCCATCCTGTGTACTTCGTCTCCAGAAAATTGAAACCGAGAGAACGGGCTTGGTCAATACCTCAGTTGGAAGCCCTAGCTCTAGTGGTGGGTATAACTAAATTGTCCAGATTCCTCCTAGGACGTCATTTTATTGTCGAATCGGACAGTAGTCAACTGCGATTTATCAATTCAGGTGTACCTTCAAACCAAATGGTAGCGCGCTGGTCTCTTAAGCTCCAAGATTACAGCTTCGAGGTTCGACATATCCCAGGCAGAACCAACACTATTGCCGATCTTTTGTCCCGTTGTCCGACCGACCCAGTGAGCACTAATGTCTGAGTGCAGTGTGTAAAATACACTCAGATTAACACAGCCATCCATCGGTGAATATTTTTTTTTTCATTCACGAAAGCTGTGTAATGTCTACAATGTGATGTGATAGGGGTTACTCCCAATATATATAGTATTCTTATTTTACTAATTAATGTAGTGATTGTCGTGTATAATTGTGTAGTGTGTGGTAGAAAGCGAACTTTATTAATTGTATATATTATGAAACAAGAACAGTGCCACATGCGCTCAAAACTTACCGTAAGCGAACTATCCAATTTGACAGTGGTATCTGCGTTTGGAACATTCCAGTGATATTTTAAATCCGTGTGTGAAAGTGTGACTTGAACATTGACATCTACACCACTGCAGTCAATCGAAATCCAGAAGTTTCTCCAGTGAAACATCCAACACATGAACGATTAGAACATTGTACATTCCGTAACTACATCAGACCGGAACAAGTGTGTTCTACAAGTTTCAACAAGTTTAGTGTTCATGTGTACTTCCGGATTAGTTAGAAATTTAGTTCAAAATTAGCAGACGACACACAAAAGTTTAAAAAGCTATGACGATTCTAAAATCTTTAGGAATCAACAAGTTTGAATACACGAATTGTGTATTTATATTTTTATGTAGTGTAATCTTAGAATCATATCTTGATTAATTTATTCATACTACCGACTTTTTCTCGCTAGTATGAAGAATCATCAAGCGATGACGCTAAGAAATAGAATAATTATTGTAAAATATTATATTTCAGAAATTTTGAAGTTATTCCCCTTTCATTTAATTGTTATGACATCATTACACAAAGGGCTATAATGTGAAATGTATACGATGATGTGTTGTATATAAATAGCCATGTTGTTGCCAGATTGTTAACACACCAAGAAGCCATCTACTGGGCATGGTAGAGTGTTACCGACATTGCAGACCAACACAAGAGCTCCTGGCCAAATAAGGTCAGGGTTTGAGCGTTTAATGCGACTTATGTAAAGCCGTATTTCGGTCTAGCCAGATGGTTTTTGTTTCAGAAACCATATTATTACTTTTTTTTGAAAGGCTGCGAGGTAGATGCTTGGAGCTGGTACTGCCGATCTGACTGGGTCAATAATGCAATTGAGGTAATCAGCCATCGAGAGGATGGAACTTGACAAGTGTTAAAGTTGGAACACCACATGTCGTTGAATACAACTGCCATTTCTTATATGTTTCTATGTCAAGATGTGTATTTCTATGTATTCTAATACCAATGTATATAACAATAGAAGGGTCGACTCTGACAAGGTTAAAATATTAACCCAGTATGTACATATAGTATACATGAAAGATGACATCTTTCATGAAGATGCCCCGGGGGAGCATGTCAGAGTCTAGAGTAGTGCAGTGATGCAGTGACATCGTTACGCCCGCCAGGCGACTTAGTCCTCAGCCGGGATGCCGTAACTTCGTTACGCCCGCCAGGCGAGTAGGAGTTACCTGGCTGCAAGGTTGCTGGCTGACGAGACGGCCAGCGGTCAGGCAAGGACGAAGCAAGACGCACGCATGCCTCGTGAAGCCACTTCAGGTGGGGAGGCGCATTGCGAGCTATAGACAGACAGCTCTGGGACGTGGACTCGACAGGACGTATGATGAGAGAAAGGCGTTGTGTGGTTTCTGTGCCCGGAAGTCGAGTGTCTGTTCATCTTGAGAGATAGACTGTGAGCTGTATTGTGTATGTAAGTGTATTGAAGTATAACTTATATCTTGTAATGATCATCGTGTCGTATATGATTTGTAAATAAATCCATTGAACGTTGTGTCGTTGAGTCTCAAGTCAAATCACGTTGTACTTGTACTATCTCACATGTGTTAGGAAAAACGAGCCAGGTTTAAGACCCTGACAGTGCCGTCTTCACAATAAAGGTTAGCTGCAATGATCTCCAACACTGTCAGTCTTTTGACTTGACTGTACATTCTGTCAGGCTGATGTTCGTACGTCTCTTGATGTTATCTTCCCACTTGTATCGTTGTCTACCTCTTGCTCGCTTGCCCTAAACCTTGCCTTCCATTATGGTTTTTATAAGAGTATCATGTCTTTGTTTAACATGGCCAAAATATTTCACTTGTCTCCTCTTTATTTCTTTCATCAACTGTCTCTTCATTCCCAGTTTTTCTAGAACCTCTTCATTTGATTGCCCCCCCCCCCAATGAAATACGACATATTCGTCTGTATGTCCACATCTCCAGGGCTTCTACGCGACTTTCTAGTTGCTTGTTCAATGTCCAGACTTCTGCACCTTGAATATACGTAGCATTTGACAATTCTCATTTTTAATGCATTATTAATCTCTCTATATGTTAATACTGATTTCATGCCATTGAAAGCATTTTTGACCATTCCTATTCTCTTTTTGATTTCTTTTTCACTTCTGCCATCATCTGTTATTATATGTCCAAGATAGGAGAAACTTGTTACTTATTCTAGTGTCTGCCTGTTGACTGTGATGTTCATTCATGACCTTTCCTTTTCACTGCTAATTATCATAGTTTTTGTTCTTTGGATGTTAATATCTAAGCCACATTCTGCACTGTGCCTGTTTACTTCTTCCACTAGATCCTGTAACTCTTGTTCACTTTCTGCCAGTAACACGGTATCGTCAGCATATCTAAGATTGTTTATGATTCTTCCATTGATGTTAAGTCCAGGCATTTCAACTTGTTTAAAAATTCTTTCTGTGTATAGGTTGAAGAGGCTTGGGGACAGTACACATCCCTGCCGTACTCCACTTTTTATCTCTATACATAGGCGACGAATAGTTATTTCCGCATCTAAAAGACGCCACTTGTTGCCAGTACAAGTTACTAATAAGTCTGATGTCTTTTCCGTCTACTCCTATATCTTGAAGGCACGCAGTTAGTCCTTCATGTTGTACTCTATCAGAAGCTTTCTTGTGGTCTATAAAATAAACATATATACTTTTTTGAACTTCCATATATTTTTCAATTAACATCCTCAAACAGATAATTGCTTCTCTGGTGTCGCTGTTTTTGCGGAACCCAAATTGTTCTTCAGTTACTGCCTCATCTATTTTATGTTGAATTCTTTCTTGTACGACCTTGAGTAGTATCTTAGTTATGTGGCTCATTAAGCTAATAGTTCTGTAATCCTCACAATCAACAGCTCCTGGTTTCTTCGGTGATGAAAATGGATGTTTTCAAATCCTTGGGGATATACCCAGTATTATATATATATATATATATATATATATATATATATATATATATATATATATATATATATATATATATATATATATATATATATATATATCATTACATAATTATGTGATAGTTTCAATGCCAAAGCTTGATAAGGACTTTATCATCTCTGTTATGTTGTTATCTTGTCAGGACCGCCTTTCCTTCTTTCATCTTTTTAATAGCAATTTCTACTTTTAAGTGACCACAATATTTCAAATGTCTTTGTTTTATCTTCCTTAGTAACCAACCTTCTTCAATATTCAGATCTTGTTGTGTTAATTAATTTGTTCTTGTCTGTATCCAAGATATTCTTAGATCTATAACATTTATATTGAAAGGCATGTATGCGCTGTTCAGCTTGTTCAGTAAGTGTCCAGGTCTGACAGGCGTAACAACCATGAAAGAAAGCATAATAAGGAAGAGATCTGGTGCTGAGACTCCCAAGCCAGGCAGATAACACCGGGGAAGAGTGTGACACAAGGGGCCAGTTCTACTGATAATAACATATGACAAGAAAAATGCACATGCATTCATTGGCACTCACAGAAATATAGGACAAATTGGAACCTGCTTGTTTGTTTGTCGTAGTTTGTTAATTTGCTTCTCATGCTGTTTCAGTGTTCTCTAAACATTAATGTGTGTGTGTTATATGAAGAAGCACGCGTACGTTCAGTCAGGCCATCACATTCACAATGGCACGCTTATTTTTTTTTTCTTCCATATACCTTACAGAACGCTGCAGTCAACATCAGTATTTTCAGCTGCTGTTGATGTACGAGGCAATATTACGCTCAGTAGCTTGCCATTGCTTTCTGAGCGACCGGCTCACATACCCCTAAGTTACCAACGCGGCGAGAACCGCAACCGATTCTCGCGCAGGTAACGTTACTCACGAGAATATACGGAATTATAGAAAAAGACGTTAAAGCCTAGGCCAGGGAGACCGGCTACACGTATGTTGTTGAGTTTAATTTAAATATTTTACATTATATTACATATTTACATATATATTATATGAGTCTACATGATATATATATATATATATATATATATATATATATATATATATATATATATATATATATATATATATATATATATATATATATATATATATATATATATCCATTGGCACCTTGCCGTCTTGACAGACGATAGTTTGTGCTTTAAGAAGGCATAATAACTTTTAACTATGGCGGTAGCGAGTGTGACTGATAAGGCCAATTTGCGCTGTAAATGTCCGTTCACAGTGGGTGCATGTGAACACGTGGTCATTTCCACCATCATGCACCATCTTACGTCTCAAACGCTTGGTGTGTGACTTTTCTGCAATAATTTTCTCCTTTGACTTTATTCCATTTCTGATGTTTGCCCTCCATGCAACACGTTCAGCGGCGACTTGCTCCCAATGTGCATTATCAATGCCTGTATCAATCATGTCCCGCTTACACACGTCTTTGTATCGTAGTAGAGGCCGACCCTGAGATCTCTTACCCATCTGTAGTTCACCAAAAAAGATATCCTTTGGTATTCTACCATCATCCATCCTCCTAAGATGTCCTATCCATCTAAGTCTACGAAGACTGAGCATGGAATAAACTGTCACACAACCTGATCTTTCCAATACTTCAGTATTTGTGATTTTGTCTTGCCACTTAATACCAAGAATTCTTCGCAGACACCGCATGTGAAAGCTGTTTAAATTGTTCTCTTGGTGTGAGTAAGTTGTCCAGGTTTCACTGCCATAGAGAAGAGTACTAAGGACACAGGCTTGATAGACAAGGACTTTTGTTTTGGCAGTAAGCTTCCTGTTCTCCCAGACTCTTTTTCTTAACCTGTTCATTGTTGTTGCTGCCTTACCAATCCGGATGTTGATTTCCTGATCTAGGGATAATTTGCTATTTACCACTGATCCTAGATATGTAAAATGGTCTACTATCTCTAGTTCGGCGTCGTCAATAAAGATTGATGGTACCCCATGTGTACCTTGTGACATAATATGTGTCTTCTTTTTGCTAATTGTTAAACCAAATTCAGAACAAGCATTGGAGAATGCAGATAGTAGACATTGCAATTCTTCCTCAGTGTGGGTCGTAACTGCAGCATCATCTGCAAAAAGCAACTCTCTGATCAGTACCCTCCTAATTTTGGTCTTAGCCTTCAATCTCTGAGCATTGTAGAGGCCGCCATCTGAGCGTGAGTGAATGTATATACCACCATCCTGATCACGAAATGCATATTTCAGTAGAAGTGAAAAGTATATTCCAAAGAGGGTGGGAGCTAGTACACAACCTTGCTTAACTCCACTCTTGATTTCAAATTCTTCAGAAGTTGCACCATCAAACTTGATTATACCCTTCATGCCTGTGTGGAACGATTCCACAATGGACAGAAGAGTTGGTGGGCAGCCAATCTTCTTTAGTGCCTTGAACAGACCCTCACGACTGACCAAATCAAATGCCTTTGTGAGGTCGATGAAGGCAATAAACAGTGGTTGATTCTGTTCACGGCATTTTTCTTGCATTTGTCGCAATGAGAATATCATATCAGTGGTAGACCGGTTCTGTCGAAAGCCACACTGTGATTCGGGGTAGACTTGATCTCCTAGGACTTGAAGTCTGCGCAGAACAATTCTGGCAAATACTTTTCCAACAATACACAGAAGTGAGATACCCCTATAGTTGTTGCAGTCGCTCCGATCGCCCTTGTTCTTGTACAGTGTTATGATGCTTGAATCTTTGAAATCCTGTGGGATTGTCCTTCTCGCCAGCATAGCTCTATTAGCTGGTGGATCTGTATAGTGAGTGTGTCTTGCCCACTCCTGATAACCTCTATTGGAATCCCATCCTTACCTGGAGCCTTGCCAGATGCAAGTTCATTTATAGCACACTTAACTTCTGTTATGGTGGGAAGTGTGTCCAGGTGGTCAAGAGTTGGTAGAGCCTCTATGGCGTTGAGGGCATCATCCGCTAGTTTGGTCTCACTTGAGTAAAGCTCCAAATAGTGCTCTACCCATCTGTCGTTTCTTATCAGTGATGATTTCTCCAGTCAAGGTTTTCAATGGTGCACTTCTTTTGATCACTGGACCACAGGCTTTCTTTATTCCTTCATACATGCTTCTTATGTCTCCCTTATCACTTGCGATTTGAATGGACTCACATAACTTGATCCAATAATCATTTGCACACTGCCTGGCAGCCTTTTGCACATCCTTCCTAGCTTGCCTTAGCTCACTCAGAGTGTTACGCGTTGGTCTTTCCTTGTTTCTTAAGAGAGCTTTCTTCTTCTTATCAATCAAGGGCTGCAGAGTCTCGCTGTTGGCCGCAAACCAGTCCTGCCTCTTATGATCCACAGTGCCGTAAACCCCTACGGCAGTTTTATAAAGAGTTTCCTTAATTTGACCCCACTTTTCATTTACTGTACAATTTTCTGGTGTATCAGTGAAAGCGTCTTCAAGTTGCTGTTGAAACTGAAAGCACTTTTCAGGATCATGAGTGTTAATAATATTAATCCTGGGGCTAGATTTGTGTTTAGCTGTGTAGATTCTCTTTGGTCTCAGTCTAACCCTTGCAACAACCAAAGAATGATCCGTATCACAGTCAGCACTGTGGTAACTACGAGTCAATGATATATGGTTCAGATGTTGTCTCCGTGTGATGATGAAGTCCAGCTGGTGCCAATGGCCGGATCTTGGATGTTTCCATGTGACCTTATGCATCTCTTTTGTTTTAAAAAAAGAGTTTGTAATACATAGGTCATTACTGGTGCAATGCTCCAGCAGCCTTTGCCCATTTTCATTCATGCGACCGATGTTGTATTTTCCAAGGCACACTGGCCATGAACTCGAGTCCTTGACCACACGAGCATTGAAATCACCGAGCAAATAAATGTAGTCAGATTTTGGAACTGCCTTGATCACGGAGTTTAACTCCTCATAGAACAAATCCTTCACATCATCAGAGAAATCGAGTGTCGGTGCATATGCAGTAATAATGGTGGCAAACCCACAAGAGGTTGCCAAGCGCAGGGACAATAGTCTTTCATTTCCTCCTGCTGGAATTTCAATCATTCCCAGTAGCGAATTCTTCACTGCAAAGCCCACACCGTGTTGCCTTTTTTCTGCCTGCCCTCTACCCTTCCAGAAAAAGGTGTAATTGTTTTCCCTGAGTGACCCTTCCTCAGCGAGGCGAGTCTCCTGCAGGCCAGCAATATCAATGTTAAGACGATTGAGTTCGGCATCAATCACAGCCGTTTTTCTCACATCGTCAATATTGGTCAAGTCAGTGGAAAATCCTGGACACATGGTTCTCACGTTCCAGGTTGCAAGCCGTAGCTTGAGGTTTCTATTTTTATTTTTGTTTGTACCTGGTGCATTGGTTTTACAGCCTGCGATTCAGATTTTGTCCTAGCCCCAAGCACCCATTGAAGCAGGCAGGCTGTGGCGGATCAGCACCCAATTGGCTGGGGGCTGCCCAGCTTGAGGCGGGCGGTAGCTGATCAGTGACACCTATAGGTGTCTCCCACCGTCAGAGGCAACGCGTGGCGCCCCATGTCTACGCCAACTGACAAGGACTTATAACCCGTAACAGTTGCCTCTCGCTTTGATTCCGAGACCAGTTAAGACCAGGGATGGAGTTATTGCCTCTCCATAGCACAAAGCCTGGGCTAAAATATAGAGATCATGTGTTGCCCATGCAGCATGATCCCTCTCTCGGCCTGCCTAGTTCACTCCAGAGGAAAGGTAACACCCCTACATCTGGAACAAGACAAGCTGCAAAAGCTGCCGGATCAACAAAGCAAGGCTCTAACTGTCCGCCTGTCGGAGCTTCGATCCTAGACGAGTCGCCAACCAAGGCTTAGGGCCTGGTCTGCCCTGCCATGACAATTTTGTCTTTAGCTTGCATTTCCTCGCACCAGGGTAAGACTTGTACCCTCCCAATTGCGCTCTTCCGCCCGAAGCCGTTGGCACAATGTGGGGTGTCGGGTTTGGTAAGCGCAGCCCAACGTTCGGCGCTAACAGAAACCAGGTAGTACCGTCTACTGTTATACAGTAGCTCAGTCATATCTGACTATATATATATATATATATATATATATATATATATATATATATATATATATATATATATAGTCGAGTCCACTTAAGTCGAACTCAGATAAGTAAAATTTTGCTTAAGTCGACATTATTGACTTGGTCCCGGCCATAATCCGTCTTTATCATTGAACTCGAATTTTCGGATTAGTCGAACATAAAAATGAACACCGACTATATAAGTGTTCATGTTTAAGTCGAACTGTTCATTTGACTAAGTGGTACAATCATTTTACTCAATGCTACTGCATGGTATTAGTGTAAATGTAAATGTGTGCAGTCTTGGTAAGTAGAATTTCTTATAAGTAGAACACATTTCTTCGGCCCCTGTGACTTCTATTTATCCACACTCCACTGTATTTTGAGAAATCTTCATTAAACAAATGTTGGACGCTCATGCATCCGCCATGTTCCCAGTTCCACAGCTACACTCATCAGTTTCTTCCATCTCTAGCTCGTTTATACGGATGACTATGTGCTAAGAGGCAACAGAAGTGCCTGTGGATTCATAGCGAAGGTTAATTAACCTTGTTTAGTGCAGGAGAGCCTGGCATATGATACCACAAAATGTAGCGTGAACATTTAGGTAGAAGCAGTTAGTGCGGTGTTCCGCTGGCTGAATAATAAACAGCACACACATGTCGTGATTGTAATGCGCTTACAAAGCATGCTGAGCAGGGTAAAGACAGACATGCTTCGTGCAAAGTGGAATGCGTCAGTTAAAAATCTTAGATAGGTCGTATCCTTTTGATCACCCCTCAACTCTTTTTCTTTTCGAGAACCCTTTCCACCCCGGCATGCTGGTGGGTTGGGAAATGAACAAGCGGACAAATTGTCTGAATGTAGACCTTTGGTTAGGGTATTAGTGCACGATAAAGTAAATGTTGTCAGGGCCCTTTGGTATCGTTTATATAGTGTAAACAGATATATCACAATTGCTTGAACAGAATGGTGCAGTTGGAAGTGATCAGAGAATGTGGCCAGTTTTCAGTTCTTTGAAGAAAGACCTGACGGATACATAATTAGACTGCAAATGGTGCCATTACAATTGTGATTCTTCATTGGTTGTTGGAGATAAGGACGTAGCGCGTATAGGAAATATCCCGAGTGCTGTTATTTCGGTTCTTGACTCAACTCAGCTGAACATCTGCTACGTTCCTATTGCGAAGAAATGACGTCACAAATAGTTATGCATTCCAAATGTCAGTGTGTCTGACATCGGAATGCATTAATATTATGTAAGGTTTATTTCCTCTAGACAGATTCCATCCAAGGTAACGGGTTATTTCTACTCGTAGTTCTATAGGTGCTGGTTACAAACCTCATGGCCTCAACAAAGGTTATGTCTATATCACACTGAAGAAGACTCCCACCTTCCTTTACCAGTTGTAAAACTATTCATTTCCACGTATAATGCAGTCAGACGGGATACTTTATATTATGTGGTGTTTAGATTTATGACATCGTCAAGTGAGTGCTTCTGTCAGATTTCCTAGTTCTGCGATGCCTCAAAGTTTGTTTCTGGCAGATTTCCTAGTTCTGCGATGCCTCAAAGTTTGTTTCTGGCAGATTGGCTAGTTCTGCGATGCCTTAATGTTTGTTTCGTAGTCAATCCTGAACTAGATTATTGTTTGTGAGTTTTACCAGACTGCTGTTGCGAAAGCTATTGTAACGTGTTCAAGGAATGACCTCAACTTTCAAAAGGTAGCTTTTGCTAACTGCCTTGCCTGCCTTCGGCGATGTAGCCAGCAATTCTTTTATCTCAACGATTACCATTATTTGACTTGATTTAATTCTACAAGACCCCTAGTAGGAACCTACCATGGGTCTGTGAAGTTTTAGGACAATCACATTATTCAGGCCGCAGTGCATGGCGGGATAGGTGACCAGTCAATATATTTATCTAGTTAGGCATTTAATAGCAGCAGATGGGGGATGTATTAAGGAAGCAAAATATAGAATAGCCCAAGCTAAAGCAGCAATTCAGCAAGATAATGAATATTCTCTGAAATTTATCCGTATCAGTCGAAGTGAAGAAAAGAGTTCTTTAGAGGATAATAGCCAATCCTGATGTACGGATGCAAATCATGCACAGTCTGCAGACAAGAGAGGAATTATTTGGAAGCTTCAAAGATGTGGTTGCACAGAAACATTTTTAGAACAATGTCAAAAGAGCATTGAAGATAACTTAAAAGAAGTTAACTCACAAAATGAATTGGTTACTTGCATCAGAAGTAGCAACTACTTGTGGTAGCGTCGTTTGTTTTGACAGTTTCAAATTGAGTATTGCTGAAGGTGCTGGAGTTTCAATCCAAGATGACAAGCCAAGCCCAGAGTATACCTCCTTGTGACAAGTGTAGAAAGTTGGAGCTGAAAGGAGCAAAACTAGATAACTCTGATATAAACTTTTCATACTTACAGACCGGTTGTACACCATCCTTAGATCACATATTGTCCCGTTACATGTTATCCAATATTAATTATAATATTAATGTATATTAACTATACAGAGTACAGAATGCTTTTCACACTATACCAGCACTTGATCCTCACAGTGATTTATTATGGATTAGGTCTGCTCACTGTCTCAGAGAGTCAGCTGGTGAAATTAGAGCGTATACAGAACGAAGCTATGCGGGTCATTCTGGGATGCACCAGAGACACCCCAGTGGTGTGTATGCGTTACATCCTTGGTCTGCAGACTGTTGCTGGTAGGCTCAATGTGATGCAGGCGGAGGCATACCTCTGAGTAGTTGCTGACACAGATCACCCGTTGCATGAGGCGCTGGACGTAGTTAAGGGTCAGCGACTGATAAGAGGGAAATCATGGATGGTTCATTCGGAGGATACGATCAGACAGGTGTGCATCTTAGAGAACATTAAGCGAGGAGAGGAGTGGGTCAGAGTGCCAGCGGAGCAGTCAGACTTGTGCAGAGTTATAATCACATTGAGCCGGGAGTGCAGGGAGTGGCCAGCAGGGGCCACGGAAGTGGAAATCCAGCAACTAATTCAGGATAATGCTCGCTCGGGTGATGCGATTATCTACACAGATGGGTCGGTGTTGAGAGGTAGCAGAAGTGCCTGGGGGTTCTTAGCAAAAGTTAATGGTTGACGTTTGGTGCAGGAGAGCCTGGCATATGATACCACAACATCCAGCTTAAGAATGGAGGTGGAGGCAGTCAGTGCCGCTTTCCGCTGGATGGAGAAATTGACACAGAGAGAGAGAGAGAGAGAGAGAGAGAGAGAGAGAGAGAGAGAGAGAGAGAGAGAGAGAGAGAGAGAGAGAGAGAGAGAGAGAGAGAGAGAGAGAGAGAGAGAGAGAGGATGCCAGGATCCCCATTGTCGTAGGGCCACCAAACTCTGTATCTTTAACCCAAAGGTGTAAACAATATAAAATGACACAAAGTAGTGCATTCAGCTCGTTAACCCAATGGTGGGAAAGCTAAGTATTTTAGATATAAGTTCTCAAACTGGGATTTCCAGATTATACTTCTGTTTAAAAGTTTCTTTTCATTGCCACAGGAAGTCTGACAACATTATTTTCTTAATTTTCAGCAAAAGTTCTTATTAAATGGAAACTTCATGGGAATTATTTATTTTCGCTTGTTCATTAGACATAGTGTTCATTCTGTGTCTGCGACACCAACCCACGACAGGAGTCAGCACACAAATTGATACATGCCATTGGAGATTGTAAGGAATGGAGAAGCATGATCGCCCACACCAGTCGGCAAGGCTGATTGTTTCTTGTTTAATTGTTGGCTAGCTTTGAACTCAGGCGTAGACCATCACGTGATACAACGTCTAGTGCACTTGTCTGCATGGATAACAGTGTTCATTCAGCCATGCTGA
The DNA here is from genome assembly GCA_963921405.1 of Cepaea hortensis. NCBI lineage: Eukaryota > Metazoa > Mollusca > Gastropoda > Stylommatophora > Helicidae > Cepaea > Cepaea hortensis. The sequence goes on along the minus strand of OY992876.1, from coordinate 489,724,526 downwards.
CCTCCGACAAGATAGATGATGATGGCTATGACATTGCAGTGGAGTTGCCAGAAGTACATGACTTTCCTTACAGTGGAGTTGCCAGATGTAGATGACTTTCCTTACAGTGGAGTTGCCAGATGTAGATGACTTCCCTTACAGTGGAGTTGCCAGATGTAGATGACTTTCCTTACAGTGGAGTTGCCAGATGTAGATGACTTTCCTTACAGTGGAGTTGCCAGATGTAGATGACTTCCCTTACAGTGGAGTTGCCAGATGTAGATGACTTTCCTTACAGTGGAGTTGCCAGAAGTACATGAATTCCCTTACAGTGGAGTTGCCAGATGTACATGACTTCCCTTACAGTGGAGTTGCCAGATGTAGATGACTTCCCTTACAGTGGAGGTGCCAGATGTAGACGACTTTGCTTACAGTGGGGTTGCCAGATGTACATGACTTTCCTTACAGTGGAGTTGCCAGATGTACATGACTTTCCTGACAGTGGAGTTGCCAGATGTACATGGCTTTCCTCACAGTGGAGTTGTCAGATGTACATGACTTTTCTTACCGCGTGAGGTTGATTCTATGGAAGACACAGTTACGCCATTTATCTGAAAGTCACGGAATCATGGCACACTGGTAATGCACAAAAGAGTTTCATTGTGCCTTCAGCAGGTTTATATATGGTATAAAATCATCAAACTTTGTCTAAAATTATGAACAATGCAAGACATCATGTTTAAGATTACTAAGATTATCCAGTACTGAAAATGTGCAATAGGCATGTCATTTTATAAGCAACTAGACGACCCGGCCCAGCTTCGCCCAGCACCTGGCGGGGAGCGTCACATTTAATTCATACATTTAAATACATTTCTCTAAGCGTACAGAGTACGTTGCCGTTTTCGTTGCGGGAAAAATGAGTTAGAACATTTTCACTATCTAAAATAAATATTCATACATTCAAATACATTTCTCTAAGCCAGGGGTCACCAAACTACGGCCCACGGGCCGGACCCGGCCAGCGACGTCATTTCATCCGGCCCGCCGACGGTACTCGAACTTGCTTGATATAACGTATAGAACACGAGATGTTGTGATACAATTTAAATGTAAATATTATGTTTAGAATAATAGGAGATCTTCACACGTGCGGAGACCTCCTGGCTGCTATGTGTCTGAAATTTACTATTTTCAATTATACATTAATATATCTAGATTTACTTGTTTATTGTAATGTTGGCTTATTTCGCGCCATCCCAAGTCCTTTCCCAGCTTGTTGTAGCGCTGCCTACGCTCTGACGTTACCATGGTTTCCATGGCAGCGCACGCGCTCGCGCGCGCGCACGCACACACACACACACACATACACCTTTCCCTTCCCCAGATGCGTCTGGATGTAAACTCAGGTCTGATGCTCCAGAAATATCTACTTCTTTTTGCCAGTCATTCATTTTTTAGGTATGCAACAAGGATTTTTTGTTTGACAGTGATAGGTAAGTGAACTACAAGTGTGAATAGAGGCAATACAGTAGCAAACATGGCATAAAAATGCCATAGAAGCTTCGTGTTATTACAAAAATATTATCCCCAGCTCAGAAGAATTACTCGATCTTAATCGAGCTGGTCTCTAGGCCAGTGTTTTTCAACGCTTCTGCTGGAGCAGATCATTACGCAAATATTTACGTTGCTCGATGAACTCCGTGCGATGATCCAAGTATCTGCACTACTTTATGTAATAAACCAGGTGGGCAGAAATGTTGCATTTAGGCGGTTTCTGTCTGTGCATAACCCCTGGCTGCCACTCGTGAAACCCAGATTTAAAAAAAAAACTCTGCTCTAGACTGCACTTTAGACCGCCCCTATTTTAAATATTTTGCAAACCTTATCAACATATACAAAGAAGAATACCCACAGGACCTCTGGATCCGAGTCTACACAGATGGGTCGGCACAAAATGCTGTTCAAAATGGAGGAGCGGGAGTGTATATAGAATACCCAAATAATACTAGGGACACAGCCAGAGTACCGACAGGAAAGTACTGCCATAACTATGATGCTGAAATTCAGGCAATCAAGATAGCAACAGAGAAATTACTAAACACCAGCAATGGTACACAACCTGTGGTGCTACTGACAGATGCAAAATCAGTACTCGAGGCACTCCTGTCTGGGAAATTGCCAGTACTAAGGCCACTACTTTCTGAACTTAGCAGTCAGCATAAGGTGGATACCATCCCATTGTGGAGTACCCGGAAACGACAGAGCTGATCAATTGGCTAAGGGAGGAGCCAAAGAAGAACAACCTGATGTGCCCGTTACATACCACCAAAAGAAAAGAATGATCAAATCAGTCAGAAAGCCCCCAAAACCTGCCCAAGATGACTACCACGTTATGGACAGACCAGAACAAGTCATTATTCTGCGCCTCAGAACAGGACACAATAGATTACACAACCACATGTATACAAAATTCAAGACTGGTGAAACAGCCATGTGCACAAGTGGATTGGCGTCGCAGACAGCAGAGCACATACGTCAAGACTGCCCAAAATATAACATATCTAGGCAAACCTTCTGGCCTAGAGAGACGACAGTGAAAGATAAACTTTATGGACCACTGTGTGAACTGAAAAAGACAGTTAAATTCATGCAAGAAACAACATTGTAGATATAGACATATCTCAAGCTAACGAAAGAAGAAGAAGAACATATACAAAGTTTTATGGAAAGTTATGCTCTCAAAAAAATTCCCTGAAATGTGGTTTAGACAAACCCAGAGAGATCTCTTCACGAGAAAGATTACTGAAAATGAATCTGTCACTCGTACAAGTTACAAAATAGTGCATAAGATGGCAGAACGAGGGAAACAGTTTACAGATGACAACTTCATCAAAGAGTCAGAGTGTATGATGGAAGCAGCAAATGACTTGTGTCCTGAGAAAGCCGATTAGTTTGGAACTATCAGCCTTTCGGCAAGTTCAGTTGTGCAAAGAACAGAAGAACTCAGAGAGAACATAGTGCTACATATTCGCAAGTAAATTAGGAATTGTGTGTGGTATTCTCTGGTGCTGGATGATTCTACTAATTTCTCGAGTACGTCACAATATCTCGTGTTCGTTCGTGGTGTCAATTTGAATTTTCAGATAATGGAATAGTTGTCATCCGTTTGCAGCATGCATGGAACAACAACTGCGAAAGACATTTTCATGGAAGTGCAAAAAGTTTTGCAAGACTAACTTTCATTGGAATCAGCTTCGAGGTGTTACCGTTCATGGGGGAAAAAACATGGCTGGAGTGAGGAAAGGTCTGATGGGGCAGATCAGGACTAAGTTGGAGAATGTGAAAATTCCATTTTTTAAAAGAGATTTTCAGATTTTGACAGAACTTAGAGTGACATTCTTCTGTTCCAGAATCCGTTCGATTGTAACCTTGATGATGTGCCAGTTGAACTACAGTTGGAGCTTATTGATTTGCAAGCAAATTGCTTGTTGAAAGAGAGGCACAGAGAAGGAAAACTTGTTGAATTTTACCGCTGCTTACCTGATGTTGAGTGAAGCTAAAGAAATTTGCCGCTGTTATGGCACCAGTGTTTGGAACAACTTATGTCTGTGAGCAAACATTTTCAAAAATGAAGTCTGTGAAGTCAACACATCGAACGAGAGTTACTGATGAACATTTCAACACAATTCTCTTGATTCGATGCAGCAATTCCAAACCAAACATTGATGACATCTTAAAAGCCAAATATCAGTTTCACAAATCTCACTAATCTTTTTTGCTGCTTAGTTTGTGAGATTCGAATATGTGCAAACTAGGTCTGATGTAACTATCTTTTTGCTAACGTCGCCTTTTTTGATAACTTTTGTTAGTAAATAAATATATTGATTGTCTTTGTTTTTTGTGCATTGCACGCCACTCACCCATGATTAACTTAGTTTTGATCGTTTTTTTTACCAGAGCTTTCGTTCTGGCTTGCACGTATTGTTAAAGTTAGTTGCATATCCTTTACAGGACGTTTGCAGTCAACACCAGCATATTTTGCTGTTGATGTCTTGGCAATTTTATGTTCAGTAGTTTACCATGGCTTTTTAAACGACCGGCACCCATACCATTGCGTACAAAACCAGAGCAACGAGGTTTGTTGCCAAATCGCGTGCAGATGTGTTTCAAACGCGGGTATACGAGATTACAAACCGAATCTGTAAGGCCAAGGAGACGGGCGCAAGTATTGTACAGAATGACTATCCGTCCCGCGCTCGTCATTTTGTCAGGTATGCGGCCCACTGTGAAAAAAGTTTAGTGACCCCCTGCTCTCAGCTCACAGAAAACGTGTTCGGGCCGTTCATGTTCCAATTGCGGGAAAAATGAGTTAGAAAATTTTCACGTATCTAAAATGGATCCATTATTTTTATGAAATCTTTGAATATGCCTAAAAGTTGTTATCACTCTGTTTATATTGCATATGATTGTAGATAACTTCTGAAAATATTTTTTATAAAACTTGAAGAAATGTACAAAAATTATTTAAATTACATAATATAGCAATGGTACTAAAAATAATGTCCCTTAATATAACTTTTGTTGTTAAGTCCCCTTGCAATATTGTAATTATACGACTTTCCCTTTTATGTTGTTGTATTACATACAAAACTGTTTTTAAACTAATTAACTATGTCAGTTGGATCTGCGGTAGGAAGAAGAACATCTGTACAAAATTTCATCTCAATTGGATGGACTGTTTCAGAACGCATAAAGGACACACACAAACATTCTTTTATATATTATATATAGATATATAGATTATGGCTGTTCTTGTCTGTCATGACATACCATCAGATACTACGAAAAGAAGTTCTCAGAAATAAATCGATTCACTAATGTGACATTCTGCTTCAGGAAATTAGAAAATAAAATATATCTTCAACACATTTAAAAATAACTTCTATTCTTATTATCATTCCCTCAGATCAGAGGCTAAGACTACGTCTGTCATTTCCCCAAATATCTTATCATCATCCTGTGCCATGCCGGCTGGCATAGTCAATCATGTCTCTCCATAAATTGGGATCTACAACGTCATGGAGCTGATCCACGACTCTGGTGATTGAGTGAGATGGCAAAACATGACCGCCCACGCTTATCGGCATGGCACATGATGGATGGACAACACCATGGATCAATTCATGTCTTGACTCCCTTCCGTGCCATGACACAAGACTGTCAAGAATCTTCTCATGCTGTCTTCCTCTATCTCTGTCCACAAATCTGTCCATTTGTCACATGTTCCGGGCTATGTCTTCTCATAATGTGGTAAACAAAACCAATGTTCTTATCCATTCGGCCATACTGACCTACTCAAATGTGATAATTGCAGTGCAATGACTGCCTCTTTCTGGTGTTTGTGATAAGCAACTCAGCTTCCCTCAAAATGTCCAAATTGTTCATTTTGGCTGTCCAGCACTCTTCTATACAATCACATTTCCAAGGCTCCCCCCTCTGGTTTTTTTTTTTTTTTTTTTTGTCTGCTTACTAATTGTCCAGGATTCACAAATATGTTAAAATTGGTCCTGTGTAACATGCAAGAACTCTTTTTCTAACTTTAAAGGGCAATAGCTTATTGCACAAAACATTTCACATCTAACAGAAGCACATATTGCTTGTCCTATTATGTTCTTTATCTCAGTGATGCATCTTCCATCTGATGTTATCCATGTGCCTAGATACCAAGATATATAACAGCTTAAAAAAAGTGTGCGCTTTCAGAAGGTAGACTTGTATCAAAATCCTTACAAGATACAAAGAGAAAAGCCACTACAAGTAAGTCACTAAAAATGCTCTTATGTGTATTCAAATACATGATCACTGTGCCAGCAGGCAAGCATGCAAGTCACTTAACTGTCATGGCTACCAACCACCACTGCAAACACATTTTATTGTAAGAGAACAGCTGGAATAGAAAGTTGATCAAATACAAGTTTACGAAGAGGTATCTGTTAAGACAGCCTTACCAGTCACACTCCAAGAGAAGTGTTTTGAAAACCCCAATAGATGAAACTTAAATATTCAAGGAACATTATCCTACAACAAATCAATAACACTACAAGTTATGTTGTCTGTCATTACCACTTCAAATAAGAAAGTCCTTTACTATTCTCTCCACCCCAGTAAGTGAACCAAAGACATTTTTAGTCAGCCATTGGTCAGTGCCACTCAGCTTTAGCGTAATCAACAGTAAGTACAAGAAGACGAAGAAGCATAATCAACAAATTTTATTTGTTTATATTGCAAGTGTAAACAACTGTACTATTATTCATATTGTTGTATTATATTAATGTCTGTTACAAAAAAAATAATGATTATGAGTCCTTCCAGGATAAACAAGAGACAGTGACAGTAGCTCTTGACCTGGAGGTTGCATATAACAAGGTCAGGTATGATGATATACTCTGTTGGACATGGAGGTCTGCTCTTGGAATGTCCAATGGTGTGCAGCAGCCCTTTATGAACGTCAAATTGCATTGTGCATGGGTTCACAGACTTCTGACCCCTGAACTACCTGGGCTGCCTCAGGGATATGCCATGTCACCAGTGCTCTTTGATGGATACACCAGCAAAGTCACAGCTATTGAAACACCAGGTATTGGTCGAATCTTGACATTTGCAGCTGATGTGCTGATTTACAGACAGGGAATGTTTGGCTGAAGACTTACAGATGGCAGTAAATGGAATGGCAGAGTGGTGCAGGGACTGTTACATACTCAGACAAGGTATCAGTTGTGTGGTACTCCCTGGATAACAGGATCGTCAAGGCAGATGCCATATGTATTATATTGAATGGATGTCATCTTAGTTGAGAAAGTAAACTGAAGTACTTGGGTATCACCTTTGACAGGTGTTTGTCTTTTAAGAATCATGTGGAGGCTTTGGTGGTGAAGGCTGGTAGGGGATTTAATGCATTGAGGGCGATGACAGCAACCGGGGTAGATCAGAGGATGCTTTACAGGCTCTTTCAGCAATTAATAGTTGTGCTGTCAGCATCAAACAGCTTGAAAGGCTGGAGCACATACAGAAAGCGGCCATGCGGGTAATCCAGGGGTGCACAAGACGCACCAATTATATGCACGAGGCATAACCTGGTGCTACCAACAATGGTGTCCTTCAAGTCACATGGTACCTGAGAGGTGCTGCAGACAGGGATCACCCCCTGCATGAAGCCATGCATATGGTAAAGGGTCATAGACTAAGAGGAGGCAGGTCCTGGATGGTACAGGTAGAACTTTCTATACATCAGGTGTGTGATCTAGAGACCATCAATCGTGAAAAAGAGTGGGTTGAAGTAACAGAAGACATGACGGACTGGCACAATGTAATAGTAACACTGGGTCGTAAGTGCAGAGAATGAGTAGCGGGTCGCACTGAGTTTGAAGTGCAGCAACTGATCCAGAGTAATACACATCAAGGCGACATAGTGATCTATACTAATGGGTCAGTGGTGAGAAACAGATATAGTGGGTGGGGTTTCATTGCGAAGGCTAATGGACAATTCTTGAAAATGGAAAGTCTGGCATATGAGACTACAACATCCAGAATGAGAACGGAGGTGGATAGAGGAGAAAACTGCAACACACATGTGTGTCTTCATCACGGACTCAAGGAGTACGCTAGTAAGGTGGAGAAAGGAGTGTTTCATGTGGAATGGATATCCTCGCTTCAGAGGTCACAGACTGTGAGGATTGTATGGATACATTCCGGGAAGGCTAACCCGGTCAACAAACACCCGCAGAAGACGGATGTGTATTGCCATGTGTCAATATAAGGTAGACAGCATTAAGCTTATATGTTAAGAGTAGGTTTACCGTAGAAGAGGAATGAAGGAAAAGTGAGAACAATTCACGCTATAACAAAGAAGGAACACGCACTAATAAATCAAGTAAAGTCAGTTCTGAACACATGATGATGATGAATAGCGCTATTCAAGAAAGTTGCGTATCACGTGATCGGAATAGGGTGGGTCACGTGAAAAGGGGCAACTGAAATCAGTCAGGCCAGGGTTTCGATGGAAGCAAGACGTGAAACTGTGTTGAAGCCGTGAAAGATTATCAAAGCCATTAGTGCAATGATTCTCCATCAAGAATCGAGAATGTTTCGTCCAGTTGTACGGTTAAGTGAATAGCCACTCAGAGCTTGGTTGCAGTTTACCGAATTTATTGTAGCTCAGCAATGCTCCACGCCCGACGCCAAGAGCAGACTGTCGTAAGTGTTGACCTTAGTATAGTCAGACATCGTGATACAGATTGAATAATTGTGCAAATGAAACGATTGTTTCTAGTCAAATTACTGAACGTTACTCAGCAGCACTGAATATGTATTTTTGTATATTTACCACACGCCATCCCACATCTACGAGAACGTGTGAATGTAACTGCTGTGATAATCGTCCATAATAAATATTGAAGAGTGTCAAGGACGTCATTTTGTTCATTATTTAGATAATGTGGATGTTCCTGTTAAATCTGTCATTGAGGCTGAGACAGTGAGCTATTAAACAGCTCATTAAATAGCTACTAAAAGCAGGAGCACACAAATTCAAGGTCACCTTGGGTGCCATTATTAACTTTCAATTTAGATATAACAACAGTCAGTTACCTGATGAACATTTTCACCATGGCATTGAATCCGGCGATGTTAATTAAAGTTTTCAACAAGGTCAACAACGTCAACCCTGGCAGAGACCATGTTTTTTGTGTGAATGTCTTGTCATACGTCAATTATCAAGTTGTACTATTGAAGAGGCAGCCATCTGCCATACTAAGACAGTGTTGATTGTCTTGTGCATAGGAATCACTAGGTTCCCAAAGACATTGAAAAGCTGCAAGAAAGAGCAGTCAGAAAGTGGTATCCACAGATACAAAGACGGCACATCAATAAGCGTCCGAAATACAGAGACATACCCCCTCACCATTGAATATTCAAAATATGAACATTATATATCAAAACGGCAACGATGTCCCACCGGTGATTGTCAAGTCATCAATATTGTCACATAAGTAGTGTAGCAGGAGGTTCTCCACCCGATTTTTGGAGGGTCATCAATATTTTCAAGAAAGTTTTCAGAAGTTAAAATTTTGATCTACAATCAACATCCAACTACCTGTACAGCCTGGAGAAAGACACCGGACCACTGGAGGACCTCAACACGACACCGGAGCAGAGAAACAGGCGAGTTAAATTGTCTGACTGTGTTTGTTTCATTTTGTGCAGTTGTTTGAAGTTGATATTCAGATACTTTCTCCATGGAATGTTTGTCTGCGTCTTCATTGTAGTGGGTGGTTGGAAGGGCTACGTTTGTACTGGGAAAATAGTCACACACAAATGTACTTTCTGGTCTAACGGCATCCAGATCATTTGTGATAAATTATTGTAGCAATCTGACAGCTGATTAGTACCTGTCTTGTTTTGTAACAGTATCTATTTGTCGTGACTATATGTCTTCAGTGTCTCTTTTCTATGTAATTAAACACGTGGTCTGCGTCTAATTTAGATTATACTTCTGATAGGAGTTATCGTGTGTCCTGTCTTGTGTGGACATTGTGACAGCAGTACATCTTCACGTGAATAACATCATTGTGTGAGGTGAAACACCTTCAGACAAAGAACACCTCCTGTCCTGAACATCACTTTAGAATATCACAAGGTTATATTGTGATCCTAATCTGTGGGAGTGTTCTATAACAAGTATCATTGCAGACACACAAACACCTTGTGTATACTGTTATCACCTTGCGTTGCTGACACATATATTCTTGTGAAGTTAATTAAAGACACCACACAGTAAACATGTTGTCACTACAAGCCTTTATAGCTATGGGAGAGAAGTGTGGCATGTCAGGGCCTGATCTAGCAGCATGGGCCAAACAAGAATTGAGTGCTTTCCAAGCACAAGCAGCTCTAGAAAGAGAGAACAGAGAATCTCTAGAGAGACAAAAAGAAAAAGAACTTGATCTAGAGATAGAGAAAATAGCAGCAAAAGATAGAGAGCTTGCTATTGAAAGAGAGAGGCTTGCCTTTGATAGGGATAAACTAGCAACTGAGGTATTAATGAAGGATAAAGAGATAGAAGAGATAGCCCAAGCAAAGATAGCAGAACAATCTTTGGACCCCATTAAACGGTACACTGGTCTCATCAGAAACTTTATACAAGGCAATTCGATATCAGCCTGGGTAACCAACTTTGAGGTTCTAATGAACCATTACAAGGTGCCACCCAAAGACTGGATCATACTTTTTCACAGGCATTTGGCTCTCGAAACCTTGAAGGTCGTAGAGGTCATACCTGAGAACCTACGAACTAACTATACATATGTTAGGAATCGGGTCTTGGCATATTTTTCACTTGATCAAGCTGGGTTATGAACAAAATTCAAAACATTAGCACCAAAGGCACACCAGACCTTCCTAGACTACGTTAGCAGAAACAACATCACTTTTTGACAAGTGGCTCAAGTCAGCCGATGTAGGCTCAGACTTTAATAAGCTACGTGACCTCATGTTGAGGGATAATTTGATTTCTCTATACCAGAAGCAATGTCAACGTTTCTGGTCGAGAACAAGTGTACGACTGTGCCAGAAATGGAGTCCAGAGGCAAGGCATTTTATAATGCCCATGGGACATTTTTGCAGAAGGGGCTCAGCCTGAGTTAGCTATAGGGGCGGCTGCCAGGTTGTCCAACCAAAGGTATAATGGAAGACCAAACAAATTTCAACAGTACGGTCAGCAGTATAGAGGAAGAGGACCATACTACATGAAGGGTAACACTCAAAGAGAGCCAGAGAGTCAGAAAAGGTTACCTGATGCAATGTCCTCATTGCATACTGTAACACGGTTCCCTTGAAATGTGCGACAAGAACCCTGACTATGACACTTATATTAAGAACTTGACATCACAAAAAGTTAGTAAGTACACTATGTACAAGAACAGTGTTAAATGTTTTGTCTGCAATAGTTATGGACATGTAAGTAAATATTGTAGGATTCGAAAGACATGTAAAGAGGCCAATGCAGCATTCTTGTTCACCAGCAGTTCACCTGATGAATATGAAGAGACAAATGCGGTTAACATAGGGACGGATAGAAATGACACTTTAACTGACAAAAAGTTAAATTAAACTGGGAACGATATTGGAAAAGCATACGCTTGACAGAAGATGAAATAAAAGAGAAAAGACAGCAGATAAAGGAACTGGGAGTCAAAGAACCAGTTAAAAGTCTCAGTAACAACCAAAGGTAGACTTAATTGTTAACAAGCAACCTATCAATTCCACAGGACAATAGCAGTCCAACATAATAAACATATTTATTTTATTTTTTCTTGCTTTAAAATTGTGATACTAATTAAAGTAAGTCTGACTCATAGTCATAGGGCCATTACAAATATCTGTTCACAAACTAAGAAATATTGTACAAACTACTTATGTGAATAGAAATGGCAGTACAGAAAACTATTTATACTTGTCTATAACTATCTCATCTGCTTAACTTATCTCTGCCTGAGATATATCAAACTAACTTCACTACGACATACATGATATACAGTATATTCACAACTGAAGGATATAACATTATTCAAGTCAACAGATTAAACAACTCTTTAGTAATCATCTGATTCTCAATCTGCCTGACATTTCAAAAGATGTCAATTTGAAGACTAATACAAGTTCTTATGCAGTTACAGACATTGCTATCTGTCACATACCCAATAAGGACAATAACTTCTAACCTTCTTCTAAGTAAACTGTACTAGACAGTAGGTAAACAATCCAACACTGTTGTATTCATAGTACATAAATGTTAAAGTGGAGATACAGTTATCCGAGTATTAGTTAAACTTCTGAACTATCTTATAAAATGACAAATTTCAGCATTAAATTTAACATTTTATATTAATTAACTTAAATTGATTCAGATATGTACATACTTTTTCAATTTATAAATTACCAGAATGTACAGAAGACGAATGTGAGAGTATCTGGACCATGTAAGCACCACAGTAGATTCGAAGATGAAGCTGGAAAATGTTGAATTTTGTGCCCACAACCCGAGTGTTTACCGAAGAAGCATGGGTGAGCTATCAAAAAGGCCAGCAAATAACTAAGGGTCCAGGGTAAACAGATAAGATCAATAACACCTACTGAAAATTAATGGAGTATTGTCATAGTTATTCATTATTAAAGTTACTTCATAAATCATATGGGTTTAATATTCCATCAATCATGATCATATAGGTTTAATATTCCATCAATCATGATCATACCATCATATCATTAACATATTATAAATCCTTAATCATTTATCATACTATCATTGAAATGATCATATCATTCTAATATCCAACATAATATTTAGAAACAGAAACACATCATTCATTTACCATCGATACATCATAGAATGAGTATTAATAAAATATAAGGGTATAATAATAAGTATCTACAATTTCACAAATATTCAACAATCAAAAGCAAAAACATAAGCGACTGAGACAAATATAACAGAGTGTCTGTCTCTGTTAAGGGGATCTAGGTCGGCATGCATGGGAAAAAGGGTCTAAACTTCAATGCACGCGTGAGCACCTCGGGGAGATGTAAAGATAACTAGGGATGCTCACGCGTTGACGTAAGGCTAGGAAACGCATTAGTTACTAGCCAGCAGTCTTAGCGGGGAGTTACCACCTAGTTCTCAGCCTAGCAGGATGTGAGTCTACACTTGTATAATGATGATACGTTTTTGATATGAACAAGATGCCTCCAACAATAAACTCAAACTATTTCTACTGAGTGTGTTCCTTCAGTTGCATTCGTGTCCTGATACCCTGTTACACAAACCTGTTGTATGTTAAAAACAACAAAGTCACATAACATCACAGTTTAAAGGTTAATTAGATCACAACACATAACAACCATATCAACCACAATTATTAAGTCATAATAGAATAAAAGAGTGAGAAAATGAGGACATTTATGACATAATACTGGTGCAAACATAGCATCATATATATCACATTGACATTGGCACCTTGCCGTCTTGACAGACGATAGTTTGTGCTTTAAAAAGGCATAATAACTTTTAACTATGGCGGTAGCGAGTGTGACTGATAAGGCCAATTTGCGCTGTAAATGTCCGTTCACAGTGGGTGCATGTGAACACGTGGTCATTTCCACCATCATGCACCATCTTACGTCTCAAACGCTTGGTGTGTGACTTTTCTGCAATAATTTTCTCCTTTGACTTTATTTCATTTCTGATATTTGCCCTCCATGCAACACGTTCAGCGGCGACTTGCTCCCAATGTGCATTATCAATGCCTGTATCAATCATGTCCCGCTTACACACATCTTTGTATCGTAGTAGAGGCCGACCCTGAGATCTCTTACCCATCTGTAATTCACCAAAAAGATATCCTTTGGTATTCTACCATCATCCATCCGCCTAAGATGTCCTATCCATCTAAGTCTACGAAGACTGAGCATGGAATAAACTGTCACACAACCTGATCTTTCCAATACTTCAGTATTTGTGATTTTGTCTTGCCACTTAATACCAAGAATTCTTCGCAGACACCGCATATGAAAGCTGTTTAAATTGTTCTCTTGGTGTGAGTAAGTTGTCCAGGTTTCACTGCCATAGAGAAGAGTACTAAGGATACAGGCTTGATAGACAAGGACTTTTGTTTTGGCAGTAAGCTTCCTGTTCTCCCAGACTCTTTTTCTTAACCTGTTCATTGTTGTTGCTGCCTTACCAATCCGGATGTTATATTGTTATATCACATTGATGCTGTGGCAATCTAGTTTGATTTTTGTTTCTTTTCAATTTCACTTTTGAACATATCAGTTTGAATTTCACTTGTAAACATAGCATTTTAAAGTTCATTGGTAAAGATATCATCACACCTATTACAATGATGTTATAGTGATAATAACAATATTTTACTGTTGTATCATTTTATAGAATAAGTTTTTTTATACACATGAACGTTTACATGCATTTTTTTTTTACATATGCAGATTATGTATCGCAAAAAGAAGGCTTAATAGTTGATCTCTTTCCGTAATAGTAGAAAGTAAAGGTACTGAAGAGACACAAGTCAGAGGTGGCAACAATGGTGTCCACATGAAGAAAATGAAGCAACAATGGTGAAAAAACAGATGGCAATGAAAAACAGGAGTGCATGGTAGTATCTAGTTATAATGTCGATACTATAACATGGTAGCATATATATCACATTGATAATTTAATGTAATTTTTTTTTTCTTTTCATTTTTCCTTTGAATTGATAGTATTGGACAAATCAGCTCAGATACTTCTATAAGATTTAGTGCTGATAAATATATTCTCCCCATTGAATGAACACCGAGACAGAGAGAAACATTTCACAAGAAACAATAAGCGTGTTCAAGGCAATGAAGTACAACCATAATGTGGAATGAGCAACATAAGGTGCAGTAACATCAACCCACAGTTATGGTAGACTATCAAAGTATTATAAACTTTGACATACACGAAGGTGTTAATAATTGGGTCTACATAACACATTCATATGAGCAATATAATGAATATGTGTGGACAAGAAGAAAATACAACATCAATTACGAAGAAGTAATCAACCTAAGCAGAAGAAACAGTACAAGTAAACCTCAAATAAGCAACTGCTTACGCAACAACCCCACTTCTGAACAAATGAGGTAAACTAAAGTCAAACGGTAACCTCAAATGACAGTTGGCAACCATAGCAGTATACAGGTCATATGTATATTAGACATATTACACATACCAAACACAAATAATAATACAGAGGGTAATGGTACCTGTTAATCATGCACGTTCCCTCATTCAGGCATAATGGCCTTGATAGGTTTGGGGATGCTTGTCTATAGGGCAAATGAGGAACTACTATGGGGAGGCCACGGGACCTTATGAAACTCATAGGATAGTTTGCCCAGTCCTCCCACAGGCTGTGGCTACACAACATCTACAAGGGGAGTAGATAGAAGTGCGTGTTCGACATAAATAAGAATATTTTTTTCCATTGATTTTGTGCAGTGGTTAATGGAATACCAGACCATGATATTATCACAGAGAATATGTATGTAGGAATACATGAATATAGAATATATTTATGAAGTGACTACAACCAACTGTGAATATTGCCACATGTCATAACAGTAAGAAACCGAATAGACTATGAAAATGGTTGCACCATTTTCAAAAACGGGGGGGGGGGGCATACTGCCATGTGTCAATATAAGGTAGACAGCATTAAGCTTATATGTTAAGAGTAGGTTTACCGTAGAAGAGGAATGAAGGAAAAGTGAGAACAATTCACGCTATAACAATGAATGAACACGCACTAATAAATCAAGTAAAGTCAGTTCTGAACACATGATGATGATGAATAGCGCTAAGGGAGACTGTTCAAGAAAGTTGCGTATCACGTGATCAGAATAGGGTGGTTCACGGGAAAAGGGGCAACTGAAATCAGTCAGGCCAGGGTTTCGATGGAAGCAAGACGTGAAACTGTGTTGAAGCTGTGAAAGATTATCAAAGCCATTAGTGCAATGATTCTCCATCAAGAATCAAGAATGTTTCGTCCAGTTGTACGGCTAAGTGAATAGCCACTCAGAGCTTGGTTGCAGTTTACCGAATTTATTGTAGCTCAGCAATGCTCCACGCCCGATGCCAAGAGCAGACTGTCGTAAGTGTTGACCTTAGTATAGTCAGACATCGTGATACAGATTGAATAATTGTGCAAATGAAACGATTGTTTCTTGTCAAATTACTGAACGTTACTCAGCAGCACTGAATATGTATTTTTGTATATTTATCACACGCCACATCTACGGGAACGTGTGAATGTAACTGCTGTGATAACTGTCCATAAAAAATATTGAAGTGTGTCAAGGACGTCATTTTGTTCATTATTCAGATCATGTGAATGTTCCTGTTAAATCTGTCATCGAGGCTGAGACAGCGAGCTATTAAACAGCTCATTGGCATGTATAGGCCCACCCCTCACACCATGAGGTGTAGTGGGTATATGGTGCTATCCCCATATTTTTAGACCAATTGACATTCAATGGGTGATATTTTGATTTGTTAAAGCCCACAGTTATAATGTTGCAGTGTTATAGAGCTTACGTTTGAATTAAACAGAAATCAAAATATAATTCTAAAGTTTTGACACAAAAGCCACAAACAATATGTTGTCCAATTTATTGCCAGGCATATTTTGCTGCATCTCGTTAGGTGCAGACTGCAGAGGTACATGTTATATGAAGTGAATAAATGAATTATACTAGGACTGAAATACTTAAAACAAATAGTCACTGATATTTTTTGAATGTGGAGCACCAGTTTTCCCCATTTAAAAATTTTTTTTTTATTTTGCATATCCTTTACAGGACATCGCTGTCAACAGCAGCATCTTTCAGCTGTCTGTTGATTTCTTGGCAAGATTACGCTCAGTAGTTTGCCATTGATTTCTGAGCGGCCGGCTCAGTATCCCGCAAGTCACCAGCGGGGGTTGAATCGCTCCCAGTTCTCTCCCGCTACGAGACTCTGCATGATAAACGGGATTATGGAGAAAGTGTTGTAACCCCTTGGCCAGAGAGACCGGCAGTTTTCCCCATGGTAATTGAAAATTTAAAAATGTAATCTTTTTGTTTACACAAAACTGGCTTGAACCATCTAATTACTAATGTCTTGATGTATTTGAGCAATTATATTTTGTTAATCAAATACAATATATGAGATGTCTTTTCTTTTTTATCTTTAAGCTATGGCTATTAAATTAATGTTTCAAAATTGCTGATCTAATCATTTTATGACCCGCTATCTACACAGGGATTCCTGAAGACTGATTAAATCTATTTTCCATCCGTACTGATATATGTTTGATTACTTTATGTGCTAATTATCCTTCTGTTTTACCTATGTAAGTTACCTGGCACTCAAACTGAAATTAGTAAATGCAGTTAGATGTGTACAGAGTCAATAGTTCTTTCACAAATGGGAGAAGTATCGAGGTGGTTTTATATCTGATCACTGGTTTGGCAAAAAGAATGTTTGCTTTATGCTGTATAATATATTCATTTCATTAGTGTCCCCTCGAAAGGCTAGTTGAAAAAACTCTTCAGGTCTGGGGACTGACGATTCTTTGGGAGTATGTTCGTGTGGCTGATAATGATGCTTTATGAAGTCAGCTGAATATACAACTGATTGTAGATTATGGTTAAGAGTTTCCAGTCTTCTGTGATGAATAATATATCATCCACATACCAGAAGTATAGAACTAGGTCTCCGGGAAGGTTAACCCGATCAATAAATGCCCGCAGAAGTTGGATGTGTCAGCCTAACGGCACAAGAATGCAGCTCTGCTGTAAACAGGCACAACACAATCATGTCTGAAAAAACTCCCTGGATGAATGCAGAAGAAGAAGAAGAACTAGGTCCTTATTATTTGAGGCTCTTTGTTCTTCTGAGTGCACCATAAAGACATCTGCTGGAATGGGACCTAGAGGACTCCTCTTAGCCACTCTGTCAATTTGGTGGTACCATTTTTTAAAAGAAAAATGAATTTTTATTAGTTGTGCACAGCAGTAGTAATTTCTTCAATTTGGATGTCAGTAGGCCTGCAAGGTGTGGAATGTGCCTGGCCCTGCAGCCAGCAGGGTTAGGATCAGCTAGCCTCTCCCAGGAGGGGTGAAGAGCGAAAATTAGTAGCCTGCCGATGACCCGCAGACTACACAAGTCAACCCTCACCCTCCACACGGTGCAGGCCAGGCAACCATGACCGCGAGGTCATGGGCTAACGGGGCTATGGCTCGCCATAGGGGATGGACTCCCTGTGGTCAGATTTGTGTCCTAAACCAGCGACTGGCCTAGCAAGCCGGCAGGGGATCTTCATACTGCTCGTAGAAAAACTAAGAAGTATAAACGGACTGACCCAAACGGCTATCGACCCGGCAATGTTAATGGACTACTAGATAGATCAGTGACTCAATAAATAGGCACAATGAACATCTGTAGTTTCAATAGTAAAGAAGAAGAGCTTATAGAAACAATAAAAGAGAGGAAAATTGGACTGATGGGAATAGCAGACATCAGAACAAAGGGGAAAGGATGCAAGGAGCGCCACCGCAGTTACACGTTTGTTTACTCTGGAGTAGAACAGCAAGAAAGGGCAAGACACGGTGTGGGAATAGTCATCGAACCATGGCTAGCAAGAGGAATACTAGAAATAAAATATATATCAGAAAGAATCATAACAGTGAGAATAAAAGAACAAACAATCACAACATATGTACAGATATACGCACCATGTAATGCAAACAATAATGAGCAAGAATGCGAGGACTTCTACGAAGACATCCATGGCGTGCTAAATAAAATAGATAAGCAGGACAACATCATAGTTATGGGAGACTTCAATGCAAGACTAGGACATAACAGAGTGGGCATAGAAAACATCTGGGGCATTTGGAGATCAGCATAATGAAAGGAATGATAACGGAAGTAGACTGATAGAGCTTTGCAGCCAACACAACCTCTATATAACAAACACATTCTATAAACATAAAGATTCACAAGTATACACCTGGTATAAATGGAACGATCTAGATACTAAAGCCACATTGATTTTATATTTACAAGAAATAACAGAAAGAGAAATATGTTAGATGCAAGGGCAGTGCCCAATTTCAGTATAAACACAGATCATAAAGCAATCGTTGCGACATTAAGAACCATCAGAAGAAGAAAACAAAGAGCAGGAAAATACATGCCATGCGAATCAGTAAACTTAAAAAACCTTAAAGACGAGGCAGTAAGAGAAAATTATGAGAAAGAACTGAACTCTTAGTAAAATTACCTACAGAAAGAAAAAACAGTGGAAGAAGAATGGGAGATGTTCAAATCAAGCATTTTAAATACTGCAAAAATAACACGTGGAACTACAAAAAAAATGCAAAACATGGATAAAGAAAATAACAAGTTGGTGAAACGCAGAAGTAAAGAAAGCGGTAAAAGACAAAAAGGAAAATTATACAAAGTGGTTGAAGAGCAAACAGGAATGTGATTACAGAGAATACAGAATAGCGAGAAGACATGTGAATAGAATAGTAAAGAGGGAAAAACAAAAAGACTGGGAAGAGTATGGAGAAACCCTAAATAAAAACTACAAGGAGGCAACCAGAAACTTCTACAAAAAGATAAGTGCAATGCGAACCAGAGGAGAACCCTTTGATCCAACTGAAATAATTAACAGCGAATATGGAGAACCAATAAGTGAACAAAAACAAATCCTAATAAGATGGAAGAAGTATTTCGAACAACTTCTCAACATCCCATCAGATGTGTCAGGAATTCAAGAGACCTACACAGATGTCACCAAAGAACTAGAACCAAACATACTAAAAGAAGAAATTATAGAAGCCATCAGATTAGCCTCATTGAACAAATCACAGGGACAAGATGAAATACCAAATGAACTAATTAAAGCAGCAAGAGAAGTAGGAACAGCTTGGCTACATAGACTATTCAACCATGTTTGGGTAGAACAACAGACACCACAAGACTGGGGAAACACCATAATTATCCCAATTTGGAAAAACAAAGACAGCAAAAGAGACTGCACACAATACAGAGGCATTTCACTGTTGAGTCATACTGGGAAAATATTTTGCAAAATTCTTGGAAAAAAGATTATGAACTACTTTAGAACCCCAGCTAAGCGAAACACAACTTGGATTTAGGAAAAACAAAGGATGCACAGATGCCATTTTTGTTCTTAGACAACTTTTAAATCAATCGAATTCAATGAAACACTCTACTTAGCCTTTGGCGACCAAGAAAAGGCATTTGATAGGGTAGATAGAAACAAACTGGGAAATCCTTAAACAATATGGAATGAGTACGCATCTAACAAACCTATGTAGAAGTTTATACAACAACAGTCAATGCATAGTGAGAGCAACCGGAGGACACTCAGAACCCTTCACCATAAGATCTGGAGTACGACAAGGTTGTGTCTTGTCCCCTCTCTTGTTCATAACATATATAGACAACATATGTAAAGAAACCAGCCAAGCAGAGATAGCAAGAATACCGCATGACGAGAACACAGAAGAAGAACCATCTGCAAATCTAACCATTAGAGAACTCCTGTTTGCAGATGACCAAGCACTAATAGCAAAATCGGAAGCTAAATTACAAGACCACATGAATAGTCTAAATGAAATGTGTAGGGAACATACCATGAAAATTAGCACAAGCAAAACAGAGGTAATGACTATAACTAAAGAAGAACAGACAACAATTCACCTAAACGAAGATCCCTTTAAACAAGTAAAGAGTTTCAAGTACTTAGGAAGTATAATATCATCAAATGGCAGATCAGAAGACGAGATCGAAAATAGGTGCAATAAGGCAAATCAACTCATTGGACAAATGGCACCAATACTAAAGAACAATCATGTATCAATAACTACTAAGAAAGCAATTTTCAACACAATCTTCTTACCAACTCTGTGCTACCAATGCTAAACCTGGACAATGACAGAAAAAGAGAAAAGAAAAATCACAACAGAAATGAGGTTCCTGAGAAGAATACTCAACGTATCAAGAAGAGATAAGATCATAAATGAAGAAATCAGGACTAAAGTGGGGGTTAAAGCAGCACTAGATTCTATTAGAAAGCCGCAAGTCAAATGGTTTAGCCATGCAAGTAGGTTACCAGTCAACAGCATACCACAACAAGCAATGATGTACAGACCAGATGGAAACAAGAGGAAGAGGCCGACCACGTAAACGCTGGACTGAGGGAATAGCAGAGTAAATGATAATATCGATATATGAAGCCCTAATCGGGCACTCTCACGATGTTTATACTTCACCTCGACACCGCAAGGTACAAGAGGAGCATGATGAGATGAGATGTAGGTCTTAACTTTTGTTTCTTTTCTTTTATGCGATCACAGATGATGATTACTTTTTCTTCAATGCGAACACCTGAAAAATAGAGGCAATATCCATTGACACCACATGCTTTAATTTAAGATCCAGTAGTTTGACCAGTTGAAATGACTATTTTAATATTAAGGGGTTGAATGATTGTTGAACTGGTTTAGCAGTTTCTGCAAGCCATTTTAACATCCTGTGTTGGACAGAGTTGAGGATAGATTAAATGGATCTCAGTGGTACCCCAGGCTTGTGCAACTTAAAAAGGCAATAAAGTTGGGGGTTTATGAGCCCTGAGAATGACTAACTGTGCAGTCGCCTCACTGATGAATTTACTACTTAAAAGAGACTGAATTTCTTTCCTCTTTTTCATCCAATTCACCAGGGTTGTTGGCTTCAGAATCAAGTAAAATTCGGTTGGATTTGATAAAATGTCTTCTATTTTGATGGAAGCAGCAGGATGGTTGTTGTGAATATCTTGGATTGCCTGAGTAACTTAACAATGATTGCCTGGAAGTGGTTAATGGAAGTAGAACAATATATACAACTATCAGAAATAGACAATAGCATTCTTTAAATATTGTGATGAGAAGAGAAGCGTGGGAAAGCATTGTAACATCTGGAAAGATCAGTGGGAAAAGAGAAATGGGCAGACTAAGAGAGAAGATGCTGGATGGTGACATTGAGAAATATTATCAGCAGAGTTGATCCTGGATAGGGACCAAGATCTGAGGAGATACATGAATACCTATGGTAGTTGGCAGGGCACATGATGATGATGCAGTTTTGTATGCTTTTTCAGATTGCCAGATTGAGTAAAAGAAGCATCACAGTCATCACACTTGTAAGGTCTCTCTCCTGTATGTGTTCTCTTATGGCACTTCAGATGGCCAGCTCGAGTAAAAGAAGCATCACAGTCATCACACTTGTAAGGTCTCTCTCCTGTATGTGTTCTCTTATGTTCCTTCAGATGGCCAGCTTTAGTAAATGAAGCACCACACACATCACAATTGTAAGGTCTCTCTCCTGTATGTGTTTTCTTATGGTCCTTCAGATGGTCAGATTGAGTAAAAGAACCACCACAGTCATCACACTTGTAAGGTTTCTCCCCTGTATGTATTCTCTTATGCTTCTTCAGACTGTCAGGTAGAGTAAAAGAAGCACCACAGTCATCACACTTGTAAGGTCTCTCTCCTGTATGTGTTCTCTTATGGCGCTTCAGACGGTCAGCTTGAGTAAAAGCACCACCACAAACATCACACTTGTAAGGTTTCTCTCCTGTGTGTAATCTCTTGTGCTTCTTCAAACTGCCAGCTTGAGTAAAAGAAGCACCACAGTCATCACACTTGTAAGGTTTCTCTCCTGTATGTATTCTATTATGGTCCTTCAGATGGCCAGCATGAGTAAAAGAAGCACCACAGTCATCACACTTGTAAGGTCTCTCTCCTGTATGTATTCTATTATGGTCCTTCAGATGGCCAGATTGAGTAAAAGAAGCACCACAGTCATCACACTTGTAAGGTCTCTTTCCTGTATATGTTCTCTTATGCTTCTTCAGACTGCCAGGTAGAGTAAAAGAAGCATCACAGTTGTAAGGTGCATCTCCTGTATGGGTTTTCTCATGGTCCTTCAGATTGCCAGCTTGAGTTAAAGCACCACAAACATCAGGCTTGTAAGGTTTCTCACCTGTATGTGTTCTCTTGTGATTCATGTTCTTTAGGCACTCTAGATGGTCGTCTTGAATCAATAGGCCATCCCATTCATTGCATTTGCTTGACATCACTTCAGTATGTGTTCTCTTATATCTTTCTACACAAACATTTGGACTATAAACATCAGACATATCCCCTGTGTGAGTTCTTTGAGAGCTATAACCGACATAATCAAAAATGTCACTAAAAGACTGTGCAAAGCTCTGAGTATGTTTAACTTGAGTTTCCTTATTTTGCTGCTGACAATCCTCAATAGCCAGATATAGTTTATTGTTTGTATCAATCACAGAAGACACATTATCTGACAGTTGACAACAGTTTTCCTGTTTTACTGTTGCCTTACAACTGTTCTCAATCATTCTTGATTCTGAGTTGCTATGTTCTGTCATTTCTTGAATGATGATACCCCCAGCTATGTCTACCATTTTACTGAAGCTGTGACTTCTGTCCTCACACCGAACAACCGATAGTTCTTGTTTCACAACCTGCATGTCTATGCTGTCGTATGTCACCTTTTGTAAATGCTCTTGTATGGAGTGGTAAGGATGACTTGAAGACCAAGAATGTATTTCTGAAACACACAACAGTAAATAATTAATACCCTCATGAATATACCACGTATTGATTTGTGAACAGATGTGTATGTGTTATCAAGCATGAACACACTGCGGCTTGAGACAATCAATTTCAAGTGAACGAAAGATAGAGAAAACAAATAATTATTGTGCTCATATATGATATAAGTTGATGTATGATCTAAGTTCCTGATGATGTAAGCTGATGTATGATCTAAGTCCATGATGCTCTACGCTTATGTATAATCTAGGCCAATATATGATATAGGCTGATGTATGTTCTAAGCTAATGTATGATATAAACTGATGTATGATCTAGGCTGATAAATGATCCAAGTTAATAATATAATCGTATGTATGAACTAGACGTCATTCAGAAAGCAATGGCAAACTACTGAACGTAAAATTTGCCCAGGAATCACGAACAGCAAAAATGCTGGGGTTGACTGCTACATCCTGTGAAGGACATGCAACTAAAAATGAACTAGACTGATATATGATCTAAGATCATGAAGTTATCAGCTGATGTTTGATATAAGCTGTTGTATGATCAAAGGCAGTGGTTCTCAACCGGTGGGGAATTCCCCCCAAGGGGGAATTTTAGGGTTTCGAAGGGGGGAATTAAGATTATTTCAAGACTGTGTTAATACAAGAACTGATTACTTAATATTATTTTTTTTCTCCTCCGTACTTTACGGTTCTGTATTTTTCGCCCTTCTGAACTTCATTTTATAACGTAAGTAGACCCGCAAATCACGTTTTATGTAGACGTCTAGATTTGTTCTTGTATGTTTTATTAAATTTAGCTTCCATTTTTACGTATACTGTGTAGGGGGGGGGGGGAATTTATAGGGAGAAAATACAAAAGGGGTGGAATGGCATTCTGAACATATGGTGAAGGGGGGCATGGGCCAAAAAAGGTTGAGAACCACTGATCTAAGGTTATGCATGATCTTAGATGATGTATGATCTCAGTTCAGGTATGATCTAGGTTGATGTATGATATAAACTGATGTATGATCTAAGTTCATGGCAATCTAAGAGGATATATAATCTTGGCTGATGTATGATCTAAACTGATGTATATTCTAAGCTGACGTACGATCTATGTTCATGATAATCTAAGCTTATGTATGATCTAGGCTTGTGTATGTTCTAAGTTCATCATGATATAGGCTGATGAATGATTTAGGATGTGCTAGGCTGATTTATTATATAAGTTCATGATGATGTAAGATGATGCATGACCTAAGCTAATGTATGATCTAGGATGGAAATGTGGGGGGAAAAGTTATGATTGGTTTAACAATTTTGATAACATTTCTTTATAATTTTCTAATTTTGTAATGTAATGATACAATTTCGTAATGTAAAGATAAAATGTGAATTTATTGTTTTAATACAGAGAAATATTTTTCAATATGTAAACATTTAATATGGATGATTTTATGAAAAACAGATATTTCTCCGGTGAATAAAATGATTTATTTTGCAACAAAATATTAAATTTAAAAGTTTTTAACTGTTATAAATTATTTCCATCGTAGTCTTGATATATTTCTGAATCTTATTCTGAATTTACCCCTTGTTTTCTGAATATTTTATTTTCACACACAGCTGGAAGTAGGTTTTGTTTCATTTCCTTTTTAAAGTTTTGTAAAATTCTAACTGTTAGAATTTTATTAACACAATGATTGTCAATAAAAAAACGTAAGATTGAAGATGAATGCCATGTTTTTAATGATACATGGACAACTAAGAACTTCTTCTTCTTCAGCATTCCGAGCCATTGAGATTCTTTGCTGCAGATACAAGCCATCTCCATTCGTCTCTCTGGTGGACCTTCTCTTGCCAGTCGCTGATTCCAAATGCTTGTAGGCCTGTATGTATATTACCTCTCCGCCGTCTTCTTGGTCTACCTTGGGGTATTTTATTTCCTGAGTGTAAAATCACAATATACAAAACACTGATCAGACCAGTTGTGCTGTGTGGCTCTGAAACCTGGAGTACAACTAAAAGAGACGAAGCCTTGTTACAAACCTTTGTGAACAAAGTCTTAAGATGCATATTTGGGCCCATTAGGGATACACAAAGTGGAGAGTGGAAAAGATGAAGCAACAAAGACATTTATGATCTGTTTTAAGTCCCCGCTAATAACTGGTATCATGAAGGCTAATAGACTGCAATGGCAGGGGCATATAGAAAGAATGGCAGACAATAGGGAAACAAAACTCACTTACACTCAGGAAATAAATGACCGTAGACCCCGAGGTAGACCACGAAGACAGTGGAGAGATAATACATATACAGACCTACAAGCACTTGGAATCAACGACTGGCAAGAGAAGGTCCACCAGAGAGACGAATGGAGATGGATTGTATCTGCAGCAAAGAACCTCAATGGCTCGGAACGCTGAAGAAGAAGAAGAAGCGAGATACAAGCCTTCTCCATTTGTCTCTCTGGTTGACTTTCTCTTGCCAGTCCCTGATTCCAAGTGCTTGTACGTCTGTATATATATTCTCTCCACCGTCTTCTTGGTCTACCTCAGGGTCTACGGTCATTATTTCCTGAGTGTAAGCGAGTTTTGTTTCCCTATTGTCTGCCATTCTTTCTATATGCCCCTGCCATTGCAGTCTATTAGCCTTCATGATACCAGTTAATAGCGGGGACTTAAAACAGATCATAAATGTCTTTGTTGCTTCATCTTTTCCACTCTCCACTTTGTGTATCCCTAATGGGCCCAAATATGCATCTTAAGACTTTGTTCACAAAAGTTTGTAACAAGGCTTCGTCTCTTTTAGTTGTACTCCAGGTTTCAGAGCCACACAGCACAACTGGTCTGATCAGTGTTTTGTATATTGTGATCTTGGTGTTATGAGATAGCGCATTTGATTTTAGCAGATGTTGTAGTGCAGAGTATATCTTATTTCAAGAGTTGATTCTAGCTTGTATTTCTTCCGTTATTATGTTGGAGCAGTTGAAGATTGTACCCAGGTATTTGTACGTTTCCGTTCTTTTAATGGTCATATTATCTATTTGTATGCCAGAGTGGCCAGAGTTTTTAGCCATTCCTTCTCTTGAAATTACCATATATTTTGTCTTATCTTGGTTGAAAACCAGCCCCATTTGTTGAGCTTTTTCTTTTAAGTGAGTAAATATTTCCGATGTCTTTTGTTCATTTCCCCCTATAATATTTATATCATCTGCATAACCAAGCAGTGTGGACGTTCCTCCAATAGCACATTCCTCCTTTACCTTCCCTACAACTTTCTTTAGAGCCAGATTGAAAAGGAGTGGCGATAGTGCAGCACCCTGTTTCAAGCCAGATGTTATTTGGAATGGGTCTGATTTCCTGCCTTTATATGTTACTATATTATAAGTATCTTCCACGCATAGTCTGGTCATGTTGATTAACTTCCTTGGTATTCCAAATTCCTGCATAACATCCCACAGACTATTCCTATGGACACTATCATAAGCCTTTTTAAAATCCACAAAAATGTTATGGAGATCTCTTTTATATTCCCAATTTTTCTCGGCTATTTGTCGTAAGATAAATAAAAGAAACTAAGAACTGTTTTATAAAAATTGGTAGCAAACCATTTTTCTTGTTGCGTCATGACTCAGTAGCTGTCTTCAAAG
This sequence comes from Cepaea hortensis, assembly GCA_963921405.1. Lineage (NCBI taxonomy): Eukaryota > Metazoa > Mollusca > Gastropoda > Stylommatophora > Helicidae > Cepaea > Cepaea hortensis. The sequence continues at coordinate 489,697,607 of OY992876.1, read as the reverse complement.
AGTACAATTTAAAAAGACATTATCAAACAAACATTCCAATTTCAGATACAATTTAACAACTGAAGAGAGGGAAAAGAAATGCCTAGAGTTAATGAAAAATTTGGAGAAACAGCAAACTGTTTTTACTAAACAGTATTCAATTCAAGATGCTGCAACTGAAGCTAGTCTTGTGCTGTCACACAGAATTGTAAAACAGAACAAGCCATTTTCTGATGGGGAGTTCATCAAGGAATGTTTGCTAGATGCAGCAAACATTATGTGACCAGAACAAAACAATAAATTCGACATTACTTTATCAAGGAGAACTGTGGTCAGGCGTGTTGACAAGATAAGTGACAATTTGATGCATAAACTTCAAGATGCAAGTAAACAATTTTTGTGTTACTCTTGCATTGGATGAGAGTATCAATGTAGATGATACTGCCCTAGTTATTGATATTTATGTGTCGAATAAACACTTCTTTTGAACTCACTGAAGAGATAATGAGTGTTGAGTCACTCAAAGACACAACCACAGGCCATTATATATTTAATGTTGTTACTAACTACATTGAAAGAACAGGGTTGATCCAAAGTCTGTCCAAAGAAGCTCAAAGAGCAGTGAGTCAGTTTCTTTCATTTGAAGGATGTCAACTTTAAAGAAGCTGGTGTCAACATCAATTCTACCCACTACTTGGAAACACTAGACAAGATGCAAAAAGCCATCAAGAATAAACGACCCGGCATGCTTTCTCATGGTGTGATTTTGTTCCTCGATAATGCTCGTCCGCATGTCGCAAAGATTGTGCAGGAAGCATTAGCAAGGAAGAAGTGGGATATTCTGCAACATCCAGCCTTTAGTCCTGATTTGTCACCATATGATTTTCATTTATTCGGACCTCTTTTAAAAAAAAAAAAAAGCTCTCAAGGGGCAACGATTTCACACAGATGCAGACGTAATGAACGCGGTAAACACTTGGTTCAGTGAGCAACCACAATCCTATTTTTGCGGACAGAATTCGCCGCCTACCTAACCAATGGGATGCTTGCCTGAATGCCTACGGTGACTTCTGACCAACCCATATTGCATAATTCATTCAAAATGAATGTTTTGTTTAATTCTACCACACCTGTTAATGTTTCTTTCATGTTTTTGTAATAAAGCCATTGGAACGGTTTTCAAATGAACATCCCTAATATAAGTGTATAAGTAAAATAAAGCTACAATAATTAGTTATTTGTTATATATATATAGATTCCCCCGTCTCAATAGCTTTACAGTTGTCAATGTGGCTGTACACACAAAAAGTTTGCCCACCCCTGATCTAGCCTAATGTATGATCTAAGATTAGGTATGATCTAGGCTGATGTATGATCTAAGATTAGGTATGATCTAGGCTGATGTATGATCTAAGATTAGGTATGATCTAGGCTGATGTATGATCTAAGATTAGGTATGATCTAGGCTGATGTATGATCTAAGATTAGGTATGATCTAGGCTGATGTATGATCTAAGATTAGGTATGATCTAGGATTAGGTATGATCTAGGCTGATGTATGATCTAAGATTAGGTACGATCTAGGCTGATGTATGATCTAAGATTAGGTATGATCTAGGCTGATGTATGATCTAGGCTGATGTACAAGGGTAAGTTCATAAGTCAGTCACAAATGGTTGTAGAAAAATAACTAAACATGATAACAACTTGAAACCAGTTTATTTTTATACATACATTGTCCCTTTATTTCTCAACATAATATCCACCAACATTGATGCACTTATCCCATCAGTCCTCCCAAATCTGCTGCATAGAAAAGCGTGCCCTGTTCTCATTTACTTGCCATCCCACAGAACTGTGAGACTTACTTATTGACTCACCCTCGTAACTTTTTCTACCCAGATATGCACCGCTTTATGGGACAAACATTTGTCAGCATAAACAGGAAACCCACCTTGATGGGAGACATTTTGCGAATGATGCCAAAGTTGAATGTGAAGTGAAAGTGTGGTTTTGAAAACAGAGCACACAGTTCTATGCAGTCGGTTTGGGAGGACTGATAAAATGATGGGATAAGTGCATCAATGTTGGTGGAAATTATGTTGAGAAATAAAGGGACAATGTATGCATAAAAATAAACTGGTTTCAAGTTATCATATGTAGTTATTTTTCTACAGCCATTTGTGACTTATTAACTTACCCTCGTATATAAGCTGATGATATAAGCTGAAGTAAGATCTAGCTGATGAATGATATATGCTGATATTTGATCTAGGCTGATGTATGATCTAAGCTTCTTCTTTTTCTGCGTTCATCCGGTATATTTTTCGGGATGTGATTCCTTTGTGCCTGTTTTCAGCGGAGCTGTGATACTGTGCCTTTTCTGCAGGTGATCTAAGCTAATGTATGATCTCAGTTCAGGTATGATCTAGGCTGGTGTATGTTCCAAGCTGACGTATATATAAACTGATGTATGATCTAAGTTCATGATGATCTAAGCTTATATATGATCTAGGCTGATGCATGATCTAAGTTCATAATAATATAATCTGATATAGATTGATGTATGATCTACACTGAAGAATGATCTAGGCTGATGTAAGATCTAAGTTCATGATGATATAAGCTGATGTATGTTCTAAGCTGATGTATGATATAAACTGATGCATGGTCTATGTTCATGACAATCTAAGCTTATGTATGATCTAGGCTTATGCATGATCTAAGTTCACCATGATACAAGCTGACGTGTGATCTAAGATGATGTATGATCTGTGCTGAAGTATGATCTAAGTTCATGATGATACAAGCTGATGGATGATATACGCTGATGTATGATATATGTAGATCTATGATATATGCTGAAATATGATATATGCTTATGTAGGATCTCAGAGCAGGTATGATCTAGGCTGATGTATGAAATAAACTGATGTATGATCTAAGTTCATGATGATCTAAGCTGATATATGATATAGGTTGATGTTTTGATCAGCATCAAAAACCACACTACAAGAGCTAAAACCACACTACAAGAGCTGGACAAGGTGCACAATCAAGCACTTAGAGTCACCACAGGAGGGATGAGATCAAACCCTATAGTGGAAATGGAGAAGATGGGCGGACACAAGCACTGAGAGAGCGCAGAGATATGAAAACGCTAATACAAGCAGAAAAGTTCCTCAGCTTGCCAGGCCACCCAATGAAGAACAGATTTGAAAACCTAGCTATGGGGCAGTTGAAAAGACGTTTTATCCACCAGGCCAAACGACTCTACACAGAAACCACCGATCTGCCGACTGTTGGTATCCCCCTGACAACTATTCCAGAGCAAACACCATGGAAAGATGAACATAGACTATCACTACAAATCCAGACAAAAGTGAGAGGAATATTTGACAAGGAAGAACAGAACAGTATGCAGCGCAGAACAACCACTCTCTACTTCCTTGATGAAGAATACCCACAGGACCTCTGGATCCGAGTCTACACAGATAGGTCAGCATAAAATGCTGTTCGAAATGGAGGAGCGGGAGTGTACATAGAATACCCAAATAGTGCTAGGGACACAGCCAGAGTACCGACAGGAAAGTACTGCCATAACTATGATGCTGAAATTGAGGCAATCAAGGTAGCAATAGAGAAATTACTAAATACCAGCCATGGTACACAACCTGTGGTGCTATTGACAGATGCAAAATCAGTACTCGAGGCGCTCCTGTCTGGGAAATTGCCAGTACTAAGGACACTACTTGCTGAACTTAGCAGTCAGCATAAGGTCGCCATTCAGTGGATACCATCCCACTGTGGAGTACCCGGAAACGACAAAGCTGATCAATTGGCTAAGGAAGGAGCAAAAGAAGAACAGCCTGATGTGTCCATTACATACCACTAAAAGAAAAGAATGATCAAATCAGTCAGAAGGCCACCAAAACCTGCTCAAGATGACTACCACATTATGGACAGACCAGAACAAGTCATTATTCGGCGCCTCAGATCAGGACACAACAGATTACACAACATGTATACAAAATTCATGATTGGTGAAACAGCCATGTGCACATGTGGATTAGCGTCGCAGACAGCAAAGCACATACTCCAAGACTGCCCAAGATATAGCATATCTAGGCAAATCTTCTGGCCTAGAGAGACGACAGTGGAAGATAAACTCTATGGACCACTGTGTGAACTAAAAAGGATAGTTAAATTCATACAAGAGACAACATTGCAGTTATAGACATATTTCAAGCAAACGGTAGAAGAAGAAGAGAAGGTTGATTTAAAAAAAATCTAAACTGATGCTAGATCTAAGCTGATGAGTGATCTAGGCTTGTGTATGATCTAAGTTCATGTTAATATAAGCTGATGTATGATTTAAGCTGATTTATGATCTAAGCTGAAGTATGATTTAGGATGTGCTAGGCTGATATATGATCTAAGTTCATGATGATATAATCTAATGTATGATCTAGAATGATGTATGATCTAAGTTCAGGTATGATTTAGGCTGATGCATGATCTAAGCTCATGATGAACTAAACTAACATATGATCTAGACTGATGTTTGATTTAATTTTATGATGATATATGTGCTCAACTGATGAATGATATAAACTGATGTATTATTTAAGATCATGATGACATAAGCTGATGTCTGATGTAGGCTGGTGTATAATCTAGGCTGATATCTGATCTAGGCTAATGTGTGAACTAAGAGAGGTGAGCTGACTGTGTAAGTATAAATTAACAGATTAACAGGTACAGCATGTTTAATTTATTACTGACATTTTTCACTTATGAAGTCTATTTTAAGTATAGTTATCTCTAAACAGCTAATAACAGCAAGCAATATTATTTCATTGCAGTCACAATCAATATGAATAGCAAACAATTAGGTATATTTAACTCCTGCGAAACAAAGAAACATACTAACACAGACACGATGCACATAGTTCACATACCTTACATGAAAATCCATTGTACACAGGTGAAAACACATGTGTGACTTATCCAAAATCAGAAGCAATCAATAAAAATATAAAATAAAATAATCAAAATAAAAAATACACACAATAGGACACAAAGCTGACGTTTCGATTCTAAGAATATTTGTCAAAGACAGGACAAGACAAATAGATAAAACACAAAAAAGACACAAAATAAATAAAGACACAGCTGCTACTAGCCCATTCGAGAGCAGAATGATGGTATTGTTTTCCTTTTTCCATCAACTGTAAGTAGTCATTAGTATCCATTTCTTCATAGTTATTTTTGTCTTCTCTCCTCTAATATCTTTTTGCGTATTTGAGTCCCTTGCCATTTTCTGTTCCCTATATATACTTTGCATTTTATTTATTGCATTATAACCATTTTTCACAATCACTATACATTGTTATTTAATATCTTTGCCTGTTTTTGAAATATCTTTATTAAGTCTCATGTTCTGAACATTTTTGCCCCCTTCTTTATCTTGCTGTTATCTGTCCACACACTGGGACGAGATCACTGTTACCCCCAGGTATTATCTTTATTTATTTATTGAGGCATTTTTAAACCTCTTATTGATAAGTACGCTGTCAATCAGCTTGGATGCGTTTTTATATTCTTTTCCCTGTGTAAAATTGACTCTTAACATGGTCAAACCATTTGTTTCCAACCAACAAATTATTTAGTTTTGCCATTCCATAAGTTTTTCACCATTTTCATTTTTTAAATCCTAAACAATAATCATCTACTAAATCTTTTGTATGATCTGATTTAATCAAATAACCATTAACTTATTTAGCAGTTTCCTCATCAAACATTAGTCCTACTCCTTTTCCATATGTATTGTATCTGAAACAAATTATTGTATGTTTACCAGATCTCGTCCACCTCATCTCAATCATGCCTACGATAATAATCTTCATATTTTTCATTTCTATTACGACATTATGTGACTTTCCTATCTCAACTATGTCCTGACATTCCACCTTCCTATTCTATCTTGTCTGGAGAAGATAATTTCGCAGTTTCCCGTTGCCTTCCATATTCACCGGGGGTCTTTTAATTCTGCCTTTGACAGCAATTTCCGATTGTCAGAACAAGAGAGTGCCCTGCTCTGCTAAACTGCAGAGTTGTGCACTGATCCCGGTGGATACTTGGTCACACCCATGACCTTATTTTTCCCAGTGTCTGAGTAGATTTACATTCTGCAATAGTGTTGATTTTGATGGTATAATTCTTTGACAATTCAGAAAGCAATGACAAACTCCAAAATGTAGAATTGTCTTGTAAATCACAAACAGCCAATTAATGCTGGGGTTGATTACAACATCCTGTAAAGAATAGTCAACTAACTGTTACGTTATATTGCACTTAATCTTACCTTGAACTGCACAGACTTCAGGTTGTTCTATCTTGACACTTGATGGTAGTTTATGCTCCATTTTATGTCTGCAGTAAGTCTGAAAGTATTTGTAAGTTATATTTGTATGCAAACAAAAACTATATAAATGAATTTGATATGTTGTTTTTCAAGATGGTTAATGATACACAATGTCTAATGACTACTTCAAGACATGATTTCTGATATGTTATTACTCAAGGTCCGTTTAAGAATTTGAGTTTGGGAATCTACCACAGTGTAATGATATTAATTTATCATACAAAAACAACATAACAATACATGACAGCTTTATGGAAAATCCTTATCACTTGTGTCACACATCATACACACATTAAAGTTGATGCAATTCTTATAGCAGCAACATTCTTTGTTGTATCCTTTCAACCCCTTCCATGCATCCAATAATGAGTCTTAAATTGGAGTGAAAAACCAGAAATTCTTGTCATCAATGTTCCCTCTAAACTGTTGCTTTTGAGTAGGAATTTTACTTTGTTAGCTTCTGAGATGAAAGTTGTGAATGTGCCTACATTTGGCAGTTAGGTACATTTGGTCCCAATATTGTCTGCTTGTGCACTGAAGCTCGATGATCTTGACTTTGTTGATGACATTGCCTTCTTATCCCACAATTGAAATGAAATGCGAGATTTAGTTAAACACATCGGATAGAAGGTCTCAACAATTAAGTCTAAATATTCATAGGGAAAGAGAAAGATAATGAGAATAAATCAAACAAATGATAACCTGATCTCCCTTTGAGAAACCACTGCAAGAGGCAGAAATATACACTTATTTAGGTAGCAATGTAGTCACAGATTGGTCAATATATAAAGATATTAAAATAAGAATGCAAATGGCAAGAGGACTTCCATAGCAATAGGACATTTGTAGAAGTCACAAAAAGATTAGGAATATCAGAAAGACTGTTCAAGTAAAACATTAAAACAGTACTACTGTAACAATGGTTGCTATGTGGTATATAATAAACAAGCCACAGTAATAGAAGGCAAAATGTTCTTGGCTCCCAATTGTAACGGGCTGTGAGCTGAACTGCTGCTAATTTGTTCAGATCCATGTACATTTCCTTATTGTAGATCACAATACTAAAATATTCATATCCCCGCTTAGAATTGACGTGCTGTCTTCATTGAGATACTGCTGGATTCGTCTTGTCAAGCTGTATCTAACTTTGATGGTTTCATAAGTAAACACACAATTTTTAAATCATAACAAAAATTGCTACTGTATGGATTGGAAACATGTAGAATGACATTCAAGATTATTAACAAATTACAAACATTCATTAATATGAATTGTTGACAGGACAAAAAAGGTGGATTAAAATGGTATGACAGAATCACCAATGTGGAACTCCTGGAGAGAACTAAACAAATACAAGTGAATCAAGAAGTAATATTTGTATCACGAGAACAGCCTGTGTCCAGAATTGACAGGGCAATGTTTCATTTTTGATGAAATAAAGTTAGACCTAAAACACAAAGAAAAGAGAATTAGAGACAGAAATGAATGATATCAGGGGGACATGGGCAGCTACATGAGATTACTGTGGTAGACAACTGAAATTAATTAAATTACTGTGCGAACATGTGTATATTTAATATTATTAGCATATACAGAGAACCCCGAGGTAGACCAAGAAGACGGTGGAGAGATAGTATATATATACAGACCTACAAGCACTTGGAATCAACGACTGGCAAGAGAAGGTCAACCAGAGAGACGAATGGAGACGGATTGTATCTGCAGCAAAGAACCTCAATGGCTCAGAACGCTGAAGAAGAAGAAGAAGAAGAAGAAGAAGAAGAAGAAGAAGAAGAAGAAGAAGAAGAAGAAGAAGAAGAAGAAGAAGAAGAAGAAGATACAGAGAACCGGTCTCTGTGGCCAAAGGCTTGTGAACAGGGTTCGTGAGCCGGGTACTAGGCGTTCGAAACTCAGCTGCGACTGATTTGTGCAGCAGACTGTGTCGCGTTGTGTTATAACATGCTGGTGTGCTAGTATGGGAGCCGGTCGTTCAGAAAGCAATGGCAAACTACTGAACGTAACACTTGCCTAGCACATCAACAGCAGCTGAAAAATGCTGGTGTTGACTGCAATGTCCCATAAGGGATATGCAACAAAAAATACAGAGAATATTTTAAAATGGGGTTTCTACTTATGAAATCACCACAGTTGGATACAGTTTGACAAGATTAATCCAACGGTATCTCAACAAAGAGTGTACGTTAATTCTCAGCAGAGTTAAGAATTTTCTGTGTCATAATTTAAAACCACGAAGTGTAAAGAGGCCCTAAGAAATGAGGGACATTTTATTTGCGGCTTAATAAATTGGAAGCTGAGAAATTTTGCCTTCTATTACTGTGGATTGTTTAATTTTAAATGGACAACATAGACCCGTATATCATTGCGTCCGGGGTGGCGAGACCTAACTTGATGTATTATCTATTTTTTTTTTCAATAGGATCTGCCGTGACCTAATTAACAATTAAAATTGGCCGCCAATTGTTTATTATTCATTAAAGGTCTGTCACATTGCTAACAAACCTGGTAAGATGTATATTTTATTGTGTGTTTTGGTAACAGGAAAGTAAAGGTCACATTCCTCTTTTGATAGAATGTCGAGAGGATTGAGAGGATCAACTTCATTGCACCGGGTTTTACCCCATATGGCTCGGCCTCTTTCCACACGGCGGCATGCCAAAAGCATTGTACAAAGCATGAATCTCAGAGTCTCTGACAAAAATGCACTCGACTTTTAAGACTTTCTGATAGGATGTGCTGTGACCTAATTAATAGTTAAAAATAGCCATGTGTGAAATGTTCATCGTTAGTGAAAGAAAAAATCATGAAAATATATTCATATTGTCTTAATGTACCAACTGCATTGCGACAGCTTTCTTTTGTTGATTAAATATCATGCATTAATGTAAGTAAATAAGTTTGTAACTGCTGCATAAATTAAGCAGCAGTTAATTAATTATTAAAATATTAAATAATAAAAATATTAATTAATTAAATATTCACTAAAATTGATTTCTACTTCTGCTCTATAATTACACTGTTTTGTATCTAATAGTGAGTAATTAATAATTAAATACTAACTTTGTTAAAACATATAACTTATTTTACAGTACTGTATTTAAATTTGAAAAATTATGTACTGCTGCGCTGCTTAGAAAAAAAGTACTCCTTACTTACACTACTTAGAGGTTTACAGACGGGTCTGTAAACTGGCTTTCAAAATTATTTTCAGTCATGTCAAATGCTGAAATATTATACAAGTACACAGATACATTACTGCTACAAATGACACTTGTATTCTGTTTACTTTTAGTACTTAAATTACCAGTTCTAATTATAAATAAATACAGGTCCGCTATAGTTTATTGTATGGGCGCCACAATCTTGAGTTTTGTGTTATGACAGCCATATCACTAAATATTTTTTTCCGAACGCCAGCAAACACCAGCAATGTTGAAACTCTGCATATTTATGTAAAATTGAACGATGGATTAAAAAAAGCAACACAAAGTTAAGGCTTCTTTAAACTACAGTAGTTATAAGACAAATTAGCTTACTATTCATGAATAGACTCCAAGAAATTCAAGAGAAAACAGTTTCTCAGCCTCAAACTCTTGGCTCTTAGCAGAAGGGCCTTTATCGGAAATATATGAGTAGTTTCCCCTTTCGTCGTATCAAGCTAGTTGCGAATAAATCAAATCTAACGATACATGGTAACAACCGAAAGTGAATCGTTAGTCGCTAATAATAGCGCGGGAAATTAAACAATTGGGCAGCCCCGCCCCCCCCCCCTTCCCCAAAAGGACAAAGTTCGATAACTCTGACATTGCTAATATTATTTCAGCTTGAAGTATTTATCTAGTTTAAGTTACATAATCATAAAATTTATGTTTTTTATGCATTATCATAAAGTTTATGTGAAGGGGGCTGAGTGGTCTCGAGGTATGGTGTCCGCCTCAAGTGCTGGAGGTCCCGGATTCATGTCCCGATGAGGACAGGGATTTTTCACGTAGACTTCTAGTAATAAAATTTCCCCTGGTCTCTGGTTAGTGAGATCGGTCACCCGTGTGTATTGTTGCACATGTAAACAATCCCTTGGCAGTTTGAAATCGAAGAGAGTAGCCTAACGGCGCTGCCAGGGCAAGATTTCGAGTAAAAAATCTACCCAAGTATTTAAGGATCCTCGCCGGTGCTATGGAGTTCGTGCACTGAGCTGAGTTTCTCCGGACTCAGGCTTAGGAGAAAAACGGAGCACTTATGGTAGCAATGTCAGAATTATCAAACTTTCCCGGATGTTTCCGGTTTGGTTTTTCTTTATTTCGCGAACTTTTTGTTGCGTCCAATGATCACTTCCGGTTTGTGACCATGTCAATCTAAATGTCAATTAAACTAAAGCAGCGTTGTACGATGAAAGGGGAAGCTATTCTGATATTTTAAGTATTGGTCCTTCTGCTGAGCGCCAAAGTTTTGATCCCCAGAAACTATTTTCTATTGCAGTTTTGGGATTATATTCACGAATAGTAAGGTGATTTGACTTATAACTCCTTGTAGATTAAAGAAAACTTAACTTTTTATTGCATTTTTGAGTTCCTTGTTCAATTTTACATAAATGTGCAGAGTTGCAACATCCCCCTATTCGTCCTTCACTAGGAAAATATTTTTTTAGTATAGCAGCATAGCCAGTCATATTGAGAATGAATAGACTCTGAATAGCGCATCCACTTCTCAAAATTCTATCTATGGCGACACCCATGCTATAATATAGTAATACTATTATACTATTATAGGCGATCTTTTGTTTATTTTATAATTTGAACTGTCAGTTTAATTACTAAAATTAAACAGAATAGATTAGAATGAGAAGTTTAATTCATAGTAGTGTTCTGTACCGTTTGTAAAGTCTTCTCTTCACCATTTGGCACATCTGAAAATTATTTTAAAAGTCAGTTTTCAGACATGTCTATACCAACATGTAAGGATTACTTGAATACTTTTATTTTCAGGTAGAGCAGTACAAAAATAAATAATCAGATTTAAATAACGAACAAACGAACGAACGAACAAACAAACTTTATTTTCAAAGGGTTAAGAATTGGGCACGCAGGCCCGTCTAACATTCTGCCCTTCTATCACTCTCTTTCATACATTATTTCATTCACACATCATTCAAGGCTAACAAAGAACAGCAACAATATAAAAGATATGCATTATAAAGGCATGGGCAAAATGCGAACATCAAAACTACACGACACAGTAATATTAGATAATGGTCTGACACTTGTTATTAGCCATGTTGAATATACTGGCCTACAAAAAGGGGATTGGCTGTTATACTAGGGTTTTGTTATTATTATTATTATTATCTCTATTATTAAGGGGGAAGGTAATCCGTATTGAGATAGTGTTCAAATAATTTGCGATTATATGAATAGGGATTGGTGATGTCTTTGATTTCTTGTGGAAGATTGTTCCACAGCTGAGCTGCAGAGTACGTTAAGCTTGTTTTGTATAAGTCAATCCTAGGCTTCGGAATGTGTAGTATATTTAAACGTTTACTGTGTCTAGCATTATATTTAACCCTTTACAGGGCAGACGCTTGTCCGTTTTGTAGCCCTGAACGGGCAAGATTTTTTCAGGTTCGGTAAAATTTTGGGTCGCGTTAGTAAAACCATCACAAATAAGGTGTTAGTCAACCGATTTTAGTTAAATAAACAACACAATGAAGGGAAAAGCATGCAGAATATGTTACTCATGTGATTGTTGTCGGTAATCCATATATGAACACAAATATTTACGAAATATGGCATGTTGTTTGTGATTTTCCATCATCTATACAGCAATTTACAAACACATTTTCAGAATCATAATCACTTTCTTTAAAGTCCGACTCAGACTGCTAATGCAAAGTAACGCTTTGCACTGATATCTAGCTCCGATTAATAGTCAACTTAGTGCCCTTTAATGTCATTTAAATTGAACCTAGCGAAATCTCGGCTATCACTTGAAGAATCGCCGAAATCCATTTTGAAAAACAGCGTAAAAATCCCGAAAACTATCAAAAAAAGTCTGTAAAAGTCCGTTCAAATTCATACTATCGCATTTACAAATGGCGGCCACGTTGTCAAGCTGTCGGCGAAAGCAGTCGTCGGAAGTGTCGGAAAGCCAAGAGATCGCGTTTTTACAATGCATAATAGTATCGGACGTAAATGGCCGCTATGCGCGTTTTATGGCATCGGCTGGAATTGGCCGCTGTGACCTGTAAAGGGTTAAACAATGGCCAAAGGTAATTTGGGGCATTCCGATGCAGGATTTTGTGAATTAGTTTAGCTTTATTGAAAAGCAGGTGTTTGCGGAATGATAGTAACTGAAGGCGTTTATACAGGCTAGGATTGTCAGATAAATGTTTGCTATAAATTAGACTCATGGCCCGTTTCTGGAGTGAGTAAAGTCGCTTGGTGTTTGAATTAGAACAACCGTCCCAGATTGTAGAGCAGTAGTCAAAGTGTGTCTGTATATGAGAAGTATAGAATAGTTTCCTTGTGTCCTCATCAAGGAAGTTTTTAATTTTGGTGAGTTGGTAGACTTTTTTCGCTGTTTGTTTAATGAGCGCTTGAACGTGGGAATTAAAGGTTAGGTTTCTATCAATGATTAGGCCTAATGTTTTGTGCTCAATTACACTTTCTACTGGCATGTTATCGATGTGAAGTTGAAGTGATGTGTGTGAGCTTAGAGTTTGAAGTCTTTGTTTGGTTATTAATAACATTGCTTTTGTTTTAGTGATGTTAATTTGCATGCGGTTTGAATAGCTCCACCTAACTACATTATTTAATTCTTGTTGGAAAGACGACTCCAGTAAAATACAGTTTTCGGCGTTTGTGTACACTGTACAGTCATCTGCAAATAGATCACAGGATGACGAAAGATGCAAAGGTTAATATATATTAATATATATGGCAAATAATAGAGGGCCAAGAATAGAGCCTTGTGGTACACCAATATTGAAGGTAGTGGTTTGAGACAGAGATTTATTATGTGATACTACTTGCTATCTGTTTGATAGAAAAGATGATATTAGAGTGACTACATTAGGGCCAATTTTCATTGTCTCGAGTTTTTTAATTAAAATAACATGGTCTATCATATCAAATGCTTTCTTGAAATCAATAAACAGTTCCACATAGACTGTTATTGTTTATATTCTGGTGCCAATTTTCTATCATGTTAGTTAGGGCTGTATGGCAAGAATATTTTGGTCGAAATCCTGATTGGCTGTCAACAATAAGCTTGTTGCGAACTAAATACTGTAATGTTACTTTATGGGTGTGTTTTTCTAGTGGCTTAGATAGTGATGATAGTAAGGAAATCGGTCTGTAATTGTTCGGGAGACCATTGTCCAATGAACCAGATTTAAGAAGAGGGTACACTTTAGCAATTTTGAGAGCTGATGGAAAGTGGCCTTTGGTGAAACACTGATTATATACATAGGTTAGTGATGTACAGATCACTGGCGCAGCACAATGGAGAATCCGGTTGCTGATTCCATCTAACCCAGATGAGGTTGTGTTTTTTAGGTTACTGAGGTAAGTGAATACTTCAGTGATTGTCATTAGCAGTATGTCAGAAAGAATATCGCGGGAACATCTTTTCTCGCAAAACGATGACAATAAAGATAAGTTGCAAGGAGAATTAGGTATTGAAGCCTTCAACTGGTCTATGTCAGTTTGAAAAAAATTACCGAATTGGTCGCATGTAATATGATTTGAAGGTAAAGAATTTTGGAAGTTATACTTGTTTGTCAAGGTGTTAATTGCCTTCCATATATCCTTACTATTTGTTTTATCCATTACTAAGTTCTTAAAGTAATTTTTCTTTTCCCGTCGTATGTTATATTGAACTTTGTTTCTAAGAGTACGGTAAGCACTGAGATCCCGCTTTTAATGTGCTTTATCTCCATCTCATAATTTCAAGTATTTCATGGGTGATCCTAGGTGGCTTGATGTGGTGTTTTACTCGAACTTCCTTGACTGGCACATGTCTATCAAAAACATCAATAAAGGTTTTCATCCAGAATTCTAGAGCATCATCCGGGTCAGGAAGCTGATAAACATTGTCCAGAGGTGAACTGAGCAAGTCCTGTAAAAATGCGTTTTGGTTGAAATTTTTGTAATGTCTGTATTTTACACTTATGTGTTTATGTTTAGGAGTTTTAATTCCTTTTTTAGACCACGTGCAGCATATTGGGTAGTGATCGCTCATTGCACAATTGGGTACGGTGCATTCTATGATGTTGTCTGAGCAAGTTAAATAAATGTGATCTATGACTGTTGAAGATGACTTTGTTACTCTAGTAGCTTGTTGTACTATTTGTTGGAAATTGTATGATGCAATTATATTTCCCCATATTATGTTGGATTTGTTGGTGTCAATGTTAAAGTCTCCGAGTAGTATAATTTCCTTCCCAGAAGCGAAAACCACATCCATCATGGTAGTGAAGTTTTTGTACCAGACGTGTCCAGCACTGGGATTTCGATAGAGTTAGCCAATTATCAGGGGTGTGCAGTTTTGAAGTTTTAGCTCTAACCAAATACATTCTATTTCACAAGTTTCAAAGTCTAGCCTACGGTGAGCATTTAGTAAATTAGAAATATAGGTTACTATGCCTGTCTCTTGTTTCTTACAGGGATCCCTTCTAAAAACTTTGTACCCTTTAATAGAGATGTCCTCATCTGAAATTTTATCATTAAGCCTACTTTCACTAAGGCCGAATAAATGAAAATTTTGATTAAGAATAGAAGATAACTCTGGTAGCTTGTTAAATAAGCTGCAAATGTTTAAGTGTCCAAGGCGTATTCCTGACTTATTGAGCCAGTGTTGCCACTTCTCAGACATATCCATGAAGAAAGTGTAAATTAGTCAAAGTTAAGCAAAAATGTATACTGTGAGACAGTTTTCTTTTTTTCTTGTAATTTTTTTTTTTTGGGGGGGGGGGGGGGGGGGGGGGGGGTGTTTAAATTCACAACCAATGTTAATGTAATTTTATTTTTGCATCTTTCATTTTCTGTTTTATTTACATTATGATAGTCTGTTGGAGACATTTTTATCTAACTCCACAATAGATGATAGAATCAGAATCAATTTTACTTTTACCTTTGACAATCACGGCCACAATTCCTGAACATTTAGAATAAACTTTATCTCTTGCAATGAGCAGCAACGAGAGAAGCTGTGGTTGACACAACCGCAGTATATCCATCATCCGCACAAGAGAAAACCTGAGTGTTACACATCAGTGCCACACAGTATAATAATCTTGCTGTGCCAACCCATATTTTGTGGATTACCGGTGGTCTGATCTTAAACCCCAATAACACAATGCATTGAGATTCTGAGGATAAGCAAAAAACTTTGTTTTCCAATTTTCATTTTCTCTTCATTGCTCCCATTTTGTTCAGCTTCCTATCCTTCTCATTCCATTCGTATGCCTTAATGTAGTCACTGTAGTCCGTTCTCCGTGGTTATATGTTGTGTTTTGTGTATGTATTTGTATGTAGATGAAGGCTAGTGGCAGCAACGTCCTGTTCGTTTCATAATTTTTTTCTGTAAAGCTGGATTACTTTGTGTTATTTTATATTTTTTATAATTTTGTGTATTGTGCTATATGTATAAAATATATCTATTTCTAGGTTATTTTATGGGTTATATTTTTTCAGTTCAAGGGAGATCCTGTGTAGAACTATCATCAGAGAAGGCTCATTGAGCGGCCAAGTAAACATCCAAGACCTGCAACAGGTAGCAGCTAACAGCCAGATCAAGGAAATGTAAGTACATTTTAATTTTGTTTGGAGGTAGAGAAGCTGTGAAGCCATTTTAAAGTGTTAATTAGGTCACGGCACATCCTATCGAAAAATAAAAAATATGTCAAGTTAGGCCTCACCGCCCCAGACGCAATGATATATGGCACAACGTTGTCCGTTTAAAAATAAACAAGTCACGGTAATAGAAGGCAAATAATAAACAACTGGTGGCCATTTTAAATTGTTAATTAGGTCACGGCACATCCTATCGAAAAATAAAAAATATTTCAAGTTAGGCCTCGCCGCTCCGGACGCAATGCTATATAGCACAATGTTGTCCGTTTAAAAATAAACAAGCCACGGTAATAGAAGGCAAATAATAAACAACTGGCGGTCATTTTAAATTGTTAATTAGGTCACGGTACATCCTATCGAAAAATTTAAAAAAAACCTCAAGTTAGGCCTCGCCGCCTCAGACGCAATGATATACGGCACAACGTTGTCCGTTTAAAAATAAACAAGCCACGGTAATAGAATTTCTCAGCTTCCAATTTTAGGGCCGCGATAAAATCTTACTTATCTCTTAGGTTATCATTGCACTTCCTGGTATTAAATTACGTCACCAAAAAATTCATAACTTCGCTTAGAATAACTTACACTCTTCGTTGAGATACCGTTAGATTCATCTTGTCAAGCTCTATCTAACTGGTATGATTTCATAAGTAAAAACCAAATTTTTAAATCATCATCATCATCTTCCACTTCTGCCTTCAAGCGTCGTGGGGAGGAATAATTTGCGTTCCAGCGCCCAGTGGATGGCACTGGATAGTGTCATTCCGTGTGGTTGTACAATGTCTCTGATGTCGTCAATCCATTTTCTTCTTGGACGTCCTCGTGGTCTCGTCACAGATGATCTTTGATGTAAGGCCAGTGATGGTAGTTGCTGGTGTTGCATTCTAACGACATGGCCAAACCACTTGATCTTCTGTCCTTCAATAAATGTGGCACAAGGTGTTGATCCCACAGTCTGTCTGATAATAGCATTTCTTACTCGGTCTCGGATTGTTAAGTTGGCAGCTCTCCTCAGGCATCTCATTTCGCAGGTGTTGATTTTGCGATGGTGTAATTTGCATAAAGTCCAGGTTTGAGCTTGGTAGCATAGGGTTGGTGTGAATATGCTGTTTATTATCTGTCTTTTGCGGACATGGGTATGTTTGGATTTTTAAATATTAGCGAGTTCCATCTTACCGCGACCGGAAATGAAAACAGAAATCATGTTCGGAATCATATAGCCATGATTCACCGTGTCTCCCAGTTCACGCTAGTTCAGACCACACATTCTTTCGACGTCATTCATTCATTCAAATCTCACGTGACAATAACAACGTCATCCGGGGTTTTCCAGGAAAGGTATGCCTAATATTCAGTGCACAGCGATTGGTTGAAATCATCGTGACCTTTTATATAAATAATAATATATTTTATACTTACTGTAATTAATTTTTTTTTGGTGTTTCTGATAGAATTAATTCAATTATAGATGTATTTTTTAATTCTGCATTCAATTTTAAATATATCTGGATAAGTTTTAATCGCTTTAACTCGCTGCCGGGTGGATGTAAACAACATTTTCTGCGAAGATGTTTTTGGTTCTTTGCGCATATATATCGGATTGGCATGTGCACTTTGTAACACTATTCTGGTGTTCCTTATAGGATTAATTCAATTATAGATGTATTTTTGAATTCTGCATATAATTTTAAATATATCTGGAAAGTTTCATTGCTATTATAGCTTCAGCTGTGGGTGAAAAAGAATATTTTCGGCGAAGCGTGTTTTTGTGAATGGAGAAATGCATGGCATGCGACTGCGCATGCGCGAATCGATCAAAGTGGCATGTATTTTATTCTTACTGTAATTAATTTCTTTTGGTGTTTCTGATAGAATTAATTCAATTATAGATGTACTTTTGAATTCTGCATTCAATTTTAAATATATCTGGATAAGTTTTAATCGCTTTAACTCGCTGCCAGGTGGATGTAAACATTTTCTGCGAAGATGTTTTTTGCTCTTTGCGCATATATATCGGACTGGCATGTGCACTTTGTAACACTATTCTGGTGTTCCGTATAGGATTAATTAAATTATAGAAGTATTTTTGAATTCTGCATATAATTTTAAATATATCTGGAATGTTTCGTCACTGTTATAGCTTCAGCTGTGGATGAAAAAAAAAAACATTTTCGGCGAAGCGTGTTTTTGTGAATGGGTAAACGCATGGCTCTGTGTCATGGCGGCTGCACATGCTCGTATCGATCGCTATGACATGTTACACTTTTGCTTTTCAACACTCAAAACGTGCAATTTGAACTAGTAAAGTTAAATAGAACACAAGTTTAAAGGTTATTTATAATTTATTTGTATACTTGTACTATCTTTTAATCATTTAACATGACACAACATATTTTTGAAGTCAGTTTTTATAATCCGTCTATGACCCGTGTTGGTTGAGACCAACCTCGCACGCGGAGGAAAATGAAAACGGCAGATTGAACCGTAAAAAACCTTTTTTCTGACGCTTGCAATAGAAAACCATCAATTGTAGATTGATCTTGGAATTCTGTATTCAATTTTACAGAAGTTGGAAAGTTTCATCGCTAAACTTGCTTTAATTGTGGTTGAAAAACAGCTGATGATGTTACGATCCATGAAACCCAAAACGGCGGCTTGTCTATATAAAAATCTTTGTAGAGCAATCTTTGTGTTCTCGCCAGCGTAAGTCATAAGCAGCCCGCCTGTCACGCGGGAAACCGGGGTTCTCTTCCCGGCTGGGTATATTTTTATTTTTTTTATTTTTCACAAAACTATTAGGTGATATAATAGAAACTATTAAACATTACAAAGTAAAATATTATACAGAACTAAGAAACTGGAAGTTTGTGAATAAAGTGTGCTCTATGGATCTGTGCAAGCTGCCGACTGCCGGGGAGCAAGCAGCGAAATTATCGCGTATCGGAATCAATGAATCCAATAGATGTCTTTGTTTAATGTGAATTTTAATTGCCATATAAAATATTGCCCCTGAATCAGCAAAGTTTCATCGCTAAACTTGCTCAAATTGTGGTTGAAAAACAGATTTTCTGCGAAGATGTGAATAGGAAACCCACGGGTCACGACGGCCGCCGCATATCGATTGCGCTACACTTTTCAACACACAAAACGTGTGATTCGACCTACTAAAGTTAAATATAACACAAGTTTAAAGATTATTAATAATTTATTTGTATACTTGTACTATTTTGTAATCATTTAACATGACGGAACATTTTTTTGAAGTCAGTTTTCATATGACCGTTTGAGACAATCTCGCACACATACACACGCAGACACCAGCGGGTGTCGCTGGTGGAGGAATAGGGACACATTGGAGAGCTTCACTTACGGGTGAATAGTATGAAAAATCGCAACTCATCTCATCTTCACAAAGATGTGAATATCTTCACTTAGAAGTGACATACAGACATCATTGAGGTATCATTAGATTTTGAATTTCAAGGCCTATCTACTGTGGCCGTCTCATTAGTAAATACTCAAAATTAAATTGATGATAGGTCACCCTATACTATAACTTATAAGTAGCGAGTTCCATCGTGCCGTGACCGGAAATGAAAACCGAAATCATATACAGAATCATCCCGCCATGATTCACCTTGTCCCGGAAAACGCTATCTAATTTAAAATGCATTCTTTCTACGCCATTCATTCATTCAAATCTCACGTGACAATAACACACGTCATCCTGGGTTTTCCAGGAATGGTTTGCCTAATATTCTGTGCACAGCGATTGGTTGAAATCATCATAACCTTTTATATAAATAAGAATATATTTCATACTTACCGTAATTAATTTATTTTTGGCACTGTGGCTAGAATTTCATCAATTATAGATGTATTTTTGAATTCTGCATACAATTTTTAATATATCTGGAAAGTTTCATCGCCAAAGTTGCTTCCAATGTGTATGAAAACAACATTTTCTGCGAAGCGTGCCTTTGTGAATGGGGTAACACATGGAGGTGTGCCATGGTGACTGCGCATGCGCATATCGATCGCAATGGCACGTACACTTTCACTTTTCAACACTCAAAGTGTGCAATTTGACCCACTAAAGTTAAAGAGAACACAAGTTTAAAGATTAATAATAATTTATTTGTATACTTGTGCTATTTTTTAATCATTTAATGTGACAGAACATATTTTTGAAGTCAGTTTTCATAATCCGCTTATGGCCTGTGTTGGTTGAGACCAACCCCGCACGTGGAGAAAAATGGAAATGGCACGCTGAACTGTAATTAATTATTTTTTTCTGTCGCTTTCAATAGAAAACCATCAACTGTAGATGGATCTTCGAATTCTGCATCAAATTTTTCAGAAATTTTGAAAGTGTCATGCTACACTTGCTTTAATTGTGGTTGAAAAACAGGCGAAGATGTTACGATCATGAAACCCACAACGGCGGCTTGACTATATAAAAATCTTTGTATAAAAAACATTGTGTCCTCGCTAATGTAGTGTCGTAAGCAGTCCGCCTGTCACGCGGGAGGCAGGGGTTCTGTTCCCAGATGGGCATATTTTTTTTTTTTTTAATTTTTCACAAAATTATTAGGTGATATAATAGGAACTATTAAACATTACGAACTAAGATATTATATAGAACTAAGAAACTGGAAGTTTGTGAATAAAGCGTGCTCTATGGATCTGTGTGAGCTGCCGACTGCCAGGGAGCGCAGCCCACAGAGGCAGTGGAATGATCGCGGCGTATCGGAATCGATGAATAGATGTCTTTGTTTAATGCAAATTTTAATTGCCATATAAAATATCGCCCCTGAATCAGCCTAGTTTCATCAGTAAACTTGCTCAAATTGTGGTTGAAAAACAGATTTTCTGCGAAGATGTGACTTTGTGAATTGGAAACCCATGGGTCATATCGGCCGCCACATATCGATTGCGCTACACTTTTCAACACACAAAACGTGTGATTTGACCTACTAAAGTTAAAGAGAACACAATTGTAAAGATCATTAATAATTTATTTGTATACTTGTACTATTTTGTAATCATTTAACATGACGGAACAAATTTTTAAAGTCAGTTTTCATACGACCATTTGAGACAATCTCGCATGCACACACACGCACACCCGCTGGTGGAGAAAATGGACACACTAGAGAGCTACACTTATGGGTGAATAGTATGAAAAATCGCAACTCGTATCACCTTCACAAAAATGTGAATATCTTCACTTATAAGTGACATACAGGCATCATTGAGGTACCGTTAGATTTTGAAATTCAAGGCCTATCTTCTGTGGCGGTCTCATTAGTAAATTCTCAAATTTAAAATCGTGATAGTTCTCGCTATTATAAGTATTAGCGTGAACCGTATACTGTAAACAGACTTCTACCGGAAGCCATTTTTTCCGCGCTTGCGCAGAAGGGTTTCGTCGTGTCTGCATCATTGACTATTAACATACACTTTGTATATCTCATTGAATATATTTAAATAACTTGTGCCAATAACGAATTACCATCTCCGCTTCCGGTAAAATGGCCAGTCTAATCATTGCGCATATAGCCGGTGGTTAGATTTGAAATTGTTTTTGAGATAATTTCACTATTTGGCATACCATAAATAATTATAATAATTTTAGTACAAGGCATAGATATTCGTTAAATTTAGCTGCATTTTCGAATTCTGCATGCAAAGATACATAAATTTGGAAAGTTTCATTAAAAAATATGGGGACCCTCTGGTAGAAAAAAATTCGTTTCGCGGGCATGATAAATTCCTCTTTGTGATTGTAAATCCACATTGTCGGCACGCAATAAACAATTTTTTTAGTACAGGGCATAGATATTCGTTAATTTCAGTTGCATTTTCGAATTGAGCATGCAAAGATACATAAATTTGGAAAGTTTCATTTAAAAATATGGGGCCCCTCTGGTAGAAAAAAATTTGTTTTGTTTGCGGACATGATAAATTCCTCTTTGTGATTGTAAATCCACATTGTCGGCACGCAATAAAATTTTTTTTTAGTACAAGGCATAGATATTCGTTAATTTTAGTTGCATTTTCGAATTGTGCATGCAAAGATACATAAATTTGGAAAGTTTCATTTAAAAATATGGGGCCCCTCTGGTAGAAAAAAATTAATGAATTAATAATTATTTTTGCGGACGTGATTAAATTCTCTTTGCGATTGGAAAAATAAATAAATCCTTTTAATAAAAATATATGTACTTTCTCATTATATAAAGATATCATCTCTTATTATTATATGATTGCATGTAATTATTAAATATTAATTTTACGTAAATTTATTTAAAATTTGACTGACTATCATGGCAAGGACTGCTGATGATCTCAGATCCCATCTATCTGCGTTCGAAGGAGGATATCCTATAAGTACAGGATACATTGCCCGGCTGCTGGTTGTGGACAGTTGTTCTGTACCTGATGTGTTAGGAAAAGTCCAAACCATTGTGGCGACAAATGATCCAGGGAAAGACATATTTTTGCCGACATATTAAATCCCTCTTTGACTTTGCCTTTGGAAATCCAAAATGTCGGCATGCGTTTCACTTTTTAAAACGTGCAATTCTTCTTCTTCTTCTTCTTCTTCTTCTTCTTCTTCTTCTTCTTCTGCGTTCATCCTGAGTTTTTTTTCGTATGTGATTGCGTTGTGCCCGTTTACAGCAGAGCTGCGTTCTTGCGCTGTTAGGCCGACACATCCGACTTCTGCGGGCATTTGTTGACCGGGTTAACCTTCCCGGAAATGTGCAATTCGAACTACTACCTTGTGAGCCAATCTCTTTAATTAATGACAAATGTTTAAATGTTTGCATAAAGGAGAAATCTTTTTTTAGAAAAATATAATTTCTCATTATATAAAAACTGTCATTTACTGCCAATATAGTACCTTGCGGTGTATGGCAGAGGGGTCTTTGAGCCTGAGGAATAAAGTCCGCCTGGCTAGTGCAGTCGCCGCGAACTGTGCAGGTTAGGATTTTCTTTTTGCCCCCGACAGAAAAAAATTTGACACCTTACCGAGGGATCGAACCCGGGCCTCCGAATGAGAGTCCAGCATTCTAGCCTCTCGGCCAGCCGCTCCTCCTCTCATTATATAAAGATATCTATTTTAGCATGAACCATCAGATTTTAAATTTGAGTATTTACTAATGGGACCACCACCGAAAGATAGGCCTTGAGAAACCGAATCTAATGGTACCAAGATGTTGCATGTATGTCAATTAGAAGCGAAGATATGCAACTTTGAGTGTCGTGATCGTAAACACAGAAATTAATTAATATAACTACTAACTAGTGGCCATTTTTATATGCTAATTAGGTAACATTGCATACTATCTAAACAGGATATAACACATATCGTGCGTTGCACAATTCCGCAGAATACAAGATACAACTTACCAGGGTTTAAAGCTAATATAAAGAATGCTCGTGGTAATTAATTAATATAACTACTAATTAGCGGCCATTTTTATATGCTAATTAGGTAACATTGCATACTATCTAAACAGGATATAACACATATCGTGCGTTGCACAATTCCGCAGAATACAAGATACAACTTACCAGGGTTTAAAGCTAATATAAAGAATGCTCGTGGTAATTAATTAATATAACTACTAATTAGCGGCCATTTTTATATGCTAATTAGGTAACATTGCATACTATCTAAACAGGATATAACACATATCGTGCGTTGCACAATTTCGCAGAATACAAGATACAACTTACCAGGGTTTAAAGCTAATATAAAGAATGCTCGTGGTAATTAATTAATATAATAACTAATTAGCGGCCATTTTTATATGCTAATTAGATAATGTTGCATACTATCTAAACAGGAATTAACCCATTATGTGCGTAGCATCATTCCGCATAATACATTACATTACGTGCCAGGGTTTAAACATAATATTAAGAATGCACTTGGTAATTATATAATATAATAACTAATTAGCGGCCATTTTTATATGCTAATTAGATAATGTTGCATACTATCTAAACAGGAATTAACCCATTATGTGCGTAGCATCATTCCGCATAATACATTACATTACGTGCCAGGGTTTAAACATAATATTAAGAATGCACTTGGTAATTAATTAATATAATAACTAATTGGCGGCCATTTTTATAAGCTAATTAGATAATGTTACATACTATCTAAACAGGAATTAACCCATTATGTGCGTAGCATCATTCCGCATAATACAATATATTACGTGCCAGGGTTTAAACATAATCTTAAGAATGCACTTGGTAATTAATTAATATAATAACTAATTGGCGGCCATTTTTATATGCTAATTAGATAATGTTACATCATATGTAAAAATAGATGACATGAGCGGTTAGGCTTCACTACACCGATAACAATGATGTATGGTTGCTAGGATGTTCGTGTATGGTTGCTAGGATGTTCGTTTAAAAATAAACAAACTACTCTAGTTTTGATAACTTCTGCTATGACCTTGGTTCGGACACGAAAAAAAGATGTGCAGAAGAGATCTTTTGTGTCAATTTCTGCGTTAATGATCTCGACACTCAAAGTTGCATATCTTCGCTTCTAATTGACATACATGCATCATCTTGGTACCATTAGATTCGGTATCTCAAGGCCTATCTTTTGGTAGTGGTCCCATTAGAAAATACTCAAATTTAAAAATCTGATGGTTCACCCTATTAGTATTAATATTGACCAAAATTGCTAACAACAACAAACAAACGTACCTGGCGAGCGAAATATATGCCAGGCAATAAATCGTGCAATCGCTATTGTCTGTGACTTAGTTATTAAAATAATCAAAATACTTCAAATAATAGGGATAAGGCCGGTGAATACTGAAACTAATGAACACTCATAAATAGTAAGTACATAGACTACAGACTACTTCCAGTCTTGGAATTTTCATCGGCAACCAGATCAGACACCGGAAACCGGAAACCGCGCCTGCGCAGAAGAATCCATTGGGTCCCCCAAAGCAGTTATTGCTACAATAAGTCGGTTAGTCGACAGATCATCCTCATTGAGTCGCTGCTGAAACATGCCCTAGTGAATGTCTGTGTCTCAAGCCATGCAATTGCTTTACTTACTGCCATGACTTCCATAGTCAGGTTGCTTGTGGTATCAACAAAAGCACAAGAGTCCTCCTTCACAATTCTCCCTCCGGCCCGAGCCGTAAAGGCCCATGAGCTTCTCACGTGTCGGACGACCGACCCATCTGTGTAAGTGACAGCATCACCGTCTAACGAATTCTCGAAAATCAACGCTTGTACTCTCGGTTCTACAGCAGCCGAATTTTCTTGTCTGCATTTTCTGTCTAGTTGGATGCAAACTGAAAAGGACGTACATAATTCTGTTGGCACTTGTACCCACTACTCGCCAGGTTCTAAGTCCTCAAGTGAACACACTTGTTGAAGTATGTCTTCGGCTTGACCCATCCACGACCGTCCTCTTTTTTAATCTGCTGCAATTCACCTTCATAATTTCACTTTGCAGTGGATGCTGTGTGCTTGCGATAACTCTGAGTTAGTCACGTGCTCTGCAAATTTGTATTCTGTCTTAAATGGATGGAAGATCAAGAAGGTAGCGCATCGCCCTGCATGCTGTATCTCTTGTACATCCAAGAATATTGATGTTTCTTCCTCCAATGATGATTCCTTCCATATCTTCTACATTTCTGAAAATAGTTTCAATGTACAGGGAAAACAGATCTGGAGACATTACACATCCCTGTCTCACACCTTTCTTAATAATCTCTACAAACAACCCAGGATCTACAGGCGACAGTAGATACAGTGATTGATTGGTGCACTGAAATGAGTGCTGTCATCCACCCGGAAAAGGCGGCTGTTTTGTGGTGCTCTCTGGACCACAGGATTGTGAGTGCTGATGTCCAAAACCTCATGATAGATGGTAGAAACGTCAACAGAGAGAACAAACTGAAGTATCTGGGAATCACATTTGACAGGAGCCTGTCCTTCAAGGACCATGTGGAGACGATTGTGACAAGATCTCAAAAGGAACTCAGTGCACTTAAAACTATGGCTCACCACCAAGATCCGATTGGCGAACGCCGAGAAGATTCGAAGGCAACTCACGACGGGGAAATAGGAGGAACACCTGGAGAGGCGACAACTGGCAACTCCCTGAAGGAAACAGCACCATATGACGGGGTGGGTACCCAATTTTTTCAGGCCTCCACAAGTGTACGACTCTGTCCAGACATGAAAAACATTATCAAGAAAGTAAGGAACGCAATCAACCCATCAGAAGCCGGGAAGCTGACAACAAGCAGCCCAAAGTATGAAAGACAAACTACAAGCTACACCATAAACACTCCTACATAGCCAAGTCGAAAACTCGAAGGCTGAAAGGGGGTATTTGTACTAAAAAAACAGCGAAGTGAAGCAAAGCGTCAGGGGGCTGCGTGGTCTCGAGGTATCATGTCCGCCTCGAGTGCTTGTCACAGCCTCACATTATACGGTAAACCAATATAAGTTAATATACACTGGCGAAGGGCTACAACTCCCGCCCAAGGGAAAGAAGTAAGACACTCGAAGGCCAGAGTAATCCAGAGCCTTCTCGAAGGACTGGTCAGTGAGTCCACTGTCCCGTGGACACTGATGTGGCCCGCCTATTGCGGGGTCCACGAGGAACTCGGACAGAGTTACCACCCGTGTCGGATTGCGACACGTGTGAACGGGCAGAGACAGACGGGACATCGGAGAGGCAACAGGGCCTGCCTTAGAGGGACTTAATAGTTCAGACCCATGTGTATTTAGGGTCATAGACATATGCTAGATAGTTGGCTTAGAATGTTTGTTATAATCATGTGTGATGTTAAACCTCTGTGATATGCAACTCATCAGTGCGGGCTTGTTAACCCACTGCGCCAACGCACTGTATATCTAAGTTCAATAAATGTTGCTATATTATATTTAACGGAGTTATTGTTGCCTGTTTGAGCCCGAATTCGGATCCCCTAGCGATCCAACATTGTGACAGGCTTTTTGGGGGCTAAGCTCCGGTTTTGGCACAAGCTTTACGTTCAGACGGCTATTGATTGCCAAGTAAAAAAATTAAGTAAATGATATCAAATTTATTACTGAACATGTTCTCATAACTTCGCAGCTATCTAGAAATGAACTAGTATTAGTCCCTCTGCAGATAAACTCCCAATGATGTTAATACTATAAAATTTGACATGACTGTGACATTTGACTGTTACTAATTTTTTTTCGATTCTACAAGCAGATTGTTCCGCGAATTGTGGTGTATGTAACCTATCTTCCAACAGTGGCGAGAGAACGAGACTACATTCGCAAGTTCAGGGAATATAACATAAGTATCATATCATGCCCATTGCAACCCTAAGCGGTACTTACCATCTTCCATCCATGTAACATTATTGTTTTACATTGATTTGTATGTATATTCATAACCTTGTAACCAACAAAACTTTGCATTTGTATTTGCTCATGTAAACATTAAGGGAGATAACTAACTTTTCTACTCCCCAACATTTGTCTAAGGGATTTAACTTCATTAAAATTACCAACAAGTAAAAGACAAGATGTCTACGTTAGAAAAATGTATTGAGTTAGGTATGAAATTAGGTTATAAAGAAGAAAAACTGTCAGAATGGGCACAGAAGACACACGCAGAGAACATTGCCCGTGAAGAAAGAGCGATAGAACGGGAAGAAAAACAGAGGCAAGTGCAGGCAGAAGAAAAGAAAATGCAATTGCAAGTGCAGGCAGAAGAAAAGAAAATGCAATTGCAGGCTCAAGAGAAACAAATGGAGCTTGAGGCGGCGGCCAAACTAGCCCAATTGAATGCCGATACACAAATAAGACTAAAGCAAATGGAGATTGATTCCAACGTAGAAATATCTGTAAATAAACTAAAAAGCAAGGAGGAGGAACAAAAATATAACAAGTATAAAGGCCTCGTGAAAGCATTTTGCTCAGGAGATTCTATCAGTGCATACCTGGAAAAGTTTGAGTGTCTAATGTCCTACCACAAGGTCGAAAAATCAGATTGGTCATTTATTTTAATGAGAAACTTAGCTCTGGAACCCTTAAAAGTAATAGAGACAGTTCCACAGGAGATGAGAAAAGATTATGATTATTTAAAGCAACGCATTCTCCAACATTTCTCATTAGATACAGCAGGTTACCAACAACAGTTCGCAAAATTATCCCCACAACCTAACCAAACCTTCATAGACTACGTGTCTACAGTTCAGGATGTTTGCACAAAGTGGATTAACTCAGCTAAAACTAACAACAACCATGACAAACTAAAAGAACTCATTATTATTGACAAAATAGTTAGTACAATCCCAACACCTTTTGCTAAGTTTTTGAAACAAATGGACTGTAAGAGTATCCAAGAAATAGAGACCAAGGGGAACGCATTTTTCACAGCGAACCGAGATATTTTCCAATTAAACCTAAGTCAAAACGAAACAGCAGCAGTTGTAAACACTAGATACTCGAAACCAACTGATAACAAGTTCAAACCACGCTCGAATGTCAGGAAGCCAGTTAAGTGTCAATATTGTCATCTGACACACGAAGAGTACGCGATGTGTGACAAATCACCTAATTATCCACATCATCTCCAAATGATAGTGGAGAAGCAAAAGAACAAGAGAAATGCGTATCAGAGAGCGGTCAAATGCTATTTTTGCTCCAGCTTTGGGCACTATTCACGTTTTTGTGAAGGGCGAAAGATAATGAAGCAGGCTAATGCTGCACTAGTTGAAACTTCATCAGATGAAGATATTGAACAATTGAATGAGTCTGACAATCAGAATGAAAGTGTGAGTGAGCTAGGGAATGCAGTGCAAATCATTGACACCATTACAGACAACAAATGTAACACCTGTAGGAAATTCCAACTTGACACAACATTGTTATGTGGCCACACGATCCCTATTTTTAATGAAATGGCCAACGCTGCCTTATCATCTACAGGCAAGCTAAATTTCTCAACAGGGTTTGTAAATAACAAAAAGTGCACATTAATCCGCGATTCCGGCGCAACGCTATGTGGAATTAAGAAAACATTAGTCAACGACAAAGACTACACACACAAACACGTAACTTGTCGCACATTCGCAGGCACAATCGAAAAATACCCCCTTGCTCTTGTCAATATTCGCACACCTTTCATATCAGGACTTGTATTGTGCGCAGTACTAGAAAATCCTGTCGCTGAAATTATACTTGGGAATCTGCCCAACATACGATCTTGCTCTGAAAAGGAAATCAGAGATTGGGAGCAGAAAAACGGTATCCAGAACCCAAACAGCGATTCTAAAGAGAAACACCACTCGTGCTTGTCTCAAACTGCCAAAAGCACAAGGGAGACAACCAATGAAGTAATTCAAAAAGAATTCACCGAGGTGCATAATGCAGGGGCAGTTGAATCTGTCAGTGATACGACCAACTTAAAACCTCGAACTGAGGATGCCAGCTATCCACAAATTACCAAGCCTGTAGATGTGCAACAACACACACAATACACGAATGTAATAACACGACAGACAACTCACAAAACCACACCGACCAACTGCAGGAGTCACTAGAAATTGTATCACCAAACACTACCATCACTAATTTTGGAGAAGAACAGAAAGCAGATCCTACACTTTCACAATATTTTAGGTTAGTAGGACTTAAACCAAAATTAACTAAAAATGCGTCGTGGACATTTAGATTAAAGAACAATATTCTGACTAGATTTTACACCACAGATCAGACCACGATACAGCAAGTAGTTCTACCTCAATCACATCGTGAGAAAGTACTAAAGATAGCCCATGATTCACCTTTCGGAGGTCATATGGGTTACGAAAAGACTAGAGCCAGGGTCCTGACCCAATTTTATTGGCCGAAATTTTGCCAAGACATAAAAACCTATTGTAGATCATGTGATATATGTCAGAAACTGGTTAAAAAGGGAAAAAACCCTACAGCAGAAATTCAATCAACCACAACTGCCCCGAGGCCATTTCAAATCGTGGCAGTTGATCTAGTAGGCCCGTTAAACCACATCTCAAGCAAAGGGAATAGATATATTTTTACTCTTATTGATCTATGTACGAGATGGGCAGAAATGATTCCATTAAAATCTATCTCCTCTAAGGATGTGACGGACGTATTGTTAAATATATTCTCCCGTTTTGGCTTCCCGGAGAAAATAATTTCAGATAGGGGAACCCAGTTCATATCGAATGCCACTCAATCGGTAACTAAGTTACTAGGCATAAAGCAATGTTTCACCAGTCCCTATCGACCGGCCGCAAATGGTATCTGCGAAAAACTAAATGGGGACTTGAAACATATGCTATCCAAAGTGACAGCTGAAAATCCAGCCGATTGGGATATACTTCTCTCAACGGTGCTGTTCGCATATAGAGAAGTCCCACAATCAAGCACAGGGTTCTCTCTTTTCGAATTGATATATGGAGCGAACCCAAGAGGACCTCTCACGATTTACAAAGATATCATATCACAACCTGTAAATATCCAACTACCAATTTCCACCTATGATGTAGTCACTGACACCAGAGACAAAATCATACGATCTTGTATACTGGCCAGAACATCATTACAGGAGAAAGGTTTTAGGTACAGGCAGTACGCCAACAAAGGTGCAAAAACAATTGTATTAAAACCAGATCAGGATATTTTACTATTGCTACCTGACAAGAGAGATTTACTATCAACCTCTTGGCAGGGACCATTTAAAATTGTGAGAAGAATTTCGGAAGTTGACTACGAAATTTCTTTGAATGGAAAGTTGAAAATATTCCATGTAAATATGTTAAAACCATACTATGCTAGAGAGGACAGTGACACGAGTAAGCAGACGCAGCCAACTGATGACAGAAACGAAACGACAATTACCCAACTGAATGACACCTCGACAAACGAAGCATCGTTAACGACGCACTCTTACGACAACAAAGACGACGAAGACATATTTACATTACCGACAATATGGGATAATGACAACGACGACCAATTTGACGACGTATTGACAACGATTAATCTCGACGACGACGACAATGACATTGAGGACAATTTACAAACAGTAGCATCTGTAATAAATCAAACAGACGTAGACAATACTGAAATCCCAGTACCAATTATGAATGACGACGGCAGTATAAAGGACATACAAATCTCTGACACTTTGACACAACAGCAGCGACAAGACATTTTGTCTCTCCTTAACGATTATAAATCTATCTTCTCTAACAAACCTGGACGGACTGACAAAATAACACATTCAATTGTGTTGACAGATCTGACACCGGTTAAATGTAGACCATATTCTATTCCTTTGCATTATAGAGCAAATTTAGACAAAGAAATTTTGGACTTAGAGAAAAATAGAATAATTCAGAAATCTATGTCCCAATATTCTTCACCGATTGTCCTGGTGAAAAAGAAGGACCAAACAATCCGTTTGTGCATAGACTATAGAAGGTTAAATACGATAACCACAACAGATGCGGAGCCAATGAACAGCTGTGAAGACCTCATTTTGAATATGTCTCAATCATCCTTATTTTCTAAGCTTGATTTAGCGAAAGGTTTCTGGCAGATACCACTACACCCTTCGTCAAGACATATAACAGCGTTCGCTACACCTCTGGGGTTGTACGAATGGAGATATCTTCCATTTGGTCTCAAGAACGCTCCCGCCACATTTGTCAGGTTAACTAGGTTGTTATTGCACGGCATTAAGGACGTGCAATCTTATATTGATGACATATGCATTCATTCTTCTAACGTGACTTCTCACTTACTTACACTCCAACAAGTCTTTAACCAAATCTTTCTTTTTGGACTTACTATCAAACCTTCCAAGGTTGAAATAGGCTATAAACAAATAGACTTCCTTGGTCATAGAATTTCTGAAGGCAAACTGTTGACAGATGATAAAATTGTTTCGAAAATTCTCAATCTAGAAGTTCCAACTACAAAGAAACAAGTTAGAAGTTTATTAGGTCTTATAAACTATTATGCTAAGTTTATACCAAACTGGGCAGAACTTACATCAGTTTTTTGGTCTCTTTTTTTTTCTCCCTTGCCAGTGAGAAGTCCTGATCGTTCGGGTCCCATCGATTGACGGACGTCGGTCGCGGCGATTGGGCGATCTTGAGCATAGCCTACGATGGGTAGCGTTGTGATGTTATGTTGTGATAATTTGGTGTGTCCAGTGTGTGCCGCGTGGTTACACACCCGCTTCACACGCGTGATCCGGGACTGTTTCCGGATCCGGTCAGGGATATGCACTACTGACGAGCTCAAATGAGGGCGAAACTCGAGTATAGTGCTTCCATATTGACGTGGATAGGCCTTAGGTTCATTACCAGAATGCGATCGGCGTTGCCAGTAGTGGGTTGTGCTCAATATTTAAATTTCAAATCCCGAAAAAACCACATAATCAATTGATGATTGCTCACTGGATTTAGGAGGCCTGGTGTTCCTTGCCAGTGAGAAGTCCTGATCGTTCGGGTCCCATCGATTGACGGACGTCGGTCGCGGCGATTGGGCGATCTTGAGCATAGCCTACGATGGGTAGCGTTGTGATGTTCTGTTGTGATAATTTGGTGTGTCCAGTGTGTGCCGCGTGGTTACACACCCGCTTCACACGCGTGATCCGGGACTGTTTCCGGATCCGGTCAGGGATATGCACTACTGACGAGCTCAAATGAGGGCGAAACTCGAGTATAGTGCTTCCATATTGACGTGGATAGGCCTTAGGTTCATTACCAGAATGCGATCGGCGTTGCCAGTAGTGGGTTGTGCTCAATATTTAAATTTCAAATCCCGAAACAACCACATAATCAACAACTTATTAGTCAACACACTAACAAGCCAACAGGGACACATGTAGTCAGATGGGATAAAATAACAGCGTAACTACATATTCAGCATTATACAACATACGAGAGTAAAAGTGTATTGAAATGCACACACAGAACAAGATTTACAGGTGTACTTAATTAGCCAAGACTTTTGTCTTGTGAATCCTCTCTAACACAGAGGTTCATTATCTTGGTATCAGTGGGATACTTTGAGAAGGACGGGTTGTAGCAACAACTAGGAAACGTCACGTAACTTCGGTCAGATAAGCATTTTTAAGGACACAAGAGAGAGAGACCTCTTCAGCAAATCACCGTGAAGTGGTGTATGGGAGAATACATGAGTGTTGATGCCAATATGTAGGTTACCAAGTTACTGTCCACCAAACTACAAACACCGACTTTATGTGATTCTGTGACAGAATTAGTACAGAACTAATTACCTTATAACAACCCATCAAACCAGGGGGGAGAGGGGGAATCCTGTCACAGCCTTACATTATACGGTAAACCAACATAAGTTAATATACACTGGCGAAGGGCTACAACTCCCGCCCAAGGGAAAGAAGTAAGACACTCGAAGGCCAGAGTAATCCAGAGCCTTCTCGAAGGACTGGTCAGTGAGTCCACTGTCCCGTGGACACTGATGTGGCCCGCCTATTGCGGGGTCCACGAGGAACTCGGACAGAGTTACCACCCGTGTCGGATTGCGACACGTGTGAAGGGCAGAGACAGACGGGACATCGGAGAGGCAACAGGGCCTGCCTTAGAGGGACTTAATAGTTAAGACCCATGTGTATTTAGGGTCATAGACATATGCTAGATAGTTGGCTTAGAATGTTTGTTATAATCATGTGTGATGTTAAACCTCTGTGATATACAACTCATCAGTGCGGGCTTGTTAACCCACTGCGCCAACGCACTGTATACCTAAGTTCAATAAATGTTGCTATATTATATTTAACGGAGTTATTGTTGCCTGTTTGAGCCCGAATTCGGATCCCCTAGCGATCCAACATTGTGACAGTGCTGTAGGTCCCGGGTTCAAGCCCCGGTGAGGACCGGGATTTATTTCACGTGGACTTCTAGTAATAAAACTTCCCCTGGTCTCTGGGTAGTGAGATCGGACGCCCGTGTGTATTGTTGCGCATGTAAAAAATCCATTGGTAGTTGGAAATAGAAAGAGTAGCCTAACAGCGCTGCCGGGCAAAATTTCAAGTAAAAAATCTACCCAAAGAATTTAGGATCCTCGCCGGTGCTACGAAGTTCGTGCACTGAGCTGAGTTTCTCCAGACTCAGGTTTGAGTTAGGAGGAGAACGGAGCACTTATGGGTTACACCCGTGTGCCGTGATGTTGATCCATCGACTAAACTAAACTAAACTAAAGCTGCAATGGACACAAAGCAGAGAATGCTTTTCATACTATACCAGCACTTGATCCTCTCAGTGATTGGTTATGGACTAGGACTGCTCACTGTCTCAAAGAGTCAGCTGATGACGTTAGAGCGTATTCAGAACGAAACTATGCGGGTCATTCCGGGATGCACCAGAGACACCCCAGTAGTGTGTATGCTTTACATCCTTGGTTTGCCGACTGTTTCAGGTAGGCTCAAGGTGATGCAGGCGAAGGCATACCTCAGAGTAGCTGCAGACACAGACCACCCACTGCATGAGGCACTGGACGCAGTTAAGGGTCAGCGACTGATAAGAGGGTAATCATGGGTGGCTCAGGCGGATGATACGATCAGACAAGCGTGCATCTTGGAGAACATTAGGAGAGGAGTGGGTCAGAGTGCCAGCGGAGCAGTCGAGACTTGTGAAGAGTCATAATCATATTGAGCCGGGAGTGCAGGGAATGGCCAGCAGGGGCCACGGAAGTGGAAATCCAGCAACTAATTCAGGACAATGCTCGCTCGGTTGATGTGATTATCTACACAGATGGTTCGGTGTCGAGAGGTAAGAGGAGTGCCTGGGGGTTCATAGCAAAAGCTAATGGCTGACGTTTGGTGCAGGAGAGCCTGGCATATGATACCACAACATCTAGCTTAAGAATGGAGGCGGAGGCGGTCACTGAAGCTTTCCGCTGGATCGAGAATACGATACACACACATCGTGATTGTAACTGACTCAGAAAGCATGCTGAGGAAGGTGAGGCCAGGCATGCTTCGCGCAGAGTAGCTTGCTTCGCTTCGGAGGTCACGGGTGGCAAGCATCGCCTGGATTTTTTCTTCGGGGCATAACTGTGTACTGGGGAATGAACAGGCAGACAGATTGGCTGGCTCTGCAAAACTTGGTGGAGTATTGATGCATGACAAGGCAGACGTGGTTGCGGCCTTGTGGGAGCATGTAAACACCTCTAAGGAACAAATGGATCATCATGGTCTGGCAAGGATGCGACAGCGAGGGGTGACGAGGGGATCTGGCCGACACTCGACGCTCAGAGAAAAGGCGAGACGGACATATAATCAAATGGCTACTGGTACTATTATTGTTGGAACTCTTCGCTGGCTGCTGAGGATGGAGACGGAGCGCCTATGGGAATGCCCTGAATTCTGTGATGTCGGTTCCTAGATCAATCAATCAATCAATCAATCAATCAATCCATCTATCAATCAATCTGTTATTGGCTTATTTCATTGTCAATTCTGATGCCAGCTTCTTGCTTCCAATATATATATATATATATATATATATATATATATATATATATATATATATATATATATATATATATATATATATATATATATATTACAATTCTATGGTCTTTCCCATCAATTTGTAGATCTGCAAGCATCTCTGTCATGTTGATATGTTTTACTCTATCGAAAGCCTGTGTGTAGTACATAAAGCAATGATGTATATAGCAATATGTGTATTTACTTCTATAGAACATTCAATTACTGTTC
The DNA here is from genome assembly GCA_963921405.1 of Cepaea hortensis. Taxonomy (NCBI): domain Eukaryota; kingdom Metazoa; phylum Mollusca; class Gastropoda; order Stylommatophora; family Helicidae; genus Cepaea; species Cepaea hortensis. The sequence goes on along the minus strand of OY992876.1, from coordinate 489,661,522 downwards.
TCAGCATTACACAGCCTTTACTGTACCCTTGCCTTCTACAATCCAACATTGTTCTTCTCCTATTTCGGGTTGTATTTTCTTCCTAACTCTTTGCATGATAATTCTTAGCAAAATCTTCATGATTTGGCTCGTTATACTAATTGTTAAATGTTGACCACATTCTAAGGCTCCTGATTTCTTTGGGATTTAAAGTTTGAGCACAACCCACTACTGGCAACGCTGATCGTATTCCGGCACGAACCTTAAGCAGGGTGACCAGACTGGCTTTTTTACGCCAAATGTCACAAATTTGGCTTTTTAAAAACAGGTTTGGCGTAAAAAAATCAGTTTGGCGTTTTGGCTTTTTCTTGACTTAAAAAAAAAAGATTTGGCGTCAGAAAATCAGTTTGGCTTTTTGGCTTTTTCTTGGTTTTAAAAATGTAAAACGTTAAAAATATTTTTACAACATTGACATTTAAAAAAACCCGTTAATTTCTGTATTACCCACGTACGGTTTTCGTACTGTTCTTGTATATGGTCATGTTCTATGCCCACTGACACACTGCGCAGCCACCCACCTTACTGTTTAGTTCAGTTTTCAAATTCATTATACCTTCATCGCAAGTCGAAAGTATTTCTTATTATTGAGACTATTATCATGCCAAAGTGGTACACCATCTTATGATACTAATCGGAAATATAATGATCAATGGGAAAAGACATTTGTGTGGCTCAAGAAATCCACTGACGGTTCTGAACAGGCATATTGCAAATTGTGCCATTGTAATATTGTTCCGAGATTTTCAAATCTCGCAAATCATGCAACAATAGAAAAACACAAGTCTAGCTCGCCATCTTCTTCACAAAAAGCACTTTCAGGGGTGACAATAAGCAAGAAAACTGATGATAAAGTCAAACTAGCAGAGTTACAAATTGGTGTTAGCATGGCCTGCCATAGTGCTATACGCACCATCGATCACTATGTGAAATAATGGTAGACCATGGATGTGGCAGCACTCTTGGTCAAATAAAATTGCACCGAACGAAGTGCATATCACTAATAAAAATTGTTATTTTACCGTCTTTAAGATTTGATCTAATTCTAGATCTGCAAAAACAAGAAGTATGCACTCATTGATGAGTCCCCTTATTTCTCGACCCAAAAGTATTTGTGCATTTTAGTTAGATACCTCAGCGATAATAGAAATGAAATTAATACTAGTTTTCTAGTTGTGATTCCAGTTCAGGAGGCTACAGGTGAGAATATATTTAATCTGATTAACATTGAAATTGAAAAGTGTAATCAATCATTAAAAAAATTGCATTGGTTTTGCATCCGATGGTGCTTACAGTATGGTTGGATGCAACAATTTAGTTTGGTCCAGAGTGACAGATGTATCTCCTTCATGTGTTCAGTATAAGTGTGTTTGCCATTCATTAGCATTGTGCATCAAATTCAATGGCACCTTGCCGTCTTGACAGACGATAGTTTGTGCTTCAAACAGGCATAATAACTTTTACCTATGGCGGTAGCGAATGTGACTGACAAGGACAATTCGCACTGTAAATGTGCGTTCACAGTGGGTGCATGTGAACACGTGGTTATTTCCACCATCATACACCATCTAACGTCTTACACGCTCGGTGTGTGACTTATCTGCAATAATTTTCTCCTTTGTCTTTATTCCATTTCTGATATTTGCCCTCCATGCAACACGTTCAGCTGCGACTTGCTCCCACTGTGCATTATCAATGCCTGTATCAATCATGTCCCGCGTACACACATTTTTGTATGGTAGTAGAGGCCGACCCTGAGATCTCATACCCATCTGTAATTCACCAAAAAAAGATGTCCTTTGGTATTCTGCCATCATCCATCCTCCTAACGTGTCATATCCATCTAAGTCTACGAAGACTGAGCATGGAATAAACCGTCACACAACCTGATCTTTCCAATACTTCAGTATGTGTTATTTTGTGTTGCCACTTAATACCAAGAATTCTTCGCAGACACCGCATATGAAAGCTGTTTAAACGTTTCTCTTGGTGTGAGTAAGTTGTCCAGATTTCACTGCCATAAAGAAGAGTACTAAGGACACAGACTTGATAGACAAGGATTTTTGTTTTGGCAGTAAGCTTCCTGTTCTTCCAGACTCTTTTTCTTAACCTGTTCATTGTTGTTGCTGCCTTACCAATCCTGATGTTGATTTCCCTATCTAGGGATAATTTGCTATTTACCACTGATCGTAGATATGTAAAATGGTTTACCATCTCTAGTTCGGCGTCGTCAATAAAGATTGATGGCACCCCAAGTGCACCTTGTGACATAATCTGTGTCTTCTTTTTGCTAATTGATAAACCAAATTCGGAACAAGCCCTGGAGAATGCAGATAGTAAACATTGTAATTCTTCCTCAGAGGAAGCATTAACTGCAGCATCATCTGCAAAAAGCAACTCTTTGATCAGTACCCTCCTAATTTTGGTATTGGCCTTCAATCTCTGAGTATTGTAGAGGCCGCCATCTGAGCGTGAGTGAATGTATATACCATCATCCTGATCACGAAAGGCATATTTCAGTAGAAGTGAAAAGTATATTCCAAAGAGGGTGGGAGCTAGTAAACAACCTTGCTTAACTCCTCTCTTGATTTCAAACTCTTCAGAAGTTGCACCATCAAACTTGATTATACCCTTCATGCCTGTGTGGAACGATTCCACAATGGACAGAAGAGTTGGTGGGCAGCCAATCTTCTTTAGTGCCTTGAACAGACCCTCAGAACTGACCAAATCAAATGCCTTTGTGAGGTCGATGAAGGCAATAAACAGTGGTTGATTCTGTTCACGGCATTTTTCTTGCATTTGTCGCAATGAGAATATCATATCAATGCTAGACCGGTTCTGTCGAAAGCCACACTGTGATTCGGGGTAGACTTGATCTCCTAGGACTTGAAGTCTGCGGAGAACAATTCTGGCAAATACTTTTCCAACAATACACAGAAGTGAGATACCCCTATAATTGTTGCGGTCGCTCCGATCGCCCTTGTTCTTATACAGTGTTATGATGCTTGAATCTTTGAAATCCTGTGGGACTTGTCCTTCTCGCCAGCATAGCTCAATTAGCTGGTGGATCTGTAGAGTGAGTGTGTCTTGCCCACTCCTGATAACCTCTATTGGAATCCCATCCTTACCTGGAGCCTTGCCAGATGCAAGTTCATTTATAGCACACTTAACTTCTGTTATGGTGGGAAGTGTGTCCAGGTGGTCAAGAGTTGGTAGAGCCTCTATGGCGTTGAGGGCATCATCCACTAGTTTGGTCTCACTTGAGTAAAGCTCCAAATAGTGTTCTACCCATCTGTCAATCTGTTGTTTCTTATCAGTTATGATTTCTGCAGTCAAGGATTTCAATGGTGCACTTCTTTTGATCATTGGACCACAGGCTTTCTTTATTCTTTCATACATGCTTCTGATGTTTCCCTTATCACTTGCGATTTGAATGGACTCACATAACGTGATCCAATAATCATTTGCACACTGTCTGGCAGCCTTTTGCACACTCAGAGTATTACGTGGTGGTCTTTCCTTGTTTCTTAAGAGAGCTATCTTCTTCTTATCAATCAAGGGCTGCAGAGTCTGGCTGTTTGCCGCAAACCAGTCCTGTCTCTGATGATCCACAGTGCCGTAAACCCCTACGACAGTTTTATAAAGAGTTTCCTTAAGTTGACCCCACTTTTCATTTACTGTACAATTTTCTGTTGTATCAGTGAAAGCGTCTTCAAGTTGCTGTTGAAACTGAAAGCACTTTTCAGGATCATGAGTATTCATAATATTAATCCTGGGGCTAGATTTGTGTTTAGCTGTTTAGATTCTCTTTGGTCTCAGCCTAACCCATGCAACAACCAAAGAATGATCCGTATCACATTCAGGACTATGGTAACTTCGAGTCAATGATATATGGTTCAGATGTTGTCTCCGTGTGATTATGAAGTCCAGCTGGTGCCAATGGCTGGACCTTGGATGGTTCCATGTGACCTTATGCAGCTCTTTTGTTTTTAAAAAAGGAGTTTGTAATACATAGATAATTTCTGGTGCAATGCTCCAACAGCCTTTGCCCGTTTTCATTCATGCGACCGATGTTGTATTTTCCCAGGCACACTGGCCATGAACTCGAGTCCTTGCCCACACGAGCATTGAAGTCACTGAGCACATAGATGTAGTCAGATTTTGGAACTGTCTTGATCATGGAGTCTAACTCCTCATAGAACGAATCCTTCACATCATCAGAGGAATCGAGTGTCGGTGCATATGCAGTAATAATGGTGGTGGCAAAACCACAAGAGGTTGCCAAGCGCAGGGATAATAGTCTTTCATTTCCTCCTGCTGGAATTTCAATAATTCCCAGTAGCGAATTCTTCACTGGAAAGCCCACACCGTGTTGCCTTTTGTCTGCCTGCTTTCTAATCTTCCACTAAAAGATGTACTTGTTTTCTCTGAGTGACCCTTCCTCAGCGAGGCGAGTCTCCTGCAGGCCAGCAATATCATTGCTAAGACGATTGAGTTCGGCATCAATAACAGCAATTTTTCTCACATCGTCAATATTGGTCAAGTCAGTGGAAAATCCTGGACACACGGTTCTCACGTTCCAGGTTGCAAGCCGTAGATTGAGGTTTCTATTTTTTCTTTTTATTAGTACCTGGTGCAATGGTTTTACAGCCTGCGATTCAGATTTTTTCCTAGCCCCAAGCACCCATTGAAGCAAGCAGGCTGTGGCGGATCAGCACCCATTTGGCCGGGGGCTGCCCAGCTTGAGGCAGAAGTTAGCTGATCAGTGACACCTGTAGGTGTCTCCCGCCGTCAGAGGCAACGCGTGGCGCCCCATGTCTACGCCAATTGACAGGGACTTATAACCCGTAACAGTTGCCTCTCGCTTTGATTCCGAGATCGGCTAAGACCAGGGATGGAGTATTGGCCTCTCCATAGCATAAAGCCTGGGCTAAAATATAGAGATCATGTGTTGCCCATGCAGCATGATCCCTCTCTCGGCCTGCCTAGTTCACTCCAGAGGAAAGGTAACACCTCTACATCTGGAACAAGACAAGCTGCAAAAGCTGTCGGATCAGCAAAGCAATACTCTAACTGTCCGCCTGTCAGAGCTTCGATCCTAGACCAGCCACCAACCAAGACTTAGGGCCTGGTCTGCCCTGCCATGACATTTGGTCTTTAGGATGCATTTCCTCGCACCAGGGTAAGACTTGTACCCTCCCAATTGCGCTCTTCCGCCCGAAGCCGTTGGCACAATGTGGGGTGTCGGGTTTGGTAAGCGCCGCCCAACGTTCGGCGCTAACAGAAAACAGGTAGTACCGTCTACTGTTATACAGTAGCTCAGTCATATCTGACTAAGACCTGACAAGAGTGCATCAAATATGCAGTGCCAAACTACCTTCAAACATTGGATTTTTGCTGACATAAATGCCAAACTGGTTTAGACATAGCAATCTGAGACGAGAAGCATTTAAAGATTTATTCAAAATTATGAACTCATCGACAGAATTTCACCAAGCTATAACTGCACCACTTTCTTTTGAGAAAATATCTTCTACTCGCTGGCTTGTCCGGGGAAAAGTAATGTTCAACATTCTAATGAATTGGGAAGAACTCAAGGCTTATTTTATTTCTGCTGAATTAGCAAATTATGACACTAAATTTAAGTCATAACTTTTAAAGGAAATGCTTCTAAATCAAAGAAACTACCTTTATTTTAATTTTGCAACCCCTATTTTGCAGTAATTCGAAAGGTTAAATAGCCTTTTTTCAGAAATGTAAGGCAGATCCTCACGAATTACATGAAGAACTATTTTTGCATTATAAGAGTCTTAATAGTAGGATTTATGATACCAATAATAAGAAAAAAGATATTTCTAATGTTGATTTTGGCATCAAATTCCTGTCAGAGTGTGATAACTACATTCAGAAAAGTTCTGATACGAAAATTAATTGCCAACAAGAGGTCTTCGATCTCAACGAAAGATGCCTATCAATGCTAGAAGAAGCACTTGATCAAGTTAGAAAGCGGCTTCCTTCAGCAAGAAATATATTTAAAGATCTAACCAATTTTAGCCCTGGAATAATCTTAAACCAGGCTTCTAGAGCACTATTTTCGAAATTGTCCTTTTTGAATTTGGCTGAAGAAACTCACCACACTATTATTGAAGAGCAATACAGAAAATTGCCTTTTATAGATTGGAAGGAAGAAGAACAATTTAAATGGACTGCCTAAAGATACAGAGCAGCTCTGGCAAGGAGTCATGAAACATCCCCAATTTAAAGAGCTTTCTTCTCTTGCTCTTACTTGCTTAATAACACATATTAGCAATGCTGCAGTGGAGAGGATGTTCTCTCTTTTAACATGCATAAAAACCAAAGCAAGGAATAGACTTCAGCTGTCTCTCTTAGAAGAAATTATTAGAATTAGAGCAGAACTATTATCTTCAAACAAGTGCTGTAATGAATTTGTTCCTTCATCCAAAATGTTGAATGATTTCAAAGCTGGAATTGTATATTCTAATTAATCCTGTACTGAATTTCTCAACAATGAAGAGGAATACTTATTTGAAGAAGAGGTTTTCAAGTGATGTAAGTATATTTTTAATATATCTTTTTACTGTGCAATTATGGCTTTTTTTGGCTTTTTTATTTCGTGACTTGGCTTTTCTCGATCACGTTGATCTGGCAACCCTGACCTTAAGCCTTGTCCACGTCAGATGGAAGCACTAGACTTGAGTTTCGCTCTCGTTTGAGCTCATCAGTAGTTGCAATAAATACAGAATTACATAATTCATGAGGTATATCTCCAGTATCATATACTGTGTTCAGCAGTCTGGTAACTTTATCTATTCCATATGCATCTACAGCATTAATCATTTCTGTTGTGATGTTATCTGAACCGGAGGTATTGCCAGTTTTCATATGGTTAAGAGCATTAAGAACCTCCATCTTCAAAATGGATGGTCCCTCATTATTATTCCGAATATCATTTTGTTTTTCTCTTGTATCACCATAGAGGATTATTAAAGGTCTTTCACATAATCTGACCAGACATATAAAATCTAATCTTTTCTAGTGTGATTTTTCGGTCTTGTGTTTTCAGTCAGCTTGCTGATATATGTGTAGGTGTATTAGTAAGGTTCTGAATTCTTTTGTGCACTAGTTTGGTATTTTTACTGTTGTATTGTTTAAAAAAAAAATTATATGCAGTTTTCCTCGAGCCATGATTCTTTTGCCTCCTTATATAATGTTCTGACTTGTCTATGAATCTCTTCATTTTTGTCAGGATTATTTGTGTTGTTTGCTTGCTTGCTTGTGTTCGTTGGCTTGAGCTCCAACGCGAAGTCCTGTATGTCGGATGAAGACATCCTGTTGTCCAACATCAGTGTGATGTCATACAGAACCTGAGGTTTGCGTGAGTATCCGTTGTCCCATGTCTGGCTTATTGGTATGCAGACTGGTGGTTCCTCGCCGTACAGGCAGACACTCTCCGACTTCGGAGGAATCGGCGATCCTACTGACTTTAGCCAGGACCCCGAAGGGACCTGTTGCCCAGGACGCTCGACGAGGACGCGTCAATAGGTCTTGGCCAGTATATAACCCAGCCCTGGTGCCTTGGAAACACCTCTGTGTTGTCTTCTTGTTTCCATTAGTTGTAAAATTTCGTCAGTCATCCATTTCTTGAAATCCAGTTTATTTAATGTTGGAATAGTTGCTTCTACAGCCACACTGATTGATCTCATCCCTGTCATTATTACTGTCTGTTATGAATCATCACCATCATCATCATCATCATCATCATCATCCACTTCTGCCGTCAAGCGTTGTGGGGAGGAATAATTTGCGTTCCAGCGCCCGGTGGGCGGCACTGGATAGTGTCATTCCGTGTGGTTTTGTACAATGTCTTTGATGTCGTCAATCCATTTTCTTCTTGACGTCCTCGTGGTCTCGTCGCAGATGATCTTTGATGTACAGTGATGGTAGTTGCTGGTGTTGCATTCTAACGACATGGCTAAACCACTTGATCTTCTGTCTTTCAATAAATGTGGCGCAATGTGTTGATCCCACAGTCTGTCTGATAATAGCATTTCTTACTCGGTCTCGGATTTTTAAGTTGGCAGCTCTCCTCGGGCATCTCATCTCGCAGGTGTTGATTTTGCAAAAGTGTGATTTGGATAAAGTCTAGGTTTGAGATTGTTAGCATAGGGTTGGTGTGAATATGTTGTTAATTAATATAGCAAAACATGCCGGTAACGAGTATGTGGTTATCACGCTCGCCTCACACGCGAGAGGTCCTGGGTTCAATCCCCAGCTAAACCATTTTAATATTTGTTTCCCCTATTTATTGCATACCTCAGGAGCTAAACATCTTCTCTCATAAATCACACTAGGAGAATCTCAGCACAGTGCATAAGGTATATTATTTAACACTTTCATCATCATCAAGTGCCCTGCCAGCTGGCGTAGGCGTTCATGGCTCTCCACAGATCTCGGTCTTTAGTTTTCTGGATCAACTCTGCTGCTGATATTCCTCCTTGCCACCGTCTCAATCCATCCAGTATCATTTTTCTTGGTCTGCTTCTGCCTCTCTTCCCCTCAATCTTTCCAGTTGTCACGATGTTCTCCAATGCCTCTCTTCTCATCACATGACCAAAGAAAGCTGTTTGTATCTTTCTTATTGTTGTATACAGTGTTCTAGTTTCATTAGCCTGTTTCAGGCAGTCGTTGTTAGATACTCTGGCAGTCCAAGGAATTCGCAACATTCGTCTCAGGAACCACATCTCTGTTGCTTCTAATGTTTTCTTAATTTGTTCATATACATTCCAAGATTCACTGCCATACATCAAAACTGGTTCTTCATAGCATTTCAGCACTCTCTTTCTTACACTCAGTGATAGTGACCTATTGCACAAGATACTCTTCATTTTCTGAAATGCGGCCTTTGCCTGCTCTATTCTGCTCTTAATCTCTGTTGTACATCTTCCATCTGATGTTATAAATGCCCCTAGGTACCTAAAATTATCCACTTGGTTAAGAATTTTTCCTTCTATTTCTATGTCACATTTTGGTTCCACCATTTTCTTTGATATCACCATTGTTACTGTTTTCTTGATATTCAAGGAGAGTCCTTTCCTTGCACTCTCTGTTACTACAGTGTCCAACAATTGTTGTAGGTCTGTTGAATTATCCGCCACCAATACTGTGTCATCCACATAGCGCAGTATTTCCCAACCTTTTTTGTACCATGCCCCACTTAAGCCTTTCTAAAATTCATATTGCCCCCCTCCCCCGCCCCATGCCCCCCCCCCCCTCAACATATACATTATTTTTAATATTCAAAAATTGAAATGTTCACTAAAGAAACTTGAATGATAGGTTTTAGGAAGAAATCACTAGGTAATTATTGAGCAAACACAGTAAGTAAATTTTCAAAACATATAATGGAGAACTGAAATTCAAGTACAAAATAATTTTAATGAAAGATTTTTCTATATTATTTTAATTATTAGTAATTATTTATTATTTAAATTTAGTGAGATCCTTGCGCTTGATGCTTGCTGCAAAGAGATCTTATGTCTGGTTCCAATTTAGTTAACTTCAGTCTCAAGTCTCCCCGTTTTGTTATATTCAGCCGATTTCTTCCATTTTCGAATTGCCCCCCTTAACAGTCAAATTACCCCCCCCCCCCCCATGTGGGGCGTGGGCCCCACGTTGGGAAACACTGGCATAGCGTATATTATTTATATTATAACCTCCAACTAGTATTCCTGGCATCTCTTTGATCTCTCTCATTATTACTTCGCTATACAGGGAGAAAAGATCTGGTGACAAGACACATGTAGCACAAAATGCTGGCAACGTCTATAAGTTCAGTGGTGTAGTGGTTATCAAGCTGGCCTGACTCGCGAGAGTTCCTGTAACACTTTACAGAAGTGAAACGTGACGATGTTTACAATTTGAACTCGAGCGCAGTCCATGCATGTGTTACTACATCTAATGCACGGGACTGATGTTTCGTGTGGATTAGCTTTCTCTCTTACCAGTGTCCCTCGCCATCAGGCGAACCCACTCCGACTTCTAAAGCACTTGTAATTTACAAGTCAATATTTCAGTCCAACTGACCGGTGAGGGGGTTGATGAAACAACCACCTCGGCATCAGCACGCCGGGTGTTTATGAATAAATCTGGTGTACGAATAAATCACAGGTAGTCTCCGTGGTCAAGCCGTCTGTCTTGCACTCCAAGGTCATGGGTTCGATTCCGGGCTACGTCTTTCGGTTTACGAGTGCAAGTTTCTCGGAGACTCCGGGGGGTCGTCGCTGGAGCTACGGAGTTCGTTCTTTGTGTGACGCTTTCGGCAAGCGTACGTGCGGAAAGAGACCGAGCCATACGGGATAAATCTCAGTGCAATGAAGTAGATATTCTCTACTTTAAAGACTTTTTTAAAAATTGAATAAATAGTCCAGTGGCTTGCGTTGTGCTTAGATTGTTCCCAATAATCACAATCAATCAATCATGTGCCATGCCGGAAAGCGCGGGCGGTCATGACTCGCCATTTTACTCGATCACCAGTGTCGTGGATCAGCTCAGTGTTCCTGTCTCGTCTATGCCATGTGGCCAAGCCATCCAGGTATTTTCCTCTCGGTCTTCCTCTTGGTCTGTTCCCTTCAATCTTACCAGTTGCCACCAAGTTCTCCAATCCATTTTTTCTCATAACATGTCCAACAAAATTTAACTGTCTACGTGTAATTTCTCTAATCAGTTTACGATTTTCATTTGTCTCCTGTAGTACTTGGCTATTGGTTTTTCTGATTGCCCGTGGTATTCTTTGCATTTTCCCCAGAAACCACATTTCTGCAGCCATCAGATCTTCTTCTTCTTCTTCTTCTTCTTTCGTTCGCTTGAAATACGTCTATAACTGCAATGCTGTCTCATGTATGAATTGAACTGTTTTTTTCAATTTACACAGCGGTCCATGGAGTTTATCTTCCACTGTTGTCTCTCTAGGCCAGAAGGTTTGCCTTGATATGTTATATTTTGGGCTGTCTTGGAGTATGTGCTCTGCTGTCTGCGACGCCAATCCACATGTGCACATGGCTGTTTCTCCAATCTTGAATTTTTTATACATGTGGTTGCGTAATCTATTGTGTCCTGTTCTGAGGCGCAGAATAATGACTTGTTCTGTTCTATCCATAACGTGGTAGTCATCTTGAGCAAGTTTTGGTGGCTTTCTGACTGATTTGATCATTCTTTTCTTTTGGTGGTATGTAACTGGCACATCAGGCTGTTCTTCTTTGGCTCCTTCCTTAGCCAGTTGATCAGCTCTGTCGTTCCCGGGTACTCCACAGTTGGATGGTATCCATTGTATGGTGACCTTATACTGACTGCTAAGTTCAGAAAGTAGTGTCCTTAGTACTGGCAATTTCCCAGACAGGAGCGCCTCGAGTACTGATTTTGCATCTGTCAATAGCACCACAGGTTGTGTACCATTGCTGGTATTTAGTAATTTCTCTGTTGCTATCTTGATTGCCTCAATTTCAGCATCATAGTTATGGCAGTACTTTCCTGTGGTACTCTGGCTGTGTCCCTAGTATTATTTGGGTATTCTATGTACACTCCATTTCGAACAGCATTTTGTGCTGACCCATCTGTGTAGACTCGGATCCAGAGGTCCTGTGGGTATTCTTCATCAAGGAAGCTGAGAGTGGCTGTTCTGCGCTGCACACTGTTCTGTTCTTCCTTGTCAAATATTCCTCTCACTTTTGTCTGGATTTGTAATGATAGTCTATGTACATCTTTCCATGGAGTTCGCTCTGGAATAGTTGTTAGGGGGATACTAACTGTCGGCAGATCGGTGGTTTCTCTGCAGTGTCGTTTGGCCTGGTGGATAAAAATACTTCTTTTCAACCGCCCCATGGCTAGGTTTTCAAATCTGTTCTTCATAGGGTGGCCTGGCAAGCTGAGGAACTTTTCTGCTTGTATTAGCGTTTTCGTATCCCTGTGCTCTCTCAGTGCTTGTGTCCTCCCCACCTTCTCAATTTCCACTATAGGGGTTGATCTCATCCCTCCGGTGGTGACTCTAAGTGCTTGATTTTGCACCTTGTCCAGCTCTTGTAGTGTGGTTTTCGATGCCGAACACCATGCAGGTGACCGTATTCCACGTGTGGTCGTATGCTCTGTTGATAAACATCATCGTCAGATGTTTTTCAGCTTGACTGCTCATTGTTCAAGTTTCACATCCATATGAAAGAACAGGCTCTTTGTATCCCCTCAACACTCTTGTTCTCGTTTCAGTTGACATCTTTTTATTGGTCAGTATGTTTTTCATCTTGCTAAAGGCTACTTTCGCCTTGGCGATTCTTGCTTTAATCTGTTCAAGGCATCTCCCATCAGATATTACGACTGTTCCGAGACAGCTGTACCGATTCACTTCTTGAAGAATATTCCCATTTACTTGTATATTACATTGTGGTATTTCGTTCTTCCCAGTGACGGCCATAATCTGTGTATTTTTACAATTTAATGATAACCCCAGTTGTTCACCGTGTGCAACAAGCGCATCTACTAATTGTTGCAGATCATCTGCATATCTAATGTTATTGATGTTTCGTCCTCCAATGCTGATTCAATTTATATCTTATATATTTCTGAAAATATTTTCACTATATAGGGAAAAAGATCTGGAGACATTACACATTCCCGCCTCACACCTCTCTTAATAGGCTAATATTGTCCCACTTCATTATCAATCCTTATGGCAGCTTGTTGTTTCCAATATATGGTTTTTATAAGTTTAATCTCTTTCCCATCAGTTTGTAGATCTGCAAGCATATCTACCATGTTGACATGTCTTACTCTATCGAAAGTCTTTTTGTAGTCAATAAAGCAAAGAACTATATCTTTGTTTACATCTAAAGAACGTTCAATAACTGATCACAGCATATACACAGCACTTATTGTACCCTTTCTTCCACAAACCTACATTGTTCTTCTCCTATTTCATGATGTATTTTCTTCCTCATTCTTTGCATGATAATTCGTAGCAAAATCTTCGTGATGTGACTCATTATAGTAATTGTTCTATGTTGATCACATTCCAGGACTCCTGATTTCTTTAGGATTGCAATAAATACAGAATTACATAATTCAGAAGGCATATCTCCGGTATCATATAATGTGTTCAGCAGTCTGGTGACATGATCTATTCCATATTCTTCCAAAGCTTTAATAATTTCTGTTGTAATGTTATCTGAACCGGGGGCCTTGTCGGCTTTCATATGTTTAAGAACATTTCGAACCTCCATCTTCAAAATTGGCGGTCCTTCATTATTAAATCGAATATCATACTGTTCATCTCTGTTATCATCTTAAAGGTTTTTCACATAGTCTGACTATACATGTAGAATTTGATCTTTTTCTATTATGATTTTGCCATCTTTAGACAGCCTGCTGATGCACTTGTTCTTTTATTAGTAAGTTCCTGAATTCTGTTGTGCACTATTTTGGTATTTTGATTGTTGCGTTGTTTTTCAATTTCTAAGCAATTTTTCTCAAGCCGTGCTTCTTTTGCCTCCTTAAATAATATTCTGACTTGTCTGTGAATTTCTTCATATTTGGCAGGATTAATTTTGTTGAGTCTTCTTGTTTCCATTAGTTGTAACATTTCTTCAGTCATCCCTTTCTTACGACCCACTTTATAAAATTTTGGATAATATAATAATAACACACCTTCGAAATTGCTCACTATCATAACCAACTGTTGCTGTCATATGTAAATTATTTACTACATCTTAATTGGACGGGCAAAACCCGTGTCGAAGATATTGTGAAAGAAGTTAAGTCATAAACAGAAAGAAAATAAGACAGTCCACATTCATTGGGCGCGCCACGAGAAAGGGAAAGTTGGTTTAAGTCGTGACAACGGGAAAGATGGAGGGGAGGAGAGGCTCGGAGAAGAGGCCGGAAAGGGGGGGGGGGGGATTCTGAACAATTTGATATGTTGGCATGATTTCAGAAATGAGTGGGCAGTACACGAGACAGAAGGTTGATGTCAGACACAATCACCAACGTTACATGAGTGGACTAGAAGAAGAAGAAAAGTCGAAAAGTCTTAAAAGTCGACATGGTCGACTTCATTACACCGGAATTTTGTGCCATATGGCCCAGTCTCTTCCCGCAGCGCGGAAAACGTCGCACAAAGCACGAACTCCGTAGCTCCGGCCCTCAGGAGTCTCTGAAAAAAATGCACTCGTGAACTGAAGGTTCGGGCCCAGAATCGAACCCACAACCTTCGTACCCCGAGGCAGACGGCTTGACCACTTCACCAAGGAGACTCCTTGAGTCTCCCCTGAGGTACTGAGAAGAAGAAGAAGAAGAAGAAGAAGAAGAGAAGGAGGAGGAGGAAGAAGAAGGTTGGTATAGACACTTTTCTCCCGACTTGATACCAAAGTGTCATCTCCATGGATACGGTATCGGAGCTCACCAAGCTAAGAAACCAGCAGGCTGGACCAGACCGGTACTGCAACTTCACAGCTGTGAAGGAGCGTAGCAGGATGTAACCAGGCCACGATACAACACAGCAGATAAGACCTGACTTAGGTGAGGTCCGGCTTGGTCACGATACAACACAGCAGGCATGGCTTGGTCACGATACAACACAGCAGGTATGGCTTGGTCACGATACAACACAGCAGGTATGGCTTGGTCACGATACAACACAGCAGGTACGGCCTGGCCAGGGTGAGGCCCGGCTTTGCCATGTCTCTTCTACAGGGCTAAGAGTTTCTTTGTCAACTGATTTCACCCAGTGCCAAGAGGAAAATGCACCACCTTAAAGTAGTCATTTTAATGTATTTTGCATTTGTTTGCTGATGAAAGCTTTTTGCCGTAATGTTAATCATGTTAATGTGATTGCATTCTTGTCAAGCTGACTTTCTACCCTTTATGCTGTTTCCTGTTGTGCTCTTCTATCACAGAGTGTAGATTTATGATTACAAATCAATATTAGAGCACACTTTAGTACCTGGAATATTTTTCTGCATCTCTTCAGGTGCAAAGCGATAATGCAGAGTTACATATCACATGAGGTGAGTAAACGTATGTATGTATACAAGGGGATAACAAACTCCACATTCAAACAAATCAATGAATATGAATTTAGTATTTCAGCCAAAGTATTTTTCATTTATTCACTTCATGTGATTTATAATTCTCCACTATGCAGCTGACGAGATGCGGCAAAATATGTCAGGCAATAAATTGTGCAATATATTGTCTATGGTGTCTGTGTTTAAACTTATCATTTCCACTGAAAGGCTCGCTGAACTCACACAACATCTAAAGGAAGGTGGGTTTATTTCAGGAAACATAATTGTAACCAGGATTTAAAGAAACAAATACATAGCAGTATAAACAATAAGTACAAATAAGA
This sequence comes from Cepaea hortensis, assembly GCA_963921405.1. Lineage (NCBI taxonomy): Eukaryota > Metazoa > Mollusca > Gastropoda > Stylommatophora > Helicidae > Cepaea > Cepaea hortensis. Next base: position 489,646,074 of record OY992876.1, on the reverse strand, counting down.
ACTTTAATATTTAAATATTGAGCACAACCCACTACTGGCAACGCCGATCGCATTCTGGTATGAACCTAAGGCCTATCCACGTCAATATGGACACCCTATAATAGACAAACTTTAATATTGCAAGAAAATTCTCAACAAAAGAAATTGCTTAATATAACAATATGTATTGATTTGCATTCATAGAAGGGAATAAATGAATCCAACTGGCTAAGCATCATAACACTCCTACAGATTTCGCTAAGGAGCTGTGGCATAACAAAAGTCACTTTACTAAGAGCAAGCATATTTTCTGTGACATAACAAGTCACTTTACTAAGAGCACGCATATTTCCTGTGGCATAACAAAAGTAACTTTACTAATGGCATGCGTATATCCTGTGGTATAACAAAAGTAACTTTACTAATGGCATGCACATTTCCTGTGGCATAACACAAGACGCTTTACTAAGAGCTCATATATTTCCTGTGGCATGAAAAAGTCACTTTACTAAGAGCACACACATTTCCATGGGCAACATATGGTGTGAAATTTGGGCACTGAATAAAATAAAACAAAAACTGTCATTTACTGCCAATATAGAACCTTCCGGTGTATGGCAGGGAGAGGGGGGGGGGTGTCTTGAGCCTGAGGAATTAAGGCCACCTGGCTAGTGCAGTCGCTGCAAACAGTGCAGGTTAGTTTTCTTTTGGGCTTTGAATAAGCCAGCTGAAATAGCACACTCTTCTATGAATATACACGTTACACATGCAGATTCAACATTCATTGGACGCAAAGGAGAACAAACCATCTATCCGACAAAAAATAAATATTAGAGAATACTACTGTGAAGACGCCGATCTCCCTGGCTAAGAGGTTAACGTCTTTCTCAATAATCCCGTATATCTATGTAGGATAAAGCAGCTGCACAAGATTCGGCAGCGGATCGCGTCGCGCTCATTACTTACGGGGTATGTGAGCCAGTCGCTCAGAAAGCAATGACAATCTACTGAGAGTAATATTGCCAAGAAATCAACTACAGCGGTAAAATGTGTTGACAACGATGTCCTGTAAAATAGGAAGAAAAAGCAGCGGGTGCAGCAGGATATAACAATATGAATTGGTAACAAATATGCATATTAAGCTCCTGCGAGAAGAAACGTACTAAACATCAACAACTAAACATCAACAACGTTGCACATACCTTACAAGGAGATCCATCGTATCCTGAAATACAGGTAAAAATCCGAGATTAGAAGCACTCAATAAATATATAAAATGAATAATAAAATAAAATAAAATACACACAAACGCGTATAATACGAAACACAGGACGACCGACGTTTCGATTCTCAGAAACTTTGTCAAGGACAGGACAACACGGATAGATAGGGAAACGAAATATAAAAAAAAAACATACACAAAAGCCCAACCACCACGTATCCACGTGGGAGCAGAACAAGCGGATTTGCTAGATGCGAAGGCGCTCTTTGGCTACAGAGTTAAGTATAGTAGGCTGCTAGATAGGATTTACGTCGCCAAAAATATGCGAACAGTCTGATATTAAAAAATATAGGGGTTTGGAGACAGTTAGGTATGAATATTGGGGGGGGGGGGGAATAACATAGTAATAGACGGTGTAAACAGTTGGAGAAGATGGCACAGTTATACAGTAGCGTCCACAACGTTATTGATACCTGCTGGATGGACGCATCCCAGATTGTTGATTAACTGGCATTCAATATTGAGCCTAACGGAGCTGTTGGAGTAGCAGGGTTTCAATGCGGTGACACATACAGCAAGGCGTCTGCCCGTTTGACCAATGTATTTCATGTCACATCGTTTGCATATGATGACATATATCAGATTGCGGGATGTACAAGCGAAAGAATCTTTCAAGGAGAAGGTGCCTAGGGGGAATGCAATCTCCGGTGTCTGAACAACGTATGGGCATGTCAGACAGTTCTTACGATGGCATTCGAATGTGCCCACAGATGAAGTATCCGTGGGGAGGCGACTATGCACAAGGTGGTCTCTGAGGCTCTGGTTACGGCGGAAATTTACCCTAGGGCCATTGGAGAATACCTCATGAGTGGTTGGATCAGATTCCAAGATGGACCAATGTCTCAGGAAAATGTGCTTGATGGCATAGGCATGTGGACGGAAGGTGAGGATGAGCTTAGGTTCATTGTTAGGAGGTCGCGTTTGTTTGACAAGGATATGCGAAAAAATTAAATATGAAGACAAATAAAATTGAGGAAAACAAAATATTTTGGGCATGTAAAGAATGTATCTCTACGACATTTGCTGTGATATCAGTGTCGGATGTATAGCAATACTACAATGTCTGTAAAAGACAATTATTGTACCACGAAGACAGGGCACCTAGTACAGGCCAGACCAAATTACAGTAATGACTGTAAGTAAATACCGGGTATGTGTAAAGTCTCACTACACTTTGTATGTAGAACAAATCTGAAAAATGATGTATATGAACAAACGTGCTCCACAGTCCATCTGTAACAAAACCGCCGGGGCTTGGACTGGTTTGCTACTATAGACAATATCCCCCGCCTTTGCTCCAACCACCTCACTAGCACTTCACATCTACCAGGCCCCACACGAGCCGGGACAGCTGCACCTTCCCTCCCCTACCTAGGGTTTCCTACCCCAAGGGGGCTTGGACAAACACAAGTCATACAACAGCACAAAGTCATAGCTAACATAACCAAATTTAATTCATTACTACGTCAAAAGCAACACAGAGAAGGATGGCTGAAAGCCGGACTATAAGACACTATGTACATGAGCAAATCTACAGATGATTCTTCTGCATCATAGAGACTGTGACTATAGTTCGTGAGGTCGTCCTGTCGTGGTCACGACTCACCCAGGAACCTCCGGTGGACAGGAACTCCAAGGTCGGTTGCCTCTCCAAAGTTAGCTCTTCCTTCAGTGCTCCAACTCCAGGGATGATCAAGCGTAGTACCACTGCCTGACTGACACTGCACAGGTGATCAAGGATCCTCCCTTGATGTAGTACTATATCACCGTCACACTCTACGGATGAAGTCTGGGCCGACCCTAGAATACTAGCTGTCTCCCAACTGCAGACAAGTACATGTAGCACTGTACTCTAAAGTTCAAGAGCCGTTATGCTCTTCTGTCTCATAAGTGACTGACACACTGATACGTCACCTATAACATGAGCGTTCGCTCCACATAAACACAATGGCACTTGCAAAGTCTAATAGGTGAATACCACCCTTCACCTATTCCACATACACGCAATGTCACTTGCAAAGTCTATCAGGTAACTATAACACTTCACCTATTCCCATGTCTCTTGGAATAATAGATCTTCCCAAATTCACAAGTACCTACCCTGATCGAAGGGTATCAATCACATCCTAACCATCACTGTCAATGTTCAACACCTTGGAATGGGGTAGATCCCTACCCTAGCAAACATATCACTCCGGTGTTCACACCAAATCAGTTAATCAATGTCTTAGGTCACTGGACCAAGTTTCGGCTTCACAAAGGTAAACCATTGTAGGTACACACCATACAAGCATGATAATATACAAGGTGTCCCATAACGACCCAGCCGGGCCGGAAGCATAACAAACAGGCCATGGTGACTGTTAACAGAGATTACTTCCGTCAACTTTGAAAGTTTCTCCCTTGCAATCCTCAAGGTTCTCACTGAGTTCGAATTCCACCAGTGCTTCACTGGCTAGAATCAACAGACGTTGTTTTGGATCCTCTCGGGATCTGTGGACACTCGTCGGACTCTCTCCGGTGGTCACAGCATAGACCTACCGACACATTCTGTACTCAGACATTTCAAACGTTGATCTCGGCAGATTCCGATGACCGCTCCCAGTAATGCCTTACTCGTTTTGATAGGCACTGGAGTGAGCCCGTCCCTTAGAGCTCATGGTGAAACTCTGGAATCTCCGGTAGTATACCAATAACAAATCCTGAAACACGGAGGGGGTGGTGTGAGTACTCAACTACAACAAGAACTAACTGCAACTCCACCAGTACACCTGCCTCTCAGTCATACATAATTCAATCAAGATATATGTATGAGATCATCACATCATAGATCTACTCTTACCTATAATGTATAGGCATGATGATGTAAGAGCAAGCAATAGTACCCCTGTACATAGTCAAGTCACTCGTCTGGGCTACCACTAGCCCTCTAGCACCAGTGTCGACTGTATGACTCTGTCAAAGCATCCTGCGCCTGGTTCTAGTCCACTCCTGTTTCATCTTCCATCATCAATCAACAAATACACTTACTTCCCGTTCAGTGTAGGGATTACTTTATCTAGGAGGTGCCCAGCCGGACAAGTCCTCCTTCCACACATACTCACCAATTAACCAATCCTTTCACCCATGGATTGATCAACTACACACATTAATAACTATATGACCATAATAAATTATACTCCTTATAATTCATTACGATAGTATTAACCAAGGTTAATGCATGAATTGTTAAACTTAAATAACCAACTCATATCACAGCCATCACTCCGTCCTGGGATCCCTGTCCCAGAACCTGAGTTGCCTTTAATTAACTGGCCTTCCATTTCAGGTCGGTCATCTCTGTGCCGGTCGAGCACAGCTTTGGTGGCCATCCACCAATACACTTTCCCACAGCTACTGTGGGTCCCGTGACGAATTAGGTCACGTCATCCAATGTAGCAAGGCCTCCAGCCTCTCCTCTACCACACCTCAGCTCCCTATTTTGGGGGGATCATTCCCCTTACATACTACTGCTACTTCACGGCAGTACCTCAAGTACTCCATGAACAGAGCATTTTTAGCTACCCCACACAGCTCTATCCAATCTCTCCCATCTTTAACTACCCCACAAAGCTCTATCCAACCTCTCCCATCTTTAACTACCCCACAAAGCTCCATCCAACCTCTCCCATCTTTAACTACCCCACAAAGCTCCATCCAGCCCCTCCCACATTTAGCTACCCTACACAGCTCCATCCAGACCCTCCCATCTTTAGCTATCCCAAACAGCTCCATCCAGTCCCTCCCCCATCTTTAGCTACCCATACAGCTCGATTCAGGCCCTCCCATCTTTAGCTACCCCGAACAGTTCCACCCAGGCCCTCCCATCTTTAGCTACCTCACACAGCTCCATCCAGGCCCTACCATCTTTAGCTACACCACACAGCTCCATCCAGGCCCTACCATCTTTAGCTACACCACACAGCTCCATCCAGTCCTCCCACTTTAGCCACCCCATACAGCTCCATCCAGCTCCTCCCATCTTTAGCTACCCCACATAGCTCCACCCAACCCCTCCCATCATTAGCCACCCCATACAGCGCCATCCAGCCCTCCCATCTTTAGCTACCCCACACAGCTCCGTCCAGGCCCTCCCATCTTTAGCTACCCCACAAAGCTCCGTCCAGGCCCTCCCATCTTTAGCTACCCCACACAGCTCTATCCAGCCCTCCCATCTTTAGCTACCCCACACAGTTCCATCCAGCCCTCCCATCTTTAGCTACCCCACACAGCGCCACCCAGCCCTCCCATCTTTAGCTACCCCACACAGCTCTATCCAGCCCTCCCATCTTTAGCTACCCCACACAGCTCTATCCAGCCTTCCAACTTTAGCTACCCCACACAGCTCTATCCAGACCTCCCATCTTTAGCTACCCCATACAGCGCCATCCAGCCCTCCCATCTTTAGCTACCCCACACAGTTCCATCCAGCCCTCCCATCTTTAGCTACCCCACACAGTTCCATCCAGCCCTCCCATCTTTAGCTACCCCACACAGCTCCGTCCAGGCCCTCCCATCTATAGCTATCCCACACAGCTCTATCCAGGCCCTCCCATCTTTAGCTACCCCACACAGCTCCATCCAGGTTCTCTCATCTTTAGCTACCCCACACAGCTCCATCCAGGCCCTCCCATCTTTAGCTACCCACACAGCTCCGTCCAGGCCCTCCCATCTTTAGCTACCTCACACAGTTCCATCCAGGCTCTCCCATCTTTATCTACACCAAACAGCTCCATCCCGGCCCTTCCATCTTTAGCTAACCCACACAGCTCCGTGCAGGCCCTCCCTTCTTTAGCTACTCCACAAGCTCCATCCAGGCCCTCCCCTCTTTAGCTACCCCTCATAGCTCCATCCAGGCCCTCCCTATATTGCCCATCTCTATTTCTACTTCTCGTCTCCGTGAGTTTTTAGGCCTTTCTCTATTTATTCGTCCCCGTTGATTCCCAACAAAGGCCTTTCTTGAAACTTACTTCCACCAGAAACGGTATGATGATGTCATTAACCTGAAAATGAATACCACTTTTATGTAAACTTGAAAGCCACATTTTCTGAAGTTATTAACAAAGAGGTCTGAGTGTGAACTAAGAAGATACAAGACACATAACATAATCTGTTGCTCTCCCAACTATCAGGTGATACTCCAACTCACCTGGGTATTTCACATTACATAAAACATATCTCTATTCAAACTTCTTATTTGTTGCCAAATTACTAAGCAGCGCACCGCTTATTGATTAAAGTGGAAACATGGCGTTTTCTTAGAGTACCGAATCTGCATTAATTGCAAGGGTTGTTTTCAAAAGTCTTCAACTCGAAGCAACAACCATAACCAGATAATATTTAATCCTTTACAAATGATAACATTTGAAATAATGATACATCGGAATGTGACCCTTTGCCCTTCAGTATGGCCCATTTATTATCAGAACCTCTATTTTAAAAAATATACATTTGTGATGAATGAAATGAACAAACAAACATGAAAACACACTAAAAAACACTAGCTGAACATTACTGTAACATGCCTGGGTTCATTAACATTGGGCGTGATGGACCTAAGCGAAAGTGGTACTATATAAACAAGCTAACCGGCCCTAAGAAATAATAGACGGAGGTAAAATTAGGCTGGGTGGTAGGTCCCCGGAGAGGGCAAATAAGAAGACAGACGGGGAAGGTTGGAGGCAGTGAGTTTAAGGGGGGAGTCGAGGAGGCGTCAGCCCGCTATTGTGGTTTTGGGGCAGACAGTATTGGGCTGGGGAGTAGTGTTGTGTGGAGTCAGGGGACTGAATAGTTAGTTGAAGCATAGACCCGGAGAGAGAGGGTCGGATAGTGAGTTGAAGCCGAGACCCAGAGAGGGTCGGATAGTGAGTTGAGATCTAGACCCAGAGTGGGTTGGATCGAGTGAGTTCGGGCCGGGGAGAGTGGCTGGTTAACTGTCGTCGTGGATTAGATTAAGAAGGCCTGGAGAAGGCAGTGTTATTTGAGTGTTAGGTTGTGATGACCAGTCAGGTCTTAGTCAGATATGACTGAGCTACCGTATAACAGTAGACGGTACTACCTGGTTTCTGTTAGCGCCGAACGTTGGGCGGCGCTTACCAAACCCGACACCCCACATTGTGCCAACGGCTTCGGGCGGAAGAGCGCAATTGGGAGGGTACAAGCCTTACCCTGGTGCGAGGAAATGCAAGCTAAAGACAAAATTGTCATGGCAGGGCAGACCAGCCCTAAGCCTTGGTTGGCGACTGGTCTAGGATCGAAGCTCCGACAGGCGGACAGTTAGAGCATTGCTTTGCTGATCCGGCAGCTTCTGCAGCTTGTCTTGTTCCAGATGTAGGGGTGTTACCTTTCCTCTGGAGTTAACTAGGCAGGCCGAGAGAGGGATCATGCTGCATGGGCAACACATGATCTCTATATTTTAGCCCAGGCTTTGTGCTATGGAGAGGCAATAACTCCATCCCTGGTCTTAACTGGTCTCGGAATCAAAGCGAGAGGCAACTGTTACGGGTTATAAGTCCTTGTCAGTTGGCGTAGACATGGGGCGCCACGCGTTGCCTCTGACGGTGGGAGACACCTATAGGTGTCACTGATCAGCTACCGCCCGCCTCAAGCTGGGCAACCCCCAGCCAATTGGGTGCTGATCCGCCACAGCCTGCCTGCTTCAATGGGTGCTTGGGGCTAGGACAAAATCTGAATCGCAGGCTGTAAAATCAATGCACCAGGTACAAACAAAAATAAAAATAGAAACCTCAAGCTACGGCTTGCAACCTGGAACGTGAGAACCATGTGTCCAGGATTTTCCACTGACTTGACCAATATTGACGATGTGAGAAAAACGGCTGTGATTGATGCCGAACTCAATCGTCTTAACATTGATATTACTGGCCTGCAGGAGACTCGCCTCGCTGAGGAAGGGTCACTCAGGGAAAACAACTACACCTTTTTCTGGAAGGGTAGAGGGCAGGCAGAAAAATGGCAACACGGTGTGGGCTTTGCAGTGAAGAATTCGCTACTGGGAATGATTGAAATTCCAGCAGGAGGAAATGAAAGACTATTGTCCCTGCTCTTGGCAACCTCTTGTGGGTTTGCCACCATTATTACTGCATATGCACCGACACTCGATTCCTCTGATGATGTGAAGGATTTGTTCTATGAGGAGTTAGACTCCGTGATCAAGGCAGTTCCAAAATCTGACTACATTTATATGCTCGGTGATTTCAATGCTCGTGTGGGCAAGGACTCGAGTTCATGGCCAGTGTGCCTTGAAAAATACAACATCGGTCGCTTGAATGAAAATGGGCAAAGGCTGCTGGAGCATTGCACCAGTAATGACCTATGTATTACAAACTCTTTTTTTAAAACAAAATAGATGCATAAGGTCACATGGAAACATCCAAGATCCGGCCATTGGTACCAGCTGGACCTCATCATCACACGGAGACAACATCTGAACCATATATCATTGACTCGTAGTTACCACAGTGCTGACTGTGATACGGATCATTCTTTGGTTGTTGCAAGGGTTAACTGAGACCAAAGAGAATCTACACAGCTAAACACAAATCTAGCCCCAGGATTAATATTATTAACACTCATGATCCTGAAAAGTGCTTTCAGTTTCAACAGCAACTTGAAGACGCTTTCACTGATACACCAGAAAATTGTACAGTAAATGAAAAGTGGCGTCAAATTAAGGAAACTCTTTATAAAACTGCCGTAGGGGTTTACGGCACTGTGGATCATAAGAGGCAGGACTGGTTTGCGGCCAACAGCGAGACTCTGCAGCCCTTGATTGATAAGAAGAAGAAAGCTCTCTTAAGAAACAAGGAAAGACCAACGCGTAACACTCTGAGTGAGCTAAGGCAAGCTAGGAAGGATGTGCAAAAGGCTGCCAGGCAGTGTGCAAATGATTATTGGATCAAGTTATGTGAGTCCATTCAAATCGCAAGTGATAAGGGAGACATAAGAAGCATGTATGAAGGAATAAAGAAAGCCTGTGGTCCAGTGATCAAAAGAAGTGCACCATTGAAAACCTTGACTGGAGAAATCATCACTGACAAGAAACGGCAGATGGACAGATGGGTAGAGCACTATTTGGAGCTTTACTCAAGTGAGACCAAACTAGCGGATGATGCCCTCAACGCCATAGAGGCTCTACCAACTCTTGACCACCTGGACACACTTCCCACCATATCAGAAGTTAAGTGTGCTATAAATAAACTTGCATCTGGCAAGGCTCCAGGTAAGAATGGGATTCCAATAGAGGTTATCAGGAGTGGGCAAGACACACTCACTATACAAATCCACCAGCTAATAGAGCTATGCTGGCGTGAAGGACAAGTCCCACAGGATTTCAAAGATTCAAGCATCATAACACTGTACAAGAACAAGGGCGATCGGAGCGACTGCAACAACTATAGGGGTATCTCACTTCTGTGTATTGTTGGAAAAGTATTTGCCAGAATTGTTCTGCGCAGACTTCAAGTCCTAGGAGATCAAGTCTACCCCGAATCACAGTGTGGCTTTCGACAGAACCGGTCTACCACTGATATGATATTCTCATTGCGACAAATGCAAGAAAAATGCCGTGAACAGAATCAACCACTGTTTATTGCCTTCATCGACCTCACAAAGGCATTTGATTTGGTCAGTCCTTCTTTACACATGCCAAGAAAATCATGTTGTGGCTGTAGAAATGTGGTTTCTGAGGAAAATGCAAAGAATACCATGGACAGCCAGAAAGACCAATGAACAAGTCCTTCAAGAAACAAATGAAGATCGTAAACTGATCAGAGACATTAGACGTAGACAGTCACAATTTTTTGGGCATGTTATGAGAAGAAATGATTTGGAGAACTTGGTGACAACTGGTAAGATCGAGGGGAACAGACCAAGGGGAAGACCTAGAAACAAGTATCTGGATGGCTTGGCCTTGTGGCATGGTCGAGACAAAAACACGGAACTGATCCACGACTCTGTTGATCGAGTGAGATGGCAGAACATGACCGCCCACGCTTACCGGCATGGCACATGATGGATGGATGGAGGGTCTGTTCAAGGCACTAAATAAGATTGGCTGCCCACCAACTCTTCTGTCCATTGTGGAATCGTTCCACACAGGCATGAAGGGTATAATCAAGTTTGATGGTGCAACTTCTGAAGAATTTGAAATCAAGAGTGGAGTTAAGCAAGGTTGTGTACTAGCTCCCACCCTCTTTGGAATATACTTTTCACTTCTACTGAAATATGCATTTCGTGATCAGGTTGGTGGTATATACAATCACTCACGCTCAGATGGTGGCCTCTACAATGCTCAGAGATTGAAGGCTAAGACCAAAATTAGGAGGGTACTGATCAGAGAGTTGCTTTTTGCAGATGATGCTGCAGTTACGACCCACTCTGAGGAAGAATTGCAATGTCTACTATCTGCATTCTCCAATGCTTGTTCTGAATTTGGTTTAACAATTAGCAAAAAGAAGACACAGATTATGTCACAAGGTGCACATGGGGTACCATCAATCTTTATTGACGACGCTGAACTAGAGATAGTAGACCATTTTACATATCTAGGATCAGTGGTTAATAGCAAATTATCCCTAGATCAGGAAATCAACATCCGGATTGGTAAGGCAGCAACAACAATGAACAGGTTAAGAAAAAGAGTCTGGGAGAACAGGAAGCTTACTGCCAAAACAAAAGTCCTTGTCTATCAAGCCTGTGTCCTTAGTACTCTTCTCTATGGCAGTGAAACCTGAACAACTTACTCACACCAAGAGAACAATTTAAACAGCTTTCATATGCGGTGTTTGCGAAGAATTCTTGGTATTAAGTGGCAAGACAAAATCACAAATACTGAAGTATTGGAAAGATCAGGTTGTGTGACAGTTTATTCCATGCTCAGTCTTCGTAGACTTAGATGGATAGGACATCTTAGGAGGATGGATGATGGTAGAATACCAAAGGATATCTTTTTTGGTGAATTACAGATGGGTAAGAGATCTCAGGGTCGGCCTCTACTACGATACAAAGATGTGTGTAAGCGGGACATGATTGATACAGGCATTGATAATGCACATTGGGAGCAAGTCGCCGCTGAACGTGTTGCATGGAGGGCAAATATCAGAAATGGAATAAAGTCAAAGGAGAAAATTATTGCAGAAAAGTCACACACCAAGCGTTTGAGACGTAAGATGGTGCATGATTGTGGAAATGACCACGTGTTCAGATGCACCCACTGTGAACGGACATTTACAGCGCAAATTGGCCTTATCAGTCACACTCGCTACCGCCATAGTTAAAAGTTATTATGCCTTTTTAAAGCACAAACTATTGTCTGTCAAGACGGCAAGGTGCCAATGGATGGATGGAGGTTGTGATGAGGATATATTCTGGAATTACTGTTACTGGATTTATATATGTTGTCTGTTTCCGTGTTCATTCATCATTAAAGGGATATTCTGTGCGCAAACGCAATCTTGTTATGACTTGTTTTGTGAGACATGGGGCTAACCCGGCTTCCACTCTGCAGTGATATAGAAGGAGCATCAGGATCTAGACAACGACCAATCTCATTCTGTTGCATAAGAGATTGTGACAACTACAAACTATGTAAACTTACACAATAGATAATTAAAATATTAACAAACATGACAGCACACTGAAAAACACCAGTAAACTTACACAATAGATCAATGAAATAAGCAAACAAAGATGACAACACACTGAATACCACCAGTTGTATATTGCAACTTATGTAAACTGAATTACACAACAGGTCAATGAAATGAACAAACAAGCATGACAATAGACACCAGTTTATTACTACTGCCAATGTAATCTTATTTACACAACATATAAATGAAAAGAACAAAGGTGACAACACACTGAATGACACCAGTTTCTCACTACAGCCTATAAAAACTTACTTGCTCAGGTCAATGAAATGAATAAACAAACATAACATCACACTTAATAACACCAGTTGCTATTCTATGGAAGATCAGACAACCTACCTCTCTCAAGAAATTGATGATGCATTCCAAGAGAAGAAGCTTGTGCTTGCGGCATGGATAGATCTGAAGAAAGCCGTTGACAAAGTCTGGAAAGAAGGTCTGATGAAGAAACTAAGAAACTGCAAAGTCAATGGAATAATGTACAAATGGTTGAAAGAATATTTGCACAACAGAAGAGCCAGAATACAGATAGACGGACTCAAGAGCAAGAAAGTACTACTGCGTCACGGTGTTCCCCAGGACGGATTCTTGTACCCCACACATCTTCTAATCTTCATCAATGATCTTGTTGCATAACTACCGCATAGAATTAAAGCGCCGATGACCTGGTTCTATGGAGCACAAATGAGCACGCATCAGCGGCCACCAGATTGCCACAAAGAGCTGTAGATGCATTTGTTGCATGGCCAAATAGATGTTGTGTCAGCATAAACACTGACAAGTGCAGCACCACTCTATTTACCCTCTCTCCAAAACAAGGCAGGGATCATCCAGATAAATGGAACACCCCTAAGAGAAGATAAAGAACCAACATACCTTGGAATAACATTTGATGACAGGCTGACACGGAGAAAGCACATTGGCAAAACAGTAGCAAAAGCCAGAAGGAAAATAGCCATCCTTAGAAAGCTAAGCGGAACCACATGGGGAGCCAGTGGGAAGATACTTAGCAAAGTTTATCAACAGAGCATACGACCACACCTGGAATACGGGTAAACTGCGTGGTGTTCGGCATTAAAAAAAAAACCCACAAGAGCTGGACAAGGTGCAAAATCAAGCACTTAGAGTCACCACAGGAGGGATGAGACCAACCTCTATAGTGGAAATGGACAAGATGGGGCAGACACAAGCACTGAGAGGGCGCAGAGATACGAAAAAGCTAATACAAGCAGAAAAGTTCTTCAGCTTGCCAGGCCACCCTATGAAGAACAGATTTGAAAACCTAGCTATGAGGCGGTTGAAAAGAAGTAGTTTTATCCACCAGGCCAAACGACTCTGCAGAGAAACCACCGATCAGCCCACAGTTGGTATCCCCCTAACAACTATTCCCGAGCGAACCCCATGAAAAGATGAGCATAGACTATCATTACAAATTTCAGACAAAAGTGAGAGAAATATTTGACAAGGAAGAACAGAACAGTGTGCAGCGCAGAACAGCCACTCTCAGCTTCCTTGATGAATAATACCCACTGGACCTCTAGATCCGAGTCTACACAGGTGGATCAGCACAAAATGCTGTTCGAAGTGGAGGAGAGGGAGTGTACATAGAATACCAAAATAATACTAGGGACACAGCCAGAGTACCAACTGGAAAGTACTGCCATAACTATGATGCTGAAATTGAGGCAATCAAGATAGCAACAGAGAAATTACTAAATACCAGCAATGGTACACAACCTGTGGTGCTATTGACAGATGCAAGATCAGTACAGAAGCGCTCCTGTCTGGAAAATTGCCATTATTAAGGACACTACTTTCTGAACTTAGCAGTCAGCATAAGGTCACCATACAGTGGATACTATCCCACTATGGAGTACCCTAAACGATAGAGCTGATCAGTTGGCTAAGAAAGGAGCCAAAGAAGTACAGCCTGATGTGCCCGTTACATACCAAAAAAGAAAAGAATGATCAAATCAGTCAGAAAGCCACCAAAACCTGCTCAAGATGACTACCACGTTATGGACAGACCAGAACACGTAATTATTCTGCGCCTCAGAACAGAACACAATAGATTACGCAACCACATGTATACAAAATTCACGATTGGAGAAACAGCCATGTGCACATGTGGATTGGCCTCGCAGGCAGCAGAGCACATTATCCAAGACAGCCCAAAATATAACATATCTAGGCAAACCTTCTGGCCTAGAGAGACGACATTGGAAGATAAACTCTACGGACCTCTGTGTGAACTTAAAAGAGACAGTTAAATTCATACAAGAGAAAACATTGCAATTGTAGACATATTTCAAGCGAACAAAAGAAGGGGGGGGGGGGGAGAGAATAAGTGATATAACATTGGAGAAGATTAAACAAGTGAAAGCATAGGCATTTTGTAAAATTACATACATGCAATTTGACATAGTGTAAAGGCATATAGAGAGCAGACATGCCATTTTGATATTGTATAATTAGTGATATACAGATGTTTCATGTAATACATTAAGCGCATAGTGAACAGGCCAATATTGAAAATACTAATATACATACCTTTGTAACTGACAAAGTTGTTTTGTGCCTAGTGTGAATATCAACCACCACGGCACCTTCTCTTGTTAGCTAAATATTTTAACGCTGCTGAAAGAGCATTGATATATTTAAAAGCGCAATAATATTAAAGAAGATTACACAAGTAATATATTATGTGCATTGTAACATCAATATAAGGAATGTGGGCACTCTTCCGAATGACGGGTCTAAATAGTTCCGCAGTGAATAATAAATCTTAGGTGTAATACAGGGCCTCATTGGGTGATGCTACAATACGAAACACAGCAGAATGTTGGTTAATATATCAGCTTTAGTAATAATCTTGAAGAAATAAAAAACGCATTTTCGCAGTGTTGGTTCATCATCATCATTATCATTATCATCATCATCATCATCATCATCATCATCATCATCATCATCATCATCATCATCAGGTGCAATGCCGATAAGCGTGGAAGGCCATGGTTCGTGATCTCACACAATCATCAGTCTTTTATCAGGTCAGTGTTCTTGTCCCGATAATGATAGGTGACCAAATCATCCGGCTATTCCTATCTTTGTCTTCCCCGTGCTCTTTCTCCATCGTCATGCTGCTCGTGGTCATAGAGTGGGCACCACTGGGTTCTTGAACGGTTCGGCCCGCTGAACGGGCTGTAAATGCCCACGCACTTCTCTGCTGCTTTACAACAGATCCATCTGTATAGATGAGCACTTCGGGGCTATCTGAGTGTTCATAAATGAGCGCATTGACTTCTGCATTGACAGCGACAGGGTTCTGCTTTCTGCACCGTCTGTCGAGTGTGATAATGCAGGAGAAAGTGCACTTAAAAGCTGGAAGCACCGGCACCCATTCCTTGCCGGGGTTGATACTGGTAAGACTGCAGAGCAGTCTGACGACATCTTCCGCCCGACCCATCCATGATTTGCCTCTCTTTAGCCTGTCACCCTTTTCTCTGAATATAGCGTCATGCAGAGGGTGCTGCTCATCTGCACTTATTTTTAAGTATGCACGAGCTCTCCAGATCTTGATCCTGTGTTCCATTGTAGGGAAGTCAAGGAGGTATCCCATTGCTACACAGCTGGTGTCTTTCGTGCAGCCCAAAATGATGCGCATATGGCTTCGTTTTGTACCTTTTCAAGTCTTCCAATCTGTGTAGGGCTGACAGTGAGGATGGCCAGAGCATACTCGATGCGTGAAAGCACCAGTCCTTGGAACAGAAGTATTAGCAGTCTTTGCTCGATATTGGCAGTCGCCATGACTCTCATTGCTGACAAACCTTTTCGAGCTTTCGTTATGACATATTCGACATGATCTCTGAAGGACAGGCTACGATTAAGCCTCACGCCAAGATATGTCATTGACTGGGTTCTACTCAAAATGCTCCCATCCATTCTTACCGCCGGCAGGTCTGTGTTCACAATATGGTTGTTTAGGGAGAACTATGCAACCGATGCCTTTGCATCAGCACACCATGAGGAAATTCGATCTAGTTCGCCCTGCATATCATTGGCAACCGCCTGTCTATCTCGACCTTGTCGATACACGAGAATGTCGTCAGCAAATGACAGAGTCCTACCCCTCCCGTCCAACTGTTGTTCAGTGATCGGCACCGTATACACGTTGAATAGTACTGGTGACAGTGGTGAACCCTGCGGCAATCCTGGACATATCGTTATTGGCTCAGAAGACCAACTCCCGCATCTTAGCACCACCTTCCTTTGGAGCAGAACTGCAGCTATCCATCGTACAAGGTGAGGGTGCTCTTTCAGTCTGACGAGGGTTTGCATCAAGTGCTCGAAAGATACTCTATTATATGCGTCCTCTAAGTGTATGGCGGCCGCACATGTCTCTTCTCTGACCTGAAATCCTTCGTAAACATCTTGAGCAAAGACCGCCGCATTCAGCCATGACTCTCTGTTACGTCTGTATCCTCCAAGTGTGGGCGGGAAGCAGCCGAGCTGTTCCAAGTCACAAGCAAGTCTGTGTGCTACAATTTTCTCCAGTAACTTGCCAGCAGTGTTCTGCATCGTAATGATTCTGTAGCCGCTTATCTTGGAATTGTCTTTGTTCGGTTTTGGCAGCGGCAGCAAGTAGCTGTGTAGCCATTCTTCTTTGATCTGACCCCTCTGGATACTGGTGTTGAATTCTCTGGCCAGTTCTTCCATGTCATCATCTGATATCACCAGTAGGTCACCATATCGGATGCCGTCTGGGCCTGGGGCAGTGTTAGGTGATTTCTTGAACATCGCACGCATTATCTCAGCTGTGATTGTCCATTCTTCGTCTGTCCCGACCCTTCGCACAACTGAGAGAGTGTCGTTGTGGTCCTCTGTCTGGCGGGCTCGTCTTTCTGGTCAGTCTGTTCTATGTAGCGTGCAAGAAGTACCTTTATTCGCAGCCGACTTTTTCCATGTGAGGTCTGTGCCTTAAAAAAAAAAAAAAGTCGCTTAAAAGTCGACAGGGTCGACTTCATTGCACCGGGTTTTATCCCATACGGCTCGGTCTCTTACCGCAGCGCGGAAAGCGTCGCACAAAGCACGAACTCCGTAGCTGTAGCGACGACCCACAGGAGTCTCCGAAAAATTTTACTCGTGAACCGAAGGACGCGGCCCAGAATCGAACCCACAACCTTCGGAGCCCGAGTTAAACGGCTTGACCACTTCGCCACGAAAACTCCCGCCTTGAAAGTCTGCAATACCCGTACGTTGTGCAGCACCGTTCATGCTCTTATGGAGGCGCCAGAATGTCGTAAGAGATCGCTCGGAGCACACCTTCCTGCAGAACTCGTCCCATTTCTCGGCCTTGGCCTGTTTGGCGCAGGATTTGAATAAAGTCGTCGTCCTATCGACCTGTCTTCAGGTTCGCCAACTCAACCTGTGGCATGTTGGCCTTTGTGGCCTTTTGCCAGTCTTTGACAGCCTGCCTCTTTCCCAGCCATGCCTTCTCGACCTCTCCATTCCACCATGGTGGCTGCAACCATCTTTTTGTCTCCTGCAGGGGGAAGTTGGTTTCCTTCTTCTGATCTTGCTTATGGCGTCTTGACCAGTGTTGTCGTAGGTATTGTCCCTGTAAAGAGACTCTCCTCCGAACTTCGCGAACTTGAGATTATAACCAAAAACTAGAAGTCGGCTGCTCTCAATCTCAATTTCAATCCAACAAGTTTGTACAATATAGAACGCCGGGGCAAGAGTTGGTTTATGACCTATATTCCATTGAGGGATTTAGGGAAGAAGGGAAGACGACAGGGTCACGTGGGATGGGGTTTATTATTTGATAATATAACCATCAAAGGCCAGCATAGCCGAATGGATAAGAACGGGCGTTCTTAAACATCAGGCGTGTAGGTTCAACCCCTACACCGGACAGATGGACTAAAATGTTGATGGGGACTAAATTACAAGTGCCTCAGAAGTCGGAGTGATGGCGGAGTGATGAAGCCTGATGGCGAGGGACACTGGTAATAGGGAAAGCTAATCCATGCGCAAAATTCAGTCTAGTGCACTAATTAGCAGTAGCAACTACTAGCAGTAATAGCACGCATGTTGTAGATGTGTAGTGTGAGGATGTGGTGGATGGGTGGAGGCATGTATGTGTATCTGGGTTGTGTGTGTGGTTGGGTGGGGGAGTTGGGGTGAATGGGGGATGTGTGGGTGGGTAGTGGATGTGTCTCATAACATGGTAATATGCATTGTTTATGTTTACAAAATTCATTTGACAATGTTTTTTCCTTTGCACTATTGATGAACAAAAGATGAGTGATTGGAAGGGCTGAATGTAAGACGGGCCTGCGTGCCCAATTTGTGGTGGTACTTCAATGAACTGTTTTGCATGCGCAATAAAAGCAAACTGCAATCTATCAATAAATGTATAGGAGTGGCAGTGCACTTTGCAACAGACCTGGATAAGTTATTTGCATATCCTTTACAGGACGTCGCAATCAAGTCCTAGCAATTTTGGCTGTATGTATTTCTTGGCAAGTTTATGCTCAATAAGTTGCCAATGCTTTCCGACTGACTGACACTCAAACTGTTTGTATTAAAACCAATGCAAGAGTGTCTTATAGAGGTATAGTGACAACGAGTTAAGTCTGCTGATATCCCACTGCCACACAAGTCAACTCCATCTCCATGTCGTATAGACTGGGGACAAGAGAATCACACCGAAGACTTCATCAACAAACAATAAACAAGAAAACAATTCGGGCCTGAGAAAAACAATCTGATCAACAGAACAAGTTCCATTCGTAATTTTTGTGTTCATCAAATTACTTTTAAGATTGACTTAAGTTCTACTGGTTTTCTTGTTCGCCGATGAAGACTGGACCAAACAGAAGCCTGTATCTGTGTACATGTTTTCCCTGTACACCTTCCTAGTTATATTTAGTCTCTGACTCAGATCCCTGGGTTCAACTCCATACTTGTAGGTCAGCATGGCCGAATGGATAAGAACACGTGTTCTTAAACATCCGGTGTGCTGATGCCGAGGTAATGGATTCAACCCCTACACCGGGCAGTTTGACCAAAATGCTGACCTATCGTCCTTGCTTGGAGATGTAAATTACAAGTACCTCTGAAGTCGGAGTGCATTCACTTGATGGCAAGGGACACTGTTAATAGGGGAAGCTAATCCACATGCAAAGTTCATTCCAGCATTACTTGAAATAGTGTGTATGGACTACGCTTGAGTTCAAAGCGAGCGAGCGCAAATAAAAAAAAAATAAAAAATATGCTTCAGAGAATTTTCCATCAAACCCACAGCAGCCTGATGACAATGCTGATGGAAGCTGAGGGCAACAAACAGTTCACAGAGGCACCACCAACAACAAACCCAACCTTGATGTCACCTAACTAGAATGCTCACTTCTCAACTGACAGGCATGTCACACCCCCCCCCCCCCCCAAAGAAAACTACAAATGGCATAGATATTTCAACAAGGAACAATCTTCTGTGTTAAATGCCTCACAATATCGTACACAAGAAAATTGGATCCTTTATTTTGGGGGAAAACAAGTTTGTTTTGTTGAGAAAGCACAAACACATGTTGTCTTCATATGACAAAGGTCAAGCATGGCTAGCGGGTGATATACAGAAAACATGCTTACATTTAGCTTTTTAAAATCGGGAATATGCCATATGAGCATGAGTAATACTTGAGTGAAGTAAACGTATGGGTGGCATCCATGTTTGGATGGGTGGCATCCATGTTTGGATGGGTGGCATCCATGTTTGTGAAACAGAGGTGAAACCAGGAGCAAGAACAACTTACTTCTGGTACGGTGATGTGAGGAGAAAGGAACAATAATATACAGACACGTAGCATCAACAAAGAAGTTAGAATCCAGCAAAACCAAACAGAAAAAACACTAATCCAACAAACAAAATTCATAAGTGTAGCAAAAACTTCCAGTGCACTAAAACCCAATCAACCAAAAACTAATCCACCAAAAACTTCTAGTATACTAAAAACTAATTTACCAAAAACTTCTAGTGCACTAAAAACCCAGGAAAATCTCACATCTAAACCTAGAATTCTGGCTTATCCTGTAGATAAAATAAAAATCAACAAAAATACTATTAGGGGAAGACAAGTCAAACATCTCAACATGATGACCCAACAAGACAACACCAACACCCAGTCTTTCTACGTAAGACAGACAACACTTTTGTACTTGTGACGAATAGACACAAGATGCAACATCCTGACACTTATTCATTAGATTCACTTACATCACACATCACAAGCAAACACAACATCTCAACACTGATTTGTCTAACATGGAGGATGTCATAGAAGAAACCCCCAAACAGGACATCCTGATTGTGCTAGGAGACTTCAACGCAAAAATAGGTAGAGAGCAAACTCAAAAAGTTGCCGGTATGGAAAGCCTACATACAACTTCAAATGATAATGGATGGAGAGTCATCAACATGGCAGAAGCCAAAGGACTGCAGATTAGCAGTACCACACTGCAAAGAAAGGATATACACAAACAAACTTGGAAATCATGTGACAAGAGAAACTATAATCAAATAGATCATATTTTAATTAACAACAGAAATGCATCAAACATACAAGTTAGAAGCTATAGAGGAGCTGAGTGCCACAGCGACCACTTCCTCGTTGGGGCAAAATTTAAAATAAAACTTAAGAGAGCTTTCTATGCTAAACTACAAAGGTTACACCCAACATATAACAGAGAAAAACTACAAGAAATTACAGTCAAAGAGAAATTTGCAGATTAAATAAAATGTAAACTTGAAATTCTACATAACCCGTTGCAGGAAAGTGTTGACCAAACTTGGTTCAACATTAAAAATACAATTCAATCTACTGCAGAAGAATGTCTCGGTATGTTAGTTAGTTAGTTAGTCGCAGTTCCAACTTCACAGCAACGGGTCGTCCCCATTATGCTCCATTCCTGTGCCAGTGAATATCACACAAAACGCTCTCGGTATGTTAACAAAGGATCTCTTCATTGAGTAAACACTTCTAACAATACAAAAAAAAATTGATTAAAAAAAAAAAAAAAAGCAAACAAAATTTGATTTTGACAAGGCACGGACGTTGGAAACGTGAACATTCTGCTGTGTTTCGTATTTACCGGTACCCAATGAGGCCCTGTAAGGGAGACTGTTTACACCTAAGAGTTATCATTCACTGCAGAACTATTTAGACCCGTCAATCGGAAGAGTGCCGGAATGTGACATAGTGTAAAGAGACTCAGAAGACACTAATGTAAAGAGATAACGTGGACTTGTAC
The DNA here is from genome assembly GCA_963921405.1 of Cepaea hortensis. Lineage (NCBI taxonomy): Eukaryota > Metazoa > Mollusca > Gastropoda > Stylommatophora > Helicidae > Cepaea > Cepaea hortensis. The sequence goes on along the minus strand of OY992876.1, from coordinate 489,624,792 downwards.
ACTCACACACACACACACACACACACACACACACACACAGACACAGACACACCCACACGCACACACACACACAGTTAACGACGTTCTGATGATGATTTCCTGTAATACATTAAGAATTTAGTGGCCACAGACCAAAACTGGAAGGCTATCATGCATACTTTTGTGACGCCCGCTGCTCCTTCCCTTGTTAGCCAAAAGGTTTCACGCTGGGAAAGGTCAATATATTATATTTATAAACCAGAAGTCAAAGGAATGTAACTAAATTATAGTTTTTCTAGTTACTTCCCTTGGACTGTTGATTGGCATTGCGTTTTTGCAGCACTGGCGTAAACAGACAATCAGACAGCACAGTTCGTTCTATAGTGTTTCCGAAACCCGCCATTAAAAAAAAAAAAAAAAAACAGAACGCTTTGCGTCGATGTCAGCCGTAAGAGTGGCGGTCATTTAGCATATACACAAGCTTGATTAGTAGGAATCATCATCATGTGCCATGCCGGTAAGCATGGGCATGTTTTGCCATCTCTTAAGATCACCGGAATCAGATCAGTGTTCTTATCTCGACCATACAACTTGGTCAAGCCATCCAGGTATTTACTTCTATGTACTCCCCTTGTTCTCTTCCCATCGATCTTGCCAGTTGTCACCAAGTTCTCCAATTTATTTCTTCTCATACCGTGACCAAATAGTGTGACTGTGTATGTCTAATTTCTCTAGTCAGTTTTATGTTTGCATGTGTTTCTTGTAGAACTTAGACATTGGTTTTTCTGTCTGTCCATGGTTTTCTTTGCATTTTCCTCAGAAACCACATTTCCACAGCCATCAGATGTTTTTCAGCTTGACTGCTTATTGTGAAAGCTTCACATCCATCCAAAAGTATAGATTCTATGAAGCATCTAAACACTCTTTTTCTCATAGCAATTGACATCATTTTATTGGTCAGTATGTTTTCCATTTTGCAAAAGGATGCCTTCGCCATTGCGATTTTTGTTCTAATCTCTTGAAGGCATTTCCCATCAGATGTTATAACTGTTCCAAGATAATTTTACCGATTAACTTGTTTAAGAATATTCCCATTTATTCGTATATTACAATGTGGTAATTCCTTCTTCTTAGTGGCGACCATAATCTATGTCTCCTTACTATTTAATTCTAACCCAATTTGTTCACTGTGTGCGGCAATCATATCTACTAAATGTTGCAGATCCTGCTCATTGTCTGCAATCAATACTGTATCATCCGCATATCTAATGTTATTGATGTTAAGTCCCCCAATGATGATTCATTTCATATCGTTAACATTTCTGAAAATACTTTCACTGTACAGGGAAAACAGATCTGGAGACATTACACATCCCTGTCTCACATCTCTCTTTATAGGCTGATATTGACCTACATCATTATCAATCTTTATAGCAGCTTGTTGTGTCCAATATATGTTTTTATGAGTCTTCACATGTTTCCCCAACACGCCTGGACTTGTTACGGGGTTCATTTGCGGTCATTGGCAAGGTGCGAGTCAGGTCACCAGTTAAACTGTGAGTTCACTAACCGTAAATACGTAGTAACATTATAACACAGCAAAGGGGTTACAACGCTGTTGTCACGTCGGGACACATTACTTTCAGTTGTTTTATATTCACACATATTCATAGACAAATTGTATATATAGAGAAACCAGTTATATACAGGTACACACAGTCACTTAGATAGGCAGGCAGATAAATGGTCAGACAAACAGATAGATGACGTCACAACAATGTCACACACAAGTCCAACGACATATATACCAATCATATTAGCAGATAGACAAACTCGCCAACACAAAGAGCCAGTCATAGGTGCCCCTACCAAAGACACAAACAAGCAGGCACAGGCATACATGTACTCATACAGACAGACACACGCACGCACGCCTGTGCAACCACACATGCCTTCAAACATATACACCGAGACAAAAGAAAATAGACCATGCAATCACACCAAATAAGCAGACAGACATACGCTCATACATACACACAACCACACAGATATTTAACACACAGTCAGACAAGTAGATTTATATGAGCAAACTGCCATGTCCCAATTTGTGTCTCATTGCATATTAAAATATAATCACGCCTAAGTACACGACAGATGTGGATCTTGAGCCACGAGGTGCACGCCGAATAGTTACCGAAGCGAATAAGCAAGATTGATTGATTGATTGATTTAGGAACCGACATCACAGCATTCGGGGCATTCCCATAAGCGCTCCGTCACCAGCCTCAGCAGCCAGCGAAGAGTTCCATCACTAATAGTTCCAGTAGCAATCTGATTATATGTCCGTCTCGCCTTTCCTCTGAGCCCCAAGCATCGGCCAGATCCCCTCGTCACACCTCGCTGCCTCATTCTTACCAGATTATGGTGATCCATTCGCTCCCCCGAGGTGTACACGTGCTCCCACAAAACCGCAACCACGTCTGCCTTGTCATGCATCAATACTCCACCAAGTTTTGCCGAGCCAGCCAATCTGTCCGCCTGTTCATTCCCCAGCACACCGGCATGCCCCGGAGAAAAGATCCAGGTAATGCTTGCTACCCGTGACCTCCGAAGCGAAGCAATCCACTCTGCGCGAAGCATGCCCGTCCTCACCTTACTCAGCATGCTTTCTGAGTCAGTTACAATCACGATGTGTGTATGTATCGTGTTCTCCATCCAGCGGAAAGCTGCACTGACCGTCTCCACCTCCATTCTTAAGCTAGATGTGTATCATACGCCAGGCTCTCTTGCACCAAACGTCGACAATTAGCTTTTGCTCTTCTCCTGCCTCTCAACACCGAACCATACGTGTAGATAATCACACCACCCAGGCGGGCATTATCCTGAATTAGTTGCTGGATTTCCACTTCCGTGGCCCCTGCTGGCCACTCCATGCTCAATGTGATTATAACTCTGCATAAGATTGAATGCTCCGCTGGCACTCTGACCCACTCCTCTCCTCGCCTAATGTTCTCCAAGATGCACATCTGTCTGATCGTATCATCCGCCTGAGTCATCCGTGATTTCCCTCTTACCAGTCTCTGACCCTTAACTTCGTCCAGCGCCTCATGCAAGGGGTGATCTGTGTCTGCAGCTACTCTGATGTATGCCTTCACTTGCATAACCAGTGTGCCTACCAGCAACAGTCGGCAGACCATGGATGTAACGCACACAAACTACTGGGGTGTCTCTGGTGCATCCCAGAATGACCCGCATAGCTTCGTTCTGTATGCGCTCTTTCACCAGCTGACTCTTTGAGACAGTGAGCAGTCCTAGTCCATAATCAATCACTGAGAGGATCAAGTGCTGGTATAGCAAGATTTGCGAAGGTGGCTGAGAGATCATTCAAGTCGTGGTTGTGGTCGAGTGTGGACACACCACGTTATGAAGATGGCAATGACCAAGAATGACCTTTCGAATGATTCTTATGTAGAAGTAGCTGGACATATTTTAGAAGTAAATTTGATATTGTAAGAGTGAGCGTTAATGTGTTCGTTTAATACTTGCACGATATATATCTGACATTCGTAGAAAAGAAGAAATTAAAGATAAAAAAGGAACTCTTCTTGTGTAATGAGTCAGTCGTAGTTGGTAGATGTGTCGTGGTGTTGGCTGACAGTTAGTTTGTTAGTCGATAGATTATCCTCATTGCAAATCGAAACATTCAGTCCATAAGTGCTCGGATCCCCTCCTAAGCAAATCCCGCAGCGTGTAGCGGCTAACGATACCAGTTTGTTGTTAGTTTATCAGTCTTGTTTGGCTTCCTGCGTAGTGTTCTTCTTCTTCTTCCGTTCGCCTGAAATATGTTTATAACTGCAATTTTGTCTCTTGTATGAATCTAACAGTCTTTCTCTAGTTCACCTAACCGTCCATAGAGTTTATCTTCCACTGTTGTCTCTCTAGGCCAGAAGGTTCGCCTGCATATGTTGTAGTTTGGGCAATCCTGGAGTATGAGCTCTTCTGTCTGCGACGCCAATCCACATGTGCACATGGTTGAGTCACCAATCTTGAATTTTGTGTACATGTGGTTGCATAATCTATTGTGTCCTGTTCTGAGGCGCAGAAGAATTACCTGTTCTGGTCTGTCCATAACGTGGTAGTCGTCTTGAGTAGGGTTTGGTGGCTTTCTGACTGATTTGATCATTCTTTTCTTTTGGTGGTATGTAATGGGTACATCGGGTTGTGCTTCTTTGGCTCCTTCCTTAGCCAATCAATCAGCTCTGTCGTTTCCGGGGACTCCACTGTGGGATGGGATCCACTATATCGTCACCTTACGCTGACTGCTAAGTTCAGAAAGTAGTGTCCTCAGAACTGGCAATTTCCCAGACAGGAGCGCTTCTATTACGGATTTTGCATCTGTCAATATCACCACAGGTTGTGTAAAATGGCTGCTATTTTGTAATTTCTCTGTGGCTATCTTGATTGCCTCAATTCCAGCATCATAGTTATGGCAGTACTTTCCTGTCGGTACTCTAGCTGTGTCTAGTATTATTTGGGTATATTATGTACACTCCCGCTCCTCCATTTCGAACAGCATTTTGTGCTGACCCATCTGAGTAGACTCGGATTCAGAGATCCTGTGGGTATTCGTCATTAAGGAAGCTGAGAGTGGCTGTTCTGCGCTGTACACTGTTCTGTTCTTCCTTGTCAAATAGTCCTCTCACTTTTGTCTGGATTTGTTGCAATAGTCTATGTTCATCTTTCCACGGGGTTCGCTCTGGAATAGTTGTCAGGGGGATACCAACTGTGGGAAGATCGATGGTTTCTCTGCAGATTCGTTTGGCCTGGTGGATGAAACTACTTCTTTTTAACCACCCCATTGCTAAGTTTTCAAATTGGTTCTTCATAGGGTGGTCTGGCAAGCTGAGTAACTTTTCTGCTTGTATTAGTGTTTTTGTATCTCTGCGCCCTCTCAGTGCTTGTGTCTGCCCCATTTTCTCCATTGCTACTATAGGGGTTGATCTCATCCCTCCTGTGATGATTCTAAGAGCTTGATTTTGCCCCTTGTCCAGCTCCTGTAATGCAGTTTTTGATGTTGAACACCACGCAGTTGACCCATATTCCAGGTGTGGTCGTATGCTCTGTTGGTAAACTTTGCTAAGTATTTTCGTACTGGCTCCCCAAGTGGCTCCACTTAGCTTTTTCAGGATGGCTATTTTCCTTCTGGCTTTTGCTACTGCTTTGTTGATGTGTTTTCTCTATGTCAGCTTGTCGTCGAATGTTACACCAAGGTATTTCGGTTCTTTAACTTCTCTTAGGGGTGTTCCATTTATCTGAATGATCACTGCCTTTTGTTACAGAGAAAGGGTAAATAGGATGGTGCTGCACTTGTCATTGTTTATGCTGACACACCATCTATCCGCCCATGCAACAAATGCATCTACAGCTCTCTGTAGCAATATGGTGGCCACTGATGCATGTTCATTTGTGCTCCACAAAACCAGGTCATCAGCGTACATTGCCGCTTTAATTCCATACGGTAGATTAGCAACAAAATCATTAATGAAGATTAGAAAAAGTGTGGGGGACAGGACTCCACCCTGGGGAACACCGTGACGCAATAATACTTTCTTGCTCTTGAGACCGTCTATCTGTACTCGGGCTCTTCTGTTGTGCAAGTATGCTTTCATCCATTTGTACATTCTTCCATTGACTTTACAGTTTCTCAGTTTCTTCATCAGACCTTCTTTTCCAGACTTTGTCAAATGCTTTCTTCAGATCTATCCAGGCTGCAAGTACCAGCTTCTTCTCTTGGAATGCATCCTCAACTTCTTGAGAGAGGTAGCTTGTCTGATCTTCCGTAGAGTAGCACTGCCTAAATCCAGCCTGTTGTGGCACAAGGATGTTTTCACTGTCAATGTACCTCTGTAGTCTGTGATTGATGACGCGTTCTATTGTTTTGCAGAGACAGCTGGTGAGGCTGATTGGTCTGTAGTTAGAGGCATTGGAACTGTCTTTCCCAGATTTTAGGAGGGGTATCATGATTGCTTCTCTCCAGACTTGTGGAACACTGCCTAAGGTCCATGTGTTATTAAAGATATATAGCGGCTTTGCTGTGGCCTCTGTTCCTATGTTCCTGATCATTTCATTGGAGATACTATCAGCTCCTGGTGACTTTCTCATTTTCAGTTTTGATATGGCTAGCTCCAGTTTACTGATTGTGATAAGCGCCTCCATAACCTCATGTACTATTTCCTTCTGTCCTGTATGTTGCCATTTCTCTCGAATCTCTTATTGTTTCTCTGGACTAATTTGGATATTGTTATCTTGTGCGAATGGGTCCACAAAATGGTCAGCTGCTTGCTTTCTTGTTAAGATGTTTCCATCTTTATGTAGTGCAATTTTTGAGTTTCTCCCTGTGCCCTCATCGTTGTTTTATTAGCTTCCACAATTTCCTTGTGTCTTTTTCAAAGTTCAGAGACTTCGTTTTCTCCTGCCAGCTTTTCTGTCTAGCCTGCAGCTTGGCCCTTTGAAATTTGGCTTTTGCACACTGGAATTTATTGTGGTGCTCTTCGCTGGGTGTGGCCTCTGCTTGCTTTCTACACACTTCCACATCATTATGCAACTGTTCCAGTTCACTACTCCAGTAGGGTTTATATTGTTTACGGGCTCCTCTTGGTACTGTTTCTCGCGCTGCCTGTAGTATGCATTTCCCAAACTCTTCAACTACTTTATTTATGTCTTTCTCAGTGTTCAGGTTTCTAACCAGTCTGCTGGTGCGATTCTTGTACATTGCCCAGTCTGCTTTCTTGTAGTTCCACCTTGAAAGGGTGCTGCTTTCACTTACAAGCTCATTTTCTACAGTTAGAAAGACTGGCCGATGGTCACTGCCACCAAGTTGCTTCCCAACAATTCGTGTAGTGTTTTATTCCAGGTCTCGTGAATGAAAAGCCAGGTCAGGTGTAGTTGTAGTGTGCCATGATCTCGAGTAGAAGATATGTGGGTTAGACGGCTGTTAATCAGGATGAATCGGTACTTTTGCTTTCTTTCACCCCAAACAAACTTTGCCAGCTATATTTAGAGTCACCAGCTATATTTAGCGCTGACGGTGATCTCTGTGTTCGGCTGAAGTGCGTGTCAGTGCGTTTCAATTGCCCCACACCACAGTGTTGTTTCTTTGGGGCTGTGGCTGTGTGAGTGTCTGTCTCATCATGAGTTTTCTGGGAACTGGCAGCAGCAGCAGCAGCAGCTGTCCACGACAAGCCAGAGTAGCGTGGCTTTTCTGCAGCAGCATCATGGCATCTGACATTCTGCAAGACGCTGTTCTCATAATCATGTCATGGTGCTATCGCTGACTGAGCGTCAGGACAGATGGAGATGCAGACGACGATTCATTCATCATGTATGTCGGCAGGACATCCTCCCGCTGAGACAAGGCACATGGCTGCAAGGCTCGTGTCTCCTGTACAGACAGATCATTCTTTTCATATACTGCTGGACTCAAGAGTTGACAAGCATTTCATTTGGCCAGTTACAGTTGGGGGATGTCGCCGAGAGCAACTGTTGACTGGAGTAATTACACCTACGAGAGGTTTGTGCCCACAAACTGTTAGTCAATCCGGTAGTAATCGGAGGACCAAATACCACTGTCGAGATAGATGAGAGCCTATTTACAAGGCGCAAACATCATGTGGGACGAGTGTTGCCACAACAGTGGGGGGGGGGGGGGGTATTTGGTCTAGATGTGTTCAACACCATTCTTGCGGACATTGTTGGATTCTGGCCACCACCGCAAGAATAGCGCACCACCGCCGCATAGAATTGCGCACCGAGCTACAGCGCAACACACGGAAACCCCCTGAATGTTGGCGCAACACAGCGAACCCCTGGATGTGACAGCATACCCTGGGATTCCCTTTTGTTTGGGGTGAAAAGAAGCAAAAGTACCGATGAATCTATTCTCATCTTGCCAGTCTTCCAGTTTCTCTCCTCTCTGGTCCATCTGATCATAGCCCCAGCTCTGCGGGTGGCTGTTGAAATCGCCACACATAATAATTTTACCTTTTAATGGTAGTGTGTCCAGTGCCTGTGGATGGTCATTTGGACAGCAGTAATTGATCAGGTGAAGGTCTGTATTGTCTGTCTTAAGTTTAAGTGTCTGATACTCAGCCCCTTCCATGTAAACTTCAATTTGGGAAGCAGGGATGTTGTTTTTGATTTTGCAAGAGTAAAATATGGCCTTACTCGACACACGAACACATAATGCTGTTTTTCCGGTCTGTTATTTATAAATACAACCAAAATAATGACGTCACCGCCAGTGTACAACAGCTTTAGTCACTGAGTTAGAGAGTACTCTAGAAGTAAAGTTAATTATACTTAATGACGTATTTGCAAGAACCGTTGGTACGAACAATCCAAAATATTCAACGAAGAGGCAAATTATTGAAATAGTTGCCTTCACGATTCTGTTCTTATGTACTGTTGAATCAAAACTCTTGAATCCCGAAAACATGAATATTGTGGACAGATGCTTTTTAGTACTTTTGAATTTCTTCATGCGACTCTGTCAGACTATCCTTGACCTTAACATAACAACAGAATGTTTACTTTGTAAATAGAATCATTTGACATTGTATCCGTATTTCATTTTCGAACCAAACATTCAGGCCAGTAGCTTGTTGACGAAATCAAGTGATAATGTCCAAAATGAGGAAATGGGTGTAAGTAAACCTTCTCTACAAGTAAAATCACACACAGACCTTAACGTATCACCGGCATATCACTGCCATTATCAGCCATATTGGAACGGAAGCAAATTGTAGTGTCTTATTTGGCCACAACTCTTTTAATTTGCTGTTCTCGCACTCTGACCATGGTTGTAGATTCACAATAGTCACTTGTTTCTCGTAAAAGTCTTACTTCTCGTAGATCATTTAGAATGTCAGCCTGGTCGATTTCTCGTAGAGCATTCAGAATGTCAGCCTGGTCCATGGCGCGTCCGCCATCCACAGTAGCCTTACCTGCGAGCTTGTCAGCCCGCTCATTTCCTTGTACTCCCGCATATCCTGGCACGAAGATGAAACTAATCTTTGCCAGCTGAGACCGCTCCAGAGACAGCAACCACTCTCTTTGGATCCACCCCATCTCTATACTCTTGAGCATGCTCATTGAGTCGCTAAGGAAACATGCCCTAGTGAATGTCTGTGTCTCGAGCTTTACTTACCGCCATGACTTCCATAGTCAGGCTACTTGTGGTCACAACAAAAGCACCAGAGTCCTTCTTCACAATTCCCCCCCCCCCCCCCCCGGTCCGCGCCGTAAAGGCCCATGAGCTTCTCACATGTCGGATGACCGACCCATCTGTGTAAATGACAGCATCACCGTCTAACCAATTCTCGAAAATCAACGCTTGTACTTCCACCTCCACAGCAGCCGGATTTTCGTGTCTGCATTTTCTATCTAGTTGGATGCAAACTGAAAAGGACGTACAGAAATCTGCTGGCCATTGTATCCACTCCTCGTCAGGTTCTAAGTTCTCAAGTGAACACACCTGTTGAAGAATGTCTTCGGTTTGACCCATCCACGACCTTCCTCTTTTTAACCTGCTGCCCTTCACCTTCATAATTTCACTATGCAGTGGATGATGTGTGTTTGCGTTAACTCTTAGGTAGGCATGTACTCTGCAAATTTTTAGTCTGTCTTCAATGGTTGGAAAATCAGGAAGCTAGCGCATCGCCCTGCATGATGTATCTCTTGTACATCCAAGAATAATGCGCATAGATTCATTCTGTATCCTTTCCATCCTTTCTATCTGCTTATGGCTGAGAGTCAGGATCGCCATCGTATACTCAAAAACAGACATGACCAGCCCCTCGTATAGAAGACGTAGATGGCGCTGCTCACAGTTTGCTGCCGCCATCACGCGCATCGCAGCCAAACCCCGCTTGGCCTTTGTTATCACCTGGTCTATGTGCTCATTATAAGCAAGGCTTCGATCAAAACGTATCCCCTGGTAATTCATTGTCTGCGTTCTTTCCACAGTCTCTGAACACAGATTAACAGTTGGTGTTGGGGTGTTGACAATATGATTATTCAAAGAGAACCATGCTACTGTTGCCTTTGTTGTGTTGACCATTTTCGCAGCTTCAACACAAGTACTTATGCGATTGAGTTCGGTTTGTAGTTCCACAGCAACCTGATCTCTATCCTTACCCTGACGATACACTAAAACATCGGCTTATGACAATGTCCTCCCTGGTCCAGTGATCTGCTCTTGGGTGATTCTCACAGAGTAGGCATTGAACAGTACCGGAGATAATGGTGATCTCTGTGGTACACCAGGATATATTGTTGTTGGTTCCGAAGTCCAACTGCCACATCTAAAAACTACTTTCCGTTGGAAGACGGCAGCAGCGATCCAGCTAAGGAGGAAAGGACTTATCTTGAGTTCAAGAAGCTGAAGCATTAAAAAAATCCAATGGTACTCTGTTGTATGCGTCCTCAAGATCAATCGCTGCAGCATAGGTTTCAATGTCTGAGTGGAAATCTTCATAGACATCATGGGCAAAAACTGCTGCATTGGTCCATGTTTCTCTTTCTGGACGGTACCCACACAGGGTAGGTGGGAAAACACCTTGCCTCTCTAGCTACCTTGACATTTTTCTGACAATTAACTTCTCCGGCAGCTTGCCTATTGTATTCTGCATGGTTATTACTCGAAATACCTGCATTGTTGTGTGGTCTTTGCCAGGCTTCGGCAAGGGAATCAGATAGCTGTGCAACCACTCCTCCTTGATGCTAGCACTCCCTATACTGTTGTTGTACATGTCTGCTAGTTTCTCTAGCTCGTTGTCGGTACACCTATTGGTGTCGTCATATCTTATGCCATCTGGCCCTGGAGCGCTGTGTTTTGATCGTCGAAGCACAGCCTTGATTTCTTTAATTGTCACTGTGTCTTTATCCCAAATGTTCTGGGCCTTGCACCTGGCTGAGGTGACCTCCTTGGCAAGATTTCGGCCTCCCATGTCTGTCTGGTTGCTCTGCTCTAGATAGGGTTCGAAGAGGGCTTTGCCTTGTTCTCGTCAGTCCTCTGCCAGAGGTCAGCACCTTGGAAGTCAGAAATTCTCTTATTCTTGACTACACCACTCATGCTTTTATGTAGTCGCTAGAACAATTTCAGTGACTTGTCTGTGCTTACTCTTTGACACACCGCTGCCTATTTTCCAATTTTAACTACCATAACCAGTTTTTTTTAATAGCTTACTTTTTTGTGCATTTCTCTTTCTTTCTAAGTGCATGCAGGGACTTGGATGGGCAACTCTGTTCTTGGCGTTTTGCCATTTCCTTACAGCACTACGCTTATTCACCCAGGCCTTCTCCACCTCAAAATTCCACCACGGTGGCTGCTCCCAGCTTTTTCTTTCTTTATGTGTTTTCTTGTGGTGTTTCAAATAACATGTTTAAGTTAAATAAAATAACTTCCAACATAACAATTAGATGCAAGCTTTGAAAGTTGCTTATATGAAGTAAACACCATCACATCAGCCTCAGTCTTCTGGAGGATTTTGAATAAAACATCTCACCATTGTTCAGCATCCTTCATGTAAATATTATTACTATATCATATCAAATGTGTACACTATTCTGTACAACCATTTTATTCAGTATGACAAATGCATACATGCTCTAGATTACATAGCTTATCCAATACTGAACATGTACAACAGGCATGTCATTTTATAAGCCATTATGGCTGTTTTTGTCTGTCAAGACATACCATCAGATCTGCGAAAGAAGTTCTCAGAAACAAATTGATTCACTATTGTGACGTGCTTCCGAAAATTTTAAAAAATTATTTCTTCAACATATTTAAATATCACATCTATACTTATCATTCCATCAGATCAGAGGCCGAGACAACAGCTGTCATTTTCCACGATATATCATCATCATCCAGTGATTTGACGGCTGGCATAGGCGATCATGCCTCTCCACTATTTGTGATCTCCGACGGCATGGATCAATTTGTGTCTTGACTCCCTTCTGTGCCATGACATAAGATTGTCAATAATCTTCTCATGCTGTCTTCCTCTATCCCTCTTTCCGAAAATCTTTTTAGTCGTCACATGTTTCAGTTTTCTTCTTCTCATAATGGCAAAACATGACCGCTCACGCTTATCGGCATGTCACATGATGGATGGATTGTGGCCATAAAATGATGACTGCTTCTTTCTGATGTTTGTGATATGTCTTTGTGACTCAGCTTCCCTCAAAATATCCAGATTGTTCATTTTGGCTGTCCAGTTAATTTTCAACATTCTTCTATAAAACCACATCTCCAAGGCCTAATTGTCCAGGATTCGCAAACGTATGTTAAAATTGGTTCAGTGTAACATGCAACAGCTCTTGTCCTAACTTTTAAGAAAAGTGACTTATCGCACAAAACATTCCTCATTTGATAGAATGCAGTTTTTGCTTGTCCTATTATGTTCTTTATCTCAGTGATGTATTTTCATTCTGATGTTATCCATGTGACTAGATTCCTTCATTCAGTTGCATGTCCCTTGCAGAACCTCGCTCTGGAAAACTCCTCGGTAATAAGCAAGATATGGAGATCGTCTGCTACATCCGGCACCCATCTTCTCTTTGGTCTTCATCTTCCTTTCTTCCCAGGCATTTACCCCTCCATGATTATTCTCTCCAAACTTTCATGACGTTTCAAGTGACAGATACCAAGATATATAACAGCTTGAAAAAGTTGTGACTTTCCAGAAAGTAGAATTGTATCAAAATCCTTAGGAGGCACAAAGTGAAAAGCCACTAAAAGTAAGTCACTAAAACTACCTCTGAAGTCGGAGTGGGTTCGTCTTATGGCGAGCGACACTGTTAATATGGAAATCTAACCCACATGCAAAATTCAGTCCATCACTACTATAAAACTAAAGTAAAGGACCTTTCAAGATGCCAGGAGGTGTAATGGGCTTATGATGCCAGCCCGACAATTTATAGACCAATCAGCACTCGATGAGTGATGTGGTCAATATCAAGTGGGCTGCCTTTACTTCCCAAGACATTTCCTGCTGCCTGTTTTGGGATGTTTGACTTTGGGGCTCAGGTCAATTTTTTTTAAATGCACAAATATTTTTTAAAATACATGATCCCCAGACCAGAAGGCAAGCATGCTAGTCACTTCACTGCCATGGCTACCAACCACCACTATAAACTCATTTTATTGAAAGAGAACAGCTGTAATAGAAAGCTGATCAAATACAAGTTTGCCACGTGACATCTGTTAAAACAGTCTTGCCAGTCACACTCCAAGACTCCACTGTTTTGAAAATCCCAACAGATGAAACTTAAATATTGAAAGATTATTATCCTGCAACAAATCAATATCACAAGTTGTGTGGTCTGTTATTACCACTTCAAAGAAGAAAGTCCTTTACTATTATCTCCACTCCAGTAAGTGAACCAAAGACTTTAGTCAGCCTTTGGGCACAGAGCCACTCAGTTTAGCATCATCAACAGTGAACAACAGAAGAAGAATCATGATCAACAAGCTTTATTTGTCTACTTTGCAAATGTCAATAATTGTACTATTATTCATAGTGGTGTATTGCATTAATGTCAGTTACAAAGAGTAACAATCTCTAGTTTATTACACAAGAGCACACAACTCGGGATATTCCATTACTAGTTCAACAAAGTTAGCTGAACAAGTTAACTAAGTGAATTGTGAAATACTATAAAATAAACTATGGTGTAACATCAGAAAATAACACAAACACAAAGCAAACAAATGTTACACACATTCATGAAACCACTGGACATCTGAGTCGGCATCACTGTTTTCCTGTCAGACTGAGACTTAACAGTTGCCAAAGTGCAGGTGATAGATTAGTGTGGCAATGTTATTTTGTGTGGGCTTCTAATCAGTTGTGATAGTCATCATTATTTGTAAATGTGCAGGTTGAAATTATGGACACACCGACTGATATGGTGCTAGCCCCATATTTTTAGACCAATTGACATTCGATGGCTGATATGGTTGATTTGTTACAGCACAGTTATAATTTTGGAGTGTTTTAGAGCATAAGTTTGAATTAAACAGAAATCAAAATTAATATATTTCTAAAATTTAAACACAGAAGCCACAAACAATATGTTGTCCAATTTATTGCCTGGAATATGTCACTGTATCTCGTCAGGTGCACACTGCAGAATTACATATCATGTGAAGTGAATAAATGAATTATACTAGGGCTGAAATACTTAAAACACAGTCACTGATATTGTTTGAATGTTGAGCATCAGTTTTCCCCAAGGTAATTGCAAATTTCAAATGAAGTCTTTCCCTTTGCACAAAACTGGTTGGAACCATGATGTATTTGAGCAATTATTTATTAAATGTCTGTTCCATGTGTGTATATGTTTGGTTACTCTATTTGCTAATTTTATTTCCGCTCTACCTGTGTATGTTGCTTGGAACTCACACTGGAATTGATAAATGCTGTTAGATTTGGTCTACAGAGACAATAGTTCTTTCACAGGTGGGAAGAGCATTAAGGTGGTATGGGCTGATCGCTGATTCAGCAATAAAGAATGATTGATTTATGCTGTATAATATATTTGTTTCCTTACTGTGTCCTCGAGAGGTTAGCTGAAAAACACTTGAGGTTTGGGGACCGATGATTCTGTGGGAGCAGGTTTGGGTGGCTGGTAATGAAATTTGATGAAGTCAGCTGAATATACAATTGATTGTAGATTATGGTTAAGAGTTCCCAGTCTTCTTTTAGTGTGCTCTTTTAGTGTGTCATCGTAGCAGATCATTCAAGCTTGATTAAACAGGGACTGTACCAGGCCATGCTAATACTGAATGTGTGCAAAGTTATTTAAATTCAGGTATTGGCCCGTCCATGTTCCTGTTCAATAGACATATCTTTGGATGGTGTCATCCTGTCAATGTTGAATTAGTATTTCTAAGATTGATAAGCCGGTATTCCGGGCCAAGGTGTTATTGACTTTCTCCATAATCCCATATATCCACATAGGGTAACGCAGCTACGTAAGATTCGGTAGCTGATCGTGTCGCGTTAGTTACTTACGGGGGTATCTGAGCCGGTCGCTTAGAAAGCAATGGCAAACTACTGAGCATAATCTTGAGAATAAATCAACAACAGCGGTAAAATGATGGTGTTGACAGCGATGTCCTGTAGATAGGATATGCGGGGAAAAAAAAAAGATTGATAAGGTGTCATTATGATCGTGGTCAATAGACAAAGAAATGTTTTTGTAGGAGTGGTTCATAATGGAGTGGAATGATTCAGCCTGTTGTCTGGTCTCTGGTATGAATAATATATCAACCACATACCAGCGGTATAACTTTTTTGTTTTAAAAAAAATTCACATATCCTTTACAGGACATCGCTGTCAACAGCAGCATCTTTCAGTTGTCTGTTGATATCTTGGCAAGATTACGCTCAGTAGTTTGCCATTACTTTCTGAGCGGCCGGCTCGGTTATCCCGCAAGTCACCAGCGGGGGTAGAATCGCTTCCAGTTCTTGCCCGCTACGAGACTCTGCATGATAAATGGGATTACGGAGAAAGTGGTGCAACCCCTCGGCCAGAGAGACTGGCTGGTATATAACTAGGTCCTTAATATTTGAGGCTCTTTGTTTTTTCTGAGTGCATCATAAAGACGTCTGCTAGAATGGGACCTTGAGGACTTCTTGTGGCCACACTGTCAATTTTGTGGTATGATTATTTAAAGAAAAGAGAAGTTTATATTAGTTGTGCACAGCAGTAGTAATTTCTTGAATTTGGATGTTGGTAGGCCTCACTTTTGTTTTTATTCTTTTATGCAATCACAGATGAAGATCACAGTTTCTTCCATGGAAAAATAGAGGCATTATCCATTGACACTATGTGCTTTAGTTTAATAGCGAGAGTGTCCAGCAGTCTAACCAGTTCAAATGAATCTTTAATATTAAGTGGTTGAATGATTGTCACACTGGTTTAGCCATTTCTGCAAGCCATTTCACCATCCAGTGTTGGACAGAGTTGAGCATAGATTAAATCAGTCTCAGAGGTACCCCAGGCCTGTGCAATATAATAAGGTCATAAAGTTGGGGGTTTATGAACCTAACTGTGTAGTCGCTTCACTGATGAATTTACTATCTAAAAGTGACTGAATTTCTTTCCTCACTTTTCTATCCAATTTCCCAGGGTTGCTGGCTTTAGAATCAAAGTAAAATTCAGTTGGATTTGATAACATGTCTTCTATTTTAATAGAAACAGCAAAGATGTGATTCCTGAGATGGTTGTTATCAATGGCTTGGATTGCCAGGGTAACTTAACAATGATTGCCTGGACGAAGCTAATGAAAGTAGAACATTATATACAACTTTCAGAAAGAGACAATAGTATTCTTTAATATTGTGATGAGAAGAGAAGCATGGGAAACATTGCGACAACTGGAAAGATCAGTTGGACACAAGACATTGGCATACCATGAGAGATGATCCTGGATGGACTGTATGGTAATATTGAGAAATATTATCAGCAGAGTTATTCCTGTATAGGGACCGAGATCTGAGGAGATAGATGAACACCTATGGTAGTTGGCAGGGCACATGATGATGATGATAATGATGATGATGATGATGATGCAATCTCATTTGTTTCTTCAGATTACAAGTCTTAGTAAAAGAAGCAACATAATCATTACACTTGTAAGGTCTCCCTCCTGTATGTTTTTTCTTGTGGTATTTGAGATTGCCAGCATCAGTAAAAGAAGCACGACACACATCACACTTGTAAGGTCTCTCTCCTGTATGTGTTCACTTATGCTCCTTCAGACTGCCAGCCTGAGTGAAAGAAGCACCACACACATCACACTTGTAAGGTCTCTCTCCTGTATGTATTCTCTTATGGACGTTCAGATTGCTAGCTCAAGTAAAATAAGCACCACAATCACCACACTTGTAAGGTCTCTTTTCTGTATGTATTCTCTTATGCTCCTTCAGATTGCCAACTTGAGAAAAAGAAGCACCACAAACAGCACACTTGTACAGTTTCTCTCCTGTGTGTTTTCTGTTATGTTTCTTCAGATCGCCAGCTTGAGTAAAAGAAGCACCATAGTCATTACACTTGTAAGGTTTTTTCTCCTGTATGTGTTTTATTGTGTCTCTTCAGGTTCCCAGGTTGAGAAAAAGAAGCACCACACAAATCACACTTGTAAGGTCTCTCTCCTGTATGTTTTCTCTTATGGTGCTTTAGACTGCCCGCTTTGTTAAAAGAAGCATCACACATATCACACTTGTAAGGTTTCTCTCCTGTATGTGTTATCTTATGGTGCTTCAGATTGCCAGCTTGAGAAAAAGAAGCACCACAGTCATCACACTTGTAAGGTTTCTCTCCTGTATGTATTCTCTTGTGAGTCACTAGTTGTCCAGCTGAAGTGAAAGAAGAACCACAACAATCACACTTGTAAGGTTTCTCTCCTGTATGTGTTATCTTATGGTGCTTCAGATTGCCAGCTTGAGAAAAAGAAGCACCACAGTCATCACACTTGTAAGGTTTCTCTCCTGTATGTATTCTATTATGCTCCTTCAGATTGCCAGCTTGAGAAAAAGAAGCACCACAGTCATCACACTTGTACGGTTTCTCTCCTGTATGTGTTTTCATATGGTCATTCAGACTGCCAGCTTGAGTAAAAGAAGCTCCACAGTCATCACACTTGTAAGGTTTCTCTCCTGTATGTGTTTTCTTGTGTCTCTTCAGATTGCCAAGTTGAGAGAAAGAAGCACCACACATATCACACGTGTATGGTCTCTCTCCTGTGTGTTTTCTGTTATGTATCTTCAGTTCGCCAGCTTGAGTAAAAGAAGCACCACAGTCATCACACTTGTAAGGTTTCTCTCCTGTATGTGTTTTCTTGTGTCTCTTCAGATTGCCAGCTTGAGAGAAAGAAACATCACACAAATCACACTTGTACGGTTTCTCTCCTGTATGTATTCTCTTATGCTTCTTCAGACTGCTTTCTTGAGAAAAAGAAGCACCACAAAAAGCACACTTGTACGGTTTCTCTCCTGTATGTTTTCTGTTATGTTTCTTCAGATCGCCAGCTTGAGAAAAAGAAGCACCACAGTCATCACACTTGTAAGGTTTCTCTCCTGTATGTATTCTCTTGTGAGTCACTAGATGTCCAGCTGAAGTGAAAGAAGAACCACAACAATCACACTTGTAAGGTTTCTCTCCTGTATGTGTTATCTTATGGTGCTTCAGATTGCCAGCTTGTGAAAAAGAAGCACCACAGTCATCACAATTGTAAGGTTTCTCTCCTGTATGTATTCTCTTGTGAGTCACTAGTTGTCCAGCTGAAGTGAAAGAAGAACCACAACAATCACACTTGTAAGGTTTCTCTCCTGTATGTGTTATCTTATGGTGCTTCAGATTGCCAGCTTGAGAAAAAGAAGCACCACAGTCATCACACTTGTAAGGTTTCTCTCCTGTATGTATTCTCTTATGCTCCTTCAGATTGCCAGCTTGAGAAAAAGAAGCACCACAGTCATCACACTTGTACGGTTTCTCTCCTGTATGTGTTTTCATATGGTCATTCAGACTGCCAGCTTGAGTAAAAGAAGCTCCACAGTCATCACACTTGTAAGGTTTTTCTCCTGTATGTGTTTTCTTGTGTCTCTTCAGATTGCCAACTTGAGAAAAAGAAGCACCACACAAATCACACTTGTACGGTTTCTCTCCTGTGTGTTTTCTGTTATGTTTCTTCAGATCGCTAGCTTGAGTAAAAGAAGCACCACAGTCATCACACTTGTAAGGTTTTTCTCCTGTATGTGTTTTCTTGTGTCTCTTCAGATTGCCAACTTGAGAAAAGGAAGCACCACACAAATCACACTTGTACGGTTTCTCTCCTGTGTGTTTTCTGTTATGTTTCTTCAGATCGCCAGCTTGAGTAAAAGAAGCACCACAGTCATCACACTCGTAAGGTTTCTCTCCTGTATGTGTTTTCTTATGGTGCTTCAGATTGCCAGCTTGAGAAAAAGAAGCATCACAACAATCACACTTGTAAGGTTTCTCTCCTGTGTGTGTTCTCATGTGGTACTTCAAACTGCCAACTTTAGTCAAAGAAGAACCACAATCATCACACTTGTAAAGTTTCTCTCCTATATATGTTCTCATGTGATACTTCAAACTGCTAACTTGGGTAGAAGCACCACCACAAACCTCACATTTGTAAGGTCTCTCTCCTGTATGTGATCTTTTATGGTCTTTCAGATGATCAGGTTGAGTAAACATAGCACTACAAATATCACACTCATAAGGTTTCTCTCTTGTATGTGTTCTCTTGTGATTCGTGTACTTTTGGCAATCTCGATGGTCGTCTTGAATCAACAGACCATCCCATTCATTACATTTGTTTGACGCTCCTTCACTATGTGTTCTCTTACATCTGTATAAACAAACATTTAGACTAGAAACATCAGACAAGTCTCCTGTGTGAGTTCCTTGAGAGCTATAACTGACATAATCAAAAACTTCATCAAGAGACTTTGCAAAGCTCTGCGTATGTTTTTCTTGTGTTTCCTTATTTTGCTGCTGACAATTCTCAATAGCCAGAGATAGTTTACTGTCTGTATCAATCACAGAAGACACATTTTCTGACATTTGACAACAATGTTCATGTTTTACAGATACCTTACAACTGTTCTTAACCATTATTGATTCTGAGTTGCTGTGTTCTGTCTTTTCTGGAATGATGCTACCCCCAGGTATGTTTACCATTTTGCTGAAGCTGTGACTCCCATCCTCACACAGGACATCTGATAGTTCTTGTTTCACAACCTTCGTGTCTATGCTGTCATATGTCCACTTTTGTGAATGCTCTTGCATGGAGTGGTAAGGACTCTTTGGAAACATTTCTGAAACACACACACAAAAGCAAATAATATCCTCAGAAATATACCAGGTATAGATTATGAATAAATGTGTAAGTGTAATCAAGCGGGCACACAATGCAGCTAAAGACAATCAATTTGAAGTGAACAAAAGATTTGAGAAGAAGAATGATTAATGTGCTCATGTATGACCTATGCTGATGTATGTTTGGGGTCACCAAACTACGGCCCACGGGCCAGATCTGGCCCATGACGTCATTTCATCCGGCCCGCTGACGGTACTCAAACTTGCTTGATACAACGTATGGAATACGAGAAGTTGTGATACAATTTAAATGTGAATATTATTTTTTGAATAATAGGAGGTCTTCATACGTGCGGAGACCTCCTGGGTGCTATGTGTCTTAAATGTACTATTTTCAATTATAAATTATTACATTTAGATTTTCTTGTTTATTGTAATGTTTGCTTATTTTGTGCCATCCCCGGTCTTTCCCCGGCTCGTGGTAGCACTGCCTATGCTGTAATGTTACCATGGTTTCCATGGCAACACACACAAACACATACAAATCTTTCCCTCCCCCAGATGCGTCAGGCTGTCAACACAGGTTCGATGCTCCAGAAATATTTACTTCTTTTTGCCAGTCATCCATTTTATAGTTATGTGACGGTTCCAAATGTTGCTGTATGTAGCCGGGGCGCAGTGTTGGGGTGAGCGCCCAACATTGCTTAAATACTCCAATGGCTCGTGAATACATAACCTATGCAGCAAAAGTCCAACTCCTGGCCTTCACGTGGCGGAACTGTTTAAACTAACAGGAGAAGGGGCGACAGCGAGTATCTGGCGCCGGAAAATAACCAGTGTGCTCTAGATGTGTATACACATACATGCATGTGCAGACACGTGTGTGCGTGTATACACATCTAAACTCGAGTGAGACCACAGTCTGCTCTAGCAAAGGAAAGGTGCTGAAGACGGAGGCAACCAGCCAGGAGGCGCACCACAGAAATCAGGATGCCACGCAAAATGGAATATGTCGACTAGTGCTAAATGTTATGGTGCTCGCCCTGCTTTGTACCCCCAGGCAGGTGCAGTGCCGGGCCCTATGTCTTGAAAGGGTCCAACCCCAACTACTGGAGGTCCTTCTCAGATGTCCTGTGGAGCCAGGGGACATAAGAATAGAACAGCTGGCCATACTAAACAAAGACTTAAAATAATGCACTGGAATGCGGAGGGAGTCAACAACAAAAAAGTAGAATTAGAAAACATCCTGGACCAAGAAAAAGTAAGCATATGTTGCTTGCAAGAAACTCACCTCAACGAAAATATAGCCTTCAAAATCAGAGGCTACCAGTGTTACCGATCTGACCGAAAGGACAGGCGAAAAGGTGGGATACTTACCCTTGTAAAAAATAACATCACTGCTTCCCAAATCGAAGTCTATATGGAAGGGGCTGAGTATCAGACACTTAAACTTAAAACAGGCTATACAGACCTACATCTGATCAATTACTACTGTCCAAGTGACCGCCCACAGGCACTGGACACACTACCATTAACAGAAAAATGATTGTGTGTGGCGATTTCAACAGCCACTCGCAGAGTTGGGGCTATGATCACATGGACCAGAGAGGAGAGAGACTGGAAGACTGGCAGGATGAGAATACATTCATCTTGGTTAACAAACCGTCCGACCCACAAACTTTCTACTCGAGATCATGGCACACTACAACTACACCTGACCTGGCTTTTCATTCACCAGACCTGGAGTGGAACATTACACAAATTGTTGGGAAACAACATGGTGGCAGCGACCATCGACCAGTCTTTCTAACTGTAGAAAATGAGCTTGTAAGTGAAAGCAGCACCCTCTCGAGGTGGAACTACAAGAAAGCAGACTGGGCAATGTACAAGAATCGCACCAGCAGACTGGTTAGAAACCTGAACACTGAGAAAGACATAAATAAAGTAGTTGAAGAGTTTGGGAAATGCATACTACAGGCAGCGCGAGAAACAGTACCAAGAGGAGCCCGTAAACAATATAAACCCTACTGGAGTAGTGAACTGGAACAGTTGCATAATGATGTGGAAGTATGTAGAAAGCAAGCAGAGGTCACACCCAGCCAAGAGCACCACAATAAATTCCAGCATGCAAAAGCCAAATTTCAAAGGGCCAAGCTTCAGGCTAGATGGAAAAGCTGGCCGGAAAAAACAGAGTCTCTGAACTTTGAAAGAGACACAAAGAAATTGTGGAAGCTAATAAAACAACTTAACGATGAGGGCACAGGGAGAAACTCAAAAATTGCACTACATAAAGATGGAAACATCTTAACAAGAAAGCAAGCAGCTGACCATTTTGCGGACTCATTCACACAAGATAACAATATCAAAATTAGTCCAGAGAAACAACAAGAGATTCAAGAGAAATGGCAACATACAGGACAGAAGGAAATAGTACATGAGGTTCTGGAGGCACCCATCACAATCAGCGAACTGGAGCTAGCCATATCAAAACTGAAAATGAGAAAGTCACCAGGAGCTGATGGTATCTCCAATGAAATGATCAGGAACCTAGGAACAGAGGCCAAAGCAAAGCTGTTGCAGATCTTCAATAACAGTTGGACCTTAGGCAGTGTTCCACAAGCCTGGAGAGAAGCAATCATGATACCCCTCCTAAAATCAGGGAAAGATAGTTCCATTGCCTCTAGCTACAGACCAATTAGCCTCACCAGCTGTCTCTGCAAAACACTGGAGCGCATCATCAATCACAGACTGCAGTGGTATATAAAAAGTAAAAACATCCTTGTGCCACAGCAGGCTGGCTTTAGGCAGTGCTACTCTACGGAAGATCAGACAACCTACCACTCTTAAGAAATTGAGGATGCATTCCAAGAGAAGAAGCTGGTGCTTGCAGCATGGATAGATCTGAAGAAAGCATTCGACAAAGTCTGGAAAGAAGGTCTGATGAATAAACTGAGAAACTGCAAAGTCAATGGAAGAATGTACAAATGGGTGAAAGCATACTTGCACAACAGAAGAGCCAGAGTACAGATAGACGGACTAAAGAGCAAGAAAGTACTACTGCGTCACGGTGTTCCCCAGGGCGGAGTCTTGTCCCCCACACTCTTTCTAATCTTCATCAATGATCTCGTTGCTAATCTACCGCATGGAATTAAAGCTGCAATGTACGCCGATGACCTGGTTCTATGGAGCACAAATGAACATGCATCAGTGGCCACCAGACTACTACAAAGAGTTGTAGATACATTTGTTGCATGGGCAAATAGATGGTGTGTCAGCATAAACACTGACAAGTGCAGCACCACCCTATTTACCCTCTCTCCAAAACAAAAGGCAGGGACCATCCAGATAAATGGAACACCCCTAAGAGAAGATAAAGAACCAACATACCTTGGAGTAACATGTGATGGCAGGCTGACATGGAGAAAGCACATCAACAAAGCAGTAGCAAAAGCCAGAAGGAAAATAGCCATCCTGAGAAAGCTAAGTGGAACCACATGGGGAGCCAGTGGGAAAATACTTAGCAAAGTTTATCAACAGAGCATACGACCACACCTGGAATACGGGTCAACTGCGTGGTGTTCGGCATCAAAAACCACACTACAAGAGCTAAAAAAAAAAATGGGAAAATCAAGCACTTAGAGTCACCACAGGAGGGATGAGATCAACCCCTATAGTGGAAATGGAGAAGATGGGGAGGACACAAGCACTGAGTGAGTGCAGAGATACGAAAACACTAATACAAGTAGAAAAGTTCCTCAGCTTGCCAGGCCACCCTATGAAGAACAGATTTGAAAACCTAGCTATGGGGCGGTTGAAAAGAAGTAGTTTTATCCAGCAGGCCAAACGACTCTGCAGAGAAACCACCGATCTGCCCACAGATGGTATCCCCCTAACAACTATTCCAGAGCGAACTCCATGGAAAGATGAGCATAGACTATCATTACAAATCTAGACAAAAGTGAGAGGAATATTTGACAAGGAAGAACAGAACAGTGTGCAGCGCAGAACAGCCACTCTCAGCTTCCTTGATGTAGAATACCCACAGGTCCTCTGGATCCGAGTCTACACAGATGGGTCAGCACAAAATGCTGTTCGAAATGGAGGAGCGGGAGTGTACATAGAATACCCAAATAATACCAGGGACACAGCTAGAGTACCGACAGGAAAGTACTGCCATAACTACGATGCTGAAATTGAGGCAATCAAGATAGCAACAGATAAATTACTAAATACCAGCAATGGTACGCAACCTGTGGTGCTATTGACAGATGCAGAATCAGTACTCGAGACGCTCCTGTCTGGGAAATTGCCAGTACTAAGGACACTACTTTCTGAACTTAGCAGTCAGCATAAGGTCACCATACAGTGGATACCATCCCACTGTGGAGTACCCGGAAACGACAGAGCTGATCAATTGGCTAAGGAAGGAGCCAAAGAAGAACAGCCTGATGTGCCCGTTACATACCACCAAAAGAAAAGAATGATCAAATCAGCCAGAAAGCCACCAAAACCTGCTCAAGATGACTACCACGTTATGGATAGACCAGAACAAGTCATTATTCTACGCCTCAGAACAGGGCACAATAGATTACGCAACCACATGTATACACAATTCAAGATTGGTGAAACAGCCATGTGCACATGTGGATTGGCATCGCAGACAGCAGAGCACATACTCCAAGACTGCCCAAAATATAACATATCTAGGCAAACCTTCTGGCACAGAGAGACGACAGTGGAAGATAACTCTATGGACCGCTGTGTGAACTGAAAAAGACAGTTCAATTCATACAAGAGACAGCATTGCAGTTATAGACATATTTCAAGCGAACGAAAGAAGAAGAAGAAGAATAGGTATGTGACAAGGATTTCTTTGTTTGACAGTGATAGGTAAGTGAACTACAAATGTGAATAGAGGCAATAAAGTAGCAAACATAGCATAAAAATGCCATAGAATCCTCGTGTTATTACGAAAATATTATCCCCAGCTTAGAAGAATTCCCAGGTCAAGGTGTTTATCGAGCTGGTCTCTAGGCCAGTGTTTTTCAATCTTTCTGCTGGAACAGATACTTACACAAATGTTTACGTTGCTAAAGGAACTATGTACGATGATCCAAGTGTCTGTCCTACTTTATGTAATAAACCAGATGGGCAGAAATGTTGCATTTAGGTGATTTCGGTCTGTTTCAGTGGAACCCCTGGCTGCCACTCGCGAAATCCTGGTTGAAAAACTATGCTCTTGGTTGTTTATTTAGGCCGGCTCTATTTATATATTTTGTAAACCTTACTATTGTCAGAGTCCTAGTGAACCGACAGACAGGACAAATCCATGAGACAGGACAGTGGCAGTACAGGACAAGACAGTATGCCCAAGGACAGACAGGTCACACGAGTTAACTGAAAAACAGCTATCGACGGACTGACTAACCCCAGTTGAGGACAGGCCAAGGGCGAGTCACACTACGCACAATGGACAACATGAGGTAACACGGGTCACAGGATACATGATGCGAGAGGCAGAGCTAAAGCTTGGACAGACGGGACTGAGCATTGGATGTGGTCGGATGTGTCTGAGTTTTGTTGAGCGATTGTACAGCTGAATCGAACGATTGCTAGTTTGCGCTGAGAGACGATTAACTGATTATAATTTGTGTGCACCAGCTGTGAGTGCTATCGTAGTGAGGTTGAGCATGGACGGAGTGCATTGCTGTGTGTAATGAATATTGTGATATATTTATATTATACTGTATCTTGAGATGAAAGTCACCCATATGTTTATTTGTCCACCGGACTTTGACTGACGTTTATTTGGGTGTCATCTAATGCCAGGGTACTTTAAGACGAGCCCATTAAAGTTGTAAGACCCTGACAATTATGAGATATATTCTATTACCAAAGGTACCTATAAAGTTTATATGTACCTTTGATGAGACGTAGCTTCACCAGTGACCCATAGTCCTCTGCTTTTCCTGTGTTTCAATAGGATTTTAATTATGTTTCAAATTCAATGTATTTTTCATTCCATCCCATGTACTTCATCCTTCAGTGCGGCTAATAAGGAAAGAACAGTGGACGCCGAGTGTCGCGTTTTAAATTAAGAATGGGAAGTAAAGTACTTCTTAGTGGAAACAAAGGACCAGAAAACCAGTTGCGTAATATGCAGCGAAAGTGTTGCCGTTTTTAAAGAGTGCCATCTTCGGTGTCACCACGAAACAAAACATCAATCAAAATATTCAAAGTTTTTTGGAAAGTGACGCTCTGAGAAATATGAGTCCATGAAACGTGGTTTAGAAACACAAAGAAATCTCTTCACGAGAAAGTTTGCTGAAATTAATCTGCCCCTCGTACAAGTTACAAAATAGTGCATAAGATCAGAACGATAGTGCAGAAGATCAGATAAGATAAGAACGAGGAAAATGGTTTACTGATGGCAACTTCATCAAAGAGTGTATGATGGAAGCAGCAAATGAATTCTGTCCAGAGAAAGCCGATTTGTTTGAAACTATAAACCTTTTGGCAAGTTCAGTTGTGCGAAGAACAGAAGAACGAACGAACAAACAAACAAACTTTATTTTCAAAGGGTTAAGAATTGGGCACGCAGGCCCGTCTAACATTCTGCCCTTCTATCACTCTCTTTCATGCATTATTTCATTCACTCAACATTCAAGGCTAACAGAGAACAGCAACAATATAAAAGATATGCATTATAAAGGCATGGGCAAAATGTGAACATCAAAACTACACGACACAGTAATATTAGATAATGGTCTGACACTTGTTGTTAGCCATGTGGAATATACTGGCCTACCAAAAGGGGACTGGCTGTTATACTAGGGTTTTGTTATTATTATCTCTATTATTAAGGGGGAAGGTAATCCGTACTGAACTTGGAGAGGACATAGTGCTACAGATACGCGAGAAAACTAGGAACTTGTTGTGGTATTCTCTGGCGTTGGATGAGTCTACTGATCTCTCGAGTATGTCACAACTTCTCATGTTCATTTGTGGTGTCAATTTGGACTTTCAGATCATTCATCAGCAAGCACTCTGTGGGAAAGATTTAGATATTTCTTGTGTACTGAAATCAGACGTTTCTGCTGTGAACTTCATTCAGGGACATAAACTCAATCACCATCAGTTCCATGCTTTTCTTGAAGAAATTAATTCTGAATTCTGTGACTTGCCTTATCACACACCAGTGAGGTGACTCAGCTGCGGTGAAGTCCTGTTTCATATTTACAAGCTCCAAAACGAAATAGATGTTTTCCTCACCGAAATAGAAAGAGCTGATTCACAGCTTTCAGATCCTACCAGGATATCAAAGTTGTCATTTTTGGTCAACATCACATCCCACATGAATGAACTGAATTTGAAACTTCGGGGAAAGAATAACCTTGTCTGTGATCTCTGCAGAATCATCAAAGGATTTTGGAGAAAGCTGTCATTATTTGAAGCACAAGTGGGAGGGGAAAACTTTTCTTATTTTCACAGTTTCAAAGAGTTTTGTGCTACAATTGCCGAAGATGTCAACCTCAATTTTCTGAAAGAAAATTTTTCGTGACTTGAAAAAGCATATTTTGGAGAGATTTTCAGATCTTGACAGAACTGAGTTACATTCTTCTGTTCCAGAATCCGTTTGATTGTAACATTGACGATGTGCCAGTTGAACTACAGTTGGAGCTCACTGATTTGAAAGCAAATGACTTGTTGAAAGAGAAGCACAGAGAAGGAAAACTTGTTGAAATTTTACCGCTGCTTACCTGATGTTGAGTTTCTGAAACTGACGAAATTTGCCGCTTATATGGCACCAGTGTTTGGAACAACTTATGTCTGTGAGCAAACAATTTCAAAAAATGAAGTATATGAAGTCAACACATCGAACAAGATTGACTGATAACCATTGGAAAGAAATTCTCTTGATTGAATGCAGCAATTCGAAACCAAACACTGATGATATTATGAAAGCCAATATCAGTTTCACAAATCTCACTAACATTTTTCGCTGCTTAGTTTGTGAGATTTGAATATGTGCACACTAGATCTGATGTAACTATCTTTTTGCTAACGTCGCCTTCTTTGATAACTTTTTTAGTAAATAAATATGTTGGTTGTCTGTTTTTTGTGCATTGCACGCCACTCACCCATGCTTAACTTAGTTTTTCGTCTTTTTCACCAAAGCTTTCATTGTGGCTTGCAAGTATTGTTAAAGTTAGTTGCATATCCTTTACATGACGCATTTTTTGCTGTTGTTGTCTTGGCAAGATTACGTTCAGTAGTTTGTCATTGCTTTCTGAACGACCAGCACCCATATCATGTTAAAAAACCAGCACAATGCAGTCTGCTGCTAAATCGAGCACAGCTGTGTTTCAGATGTGGGTATACAGGATTACGAACCATGTCTGTAAGACCGTCGACATGGAGACCGGCGCAAGTATTATACAGAATGAGTATCCGGCCGGCGCTCGTCATTTTGTCAATTATCCGGCCCGCCATGACACAAGTTTGGTGACCCCTGATTTAGGCTTATGTATGATCTAAATTCATGATGATCTAGGCCGATGTATGATATAGGCTAATGTATGATCTAAGTTCAGGTATGATCTAGGCTGATGTATCATCTGAGCTGATATATGATCTAGGCTGATGTATGATCCAAGCAGATGTATGTTCTAAGTTCATGATCTAAGCTGATGTATGATATAAGCTGATGTATGACCTAAATTCACATGACGATATAATCTGATGTATGTTCTAAGTTTAGGGTAGCAGTTCTTTCTTCTTACAGAGCTCACATTCTAGATATGGGCCAGTCTACCATTTACTGGACACATTGGAATCAATGCTACTAAGCAAAGGATTTCTGCACATTACTACTGGCCTGGAATGAATGCAGACATATTCAGATATGTCAAATTATGTCCCCAGTGTCAGAGAGTTGCCCCAAAGCACTAGACAGCACCAGCAAACTTAGAGAAAGTGCCCATCACTGGCAAACCATTTGAAAGGGTGGCTGTAAATATAGTGGGACCTCTCAGCAGAACAAAGAGAAAGAACTGCTTTATACTTCCTCTTGTGGACACTTGCTCGATATGGGCCAAAGTAGTGCCTATGCCATCAAGCGATTTGAAGCATGTCACTGAAGCTTTGCTTGGCATATTTACTAGGTTAGGATTTCCACTCAGAATTCTAACTGATAATGGAACATTGTTCCGAGGGAAGCTTATGGAGGAAGTTTTCAGACTCTTCCATTCTCGCCAGATTCACACATCTCCATATCACCCGGCATTGAATGGGACAGTGAAATGATTTAACAGTACCTTATCTCCATCTTGAGAAAGATGGCTCATGAAAAACCAGAGACATGGGATACTTATGTACCTGCAGCATTATTTGTCTACAGGGAGGTACCCCATCACTCAACTGGGATTGCACTGACAACTTTGTTGTTTGGTCGACCAATCAAGATAGCTCATGAAAAACCAGAGACATGGGATACTTATGTACCTGCAGCATTATTTGTCTACAGGGAGGTACCCCATCACTCAACTGGGATTGCACAAGCAACTTTGTTGTTTGGTCGACCAATCAATATGGCTCATTAAAAACCAGAGACATGGGATACTTATGTACCTGCAGCATTATTTGTCTACAGGGAGATACCCCTTCACTCAACTGGGATTGCACTGACAACTTTGTTGTTTGGTCGACCAATCAAGGGACCACTTGAAGCTTTTCTTCGAACATGGACTGATGATCAAGTTGATGAGCCAGTTGTTACTGTGTCCACCTATGTGGCCCAGTTAAAACATCTACAACATGGTTGGAATCTAGCATCAGACAATCTATGGCAAGCTCGATGTACAATTGCTCACTATTACAAGAAAGCAAGAGAGTTGGAAGTGGGAGAGAAAGTGATGTTACTTCTCCCAACTAGTCAGAACAAATTGCAAATTGGTAGGAAAGGGCCATTTGAAGTGATCGAGAAAATCTCTTGCACTAACTACAAGATTTTCATCACAGGTAAGCAGAAGAATTTTCATATGAATCTCTTAAGGAAATATAAAGACCTACCACCGAGACAGCACATCTGATGGCTTTGGCAGTGGTTACCAAAGTGGACCATGGAAACACTATGGGTGTAGAATACCCTCTGCAAGCAAACGAAACATACAGGATGTGGACAACAGTCCTACACTAACCCAGGACAAGCAGCAGCAGATTCAAGAACTCTTAGCTACCTATGCAGATATACTTACTGAAAAGCCAAGACTTACAGATTTAGTAGAGTTCGACATGAAGTTGATTGACCCTACACCTGTGTGAGTCAAAACTAACCAAGTTACTTATGCCAAAGTGACAGCTTTAAAAGAAGAGATCCAGCAAATGCTTTCAACTGGAATCATATCTCCATCTGAGTCACCTTACAGTGCAAGTGTGGTTTTATTGAGAAAACCCAGGGGAGAATATAGAATGTGCATCGATTATCAACTGCTCAATGCTATAATGGAGTTTTAGGCCGAACCTCTGCCTGATCAAAACCAACTCTTCACTAGTCTCAGCAGAGCCAAATACTTCACCAGGATTGATCTCAGTAAGGGATGTCATCAGATTACTGTAAAACTGGAAGGTTGTCCATGGTTGGCCTTCAGTACTCCTGATGGTCACTATGAGTGCAACGTTCTTCCATTTGGATTCAGTAATGCTCCTAGTGTCTTTACACGCATGATGAGGAAATTACTTGACCCACTTCAACATCCAGCAATCAATAATTTCATAGATGATATAATGATTGCTACTGAGACATTAATATCATCTTAGGGCCCTCCACCTTCTTTTCAAATGTCTTAAGGAAACTGGTATAACAGCATGACCAAAGAAATGTCAGATAGGATTCTAAAAACTTGATTTTATTGGACATATGGTATCTCAAGGACTCATGACTCCTCATGAAGGAAACATTGAGAAACTATTACAAGTGCCTCATCTAAAATACAAGAAAGATGTCAGATCGTTTGTTTCATTATGTGCTCCTTTAAATAACCTTACAAGGAAAGGGGAACCAGAGAAAGTCATGTAGTCAGAAGAATGCGAAAATGTTTATTCAGAACTTAAGAAAGCATTAACTGCAAAACCAGTACTACATCTTTCATATCTCAAACGCCCATTCATTCTTCGGAATGATCCAAGCAACACTGGAACTGGCACTACACTTCTTCAAAGGAAGAAAGATTAGCACTCAGTATTGTTTCTGGTTGCCTATGCAAGTAGAAAATTTAACTCAGTAGAGAGAAATTATTCTACCATCGAAAGAGGATGTTTGAAATTAGTTTTGGTTGTGGAACCACTTTACAGTGCAGTGTGACCTTTGATGTTTCTGGCAGCTTCAAGGAATTTGAACGCGAGACTGATGAGATGGTCTCTACTTCTACAACCATAT
This sequence comes from Cepaea hortensis, assembly GCA_963921405.1. Classification (NCBI taxonomy): domain Eukaryota; kingdom Metazoa; phylum Mollusca; class Gastropoda; order Stylommatophora; family Helicidae; genus Cepaea; species Cepaea hortensis. The sequence goes on along the minus strand of OY992876.1, from coordinate 489,593,456 downwards.
TCATTCCAAATTGAATATGTACCTGGACAATTAAATGTTGGAGCACTTTCTCAGTTGACATCCTGTTGCTGATACTGTAACAGAACCAGAGGTGAAAGGAACCAATGAGGAAGAGATGGATTAGAACTGAGGATTTTGAAAATTGCATTTTAGTGATATTTCAGGTCTCCATATGAGGAACCATTTTAGAGGGAAGCCTTGTGATATCTTGCAATTGGCATTACCCAATGCATTTACAAAATTACAGTTGGGAAGCTAAAACGAACATTCTAAAGCATACCATCTGGCAACGAGAAATGCCTGTTAGTTTTGTCAAGATAAATAATGTATTCTCCATCAGCATGTTGGTTTTAGCCAGACGAGATATTATTTCAAGGTGGATATTGCACCGGTCTCCGTGGCCAAAGGCTTGCAAACGCGGTTCATGAGCCGGGTACCAGGCGTCCGAAACTCAGCTGTGACCGAATTGTGCAGCAGACTGTGCCACGGTGTGTTATAATAACAGACTGCAACGTCCCTTAAGGGATAAGCAACACATTAATTAAGATTGCACTGGAGTGGAATTCAGGCGAGACGCCATCTTGTTTTCAACATGTGGGGAGACAAGATGGTAATTTAATATAAGCGAGTATATAATTCTGTTTTAATCAGTCAGTCATGTAGCATTGACCAGAGAAAGGTGTGGTGACTTCTTTTGGACTTAATGGGTGCCTGCTGTTACCAAAACGTATGACAGACCACTTGTAGACCTAACACTTTTGTCTTAGTCCTAACTAATCTGAAGACATATAGTGTGTCTCTATTTGACTATGACTAATCTTTGATACAGATCTGTGTACTCAGAGACAGTAAATGTCCCTTTATGATCTTTATTTCATGTTTGTTTTGATTTACCAAGATAATATGTCTTTGCGATTACCTAAATATTTCTTTTATGTGTGTCAAAATGAGCATGACTCATATTATATGATATATTTATGTGTATGGGAAAAATATATTGATGTGTGTGTAATGAACAATTATGTGGCTCTCTACCCTGAGGACAGAAGAAATAGTTCCTGAGAATTTGCGCTGATGTAACTCATGATCGGAGTCCGACCAGTAGAAATAGGCCAACGGGAAATCAAAAGTACTACTGAGTTTCTTCTTCTTCTTCTTCTTCTTCTCTTCTGCATTCATCCTGAGTTTTTTTTCGGATGTGATTGCGTTGTGCCTGTTTACAGCAGAGCTGCATTCTTGCGCCGTTAGGCCGACACATCCGACTTCTGCGGGCATTTGTTGACCAGGTTAACCTTCCCGGGGCTACTGAGTTTGATGCTCGGTGCACAAAAGGGAGGAGACATGTCTTGCAGACAAGAGAGAATGGTGACATATGTCATGTGGCTCTGTGTCGGCAATAGGCATGTCCACTCATGGGAATGACAACATTCCCAAAGCCGGAAGGGATCTGGATGACTTATACTTTTCGAATTCTTTTGTGAGGATGAGTTTTCTAAAAATTTTGTTTAAAGAGGGATACATTGATGTTGTACTACTGTGTTGGCAGATGATGATGGGTGGTAATCGGTTGTTGCATATGGTACTTCTAAGACTGGGAACATCTCTGGTCTGAGTAGTGTGATCCTCAGTGAATGAGGAGAGCTTTAGCGTTTAATATGCCATTAGGAGCATAGGACTGTCAATTGGACAGTACCACTCAAGAAGCCAGCTAAGTGGCATGCAACACTCATGTAAACACATTACTCATTTCCACCCAGAGGCCAACAACAACAACAAAAGTTAAACAACATTTAAACAGCAGTTAAACAACAGTTAGCCAACCATAGAATCTACTCAAATATCCAGTTACCCATCAACAACAGAACATTTGACCGCCATAGTTTAGAAGGTTGGATGAACCAGTTTTACAATATTTACCCAGGAAAGGAACAATATTATTCATATGTAGCTGAGCCAAAGGACAAGAAGACCCTCATCCTTAGTTATTATGCTATAACTTTGCCTCATGTTTTAGATTTTTTTTTGGGTCCAAAGATTAAACAATTGTGATAGTAATATTGATTAGATAATTAGGCATAAAGATATCAAGTGTGGAATAATTAGGTAAATTGTTATGCCCATGGAGCATACCCCACCCCCTTTTTTCTTCCATTACAATAATTTAAACTTTTCCTACTGTGTTCTGTAATTTCATTAGTCAAATGTGAATTGGTGTGTTTAACTATAAGTGTGATAGTGTTGCTTCATTTGACAACAAAATCTAGAGAGAGAGAGAGAGAGAGAGAGAGAGAGAGAGAGAGAGAGAGAGAGAGAGAGAGAGAGAGAGAGAGAGAGAGAGAGAGAGAGAGAGAGAGAGAGAGAATGAATGAATGAACGAACAAACTTTATTTTAAAAGGGTAACAAATTGGGCGCGCAGGCCCGTCTTACATTCGCCCTTTCGATCACTCATCTTTCATTCATCAAATGTGCATGTTACATTTACATAGGGAAAAACAACACATTGTCAAATGGATTTTGTAAGCATAAACAATGCATATTACGCATGGTACATTCACATGGAAAAAAAAAAACATTGTCAAATGAAAGTTGTAAACATAAACAGTGCATATTGCAATGTTGTGAGACACATCCCCCATCCACCCTCACATCTCGCAGCCACCCAAACCGCCACCCACACCGCCACCCACCCACATATACCTCCACGCACTCACACAGACTCAGGCAAACATACATGCCGCCACCCACACACATTTCCCCATCCACACATACATCCCCGACCCATCCCATAACTGACACGCACACACCCACCCACATATTCTCCACCACACACAAGCAACCACCCAGCAAAACACACTACACAAAACCACACACACATAACCCCGTCAACCCACACATCCCACACCTATCCACACATGCATTCCGCACCCTCACAATTTGAGAGAGAGAGAGAGAGAGAGAGAGAGAGAGAGAGAGAGAGACAGACAGAGAGAGAGACAGAGAGAGAGACAGAGAGAGAGAGAGAAAGTGGCCTGGATAATACTAGCTTCCAGTCAAATCAGATGGAGCTTTATTTTATCTGAAAAGCATTGACTTCCCTGTGCTCTCCTAGCCTTCTATTAGAAAACCTGAATTTTACCTAGTGAAATCTTATAGTCTATATCTGTTTTAACAGTAGGGAGTATTACGAGCCAATTTCTCGTTTTCCTGTAACAGTTGGCAACTGGGATTTGGGGATATTTCTCCGTTTCTAGTTTATCATACCACAATCATCTTTGACATCCTTTTAAGGCAGGTATTTGGGACTCCCACTGAAGGCATTTACCTCCATACAAGATCTGATGGCAAACTTTTTAACCCATCAAGACTCAAGGCAAAGACCAAAATAAGATCAAGATACCCCTCTGCCGTGCGTCCACCTTGACGAGGTAGAGGGGCTTGAGCGTTCCAATGACCCCAAGAGCTATGCCGACGGTAGCACAGCTACTGGTAGGGTCACCCATGTCGGACAGGTCAAGGGAGAGGGACCAGACAAAGCGACGTACAAACCTGCTGCCTTGTAGGTAGACTGGGGACAGTCAAAGGCTAGGGAAAGCATCCCGAACAAATGCTTGTCGAAATCGGATGTACTGAGCCACAGGCTTGACAAAGAAGTGCAACGTAACTTTATCATTTCATGATGCCACAGATGAAAATTAATCGTTATGGTGCTAATCCCGTGAAGTCCCATCAGGCGGTGATAGTGCCGGGCCCCCTGCCTCGAGGGGGTCCACCCATGACTACTGGTGGTCACCTTCCCCTGTGCTGTGGAGTCAAGGCACAGAGGAGTAGGTTAAGAGCTATTGACCAAACACCCCGGACACTCAACATACTACAATGGAATGCAGAAGGAGTTTATAACAAGAAAGCCTCCCTAACACAGGGTCTTCATAAAGATAGAATAGATGTGGCATGCATTCAAGAGACACACCTCAACGCCAATCGCACATTTTCAGTCGAGGGATATCAGGCCACACGTTTTGACCGCGAAGGACACAAAGGAGGAGTTGTAATACTTACACGAAATACAATACCTTGCAGCGAAGTATCTGTGATCTCTGACAACCAAACGGAAATTATAGGTGTTGATATAATGATAAAGGACGTGAAAATAAGAATTTACAATCTGTATAGCCCGGCAGATAAGGATCTTACACTCTCAAACATGGAAATAACTGACACAAATTGCATTGTTGTCGGAGACTTTAATAGCCGTTCAGAAAGATGGGGATACCCAGATACTGACAAAAGAGGAGATGAAGTGGAGGACTGGGAAATAGACTCAAATCTCCATCTACTCAACAAAGCGGATGACACACCGAGCTTCTACTCCAGAAGATGGATTACCACTTCTACTCCAGACTTAGCTTTCTGCACAGGAGACATCCTCCACAAAATCGATCGCCATGTGCTTGACCAATTAGCAGGTAGTGACCACAGACCAATCAAGCTTGTAATAAATATGGAGTATGTTCCACAGGAGCAAAAGCCTTTGCCCCGTTGGAATTACAAACGAGCAGATTGGGACAGATTTGCCATACTAACAGACAAATATTGTGAAAACATAAATACACGATATGGCAACATGAAGCAAATGGTGGAAAGTCTAAACAGAGCAATAATACAGGCGGCCACTGAGTCTATTCCAAGAGGAGCGAGGAAAAATTACAAACCATACTGGACTGAAGAACTACAAATTTTGGAGGACAAAGTTGAAGATGCTAGGAAGACCGCAGAGAGAGAACAAACAACTGAAGCGAACATCTCTCTCAAAGCCATCTCAGCAAAATATAAAAGAACAGTAAATCAAACAACAAGAGATTGTTGGAGGAAAAAAACAGAAAACCTGAATTTTGACAGGGATGGAAATAAACTATGGAAACTAGTGAAAGCCATGAACAATGAAGGACCTAGAAACAAACAAATAACAATTAAACAAGGAAATGCCTTGCTTACAGGAAAAAAGGCTGCAAATGCACTAATGGAACACTATGCCAGTGCAAACCACATTGATATTACAGCTGAACAGAAGAAAGCAATCAAAGATAAACAGATACATCATAGATATACAGAGACAGCAGCAGAATATATGATGGCAAATCTAACAATGGAAGAAATGGAACAGGCAATGAATACCCTAAAAAAGAAGACATCACCAGGAAAGGATGGAATCACAAATGAAATGCTAATAGGACTAGGCACTAAGGCAAAAAAGAAACTACTAGCAGTCCTAAATTACAGCTGGAAGAGGGGAATAGTCCCACAGGCATGGAAGGAAGCTATACTAATACCAGTCCCAAAGAAAGGAAAAGACCTGGAAGAACCAAATGGCTATCGACCTATCAGTCTTCTTAGCTGTGTAGGAAAATTAATGGAACGCATTATCAATGGCAGGCTAACATGGCATCTGGAAGAAAACCAACTCTTAACACCTCACCAAGCAGGATTCAGAAAGTACAGATCCACTGAAGATCAAATAACCTATATAGCTCAGGAAATAGAGGATGCCTTCCAAGAGAAAAAGCACACACTAGCGGTCTGGATAGATTTAGAAAAAGCATTTGATAAAGTATGGAAGGAAGGACTGAAAGTAAAACTGCAAAAAATGCATGTTTGTGGGAAAATGTACAAATGGATCAGCCACTACCTTGAGAACAGAACTGCCAGGACAAAAGTACAAGGACAAACCAGCAAAATGATGCTATTGGAGCAAGGTGTCCCCCAAGGAGGAGTTCTTTCACCAACATTATTCCTAGCATATATAAACGACATCACGGAAAATTTTCCAGCCAGAGTACACACATCATCCTTTGCAGATGACCTAGCCATATGGACATCTGAAGAATATATTAGTACAGCTAACAGCAGAATACAGCAAGCCCTATTAGCGCTAGAGAACTGGTCAAAATCATGGCTAGTGAAGATAAGTGAGGAGAAAACAACATGCACAGTGTTCTCCCTCTCAACTAAAACTCAGCAACCTAAGCTGGTATTGAATGGAAAAATAATGCGCCATGAAGAAAATCCAAACTATCTAGGAGTCACCTTTGATCGTCGCCTGACATGGAAGACACAGGTTGAGAAAAATCGAACAAGAGCAAGGCAACGAATGGCAATCATGAAAAAGCTTGCTGGTACAACGTGGGGAGCAGATGAGAAAGTTCTCAAGAAGTTATATACTGGACGGGTGAGGCCAGTACTGGAATATGGCATTGCAGCTTGGGCAACAGCAGCTAAGTCAAACTTTAACAAAATAAGTAGAGTCCAAAATCAAGGAATGCGAATCATAACTGGAAGCCTGAAGACAACGCCTATTAATGAATTAGAAAAGATCACTTGTTTACAACCAATGCAGGATAGAAGAGATAGCAGAGCCCAGCAACAAGCTGAAAAATTTAGAAGATTGACAGACCACCCTATGTATAAAAGGTTTAGTGGTCTTGGAAAGGGAAGACTGAAGCGTAGCAACTTTGTAGAAACTGCAAAACGAAAGATTAGGGCAGATCCCATACTTAACATATCAACAGTCAAACCCATTTACAATGCAGACAAGTTCCCAGCTTGGAGACAGCAGCAACTGCCTGAGATGATAGAAAACATTCCTGGTATTGAGAAAAAGAACACTCAGCATGAAACCGAAAGAAGAGAAATAACCCTAAACTACATAAAAGAACATTACCCAAGCAGCAATTGGACCCATGCATATACAGATGGATCAGCCAAAAATTCAGTAGAGAATGGAGGAGGAGGAATTCTCCTAAATTTAAAAAATGGAGTGAAAAAAACACATTCAGTGGCAACTGGAAAGTTCTCAAGTAACTTCAAAGCGGAGGTAGAGGCTCTGAAAACTGCAGCAGAAATGCTCTTGATGGAGGAAAATAAAGAGACGCAAATAGCTATCTTCACAGATGCAAAGTCAGCTGTCTCAATACTGAAGAGCAAAAACAGCACAGAACTAGCTGACCTAAGAGCGGCACTCCATGGTCTATGCCAGAAATCCAAAAAAGTTATAATACAGTGGATCCCATCACATTGCAGTATACCTGGAAATGAAGAGGCTGACAGACTGGCAAAAGAGGGCGGACGACTACCACAGCCTGACATAGACATAACCTATAATGAGGCAAAGAGGTTGATAAAAAGCACTTATAGAACCAAATGGGAATCAGAGCATCCAGGCCACCAGAAGGATGATGCATATTACAAGCTCGACCGAAGAGAACAAGTAGCAATCTTCAGACTCCGCACAGGACATAACGGGCTGAAATACCACTTGTTCAACAAACTAAAGATAGGAGATACAGATGAATGTAATTGTGGAACTGGTAAAATGACAGCTAAACATTTGCTGCAAGAGTGCCCAATATATGCAGAACAGAGAAAGATATTTTGGCCCACACCTGCTTCACTCGAGGACAAGCTCTATGGAGATATCAACAAGCTCAAGTCGACTGCAGCTTACTTTAACTGTATTCAGGTTAACATTTAAATGTACATGAAGAAGTATTTAGACTGCCACACTTCATACCTCAGGCATGTCGGTTACACAAGCCTCCCAGAGGCATGAAATGGAATATTGCTTGGATAGCAAATCCATTATGTGGAAAGTCCGAATCGAAAGCTCACTGTGTGGGCTTCATAAAAGGTGGAAAAAGTGTCCTAGTGGCACAAAATGGTATATTGCTTGGATAGCAAATCCATTACGTGGAAAGTCCGAATCAAAAGCTCACTGTGTGGATGTCATCTGCACACTGCATTCTTCTGGCTTCTGGAAGAACAGCCTATGGTGAACGGAAGGCCCAATATACGGAAGTGAGGCTAAGCAGCCATGTGCAGGACGTGACGATTCCTTGGGTGAGCCCAGTACCAGAGCGCTGTGTGTTGGCTCTGCAATTATGGAAGCCTCCTTGGATGGCGGGGAATGCCCATGGTCTGCCCCTGCCTTCCCTTGAGGGCCGACCAGGATGCCTTTGGCTGTTCTATATGGGCCAGCTGGGATGGGAGATAACACCACAACAGTGAGAGTCTAACGTCCTAAGAAACCCCCCTGGGAAGGTTAACCCGGTCAACAAATGCCCGCAGAAGTCGGATGTGTCGGCCTAACGGCGCAAGAACGCAGCTCTGCTGTAAACAGGCACAACGCAATCACGTCCGAAAAAAAAAAAAAAAAAACTCCGGATGAACGAAGAAGAAGAAGAAGATCAAGATACATAAAAGAACTTTTTGCAGACAATGCAGCACTCACTTCTCATGCAGCAGAAGATTTCCAACGGCTCATAGATCGTTTTGCAGCCGAGTGCAAAGACTTTGGGCTCACCATTAGCCTAAATAAAACACAGGTGATGGAACAAGATGATGGTGCACCTCCATCAATTAAAATTTCTAATTACAAATTGAAGGTTGTCCATGAGTTTGCGTATTTGGGAACAACAATATCAGATAATCTTTCATTAGAGGCATAAATTGACAAATGCATTGGAAAGGCAGCCACAACATTTTCCAGGCTAACCAAAAGAGTTTGGGAGAATAACAGACTAACAGAGCGTACAAAAGTTCAAGTATATAAAGCTTGTGTTGTTAGAACACTACTCTATGGGTCTGAATCCTGTATCTTATACTCACAACAGAAAATAAAGTTGAATTCCTTCCATATGAGATATCTGAGATGTATCCTGGGCATATCATGGAAAGACCACATAACAAACAAACACGTGCTTGAAAGAGTGGATATTACCGGAGTGCACTCCCTCCTCAAGCAGAGACGCCTCCGGTGGCTAGGCCATGTATCTCGAATGGAGGATGAACGTATTCCCAAAGATCTCCTATACGGAGAACTAGCCACAGGAAAGAGGCCAACAGGAAGACACCAAATGTGATAAAGGGATGTGTGTAAACAAGCAATGAATTCCCCTGGCATAGATCCAGACATGTAGGAAAGAGTTGCAACAGATAGATGTTCCTGGAGAAGAGATGTACAAAACGGACTGGTGCTTTTCGAGCACATTCTGATCCAGCAAACTGAGGATAGGCGGTACAGGCATAAAATGCAGTCACTAACTGTGGGACTTGCCTCGTCTTACAGAAGCAGAAACTGTGACAGAGATTGTCATTCTCGCATTGTTCTATACAGTCACCAGCGGTGCTGTCAGGTACCTCCCCATCAGCACAACTCTATAGTCCTACAGGACTCAAAGGGTACTACTACTACTACTACTACTACTACTACTACTACTACTACTACTACTACTACTACGTTCTAAGTTCATGATGATCTAAGCTTATGTATGATATAGGCTGACGTATGATCCAAGTTTATGAATATATAAGCTGATGTATGATCTAAGCTCAGGCATGATCTAGACTCATGTATAATCTAAGCTGATGTATGATCTAGACCAGTGGTTCTCAACCTTTTTTTGGCCCGTTAGTTAGTTAGTTAGTTAGTCAACAGATCATCCTCGTTGCACATCGAACCATTCAGTCCATAAGTGCTCGGATCCCCTCCTCAGCAAATCATGCAGCGTGTAGCGGCTAACGACACCAGTTCTGTGTTGGTTTATCAATCTTCTTTGGCTTCCTGCGTTGTGTTCTTGTTTGGCCACCCCTCTTTTAATTTGCTGCTCTCGCAGTCTGGCCATTGCTGTAGATTCACAGTCATCACTTGGTTCTCGCAAAAGTCTCACTTCTCGTAGAGCATTCAGAATGTCAGCCTGGTCCATGGCGTCCGCCCTCCACAGTAGCCTCACCTGCGAGCTTGTCAGCCCGCTCATTTCCTTGTACTCCCGCATGCCCTGGCATGAAGATGAAACTAATCTTTGCCAGCCGAGACCGCTTCAGAGGCAGCAGCCATTCTCTTCGGATCGACCCCTCCTCTATCCTCTTGATCATGTTCATTGAGTCGCTAAGGAAACAAGCCCTAGTGAATGTCTGTGTCTCGAGCCATGTTATTGCTTTACTTACTGCCATGACTTCCATGGTCAGGCTACTTGTGGTTTCAGTGAAAGCACCAGAGTCCTCCTTCACAATTCTCCCTCCGGCCCGAGCTGTAAAGGCCCATGAGCTTCTCACATGTCGGCGACCGACCCATCTGTGTAGATGACCACGTCACCATCTAGCGAATTCTCGAAAATCAACGCTTGTACTTCAGCCTCAACAGCAGCCGGATTTTCTTGTCTGCATTTTCTATCTAGTTGGATGCAAACTGAAAAGGATGTGCAGAAGTCTGTTGGCACTTGCACCCACTCCTCGCCAGGTTCTAAGTCCTCAAGTGAACACACCTGTTGAAGAATGTCTTCGGCTTGACCCATCCACGACCGTCCTCTTTTTAACCTGCTGCCCTTCACCTTCCTAATTTCACTATGCAGTGGATGTTGTGTGTTTGCGTTAATTCTGAGGTAGGCGCGTGCCCTGCAAACTTGTATTCTCTCTTCAATGGTTGGAAAATCAAGAAGGTAGCGCATCGCCCTGCATGCTGTATCTCTTGTACATCCAAGAATAATGCGCATAGCTTCATTCTGTTTTGGCCCGTGCCCTCCTTCAACATATTTTCAGAACGTCATTCGCCTCCTTTCGTATTTCCTACCTAAAGATTTGGCCCGTGCCCCCCTTCACCATATTTTCAGAACGTCATTCCCCCCTTTCATATTTCCTATCTAAAAATCCCACCCCTGCCCCTACACAGTATATGTAATAATGGAAGCTAAATTTAATAGCACATACTAAAACAAGTCTAGACGTCCACATAAAAAATTACTTTATAAATTGAATTTTAGAAGGGTGAGACGCACAGAACCGTAAAGTATGAAGGGAAAAACAATATCAAGTAATCGGTTCTTGTATTAACGCGATCTTGAAATAATCTTAATTTCCCCTCCTGGAAACACCAAAATCCCCCCCCCCCCCCCCCCAGGGGGGAGGGGGGGATTCCCCACCAGTTGAGAACCACTGATCTAGACTGATGTATGATCTAAGTTCAATATCATATAAGCTGATGTATGATTAAGTTCAGGTATGATATAAGCTGATGTATGATCTAGGCTGATGTATGATCTAAATTCATGATGATGTAATATGATGTATGATGTAGACTGATGTATGATCTTGGCTGATGAATGATCTAAGTTCATGATTATTTAAGCTGATGTATGATCTAAGTTCATGATGATATAAGCTGATGTATGATCATGGCTGATGAATGATCTAAGTTCATGATTATATAAGCTGATATATGATCTAAGTTCATGATTATATAAGCTGATGTATGATCTAAGTTCAGGATAAGCTGATGTATGATCTTGGCTGACGTGCGATCTAGGCTGATGTATGATGAAAGCTCAGGTATGATCTAAGAGAGGTGAAGTGACTGAATAAGTGTAAATTAACAGGTACTGCATGTTTAATTTATTACTGACATTTTTCACTTATGAAGTCTATTTTAAGTAGTTATCTATAATCAGTTTACAACAGCAAGCAATACTGATATTTGATTGCAGTCACAATCAAGAGTGTTAACCTCCTGCCTGAAACTAACATTTATGGTGCAACTTGAGGTGAAATATTAAAGAAAACAACCTAAGGTGGCACATCTAAGAAAACAAAAAACCTTGAAATAGAATGTCAGTTAAAAAAAACATCAATGTGGGTTTGCATGTCTAAGAAAAATAACTTTTAAGTGGAATGTAAAAAATTAAACTTTCTCATTGTAACTCAGAATCATATCTGTTGATGATAAACCACCAGGCCACTGTCTCAGCCCATCCAGCATGCCACTGTCTCAGCCCATCCAGCATGCCACTGTCTCAGTCCATCCAGCATGCCACTGTCTCAGTCCATCCACCATGCCACTGTCTCAGTCCATCCAGCATGCCACTGTCTCAGTCCATCCAGCATGCCACTGTCTCAGTCCATCCAGCATGCCACTGTCTCAGTCCATCCAGCAAGCCACTGTCTCAGTCCATCCAGCATGCCACTGTCTCAGTCCATCCAGCATGCCACTGTCTCAGTCCATCCACCATGCCACTGTCTCAGTCCATCCAGCATGCCACTGTCTCAGTCCATCCAGCATGCCACTGTTTCAGTCCATCCAGCATGCAATCATCATAATGTTTTCCAATTCCCCTCTTCTCACTACACGACCAAAGAATGATGGTTGTCTCGTTCTTATGTTTGTATGTAACGTTCTCGTGGCATTAGTCTTTACCAAGCAATCATTGTTAGTTACACTGTAGGTCCAACATATTAGCAACATTTGTCTCATCATTCACATCTCAGTTGCTTCTAAGCTGTTCTGTATTTATTTATCCATGTTCCATGATTCACTGCCATACAGTAAGACAAGTTCTATATAACATTTCAAGACTATCTTTCTGATATTCAATGATGGTGAATTATTGCCTAAGATACTTTTAATTTTTTATGGAGCTTAAATTTCTCAGCTTGTGTACGCGTTTCCCTTCTATTTTCATTTCTTTGGTTGGTGTTATCTTTTTCTTTGATATAATCATTGTTTCTGATTTCTTGATATTCAAGAAAAGTTCTTTTGTGCAGTCTCTTTTACTACAGATCTGTTGCATATTCAGCTATCAACACCATGTCATTTGCATGTCACAGATAGTTTATATTCTTCTTCTTCTTCTACTGCGTTCATCTGGAGAGTTTTTTTGGACGTGATTGTGTTGTGCCTGTTTACAGCAGAGCTGCATTCTTGTGCCGTTAGGCCGACACATCTGACTTCTGCGGGCATTTGTTGACCGGGTTAACCTTCCCTAGGGATTGTTTATATTATAACCACCAACTCATAATCCTGGCCCCTCTTTGATCTATCTCATTATTACTGTGATATAGAGAAAGAGATTAAATCTGGTGACAAAAACACCTCAATGTCTTACTCCTAGCATCATTTGTTCATTACTGCAATGCTTATTTCCCACTTTAATTGTTGCTACTTGTTTCCAGTAAATATTATCTTCTAACATATATTGGAAACAACAAGCTGCCATCAGAATTGATAATGATGTAGGTCAATATCAGCCTATTAAAAGAGGTGTGAGACAGGGATGTGTAATGTCTCCAGATCTTTTTTCCCTGTACAGTGAAAATATTTTCAGAAATGTAGAAGATATAAATGGAATCAGCATTGGAGGAAGAAACATCAATAACATTAGATATGCAGATGATACAGTCTTGATTGCAGACAATGAACAGGCCCTGCAACATTTATTACATGCAGTTGTTGCACACAGTGAGTAACTAGGGTTAGAATTGAATTGTAAGAAGACACAGATTATGGTCATCACTGGGAAAAAGGAAATACAACTTCCTAGGATATAGGAAATTCCTAGGAATTCATCTTGACATCTAGGAGACTGCTGCCAAAGACCGGAATTCGTGGCGTACATCATTATGCTAGGGTGCAGTCACTTGTGAAGCAGGCAGGACTGCAAGAGCTGTGAAGAAAAGGCTGGACAGAAAAACCACTGTAGGAGATTCTCCTCCTGGAATGTCAAGCATTCTTTGCCCACATTGTCAAAGAACATTTCGAGCCAAAATAGGTCTTATCAGCCATCTTAGACCTCACGGCTCCATACTTTCAACCCCACTGGATGAAATGAATGGTCATCATCACCCTTGATGGACAAACAATAACACCCGGGAACCCCAGGGTTCAAAGAGTTAATTTTATATGCATATTGCTTATGATTAATCTATGGTAGCTGTAGCAGTCTGCGATATGTATAGTTTTTGTGACTTTTAAGGCAATTCAAAATCTTCTGTTGATGAGAATGTAATCAATCTGATTTCTGATCTTATGATTAGGTATGTATTCACCGTTGTAAATATCATTCAACATTTTAGTTAATATTTCAGCTCCAAATTCTCCCAGTATTTCAAATTCTTCTATAATGATTCCGTTTGGTCCAGCTGGTGGTTCGTTTCTTCATATGTTTGATAGACCAGTAACTTCATCTTTTAGTAAAGGTGGGCCTCCTAAATTACTTTCTTCTGTTAATTCTGCTCTTTCTCCATCATATGTTATGTATTCATTACATCTCTTTATACTAGCGCTTTTTTCCATTAATATTTTTCTTGTTCTTGATTTCAAACATTCAGTGTTTGCTCTTATTTTTCTTCTTGTAAATTCGATAATCTGTCTATATATATTCTGTGCATCTTTAATAGAATCCAGTTCAGTTTGGTTCCAGTGCCATTTTAATCAATTTTCTTTTTACTTTGTGCGCTCATCTCTTATTTCTTTGTGTAACTTATCATTTAGTGGGGTAGGGATATCCCCTATCAAAGGAGATGTAAGATGCCTCCTTTCCTCCGTTAGTCTATGTGACACCCTTGGGCAAGGTGGAGTACCCATTTAGCCCCCCAATCAGGGTTATGTGAAGCCATGGAAGCAGGTGGTGGATGGAGTGAGAGAGCAGCCAACAGATTGTTGTTGGTTATTGTCTGCACTCTGTGGAGATAGCCAGATGATCTCATCAGTAGAGACAATGGCTATGGCCACCGACTAGTACAGTCACTGCCCACAAGGAAAGCAATGGCAAACTACCCTACCTTCTGCAAAACTTGCCAAGAAACTGTAACAACCATTAAAGAAAACATAATAAGAAAGAGATCTGGTGGCGAGACCCCCAGGCAAGGCAGATCAGATAGCACTGGGCAGGAGTGTGACACAGGGGCCAGTACTTGTAATAGTGATGACGGAGTTAATCCTGACAGTTTTACCAAGGAAATCCCCTGTGTCAGACTAAGAAACAGAGTGAGAATAGGAACATGGAATGTGAGAAGTCTGTATGAGAGAAAGCTTGAAGTAGTATGTGATGAGATTGGGAGGCTAAATATTCAAATTTTATGAAACGCAGGTCTGCACAGCCGAATGGATAAGAACGGTATTCTTAACCATCCTTTGTGCTGATGCCAAGGTTAGTGGTTCATCCCCAACACCGGACAGCTGGACTAAAATGTTGACCTGTCATCCTTGACTTGGGGACGTAAATTACAAGTACTTCTGAAGTCGGAGTGGGCTCGCCTGATGGCGAGGGACACTGTTAATAGGGAAAGCTAACCCACACGTAAAATTCAGTCCATCACTACTATATATATTGTGTGTGGACTACGCTTGAGTTCAAAGTGAGTGGGCGCAACAACAACAACATCAACAACAACAACAACCAAAAAAAAATGAGGAATTAGTGAACATCACTGGAGAGGCAAGGGACATTTAACAAATGAACTAGTGAACATCTCTGGAGAGGCAAGGGACATTTAACAATTGAAAATGGAAGTCTTTTCATATATTCTGGTAAAGATGTTGGAGGCCAGAGCGGAGTGGCATTTTGTTTAGATAAAACAACTGTACAAGTGATAGAATCCTCACTATCAGACTTAAAGGCTGTCCAAAAAACACAACTCTCATACAGATATATGCACCTACTTCAACAGCAGAGGAGGACGAAATTGAAGATGTTTACAACACACTGCAAGACACATGAAATAAGATTGGTCATAATGATATAGCAATAATAATGGGAGATTTTAATGCAAAAGTAGGTACAGGAAGAGCTGAAAATGAGAGACACATTTTAGGAAAATTTGGATTGGGAAATAGAAATGATGCAGGTGACAAATTAATTGAATTGTGCACAAAAAATGAGTTAACAATAGCCAGCACACTTTTTAAACAACACTCAAGAAAACTCTTCACATGGAAGTCCCAGGACAGTACTACCAAAAATCAGACAGATTATATTTTAATACAAAGAAGATGGAAATCAAGCATAACATCTGCAAAAACCCACGAAGTGCAGACTGTGATACAGATCATCAGTTATTAGAAGCGAATCTGAAATTAAAACTCATAAAGCTTACTCGAGGACCAAGGCACTTCATTCTGATTGAACAAAAATACCAGATGCAAACAACGTATAAGTGAGGAATCATTTTGGGGCCTTGATGTCTATACAAGAGGAAATGACACCTGGCAGTACAAGCTAGAGATATCTTGATAACAGCAGCCAAAGATGGATCACAACATGCACATTACAATTAATAAAACAACGAAGAGAACTGAAGAAGAAAGGAGAAACCTATAACAGTAGGATGAAGTATAAATCTTTAACATGAGAAATAAGAAAGAACACAAGAAAGGACAAAAAACAATATATCCAAGATTGTTGTATTAAAATAGAGCAATATCATAAGAATGGAAGAGATTACAAAATGTTCAAAGAAATAGAGTTATTGACAAGAAATGTTCAACCTCAATTAAATGTTATCTGTGACAAGTTGGGAGATACCTTAACAGAATCTAGACAAATTCTAGAAAGATGGCAGGAGTACTGCAGTGGAATGTATAATACGAATGACTGTGAGGATATGAATGATATACATGAACCAATGACAGTAGAGACAGAACCTGAACCCTCATTAGATGAAATTACAAGGGCAATAAAATACCTGAAGAATGATAAATCACCAGGATGTGATGAGATACCAGCTGAAGTAATTAAAGTGGGAGCAGAAGAAAGCATACAAATCTATCAAGCATTATGTAAAAAGATATGGAAACGATTGATTGATTGATTTAGGAACCGACATCACAACATTCGGGGCATTCCCATAAGCGCTCCATCCCCATCCCCAGTAGCCAGCGAAGAGTTCCAACACTAACAGTATCAGTAGCAATCTGATTATATGTCCGTCTCACCTTTCCTCTGAGCGTCGATCGTCGGCCAGATCCCCTCGTCACCCCTCGCTGTTGTATTCTTGCCAGACCATGGTGATAGATATGGAAATATGGTATATTGCCACATGGCGTTTAGACAGAATGACGTCATCGGAAAATGCGGTAGAAAATGATATAGGGAAAACCCCACAAGAAACTAAGGAAACTTAGAAACAGGGAGCGTCAGACGACAACAGAGAAGGAACGGGAGAGGACCTTGGGTGATTCGGCTGAGGCGCGACATATTGTGTGAAGCCCGTGTTCGTTTGGAGATTTGGTTGTGAGAAGGCAAAGGCTTGGCTGAGGACTATCAGGTGGAGGATGTCTAACGAAGAAAGTGTCAATACTGAGCAGAGGACCTGAAGGCATGGAACACCTAGACAAATCTGTGAAAATGAGAACAGCGAGATAGATTGAGCTCCTAACTACAGTCGGACATTACCGGGATAGAGTCGTAAATATTTTGTGTGAATGCCGTTCCTGTGTTAAAAGGGACCATTCATTTTCTCGATTAATCCATTGTATTGATCCAGCGCATCATTAAAAGAATGTGTGAGTACTGTTGTTTAGGATGGCGTCGGTTGATTCTTCGTATTACAGTTCGATAGTTCACGTGAGCTTATTATTGCTTCAACGTTAACGTTGCCAATTTGATATTGCGGGAGTTGCGTTGTGGCAGATGTGGTGGCATCGATCCGGTGCTCAAGATATTGATTATCAAGTAAATTATTGTCAAGATAACCCCTACCAGAATAGGCGAAAGTGAAGAACACATAAATAAAGATGAATGCACACCATAACTCAAGTAACGCACGGTGCAACACGGGAAATGAAAGAGCACAGGAAGATGCGGTGCTTAAATATGTCGGCCAAATAATAAACTGAGTCAGAAAACAGAGCAGGAATTCGTAAGGAATAGTGTTATTCTGAAAATACCTGTGTAAGGAAAGAAGAACATTCGATTATATATTAATATATCTTGTTATTGGACACACACAAGAGCTGACGTGTCGAAATATATACAAATAACTACGAATGCCACAAGATTACAACAACATTTGCGCGTCACAGAAAGAACGGCACACATTATAGTTATACACGCACCATTGGAAACATACTGAAGAACACGACACGGCATTAACGATGATGGAAACACTACGGCCTACAAACGCTTGAATAGTATACACACATTGAGTTGTCTGTGGAAATGATATACACAATTGACACGACACATTGGACACTTAAACATATTTGATACGCAACTGTCAACGAAGAAAATGACACCAAACATGATGATAATTGCTGCCGACACTTTATCATGAATTCATTATCGGCGCAAAGGACATTAGTTACTAACGTGATTTGTTATACAATTATCTGAACACTTACACTTGCGGACATCAAAACCCCAGTCACAAAAATATCTATTTATATACGTTGTTCATATTATGGATTCGTGTCTGCCACCAACTCTGCATAAGACATATTATTTACACAACATGTATGTTGGAGAAAATCTGCAGATGAACTGCACACGTTGAACTGCCCCTCCACACCCTTGCTTCCCTCAACATAATCTCTTCAGGAAATTTTCCCTCACCGACTTTCCCTCCACAAGATTCCCTCACGCCATTTTCACTGTTACCACTTGCTACACGTGACATTTATGATGCCATTAACGGGAAAGTAAACATGCTCAGGGATCTTACGTACACATTGCATTGAGTCAAGCATTTATCAACGTCATTCTAGTAATCAAGGGACACTGTCCCTGGCTGTTAGAGACGTTGAAGCAGCATTTCGTTTATCACGGTGCCATTTCAATATATTGGACGGACACCACACTTACATATAATCAACGCAACGAGGTTCTACACACTTCATCGTAGACAAATTACAGGACAAGTCACACATTAGTCATTGTATTCTAGACATTATAGACTTGACCTCCATCGACGCTTCCTTCCATCGTCAGTCTTTGGGAAAGCTGGATTTTATTGAGACGCTCATCTGGACATTGTTCACAGGATCTTTCATGAAGAGGTACCTACATTTCGAATGACACTTCTAAGCGGACGTCAACACATTATCGGACATTGTCACGGACACATCAGTCAACCTACTTCGGGATCAGACAGTCATCATACTGTGAACATTCTTTTACACGGATATACTGCACACGTCATTACGGACAAATTGTAAGACATACAGGACAGTTCACAAATCAGTCAACTTAGTCTGGACTTTAAATACGCAACTACATTTAGTCACTACGGGTATCATACGTTCAGATACCTACTTCAACTGGTCAACCAGGATTTATCTCGTTAAGGCCAGTACATTTGCTGTTTGTTGTTATATAACTGTGGTCTGTTTGGGTGTCTAATATATAACATATTTTTCTTCCGATAGCTGACTCCGTAGTTATTTAACAAAGCGAGAGATTGAAGCGCTATCTGAAGGTCACATGAGTTTAATTATCGGACTTTCAGACACGTTAATTAATGACGGCTTGTCAGCTTGTGACAAATATATTTTTTGTGACGGACTTGCGATTCGTTGGTAATATATTAATTTTTTTTTTCGCGTTGTACCGTTTGGCATTTACATTCCGTATTCTATCACGTCTCCTTATCTATATGTGATTAAATATTATGTAGGTATGTCACTTCGTAGTTCGTTATCGTAATAGCGTCATTGTTGTGTCAGTATATTCTTTATATTGAATATATATTTTTACTACTAATTTCTAGTGCTTACGTTTTGTAACGGTTAGGACGTTATCTATCTTTCGCCGAGTTGCTATTCTTCTCGCGTGTTTATACTCTTATATATTATTGATTTCGAGTTGACTTCTCATTCAACTTGCATATATATATTTGAATACGCTTGTCATTGTCTACCTACGCATTCTATCGGCTGTGCGTCACATATCTACTATTGTAATGGCATAATTTACAGATCATTAAGACAACATGTCAACACTTCAAGACTTCATGGACATGGGTGAAAGGTCTGGTTTGACCGGTGCAGACCTCAGGAATTGGGCGAAGCAAGAATTGAAAGATTTTCAGACACAGCAACGTGAAGAGAGAGCTGAAAAATTGGCAGCAGAGAAAGAAGCAAAACAACTTCAAGCTTCACATGAACGAGAGAGATTGGCTCTTGAGAAAGAGTTAAAAGAAAAAGAAATGGCGTTGGAACGTGACAAAATTGCTGCTAGGGAAAAGGAATTAACGCTGGAACGGGAGATGAAAGATAAGCAACTGGCATTTGAGAAAGAAAAACTTTTGGCCGAACAACTTCTTAAGGACAAGGAAGTTGAAGGTAATTTGAAAGTCAAGTCATTGGAAATGGATCGTGAAGCGGAGATTGAACGAGAAAGAATTCAAGCAAAACATAATGATCCAGTGAAAAAGTATCAAGGTCTTTTTTGCAATTTCCAGCAAGGTGATTCTGTCAGTTCTTGGATTACCAATTTTGAAGTGCTTGTAAAGTACTACAAGGTACCAGAACTAGACGTACCGATTCTGTTCCACAGGCATCTCGCATTGGAGCCTTTAAAGGTAATCGAGTTGATACCTGAGGACTTACGTACCAATTACAAATACATGAGAGATCGTGTTTTGGCACACTTTAGTTTAGATGAATCGGGCTTACGTACTAAGTTTAAAACACTCACTCCTAAATCTAACCAAACTTTCCTTGACTTTGTTTCTGAATTAACCTCATCTTTTGATAAATGGACTAAAGCCGCTGATATTGGGTCTGACTACAATAAAATTCGAGACTTAATAATTAGAGATAGACTACTATCTGCGGTACCAGAGGCCATGTCTATATTTCTAGTGGAGAATAAATGCAAAGATCTTAAGGAAATGGAAACGAGGGGAGAATCATATTTCAATGCACACCGTGACATATTTGCGGAATGCACACAACCTGAACTGGTAATAGGGGCTAGTGCTAGAATTCAGAATAACAGAAGTAATGGTAAGTTCAAGAAATTCTCTAATAGAAACAGGGGACCTTACCAGAACACAAACAGAGATTCTGACAGACCTAGAAAGGGTCACTTCACACGATGTCAATATTGTAAACTCTCACACGGTGCTTTGGAAATGTGTGACCAACATCCTGGTTATCCTGCGTACCTAAGAGACATCACATCTAAGAAAAAGAGTAAGTATGACTCCTACAAGAAGAGTGTTAAATGTTATTCTTGTCGGGCGTATGGACATACAAGCCGGTCGTGCGCGATGAGAAACACTTGGAAGGAGGCGAATACTGCATACGTGTTCTCCAGCAGCGATTCTGACGACTTAGAGGACACACATGCGGCTATTATTCAGACTTACAACGACAAATTAGATAAGACTGAGAAAGACATTCCTAATGACGAATGCCTAGCGACCATTCAAGAGGCCAATGCGGCTGACATACAGAATGGCACACTTAA
Source organism: Cepaea hortensis (assembly GCA_963921405.1). NCBI lineage: Eukaryota > Metazoa > Mollusca > Gastropoda > Stylommatophora > Helicidae > Cepaea > Cepaea hortensis. Next base: position 489,572,228 of record OY992876.1, on the reverse strand, counting down.
AGTTCACCAAGCTTGGGTGAACGGGGAACCTACTACATGCGTTCGTGATACAGGCGCATCTATTATTGGGGTAGACCAAAAGCTCATAAGAGAGCAAGACTACACAGGCAAAACTGTAGGCTGCAGAACTTTCGGCGGCACAGTTGAAAGGTATAAAATCGCCACAATCACGATAAAATCTCCATACTTTAAAGGCACAGTAAATGCAGCAGTACTCCCGAATCCTTGTGCCGGGTTACTAATTGGGAACGTACCTAATGCAAATGATCGCACTCATGAAGAGGCAATTGAGTGGGAGATTAAAAACACTCCAACAAATGCTGTCACAAGAGCACAAGTGCATCGTCAAGAAGAAGAAGATAAGGACAATTCTTCATCTTCTCAGACTGTTAGTGACAATGGTCATAATACTATAACACTGACTGCGGACTTAGCTACGGAACAACAACAAGATTCTTCTCTTAAAATCTGTTTTAATAACATGAACAATCCTTCGAAACAAGCTAAAAATGGTGATTGGAAATTTGTGTTAGACAATAATATTTTGTATAGACAATACAACAGAGGTTCAACATTGTGTTTACAAACAGTGCTACCAACCAAATATCGTAGCGAAGCACTGAAGTTGGCACATGATTCACCATTTGCAGGGCATATGGGCATTGCTAAGACTACTCATAGGTTGTTAGCACAATTTTATTGGCCTGGTTACGCCAAAGATATCACAAATCATGTTCGTTCGTGTTCATTGTGCCAAAGAACCACACAAAAAGGCAAACACCCTACAGCTCATGTTCAGAAAACTGATTTGGCATCACGCCCATTTCAAAAGATTGCTGTGGATATTGTGGGTCCACTTAACACTACCACTGATCGTGGTAATCGATTTATCTTAACCATGATTGATTTATGTACTCGTTGGCCGGAGGCTATCCCGCTCAAACACATCACTAGTAGATCCATCCTAGATTCATTTTTATTGATTTTCAGTAGGATAGGATTTCCATTATACATTTTATCAGACAGAGGTAGTCAGTTTATATCTGCGGCTACCCAAGCAGCGCTGAAAGTGCTGGGTATTCCACAGGTGTTTAGTTCACCGTGGCACCCAATGACGAATGGGGTAAATGAAAATTACAATGGGGTCCTTAAACGAACCCTAGCAAAAGTTGCGGCTGAACGTCTGAAAGACTGGGACATTCTATTGCCTGCAGTATTATTTGCATACCGGGAGGTACCACAAGCTAGTACTGGTTTTTCTCCATTTGAGCTCGTGTACGGAGCCAATCCTCGTGGTCCATTGATGCTATACAATGACATGCTGACTAACAAAACATATGACCACCCTAAAAGAGAAGCATATGAAATGGTTACGCAGTTGCGACATAAAATCATGACAGCTTTTCAAATTGTTAAATCAGCACTTGAGAAGGCAGGAGAGAAATATAGGCAATACGACAATAGAAAGGCCAAGACAATAGTCTTGAAAGAAGAAGACAACGTGTTACTGTTACTTCCCGACCCTCGGGATTGTCTTGTTACTTCGTGGCAGGGTCCATTTAGAGTCATCAGAAAGGTTAGCGACGTCGATTATGTCATTGAGGTAAAAGGGAAAAATAAAATTTTCCACATTAATATGCTAAAACCTTATGTTACACGTGACACTGACACTCTGTATGATAACCAACAAATACCACATAGAGTTGCAGCAGCTTGCTGGGTTATCAACGAACAACAAGAAGATGCTATTACACAACAAATACCAACACCAACAGTTAACAGTGATAAGGATTGGCAAGCAATACAAATTAATAACAAACTACCACCACAAGATAAAGATAAGCTTATTTCAGCTATAAAAGAGTTTAGCACAATCTTTTCTGATAAACCTGGGCAAACATCACTTATTAAACACAAAATTACTTTACTATCTGATATTCCAGTAAAGGTGAAACCATATCCTATCCCTCTACATTATCTGGATAAGATTACAGCAGAAATATCTGAACTTGATCAAAGTGGTATAATTAGGAAGTCCATTTCAAATTATTGTTCTCCGGTAGTCATTGTGAAGAAAAAAGATGGTTCACTACGTTTGTGTGTTGATTACAGGAAAGTGAACGCGCTAACACTCCTTGATGCTGAACCAATGCCAAATATCGATGAGCTAATTGAAGGCATGGCAAACTCTAAGTTATTTTCCAAGATTGATCTTACTAAAGGATATTGGCAAATCCCCATGGATGAAGATTCCATGCATATTACAGCATTTAGTACTCCTTTAGGTTTGTACGAATGGGCATATCTTCCATTCGGGTTACAAAATGCACCAAGCACATTCATGCGTATGATGAGAAAATTACTACACGGTATTTCTAATGTTGCTACATATATGGATGATATCTGTATCCATACTTCTAACATTGACACACATGTTAAAATATTAAAACAAGTATTTCAGAGAATACAACATCATGGTCTGAAAGCAAAACCTAGCAAAATAGAAATAGGTTGCACTGAAATACAATTTCTTGGTCATAGAATTTCTGACGGATTCCGTAAAACTGATCCACAAGTAGTTACCAAGATCTTAAATATTAAACCACCTACCACTAAGAAAGAACTTTGAAGTCTGTTGGGTCTCATTAATTACTATCAGAAATTTATTCCTAACTTTGCTGATATGACGGCAACATTTTCTGAACTTCTAAAAAAAAGGTCAACCAACGAAAATTATCTGGACAGCTGATCATGATAAATTATTACAACAGATCAAAACTCTGTTCAGCACATATCCTATTCTTAAATTGCCTGATATCTCTAAAGATTTCGTTTTACAAACAGACGCTAGTTTTCATGCAATTTCAGCTGTTTTACTTCAAATACATGATGGTAAATTACATCCTATTCTATACTTCAGTAAGAAACTATCAGATACTCAGAGAAATTATGCAATTACCGAACTGGAAGCTTTAGCGTTAATTGAGAGCATTGATAAGTTTTCTAGATACCTTCTTGGAAGAAAATTCCTAGTTCTTTCTGACAATAAACCATTGCAGATCTTTAAATCTGGTCATCCAAAGAACTCCAGAATTTATAGATGGTCACTTCTGTTACAGGACTATGAATTTGATATCTGTCACATTCCTGGCAAAGACAATAATTTGGCAGATCTTCTTAGTCGTCTCTAAAAAAAAAAAAAAAATTATGTATGTTATATTCTCTTGTTCATTGTTATTGTCTGCGTTCATATTTGGATTTTCGTTAGGATGATTAACATATGTTGCATACATTCACCCAGGTAGATTACTGTTGAAAACAACAAATTGCGAATTATGTGAAATTTATTAGTGTTATTCGGATATGTACATGGTTTGTTTAATTCGTTCTTTGGCAGGGACATTGTTCGCCATGGCAAGTGACACTGCACAATCGAGTGTGATTGACCATGTGCGCTGTAATTGATGAACTATACCTGAACATTTCTGGATTATCGGAAATCGTTTGTATTTCTAAAATAATGTTATGTCATATTATTACAGCATATTCGCGGTAAACATTGATAGTTATAGTGCTATTTCGTGGATCGAAACCTGACTATTGATGAGAGTGTATGTGTTGAACACTGATACAGTAAATGAGAATAGACACGGTTTTCGTCGCGAAACGACATATGTCAGTATTAATTGTTACCCTTGAGTAACATTATTCATTTCATTAATCAATTATTAATTTATTGCTAATGCGTAGCATAGAATTATATATAAATTTTATTTCACATAAATCCAGTTCATAAAGTTAAGTAGTTACATATTCTTATTATTATTGTTCATATTAGTACTTAATTATACATATGATGAGTCATAGATTTTTCAATTCTCATTGTGATCGCCATTGCCAAGTATAGCCACCACATTATGAAATACGCCATTATATGATTTTGTCACTCGGCCATTATTGCCACACCTACACAAAGAGTTTATGATGACGTCTCTAAAGAGCATTTACCTCGATTACGCCTACAATTATGACGTCATAATACTGGTACCTCACCTACCCGTTTGATGAGATTAACATTCACGACACAGCAGTCGAGATAACTGCACAGATGGTTACAAGACAATAGTAGATGCAACTGGTACCTGTTTATTCCTCACGTCCCCTTACTCCAGGTTTTGACCTAGAGAAGGACGCTTGTCCTTAGGGACAAATGAGGGACTGATCTTTATGATTAGTTAGTACAGCCTCCCCATGGGCTGTATACACGACATCTACCGTTGGTGTGTAGATTGGAGGGCGTGCCCGTTATATATTTTTTTTTTATTTTGTGGGTAATAGATAGGTGTCCATAGCATCTTGCTAGTCCGATAAAAGTCATTATGTCTCCACTGCTATGTGTCAGGTTAATTCTCTTGATAGAAAAAAAATGATTTCATCATTTTAAAAGGGAGGGGGGGGCATACTGCCACATGGCGTTTAGACAGAATGACGTCATCGGAAAATGCGGTAGAAAATGATATAGGGAAAACCCCACAAGAAACTAAGGAAACTTAGAAACAGGGAACGTCAGACGACAACAGAGAAGGAACGGGAGAGGACCTTGGGTGATTCAGCTGAGGCGCGACATATTGTGTGAAGCCCGTGTTCGTTTGGAGATTTGGTTGTGAGAAGGCAAAGGCTTGGCTGAGGACTATCAGGTGGAGGATGTCTAACGAAGAAAGTGTCAATACTGAGCAGAGGACCTGAAGGCATGGAACACCTAGACAAATCTGTGAAAATGAGAACAGCGAGATAGATTGAGCTCTTAACTACAGTCGGACATTACCGGGATAGAGTCGTAAATATTTTGTGTGAATGCCGTTCCTGTGTTATAAGGGACCATTCATTTTCTCGATTAATCCATTGTATTGATCCAGCGCATCATTAAAAGAATGTGTGAGTACTGTTGTTTAGGATGGCGTCGGTTGATTCTTCGTATTACAGTTCGATAGTTCACGTGAGCTTATTATTGCTTCAACGTTAACGTTGCCAATTTGATATTGCGGGAGTTGCGTTGTGGCAGATATGACCAAAAGATTGGAAGAGAACCACCTTAATTCCAATACCAAAAAAAGGGCAACCTGAAATTATGCACCAACTATAGAACTGTTGACTGATGTCATGCAAGTAAACTTCTACTAAAAATCATAATGGGAAGACTTCGTAAGAAAATGGAAGAAGAGATTAACGTGATTCAAGCTGGATTTAGATAAGAAAGAGGAACAAGAGATCGCATACTCAACATGCGTTTAATAATAGAGAAGTGCAGAGAATTTAATATAAACCTACTCTCGTGTTTTGTGGATCATTCAAAGGCATTTGACTGTGTACAACATCAGAAACTTTGGGAAATAATGAGAGATATGGGCTTTCCATCACATGTAATACAACTCATAAAAATGCTCTATCCAGACCAAGCAATGGTTAGAATTGATGGCGAGACATCAGATTGGTTTGACATCAATCCTTGGAATTTTCTGTTTTTCATTTATACTTTGTATTTTATTTATTGCATTATATCCGTTTTTCGCTATGTATTGTTCTTTAATATATGTAACCTTTTTTTGGAATATCTTTATTAAGTCTCATGTTCTGAACCTCTTTTCCCCTCTCTTAAATCTTACTGTTATACTTGGACGTGATCACTGTTACCACCAGGTATTATCTTTATTTATTTATTCAGGCTTTTCTAAACCTCTTATTGATCAGTCCACAGTCAAACTGCTTGGATGCTTTTAGATCATTTCCTTTCCCTGTGCACGATTATCTCTTAAAGAGCTCAAACTATTTGTTTCCAATCAACATATTATTTAGTTTTGCTTCAAGGCTTTGCTGACAGACATGATATGAAAAACTTCTACGACTCACTGAAAGCAGTCTATGGTCCTACATCACCAGGCACAGCTCCCCTCCTCAGTGCAGATGGGGGAACATTGGTCACCGATAAGAAAGACATCCTTCAGCACTGGGCAGAACATTTCAGCAACATCTTAAATGCAACCTCCTTCTTCAATGATGAAACCATCAACTGCCTTCCTCAAGTTCCCATCAATGATACACTTGATGACCTGCCAACCATAGTGGAAGTAAACAAAGCCATCCAGCAACTCTCCAGCGGCAAGGCACCTGGTCCGGACTCCATCCCGGCAGAGATATACAAGGTAGGTGGGCCGGTCCTAACAGAGCAGCTTCACCAAGTCTTTACAAACACATGGGTGAACGAGACCATGCCACAAGATTTCAAGGACGCGTCAATAGTCCACCTTTACAAACGAAAAGGAAACTGCATCTCCTTGCTTTCAATTGCAGGGAAGATACTCGCCAGAATTCTTCTCAATCGCCTCACGGCCCATCTCGATCAAGGTCTTCTTCCCGAGAGCCCAGAAAAGAACGTGGAACTGTTGACATGATCTTCGCTGCAAGGCAGCTGCAAGAGAAATGTCAGGAACAGAACTGCAAAATGTTCTCCACTTTCATTGACCTTACCAAGGCTTTTGATACAGTCAGCAGAGAAGGACTGGGGAAGATTATGGCAAAATATGGCTGTCCATGAAAGTTTGTCCAAATAGTGCGGCTATTTCATGATGGCATGCAGGCAAGAGTACAGGAAAATGGTGAACTGTCTGAGCCCTTTCCTGTCACCAATGGAGTGAAACAAGGATGTGTCCTGGCACCAACACTGTTCAGCCTCATGTTTTCAGCTATGTTGATGAATGCCTTCGAGAACAACGACATTGGAATAGACATCAACTACCGCATGGATGGAAAGTTATTCAATCTCAGAAGGCTGAAAGCTAAAACCAAAATTGACAGCGACACCGTCAGAGAGCTCCTGTTTGCTGATGATTGCGCTCTATACGCCAACTCAGAGGCAGACATGCAACATAATGTTTCAGCTTTCTCACATGCCTGTGCCAACTTTGGGCTCAATATCAATTTGGAGAAAACTGTAGTTATGTACCAGCCAGCTCCAGGGAATAATCACACTGTGCCGAATATCAAAGTGAATGGTCATAGTCTAAGTGTTGTGGACAAATTCACCTATCTTGGCAGCACTGTGTCACAAGCTGCCACAATTGATGATGAAGTGAATGCAAGAATCTCCAAGGCCAGCGCAGCCTTTGGCAGACTGTACAAGAATGTACGGGACAGAAATGGAATAAGCCTGCAAACAAAGCTGAAAGTCTACAAAGCAGTTGTATTATCCACACTGCTATATGCTTGTGAAACCTGGACTGTTTATCAGTGACACGCTAGGAAATTAAACCACTTCCACACAGTCTGCCTTAGGAAGTTACTGAAGATTAAATGGCAAGACAAGATCCCAGACACTGAAGTCCTAGAAAGAGCGTCCATGCCCAGTATCCACACTCTACTAATGAAGAATCAGATTCACTGGGCTGGTCCCTTGACTCGCATGCCTGATTACAGGCTCCCTAAACGAATTTTTTACGGCGAGTTGCATTGTGGTAAACGCTCCCAAGGCAGCCAGAGGAAACGCTTTAAAGACACTCTGAAAATCTCACTGAATGCTTTTGGAATTAATCATGACACCTGGGAGACTGCAGCCAGAGACGAAATTCGTGGCGCACATCATTACGCAAGGGTGCAGTCACTTGTGAGGCAACCAGGACTGCAAGAGCTGTGAAGAAAAGACAGAACAGAAAAACCACTGCAGAAAATCCTCCTACAGAATCATCAAGCATTCTTTGTCCACATAGTCAAAGAACATTTCGAGCCAAAATAGGCCTTATCAGCCATCTTAGAACTCACGGCAACCTACTTTCAACCCCACTGGATGAAATTAATGGTTATCATCATTCTTGATGGACAAACAACATTTAGTTTTGCCCATTACATCAGTTTTTATTGTTTTTCATTTTTTTAAATCCTAAACAATAATCAAGAGAAGAAACGGCTAAAAACTCTGGCCACATACAAATAGATAATATGACCATTAAAAGAACGGAAACATACAAATACCTGGGTACAATCTTCAACTGCTCCAACATAATAAGGAAAGAAATACAAACTAGAATCAATCCTGGAAATAAGATATACCATGCACTACATCTACTAAAATCAAATGCACTATCTCGTAACATCAAAATCACAATATACAAAACACTGATCAGACCAGTTGTGCTGTATGGCTCTGAAACCTGGAGTACAACGAAAGGAGACAAAGCCTTGTTACAAACCTTTGAGAACAAAGTTTTAAGACGCATCTTTGGACCCATTAGGGATACACAAAGTGGAGAGTGGAAAAGAAGAAGTAACAAAGACATTTATGATCTGTTTAAGTCCCCGCTAATCACTGGTAAAATAAAGGCTAATAGACTACAATGGCTGGGGCATATAGAAAGAATGGAAGATAATAGGGAAGCAAAACTCGCTTACACTCAGGAAATAAATGACCATAGACTCCGAGGTAGACCTTGAAGATGGTGGAGAGATAATATATATACGAACGAACGAACGAACAAACTTTATTTTCAAAGGGTTAAGAATTGGGCACGCAGGCCCGTCTAACATTCTGCCCTTCTATCACTCTCTTTCATACATTATTTCATTCACACATCATTCAAGGCTATCAGAGAACAACAACAATATAAACGATATGCATTATAAAGGCATGGGCAAAATGCGAACATCAAAACTACACGACAAAGTAATATTAGATAATGGTCTGACACTTGTTGTTAGCCATGTGGAATATACTGGCCTACCAAAAGGGGACTGGCTGTTATACTAGGGTTTTGTTATTATTATTATTATCTCTATTATTAAGGGGGAAGGTAATCCATATTGAGATAGTGTTCGAATAATTTGCGATTATATGAAAAGGGATTGGTGATGTCTTTGATTTCTTGTGGAAGATTGTTCCACAGCTGAGCTGCAGAGTACGTTAAGCTTGTTTTGTATAAGTCAATCCTAGGCTTCGGAATGTGTAATATATTTAAACGTTTACTGTGTCTAGCATTATATTTAAACAATGGCAAAAGGTAATTTGGGGCATTCCGATGCAGGAATTTGTGAATTAGTTTAGCTTTATTGAAAAGCAGGCGTTTACGGAGTGGTAGTAACTGAAGGCGTTTATTTAGGCTAGGATTGTCAGTTAAATGTTTGCTATAAATTAGACTCATGGCCCGTTTCTGGAGTGAGTAAAGTCACTTGGTGTTTGAATTAGAACAACCGTCCCAGATCGTAGAGCAGTAGTCAAAGTGTGTCTGTATATGAGAAGTATAGAATAGTTTCCTTGTGTCCTCATCAAGGAAGTTTTTAATTTTGGCGAGTTGGTAGACTTTTTTCGCTGTTTGTTTAATGAGCACTTGAACATGGGAATTAAAGGTTAGGTTTCTATCAATGATTAGGCCTAATGTTTTGTGCTCAATTACACTTTCTACTGGCATGTTATCGATGTGAAGTTGAAGTGTTGTGTGTGAGCTTAGAGTCTGAAGTCTTTGTCTGGTTGTTAATAACATTGATTTTGTTTTAGTGATGTTAATTTGCATACGGTTTGAATAGCTCCACCTAACTACATTATTTAATTCTTGTTGTAAAGACGACTCAAGTAAAATACAGTTTTCAGCGTTTGTGTACACTGTACAGTCGTCTGCAAATACATCGCAGGACGGCGAAAGATGCAAAGGTAGATCGTTAATATATATGGCAAATAGTAGAGGGCCAAGAATAGAGCCTTGCGGTAATCCAATATTGAAGGTAGTGGTTTGAGACAGAGATTTATTATGTGATACTACTTGCTTTCTGTTTGATAGAAAAGATGATATTAGAGTGACTACATTAGGGCCAATTTTCATTGTCTCAAGTTTTTTAATTAAAATAAGATGATCTATCATATCAAATGCTTTCTTGAAATCAATAAACACAGTTCCACATAGACTGTTGTTGTTTATATTCTGGTGCCAATTTTCTATCATGTTTGTTAGGGCTGTATGGCAAGAATATTTTGGTCGAAATCCTGATTGGCTGTCAACAATAAGCTTGTTGCGAACTAAATACTGTAATGTTACTTTATGGATGTGTTTTTTTAGTGGCTTAGATAGTGATGATAGTAAAGAAATGGGTCTGTAATTGTTCGGGAGACCATTGTCTAATGAACCAGATTTAAGAAGAGGGTACACTTTGGCGATTTTGAGAGCTGATGGAAAGTGGCCTTTGGTGAGACACTGATTATATACATAGGTTAGTGATATACAGATCACTGGCGCAGCACAACGGAGAATCCGGTTGCTGATTCCATCTAAGAATATATCCATATACAGACCTACAAGCACTTGGAATCAACGACTGGCAAGAGAAGGTCAACCAGAGAGACGAATGGAGACGGCTTGTATCTGCAGCAAAGAACCTCAATGGCTCGGAACACTGAAGAAGAAGAAACAATAATCACCTACTACATCTTTCGTATGATATGATTAAATTAAATAAACATTAATTGATTTAGCTGTTTCCTCATCAAACATTAGCCCTACTCCTTTTCCCTATGTATTACCTCCTGAAACGGACTGGTGCTCTTTGAGTGCAATCTGATCCAACAAACTGAGGATAGGAGGCACAGGCATCAAATGCAGTCACTTGCTGTGGGACCTGCCTCATCTTACAGATGCGGAAACTGTGGCAGAGATTGTCAGCCTCACATTGGATTATACAGCCACCAGTGGTGCTGTCAGATTGTGCCCCAGCGGCACAACTCTATAGTCCTAAAGGAATGAAAGAGTCCTACTACTACCTCCTGAACAAATTATTGTGTTTGTCTGTTATTACTTTACCAGATCTCCTCCACTGCATCTCCCTCAAGCCTAGGATATTAATCTTCAAATATTTCATTTATTTTATTACATTATGTTACTTTCCTATTTCAACTATATCTTGACATTCCTCAAATATATTTTAATCTTGTCTTGAGAAGATAATATAGTAGTTTCCCTTGCCTTCCATATTCACTCAGTGGTCTTTTAGCTCTGCCTTTGACAGCAATTTCCAATTGAGTGAGGACAAGAGAGTGCCCTGCTTTGCTCAAAAGCAGAATTGTTAACTTATCCCAGTTGATACTTGGTCACACCTATGAACTTATTTTTCCCAGCGTCTGAGTATATTTATATTCTGATATTGTGTTGATTTTGATTGTATAATTCTTTGACAATTCAGAAAGCAATGGCAAACTCCTAAATATAGATTTGATTGATTGATTGATTTAGGAACCAACATCACAGCATTGCTAAATATAGAATGATCTAGTAAATCACAAGCAGCCAATAAATGCTGGGGTTGATTGCAGCATCCTATAAAGAATATTCAACTAACTGTTACGTTATATTGCACTTGATCTTACCATGGACAGACAGAAAAACCAATGACCAAGTACTACAGGAAACAAATGAAAATCATAAATTGATTAGAGACTTTACCCAAATCACACTTTCGCAAAATCAACACCTGCAAGATGAGATGCTCGAGGAGAGCTGCCAACCTAACAATCCAAGACCGAGTAAGAAATGCTTCTATCAGACAGACTGTGGGATCAACACCTTGTGCCACATTTATTGAAAGGCAGAAGATCAAGTGGTTTGGCCATGTCGTTAGAATGCAACATCAGCAACTACCATCACTGGCCTTACATCAAAGATCATCTGCGACAAGACCAAGATGATACCAGAAGGCAGTAATATAGCATAAAATTTAAGTCCAAACTATCGTAATGTCCTGTGGTGATGAGTCCTGCTGTCCTGCTGTCCGTGATCCTAGTAGGTGTTGATGTGAGTGTAACGGAAAATGTGTCCATGTAAAATTTGCGTGATGATTAATCCAGTCCAACTGAGTCGTGAAATGTCCATATATCCAGTGGTGATGTCCTGAATAAACATGTGTGTGCTGACGGTCCATCTTGTGGGAAGAGTGGAAGAGTGGATGTGGAAGGTAAAAGCCATCGTGTTAAGTCCAAGTCAATATGGGTGTCAAATTTCACGTATAAATGTCCTGCACAATAATACGTCCTTTAGGTCCTTCTTATACTAGTGGCAGAGCAACGGTGAATGAAAAATCCACCACGAAACAACTCGCTTTCAAAATAATAATAGACGGGTTGTGACAATATTGAACTTAATTCTGTGGCTAGTGGCGGGAGCAGTTCTTAGTCATCTAGTAAGCCCGAGACGTGCCACCATGTGTCAGCAAGCTGTTGCTTCCTCAAATATGATGGAAAACAATATGCAACGAACATGTGGGTAAAACGAATGTCGGCTCAATTTGGAGCAACAGGAATAATGATCAACCTGTGAACCGTGATAGACTGAATCCGGACTAATGGCTGACAAAGTTCAATGCCGTTTAATGAGCATATATTTACAAAGTCAACTTGCTATATCTGCCGGTGATTCGCTCGAAGGTGCCTGTTATTGCCAGGTCAGCATCCGAGCTATAGGATCACAAAATACTGAGATAAGTATATTACTGACCTGCATAACTAAAACCCATTGTCGTGATTCAGATCACACTAAGTATCACCTTGAGGATGACCATTCTGTCCTTTCGTTGTTCCTCCTCTCGTCTAGATCGTGTCCTCATTTCCTTCACACGTATTGGTCCCTCACTGGATTCATACTAGATACTAGCTACAAGCCACTCCAATTTATGCCACAGCCTTCAACATATCACTTCTCCTTTCATGTCCATTTCCCCGTCTGTTTGTTGTCAAACAACGTCACTCCCTTGTTTATGCTGGTGCGCACTCATGCCTATGCGTGTTTTTACCTATCGGGTTTTCCCCGATCTTGTCTAATCATCATCATCATGTGTGAATACTATGTGGCATCCAAGAAGAAAATGGATTGATGACATCAAAACCATTGTACAACCACACGGAATGACACTATCCAGTGCCGCCCACCGGGCGCTGGAATGCAAATTATTCCTCCCCACGACGCTTGACGGCAGAAGTGGAAGATGATGATGATGATGATGATGATGATGATGATGATGATGATGATGATGATGATGATTAGAGAAATTAGACGTAGACAGTCAAAATTTTTTGGACATGTTATGAGACTAAATGAATTGGAGAACTTGGTGACAACTGGCAAGATCAAAGGGAATAGACTAAGGCGAAGGCCAAGAAGTAAATACCTGGATGGCTTGGCTACATGGCATGGTCGAGACAGGAACACTGAGCTGATCCACGACTCTGGTGATCGAGTTAAATGGTGAGTCATGACCACCCACGCTTTCTGGCATGGCACATGATTGATGGAATCTTACCTTGAACTATACAGACTTCAGGTTGTTCTATCTTGACATATGAGGGTAGTTTACTCTCCATCTTATGTGTACAGTCAGCCTGAAAGGATTTGTAAGTTACACTTGTATGCAAACATAAACTATACAAATGAATTTGATATTTTGTTTGTCATGATGATTAATGATACAAAATGTCTAATGATTACTTTAAGACATGATTTCTGATATGTCATTCCTCAAGTCCCGTTTAAGAATATGAGAATAGGAATATATCACAGTGTAATGATATTAGTTTCATCATCAAGTGCTGTGCCGACTGGCGTAGGCGTTCATGGCTCTCCACAATCTCTGTCTTTGGTTTTGTGGATCAACTCTGCTGTTGATATTCCTCCATGCCACCGTCGCAATCCATCCAGCATAATTTCTCATGGTCTGCCTCTGCCTCTCTTCCCCTCGATCTTCCCAGTTGTCACGATGTTCTCCAGTGCCTCTCTTCTCATCACATGACCAAAAAAAGCTGTTTGTCTCTTTCTTATTGTTGTATATAATGTTCTATTTTCACCAGCTTCTTTAAGGCATTCTTTGTTAGTTACTTTGGCAGTCCAAGGTATTCGCAACATTCGTCTAAGGAACCACATCTCTGCAGCTTCCAATCTCTTCCTAATTTGTTCATTTATATTCCAAGATTCACAGCCATACAGCAAAACAGGTTCTATATAGCTCTTCAGCACTCTTTTTCTTACATTCAATGATAGCGACTTATTGCATAAGATATTCTTCATTTTTTTAATGCAGCCTTTGCTTGCTCTATTCTGCTCTTAATCTCTGTTGTGCATCTTCCATCTTCCAACTTGGTGAAGAATGTTCCCTTCTATCTATTTCACATTTGGGTGTCACCTGTTTCTTTGATATCATCATTTTTACTGTTTTCTTGATATTCAAGGAGAGTCCTTTCTTTGCACTCTCTGTTACTACAATGTCCAACAATTTTTGTAGATCTGTTGCATTATTCGCTATCAATACTGTGTCATCTGCATAGCGTATATATTTATATTATAAACTCCAAATATTATTCCTGGCTTTTCTTTGATTTCTCTCATTATTACTTCGTTATAGAGGGAGAAAAGATCCAGTGACAAAACACATCCCTGTCTTACTCCCAACTTTATGTGTTCATAATTTCCTTCTTTATTTCCCATTTTAATTGCTGCTGTTTGGTTCCAGTAAATATGTTTTATTATTCTGAGATCTTTCCCATCAATTCTATCTTGACACATGATGGTAGTTTACTCTCCATCTTATGTCTACAGTCAGCCTGAAAGGATTTGTATGTTACATTTGTATGCAAACATAAACTATACAAATGAATTTGATATTGTTTTTCACAATGATCAATGATACAAAATGTCTAATGATTATCTTCCGACATTTTAATCAGTTCATAATGTTTTACTTTATCAAATGCCCTAGTATAATCTATGAAGCACAAATATGTCTGTCTTTGTCGCTACTGATCTTTCTGACAATGTTCGCAATGTGTATATTGCAATGCTTGTACCTTTTCCTTCCACAAATCCATACTGTTCTTCATCAATTTCCATTTTTATTTTCTTCTTTGTTCTTCTCATTATAATTCTGAGTAGAAGCTTAGTGACATGATTTATGAGGTTAATCGTATGAAAATCTTCGCATTCAATTGCTCCTGGTCTTTTTGGTATAGCTATATATACAGATTTCAACATATTGCTTGGTATATATCCACTGTTATAAATATCATGACAAAAATAGCATAACAATACATGGCAGCTTCATGGAAAATCTGTTTTACTTGTGTCACACATTAAACACACATTAAAGTTGATGCAATACTTATAGTGGTAGCCATTCTTAGTTGTATCTATTATAACTCCATCCATACATCCAATAACATGTCTTCAATTGAAGAGAAAAACAAGAAATTCTTGTCATCAATGTTCCCTCTAAACTGTTACTCATGAGTAGGAATTTTACCATGTTAGCTTCTAACATGAAAGTTGTGAGCATGCCTACATTTGACAATGAGGTACATTTGGTCCCAATATTGTCTGCTTGTGCACTGAAGTTTGATGATCTGGACTTTGCTGATGACACTGCATTCTTGTCCCACACATTGAAATGAGATGCAAGATTTAGCTAAAGACATTGGATAGAAGGTCACAACAATTAAGTCTAAATATTCATAGGGAAAGAGAAAGATAATGAGAATAAATCAAGCAAATGATAACCTGATCTCCCTTGTTGAATGTTCATTTCAAGAGGCAGAATTATACACTTATTTAAGTAGCAATGTAGACACAGATGGGTCAACATATAAAAATATTTAAATAAGAATGCAAAAGGCAAGAGGACTGTCATAGCAATTGGAAATTTGTAGTAGTCAAAAAAGATAGGATTGTCAGAAAGACTGTTCAAGTAAAACATTAAAACAGTACTACAGTATGGATGGGAAACATGGAGAATGACATGCAATGATTATTAATAAACTACAAACATTCATTAATTGTTGACAGGGCAAAATAGGTTATGACATAATCACCAATGTGGAGAGAACTAAACAAATACAAGTGTATCAAGAAGGAATTCAAGATGCTGTACTGCATATGATGTACTCTGAGAACACCTGAGGATTGTATCACATGAAAAGCGTTTGTCCAGAATTGACAGGGCAAATGAAATAAAGGAAGATCTAAAAACACAAGGAGAAGAGAGTTAGAGACAGAAATGAATAATATCAGGAGCACATGGGTAGCTACATGAGATAGCAAACGATAGAATGGCTTGGACTGAACTGATTGATGACCCATACCAAATGGGGGATAAAGTGAAAAAGAAAAGATTTTGATCAAATCCAACATGGCAAGTCCCTAAGTACCATAAAATATATCAGGCCAGACGCATTTGATCTTTGACCCCTGCCACAAAAGGCTTCCTATCTAGGTCTATGTCCATGGATTCCCACATTCTTTTGACAAAAGTCACCAACCGGCAGTAGTATTTATTTGTCAATTGTGCAGCTGATGGACACAATTCATTCACAACCTAATAATAATATATCCATTATAATTGACTTTGAGTCTTGAATGGGACCACTGGATTTCATTATGACAGTTCTATCCAATTTATTGTTTTCCCCTCCACTAGGTCTAAAATTCATCTCATCTCATCTTGTTCCTCTTGTACAATGCTGTGTCGAGGTGAAGCATAAACTCATAAACAGGAGAGTGCCCGTTTATGGGCTTCATGTATGAAATTCACAGGCGAAAATTGAAGATAATAAGAATAAACATAGCAAATGATAACCTGATCTCTCTTTGTGAATGATAATAGATAAGAGTAATAAAAAGATTTGTCTAGTTCTCTCCATGAGCTCCTTAGTGAAACCTCACTTCTTCTTCTTCTTCTTCTTCTTCTTCTTCTTCTTCTTCTTCTTCTTCTTCTTCTTCTTCTTCTGCGTTCACCCGGAGCTTTTATTTTTGGACGTGATTGCATTGTGCCTGTTTACAGCAGAGCTGCATTCCTGCACCATTAGGCCGACACATCTGACTTCTGCAGGCATTTGTTGACTGGGTTAACCTTCCTAGGGAAACCTCACTTCAAGAAGTTGAATCATACATCTATTAATGTACCTATGTAGACAAAAGTGGGGAAACGTAGAGCAGTGGTTCCCAAACCACGGCCCACGGGCCACCTGTGGCCTAGCCAGCTGTCAGAAAGTGGCTCACGAGGCCTCGTTATTTAATATATTTTAATAATTTCAAAAATTCAAACAGAGTGCCCCATCAGCGTGCGATAATTTACTCTGCCCATGGTTGTTATGCTCAGATATTATCGAATGCGCCTTCAGTTCGCAACAAAACGTTATGAAGACACTGACTGCCTTTAAAGTTTTAGAATTTTGTTGATGAAAGTTAAGAAAGGTAAGAATGATATTGCATGACTTTTATAATATTATAACATTGTGGCCCACTTAACTACCCAAAAATAGTAGATATGGCCCTCTGCTTGAAAAGCTTGGGAACTACAGTTGTAGAGATATTACAATAAGCACATAAATTTAGCTTCCACAGTGCAAAGTGTGTATTATCTCTAATGTTAAATCATTACTGCTGTATGTATCACAAACCTGGAGAATGTCTAAGCAAACCAATTACTAATGTACTACAAACATTCATTCATTGGTGCCTGTGTAGAATAAAAGAACTAAAGTGGTATGACATAACCACTTGTGGAGTTCATGAAGAAAACTAAACAAATACAAATGAATCAAGAGGATTGAGAAATAGTATAATAAAGACTCTTTCATTCAATGTCGCAATCGGGCATTTGTGGTCAAGATCATGTGACCCAGTGACCATGTTGCTGGCTCCCAGGATTTGGCCAAATTCCTAATGTGGTCATTATTTTGTTAAATTTCTGAAAATCATGGGTTTTGGACGGGCTATAAGTAGGCCAGCATTGTGATCCTTGCGGTCTAGTTTCAATCACACGTGCTCTGAAAGCTTTTCGTTGATAACAATCATTGCTGTGTATTTTCAAGTGTTGAGGTAAGTTTACGTATGTACAGAATATTGCTAAAGCTTCCTAATGGTTAATATTAGTAATAATTGAATTCTCCTTCCATATTTATATCTCTGTGTACAATTTCATGATTGGGATTGATTAAAATTAGCTGTTTGAAGTGAATCACTTCACTCGGTCTCTAGCGGAAAAATCGGCAGCCATCTTGCCGTATACAGATAGGACTTGTCATTGTTTACACCAATTCTTTATTTAACAGTTTGCTGCTAAAGCCATCTTGTGGTTAATAATAATAATAATTTAATTTTCCATCCATTTCTATATCTCCTTTGTAAAATAGATTATAAATAGCTTGATTAATTAATAAATATGACCCTATTAAAATGTCCACCTTATTTACTTTTTTTTTAACTTTTTTACTTTTCTTTTTTATTTAGCTTTATACATTTAATAGTTTATTTCTCTATCTCTCCCTCCCTCCCTCTCCCCCCCCCCCCCCCCCTCTCACTTTCTCTCATAAGTAAGTATTAGTAACCTAACTAACAACTTCTTGCCATTTTACTTTTATTGTAATTGTAGTACAATCCCGGTGCAATGAAATCGACCCTGTCGACTTTTAAGCGACTTTTAAAAATAATTTTAAGTGTTCAAAACTACTTTTAAAAATTTATATTCAGATAATTTGGCACAATTACGACCATAGATATTTTTTGAACATGTGTAATAATTTATGTGTATTAGTGTTTTTATATTAGTACTAGTAGTATTACTACTATTAATTAGTACAAGGGGCTTCTCATAAGTCTTTAGCCTGACCATGAAGGAGTAGGTGGAGAAAATTGAAATTTGGCACATGTATAGCTCATTCAAATTGTAATGGACATATTAATTATGAATTTCCCTCCTCAACTGGTTTTCCCAATATGGTGCATGGCACAACACACCCTATTGACCAGATCTGCACATCCAACGGTTTATCAGAACAATGGCGAAATCAGACGCTAGGACTGTGATAAAATTCTTGATGTTTCAGGGAAAAACACCTACAGAAATACACAGGGAGATGGAGCCAGTGTTTGAGGAAGTCTGTCCTTCGTATGCTTCTGTAAAAAATTGGTGTTTGCAGTTTAAGTGTGGCTGTTCCCAAGTTGCTGATCTGCCTAGATCAGGATGACCGTCCTCAGAGTGCAATGATGCAAAAGTGAAGAAACTCATAGACCAGAATAAGAAAATGACAATTGCAGAGATATCGGGTTCAGTAAAATTGAATAAGAGTACAGTTCTTAGAATTTTACACAACAAACTGAACATGAGAAAATTGTGTTCCCGCTGGGTCCCGCGCCTGCTGACATGTGAACAGAAACAAACACGGGTTGATTGCTGTGGCCAGTTACTCAACATGTGGCGGTCGAAAAACATGTTGACGACCATGGTGACGGTAGATGAGACTTGGATTCACCATCATGACCCAGCATGCAGTGGAAAACCCCGAGCTCCCCAACACATGTCAAGCCAAGAGCACAAAAATCTGCAAGAAAAGTGATGCTGATTGTTTTTTGGGACGTTAAAGGTGTCATATTGAAAGATTACATACTTCTTGGCAATATGGTTAATGGGCAGTACTATGCAGATCTCCTTATCAAACTAAGAAACGCTGTGACATCAAACTAAGAAACGCTGTGACCAGAAAACAAGGGATAGTGCTACGCAAATTCTGCCTTTGCATCAAGACAACGCGTCCTCCCACAAAGCACGGCTTGTGCTGAAAACTGCCAATGATTTGAATATTGAAATTCTTCCCCACTCACCATATTCTCCAGATTTGGCTCCATCAAACTTTTTTCTTTTCCCAAATCTTAAACAACAGCTGAAAGGAAATCTGGCTTGTGATAACTGGTTTAGTTCGAAAAATAGGTTGTTTTATTCTGAAGGTCTTTTCAAGGTCATGCAGAGATGGCAGAAATGTATAAATTCAGGTGGTGGCTACATTTAAAAGGAATAAGCACTGTGCCAAATTTCAATTTTCTCCGTATACTCCTTCATGGTCAGCCTAAAGACTTATGAGAAGCCCCTTGTATAACTATTAATAGTTTTTCTTTCTTTTTCTTTTTCAGTTGGCAGGATGCTATTGTTATAAATGTTAATACGAGGGTAAGTTAATGAGTAAGCCACAAATGGCTGTAGAAAAATAACTAAATATGATAACAACTTGAAACCAGTTTATTTTTAAACATATATTGTCCCTTTATTTCTCAACATAATTTCCACCAACATTAATGCACTTATCCCATCGTTTTATCAATCCTCCCAAACCCGCTGCCTGGAACTGTGTGCTTTGTTCTCATTTACCTGCCATCCCACAGAACTGTGTGACTTACTTATTGATTCGCCCTCATAAATTCTTCTACCCAGCTATACACCGCTTTATGGGACAAACATTTGTCAGCATAAACACTGAAAAGCCACCTTGGCGGGAAAAATTTCACGAATGACGCCGAAGTTGAATGTGAAGTGAAAACGTGGTTTAGAAAACAGAGCACACAGTTCCATGCAGCGGGTTAGGGAGGACTGATAAAATGATGGGATAAGTGCATCAATGTTGGTGGAAATTGTGTTGAGAAATAAAGGGACAATGTATGTATAAACATAAACTGATTTCAAGTTGTTATCATATTTAGTTATTTTTCTACAACCTTTTGCGGCTTCCTTATTGACTTCCCTTCGTATATGATTAATATATGCTATTTTGAATTTTAATTAGTAATAAAGCATATTTACAAAATCATAACGTAGTCTTCTGGTTTGTTTTATCAAACTGAAAAGGGGGGGGGGGGGGGGGAAGAAAAAATACATAATTTGTTTTTTTGGTGCTTGCTCACTTTGAACTCTAGTGTGGTCTGTACACATTACTTCTAGTGTACTGAACTGAATATTGCATGTGGATTAGCTTCCCTTATTGCCAGTGTCCCTCGCCATCAGGAGAATCCACTCCAACTTCGGAGATACATAATTGGTGTTTCAACGTTCGTTAGCAAAATGTAAATTTTTAAGATTAATTATTAATTAATTAATTGGCAGCCATTTTGAATTTAAATTAGTAACAAAACATATTTACAGAATCACAACATGGCCTTTTTATTTGTTTTACCAAACTGAAGGGAAAAATATTCACAATTTCAAGGTTCGTTAGCTAAGTTTAATAATAGTTAAATAATCAATTAGCTGCTATTTTGAATTTTAATTAGCTGATATTGCCTTGTTGCGTATCTCTTACAGGACGTTGCAGTCAACACCAGCATTTTTCAGCTGCTGTTGATGTACTACTACTAGGCAATTGTTATGTTCAGTAGTTTGCCATTGCTTTCTGAATGACCAACTCCCATACCAGCATGTTATAACACAACGCAACATGGTCTGCTGCACAAATCGGTCGCAGCTGAGCTTTGAACGCCTGTTACCCGGCTCATGAACTGCGTTCGCAAGCCTGTCGCCACGGAGACCTAACATCAAAAATTTTCTGCCTAGGCAGTTAAGCCTCGCTGTTCTGAACGCGAAAATATATAGTTGGCAGTTGCTAAGGGGTTTTCTCAAAATTAAAGAAGTTATGGCTGTTTGTTTTAAACTCATTGTAACCGCAGAAGTCGGATGTGTCGGCCTAACGGCGCAAGAACGCAGCTCTGCTGTAAACAGGCACAACGCAATCACATCGGAAAAAAAACAAAAAACTCCGGATGAACGCAGAAGAAGAAACTCATTGTAAACAATTGTTGTTTCTGGGCAGCAAGTCAACATCAGCTAAATCATTATTTTCCTCTATGTTCATTTTATGACATAAATTTACACACAAATCTGGATATCTCAGCTTAGAATCAACATACAGACTTGAAGGAGGTACCGTTGGGAGTCATTTTCAGGTCCTGTTCAGCTGTACGTAAACTACTAAACAACAAAGTATCTGATGCAGGGCTGGTGATTGCATGAGACGTCGCCCTGGCATAGCATATGATGATAGATAAGTACAAAAACGGTTACAAGGTGTGATAAAATACGTAGCCGTTACTTATCAAGAAATTATTCAGATGTAGAACTATATTCAGCATTACATTACCAACAAAGTGAGTCCAGCATTCGTAAACAAGCGGCTATATTTCGAAGTTAGCAAAGTTCACGATAACGGAAATCAATACCAGGGTTGCCACATTTTTTTGACCAAATATATCTAGAAACGGCCCAAACAACATCCATAAATATTTAGATTTCGTTGGAAAGTATCTAGGAAAAATATCCAGATTGAGAAAGTAAGAAATTACATATGTATTGATGTGACTGCCGTTCTCCCTGGCGTAGGAGTTTACGGCTTTCGCCGTAAACTGATATTCTGCTTCTGCCACACTATTATCAGTAGCCCCAAAAAATTTCATAACTTGACAATATTTTGATATGTCCTTTACTGGCTGAAGTATGTTGTTAATAGAAAAGAGTGAAATATTTTTCAAAACATCTAAATTTTCAGGAAGTCTCTGGTCTCAGGAAGTCACTTGCTTGAATAATGAGAGAAGAAAATCTTGACAGCGCTTTCTTAAGTTGTTCTCTTCATTTTCTGTTAATAGTCCTTTGTTTTTAAACCATCCATTTTTTATTCGATTTGATATCCCAGTTATCGCTTAGGAGCCAAATAGCTCTCTATAGTGCAAGTTAACAAGTCAGCTTTGCCAACTGAGTGAAATAACAAAGTGAGATCGTCAAGTAATTTAACTTTATCAACATTTTGAGATTCAAACAGTTTATTAACTTTTTGCACTTCACTTAAAATGGGTTGTAAAAAGAGAAGGAATGCCAAATTTGTTTCATCACTGTACATTCCATATAGTATTTCAGCTGTGTAGCACTTTTCACTTTGTCTTGTTATTTCGAAGTGTGTCTTCAACTCCAACCATTGGTTAATAATTACTTCAACAGCTGATTGAATTGATAACCATCTAGTTGTGCAAAATGACAGAATTTTCAGTGGTGAGGAACTATCATTTAATCATCATCATCATCATCATCATCTTCCACTTCTGCCGTCAAGCGTCGTGGGGAGGAATAATTTGCGTTCCAGCGCCCGGTGGACGGCACTGGATAGTGTCATTCCGTGTGGTTGTACAATGTCTCTGATGTCGTCAATCCATTTTCTTCTTGGACGTCCTCGTGGTCTCGTCGCAGATGATCTTTGATGTAAGGCCAGTGATGGTAGTTGCTGATGTTGCATTCTAACGACATGGCCAAACCACTTGATCTTCTGTCTTTCAATAAATGTGTCACAAGGTGTTGATCCCACAGTCTGTCTGATAGTAGCATTTCTTACTCGGTCTCGGATTGTTAAGTTGGCAGCTCTCCTCAGGCATCTCATTTCGCAGGTGTTGATTTTGCGAAGGTGTAATTTGGATAAAGTCCAGGTTTGAGATTGATAGCATAGGGTTGGTGTGAATATGCTGTTTATTATCTGTCGTTTTGCGGACATGGGTATGTTTGGATGCTTCAGTAAGGGTTATAGTTGATATGTAAGTGCACTAGCTTTTTGACATCTGATTTCAATTTCTCTGTCCAATCTGCCATCTTCTGTGATCATACTTCCAAGGTATTTGAATTCTTTAACTTGTTTCAGAGGTGAGTTATTTATCTGTATACTTAGTGGGCCTGGCGATCTGCTAACTTGCATTACTTCGGTTTTGGCTGTGTTTATACTCATATTGTATCTGCTGCAGGTTGAACTCAGATTGGTAATATGATTTTGTAGTCTGCCCTCATCGCTGTAAAACAGGCACTGATCGTCTGCAAATAGAAGTTCATTTATTCCTTGTGGGTCAGTTGTTTCGTCTGGAGTAAAGAGTTCTAAATTTTCTGAATCTGTTCTGTCGAGACTTGCTTCTTTGGAAATTCTGTCCATGTAGATATTGAATAGCAGGGGAGAGGAGAGCACACATCCCTGTCTCACTCCTGTATTGACTGTGAACATATCTGATATACCTTCTTGTGTTCTTACTGCACTTTGGCTCGAGTGGTACATGGCTATGATGTTTTCTAGCAGTTGCCCTTCTATCCCATAGTCTTCAAGAATGGTCCATAATTTGTATCTCCATAATTTGTATCTGTCTACTCTATCGAAAGCCTTTTCCTGATCCACAAACACAATATTCTGTTGGTCACTATATTCGATAGTTTTTTCACAAATTTGTCTATGTGTAAATAATGCATCAGTGCAACTTTTACCTTTCCGAAAACCGAATTGTGCTTTGCTTAACTGTTGTTCAACTATTGGTCTAGCTCTTTGTTCCAAAAGTTTTGCATACATTTTCCCTATATGGCTCAGGAGTGATAAAACTCTGTATGTTTCGCACTCTCTCATATTGCCTTTCTTTTTCCATATTGGTACTATTATTGCCTGTTGCCAATCATCTGGGACTTTTCTTTCTTCTCATGCTATGTTAAAAAGTCTTGCTAGCCATTTAACTCCTGTTTCCCCACAGGCCTGAATAGCTTCTGTGGTTATTCCATCTGGACCTGGTGATTTGTTTTTAGGACTTTTCTGTATAACTGCTTTGACTTCTGCAGGTATAAAATTTGGTTCTTGCTGTCTCTGGCATTTAGGCACAAAAGTGAGGTTTTCTATGTTATGTGTGGGGTTAAGTAGTTCTTGAAAGTATTCTGCCCACCTTGCTAGTCTTTGTTGTGGATTAAATATCGGTATACCTTGGGTAGCGGGGTAGGGGTATCCCCTATCAAAGGAGAAGTAAGGCGCCTCCTTCCCTCTGCTAGCCTACGGGACACCCTTGGGCAAGGTGGAGTACCCGTTTAGCCCCCCGATCAGGGTTACGTGAAGCCATGGGTGCAGGTGGTGGATGAAGATGGAGAGCAGCCAACAGATAGTTGTAGGTTATGGTCTCCACCTTCACGACGGTAGGCAGAGGATCTCTTTTTTGAGGAGACAATGGCTACGGTCACTGACCAGTATGGTCACTGCTAGGAAGGAAAGCAATGGCAAACTACCTTCTTTACACATGCCAAGAAAATCATGTTGTGTATCCCTGTACAGTGAAAGTATTTTCAGAAATATTGAAGATATGGAAGGAATCAACATTGGGGGACGATGCAGCAATAACATTAGATATGCAGATGATACAGTCTTGATTGCAGACAATGAACAGGACCTGCAAAATTTAGTAGATGCGATTGTGACACACAGTGAACAACTAGGGTTAGAATTAAATTGTAAAAAGACACAGATTATGGTCGTCACTAGGAAGGACGAAATACCACAATGTAATATACAAGTAAATGGGAATATTCTTCAACAAGTGAGCAGGTACAATTATCTCGGAACAGTAATAACATCTGATGGGAGATGCCTTGAAGAGATTAGAACAAGAATCGCCATGGCAAAAGTAGCCTTTAGCAAGATGAAAAACATATTGACCAATAAAAAGATGTCAATTGAAACGAGAAAGAGAGTGTTGAGATGCTACATTGAGCCTGTACTTTTGTATGGATGTGAAGCGTGGACAATGAGCAGTCAGGCTGAAAAACATCTGATGGCTGTAGAGATGTGGTTTCTGAGGAAAATGCAAAGAATACCATGGACAGCCAGAAAGACCAATGAACAAGTTCTTCAAGAAACAAATGAAGATCGTAAATTGATTAGAGAAATTAGACGTAGACAGTCAAAATTTTTTGGACATGTTATGAGAAGAAATGGATTGGAGAATTTGGTGACAACTGGTAAGATCGAGGGGAACAGACCAAGGGGAAGACCTAGAAGCAAGTACCTGGATGGCTTGGCCTTGTGGCATAGTCGAGACAGAAACACGGAGCTGATCCACGACTCTGGTGATCGGGTGAGATGGCAGAACATGACCGCCCACGCTTACCGGCATGGCACATGATGGATGGATGGATACCTCTTTTGCTGTTTATGATGGTGGTTGGGTTGTAAGGTGTATCTCTGTTTCTCATTGTGGTGACACGTTTATAAAATTCTCTTGGGCAGTCTTTGCTAAGGGTCGCCATCTGTTCACCGTATATTCTCCAGGATTCATCTCTAGATGCTCTAATTGTTCGTTTGGCATTACGTCGTGCTATTCTATAAGTAATATAGTCCTGTTCAGATTTAGTTGTGATCCACTTTTTGAATGCTATCTTCTTTTTGAGTATGCTATCTTTAACTTCGTTGTTCCACCAGGCTGTTCTTAATCTTTTGTCCTGCCCTACTTTCTTTGTTCTATTTATTTTTCAGTGTGTCGAGCATGGCAGCCTTGAAACATGTCCATTCCTTATCTACGCTTGAGTAGTCATCAGGGATGTTCTTATGTAGGTTTTGGATTTCTTGATTGAATTCGTCTTTAACCGTATTTTCCTGCAGTCTCCTATAATTGATGACATGTGTTGTTACCTTTTTGTTTCTTATTTTCCTGTGTGGTGAAATCTTTTTTTATTATGACTGGTTTGTGATCAGTATCAACATCTGAATTTTGGAGAGCTCTTGAATCTAATTAGTAATAGTAGTCTTCTGTCTGATTTCCTGATTAGAATAAAGTCAATTTGAGATGCTTGGTCTATGTCATTCCATTTATACCAGGTTTTGGTGTGGCTACGACGATGTTTAAAAAAACTATTTGATATTATTAGTCCATGTTCCGAACATATGTTGAGTAGATGTTGACCATTGCTGTTACATTCAGTCTCTGTATCGCTGAATGGCCCCATGCAATCCTCCCACAGTGTTCTTCGTGTGCCTATTCGTCCGTTAAAATCACCCATCACAACTAGTTCATCTGTCTCCTTGACATTATTTAACGTGTCTGCAAGTTTATCAAAATATTCGTCTTTGTCTTCGTCGCTGTAAGTGTCATTACATGGGGCATATGTTTGTATAAAAGTTGTTGTTCTATTTCCTTCTTTGATCTGTACTAGTATTATCCTTTCTGATATAAATTTAGTGTTGATAATGGCTTTCGCTTTGTCTGGATGCAACAAAAAACCCACTCCATGTTTAGCTGTAGCTCGCTGATCGACGCCACTCCATATAATAACGTAACCTTCGTGTGTTCTTTTCGTGTTCTGCCCCTTTTTCCTAGTGTCTGCGAGTCCTAATAATTGAATATTTGATTGTTTCATGAACTCTACGAGAGCTGGTTCCTTATGTCCTAGACCTGTAACATTCCAAGTTGAATAAATCTCCTTTCTATTTGAAGTATGTCGAAATTTAGCAGTAGTCGTCGTTAGTCGCTTGTTGTTGTGTCGCTTCGGTGTGTCGTTTCCGGCGTGAACGCTGATAGAGCTGCGTTTTTCTTTCAATTTCCTCCATAATTCTCGAGCAATAGTTCTTGAACAAATAAATTCCCTACCGGTTTTATCATTTAATGCTTTATATAAATCATTATATTGCTGTTGTCTGACAGATGATTTGGAGAACCAGTTATGTGTTTCAGCAATAAGGAATTCCAAATTCCTTGGTAAACATTCTGATGAGGTATGTGATGACGCTAGCTGCAAGGAATGACACGCACATTTTGTGAGGAGTAAAGATGGGGTGTCTTCCTTCAATGTTGCATAAACGCCATGGTTGTTACCAACCATAACCGATGCATTATCGGTTCCCATTGCACCCAAATTCTTCAAGTTTCAATGTTTACTGACCAAAAGTTTCTTCAGTGCCTGAACTATACTTTCTGCATCACACTCTTCCAAGTGAACTAGTCCAAGAAATGCAGAAACTACTTTGTCTTTGCTGTTGCTATAATATATAACACATACACCAAACTTTCAGAACCGAAATGTCATTCGATTCCAATAATAAACTATATTTATTTGTAGAAATATCACTGATCAAATCTTCTTCAAAGTTGAGTTGAGTTGAGTCAAGAACCGACATCACAGCACTCAGGACATTCCCATCCGTGCTCAGTCCCCTCGTTCAACAGCCAGCGAAGAGTCATACTACTAATCGTTCCAACCGCTATCTGATTAAATGTTCTCCTGGTCTTCCCTCTCAGTTTTGAGATTCTTCCAGAACCTCTGCCGATCCCCCGTAATCTCATTCTTTCCACATATGGATTCTCAATCTGTTCCTCCGCCTTCTCCACCTGGTCCCACAAGCGATCGACCACCTCCCCCTTGTTCTTCTTCAAAGTGAGAAAACAAAGTACTTCTGATATGTGTACACTTGCTGCTATGCATTTTCACGCCCTTTTGCACTTTACTGTCAGAAATAGTGTTTTTAAACAAATCAATCAAATGGTCACAGTTCACGATTGCACAATGACAACTTACAAACATTGCAACAGATCCTTCAACTTTTTGATGATTCATTAATCTGTATAGTTCTGAAAACAGATGTCAGCGGTGTAATATCCCTAAATTGCACTACATTTTTATGTTTTATAGTCTCTGCATGTTTCTTCAAGTCTTGTATTTTCGCTTTCATTTCACACTTGCAGTACTTACAACGAGCCTTAGTCGCATCTCCATGAATTGACATCACCCAGTCTTTAATTATGTCATCCTGCAGCCACTCTTTCCGAAATTTATGTTCATATTGCTTTACTTTTGGCATGTTGAAAGATTTGTTCAAAGTGGAAGACACATATGAAGGTGAGCAATTATTTTTTTTTTTTTAAATCACATGAAAAAGAATTACAAAGTCGGCATCACAGCAATCAGTCGCAACACGGTGAGTTCACAGTTCAAATAATGTTTTTTACTCATTACCGGGGGAGGGTTGCTAGATTGTTGAGCGTTGACGTAAGTCAGTTCAAAATTTAAATAATGGCAGTTACCATAATTTACGCGTGTCCAGACCAAACAAAAATTTGGTAAATGATACCGAAAAAAAAGGAACATCTAGAAAGTAGCCAAAATATCCCACTCTAAATGAAAAGTATCTAGAATTGCATCCAGCATCCAAACGTCAGAAAACGGTATCCAGACGCCGGCAAAAACCTCTAGATCTGGATATAAAATATCTAGAATGGCAACCCTGGTCAATACACAATTTTGAATGACGAAAACACAATCAATAAATTGCACGATAGATTGCCTGGCATATTTCGCTGCATCTCGCCAGGTACATACTGCAAAAATATACAACCTAATGTAAAATAACTAAATAAATCCTTCAAGCTAAAATATACACATGTTCGCACAATAATTTCAATTGTCTACCACGGTAATTTTTAACTGACTATCATATCTTTCTGTTTGCACAAAACTGGCGTGTGTGTATTGATCATGATGGCTTCTGCAAACTACTTTAACAAGTGACTATTTTGTGTATTAAACGCGAAAGGCATTGCCTCTATTAATCAAATGACCGGTTTCCAGACGTGACGTGCAATCGATGATGCTGGAAGTTTGTGGTGTGTCGGTCTGACCAGGCTCCCATCACCTCTGTGTAGTATCTTGTCAATCCAATTGGGTATGTGTTCAACCAACCTGTTGTTTAACTGCCGCTCTGTTCTGCCAATGTAGGTAGACTTGCACCTTCGGCGTCCTGGCTAACGTAGTAGGATCGCTGATTCTACCGAAGTCGGAGAGTATCTACCTACCACCAGTCAGCACACCATAAGCCAGACATGGGACAACGGATACTCACGCAAACCTCTGGTCTTGTATGACATCACACTGATGTTGGACAACAGGATGTCTTCATCCGACATACAGAACCGAAAGTCATCTCGCCATCCAGTGTTGTGCAGAGTTAACCATGGACAAAATTGGTCTTAGTGGGATTCAGGGTTTGTGAAGTTTGGGTAGATTGTACTTTTGTGGGGTTTGGGAACAACTAGGTGTGAGCATTTTTGCAGTGGCCTCACTGATGAGTCCCTCATTCACAAGTGACTGGATCTCTTTCCTCATTTGGCATCCAAGTCCTCCGACTTGTCTACTTGTTGATCTAACTTGAATTTAGATTCATCTGATCAGATTTCTTCCATTTTACTCTGGCAGCTTGACATGTCAACAACAACAAAATTATCAGCGGACAAAAGTAACACCGAAACATTTATAATTGATGTGATTTAAAAACAATAACTTTCATTATCCCTTTTGGAAATACATCAAAGTAATATATCAGACACAAGGGCATTGCCAAACTAAAGTGTGGATAAAGACCACACATGGCTCTCCACAGATCTCGGTCGTTGGTGTTATGGATCTAACTCTGCCGATGATATTCCTCCATGCCACCGTCTCAATCCGTCCAGCATAATTTCTCTTGGCCTGCCTCTGCCTCTCTTTCCCTCGATCTTTCCGGTTGTCACGATGTTTTCCAATGCCTCTCTTCTCATCACATGACCAAAGAAAGCTGTTTATCTCTTTCTTATTATTGTATACAGTGTTCTAGTTTCATTAGCCTCTTTCAGGCAGTCGTTGTTAGTTACTCTGGCAGTCCAAGGAATTCGCGACATTTGTCTAAAAAACCACATCTCTGTTGTTTCTAAGTTCTTCCTAATTTGTTCATTTACATTCCAAGATTCACTGCCATACAGCAAAACTGGTTCTATATAGCATTTCAGCACTCTCTTTCTTACATTCATTGATAGTGACTTATTGCATAAAATAATCTTTATTTTCTTAAATGCGGCTTTTGCCTGCCCTATTCTGCTCTTAATCTCTGTTGTACATCTTCCATCTGATGTTATAAGTGCCCCTAGGTATTTAAAATTATCCACTTGGTTAAGAATTGCCCCTTCTATTTCTATGTCACATTTTGGTGGCACCATTTTCTTTGATATCACCATTGTTACTGTTTTCTTGATATTCAGGGAGAGTTCTTTCTGTGCACTCTCTGTTACTACTATGTCCAACAATTGTTGTAGGTCTGTTGCATTTTCCGCCAACTATACTGTGTCATCTGTGTCACCTCGCTTCTCTTTGATCTCTCTCATTATTACTTCACTATTGAGGGAGAAGAGATCCGGTGACAAGACACACCCATGTCGTACTCCTAGCTTTTTCTGTTCGTAACTACCCTCTTTATTTCCCATTTTAATTGCTGCTACTTGGTTCCAGTAAATATTCATTATTATTCTTAAATCTTTCCCATCAATGTTGATATCTTCCAACATTTTAATCAGTTCATCATGTTTTACTTCATCAAATGCTTTAGTATAATCTAGGAAGCACAAATATATGTCTTTCTGTGCCTCTATTGACCTTTCTTTTAGAGTTCGTATTATATATATTGCATTATTTGTACCTTTTCCTTCCACAAAACCATACTGTTCTTCACTAATTTCCATTTTTATTTTCTTTCTTGTTTTTCTCATTATGATTCTGAGTAGAAGCTTGGTGACATGGTTTAAGGGGTTAATTTTCTCTGAAATTTGTGTTGCCATGAAATCTTGGGAAGATAATGTGGTGGTTTCCCCTTGCCTTCCACATCCACATGGTGGGCTTTTAACTCTGCCTTTGACAGCCATTGCCGACTGTCATGACAGGTAAGTGCCCTGATCTGCTCAGCTACCTTCATTAGTGCACACATATTAATATGTCAACTACCCATAGAAAGGGGAAAAAAACAGAAGAAGAATGGGAGCTGTTCAAATCAAGTATTTTGAACGCTGCATAAATAACATGTGGGATCATGGGGGGGGGGGGGGGGGAACCTCAGAACATGGATACAGAAAATAACAAGTTGGTGGAAGGCCGAGGTAAAGACAACTGTAACAGACAAAAAGGAAAAACAAAATATAAAAAGTGGATAAGATGCAAACATGAACACGATTACAAGAAGACACGCGGATATAATAATAAAGAGAGAAAAACAAAAATACTGGAAAGAATGTGGAGAAACCCTGAATACAGACTACATGGAGGCAGCTCACCTCGGAGGAGCAAATGGATTACCATGGTCTGGCAAGAATGAGACAACGAGGAGTGACAAAGGGATCTGGCCGACGCTTAACGTGTGAGTGTGTGTATATGAAAGAATACAGAGAGAGAGAGAGAGAGAGAGAGAGAGAGAGAGAGCTGAGCAGATGCATGTCATGTAACACGCATGTTATGTAACACGCGAATCCATATGTTTGTGTATTCTCATCTGTCATATTATAAGTTAAATACCATTTGATTTTATCATGTATAATCTAAACTTATGTTCATTTCTGTAGTTTGAGTGAGAGAGTGAGTGAGTGTGAGACAGAATGAGTGAACGTGAGAGTGAATGAGTGAGCGTGAGAGTGAATGAGTGAGCGTGAGAGTAAATGAGTGAGCGTGCGAGTGAATGAGTGAGCGGGAGAGTGAATGATTGAGCGTGAGAGTGAATGAGTGAGCGGGAGAGTGAATGAGTGAGAGTGAATGAGTGAGCGGGGGAGTGAATGAGTGAGAGTGAACGAGTGAGCGTGAGGGTGAATGAGTGAGCGGGAGAGTGAATGAGTGAGCGTGAGAGCGAATGAGTGAGCGGGAGAGTGAATGAGTGAGAGTGTCTGTGTGTGTGAGTGAATGAGTGAGCGTGAGAGTGAATGAGTGAGCGTGAGAGTGAATGAGTGAGCAGGAGAGTGAATGAGTGAGCGGGAGAGTGAATGCGTGAGCGGGAGATTGAATGAGTGAGCGGGAGAGTGAATGAGTGAGCGGGAGAGTGAATGAGTGAGCGTGAGAGTGAGCGGGAGAGTAAATGATTGAGCGGGAGAGTGAATGAGTGAGCGTGAGAGTGAATGAGTGAGCGTGAGAGTGAATGAGTGAGCGTGAGAGTGAATGAGTGAGTGTGAGAGTGAATGAGTGAGAGTGAATGAGTGAGAGTGAATGAGTGAGCGTGAGAAGGAATGAGTGAGCGTGAGAGTGAATGAGTGAGCGTGAGAGTGAATCAGTGAGCGGGAGAGTGAATGAGTGAGCGTGAGAGTGAATGAGTGAGCGTGAGAGTAAATGTGTGAGAGTGAATGAGTGAGCGGCAGAGTGAATGATTGAACGGGACAGTGAATGAGTTAGCGTGAGAGTGAATGAGTGAGCGGGAGAGTGAATGAGTGAGCGGGAGAGTAAATGAGTGAGCGGGAGAATGAAAGAGTGAGCGGGAGAGTGAATTAGTGAGCGTGAGAGTGAATGAGTGAGCGTGAGAGTGAATGAGTGAGCGGGAGAGTGAATGAGTGAGCGGGAGAGTGAATGAGTGAGCGTGAGAGCGAATGAGTGAGCGTGAGAGTGAATGAGTGAGCGGGAGAGTGAATTAGTGAGAGTGAGAGTGAATGAGAGAAAAAGAGAGAGTGTGTGTGTGTGAGCGTACGCATGCGTGTGAGTGTGTGTATATGAAAGAATACAGAGAGAGTGAGAGAGAGAGAGAGAGAGAGAGAGAGAGCTCAGCAGATGCATGTCATGTAACACGCATGTTATGTAACACGCGAATCCATATGTTTGTGTATTCTCATCTGTCATATTATCAGTTAAATACCATTTTATTTTATCATGTATAATCTAAACTTATGTTCATTACTGTAGTTTGAGTGAGAGAGTGAGTGGGTGTAAATGAGAGACAGAATGAGTGAGAGTGAATGAGTGAGCGTGAGAGTGAATGAGTGAGCGTGAAAGTGAATGAGTGAGCGTGAAAGTGAATGAGTGAGCGTGAGAGTGAATGAGTGAGCGGGAGAGTGAATGATTGAGCGTGGGAGTGAATGAGTGAGCGGGAGAGTGAATGAGT
Organism: Cepaea hortensis; assembly: GCA_963921405.1. Lineage (NCBI taxonomy): Eukaryota > Metazoa > Mollusca > Gastropoda > Stylommatophora > Helicidae > Cepaea > Cepaea hortensis. Next base: position 489,538,711 of record OY992876.1, on the reverse strand, counting down.
GAGAGTGAATGAGTGAGCGGGAGAGTGAATGAGTGAGCGTGAGAGTGAATGAGTGAGCGTGAGGGTGAATGAGTGAGCGGGAGAGTGAATGAGTGAGCGTGAGAGCGAATGAGTGAGAGTGTCTGTGTGTGGGAGTGAATGAGTGTGAGTGAATGAGGGAGAGTGAATCAGTGAGCGGGAGAGTGAATGAGTGAGCGTGAGAGTGAATTAGTGAGCGTGAGAGTGAATGAGTGAGCGGGAGAGTGAATGAGTGAGCGGAAGAGTGAATGAGTTAGCGGGAGAGTGAATTAGTGAGAGTGAATGAGTGAGCGGGAGAGTGAATGATTGAGCGGGAGAGTGAATGAGTGAGCGTGAGAGTGAATGAGTGAGCGTGAGAGTGAATGAGTGAGCGTGAGAGTGATTGAGTGAGCGTGAGAGTGAATGAGTGAGAGTGAATGAGTGAGCGTGAGAAGGAATGAGTGAGCGTGAGAGTGAATGAGTGAGCGTGAGAGTGAATCAGTGAGCGGGAGAGTGAATGATTGAGCGTGGGAGTGAATGAGTGAGAGTGAATGAGTGAGCGGCCGAGTGAATGAGTGAGCGGGACAGTGAATGAGTGAGTGTGAGAGTGAATGAGTGAGAGTGAATGAGTGAGCGGGAGCGTGAATGATTGAACGGGAGAGTGAATGAGTGAGCGGGAGAGTGAATGAGTGAGCGGGAGAGACAGAATGAGTGAGCGTGAGAGTGAATGAGTGAGCGGGAGAGTGAATGAGTGAGCGGGAGAGTGTATGAGTGAACGGGAGAGTGAATGAGTGAGCGGGAGAGTGAATGAGTGAGAGTGTGTGTGTGTCAGTGAATGAGTGAGAGTGAGAGTGAATGAGAGAGAGAGAGAGTGTGTGTGTGGTGTGTGTGTGTGAGTGAATGAGTGAGAGTGAGAGAGAGAGTGTGTGTGGTGTGTGTGTGTGTGTGTGTGGGACGCGCTGGCATCACTACTTTTACGTCACATACTTTTTATGTACACATTTTTCTCCATGTTTAGCCTTGTTTATGTTTACAACATTCATTTCACAATGTTTATTTTTCTTCCTATGTAAATGTATAATGCTCTTGATGAACGAAAGACGAGTGATTGGAAGGGCCGAATGTAAGACGGGCCTGCGCGCCCAATTTGTGACCCTAATAAAGTTGATTTGATTTGATTTGATTTGATTTAACGCTCAAAGGAAAGGCGAGACGGACTTATAAGATTGCTACTGGTACTATTAGTGTTGGAACTCTTCGCTGGCTGCTGAGGATGGGGACGGAGCACTTATGTGAATACCCCGAATGCTGTGATGTCGATTCCTAAATCAATCAATCAATCAATCAGCTAGAAACTTATTTAAAAAACAGTTTAGTGCAATGAGAACCAGAGCAGAAGCCTTTGACCTAACTGAAACAATTAACAGCGAAAGACGATAACCAATTGTTGAACAAAACCAAATTCTAACAAAAATGGAGGCAGTACTCCGTGTAGCGTAGCGTATGCTATTAAGATAGAGTATAGATCAAAGTAGATACAAAATAGACGTCCCAAGAATAAAGAGTCTAACCACTGCAGAAGGACCGACCAAATGGCTCGCAATTCTAGACGTAAGATTTCCAAAGGTACCAGAACAGGTCACGACTTCTAACAGTGCCAGGCGGAAAGTTATGACGGCCAACAGTACTCAAAGAAAGACAATTTGCCAATGGATTCCTGCTACTGTGCTTGGATGAATATTGAGATCCTCTCCCCCCCCCCCCCAAAAAAAAAAAATCATATTCATTCTCACAACAAGGAGATAGACATATTAATATGTGTGTACAGTTACAATCCTTTCAATCGTCACACAATCTAACTACACTAATCGTTATGTTATCATAACAAACTTGGTTTGTTTGAGTTTTACAATTACAACATAAAATGTTCATTTCTAAAACACAACGTGAGACCCACGGGATACTCACGGACACAGATAAGGGAGAAACAATTCCCTGTTTAACCTAACTTCCTATAGGTATGTTCCTAAATTCTATCCTGTTCTTTGGCAATGTACAACTACTGAAGATGCTAATCATTGACACGGTTAGCTGGTCTGGAATGGAAATAATGGTGAAAAGCTGCAGTGTGGCAAATGGGTGGTATCCACTTAACTGCTGGTTCTTGTCCCCTGACTGGTAAGCGGGTGCTACCATTCTCTTCTCGGTTCCTCCTCCATTGCTAGACTAAAGTTTCTATGACATCCTGGGTAGTGGTATGTAAACCACACACTCGGTTGTATAGGTGTGAGTGGTGAGTCAGCCCAGTCAAGGATCTTGACTACGGCCACTGTTGATCAGGGTGTCGACTCCTTCAACTTGGTTTGATCTACACCTATCAGGGGGAGGTGGGTACCGTTGGTTTTCACTCTCTTCTTTTTAAATATTAAGGCTTAACTAGAGCCAGATGAAATTTTCTAAAGACACAATCAAGTGTAATAATTGCCAGTTAACTTGGTACCTCCGTTCACCATCAGGTCGATTCATTAAATGCCAGAATTAGAAAGTTCTCGTCCGGAACAAGAGCGATCCTTTCAAGACTTACAGTTGCCAAATTAATATAAACCCAAACTGAACAAAAAGCTCAGCCTAACTTGGTTTCTTTGTGCTTAAACAAACCCTACACTACATATACACGAACTACTCTTTTAAATCGTGTGTGTGTGTGTGTGTGTGTGTGTGTGTGTGTGTGTTTGTATATATATATATATATATATATATATATATATATATATATATATATATATATATATATTGTGACGAAACGGCGCTCATCTGTCTGTGGTCGTCGGAATCCCGCACTATTTTGGCGTGTCATCGGGGACTTTCCCAGTTATAAATAGACTGAGGGAAGCCGATAGGAATTTTCCATCTAGAATCATCTCGAATCACCGGTATTTGACTGTACCGGGTTGCCGGGTGCTTCAGCGAATTCCCGTGCAGAGAGATCTGGAAATTCTAGGCGGGGAATGAATGTTGTCCGAGAAGGTAACTTTTCTCAAGGAGCTCTCATTTCTCGTGCGCATGAGTTTGCACGTTGGGGAAATGCGGCTAGAATAGGCATTCACTTCCTGACTCTCACGGAAAGAAGACGCAGGGCTCTGTTAAGCAATTTTTATAGCGTCTCACCTCAACCAAGTTGCGGCTGACTGTTATCACATGCGGCAGATGTGCCCTTGAACAGTTCTGGTAGCTGACTGGAGGCTGGTTCTACTTATTCAGGTATCTACTTGGTTAATTAATTTAACTTTGTAATTGTTCACAAAACGCAATCGTTCTAACCTCATTAAATATGCCGGTGTCTTTGCATCACTAATGAGAAACCGATCGATAACGTCGCTGACAACTAGACCGTGTGTTGCGTTTGTTGACCAGCGTGTGTAGTTGAGTACCGGCTTGAAATGTAGGCCTGTGATGTTGGCGATTTGTGTTCAACTAGTATTTACCATGTGTGGCCAATCGTTGCATATACTATGTTGCTGTGTTATTATAGGACATAGTTAATAGTGCATGATATGAACCTAGACTTATGTCAGTCAGTAGCTGAAGCTAGAAGGAACTGTTAGATAGCAAGGTAAGTTGGTAGGTAGAGATTCAGACAGTGTTGTGCGTAGCTGCTAAGTAAAGAGAGAACTTAGTGCTTTACCACAGTGAATGATGTAACTATTGTGTAATAATGTAATAGTGAATTCATTGTGTGGGACACTGGAATTCTGTGAGAAGGTAAGTCTTCATTGATGATGATGATGATGATGATGATATATATATATATATATATATATATATATATATATATATATATATATATATATATATATATGATGTGTCATGATGTATATATATTAGGTCATGTTATGTGAAACTTCTTGGAACGATATCGAACGCCGAGTGGTTCGACGCGGGATAACAATGCAGACCGTCGCGATGTCAACATGCGTTCTAAATTCTTGTCTTTACTGTCCTGTTCTTTCCTGCTTGCACAAGTGCGAATGAGTGCTGAGGTGCTAGTGGTATGGAAGGACAAAAGGAGGTTGCATGAGACACGTGGACATATGGGATATGGGGATTGGAAAGCAAGTTATGAAAGTATGGTGCTGGCAGACCAGGCCAGCTATGAAGTTCGGTCCAGGCCAAGGCTAATCCACTTGGAAGGGCAGAGCTGGAACATAACCCTTGGAACATGTGGGGAACATGTTTTACCAAGAAGGCTTCGTGACTCTAGGGAAGAGTCTGATAAGAAGAGTTTTGCTAGAGGGTGGGCAGAATGTCCCACCAGCAGAACGGTGTGTGTAAATACTTGATGTGATCATGTATTATCCCTATATCCCGAGGGATGGTACAGTGATCAGTATTATGTTTATTATTGAACATGTCCAATGTAAGGAACTAGTCCAGGGACTCTTCACCTTAATGTTTAGTTCTGTTAAACTTAGAACTATGATAACTGATTACTATTACTAGTGACGTTAGCGACAACTGGTAGATGATTAGGGATAGGTGAGACATACGATCAGACTCGTCATTCTGATTACGTACTCTGTTTGACGGGCTGTTCTTTGTGGCCAGCTGACATTGACAGAAACCCATGCTTTACTACTCTCAATATAGAGATAATGCTTTAGTTATTTGCATAACTAAGTAGCATGACTTAGCATGGCTACAAAAATAGTCAGACAGCAGAAGCGAGAATATATGAGTAATATAATCAAAGATATGGAAATTAATCACCAGAAAAATGAATCCAGAAATTTTTTTAAAGAACTGAAGTCAATGAAACGAGGGCACCAACAAAACACATATGGTTTAAAAGACAAAAATGGGAATATGATAAATACCAATGAGGAAATGTGCAACACATGGAAAGAATATTTTATTGAATTACTAAATTGTGAAGCTCCAAGTCACATTTTCCCACAGGAAGAGGTTCTAACATGCGAACCACAAATTGAAGAACCTACATTTGAAGAAATCCTATATGTAATCACACGACTTAAAAACAATAAGACAACTGGGACTGATGGAATTGCTGCTGAATTTATAAAGGCAGGTGGCCATGCATTACATCTAAAGCTATACGAACTAATAATAAAAATCTGGAGGACAGAAGAATTACCCCATGACTGGAAAGAGTCATTATTGATATCTATCTTTAAGAAAGGAGACAAGTTCCAATGTGGAAATTATAGAGGAATATCACTACTGTCCACAAGCTATAAGATACTATCCGCAGTAATACTAAATAGACTAAAACCATATTCAGAATACATATTAGGTGACTACCAGGCGGGTTTTAGACAAAACAGATCAACAATAGATCAGATATTTATCTTACGACAAATAGCCGAGAAACATTGGGAATATAAAAGAGATCTCCATAACATTTTTGTGGATTTTAAAAAGGCTTATGATAGTGTCCATAGGAATAGTCTATGGAATGCTATGCAGGAATTTGGAATACCAAGGAAGTTAATCAACATGACCAGACTATGCATGAAAGATACTTATAATATAGTAACAGGGTTCCAAATGTTGCTGTATGTAGCCGAGGCGCGGTGTTGGGGTGAGCGCCCAACATTGCTCAAATACCTCAATGGCTCGTGAATACATAACCTATGCAGCAAAAGTCCAACTCCTGGCCTTCACGTGGCGGGCCTGTTTAAACTAACAGGAGAAGGGGCGACGGCGAGTCTCTGGCGCCGGAAAATAACCAGTATGCTCTAGATGTGTATGCACGGACATGCATGCGCAGACAGGCGTGTGCGCGCGTACACATCTACACTCGAGTGAGACCACAGTCTGCTCTAGCAAAGAAAGGTGCTGAAGACGGAGGCAACCAGCCAAGAGGCGCACCACAGAAATCAGGATGCCACGCAATCACGCAAAATGGAATATGTCGACTACTGCTAATCGTTATGGTGCTCGCCCTGCTTTGGACCCCCAGGCAGGTGCAGTGCCGGGCCCTATGTCTCGAAAGGGTCCAACCCCAACTACTGGAGGTCCTTCTCAGATGTCCTGTAGAGCCAGGGGACATGAGAATAGGACGACTGGCCATACTAAACTAAGACTTAAAATAATGCACTGGAATGCGGAGGGAGTCAGCAACAAAAAAGTTGAATTAGAAAACATCCTGGACAAAGAGAAAGTAAGCATATGTTGCTTGCAAGAAACTCACCTCAATGAAAATATAGCCTTCAAAATCAGAGGCTACCAGTGTTACCGATCTGACCGAAAGAACAGGCGAAAAGGTGGGATACTGACACTTGTAAGAAATAACATCATGGCTTCCCAAATCAAAGTCTACATGGAAGGGGCTGAGTATCAGACACTTAAACTTAAGACAGGTAATACAGATCTACATCTGATCAATTACTACTGTCCAAGTGACCGCCCACAGGCACTGGACACTCTACCACTAAAAGAAAAAATGATTGTGTGTGGCGATTTCAACAGCCACTCGCAGAGCTGGGGCTATGATCACATGGACCAGAGAGGAGAGAGACTGGAAGACTGGCAAGATGAGAATAGATTCATGTTGATTAACAAGCCGTCCGACCCACATACTTTCTACTCGAGATCATGGCACTCTTCAACTACACCTGACCTGGCTTTTCATTCACCAGACCTGGAGTGGAACATTACACGAACTGTTGGGAAACAACTTGGTGGCAGTGACCATCGGCCAGTCTTTCTAACCGTAGAAAATGAGCTTGTAAGTGAAAGCAGCACCCTCTCGAGGTGGAACTACAAGAAAGCAGACTGGGCAATGTACAAGAATCGCACCAGCATACTGGTTAGAAACCTGAACACTGAGAAAGACATAAATAAAGCAGTTGAAGAGTTTGGGAAATGCATACTACAGGCAGCGCGAGAAACAGTACCAAGAGGAGCCCGTAAACAATATAAACCCTACTGGAGTAGTGAACTGGAACAGTTGCATAATGATGTTGAAGTGTGTAGAAAGCAAGCAGAGGCCACACCCAGCCAAGAGCACCACAATAAATTCCAGCATGCAAAAGCCAAATTTCAAAGGGCCAAGCTGCAGGCTAGACGGAAAAGCTGGCAGGAGAAAACGGAGTCTCTGAACTTTGAAAGAGACACAAGGAAATTGTGGAAGCTAATAAAACAGCTTAATGACGAGGGCACAGGGAGAAACTCAAAAATTGCACTACATAAAGATGGAAAAATCTTAACAAGAAAGCAAGCAGCTGACCATTTTGCGGACTCGTTCGCACAAGATAGCAATATCAAAATTAGTCCAGAGAATCAACAAGAGATTCGAGAGAAACGACAACATACAGGACAGAAGGAAATAGTACATGAGGTTCTGGAGGCACCCATCACAATCAGCGAACTGGAGCTAGCCATATCAAAACTGAAAATGAGAAAGTCACCAGGAGCTGATGGTATCTCCAATGAAATGATCAGGAACCTAGGAACAGAGGCCAAAACAAAGCTGTTGCAGATCTTCAATAACAGCTGGACCTTAGGCAGTGTTCCACAAGCCTGGAGAGAAGCAATCATGATACCCCTCCTAAAATCAGGGAAAGATGGTTCCATTGCCTCTAGCTACAGACCAATTAGCCTCACCAGCTGTCTCTGCAAAACACTGGAGCGCATCATCAATCACAGACTGCAGTGGTACATTGAAAGTAAAAACATCCTTGTGCCACAGCAGGCTGGCTTTAGGCAGTGCTACTCTACGGAAGATCAGACAACCTACCTCTCTCAAGAAATTGAGGATGCATTCCAAGAGAAGAAGCTGGTGCTTGCGGCATGGATAGATCTGAAGAAAGCCTTTGACAAAGTCTGGAAAGAAGGTCTGATGAAGAAACTGAGAAACTGCAAAGTCAATGGAAGAATGTACAAATGGGTGAAAGCATACTTGCACAACAGAAGAGCCCGAGTACAGATAGACGGACTCAAGAGCAAGAAAGTACTACTGCGTCACGGTGTCCCCCAGGGCGGAGTCTTGTCCCCCACACTTTTTCTAATCTTCATCAATGATCTTGTTGCTCACCTACCGCATGGAATTAAAGCGGCAATGTACGCCGATGACCTGGTTCTATGGAGCACAAATGAATATGCATCAGTGGCCACCAGATTGCTACAAAGAGCTGTAGATACATTTGCTGCATGGGCAAATAGATGGTGTGTCAGCATAAACACTGACAAGTGCAGCACCACCCTATTTACCCTCTCTCCAAAACAAAAGGCAGGGATCATCCAGATAAATGGAACACCCCTAAGAGAAGATAAAGAACCAACATACCTTGGAGTAACATTTGATGGCAAGCTGACATGGAGAAAGCACATCAACAAAGCAGTAGCAAAAGCCAGAAGGAAAATAGCCATCCTGAGAAAGCTAAGTGGAACCACATGGGGAGCCAGTACGAAAATACTTAGCAAAGTTTACCAACAGAGCATACGACCACACCTGGAATATGGGTCAACTGCGTGGTGTTCAGCATCAAATACCACACTACAAGAGCTGGACAAGGTGCAAAATCAAGCACTTAGAGTCACCACAGGAGGGATGAGATCAACCCCTATAGTGGAAATGGAGAAGATGGGGAGGACACAGGCACTGAGTGAGCGCAGAGATACGAAAACGCTAATACAAGCAGAAAAGTTCCTCAGCTTGCCAGGCCACCCTATGAAGAACAGATTTGAAAACCTAGCTATGGGGCGGTTGAAAAGAAGTAGTTTTATCCACCAGGCCAAACGACTCTGCAGAGAAACCACTGATCTGCCCACAGTTGGTATCCCCCTAACAACTATTCCAGAGCGAACTCCATGGAAAGATGAGCATAGACTATCATTACAAATCCAGACAAAAGTGAGAGGAATATTTGACAAGGAAGAACAGAACAGTGTGCAGCGCAGAACAGCCACTCTCAGCTTCCTTGATGAAGAATACCCACAGGACCTCTGGATCCGAGTCTACACAGATGGGTCAGCACAAAATGCTGTTCGAAATGGAGGAGCGGGAGTGTACATAGAATACCCAAATAATACTAGGGACACAGCCAGAGTACCGACAGGAAAGTACTGCCATAACTATGATGCCGAAATTGAGGCAATCAAGATAGCAACAGAGAAATTACTAAATAACAGCAATGGTACACAACCTGTGGTGCTACTAACAGATGCAAAATCAGTACTCGAGGCGCTCCTCTCTGGGAAATTGCCAGTACTAAGGACACTACTTTCTGAACTTAGCAGTCAGCATAAAGTCACCATACAGTGGATACCATCCCACTGTGGAGTACCCGGAAACGACAGAGCTGATCAATTGGCTAAGGAAGGAGCCAAAGAGGAACAGCCTGATGTGCCCGTTACATACCACCAAAAGAAAAGAATGATCAAATCAGTCAGAAAGCCACCAAAACCTGCTCAAGATGACTACCACATTATGGACAGACCAGAACAAGTCATTATTCTGCGCCTCAGAACAGGACACAATAGATTACGCAACCACATGTATACAAAATTCAAGATTGGTGAAACAGCCATGTGCACATGTGGATTGGCGTCGCAGACAGCAGAGCACATACTCCAAGACTGCCCAAAATATAACATATCTAGGCAAACCTTCTGGCCTAGAGAGACGACGGTGGAAGATAAACTCTATGGACCACTGTGTGAACTGAAAAAAACAGTTCAATTCATGCAAGAGACGACATTGCAGATATAGACATATTTCAAGCGAACGAAAGAAGAAGAAGAATATAGTAACATATAAAGGCAGGAAATCAGACCCCTTCCAAATAACATCTGGCTTGAAACAGGGTGATGCACTACTCTTCAATCTGGCTCTAGAGAAAGTTGTAAGGAAGGTAAAGGAGGAATGTGATATTGGAGGAACATCCAAGCTGCTTGGTTAAGAAGATGATATAGATATTATAGGGCAAAGTGAACAAAAGACATTGGAAATATTGACTCACTTAAAGGGAAAAGCCCAACAGATAGGGCTGGTTATCAACCAAGATAAGACAGAATATATGGTAATTTCAAGAGACGGAATGGCTAGAAACTCTGGCCACATACAAATAGATAATATGACCATTAAAAGAACGGAAACATACAAATACCTGGGTACAATCTTCAACTGCTCCAACATCATAAGGGAAGAAATACAAACTAGAATCAACTCTGGAAATAAGATATACTATGCACTACAACATCTACTAAAATCAAAGGCGCTATCTCGTAACACCAAAATCACAATATACAAAACACTGATCAGACCAGTTGTGCTGTATGGCTCTGAAACCTGGAGTACAACGAAAGGAGACGAAGCCTTGTTACAAACCTTTGAGAACAAAATTTTAAGACGCATCTTTGGACCCATTAGGGATACACAAAGTGGAGAGTGGAAAAGAAGAAGTAACAAAGACATTTATGATCTGTTTAAGTCCCCGCTAATCACTGGTATCATGAAGGCTAATAGACTACAATGGCTGGGGCATATAGAAAGAATGGAAGATAATAGGGAAACAAAACTCGCCTACACTCAGGAAATAAATGACCGTAGACCCCGAGGTAGACCAAGAAGGCGGTGGAGAGATAATACATGTACAGACCTACAAGCACTTGGAATCAACGACTGGCAAGAGAAGGTCCACCAGAGAGACGAATGGAGACGGATTGTATTTGCAGCAAAGAACCTCAATGGCTCGGAACGCTGAAGAAGAAGAAGAAGAAGAAGTAGCATGACTGAGGGTTGAGTAGTCAGTGGTAGGATGCATGTGGACCAATGTTTGGGCCAGAATACTCTCACCGATCGCTCTTCCTTTCAGGAGTTGCCTGTTGAGGAACCAGTCGACTACACTTGTTGTCTGCCTGAAACCATTTCGTGTACCACAGCGAAGGGTAGAATCCTTTAATTACCTCGCCTGACTAAACCACACCATGTGACAGGGTGCATCATCATGAGTGAAGGTTATCATCGAGTGATTTCGGTGCCCTGAAAGTGCACATGTGGGATGTGATGGTTTGTGTGGGTTTTCTGACTTACAAGATACTCTATTTCAGCAAGGAGAAGTTCAGCCACCTGAGCAATTATGCTCAATGATACGAGACACCAGACTGTACACAGTCTATTGTGGTTCCACCTAAACGTCGGAAAGATTGATCTATAAACTTGCACTGTTCCTACGCCAGCTATAGTGACAGGTCATGATGAGACCTACACCAGCTTACGTATAGAGACTAATGGCAAATGTTATCAGGGTAACGGACAACTAATTATTGTCCAGACTGAACAGTGTTGTCTCCATATGAAATAGATGTGTGATTCTAATGTTGTACTTATAGAGTATGAAGACTTTGAACTGTGTTTTCTCATAGGACTTTAGTGTCGTATCAGCCGAACTATCTGATTACCCAACCAGGGGTAATGTACTACTACATAGGAACCATTAGATTGGTCAGTGGCTTATTACCCAACCAGGGGTACTGTACTACGACTTAGGGACCATTAGATTGGTCATTGGCTATTACCCAACCAGGGGTACTTGATACTAATGAAGTCAAGAGTAACTGGGGTCAACTCCAGGAGGAGTGTCTCCCAGCCCGGCTGTTTACAGAGAACTGTTTATTAACGTAGCAGTGACTCATTAGGAAGTGATGAAGTTGCAGTTCGTCCAGTCATCTCACTGGAAGGAAGCCGGGTGAGTGGCGGACCCTACTGGAGTAGTGAACTGGAACAGTTGCATAATGATGTGGAAGTATGTAGAAAGCAAGCAGAGGTCACACCCAGCCAAGAGCACCACAATAAATTCCAGCATGCAAAAGCCAAATTTCAAAGGGCCAAGCTGCAGGCTAGACGGAAAAGCTGGCAGGAAAAAAACAGAGTCTCTGAACTTTGAAAGAGACACAAGGAAATTGTGGAAGCTAATAAAACAACTTAACGATGAGGGCACAGGGAGAAACTCAAAAATTGCACTACATAAAGATGGAAACATCTTAACAAGAAAGCAAGCAGCTGACCATTTTGCGGACTCATTCGCACAAGATAACAATATCAAAATTAGTCCAGAGAAACAACAAGAGATTCGAGAGAAACGGCAACATACAGGACAGAAGGAAATAGTACATGAGGTTCTGGAGGCACCCATCACAATCAGCGAACTCTAGCTAGCCATATCAAAACTGAAAATGAGAAAGTCACCAGGAGCTGATGGTATCTCCAATGAAATGATCAGGAACCTAGGAACAGAAGCCAAAGCAAAGCTGTTGCAGATCTTCAATAACAGTTGGACCTTATGCAGTGTTCCACAAGCCTGAAGAGAAGCAATCATGATACCCCTCCTAAAATCAGGGAAAGATAGTTCCATTGCCTCTAGCTACAGACCAATTAGCCTCACCAGCTGTCTCTGCAAAACACTGGAGCGCATCATCAATCACAGACTGCAGTGGTACATTGAAAGTAAAAACATCCTTGTGCCACAGCAGGCTGGCTTTAGGCAGTGCTACTCTACGGAAGATCAGACAACCTACCTCTCTCAAGAAATTGAGGATGCATTCCAAGAGAAGAACCTGGTGCTTGCGGCATGGATAGATTTGAAGAAAGCCTTTGACAAAGTCTGGAAAGAAGGTCTGATGAATAAACTGAGAAACTGCAAAGTCAATGGAAGAATGTACAAATGGGTGAAAGCATACTTACACAACAGAAGAGCCCGAGTACAGATAGACGGACTAAAAAGCAAGAAAGTACTACTGCGTCATGGTGTTCCCCAGGGCGGAGTCTTGTCCCCCACACTCTTTCTAATCTTCATCAATGATCTCGTTGCTAATCTACCGCATGGAATTAAAGCCGCAATGTACGCAGATGACCTGGTTCTATGGAGCACAAATGAACATACATCAGTGGCCACCAGATTACTACAAAGAGCTGTAGATACATTTGTTGCATGGGCAAATAGATGGTGTGTCAGCATAAACACTGACAAGTGCAGCACCACCCTATTTACCCTCTCTCCAAAACAAAAGGCAGGGACCATCCAGATAAATGGAACACCCCTAAGAGAAGATAAAGAACCAACATACCTTGGAGTAACATTTGATGGCAGGCTGACATGGAGAAAGCACATCAACAAAGCAGTAGCAAAAGCCAGAAGGAAAATATCCATCCTGAGAAAACTAAGTGGAACCACATGGGGAGCCAGTGAGAAAATACTTAGCAAAGTTTATCAACAGAGCATACGACCACACCTGGAATACGGGTCCACTGCGTGGTGTTCGGCATCAAAAACCACACTACAAGAGCTGGACAAAGTGCAAAATCAAGCACTTAGAGTCACTGTAGTAGTGTCAAATGAAGTAACAAGACTTGATCTGTACTAAAACTTTATACTTTATTCTCAAGATGACAAGCCGTGTCTTCTCAGCTGGACTATCGGATGTTGACTGCCCTTCACAACAACAATGCGTCACGATTGAGCATCTCTCTCCGCTTTCACTCCTAATGCTCAATCGTGCTGTATCTCTAATTCCCCACTAGATCCTAATTATAACCCAAACTACACATACTGTTACACCTCCCCATGTTTATTAAAGAATTTTCCTTATAAAGAAAAAATCTTTACTCCTAATCCCCTTACTCTATTCCCTCTTTTTCCTCTAATCTTCCATAGTTCTTCTAATCCTCCCCAAACCAACTCCAATTTAATTAAACATTCTATTTCTTTAACTCTTTCCCCAGCTATATAATCAACCCACTTCTTCTTCCATTTTACCTCTATACCTCGTACCATGTACTGTAACCTTTTTTTTTTAACTTACCATTTCTACTCTTCTTTCATTTCCCCAAACTATATAGCAATCCACTATATATTCCTTGGCTCCTCAAGTTCCTATATAAAATATGCATATTATAAACAAAATGGCTCGTAAAATCATATTTGTACAACTGGCATTAGGAAATCACTCGCATTTCTCAATACAAGACAACCCGAACAACGAGAACAACGTATTTAGAAGAAGTAAAGAAGGGGTGCACCAAGTAAAAGGAATAAATAGTCAAGATAAGCACAAAGAAACGCATATTCCACATAACCACATTTACCTCCTTTGCCAATAAAAAAAATTTGTACAATCAAATTTTTTCTTATAAATACGTCATACAAAAATAGATCTTTGTTTTCTATAAACCAAGTTGATATAATGTTTTACAAGCTTTATATATACAACCCTATATGAAATAGAACTTTTTACGTAAGTTTCAAGCCTTATATCTTCAACATTTAAAATTTCCAACCACAATCTTGTCCAAATTGCGTTATCTCACCTTTTAGCATGAGATCCTGTTCAATTTTTATGAACACCTTTAATATAATTAAAGCTGGTTTTTCACAGCACCTATTTCTTGCCCCCTTTATGTCCCATGATCTGCCCTTTATCCCCCTATGTATTTCTTCTATATGCTGCTATTCACAGTTTTTCCCTTAAACTTCTATCTAGTTATACTCTACTTATATATTCGAAGCTTTTCAAGCAACCTAACCTTCCCAACAGCCTATGTCTCCATACCCTCCCTCAATAATTTTATAATTCCTTTCTGAACGAAAGGGCTTTTTTTTTTTTTTTTTATAAAGCCCCCTGTATTTGAAAAGTTAACTAATATTCTAACCAAACTTAAAACCAATTCATTAACCACATCACTTAATCTATCAATCCAACTGTTTACGCAAAACTAAATCAAAACAAGGCGTCACAATTATCCAATTAAAACACATTTTCAAAATTAATATGGCATGCATTTTATCAACCCAAAAGCAAATATTATATCATTATTAGACACTTTTACGGTCCAATAGTGTTTTACTCAAGGCACTATAAACTCAACGATCCTAACTTACTTAAACTAACTTTTTATAAAACCAAACCAAGCATGAAATAAAACATAATACATATACATATAGCATTGAAACATAGTCTCAATAAAATAATCAATTAACAACCATCATTGCCCAGTTACACGAAAATAAAACTCCAAGTGAATAAACAAAGATTTTCCAAGTAAACTTTCTCAAAATTATTACGTATAGTGGCCCCAACAACCATACTAATAATGTACCAGATCTCTATTTATTCAGGCCATTCCATTTATATATTTCCTAACTCCATTTTCATTTTCCTACCTCATCATAGCCAATTGCTAACCAGAGACATACTTCCCAGTATATCAATAATACCAAAAACTCCCCACCAAATTCTCTATAAAACTTCCTACAACTCTCTGTAAGCGAACCGCTTTTAAATTTAAATTGTTCATTAAAATTATGATTGACAAAACTGAAGATATTTCCCTTATCCCCTATTTCACATTCTCACAGAAAAGATATGTTAGATTGAGTTAGTGCGCACTTAGGAAAATAAGAAAAAGAAAGGAAAAAGTAAGAAGCAATCACACTTCTCTTTCCATACATACTTTATGAATAAAGTTTCAAAATTTATCTTCAGTTTCCGTCAATAATAATTGTTATTATCAAAAAAAATATTGATTCAACACTACTAGCTTTTCTTTTTTTTTTTTCTTCATTCCTCTCGTCAATTTCAAGTTTACCATTCCAAGTAAACCCATCAATTCAATGCTACATATGTGTATCTGTTACTTACAGACCAATATCCAAATCTTATAAGCATATCTGCCGATATCAATGATAACAAATAGTACAAACATCAATTCCTCCTTTTTCTAGCCTAACTCCAAACACATCATACTACCCGGAAAATCCTCTTAATTAATCACTGTAAACTACAGTACAAGTCCTCTTATCTATACTAAAGTAGTATTCACCATCCACTCACCTATTTACTTGTGGCCCTACCTGCCAATTATTTCCCTTCAATTTGTCCAAGCTACTAAAAAATCAACCATCAATTCCACCCCATAGAGAAATAACCAAATATATACATATACTTCATTCAAAACTACCTCCATATTGATTATAAAAATACCAAGAGTCATCTTCTTCATTTTCGAATTCTAACACTTATAAATTGCTATCTGCAATATTCTCTACTTATCTACTTCCTACGGTTCCACTTCTTCAATAACTCCAAATTTCTTTGAACCAATGCTAATTCTACATCAATGTCTTCTTCTTCGTACAATCCATTTGTTTCCTCCATACTACTACTACTTGACTCTGACTTTTCATCCATTTCTTCTTCTTCGTCTGTATGTCTCTCTTTAGCTGCCGCTAATCTCTTTTGTTCAATATCCCATCTAATTTGTCGATCACTATTCCTCAAGGATCTTTCTAGTAACGGCATATCCTCCCCGCTCGTTGAATAATCCCTAATTCTCCTCTGTCTTTTCACTTCTCTATCTCTTTGTCTATCCATTCTCCTTTTCGTCGCCTGTCTAGTGTTCCTAAACGGAGCACTTATTTCCTCTTCCATACTATCATAATGAGTCTCATTCAACTTTTCTTCTTCTATTGTTTTCGGTATCGTCTGTTCTTGAGTATCATCAAAGCCTGGAGTTGCTAATAAGCGATTTTGTGCTGGATCTCTTCTAACGCCTGGGGTTACTGTAGCACCTCTAACGAGTTGTTCATCTAAAAACCTTGTGTCTGAATAATAATTATTATTATTATTATATTCTATCTCTTCTTCATCTCTCCTTAAGTGTTCCACGTGTGCCCTTGCTACATGTCCCGTGACCTGGTTCTTAATTTTATACGATACTTTACCTAGTTTTTCCAAAATATAATACCCTGGAATCCAACGATTATCAAACTTAGAGTTTCTCCTATGCTTCTTGTAATAGACCCTATCACCAACCTTAAATTCCTGCAAGTTTGTATTTATATTCTTGTACTTTTTCTGCCTTTCCCTAGCTTTAATTATATTATTCCTTAGTCCTACGTGTGCTTTATGCATTTCCTGTATTATAACCTCTTGAAAGTCTTCACCCATATATTTCCGTCTAGGTTTTAATAGATTGTCTATAGGTAGTATCGGTTCTCTCCCGTATATTAAATAATATGGTGAAAAACCCGTGCTTTCATTTTGATTAGTACGAATGGCGTTAAGGGCAGGTCCTAAAAACAAATCCCAATCCCTTTCATGTTCATCTACAATCTTTGATATAATGCTATATAACGTCTGATGTTGACGCTCGTTTCTAGCATTGGAAGTAGGTCTATAATATGATGTCTTTATATGTTTTATATTTAAATCATTTAACAACTTTTCAAATTTCTTATTTATAAATTCTTTACCATTGTCTGTAAGTATACTTTGTGGACAACTAAATCTTGGGACAAACTCTTGTAAAAAAATATTGACTACTGTATCTGCACTCTTATCCGGAATTGCATAAACCTCCGGCCAAAGACTGTAAACATCTACTATATGAATCAAATACACGTTTCCTGACAATGTTCTGGGGTGTGGACCCGATATATCTAAACTAATCTTTTGCATTGGGAACTGAGGAATGTCAGTATCCTGCAAGGGACACTTTATTGTTTTCATGTTCCTCAATCTGCACTTCTCACAGGTATCCACATATTTATATGCAGATTTAAATAAATTTGGCCAGTAATATTTACTTGTAAGCGCCTTCACCAATTTGTCTCTACCTAAATGTCCATTTTCATCATGATATGCCTTTAAAAGTTCATTTTCTAAATGTTTTGGAATGTATTTCCTCAGTTGTTCGTTCCTTTCAGACATGTAGTATAAATGTCCATCCTCTTGTAAAACCAAATAATTCCTTTTATATTTGTTATCTTCTGTTTCTCTTAATTTTTCTTTTATTTGTATCACTTTTGGGTCTAGGTCCTGCTCCTCTTTCATGTTAAATTTTTCTAAGTGTAGATCATCTTCCCTATGTTCAGACTCTTGTTCCGATGGTAGACTATCAAATTCTTCTCTATTTATTATAGCAGAATCTAAAATATTTACTTGCCAATTTCGATCGTCAATCTCTGGTTCTCCTTCATCTTCTGTGTCACCTGACGACTGTGGATAGGGAATCCTAGACAGTAAATCAGCGCATGTGTTAATCTTACCTGGAATGTACTCAATTTTCGTATTATATCCCTGTAAGTTCAATGCCCAGGTTTGTATTTTCCTGTTCTGCACTGGGGCTTCTAAAAAAGACTTTAAAGGCATATGGTCAGTTCTAATAACAAAATTTGCGTTATGTAAGTAGTAATTTAGTTTTTGAAGAGCGTAATGTATTGCGTAAGCCTCCTTCTCAATAGTCGTCCACTTTCTTTGTGATCTGCTAAGTTTATGCGACAAGAAGTATATAGGCCTTTCATTTTTAACCCCTGGTATTCCAGACTCTTTCCCTTCATATGGTTGCACCAAACACGCTCCTACTGCATTGTCTGAAGCATCTGTGTACAGTATCAACTGTTTGTTTAAGTCTGGATGCGTCAACAGTGGTACCAGTGTTAAACTGTTTTTTAAATACTCGAACGCTTTTTGACACTCACCATCCCACTTAAACCTAGCGTACTTGCCTGTTAAGTTTGTAATAGGTTCAGCTATTTTTGAAAACGCTGGGACAAACCGCCTATAATACGCGCATGTTCCTATAAAGGCGCGTACCTCCTTAACGTTAGTTGGAGCAGGTAACTCTTTAATAACCTTTATTTTGTCCTGGTCTGGTTTTATACCTTCTCTATTTATAATATACCCCAAATATTTTGTTTCTGTCTTTAAAAATTGGCATTTACTGAGCTTTAACTTCACATCATGTTTTCTTAACCTGTCAAACACTAATTTTATATGTTTCAAATGATCCTCCACATTTCCAGAAGTAAAGATCAGAATATCATCAATATAAGCAAGAGCGAACCTTTGCATACCTTCTAAAACTTCATTTATTAAGAGCATGTAGTGAGATGGCGCAGTTTTGACTCCAAAAGGCATACGTAAAAATTCATAAGAACCCATATGAGTACAGAAAGCACTTTTTCTCTGCGCGTCTGCCGACATCGGAATGCACCAAAATCCTGCTCTTGCGTCTAACGTCGTAATAAATGTAGCGCCATTTAGCAACCCCAAAATATCATCTATCACTGGTAGTGGATATGCAACATTTTTAGTAATTTTGTTCAACGCCCGATAGTCGCAACAGAATCTACTCGAACCATCAGGTTTGGCCACAATTACCACCGGAGATGACCACTCTGATTTTGATCTTTTGATTATCCCTGCTTTCAACATTTCTTCTATTGCCTTTTCTACAATTTCTCTATTTCTTAAGGGAGTTCTATATGGTTTTAAGCTAATCGGCGGATGGTCTCCCGTATCTATCTCCATTGTTACCGTTTTTGTCTTACCCAACTCTAAATCACTAATTGCAAACACATCCTGATTCTCCTTTATAAACTGTTCCAATACTTCTTTATTTTCTGGTGAAGTCTTTAACTGTGCCAACAATTCCTGTTCTCTTGTCTGTTTATCTAGTGAATGTATTTGTGCTGTATTTCTTTTGAATGGATGGATCAATTCATTCATTCGTGTGTTTCCTCTACTTCCGCGTCCGCGTCTGTTATTACTTCTTTCACTAGAAGACTGTGAATAATTAGTTCCCGGCATTTCTACTCTATCCGTTGCCAATATTTCACTAACGTTCTGTTCAATTTTTGCTACTACACACCCTCTGTATAATTTAATTTCTCTACCTGTGTTGTTAATCACCATAACTGGAAAGGTTAAGTGTTTATCTAACGCTATTATTCCATCCGGAACTTCCAAACCAGGCTCATCAATTATTTCCTCTTGTAATTCAGTGATTCTGACTGTGTTTCCTTCTACATAATATGGGTTTTTCTTCAGCTTCACTTGTATCAAATTAACCGACTGTGGTTTTAACGTCGTTGTCATTTTAACTCTAACTAGTGCTGATATATGCATGTCTTCTTGCATATCTATATAGACGTCCCTGAATTTTAATTTGTGTAAATCATAGAAAAGTCTTACTCCATTTTTTATTAAAAAATCTCTTCCTATTAACATGTTTCTATTTAAACCCTTCACTACATGAAAAAGGTGTCTTATGTTGATCCCTCCTAACTTAAAATTTATTATTGTTTGTCCAACTACTTGTAAATTCTGTCCCGTAACAGAGTGTAAATTATTATGACTCTTAAATACTCTACAATTTCTTACTATTTTGTATAGAAAACTTTCTTTTACTACACTAACCTGAGCTCCCGAATCAATTAACGTACGAACTCTATACTTTCCTATTTCTAATATACAAGAACTATAATCTGTTTTATCTTCTATAAATTTCTTGACTTCATCTAGTTGAAAATATTCTCTGTTCGACCTATTATACCTGTTATTAACATATTCTCTAACCCTTGGGACCTTATTATTTACCCTCCTATCATAGGTCCTGTCTAATAGGTAGGGCGCCGATTTTCCTGTGTTCTTGTACCTGTAAAATTCCTGTGTCCATCTACAACATTCCTACTCACCCTATTATTGTCATGTCTACCCTGTGTATTCGACTGGACATGCCTGTTATTACAAAACCGAAAAACATGTCCCCGTTGACCACAATTCCAACAGACAATATTTGTACTATTTGTGTTACCTACTGTTTCTCTTGTAGGGTATCTCATATTTCTTCTTTCCTCATTATCATACCTATTTCTACCTTGTAACGTCTGTATACCTCCTCTCCTATTCCATCCGAATCTTGTTTGTCCTATTTCCATAGGTTCCTCAACTCTGTCATCTCGACTACTTCCCACTTCTCGTCCTGTTCTTAATCTAAACCTACGTCTCAAATTTTCTTCTTGTACCGCGATATCCACCGCTTGTGATAACCTCTCAGGGTTTTCCCTCATTAATTTAAGTTTCAAACCATCAGACTTTATGCCATCCACAAAGATCCCTACCAACATCCTTTCCACCTCCTCTCCTCGTACATTCTGTCCTAAGAATGCCTCTTCAGCCAGATTAATTAATCTATCGCTAAACAATTGTACCGTCTCTCCGTTATTTTGTTTAGCCTGCCTCAACACCGAAAATGCATGTTGTGGATCCGTTATTTCTGCATATTTCCTTGCTAGGTCTTCCTTGAATTGTTCCCATGTCTCATCTACTCTAGCTTCTAGCTTTCTTCTTATATGATCCGAGACCGGTTCCGTTGCCGTCTGATAAGCCAGTCTCATTTTTTCTTCATCTGTTGCTGAGATCAAATAGGCATATTTTTCTATAGAGGTGACCCATTTCTTATAGTCTCTGGCCTGTCCATTAAACTTTACAATTTCTGTTGCCATGCCTTGTTGTTTAATCACCATATTAAGTCGGCCTACTGCTGTACCCACGCCTGTCAAAACCTGGGCCAAGTTATCCGGTTCCGCCATGCTGAAAAATACTGAAACAAAGCAAGCAACCAATCACACAATTACAATTTCCCAAATCCCAAACAGCACAATTCAGTTGGTTATAATATTGTAAGATATTACATTAATCAGAGGAAGCATCAACAATATCCTGTCTGAGCATAGGAAGAATGAACCCTGTCCTCAATAAAAAACTCAAATTTGTGGCAATCAGAAGGTTCCTTGTAGATATTTGTTTCTTAAACCACAATAATGTCCTGTACTCCACTCTAATTAATAAATTCGGAAGCTCACGGGAGACCTCGAAATACACAACTTTTACTCCGAGTCTATTTCCTTAATTAATCCGTCATCTTCTTTTACCAACTTACGGATTCAGTTCAACCAACCAGAGCCCGCATCAAGTGAAAGTCTCGGAATTCAGGTGGTGGAGTTCAGATATCACTTCTCTTCCCTCAGGTAATTTCGTCCTTCTCGTGGGCTGCCAGAAAATTTTCAACCCCTGGTTGGGTCACATCTCATGGGCTGCCAGACAATCTTCGACCCCCTGGTTGGGTCCCTTCCTTGATCTCAAGTGGGTACTTCGTCGTCGTATGGAATGGGTCATAGGAATATAACGAGGCCCAAGGATTAGGTGTGTTTGGGTCATAGGAATGACAAGGCCCAAAACTGGAAAAACTGGATTAGTATCAATCAGCCAACGGCTAGTGATGAGCTGACCTTGAACGAGTTCTGACTTCCGATAAAATCTTGAAAGTGGCAAGGTTCAGGCAACGGCCAGGTTAGGCCCCTTATAAATGATACGATTCAAATGTTCAGCCACGGCTCCAGGAAACCCTTCTTGTCCTGGCAGTTTTGTCTGGATTCTTTAGTACTTCGCGTGGTAGGCCATTATCTTCATAATTTGTCTTACAGCATGCCGCCAGTGGATAGTTGTTGTTGGCCGGCCTAGATCAACCTCAGATTCTCGGTCCACGGCACCATTTATTACTTCTGTAGTAGTGTCAAATGAAGTAACAAGACTTGATCTGTACTAAAACTTTATACTTTATTCTCAAGATGACAAGCCGTGTCTTCTCAGCTGGACTATCGGATGTTGACTGCCCTTCACAACAACAATGCGTCACGATTGAGCATCTCTCTCCGCTTTCACTCCTAATGCTCAATCGTGCTGTATCTCTAATTCCCCACTAGATCCTAATTATAACCCAAACTACACATACTGTTACATCACCACAGGAGGGATGAGATCAACCCCTATAGTGGAAATGGAGAAGATGGGGAGGACACAAGCACTGAGTGAGCGCAGAGATACGAAAACGCTAATACAAGCAGAAAAGTTCCTCAGCTTGTCAGGCCACCCTATGAAGAACAGATTTGAAAACCTAGCAATGGGGCGGTTGAAAAGAAGTAGTTTTTTTCCACCAGGCCAAACGACTCTGCAGAGAAACCACCGATCTGCCCACAGTTGGTATTCTCCTAACAACTATTCCAGAGCGAACTCCATGGAAAGATGAGCATAGACTATCATTACAAATCCAGACAAAAGTGAGAGGAATATTTGACAAGGAAGAACAGAACAGTGTGCAGCGCAGAACAGCCACTCTCAGCTTCCTTGATGAAGAATACCCACAGGACCTCTGGATCCGAGTCTACACAGATGGGTCAGCACAAAATGCTGTTCGAAATGGAGGAGCGGGAGTGTACATAGAATACCCAAATAATACCAGGGACACAGCTAGAGTACCGACAGGAAAGTACTGCCATAACTACAATGCTGAAATTGAGGCAATCAAGATAGCAACAGAAAAATTACTAAATACCAGCAATGGTGCAAGACCTGTGGAACAGATGCAAAAAATTGACAGATGCAAAATCAGTACTCGAGGCGCTCCTGTCTGGGAAATTGCCAGTACTAAGGACACTACTTTCTGAACTTAGCAGTCAGCATAAGGTCACCATACAGTGGATACCATCCCACTGTGGAGTACCCGGAAACGACAGAGCTGATGAATTGGCTAAGGAAGGAGCCAAAGAAGAACAGCCTGATGTGCCCGTTACATACCACCAAAAGAAAAGAATGATCAAATCAGTCAGAAAGCCACCAAAACTTGCTCAAGATGACTACAACGTTATGGATAGACCAGAACAAGTCATTATTCTGCGCCTCAGAACTGGGCACAATAGATTACGCAACCACATGTATACAAAATTCAAGATTGGTGAAACAGCCATGTGCACATGTGGACTGGCGTCGCAGACAGCAGAGCACATACTCCATGACTGCCCAAAATATAACATATCTAGGCAAACCTTCTGGCCTAGAGAGACGACAGTGGAAGATAAACTCTATGGACCGCTGTGTGAACTGAAAAAAGACAGTTCAATTCATGCAAGAGACAGCATTGCAGTTATAGACATATTTCAAGCGAACGAAAGAAGAAGAAGAAGAAACCCTTCACATGCACTCAAGAAAACATCCGTCGTACACGTGATATCATGTTTATTCAGGAGAACTTGATTATCGTTACAGTGCGCACACAAGGCGGTTACATCAGTATACACGTAGTGCTGCTAATACATAATAATAGCACTCGGGCAATCACACACAAAGCACTGCACTCAAACTAAAGCGATCTTCAACTATGGCAAAGCCAACTAACACTCTCGCAAATCTTAAACACTCGCTCCAGAAAACACATCCTTTATCTAAACCGTCGAGTCTTCGTCTGTCCTTTCTTCACGCTGACCGGCTGGTCTCGTGGTACTGGACCTCGTGTTGCTCGAGACAACCGGGCTGTCTCAACAGTCATGTCGAACTGTTGTCTGCCCGTGTTGGGTCGGATTGTCTAGTGCAATGCTGTCAACAGGGTCCCGTAGACTTGTGTCCCCTTTTATAACTGGGTCTTGTCCTGTCTATGTCCTGTCTATGACCTGTGTGTAAACTCTCTATTGTCCTGTAGATGTCCTGTCTTATGACATCCCTACGTCCTTATATATGTCCCGTCTATCCTGTCTCTCTGGTGGTGTAGATGTCCTGTCGCTGACATCACTGTCTCTCTAACTATATATATATATATATATATATATATATATATATATATATATATATATATATATATATATATATATATATGCCTGATGCGACACAAGATAGTAATGTCACCACATTGTAGAATTTGGAAGCAGAGTGCATCGAACTGTATGTTTTTAAAAACAGTTAGGAAGTTCAGGACCTCGGATGGTACGTGACCAGGTAAACCCTAGTTTTCGCTGTTAACTTTGGGTTCAAGCTGTCAGGTGGACAATGGTAAACTCTGACGGCAGCAGAATGTATGGGTACAAACGAGGTCAGAATCAAACTGGGTTGTCAAGAAACAAAGCTATACTCCAGATTTATGGCGGTGAGAAACGCACATGGCCTGAGAAATTTACTTCAAGGAGCATGGACTCAGACCGGACAATGAACTCAGTTTAGGACGTAGCGGGGGTCATGTAAGTTAGAGATGCAAATTAAGTATGCAGAGTAGTTAATGCTGATTGGATAGTCCCTCGCGAAACGCACGGAAGGCAAAAGCCGCGTGATGGTAGGACACGGGGCAGCGCCAACATTAGTAGAAGGTATATATACGAAGGAATCCATTCAGTCGGAGAGTTAAACAGGAGAGAGTGAACAGTTGAGAATGGGACTCCGGGGGCAGCGGGGGTCTGGGCCCTTTTGGGAAGCCCAAAGGAATTAGTTGTAGACTTAAGAAATTGTGGCGGTTCAGTGCCGCAATCTGTAGGGTGCCTGGAAGAGAAAGAAGTGAGGAAAGACGGACAGGCGTTCCTACCATAACTAGTCTAAATCACTAGAAGAGATGACGACTAAAGGATCTGTGGATGGAATCTACCCAAGGCAGATAAGCCAAAGAAGGAAAAGACATGCAGGTTCCGAGGGTCGCAAAGTGCAAGAAAGTCACTTGAGTTAGAGGACCGCCAGCTAAGTAAACCGCTCACTAGTTGAAATAAATGGCTAAAGTCGTACAGGACAAAGACTAGCCAGAGGACACATGTTGGTTGGGATCACACAAGAAGACTATAGTCGAACATGACTGGAAAACTGGAGGTGGGATCCACGACAAACGAGTGATTGAGAAGAGCAAAATATATCAACTGTGGGACCTAGAAGAACAATGGGACGACAGGTGCTGAACGTAAGTTGGCGTCAGACTAGATTGACATCATTAGTATAATTGTTAGACTATAATGAGGTATCTTAGTTTAGAAAGTTATGGCAAACTATGTAGTTAAATTGGCCAAGGAATAATGAGCGGTCAGTAAAGGCTACTACTGACTGCGACGTCCTGCAAAGGACCCATACCTAACTAACTAACTAACTAACTAACTGTAATGGCAGTCTAGTTAAGAGGGCGATGGCAAGCTGTTGAACACAGTCAGAAGTCACAAACCACCGAAGAATGTCAGGGTTGACTGCGCCGTTCTGCAAAGGACGCTCAGCTAACCAAACTTGTTAATACGGAGTACTGTTGATCAGAGCAGTTAACTATGAAACAGAGGAGTAGAGAAACCTGGTAGATAAACTAAACGTGTGTGAAACAGTGCACCAAAACCATGAGATACGAAAATGCGTCACAAAAACGCCAGCATAACAAGGAAGGATACGTTGTATTTACACTGAAGGTGAACGGTCGTGTATTCGATATGGAGAAGGATTGGCGCGGCTACTGGAGAGTTGGAGGGCTGGCAGTGGACTCATTAGAAGCCAAGGATAGCTAGTAGCATATCTGGAGAACGCCATGGATTTAAGAACGACTGGCAAACGCTGGACAGACAGATTCGGAAGAAGATGACAGCAAGGACGATCTGAAGGAGCAGAGGGAAATAGAAGGTTACTGAATGTCGTTAAGGGAAAGTGCGGGACTATATATCAGGTTAGTGTACTAGAAAATTAGTTCCCTTCTCGGTGTAACGAGACGCTAATTTGTCCACTACCAAGTATATATGACAGTTTTGCAAAACCCGGATTAAAACGGTGTTATCTTTTCTCGAGCGTCGGCATTGTACTTTCTTACTTGTTCGCCAGTGAGTTCCGCAAGTTGTTATTACACCGTTTCTCTAATGAGCCACGTTTCATATTGTGAGTCAATCAGATGATGGTTCCATGGCCTAATACTTAAGAAAGGAGGACTTACAATATGGCACCTGTGATGTGTCAGTGTCGCGTGGGATATATGGTTTCAGCATATTGATGTGAAAGATTTTATGTTTCCCTTTGACATCAATAAGATAGTCAACATCACTGACTTTTTAATCACTTTAAATGGACCTTACCATGAAGCAACTAAACAGTCACGAGGGTCAGGTAGTAACAACCAGACTTCGTCTTCTTCTTTCAAGGCTATTGTCTTGGCGTTTCTATTGTCGTACTGTCTGTACTTTTCTCCAGCCTTCTCGAGTGCTGATTTCGCAATTTGGCAGGCCGTTATGATTTTGTCTCTCAACTGAGTAACCATTTCTTAGGCTTCTCTTTTCGGGTGGTCATATGTCTTATTTGTAAGCATGTCATTGTAAAACAGCAATGGACCACGAGGATTTGCACCGTAACCAGCTCGAATGGAGAAAAACCTGTACTAGATTGTGGAACCTCCCGGTACGCAAATAGTACTGCCGGCAATAAAATATCCCAATCTTAAGGTCTCTCAGCTGCAACTTTTGCTAGGGTTCGTTTCAGGACCCCGTTTTAATTTTCGTTGACACCATTTGTCATTGGGTGCCAAGGAGAACTAAGGACTTGTGGAATACCAAGTATTTTCATTGCCGCTTGGGTAGCTGCAGATAGGAATTGACAACCTCTATCAGATAGTATACATATTGGGAATCCTATCCTGCTAAAAATTAATAATAATGAATCTAGGATGGATCTACATGTAACGAGACGCTAATTTGTCCACAACCAAGTATATATGACAGTTTTGCAAAACCCGGACTAAAACGGTGGCAGTGGGCAATTCGTCATACAGCAAGTAATGCAAATTAGACAGGCATATATAGGCCGGTAGCGCAGAGAAATAACCAAGTCGGAGTTACACATGCTAGAATGTAAACACGGCATTTAAACCTAGCAGACGGGCAGACGAAGGTATTAAGGCAATCACGGCCACTAGGTCAACCAGACAATAAGGACAGGTAAGAATCGTCGGCCGGAGACGGAGCGGGCACAAGAAAGAATGTGCGCAGTATTGTTCGTTGAACAAGGGGGCAAATAAGGTCAGACTCAGGGGCTACTAAGTTAAGACTGCGAAAGGCCGGCCTTGCTAGTTACAGACGGTGGGTTCGGATTTATACGAAAAGCAGGGGAAAAGGCTTAAAGGGCTTTTCAGAAGTATTAGGCAGCGTGTCGGGAAGTAAAAGTCAATAGTGGTAGTTAAATATATGTAGATAATGAATTACTGTGGTTACAATGCTGTTGTTAATTTATGATGTTATTAATAATGCTATGACATATGCAGTGATGATGAGGCGCAGGGGTTCATGGCTTTGGTTACATATAGACGACGCATTAGGGGGAGTTAGCGTTACTAGTTGGATACAAATTATCGATCGATTGCTATGCTTACAATGCGCTAGTTATGTTGATTTATATTGTCAAGGATAAAGATACGTATATACACACGTATTGATCCGTGTTACTGAGGACGACGACGGAGCTAATGATAATGGTACACGGCGCTATGCTTGCCCTTGAGGACATATGAGGAAGAGAGCGGCGATAATACTAATGAAAGGGGATATGATGGTGGTGATGACAAGGCTTAAAACGTATAGAGAAGGAAGCGATACATGCTAGGGACTCTGTAGGCAGGGGAAGACTTAGTTTTATCTTGATATGACGCTCACGTAGCGAAGATAGTCAAAGGTATTATTGTTGATATGTTTCAGGTAGTCATCCGACTTGTCTGGGTAAAAAATTACCCGCTGAACAAGTTGGATGGGAGTGAACTGACTCCCTGGGTTATATATGGATAAATGGATAAATGGATAAATGGATCAATGGATTATATATGGACTAATAAATAGATGGAGTAATTACGAAAATACGGAGTCGCTGCAAAGAAATAGGCGCCGGCAGTGGAATTCCTAGCTCAAATTCTTTCCTTCATGCGGTTAGTAGGTGGCCATTGGTAGCATTCCCCTGATATCCAGTTGTATACTATATTATCTATCTCTCCTCTAGCAGGTCATGCAATATTGTTCTGCATTAGCTATACAGATTTGTATACGGTAATTGATGTACGGATTAGCTTACTTGTTATGTTGGAGATTGTCACTTTGTTATTGTGTAGAAGGAAATAAATATAAATTTGAGTCGCCATTTATTTCGACTTGTCAGTCTGAGGTTGTGTAGGTTAGCTTGTTGAGCCCCTTATAGGCTGTACATCTCATCTATAACCTGACATACACCATAAGACATTGATGGAGCAGTAGTAATATTAACTACCATTCTCATGCGGAAATATGATTCTAAATATGTCCTATCCCTTCCTCTCTTCCTTTCTCTCCATCATCTT
The DNA here is from genome assembly GCA_963921405.1 of Cepaea hortensis. NCBI lineage: Eukaryota > Metazoa > Mollusca > Gastropoda > Stylommatophora > Helicidae > Cepaea > Cepaea hortensis. The sequence continues at coordinate 489,509,769 of OY992876.1, read as the reverse complement.
TTTCTCTTTTTTTTTTCTTTTCTCTTCTTGCTTCATCATCCCTTGTTACCAAAGATAGTGCGTTGTAGGCAGGGCTCGAGTGAGGAACGACCCCTTAGGCTTCGCCCTATTTCATATCCTTTCCCTCATATTCTCTTCTTTCCCTTCTCTCTCCTCTTCTCGCCCCTTCTCTCTCTCTCTCTCTCTCTCTCTCTCTCTCTCTCTCTTTTCCTAATCACACACACACACACACACACACACACATATATATATATATATATATATATATATATATATATATATATATATATATATATATATATATATATATTGATTATGGACTAGGACTGCTCACTGTCTCATAGAGTCAGCTGGTGAAATTAGAGCGCATACAGAACGAAGCTATGCGGGTCATTCTGGGATGCACCAGAGATTCCCCTGTAGTGTATGCTTTACATCCATGCTCTACCGACTGTTGTTTGTAGCCTCAAGTGATGCTGACGAAGGCATACATCAGAGTAGCTGCAGACACAGGCCACCCGTTGCATGAGGCGCTGGGCGCAGTTAAGGGTCAACAACTGATAAGAGTGGAGATCATGGATGGCTCAGGCGGAGGATAGATCAGACAGGTGTGCATTTTTGAAAACATTAGGTGAGCAGAGGAGTGGGTCAGAGTGCCAGCAGAGCAGTCAGACTTGTGCAGAGTTATAATCACATTGAGTCGGGAGTGCAGGGAGTGGCCAGCAGGGGCCACGGAAGTGGAAATCCAGCAACTAATTCAGAATAATGGTCTCTCTGATGATGTGATATTCTACACAGATGGGTCGGTGCTGAGAGGTAGGAGAAGTGATTGGGGGTTCTTAGCAAAGGCTAATGGTCGACGTTTGGTTGCAGGAGAGCCTGGCATATGATACCACAACACCGAATGGTGAGATGGCTAGCTGAAATTTTAAAGCCAGTACGACAGTCCTTCGATCCAAGAACACTCAGAGATAGATTCGAACTGGTAGAATTATTGGACACTATGGATATACATAATAAACACATGGCATCTATGGATATTGCCTCATTATTCACCAACGTTCCATTAGATGAGTCCGTGAATATAATAAATGAACGCATTAGAGACAAACAACTAAAACTAGGCATACCATCATCTATCCTAGACAGGCTATTAAAATTATGTACCGCCAACATTCAATTCAACTTTCTAAAAAAAGTCATTCTGCCAAATTGACGGAGTGGCCATGGGGAGTCCGCTTGGACCTATTCTAGCAGACATCTTCATGGCATACTTAGAAGAAAAGAGATCCTCAGACATCAATAACGTGGCCTTCTACCGTCGTTATGTGGACGATATAGTAATTATCACCACAGACGAGCTACAAGCAACGTCGTTCCAGGCCACAATGAACGAGACACATAAAAACATCTCTCTATCTCTGGAACACGAACACAACGAAGCGCTGCCGTTTCTAGATATCATAATGAGACGTAGAGCAGACGGCACAATTCAAAGATCGGTGTATTGCGAAGAAACATGGACTGGTCAATACTTAAATTTTCAGAGCTTCGCACCTGTCCAGTACAAACGGGGCCTAGTACGGACCCTGCTTGACCGTGCTAGGAAGATATGCACACAGGACACACTGACAGAAGAATTTGAAACTCTGAAGAATGCCTTAAACCTGAATGGGTACTCCACAGGATTTATCAAGCGCCACTGCCAACAGCCCAAACCGAAACCAGAAGAAACTACAGTCCCTAAACCCAAGGTTTTCATCCAGTTAACATTCCGAGGAGATGACGTAATGCAACATTTGCAAGACCGGCTCATCACAGCAGTCGGGGGACTCCAGTTACCAGGTACAAAACCACACCGATCCCCACCTCTGCAGTTAAAGAACCTATAGCTTTGTACACCAAATCGAATTGTATTTACCAATTTACATGTAGGTGCGAGGCCATCTACATAGGTAGAATAGAGCGACAGTTACATAACAGGGCGTTGGAACACATTCCGAACTGGGTGGACAAGATACTACACACAGAAGATGGTAGCCTAGGCAAGCCGACACACCGGAACAGTCCTGCTTCATCGGTCGTGAGACATGTGCTCGAGAGTGGTTGAAAGAGACAGTGCCTTCCGTATGTTGTTCAACACACAGAGTAGTCGGTTGTTACGGTTTGATGAAGCCATAGTGATCAACCTGTGTAAGCCGGTCTTGTGCAAGCAGAAAGACATGTTAGTCAGTTCAAAATTACCGTGGTAGACAATCGACATTACTGTGCGAACATGTGTATATTTCAGATTGAAGGATTTATCTAGTTATTTCACTTTACGTTGTGTGATTTCTGCAGTATTACCTGACGAGATGCAGCGAAATATGCCAGGCAATAAATCGTGCAATCTATTGTTTGTGTCTTCGTTATTCAAATTTCCAATATATGTTTTTTACAAGTCTAAGGTCTTTCCCATCAATTTATAGATCTGCAAGCATTTCCATCATGTTGACATGTCTTACTTTATCGAAAACCTTTGTGCAGTCATTGAATATGTATATCTGTATTTACTTCCATGGAACGTTAACTTACCCCAGCATTTACACAGCATTTACTGTACCCTTGCCTTGTACAAACGCACATTGTTCTTCTCCTATTTCGGGTTGTATTTTCTTCGTAACGCTTTGCATGATAATTATTAGCAAAGTCTTCGTGATATGGCTCATTGTACTAATTGTTCTATGTTGATCACATTTCAAGGCTCATGATTTCTTTGGGATTGCAATAAATGCAAAGTTACATAATTTATGAAGTATATCTCCAGTATCATATATTGTGTTCAGCAGTCTGGTGACTTGATCTTTTTCATATTCTTCTAAAACATTAATAATCATTTCTGTTGTGATGTTATTTGAACGGAAGGTCTTGCCGGTGTTCATATAGCTAAGAACATTCTGAACCTCCACCTTCAAAATGTATGGTCCTTCATTATTATTTCGAATAACTCAAATATCAAACTGTTCTTGTATGTTACTACGGAAACGTTTTTTTCCCCATATTATCTGACTATTCATATGTATCAAATCTGATCATTTTCTAGTATAATTTTTCATCTTTTGTTTTCAGGCAGCCTGCTGATGTATGTGTTCTTTTATTAGTATAGTAATAACTAATAGTAATTAGTATAACTATATAATTAAAGTAAGGCCCTGAATTCTTGTGTACATTAATTTGGTATTTTTACTGTTGTGTTGTTTTTTAATTTCTATGCAATTAATTTTTCTCGAGCCATGCTCGTTTTGCCTCTGTATTGTTCTGACTTTTCTGTACATCTCTTCATATTTGTCAGGATTATTTTGTTGTGTCTTCTTGTTTCCAATAGTTGTAAAATTTCTTCAGTCATACATTTCTTAAGACCCAGTTTCTGTAATTTTGGAATAGTTGCTTCTGCAGCCACACTAAATGTACGCACCCTACTTGACAGAATTGGCGCGTCGGGTTCAGAGAGACGAACAGCACTGATTTGGGAGAGAGCTGGGCAGGTACAACATCGACATTGCAGCCTTGAGCGAGACACGACTTGCAGAAGAAGGCCAAATCTGTGAAATAGGTGCCGGCTACACATTTTTCTGGAGTGGAAGGAAAAGGGAGGAAAGACGCCAATCCGGTGTAGGATTTGCCATTAAGTTTGCCTGGTCGACAAATTAGCTGGATTTCCAAAGGCTACAAACGACAGGTTCATGACCATTAAATTGCCCCTGCTGACTGGAAGGAAGCATGCAACCATTGTGAGTGTCTACGCATCAACTATGACCAATGAATATGATGTCAAGAACAAGTTCTATGAGGACCAGCACAATGTATTAACATCTGTTCCCAAAGGAGACAAACTTATACTCCTCGGGGATTTCAATGCCAGAGTAGGCACGGACACCACCTCTTGGAGTGGCATTCTTGGAAAGCACGGAGTCGGAAATTGTAACAGCAATGGACTCCTCCTTCTTCAGACATGTGATGAACACGATCTCCTTTTTAAAAAAAAAGTCCCTTAAAAGTCTACAGGGTCGACTTCATTGCACCGGGTTTTATCCCATATGGCTCGATCTCTTTCCGCAGCGCGGAAAGCGTCGCACAAAGCACGAAGTCCGTAGCTCTAGCGACGACCCACAGGAGTCTCCGAAAAATATCACTCGTGAACCGAAGGACACGGCCCGGAAACGAACCCACAACCTTCGGATCCCGAGTCAAACGGCTTGACCACTTCGCCACAGAGACATGATCTGATTACCAACACAATTTTCCGTCTCCCCATGAGAAACAGGACATCGTGGATGCACCCTCGATCGAAACACTGGCACCTCATTGACTATGTCATCGTCAGGAGGAGTGACAGACAAGACGTTCGGGTAACAAAATCCATGCGTGGTGCCGAATGTTGGACAGAACATCGTCTCATTATCTCAAAAATAAACATTCACATCAAACCACCAAGGCGTCCTCAAGGGGTGAAAATGCCCAAAAAAAGTCTAAATGTCACCCGCCTAAACAGCAAGAAAATGCAGCTGTCGTTTGAAAATATGCTGGAAGACAGCCTCAAGCCCAATGCTGAAGCTAAACAAGATACAGAAACAGAATGGAGAGCCATAAAGGACATCATTTACAACACTGCTATGGGTTTCCTGGATCCAACCCCCCCCCCCACCCCCCCCCCCCCCCCCGAAAGCATAAAGACTGGTTTGATGAAAATTCCGAAGACATCAACCAATTGTTGGCCGAGAAACATCTTCTCCTCAAGGCACATTTGAATGACCCAAAGTCAACATCAAATAAAGATGCCTTCAAGAACATTCAGAGAGTAGTGCAGCAGAAACTTCGGCACATGCGGGACTCCTGGCTGAGCAGCAAAGCTGATGAAATTCAGGGCTTTGCTGACAGACATGATATGAAAAACTTCTACGACTCACTGAAAGCGGTCTATGGTCCTACATCACCAGAAACAGCTCCCCTCCTCAGTGCAGATGGGGGAACATTGGTCACCGATAAGAAAGACATTCTTCAGTGCTGGGCAGAACATTTCAGCAACATCTTAAATGCAACTTCCTTCTTCGATGATGAAACCATCAACTGCCTTCCTCAAGTTCCCATCAATGATGCACTTGATGACCTGCCAACCATAGTGGAAGTAAACAAAGCCATCCAGCAACTCTCCAGCGGCAAGGCACCTGGTCCTGACTCCATCCCGCCAGAGATATACAAGGCAGGTGGGCCGGTCCTAACAGAGCAGCTTCACCAAGTCTTTACAAACATATGGGTGAACGAGACCATGCCACAAGATTTTAAGGACGCGTCAATAGTCCACCTTTACAAACGTAAAGGAAACCGCCAATCCTGTGACAACCACCTAGACATCTCCTTGCTTTCAATTGCAGGGAAGATACTCGCCAGAATTCTTCTCAATCGCCTCACGACCCATCTCGATCAAGGTCTTCTTCCCGAGAGCCAGTGTGGCTTCAGAAAAGAACGTGAAACTGTTGACATGATTTTCGCTGCAAGGCAGCTGCAAGAGAAATGTCAGGAACAGAACTGCGAAATGTTCTCCACTTTCATTGACCTTACCAAGGCATTTGATACAGTAGGCAGAGAAGGACTGGAAGATTATTGTAGCGTAGCGTATACTACTAGGATGGAAATGGATCAAAGTAGATACTAAATAGACTTCTACGAATAGAGAATCTAACCACTGCTGAAGAAGCGATCAAATGGCTCGCAATTCTAGAAGAATGATTTTCAAAGTCCCAGAATGGATCACTACTTCTAAACAGTGCCAGTCGGAAAGTTATGACGACTAACTGTACTAACAAACGAAGACAGTATGTCAAGTGATTCCTGCTAACATGCCTGGATGAATAATGAACCCCCACCGTCTAATGTATTCTCATACAACAGGAGATAAGACAGATTTATAAGTATAGATATAGTCCTTTCACTCGTCACACAATCTGATGATGCTATTAATCTAATTCTATAATGACAGACGCAGTTTGTTAAAATTACAAATATACATAGTTTGTTTAATTCTAGAAAACACTACGTGAGCCCCACGGGGAACTCACTGACACTAAAGAGATACGCAGATCTCAGGTTAATCTAAATCTCTACACGAGTATGTCCAGCTAGAGGATGCCTTAATCACTGACTGTATTTTTGCCAATAGCGGACATAAATTGGTGATTGCTGTGCAGTGACAAACGGGTGGTTAGCCACTCATCTGATTAATCTTGGCCTCCTGGATGGTAAGCTGAAAGTGCTGACTGGATAGTGGTATGGATTCCACTCTCTGCTGCATCAAGTGAGTGGTTCGTAGCTCAATCACCGGTAGTGACTATGGCTACTGTTGATCAGGGTGTAGGCTCTGCGAATGACAGTGAGAAGGGGTGAATAATCCTTCTAGAGTTGTAAATTCTTTTGGCCATGTCATAGTCCTGCATGGCCTGCTTGTCTCATAATTTTCAATAGCATGTACTATCTTAATTTACATATTTTGATTCCTTATCTGAAATCTACAACAGCACACTGATCTAATGGAAACAGCACACAAATGATATTCTATTCTCTCTGCTGATATTTAAATCAAACATGTACAATCACAATGCTCTACGTCAAAGACCACATTCCAAAAATATATATACATTCTAAGTCATGATTAATCATGGAAACATGAACCACAATTCACATAATGAATTAACATTACATATCATCGGATGACTGCAATGGAATGAAAAACTCAGACGCCACAATTACGACGTCACCATATACATTAACAAACCATTAAATCTATGAAACAACACACGTCGTTTTCCCACTATGGAAACACTAACTACACTCCATACGATGAATTAACCTCACATATTATTTGATGAATCAAATAGGATGAAATGAAATCACAGACAACAACTATAACGTCACGATGAACATGATTGAACCATTAAATCCATGAAACACCACTAGTTCACTCAAAGAGTTAGGAGTTGTACTACTAGCAATAGTCTTCCTTATATTTTATTAAACATAATTAATTATCTAGAATATTTCTAGCTAGGTTTAAGATTACTATCACTATACACAAGAACAATATTAGGGTTGGAGAATTCCCCCAAGGTTTGAACTTTGTTAAGTGGGCCATATTGGACAACATGGTAGTAATCTGACTATGGGCAAGATAGAGATTAATAAAGAATAATTAATTGTAACGTATTCACTCTCTGAACTAATTCCTTCAACTAATAAGTATTATCTAGAGAAATACGCTAGTTCCGAAGTTAAGCACATAATATATCTTAACTCTAATCGTCTACTGACTAACTCAGGTGTCGTTCCGCAGGCGGATACCTAATTTCGAGAATCAAGTAATGTAATTTAGCCCTGTTTTTAATGCCACATGTGACGAGCTTTGCGTTTTTCCCTTGTCGGCAAGCCACATGGCACAAACATGGTCCTAATTCTAATATTAGTTAATTAACACTAGTTTTAATTAATAGTATCTATTATCGATCGGCATGGCCTTTAGATTTAGCCGGTATATATACCCACACACAGAAAAATATTTAACAAAATTATTATTAACTCACCCTGCAACTTGATTTTGACTGGACTTATCGGGTGAGAAGTGGCACTGGCTTTTCTGTGGTGATTAGAAATTGTACGGCTTAACAAGAGCCAGAAAAAGGTCTAAGACACAGATATGTGTTCTATATTTAGCCAGGGGACTTTGCCAATCCTTCACCGTCCAGTACTCAGATCAAAATGGCAGAATTTAGGGTTTTGACCAGAATTATCTCCCCCTAAGGAGAGTTCTCCTAGACTTCCTGTGGCCAAATTAAATTCACGGCCAAACTGAATATTAAATTCAGCCTGACGTGATTTATTGGCGTGTAAACAAACTCTACACTACCTCTACTTCTAAATATTAGAAGAAATCATATTTTAGCTCTCTATATAGTGGTATGTATATAAATACACTAAACACAGATGATCTTAGCTAATATATGAAAATATAGCCAACAATGAAAAATAATACTGAATACATAGAGGGGTTTACTGAGGGATATCTCCACCTAATAAAAACGATCTGAGAGTTGGGCCAACCCGTCACAATTATGGCAAAATATGGCTGTCCACGAAAGTTTGTCCAAATAGTGCGGCTATTTCATGATGGCATGCAGGCAAGAGTACAGGAAAATGGTGAACTATCTGAACCCTTTCCTGTCACCAATGGAGTGAAACAAGGATGTGTCCTAGCACCAACACGGTTCAGCCTAATGTTTTCAGCTATGTTGACGAATGCCTTCGAGAACAACGACATTGGAATAGACATCAACTACCGCATGGATGCAAAGTTATTCAATCTCAGAAGGCTGAAAGCTAACACAAAAACTACCAGCGACACCGTCATAGAGCTCCTGTTTGCTGATGATTGCGCTCTATACGCCAACTCAGAGGCAGACATGCAACATAATGTTTCAGCTTTCTTACATGCCTGTGCCAACTTTGGGCTCAATATCAATTTGGAGAAGACTGTAGTTATGTACCAGCCAGCTCCAGGGAATAATCACACTGTGCCGAATATCAAAGTGAATGGTCATAGACTAAGTCTTGTGGACAAATTCACCTATCTTGGCAGCACTGTGTCACAAGCTGCCACAATTGATGATGAAGTGAATGCAAGAATTTCCAAGGCCAGTGCGGCCTTTGGCAGTCTGTAAAAGAATGTATGGGACAGAAATAGAATAAGCCTGCAAACAAAGCTGAAAGTCTATAAAGCAGTTGTATTATCCACACTGCTATATGCTCGTGAAACCTGGACTGTTTACCAGCGACACGCTAGGAAATTAAACCACTTCCACACAGTCTGCCTAAGGACACTACTGAAGATTAAATGGCAAGACAAGATCCCAGACACTGAAGTCCTAGAAAGAGCGTCCATGCCCAGTATCCACACTCTACTGATGAAGAATCAGATTCGTTGGGCTGGTCACTTAACTCGCATGCCAGATCACAGGCTCCCTAAACGAATTTTCTACAGCGAACTGCGTTGTGGTAAACGCTCCCAAGGTGGCCAGAGGAAACGCTTTAAAGACACTCTGAAAATCTCTCTGAATGCTTTTGGAATTCATCATGACACCTAGGAGACTGCAGCCAGAGACCGAAATTCGTGGCGTGCATCATTACAAAAGGGTGCAGTCATGTGTGAGGCAACCAGAACTGCAAGAGCTGTAAAGAAAAGGCAGGACAGAAAAACCACTGCAGGAAATCCTCCTCCATAAACGTCAAGCATTCTTTGTTTACATTGACAAAGAACATTTCGAGCCAAAATAGGCCTTATCAGCCATCTTAGAACCCACAGCACCATACTTTCAACCCCACTGGATGAAATGAATGGTCATCATCATTCTTGATGGACAAACATCATAATTTGAATCTAACTGTTGCTATATTCGGCAACACTAATAATGCTGTAGTCTCTATGGTCAAAATTTTAATGTTATTTCCGGTTCCGGTAGCAGAGACGCCACTTAAAATTGTTTTTTTTTTAATTTGTAATTTTTGCCGTCTATGTTTATAAAAATGGCTTCTACAAAGAGAAAATGCAAATTCTCGAACACTATGAAAAATAAGTTTCCATGCTTCGTTGAAGGACGCAACGAGAATGAGGCAAAGTGTGCGATTTGAGATAGTTACTTGTCCGTTTCCAACAAAAGAACTACTGACTTGGAGCGCCATGTTGACAGTGAGAGACATAGAAACCTAATCAAAGTGTCCGCGTCATCTAGCACATTGTCGTCTTTTTTTTCAGCCTAAGTACTCAAAGGTGTTGCTGAAAGCGCATGCGTCTGAAGCAACTTTGGCATTTCATACAGTTTGTCATCATCAGACTTACAACTCGATGACCTGCACAGCTGGTTTGATGCACACATTATTTGAAGATTCAGAAATTACTAAAACTATTGCTTGTGCAAAAACAAAGACTGAAGCAATAATAAACCAGGTGATTGTCTCCCCCCCCCCCCCCCCCTTACTGTTGATGAATTGGATACATCTTTAAGTGGTATTTTTTTGTTTCTGTCATTCGACAGATGCTAACAATCACGGTTCGCAGAAAATATTTCCGATCGTTATTCAGTACTTTGACTGGAAAGCAGGTGGAATCCAAACTAAGATTCTCGAGTTACACAACACACCAAATGAAACCTCAGAAACTATATCACAGTATATTTTTAGAACACTCCAAAAACATGATTTGTACTCAAAATGTGTTGCTTTTGCTGGTGACAATGCCAATGTGAATATTGGAGGCATTAACAGAAGAGAAGGTAGACATGTGTTCTCGTATTTGAAGGAAGCCTAGAGCAAGCCATTAGTAGGCGTTGGATGTTCTGCTCATGTTCTGCACAACTGCATCCAACACGGCCACAGATTTAATGCAGATTGACGTTTAATCTATCGTCTTGAAGATATTCAATTACTTTTCTATATACACTGTCAGAACAGAAACTTTAAAGGAATTTTGTGACTACGTCAACATTATCTATCAGCAACTACTCTATCACTCTAAAACTAGATGGCTCAGTTTGTTTCCAGCTGTTGAGGCTGTTTACTGCTTTGAAAGAATATTTTCTTTCTGTAAACCAACCACCTGCTATGATAAAAAAATGTATTGGCAGCTATCGTAATAAAATTGTACTCATTGTGGGTTTAATCTAGAACGATTTAAATCAAACATTCAATATGTCCTCCTTTGCCCTCCTTTTTGTCTTATTATGTCCTCTGTTGTTGTTATGTCCTCAGTTGTTTTATATTCACACATAGACACGTTTTATATATAGAGAAACAAGTTAGTTAGTTAACTTAGTTAGTTTAGTTAGTTAATTAGTTTAGTTAGTTAGTTGTAGATTCGCAGTCATCACTTAGTTCTCGTACAAGTCTTACTTCTCGCAGAGCATTCAGAATGTCAGCCTGCTCCATGGCGCATCCGCCCTCCACATTAGCCATACCAGCGATATTGTCAGCCCGCTCATTTCTTTGTACTCCCGCATGCTCTGGCATGAAGATGAAACTAATCTTTGTCAGCCGAGACCGCTCCAGACACAGCAACCATTCTTTTCGGATCCACCTCATCTCTATCCTCTTGAGCATGCTCATTGAGTCACCAAGTAAACATGCCCTATTGAATGTCTGTATCTCGAGCCATGTTATTGCTTTACTTACTGCCATGACTTCCATAGTCCGGCTACTTGTGGTCTCAACAAAAGCACCAGAGTCCCCCTTCACAATTCTCCTTCCGGCCCGCGCCGTGAAGACCCATGAACTTCTTACATGTCGGATGAAACCACCCATCTGTGTAGATGACAGCATCACCGTCTAGCAAATTCTCGAAAATCAACGCTTGTACTTCCGCCTCCACAGAGCCGGATTTTCTTGTCTGCATTTTCTATTAGGAAGCAAACGGAAAAGGACGTACATAAATATGTTGGCACTTGTCCCCACCCCTCGCCAGATTCTAAGTCCTCAATTGAACACACCTGTTGAAGAATGTCTTTGGCTTGACCCATCCACGACCTTCCTCTTTTTAACCTGCTGCCCTTCACCTTCCTAATTTCACTATGCAGTGGATGTTGCGTGTTTGCGTTAACTCTGAGGTAGGCACGTGCTCTGCAAATTTGTAGTCTGTCTTCAATGGTTAGAAAATCAAGAAAGTAGCGCATCGCCCTGCATGGTGTGTCTCTTGTACATCCAAGAATAATGCGCATAGTTTCGTTTTGTATCCCTTCCATCCTTTCTATCTGCTTACGGCTGAGAGTCAGGATTACCATCGCATACTCAAAAACAGACATGGCCAGCCCCTCATATAGGAGGCATTGATGGCACAGTTCACAGTTTGCTGACCAGTTACATACAGGTACACACAGAGTCATTTAAACAAGCAGATAAATAGTCAGACAAACAGACAGATGACATCCCAACAATGTCACATACAAGTCCAACGACATATACACCAATCATATAAGCTGATAGACATACGCTCACACAAAGAGACAGTCATAGGCGCCAGCCACCGAAGACGCAAACAAGCAGACACAGGCACACATATACACATACAGACAGACACACATATACACATAGAGACAGACACACATATACACATAGAGACAGACACACATATACACATACAGACAGACACACATATACACATACAGACACACACACAGACATATACACATACAGACAGACACACACACATATACACATACAGACACAGGCACACATATACACATAGAGACAGACACACATATACACATACAGACAGACACACATATACACATAGAGACAGACACACATATACACACAGAGACAGTCACACATATACACATACAGACAGACACACATATACACATACAGACACACACACATATACACATACATACAGACACACACATATATACACATACAGACACACACACACATATACACATACAGACACACACACACATATACACATACAGACAGACACACATATACACATACAGACAGACACACATATACACATACAGACAGACACACATATACACATAGAGACAGACACACATATACACATACAGACAGACACACATATACACATACAGACAGACACACACACATATACACATACAGACAGACACACACACATATACACATACAGACACACACACATATACACATACAGACACACACACACATATACACATACAGACAGACACACATATACACATACAGACAGACACACATATACACATACAGACAGACACACATATACACATAGAGACAGACACACATATACACATACAGACAGACACACATATACACATACAGACAGACACACACACATATACACATACAGACAGACACACACACATATACACATACAGACACACACACATATACACATACAGACAGACACACATATACACATACAGACAGACACACATATACACATACAGGCAGACACACATATACACATACAGACAGACACACATATACACATACAGACAGACACATATACACATACAGACACACACACACATACATACAGACAGACACATATATACACATACAGACACACATATACACATACAGACAGACACACATATACACATACAGACACATATGCCTTCAGACATATATACCGAGACAAAAGAAAATAGACCGTGCAATCACACCAAATAAGCAGACAGACATACGCTCATTCATACACACAACCACACAGATATTTAACACACAGTCAGACAAGTAGATTTATACAAGCAAACTGCCATGTCCCAATATGTGTCTCATGGCATAATTAAATATAATCACGTCTAAGTGCACGACAGAGTTGGATCTTGAGCCACGAGGCGCACGCCCAGTAGTCACCAAAGCAAATAAGCAAGATTCGTGAAGGTGGCTGAGAGATCATTCAAGTCGTGGTTGTGGTCGAGTGTGGACACACTACGTTATGAAGATGGCAATGACCATGAATGACCCTTCAAATGATTCTTATGTAGAAGTAGTTGTAGATATTTTAGAAGTGAATTTGATATTGTGAGAGTGAACGTTAATGTGTTCGTTTATTACTTGCACGATGTATATCTGACATTAGTAGAAAGGAAGAAATTAAATATTTAAAAAAAAAAGAAAAAGAACTCGTCTTGTGTAATGAGTCAGTCGAAGTTGGTAGATGTGTCGTGTTGGCCAATAGTACAATCTTGTGGTCTAACCTTTGTAGATCAACACCTAACCTAATATGGTTAACGACCAGGAAAGAGGGAATCGAACCACGACCATGATTGTAATCAATGAAGGTAAAACAGTTACAAGGGCGACTTAAATATAACAGTACAGTGGTGCTCTGGAAGCTAGTATTACGCCCAACTCCAACAGTCATTGAAGCCATGGAAACCAGGGTGTTACCAAAATATCCATTATCGCATTTATGAACCAATGCCAGGGCATATTACCTGTACCCCTAGGTGTAACGCGCAAGTAGAATGAAGCTTACAAGTATGTTCCAACAAAAAGAATGACAATGAAAATATCCATCATGTACATGGTGCAAAGAGAGCCCATTGTTCATGGCGCATAGAGCATGATGATTGTTCATGGCACTCTGATGACCACGAGAAATAGACCATCTTCGTCCATGGCAGAGACACTCCACAACTTCAAATGCTATACGTGTTTTATATATACTATTTACTGCCAATTTAATATATTTTTTTTTAAATTCGCATATCCTTTACAGCTGTCTGTTGATTTCTTGGCAAGATTACGCTCAGTAGTTTGCTATTGCTTTTTGAGCGGCCGGCTCAGTTATCCCGCAAGTCACCAGCGGGGGTCGAACCGCCTCCAGCTCTTGCCCGCTACGAGACTCTGCATGATAAATGGGATTACAGAGAAAGTGTTGTAATCCCTCGGCCAGAGAGACCGGCATAATTTAATATATACATACATCAAATATAACAAATTTCAAAGGGTTTTAGTCCAAATTTATTAAGTTAGGGTATTTCAGATCTCCATCGTGAATAAAAGAAGCATTAATACTATTATCATTTGTAATATTTTCTTTCTTTATGTGTTTTCTTGTGGTGTTTCAAATAACCCGTTTTAGTTGAATAAAATAACTTCCAACATAACAATTAGATGCAAGCTTTGAAAGTTGCATATATGAAGTAAACACCAGCACATCAGCTTCAAGAAGTAAAACTCAGTCTTCTGGAGGATTTACAATAAACAATCTCAGAAAATAGTTGTACAGAATAGTGTACTCATTTGAGATGATATATTAATAATTTTTTGGACATGTTATGAGAAGAAATGGAGTGGAGAACTTAGTGACAACTGGCAAGATCGAGGGGAACAGACCAAGAGGAAGACCGAGAGGAAAATACCTGGATGGCTTGGCCACATGGCATGGACGAGACAGGAACAATGAGCTGATCCACGACACTGGTGATCGAGTGAAATGGCGAGTCATGACCGCCCACGCTTTCCGGCATGGCACATGATTGATTGATTGATTAATAATTACATGAAGGATGCTGAACAATAGGTTCAGCATCCTTCATGTAATTATTAATATATCATCTCAAGTGTGTAAACTATTATGTACAACTATTTTCTTCAATATGACAAATGCATACATGCTCTAGATTACGCAGTTTATCCAATTCTGAAAATGTTTAACAGGCGTGTCATTTTATAAGCAATTATGGCCGTTCTTGTCTGTCAAGACATACCATCAGATTCTGCAAAAAGAAGTTTTCAGAAGCAAATTGATTCACTAATGTGACATTGCGCTTCAGAAAATTTGTTTAAATTATTTTTTCAACATATTTAAATATCACTTTTATACTTATCATTCCATCAGATCAGAGGCCAAGACAACAGCTGTAATTTTCTAAGATATATCATCATCATCAGTGATCATGCCTCTCCACAAATTGTGATCTCCGATGGCATCGATCATCAGTTTGTGTCTTGACTCCCTTCCGTACCATGAAATAAGAATGTCAATAATCTTCTCATGCTGTCTTCCTCTATCTCTCTTTCCGAAAATCTTTCTAGTTGTTACATGTTCCAGTTTTCTTCTTCTCATAATGGCAAAACATGACCGCCCACGCTTATCAGCGTGTCACATGATGGATGGATTGTGGCCATAAAACGACAACTGCTTCTTTCTGATGTGTGTGATAATATGTCTTTGTGACTCAGCTTCCCTCAAAATATCCAGATTGTTCACTTTGGCTGTCCAGTTAATTTTCAACATTCTTCTATAAAACCACATCTCCAAGGCCTAATTGTCCAGGATTCGCAGCCGTATGTTAAAATTGGTTCAGTGTAACATGCAATAGCTCTTGTCCTAACTTTTAAGGAAAGTGACTTGTCGCACAAAACATTCCTCATTTGATAGAATGCAGTTTTTGCTTGTCCTATTCTGTTCTTTGCCGGTCTCACTGGCCGAGGGGTTACAACACTTTCTCCGTAATCCCGTTTATCACGCAGAGTCTCGGAGCGGGCGAGAGCTGGGAGCGGTTCGACCCCCGCTGGTGACTTGCGGGATAACTGAGCCAGCCGCTCAGAAAGCAATGGCAAACTACTGAGCGTAATCTTGTCAAGAGATCAACAGACAGCTGAAATATGCTGATGTTGACAGCGATGTCCTGTAAAGGATATGCAAAACATTATGTTCTTTATCTCAGTGATGTATCTCCATTCTGATGTTATCCATGAGCCTAGATTCCTTCATTCAGTTGCATGTCCCTTGCAGAACCTCGCTCTGGAAAACTCCTCGGTAATAAGCAAGATATGGAGATCGTCTACTACATCCGGCACCAATCTTACCTTTGGCTTTCATCTTCCTCTCTTCTCGGGCATATACCCCTCCATGAATGTTCTCTCCAAACTTTCATGACATTTCAGGTGACAGATACCAAGATATATAGCAGCTTGAAAAAGTTGTGAGTTTCCAGAAAGTAGAATTGTATCAAAATCCTTAGGAGGCACAAAGTGAAAAGCCACTAAAAGTAAGTCACTAAAACTACCTCTGAAGTCGGAGTGGGTTCGTCTGATGACGAGGGACATTGTTAATAGGGAAATCTAACCCACCCGCAAAATTCAGTCCATCACTACTATAAAACTACTAAAGTAAAGGACCTTTTAAGTTGCCAGTAGGTGTAATGGTTTTATGATGCCAGCCCCACAATTTATAGACCAATCAGCACTCGATGGCTGATGTGGTCAATATCAAGTGGGCTGCCTTTATGTCCCAAGACATTTCCTGCCCGCTGTTTTAGGATGGTTGACTTTGGGGCTCAGGTCAATTTTTTTTAAATGCACATTTATTTATTAAAATACATGATCCCCAGACCAGAAGGCAAACATGCTAGTCACTCCACTGCCATGGCTACCAACCACCACTATAAACTCATTTGATTGAAAGAGAACAGCTGTAATAGAAAGCTGATCAAATACAAGTTTGCCAAGAGACATCTGTTAAAACAGCCTTGCCAGTCACACTCCAAGACTCAGACATCTGTTAAAACAGCCTTGCCAGTCACACTCCAAGACTCCACTGTTTTGAAAATCCCAACAGATGAAACTTAAATATCTTTCAATATGTCACTGTAAAAAATCAATATCACTACAAGTTGTGTGGTCTGTCATTACCACTTCAAAGAAGAAAGTCCTTTACTATTATCTCCACTCCAGTAAGTGAACCAAAGACTTTAGTCAGCTTTTGGTCACAGAGCCACTCAGTTTAGCATAATCAACAGCGAACAACAGAAGAAGAAGAATCATAATCAACAAACTGTATTTGTTTACTTTGCAAATGTCAATAATTGTACTATTATTCATAATGGTTTTATTCATTAATGTCTGTTACAAAGAATAACAATTTCTACTTTATTACACAAGAGCACACAACTCGGGATATTCCATTACTAGTTCAACAAAGTTAGCTAAACAAGTTAACGCAGTGAATTGTGAAATATTATAAAATAAACTATGGTGTTTCATCAGAAAAGAACACAAACACAAAGCAAACAAATGTTACACACATTCATGAAACCACTGGACAGCTCAGTTGGCATCACTGCTTTCCTGTCAGACTATGGCTGTAACAGTTGCTAAAGTGCATGTGATAGATTAGTGTGGCAATATTATTTTGTGTGGGCTTCTAATCAGTTGTGATAGTCATCAGTATTTGTAAATGTACAGGTTGCAATTATGGGCACACCTACTATCGCTTGTCGTCTTTAGGGGAGGTGGGGGGGGGGGGGGGGAGAGACAGTAGATTCAACAAGAACATATCAACTACCTTTTTTTTCTTCTAGTGTTGGGTCTATTGCCAGACCTTTTTCTACACACTCCCTTTCCAGTCTTCTATTCACTATCTCTATCTCTATTATCGCAAAGCCATACTTCTCTTCACATTCCTCCAGACCATACCCACACAACACTGTCCTCCAATAAATACTAAAATTATTTAATGAATAAAAAGTGTCATGGGTGTGTATAGTGTGTATGTAAAGACGGTGTGGGTGTGTTCTATCGTGTAGGTGAGATAAGATTGACAGTTTAAGATCCACATCACAGTTCTCATCACGCAACGGCCATATATTGTCACCACAGCACAGAACTGTCATATGCTCACCCAGTGTAGTGTCTCTCTGAATGATGTTGATGTCGTCACAATGCTCCTTGAAACTTTTGAAATAAACAATATGTTCACCACTGCGTTTTTTTTTTTTTTTTTTTTTTTTTTTTGGTAAGTAGTGTCTTTCAGTGGATATATCCAATAAAATGAATTACAGTTCAGGTAATGTCTATACATCTGAGACTTGACGGTATTATCGTCTATGTAAGACTGAATAATCAACACACTGTCTTTCAATATATCACTGCGTTCATTTAAGTCCAAGAATGTTCTATTCCTCAAAGGAAACGTTCTGGCATTACAGCTTTGTTTTTATTTATCTTATAGTTCATGTGAACAATATTGATAGTTCGTTCTATGTGGGTTTGACATATCTTCTGCTGTCAGTATCTTATCATAACTGAATTATGATGCCGTTATTTCTAGAACTGGCTGACCTTTGGTTGACACCAAACTGAAATCTTGAGGATATTTATCACTGCACCCAGACTATGGTAATGTCCTTCTTCTTATGAGTGTAGCTATTGTAATTTCAAGTTCAGTGGAATACAGTGGAGTTCCGTGGAATCTGTCGAATATACAATACCTGGTGAGATCAATTTAACTCAAACTTATTAGAAGTGAGAGTGGGCTTGTGGCCATTATCAGTTATAACTTCTATAGATTCAGAGAAGTGATCTCTGACATAAGGCATAGAAGTTCTACACATAACTTAAGACGAGGTAAAAGAAAGAAAAGTCATAGGAAACTTTAGAAATCCCTGTAACCACCTATACAAGAATCTCCTATCATAGACCTATCCTTGTCTCCCCCTTACGGCCTATCTTTTATTTTAATCGTACTCATACTATCGAGTGCCCTGACACCTTACTAAATCCACTAAGTCACTTCTCAGCTAAATTCGGCCGACACTCAATATTACGGTCACACACTCAAATACACTATGCTAGAGTTCTACTCTACACCACAACTACCTTATAACTATCCTCGGCTGAATCGGGAATACTATTGCACATCAATACAAATGCTCGTCGGTTTAATCCAACTTGAAACACTGTACATCCCTTTCCATAATAGCTCAAGAATAAATCACCACTTTCTCTCGTGGAAGACTCTTAGAACACTAAATTAAACTAGAATATCCAGACTATTAATACTTTGGCTCTATACGACTATACTGGCCTATTCCACCAATTTTCCTCCTGTCTTTTGATCTTCATACAACAACAACCGAAATTATTCTTTGATCAACGATATTCTCGGGACATCAATGATTCTCCACTCGTTTCTCGGGACCACGGACATTTCTTTCCGTTACTTCAAAAGACATCTGATCGTTTTTATTGTACTACGTCTTCGGTATTCAAACAGTTGTGAAACTGCGTGATCGTGACTCCCGTTTTCCCATTTCAAAGGTTTATGATCTTGGTTTACCGACGACTGTCTCACAATCAAACACGCGGTATCTGTTTTGATCTTGGAGTCAATAACTGTCGCGTAACGTATACTACTAGGATGGAATTGGATCAAAGTAGATACTAAATAGACTTCTACGAATAGAGAATCTAACCACTGCTGAAGAAGCGATCAAATGGCTCGCAATTCTAGAAGAATGATTATCAAAGTCCCAGAATGGATCACTACTTCTAACAGTGCCAGGCGGAAAGTTATGACGACTAACTGTACTAACACATGAAGACAGTATGTCAAGTTATTCCTGCTAACGTGCCTGGATGAATAATGAGCCCCCACTGTCTAATGTATTATCACACAACAGGAGATAAGACAGAATGATAAGTATAGATATAGTCCTTTCACTCGTCACACAATCTGATGATGCTAATTCTAAAATGACAGACGCAATTGTTAAAATTACAAATATAACATAACGTTTAATCCTAAAGAACACTACGTGAGCCCCACTGGGAACTCACTGACACATAAGAGATACGCAGATCCCTGAAATTTCTACAAGATAAGGTTCAGCTAGAGGATATAATCATAGACTCTTAGCCGATAGCAGACAAATTTTGTGATTGCTGTGCAGTGGCAAACTGGCGGGTAGCCACTCATCTGATAATCCTTAGCCTCCTGGATAGTAAGCTGGCAGTGCTGACTGGATCGTGGTATGGACTCCATTCTCTGCTGCATCAAGTGAGTGGTTCGTAGCTCAATCACCGGTCGTGACTACGGCTACAGATGATCAGGGATCAGGCTCTGTGGATGACAGTGAGAAGGAGTGAATAATCCTTCAAGACAGAATTGTAAATTCTTTTGGCCATGTCCTGCATGGCATGCTTGTCTCATAAATTTCACTAGCATGTATTACCTCAATTTACATATTTTGCTTCCTTAAACAGCACACTGATCTAATGGTAACAGCACACAAATGATATCCTATTCTTTCTGCTGATATTTAGATCAAACATGTACAATCACAATGCTCTACGTCAAAGACCACATTCCAAATATATATTCTAAGTCATGATTAATCATGGAAACATGAACCACAATTCACATACTGACTTAACAGTACATATAGGATGACTTCAATGGAATGAAACTCAGACGCCACAACTCCGACGTCACATATACATTAACAAACCATTAAATCGATGAAACACCACACATCATTTTCCAAGTATGGAAACACACAAACTACACTCCACACGATGAATTCCATAGACTGAAATGAAATCACACCCAACAACTATAACTTCACGATGTACACGAGTGAACCATTAAAATCAATGAAACACCCCAAGTTCACTTAAAGAGTTATGAGTTGTACTACTAGCCAGTCTTCCTTATATTAATTAAAACAATTAATTATCTAGAAGATTTCTTAGCTAGATTTAAGATTACTTTCACTATATACAAGAACAATATTAGGGTTGGAGAATTCCCCCAAGGTTTGAACTTTGTTAAGTGGGCCATATTGGACCACATGGTAGTAATCTGACTATGGGCAAGATAAGAGATTAATAAAGAATAATTGATTGTAACTATTCACTCTCTGAACTAATTCCTTCAACTAATAAGTATTTTATCTAGAGAAATACACTAGTTCCGAAGTTAAGCACATAATTAATTTATCTTAACTCTAATCGTCTACTGACTAACTTAGGTGTCCTTCCGCAGGCGGATACCTAATTTCGAGAATCACGTAATGTAAGTTATCCATGTTTTTAATGCCACATGTGACGAGCTTTGCGTTTTACCCTTGTCGGCAAGCCACACGGCACAAACATGGTCTTAATTCTAATATTAGTTAACTAACACTAGTTTTAATTAATAGTATCTATTATCGATCGGCATGGCCTTTAGATTTTGCCGGCAGATTGACACACAGAAACATATTTAACAAAATTATTATTAACTCACCCTGCAACTAGATTTTGACTGGCCTATCGGGAGTGGAGACTATCATTGGCTTTTCTATGTTTTAGAGTGTTGTTCGGCTTAACAAGAGCCAGCAATAAAATATGTTTAAACACAGACAGGTGTTCAATTTTAACCAATTGACGTGATAGCTCCTTCTCCTTCCAGGTTGCTGAAAAAATGGCAGATCTTAGGGTGCTACCGGAAGTTAACTTCTCATCCAGGAGAGTTCCCTTCCTGTGGCTAAATTATTATTCACAGCCAAACCTGAATATAAAATTCAGCCTGACTTGATTTCTTGGCTTGTAAACGAACTCTACCCTACATCTACTTCTAACTATAAGAAGAAATAGTATTTAACTCTCTCTATAGTTTTATATATATAAATACACTAACCAAAGACGATTTTATCTAATATTTGAAAATATAGATACAAATAAAATAGAATACAGGATACTTAGAGGGGTTTACTGAGGGCTATCTCCATCTAATAAAAAAACGATCTGAGAGATGGGCCAACCTGTCACAAATGCCCACCGTTCAAAAAACGTTGGAGAAACAACTTTTTTCTCCAGCCCGAACTCTCATATAGTTTTGTCAGCCCTTACTCTGACGTTTATGGGTCATTTGGACAGGTCCCCCTCTTCCCCAGTAGAACAATGTCTATTCAAAATTCTCAGACTCTTCGTTTCTAAGACACCTTCTAAGAAACCTCCTCCCTTGATGTCGCTTCCATGGAAATCTTCTCTGGAAACTTTGCTTTCGTTGGTCGGGTTGTCCTTCGTCTGTCACTGATAAAGGTCCTACAATTCCAACATCTCTCCTTCGACCCAATTGGTCTTGATCCCTATACTTCATGCGAGTCATCCTTACTTTCCCTTTAGACATCTCTAAGTTGGGATCGTGTTCAGCCGCGTCATCTTCCTCACATCTGTCGGGGTTGTCTTCCCATCTGGATTGATCCCCTTTGGATCCATTTTCAACCACTGCCAGAGTCATAATATGAACTGGTGGGTTCGTGTTGTTCTCAAAATGTCTTTTGAGTAAATTCACGTGGAAGACTGTAGTTTTCCCGCGAATAGAAACAGAGTACTTGTTGCTGGACACCTTCTCTTTAATGATGAATGGTCCTTGCCAAGCAATTTCTAACTTATTATCCCCTTTGGTTAATAAGACTAGCACTTTATCTCCTACCTCTAGAGACTGGTTTCTAATAGGTTTATTATAGAAGGAAGCCTGTTTCTTTCTGGCACGACGGAGAGTGGAGTTAGCTAATTTCCATCCCGTGTGCAGTTTCTGTTTCAGTTCCTCTACATACTGTGAAGACTTGACGACACTCTCATCTGTTCCTTCATCAGTCCAGGTTCTCAAAAGAGCCTCAAGCGGTCCTTTAATTGGTCGTCCGAACAATAGTGTAGCAGGTGGAAGACCGGTGGCGACATGTGGTACTTCTCGATAGGCAAACATTGCTGCTGATAAGTACGTGTCCCAACTATCTGGTTTCTTCTGGACTAACTTGTTCATGATCGATTTGAGAGTCCCCGTATATTTGACCACAAGTCGCTTATTCTCTGTGAGACTAAAACCTGTGTTGACATGGTGCATCCTGAAGATGTCAGAGATTTCTCCCCTTAACTTCTCGTTTAATGATGAACCACTATCACATACAATAAGAATAGGGAATCCTACTCCAGTGAATATTTCTAGGAGAGCCTCTGCTACCCTAGTTGCATTGATGGAGGGCAGTACAGTAGCTTCAGCCCACATTGTACCTGTATCTACTACAGTTAAAATATAAGTATTTTTCTTCTTAGAAGTGGGCAGTGGACCAATAATGTCTATAGCTACTCGCTCAAAAGGAGTGTTCAAAACTAACCCTTCCCCTATGGAAACAGGAGTAGACCACTGCTTGGGGGAGCCATGTTGACACTCCGGACAAGACTGGACGTATCTTCGTATGTCAGCAGTCATTCCCGGCCAAAAATAATGACAAGAAATACGCTGGGTAGTAACTCCTACAGTCATATGTCCACTGAAGGATATGGTATGTGCCATATGCAATATCTGATTACGATATTGTTTCGGCACGACAAGTTGCCCGTGTTCGGTACCCATAGTTCCTGCCCTATGGTACAACAACTTGTCCTTTAAATAGAAATTTCCAGCTGCTGGAGGATTTCTACCGTTTGGCAGTTTGCCAAAACAAGATGCTAAAGTCGGACATTCATTTTGTGCAGCCCTAATCTCCCGAGGTAGAGGGTTGATTGAGAGTATAGGTTCATGTGACTGTGCAACCTGACTCCGGGTCTCCACTGCTGCCATTATCATTGGTGATGATGGTTCTCCTAAATATACATACTTACGACCAAGCATGAAAGGATATACCGGATCATCGATCACTGCAGCTGAAATGAGTCCAGTGACATACTTAGATGCCACATGTACTTTGGCTATCTTAGCTATTATAGTTGAAGAGCTCCTGGTAGCCCCTTTGACTACAACTGTTTGTTTTGTTAACTGTGATGGTTTCACTAACTGCTTAGCTATTATTGCATCACACTGGAGTCCACTGTCATAGAGACATAGTACTGGACTACCGTTAACCAGAATAGTTTCAACTGTGGGTGGCCTAGTTCCATTACTTGAACATATGTTCTGTTGGGTACTTGCCCCCGTAATCATACACGCAGCATACTGGGTAGGGGGATTATTTCTGCACACGCTCGTGTGGTGATCATTATTTTTGCAGTTCTTGCAGTAAGGTTTACCCCATCCACTATTGGTTGCTGGTGCTTTTTGTTTTTGTGAACCAGGATTTTGGTGCGGACCCCCAGTGTGCCCTCTGGTGTCCTTACCGTAAGAGTTGTTCTGCTGAAAACCCTTATTCTGTGTTGCAGGAGTATTTTGAGCAGTAGAAGAATTACTAGATTTAGTGGCAGCTACTTCGCCATGGGCAGTTAAATATCGTTCGGCTAGTGAGATAACCTCCTCTAGCCGAGCACCACCATTCTCTGCAATAAAGGTTTGTAGCTGTTTTGGAAGAACATCTTTAAATTGCTCAACAAGTATTAGTTCCGCCAGCCCGTCATAAGTAGCATCCAAATCACTCAGTTCTATCCACTTGTTAAAATAAGTGTGTAACCGTGAGGCAAACTGAGGAAATGATTCTCCTTGTGACCGTTTGGCTGTACGGAACTTCAACCTGTAGGCACTGGAAGTTAACTGATATCGTTTCAAGAGAGCATTTTTGAGTGTAACAAAGTCCTTCTCAAGACCTGGAGGGAGTTTTGCAAACACGTCATACGCTGGACCGCGAAGTGCTTGGGAGAGTTTAATATTAAATTTATCCTTAGGCAGATTGTAGGCTTCACACATTAACACAAATTTGTCAAGATATTCATCCATCTGATCCTCCTTCGGGTCGAAGTGGGCCAGTGGAAAACTCATTGATCCTGGAGTAATATGTGGTCCTGAGGAAATGTCTTGGCTGTCAGTTGGAGAGCTGGCACTGCTAAATCTGGAGGCATCAGGACTTTGTAGTTCCAATCTCCTCAGTTCTAACTCGTGCTGTCTTACCTGCTCAGCTAATTTCAAGTCCTTGTCCAGTTCTGCTTGCTTCAACTGGTTGTCCAATTTAGCCTGTTTCAACTGGTTGTCCAATTCAGCCTGTTTCAACTGGTTGTCCAATTCAGCTTGTCGCATCTTCTCTCTGGATTCAATTTCTGCCATCTGGATTTGTAATTTAATTCTTTCCTCTCGTTCTTCCTTCTCTCTCTCCTTGATGATGTCCCTTTGTTCTCGGCGCCACTCTCTTCCTTCTTCTATTACATATTTGTTCAACTCTATACCCTCATAACCTAACAATGTTCCTTGTTCTCGCAGTTCCTCCTTAGTAGGTGGCTTTTCAGAAGACATGTTAGTTATGTAATAAGATTATATCTGTTGATACACCTGGATAACTCACTCACTTAATCAAGAATGTGTTTGTCGCAAAGATTCACAAATATCTTCAATGACAAGCATAAAAAATGTTACACATTGACACAACACTTACCCGTTTGCCAGCAATTCACCTTTGCCCTAACTTATGTTATCTTATACTAATCCTATGTATGTGTTATATTATAATCCTAGTTAGTATATTATCCTATATTATAAGTATATATTTATATATATATATATATATATATATATATATATATATATATATATATATATATATATATATATATATATATATTAACTAGTATGATTAGTAGCTATCTCTTTTTAGTGACTGAAAGTTAGAAATATCTATGAAGTTGGATACTCGACTGAACCCAACAATCTATAGGATTGTCATGCCCGGACCGAGCCACCAGTGTCGCGTTGCGTATACTACTAGGATGGAATTGGATCAAAGTAGATACTAAATAGACTTCTACGAATAGAGAATCTAACCACTGCTGAAGAAGCGATCAAATGGCTCGCAATTCTAGAAGAATGATTATCAAAGTCCCAGAATGGATCACTACTTCTAACAGTGCCAGGCGGAAAGTTATGACGACTAACTGTACTAACACATGAAGACAGTATGTCAAGTTATTCCTGCTAACGTGCCTGGATGAATAATGATCCCCCACTGTCTAATGTATTCTCACACAACAGGAGATAAGACAGAATGATAAGTATAGATATAGTCCTTTCACTCGTCACACAATCTGATGATGCTAATTCTAAAATGACAGACGCAATTGTTAAAATTACAAATATAACATAACGTTTAATCCTAAAGAACACTACGTGAGCCCCACTGGGAACTCACTGACACATAAGAGATACGCAGATCCCTGAAATTTCTACAAGATAAGGTTCAGCTAGAGGATATAATCATAGACTCTTAGCCGATAGCAGACACATTTTGTGATTGCTGTGCAGTGGCAAACGGGCGGGTAGCCACTCATCTGATAATCCTTAGCCTCCTGGATAGTAAGCTGGCAGTGCTGACTGGATCGTGGTATGGACTCCACTCTCTGCTGCATCAAGTGAGTGGTTCGTAGCTCAATCAGGTCGTGACTACGGCTACAGATGATCAGGGTGCAGGCTCTGTGAATGACAGTGAGAAGGAGTGAATAATCCTTCAAGACAGAATTGTAAATTCTTTTGGCCATGTCCTGCATGGCATGCTTGTCTCATAAATTTCACTAGCATGTATTACCTCAATTTACATATTTTGCTTCCTTAAACAGCACACTGATCTAATGGAAACAGCACACAAATGATATCCTATTCTCTCTGCTGATATTTAGATCAAACATGTACAATCACAATGCTCTACGTCAAAGACCACATTCCAAATATATATTCTAAGTCATGATTAATCATGGAAACATGAACCACAATTCACATACTGACTTAACAGTACATATAGGATGACTTCAATGGAATGAAACTCAGACGCCACAACTCCGACGTCACATATACATTAACAAACCATTAAATCGATGAAACACCACACATCATTTTCCAAGTATGGAAACACACAAACTACACTCCACACGATGAATTCCATAGAATGAAATGAAATCACACCCAACAACTATAACTTCACCATGTACACGAGTGAACCATTAAAATCAATGAAACACCCCAAGTTCACTTAAAGAGTTATGAGTTGTACTACTAGCCAGTCTTCCTTATATTAATTAAAACAATTAATTATCTAGAAGATTTCTTAGCTAGATTTAAGATTACTTTCACTATATACAAGAACAATATTAGGGTTGGAGAATTCCCCCAAGGTTTGAACTTTGTTAAGTGGGCCATATTGGACCACATGGTAGTAATCTGACTATGGGCAAGATAAGAGATTAATAAAGAATAATTGATTGTAACTATTCACTCTCTGAACTAATTCCTTCAACTAATAAGTATTTTATCTAGAGAAATACACTAGTTCCGAAGTTAAGCACATAATTAATTTATTTTAACTCTAATCGTCTACTGACTAACTTAGGTGTCCTTCCGCAGGCGGATACCTAATTTCGAGAATCACGTAATGTAAGTTATCCATGTTTTTAATGCCACATGTGACGAGCTTTGCGTTTTACCCTTGTCGGAAAGCCACACGGCACAAACATGGTCCTAATTCTAATATTAGTTAACTAACTCTAGTTTTAATTAATAGTATCTATTATCGATCGGCATGGCCTTTAGATTTTGCCGGCAGATTGACACACAGAAAAATATTTAACAAAATTATTATTAACTCACCCTGCAACTAGATTTTGACTGGCCTATCGGGAGTGGAGACTATCATTGGCTTTTCTATGTTTTAGAGTGTTGTTCGGCTTAACAAGAGCCAGCAATAAAATATGTTTAAACACAGACAGGTGTTCAATTTTTGCCAATTGACGTGATAGCTCCTTCTCCTTCCAGGTTGCTGAAAAAATGGCAGATCTTAGGGTGCTACCGGAAGTTAACTTCTCATCCAGGAGAGTTCCCTTCCTGTGGCCAAATTATTATTCACAGCCAAACCTGAATATAAAATTCAGCCTGACTTGATTTCTTGGCTTGTAAACGAACTCTACCCTACATCTACTTCTAACTATAAGAAGAAACAGTATTTAACTCTCTCTATAGTTTTATGTATATAAATACACTAACCAAAGACGATTTTATCTAATATTTGAAAATATAGATAAAAATAAAATAGAATACAGGATACTTAGAGGGGTTTACTGAGGGCTATCTCCATCTAATAAAAAAAACGATCTGAGAGATGGGCCAACCTGTCACAATAACCTGTACTCACCTCAGTACCGAAGCGATCGCTTGTTTTTCTGATCTTAAGGTCAATAACTTTCACAACAACTATCACTGTCCTTACTCATCCGGTCGATGACCTCCAGTCTCCAGTATCTCGTGACACCTACACAATTATATATATACATAGTATGTAGTATATACACTATACAGAGACGGTTTACACTGGCTGTTAGGGCAGGGAAGACCGGCCAAGCAATCATAGCTGGCCACCATCACCTTCATTGAGTTATCTACCAGAGATATTTTGGCACATGCTTTGTGGCTGTTCCTGTCAAGATCACTGTGATAGTTTGTTCACTGTCAGTTATCAGTTGGGGTATCTTCATTGCACTCCGGACAGATCCATATGTGCTCAGATCCTCCCCCAGCATATGCATCAGCGTCCGGTGGCTAATTGTGCCAGTTCTGTGTTGGTTGACGAGGCACCTCGTTTTCCCACTGTACCTCTCGCGTCTGGCCGTGCCGATTCTTACTCCCAAGTCTTTCATCCTGGACAGCGATGTGGATTCATTGACATCAAAGTCCTCGCCATATCTTTAAGGGCGTTAAAAACATCGGCACGATCCATGGGCTGGCCATCTACAGGGGATGCCGAGCCGGCCAGTTTATCAGCTCGTTCATTTCCCTCGACTCCCGCATGTCCCGGGACGAAGATGAAGGTGACTTTACAGACAACAGACTTCCACAGCGACTCAGTCCACTGTCTGCGTACAGCTCCAGCTTCGACCTTCTGAATCATGCTCATTGAGTCACTTAGTACACACACGTTGGTATAATGCTGTGATTCCAGCCATATGAAAGCCTGTGTAACTGCCATCACCTCCATCGTCATGCTGCTCGTGGTCATATAGTGGGCACCACTGGATTCTTGAACGGGTCGGCCCGCTGAACGGGCTGTAATGCCCACGCACTTCTCTGCTGCTTTACAACAGATCCATCTGTATAGATGAGCACTTCGGACACTTCGACCTCTGCATTGACAGCGACAGGGTTCTGCTCTCTGCACCGTCTGTCGAGAGCCTGTTCACTGTGATACCCCATCATTAGAGACTAACAAGTGTTGAGTAAAGAGGAACACAACAATCATAAACATCACATCCGTGAAAGTCAAGTCAAGGACCAGCTCTCACACCATGAGCTGTACTGGGTATATGGTGCTAGCCCCATATGTTTAGACAAATTGACATTCGATTAGAGATATGGTTGATTTGTTCAGGCACACAGTTATAATTTGGGAGTGTTCTAGATCTCGTTTAAATTAAACAGAAATCAAAATTAATATATTAAGTTTAAACACAGAAGCCACAAACAATATGTTGTCCAATTTATTGCCTGGCATATTTCGCTGCATCTCATCAGGTGCAAACTGCAGAGTTACATATCATATGAAATCTCAACGGAATGTGTCTCCACCTTGCCGTGGTGGGGGAGCTTGAGTGTCTCACTGACCCCAAGCACTATGCCGATGGATATTAACTACATATTGGACAGCTCTTGGG
This sequence comes from Cepaea hortensis, assembly GCA_963921405.1. Lineage (NCBI taxonomy): Eukaryota > Metazoa > Mollusca > Gastropoda > Stylommatophora > Helicidae > Cepaea > Cepaea hortensis. Next base: position 489,479,871 of record OY992876.1, on the reverse strand, counting down.
ATAGGGACCAGACTAAGAGAGACACAACCTGCTGCCCTGCAGGTAGACTGAGGATAGCAGTCAAAAGTTTAAATCAGGCGCACAAAGACAGAAGTTCTTGGTCCGAAAACAGGCACTAAGGCTCTCGCAGAGGGATAAGGCAGTAGTGATGAGGGAAAAGGAGAGACCAAGTAATAGGGGGCCTCACGAGGACCCCTCTCGAAAATCGACTTACAAAGTATTAGGAGGCCTCACGAGGACCCCTCACTAAAATCGACCCACCAAGTAATAGGAGGCCCTCACGACGGGTGGAAATGTTGGAAATTTAGGCGGAGCTGGCGGGTAAATAAAAAGTGTCGTGGGAAATTGAGTCGGAAAATGTTGGTTGGCGGGTGTGGGAAAGAAGTCTGTAAAAGTAATTAAGGTAAGAAAGGAAGAGTGGGGTAAAATGTTCGTGTCTGAATCGTCGGTACCTTTCAAGTGTTTTAGTGGTGTTCATAAATGTGTGATGGTGGGGTGAGTGTGGGGTGCTAGTAGTGGGTTTAGTGAAATTAGCTGATAAGGGTGGTATGTTCATAATAGCTTATTCACTACCATCATTACACATGAAACCTTATAAAGTAGTTGTAATGATATGGTGTCATTTGGTGGTAAGGGGTGAATACTATTAGGAGCCATCCCTCACGAGGGCGGACCGGCAAATAGGAGCAGGTTGGAAATATAGGCGGGGGTTGGTGGGTATTTTTTTTTTTTTTTTTGGGGGGGGGGGGATGGTTAAAAAGTAGCGGGGGAAGTTTTGTTGTGTGGGAAAATGTATGAATGGGGTTGGGTCATTACGAAAAACGTTGTGTTAGACAATATGGGTGTATGGATAGAACGAATAGGTGGCGGTAGTGGCTTACTGAAATTAGTTGATAAGGGGGTGTAGAGAGTTGCCTTCAGCTGACAAAGTAAACGTAGGAGTCTGGTGTGCTGTGAGGGGATCTAGGTCTGAGTGATGAATGGAGGTTTCTGGTATAGTATCAGTGGTGTCTGCGGGGTACCAGAACACTGAAGAAAAACGAAGGAGTATCATTGTTAATACGCCTTACATCCCCCAGATGGGCCCTGTGGTGGGAAAACCAATATATCATGGTATTCATCTCCAGGAGCCTCATTGTCAGATACATAACCAAAAAAAGATACATACGTACACACAAAGACAGATAAGGACAGACACGTCCACGCATAAAGACACACTTACGGACAGACAAACACACAACTACAGATAAGTACAGGCGTACAAACACACAGACACACGTACATACAGACACGCGTACAAACACACAGACACGTCCACGCATACAGACACGCGTACAAACACAAAGACAGACACGTCCACGCGTACAAACACACAAGGACAGACAAGGACAGCTATGTACAGACACGTCCACGCATACAGACACGCGTACAAACACACAGATACACGTAATACAGACACGCGTACAAACACACAGACAGACACGAGTGCAGACAAAGAACCAAACACACAGACACGCGTACATACAAAAAAGTAAACACACAGACATACACGAGTGCATACATACACACAGACACGCTTACAGACAAGTATACAAACACACAGACACACGTACAGACACGCGTACAAACACACAGACACGCGTCCATACAAAGAACCAAGCACACAGACACACAAGTATACCCATCACAACTACAGACTCACTTACGTAATGTCTCTGACCGTTAAATCTTGACCAGCTGAAATGTGGGCGACATCACAGCAATAAGTCTAACGTGTCTCGAAACGGAAGGCTAACCTCATAAAAATGCCCGCCGAAGCCGGAAGTGCCGTCCTATGGGTGGCAAAATAAAAATTGGCACTACGCATTTACGTCCGAGTGAAATGTCTCGTCCAAAAGTCTCTCGTGCTAGGAACAGCTCTGACTGACTACCTAGTTTCCGAATGCCGCTCTTGTTCGGAACAGCTCTGACTAGGTAGTTTTCCGAATGTCCGTCGTGCCTGGAACAGCTCTGACGGGCACAACGACAAGCACATGTCCGAGCCGAAAACTCGTTGAGCGGTTACGTTTGCAGACCTGCCTTGTTTGTGTGGGAATGGCCCGGGACAAACGAAATGCCCAATATATTGAAGTGAGGAATTAAAGCAGCCATGAGCATGACGTGAAGATTCCCTAGGTGAGCCCAGCACCAGGTCTCTATGTGTCGACTCTGCAATTATGGAAGCAACCCTGGATATACAATTGATTGTAGATTATGGTTAAGAATTTCCAGTCTTCTTTTAGTGTTGATTTATTTTATTGTTTCGGGATTTGAGATTTAAATATTGAGCACAACCCACTACTGGCAACGCTGATCGTATTCCGGTATGAACCTAAGGCCTATTCAAGTCAATATGGAATATTGTGTATATATAGTGTGTGTGTGTGTGTGTGTGTGTGTGTGTGTGTGTGTGTGTGTGTGTGTTGTGTATATTGTATATGAATCTATATCTATGAAACAGAATGTATGTATATGGGTGGGTGGATGGGGATGTATTGGATGCGTTCGATAACGGTCCATCCGATTGAGATGAAATTTTCTTTACGTCTTCTTTTCATTCCCCTGCAACTAACTGTCATAGTTTTTTTTTAGTGTAGAATAAGCTATTTAGTTACTAAATGTTAATAATTAAATTAAATGACTTAACATAAGAAAAATATATAAAGGGACATAACTTTTAGTAGCATTGCTATATCTTAGGTTAAGTCACCTGGCTATAGATAGATAGATAGATAGATAGATAGATAGATAGATAGATAGATAGATAGATAGATAGATAGATAGATAGATAGATAGATAGATAGGGTGCGATAGACGGAGGGAGAGACGGACGGACGGACGGTCGGGCAGGCAGACAGACAGACAGACAGACAGACAGACAGACAGACAGACAGACAGACAGACAGACAGATAGATAGATAGATAGATAGATAGATAGATAGATAGATAGATAGATAGATAGATAGATAGATAGATAGATAGATAGATAGATAGACATACAGCCGGGCCGGGTCGTCAGACAGACAGACAGTCGGGAACGGGAACTTATATGACTACTTATATAAATTAAATGAGATTTTCACCATCAGCGACTGGACGAAGCTTGGCCGAGTCAGACAGACAGACACACAGACAGACAGACACACAGACAGATAGTCGGGAACGGGAACTCATATGACTACTTACATGAATTAAATGAGATGCTCCCCACCAGGAGCTGGGCCGGGTCAGACAGACAGACCGACAAACAAGCAGACAGACAGACAGACAGACAGACAGACAGACAGACAGATCCCCGCCAGGGCGTGGGTGAAGCCGGGCCGGGTCAGCTAGTATATTATATATTCTTTTAGTGTGTCAACGAAACAAATCATTCAAGCTTGATTAAACAGGGACCGTACCAGGCCACACTTATACTGGATAGGTGCAAAGCTGTTTAAATTCAGGTATTGGCCTATCCATGTTCCCTTTCAATAGACATATCTTGGGATAGTGCCATACTGTCAATGTTGAATTAGTATTTTTAAGACTGATAAGCCGGTCTCCCGGGCCAAGGTGTTATTGACTTTCTCTGTTGTTTAATTGCAATACCTGCATGACATTATATTAGGGTAATTGATTAAGTTGATTGATAGATAGGGGGTGAGCATTGTTTAAGTTTTTTCAGGTATCTCATCAAGGTGCTCAAGTATCATGTCAGTCGACAAGCAACCCACTACCCATGAGTTGACTGAGAAAGGGACATAGATGGGATATGAGGGTGATGAGTTGAGAAAGTGTATTAGAGAGGCGGAAAGAGAATGGAGGCAAGAACAAAGGGAAGGAAGAATCCGGATGGTGGAAATAGAATCCCAGAAACAGATGAAAAAGGCCGAACTGGAGAAGGACAAGAGTTAAAACTAGTGGAACAGATGAAACAGCATGAGATAGAATTAAGAAGACTGGAATTACAACAACCAGATGCTGCAAGATTCAACAGTGCGAGTTCTCCAGACTATAGTATAGATACTCCTCCAGTACAGAATGGTTCTCTTGGATCCATGAGTTTTCCGCTGCTCCCATTTGATGAAAAGACCGAGCAGATGGATTGAAAAATTTGTTTTGATGGCCGAAGCATATAGCCTGCCCAAGGACAAATGGAATTTTAAAATTTCACAAGGACTCCGCGGCGCAGCGTATGTGTTTTCTAAACTACCTCCTGGACACGAACGGGGCTTACAACTCTCTTAATAGTGCTCTACTCAAGAGGTATGAGTTGACCTTCTTCTTCTTCTTTCGTTCTTTCGAAAATGTCTATAACTGCAATGCTGTCTCTTATATGAATTGAACTGTCTATTTCAGTTCACACAGCGGTCCATAGAGTTTATCCTCCACTGTCGTCTCTCTAGGCCAGAAGTTTTGCCTAGATATGTTATATTTTGGGCAGTCTTGGGGTATATACTCTGCTGACTGCGACGCCAATTCACATGTGCACATGGCTGTTTCACCAATCTTGAATTTTGTATATATGTGGTTGTGTAATCTATTGTGCCCTGTTCTGAGGCACAGAATAATGACTTGTTCTGGTCTGTCCATAACGTGGTAGTCATCTTGAGCAGGTTCTGGTGGTTTTCTGGCTGATTTGATCATTCTTTTCATTTGGTGGTACGTAACGGGCACATCAGGCTGTTCTTCTTTGGCTCCTTCCTTAGCCAATTGATCAGTTCTGTCGATTCCGGGTACTCCACAGTGGGATGGTATCCACTGTATGGTGACCTTATGCTGACTGCAAAGTTCAGAAAGTAGTGTCCTTAGTACTGGCAATTTCCCAGACAGGAGCGCCTCGAGTACTGATTTTGCATCTGTCAATAGCACCACAGGTTGTATACCATTGCTGGTATTCAGTAATTTCTCTGTTGCTATCTTGATTGCCTCAATTTCCGCATCGTAGTTATGGCAGTACTTTCCTGTCGGTACTCTGGCTGTGTCCCTAGTATTATTTGGGTATTCTATGTACACTCCCGCTCCGCCATTTTGAACAGCATTTTGTGCTCACCCATCTGTGTAGACTCGGATCCAGAGGTCCTGTAGGTATTCTTCATCAAGGAAGCTGAGAGTGGCTGTTCTGCGCTGCACACTGTTATGTTCTTCCTTGTCAAATATTCCTCTCACTTTTGTCTGGATTTGTAATGATAGTCTATGCTTATCTTTCCATGGATTTCGCTCTGGAATAGTTGTTAGGAGGATACTAACTGTGGGCAGATTGGTGGTTTCTCTGCAGAGTCGTTTGGCCTGGTGGAAAAAACTACATCTTTTCAACCGCCCCATAGCTAGGTTTTCAAATCTGTTCTTCATAGGGTGGCCTGGCAAGCTGAGGAACTGTTCTGCTTATATTAGCGTTTTCGTATCTCTGCGCTCTCTCAGTGCTTGTGTCCTCCCCATCTTCTCCATTTTCACTATATGGATTGATCTAATCCCTCCTGTGGAAGTGCTTAATTTTGCACTTTGTCCAGGTCTTGTAGTGTGGTTTTTTATGCCGAACACCACGCAGTTGACCAGTATTCCAGGTGTGGTCGTATGCTCTGTTGATAAACTTTGCTAAGTATTTTCCCACTGGTTTCCCATGTGGTTCCACTTAGTTTTCTCAGGATGGCTATTTTCCTTCTGGCTTTTGCTACTGCTTTATTGATGTGCTTTCTCCATGTTAGCCTGCCATCAAATGTTATTCCAAGGTATGTTGATTCTTTATCTTATCTTAGGGGTGTTCCATTTATCTGGATGGTCCCTGCCTTTTGTTTTGGAGAGAGGGTAAATAGGGTGTTGCTGCACTTGTCAGTGTTTATGCTGACACACCATCTATTTGCCCATGCAACAAATGTATCTACAGCTCTTTGTAGCAATCTGGTGGCCACTGATGCATGTTCATTTGTGCTCCATAGAACCAGGTCATCGGCGTACATTGCTGCTTTAATTCCATGTGGTAGATTAGCAACGAGATCATTGATGAAGATTAGAAAAAGTGTAGGGGACAAGACTCCACAATGAGGAACACCGTGACGCAGAAGTACTTTCTTGCTCTTTAGTCCGTCTATCTGTACTCGGGCTTTTCTGTTGTGCAAGTATGCTTTCACCCATTTGTACATTCTTCCATTGACTTTACAGTTTCTCAGTTTATTCATCAGACCTTCTTTCCAGAGTTTTGTCAAATCAATCAATCAATCAATCAATCATCTGCCATGCCGGAAAGCGTGGGCGGTCATGACTCGCCATTTCACTCGATCAGTCTTTAAGCGAATCATGATGTACTAGGCACTTTTGAAGAGGTAGTTTGCCGTTGCTTTCCTCTATGGCAGTGACCGTACTGGTCGGAGACCGCAGCCATTGACTCAAGAAGAGCTCCTTTGCCTGTCGTCGCGAAACTCAAGACCATGACCAACAAATATCTGTCGGCTGCCCTCCAAATTTCACCCACCACCTGCCTTCCGTCAAAGGCTTTCTTCAAATCTATCTATGCCGCAAGCATCAACTTCTTCTCTTGGAATGCATCCTCAATTTATTGAGAGAGGTAGGTTGTTTGATCTTCCGTAGAGTAGCACTGACTAAAGCCAGCCTGCTATGGCACAAGGGTGTTTTTACTTTCAGTTGACCTCATCTGCCTACCGAATGAAGTTCCAAAACGCCAATAGGTTACAGGGAGAATCGTATTCCCAGTTTGCCTCAAGGCTACACACTTATTTTACCAAGTGGGTTGGACTGAGTGAATACGAGGCAACCTACGCAGGGCTGGAGGAGATGATTTTGGCAGAGCAGATGAGGGAGAAGATGCCAAAGCCGGTGCAGACTTTTGTGGCAGAAAACGATGGTGCTCGGTTAGAGGAGCTAACCTCTCTAGCTGAAAGATATCTGACTGCTCACGGGGAAGTGAATACCACAAAAGCTGGAAGTAGTTCTCACTCAGATAAACCGCAACACCTTAAGAGTTATAATTCGAATAACTTGAGAGGTAAAGACACCAGAGGGCACACTGGGGGTCAGCACCAAAATCCTGGTTTTCAAAAACAAATAGCACAAAACCACCAGCAAACAATATTGCAAGAATTGTAAAAATTATGATCACCATACGAGCGTGTGCAGAAATAATTCCCCTACCCAGTATGCTGCGTGTATCATTATGGGGGCAAGTACCCAACAGAACACATGTTCAAATGTAACTAGTCCCCCCCCCCCCCATAGTCAAGGCCATTTTGGTTAACGATAGTCCAGTACTATGTTTCGATGACAGTGGACTCCAGTGTGATGCAATAATAGCTAAGCAGTTAGTGAAACCATCACAGTTAACAAAGCAAACAGTTGTAGTTAAAGCGGCTACCAGGAGCTCTCAAACTATAACGGCTAAGATAGCCAAAGTACATGTGACATCGAAGTATGTCACTGGAATAATTTCAGTTGCAGTTATTGATGATCCAATATATCCTTTTTATGCTTGGTTGTAAGTATTATATTTAGGAGAACCATCAACACCATGATAATGGCAGCAGTGGAGACCCGGAGTCAGGTTGCACAGTCACATGAACCTGTACATCCAATCAACCCTCTACCTCGGGAGATTAGGGCTGCACAAAATGAATGTCCAACTTTAGCATCCTGTTTTGCCAAACTGCCAAAAGGTAGAAATCCTCCCGTAGCCAGAAATTTCTATATTAAGGACAAGTTATTATACCATAGGACAGGAACTATGGGGACCGAACACGAGCAACTTGTCATGCCAAAACAATATCGTGATGAGATATTGCATATGGGACATACCATATCCTTCAGTGGACATATGACGGTAGGAGTTACTACCCTGCGTATTTCTTGCCAATATTTTTGGCCGGGAATGACTGCTGATATACGAAGATATGTTCAGTCTTGTCCCGAGTGTCAACACGGCTCCCCCAAGCAGTGGTCTACTCCTGTTACCATAGGGGAAGGGTTAGTTTTGAACACACCTTTTGAGCGAGTGGCCTTAGACATTATTGGTCCACTGCCGATTTCTAAGAAGAATGCTTACATTCAGATGAGTACATTCAATTTTAATTAGTTTAATAGTTTAATATTGTCATAGTGTGTTTCATGTAGTTTTGTGTTGGTTTGTATTTGTTTGTCCTGTGCTGACGAAGGCTTTGGCCGCAACGTCCAATTTGTCTCTTGTAGTCGTGTTTCAGTAAAGCTCACAATCTACTTCTCGTTTATTTGGGTGATTCATTCATTGCCTTTTTAAGCTTTACTGCAGTTCACCTCATTCTTGTTTACCATTTTCCGCTCCCTTGAACTGCTACTATATATTTCACGTTTCGTCTTCGTTGTCGGTAAGATTGTTGTCGATTTGTAGTCCATTCTGTGCGCGCGTGTCAGTGTGTTTTCTAGGCGGCGTGCTACCCTTGCCGCCCCACACCCGTGTTGTTCCCCCCCCCCGCTAGGCTACACCTTACTTTTGCATACCAGCCCTTCATCCCCACGTCCGTTAAATCTCCACCGCTATGCCTCCCACTCATCCACCTCAGTTATTTCAACAATTGAGATTATATGTCATTTTCTGCTTTAGTCTCTTACCAACAGATATCAAAATCACAGCCACCGACTTGGCTCTTAACATCTACAAAAAGACCCGCACCACATGCCATTTTAATTTCCTCAAGAACTGCCTACGGCTTCATATCACCCCACGTGGCTTCATCTCTAGATTTCACCCATCGGCAGGCACTCTCGATGACAGTTGTCGTAGACGTCTATCTAAAGTTGAGTTTAAATGTGCTACTCTTCGCATGCGATGCATTGCCGACAACCACGCGCGACAACTGTCTGACTTCAGCTCGAATATAACTATCCTCGATCAGCGTCTTAGACAACTTACCTCGAGGAATTATTTCTTGTATTGTGTTATACGGTGTATCATCAATAGCACTAACCACCATCTATACAAGTATCTTTCCGCGGCCAAAAACGCCAAGCTAGCCAAACTCCGTGCCCCTACCTCCACTCCCTCCTCGCCCCCTCTCCCACCCCAACTTACCACTGGCTCCGACAACCTAGTTGTGTGCATACCTCCCGACCTTCCACTATCGGCATCTGAGAAATCGGTCCTCAGCAAAGGGCTCAGGTTCATACCGCTACGTCCCTGTGGTGATAGATACGCATTACTGCAGGACGTCCATCGGTTCCATCGCACTCTCAGGCTACAATATCACTTCAGAAATCAACCTCATAACGATAACTCTTCGGATCCTACCGACCATTTCTCTCACCTCTCCAAACGCAGGTCTGCTTGGGTTCCCAATCCAGGGGCATCTAAGGCCCTCGATTTATACATCGACAAAACACTTTACGACATCCAAAAACTCAAATTTAAGCCACTACGATATTCCAACCTCACCGCGGATGAACAACGGGCACTTACACAGTTGAAACGCCGTGATGACATAGTTATCAAACCTGCCGATAAGGGAGGGGCGCTAGTGGTTTGGAGGAAAGACTTATATATACAGGAAGGCAACAAGCAACTGGGCGATGCCACCTTCTACAGACCAAGGATACAAGATGGGACAGTCAGAAACAACACCCAGGTCAAAAGCGTGACTAACGCCATTATCCAGCAAGGTCTTTTACCCAGCTCCGCCACCTCGTTGATCATCCACGATAGCTGCTTGGGCAAACCCGCCTTTAATATGCTGCCTAAGACACACAAACCTGGTAACCCAGGCAGACCTATCGTCTCGGCCTGCTCTTGCCCTACAGAACGGATTTCAGAGTTTCTAGACAGCATGTTTCAGCCGTTGGTTGCCAGCCTCCCTTCGTATATCAAAGACACCAACCACGCTATCTCCATCTTCGATTCCATCAGTTTCACTAACCCTTCTCAGTATCACATCTTCACTTTAGATGTGACTTCACTCTACACTTCCATTCCTCACTCTGACGGCCTTAAAGCCTTAGAATTTTTCTTGGAGAAAAGGCTTAATCCCTCGATAGCCACTGGACCATTACTGCGTCTTGCGGAGTTAGTCCTCAACCTCAACTCGTTTGAGTTCAATGGGGACTACTTCGACCAGATCAGCGGTGTGGCCATGGGTACTAAGATGGGTCCCAGTTATGCCTGCCTCTTCATGGGCTATCTGGAGCACCAGGTATGGAGTCAGTACACCGGTAGGCTCCCGGAGCTCTACAGGAGGTACATTGACGACTGCTTTGGTGTCTCGGACATGCCCTTGCCTGACCTACAGAACTTCATTGCCTTTTTTTCAGACTTCCATCCCAGCATCAAACTTACCTCCACCATTTCTTCGTCGGCTGTCAATTTCTTAGACCTCACAGTCTCTTTAGGTTCCGCTGGTCTATGCACGACGGTTTATTATAAACCAACTGACTCGCACTCATTCCTTCTCTATACCTCCTCCCACCCTCCCTCGTGCAAACGTTCTATTCCTTTCTCCCAACTGTTACGTCTCCGACGACTTTGCCAGGATAACAACGACTTCCATCAAAAAGCCCACGAGATGCTTGATTTCTTTCGCCTTCGTGGCTATCCTGATAATGTTCTATCTACAGCTCTTCACCGCTGCCAGTCTATCAGTCGCACTGAGGCTCTCTCCTCCAGGCCGAAACCACGAAACAATAGACCTGTCCTCTCACTTACTTATCATCCCCACAATATTGCTGCCAAGAATATCCTTTTGAAACATCTATCCATTCTCCGGGCGGAATCGACCACTCGTGATGTCTTCTCAGAGGCTCCTCTAGTGGCATATAAGCGGGATCGTAACCTCAGAGATGTGCTGGTCCATAGCAGGCTACCCCAACCTCACCAGTCTCCTCCTGGCACGGTGGCGTGTCTTCGATCGGTTTGCAAGACCTGTCCATACGTACTTCAAACCCAGAGTCTGACATTCCCTAAGACGACCTTCCACATCCGTGAGGGTTTCTCATGCATCAGTCGCAACGTCATCTATGCGATTACCTGCACACGTTGCGACATGAGATATGTCGGTGAGACAGGATTACGTCTTGGGGACAGATTTCGACAACATCTTTCTGACATCACCAGCGGCGCCCAGAAACCAGTATCCATACATTTCAACAGTCCTGACCACCATGGCGTAGCCGACATACAGGTCACGGCCATCAAATCATGCGCATCCCACGAACGGGATCGGAAGACATTGGAACACCGTCTCATCTTCCAGTTGGGCACACTCTCCCCTCACGGCCTTAATGTCCAACACAGCTTCATTTAACTTCCCACCCCACCGTCCAACCCCTAGCTTACAGTCCACCATCTGGGTACGTGCAGATCCTTTATATGACATCACAGTCAACTCTCTTGGCGGATTTACGTTCGGTGTTTTGCCATCATTTTCTGAACGACCGCCACTCATGCCTCTCTGTGTGTACTAACACTATATAGGTTTCCACAGCGGTGTTTCGAGCGCTTAACGATAATTGCTAATTGTCATATGCGTCCGTAACATCTTTGCCGGTCTCTAATTTCACTTTTCCGCACACATGGGCGCGTCTCCACCCCACTCCCTTCCCGCTTGACCTTTGACCCGTGTACCATACATCCGGTCTATTGATCCACTGGCGCCCTACGTGTGTCAGACCTTCCAAGCTAGGACACGGTATTCAGATGAGTACATTCAATTTTAATTAGTTTAATAGTTTAATATTGTCATAGTGTGTTTCATGTAGTTTTGTGTTGGTTTGTATTTGTTTGTCCTGTGCTGACAAAGGCTTTGGCCGCAACGTCCAATTTGTCTCTTGTAGTCGTGTTTCAGTAAAGCTCACAATCTACTTCTCGTTTATTTGGGTGATTCATTCATTACATTTTAACTGTATTTGATACAGGTACGATGTGGGCCGAAGCTACTGTACTGCCCGCTATCGATGCAACTAGGGTAGCAGAAGCTCTCATAGAGATATTCACCAGGGTGAGATTCCCTATTCTTATTGTTAAGTGATAGTGGTTCATCATTGACTGAGAAGTTAAAGGAAGAAGTATCTCTCATCTTCAGGATGCACAATGTTAGCACAGGTTTTAGTCTCGTAGAGAATAAGTGACTTGTGGACAAATGTACAGGGACTCTCAAATCGATATTGAACAAGTTAGCCCAAGAAAAACCAGATAGTTGGGTCGTGTACTTATCAGCAGCAATGTTTGCCTATCGAGAAGTAACACATGTTGCCACAGGACTTTCACCTGCTACTCTATTGTTCGGACAACCAATTAAGGGACCACTTGAGGCTTTTTTGAGAACCTGGACTGATGAAGGAACAGATGAGAGTGTCATCAAGTCTTCACAGTATGTAGAGGAACTAAAACAGAAACTGCACACGGGATGGAAATTAGCTAACTCCACTCTCCGGTGTGCCAGAAAGCAACAGGCTTACTTCTATAATAAACCTATCAGAAACCAGTCTCTAGAGGTAGGAGATAAAGTTACTAGTCTTATTGACCAAGGGAGATAATAAGTTAGAAATCTCGTGGTGGGGACCATTCCCCATTAAAGATAAGGTATACATCAACAAATACTCAGGTTCTATTTACGGGGAAAGCTGCAATATTCCACGTGAATTAACTCAAAGGAATTTTGAGAACCACTCGAACCCACCAGTTCATTTCATGACTCTGGCTGTGGTTGATAAGAGATCCAAGGGGAAACAATCCAGAATGGAAGACAACCCAGACAGATGCAAGGGAGACGACGCGACTGAACATGATCCCAACTTAGAGACTTCTAAACGGAGAGTAAGGACGCGCAGGAAGTATATGGATCAAGACCAATCGGGTCGAGGGAAAGATGTTGGAATCGTAAGACCTTTATCGGGGACAGACGAAGGACGCCTCAACCAACGAAAGCAAGTTTCCAGAGAAGATTTCCATGGAAACGGCATCAAGAGAGAAGATCTTTCAGGATATGTCCTAGGGATGAAGTAGAGGTAGTATAGGATTTGTTTACTGGCCAAGATATCAAGTCAGGTTGAAAATGATATTCAGTCTGGCTTGAAATTTAATTTGGCCACAGGAAGTCGACAGGTCTTCTGCCCCGGGAGAGAACCCATTCTTTCATTCTGATCACGATACCAGACGTATTTGGCAAAGCCAGCTGGCTAGAATAAACACTTCTACATATTTTAGAAACCTTTAATCTGGTTCTTGTTAAGCCGAACCTAATTCTAAATCCCCATAGAAAAGCCATTGCCACCCTTCTCACCCGAGACGTCCGATTAAACACAAGATTGATGAGGTGGTCACTATTACTTCAACCTTATACATTCAAATATAATGTAGGAGCAAATTTTCATAGTAGACACTGCTCTGCAGAGGAAAAGGGTGCAGCTGCGCCACTAGGTGATCCCATAAACTAGCACGAAAGCTAGCAAACGAGAGGGCTTAGCCAGATTGAAAAAAGTTCGTGCCTCGTAGTTTTTTTTCATTGGGGGACATCTGTGGTGAAAGCCTGGCTGCACCCTCCCCTCTTACTTAGTATTTAGTGTATGATAAAGATTCTTTAGAAATGTTTATATTAATGTTCGATCACATTATATTTACGGTCAATAGGGTAATTTAGTTTGGCTTACTTATCCTGGCCAACTACAAACCAACAGACAACGGGGCCCGGAAACGACCACTTGCTAATCTTAGTTCCATATCCGGTCTCACTTTTCTGCTATAAATCGCAGACAATGGTCGGGGCAAATTTAGTAGTTCGAAAGTTAGACATTTTAAAAGTATTTACTAACATCAGTAAGTCTACCGAACTGTTGTTAAATTGAATAAGCGCCCCGGCCAGCAGTGAGAATCTGATTCTGGAACTAGGTAAGGCCAAACGATTATTATTCCCATATATTTTTATGTTCATAACATGGTTGCAATTAATGTGAGCTTACGACATGGTGGTTTCGGCCAATTCCACAAAACGGCATGGTTGCCCATAGAATATATATATATATATTAATAGAATATTCAATTTACAATGAAGTTCAGTAGAACAAACTCGTTCGTAATAGAACGAAACACATTCTATAATATTTGTACGAATTCGGCAATGGAGAATATGATCGCTAGCAGACAAAAGGACACTGCAACGTGGTACAAAACCACGCTAGTTTTAAAGTATACTCTGGTTGAGATACTTTGTTAATATATTACAATAAGGTTCTTATTACTGTGCTGCTAATACTAGAAGATATAGTTACTGAATGGAATGGTTTAAATCAAATAGTATGTATTTCATCAAAATGGCCTCGCTATATCTAAAACCAGCCCCATTCCATGGCATGACCTAGTTATCATGTCCACGCCGCTTGGGCGCTCATACTGTTTTTTTTTTTCTAGATTAGCCCAGTTCTTAAGAATGGATAGGATCTCTTCACTAATTAATGCATTCTTAAGAGGAAGACTCTTCTTTATATACATATGGATACGTGGGTAACTATCACCAACCAAGGCAGTATTCATTGGAGACTATTCTCAGGCCTCTAGGAATGAATATCAGTGGAGAGCATATTTAGTCACATACGTATCTGGAACAATTTCCTTACTTTACAATACACCATTGTGGTGTACGCTTACAAGCATCAGTTGTGATTGTTAGGTTTGTGATCCATGTCCTTTCCTATCACATCAACAGTACAGTCACATTTAAGGATTTGTTCGATAGCAAGATCCAGAATAAAGATGTGGAGTAGTCACTGTTATTTACAGAATCATTACTTGTCTTGAATATTTCTATTCGCTGAAGGAAATTGGATCAATTCACTCATAGATATATTAATTCAGGATCAGACAGTACTCTCCTCATGAATGATAGGCACTGTCATGTTCTAGTGTAACTCAATCCTTTCTATATTATATGTATGTAGTCAGCATAACAGTTAGGAATATGTCCTAATAATTAGAGCTGCCTTTGCCTTATGAGAAGACTATAGCTATAACACAATAGGTGAATAGAGATGGAAGAGTGATTCCAGACCGCCGCTTACCAGATGTCCTGTTTGACTTTATTTGCAGAGTTGTTGTGATTCACCCTCAAGCGGCACCCTTATCATCAATAAGCAACGAGTTCACACATGATAGCTATTGTATTGTCTGAGACACCAAGGCCATGTTGAAGTAGGTAGCCATACCATAGACAATTAGTTAATCACGGCTACACAGACATCCAGTTAAAGTTTACCAAAAGCTACACCAATTGCTTGTGTGACACATACATTAGACCTGAACAGAGCATAGTTTGCATACACCCAAAGATAGCAAGTTAGTACAGCTCCCGTTGCCGTCATCGTCAAGTGAGAACTGATGGACTGGAGAGGACAGCTGCAGACAACTATCGTGGGAGCTACGGATACGAGCTAAGTTGCAAACCATCAATCTGACTTCAACCCACCGCCAAGTGCTTTGCTGTGCTTCTATGATTAGAGATCACATGAAACAGCTTTGTTTGCTGTAGTAGCCAGAAACTAACATTAATAGGACAATCCATTTTTCTTTTATCTCCCAAGAGAAGCCACTTTTTACTTTCATTTATAATTAAACTATGCGGTCTGATTTATAGACCATCACACAAAAACTTAACCTACTGTCTTTTTCACCTCACAATAATTAATAGTAGTGTAGTGTGTAAGGATAGAAGTTGAGTGAACTAGTTGTCTCTCTCCTTTATAGTCTTAATACTCTGAGTGAGGGGGGTCTTCACTCCCCGCTTTAAACAGAGACATTGACTTGTATAGTCATTTATTGATTCTTTTGGATAACAGTTGGTACTTAGCTTGTGAAGTAGTTTTTTCAAGTTAATTATTTGTTGTATGTTCTTTAATTCGTTTTGTTCCTTGTTTGCATTATATTCGTTGGTCGAATTAGTTATATCGTTATAATATTGTCATTTACTTATCGATTTGTATTACTGATATTTTGTAAGTTAATGTAATTGTGATTTTTTTATGATCTTGTATTTTTGCTTAACTTTGACTAATTTACACTTTCTTCATGGATGAAATGTCTGAGAAGTGGCAACACTAGCTCAATAAGTCAGGAATACGCCTTGGACACTTAAACATTTGCAGCTTATTTAACAAGCTACCAGAGTTATCTTCTATTCTTAATCAAAATTTTCATTTATTCGGCCTTAGTTAAAGTAGGCTTAATGATAAAATTTCAGATTTTATTAATTTATTAATTGATTTTTATTAAAGGGTACAAAGTTTTTAGAAGGGATCCCTGTAGGAAACAAGAGACAGGCATAATAACCTATGTTTCTAATTTACTAAATGATCACCGTAGGCTAGACTTTGAAACTTGCGAAACAGAATGTATTTGGTTAGAGCTAAAACTTCAAAACCGCACACCCCTGATAATTTGCTACCTTTATCGAAATCCCAGTGCTGGTAACGTCTGGTACGTAAACTACACTACCATGATGGATGTGGTTTTCGCTTCTGTGAAGGAAATTATACTACTCGGAGACTTTAACATTGACACCAACAAATCCAACATATTATGGGGAAATATAATTGCATCATACAATTTCCAACAAATAGTACAAGCTACTAGAGTAACAAAGTCATCTTCAACATTTATGATCACATTTATGATCACATTTATGTAATTTGCTCAGACAACATCATAGAATGCACCGTACCCAATTGTGCAATGAGCGATCACTACCCAATATGCTGCACGTGGTCTACAAAAGGAATTAAAACTCCTAAACATAAACACATAAGTCTAAAATATAGAAGTTACAAAAATTTCAACCAAAACGCATTTTTACAGGACTTGCTCAGTTCACCTCTAGACAATGTTTATCAGCTTCCCGACCCGGATGATGCTCTGGAATTCTGGATGAAAACCTTTACTGATGTTTTTGATAGACATGTGTCAGTCAAGGAAGTTCGAGTAAAACACCACGTCAAGCCACCTTGGATCACCCAGGAAATACTTGAAATTATGAGAGACAGAGATAAAGCACATAAAAAGCGGGATCTCAGTGCATACCGTACTCTTAGAAACAAAGTTGAATATAACATACGACGGGAAAAGAAAAATTACTTTAAGAAATTAGTAATGGATAAAACAAATAGTAAGGATATATGGAAGGCAATTAACACCTTGACAAACAAGTATAACTTTCGAAATTCGTTACCATCAAATCATATTACATGCGACCAATTCAGTAATTTTTTTTTCAAACTGACATAGACCAGTTGAAGGCTTCAATGCCTAATTCTCCTTGCAACTTATCTTTATTGTCATCGTTTTGCGAGAATAGATGCTCCCGCGATATTCTTTCCGACATACCGCTAATGACAATCACTGAAGTATTCACTTACCTCAGTAACCTAAAAGACACAACCTCATCTGGGTTAGATTGAATCAGCAACCGGATTCTCCGTTGTGCTGCGCCAGTGATCTGTACATCACTAACCTATGTATATAATCAGTGTCTAACCAAAGGCCACTTTCCATCAGCTCTCAAAATCGCTAAAGTGTACCCTCTTCTTAAATCTGGTTCATTGAACAATGGTCTCCCGAACAATTACAGACCCGTTTCCTTACTATCATCACTATCTAAGCCACTAGAAAAACACATCCATAAAGTAACATTACAGTATTTAGTTCGCAACAAGCTTATTGTTGACAGCCAATCAGGATTTCCACCAAAATATTCTTGCCATACGGCCCTAACAAACATGATAGAAAATTGGCACCAGAAAATAAACAACAGTCTATGTGGAACTGTGTTTATTGATTTCAAGAAAGCATTTGATATGATAGACCATGTTATTTTAATTAAACAACTCGAGACAATGAAAACTGGCCTTAATGTAGTCACTCTAATATCATCTTTTCTATCAAACAGAAAGCAAGTAGTATCACATAATAAATCTCTGTCTCAAACCACTACCTTCAATATTGGAGTACCGCAAGGCTCTATTCTTGGCCCTCTATTATTTGCCATATATATTAACGATCTACCTTTGCATCTTTCGTCGTCCTGCGATCTATTTGCAGATGACTGTACGGTGTACACAAACGCTGAAAACTGTATTTTACTGGAGTCGTCTTTACAACAAGAATTAAATAATGTAGTTAAGTGGAGCTATTCAACCCGTATGCAAATTAACATCACTAAAACAAAAGCAATGTTATTAACAACCAGACAAAGACTTCAAACTCTAGGCTCACACACATCACTTCAACTTCACATCGATAACATGCCAGTAGAAAGTGTAATTGAGCACAAAACATTAGGCCTAATCATTGATAGAAACCTAACCTTTAATTCCCATGTTCAAGCGCTCATTAAACAAACAGCGAAAAAAGTCTACCAACTCGCCAAGATTAAAAACTTCCTTGATGAGGACACAAGGAAACTATTCTATACTTCTCATATACAGACACACTTTGACTACTGCTCTACAATCTGGGACGGTTGTTCTAATTCAAACACCAAGCGACTTTACTCACTCCAGAAACGGGCCATGAGTCTAATTTATAGCAAACATTTATCTGACAATCTTAGCCTGTATAAACGCCTTCAGTTACTACCATTCCGAAAACGCCTGCTTTTCAATAAAGCTAAACTAATTCACAAAATCCTGCATCGGAATGCCCCAAATTACCTTTGGCCATTGTTTAAATATAATGCTAGACACAGTAAACGTTTAAATATACTACACATTCCGAAGCCTAGGATTGACTTATACAAAACAAGCCTAACGTACTCTGCAGCTCAGCTGTGGAACAATCTTCCACAAGAAATCAAAGACATCACCAATCCCTATTCATATAATCGCAAATTATTCGAACACTATCTCAATACAGATTACCTTCCCCCTTAATAATTTAGATAATAATAATAATAACAAAACCCTAGTATAATAGCCAATCCCCTTTTTGTAGGCCAGTATATTCCACATGGCTAATAACACGTGTCAGACCATTATCTAATATTACTGTGTCGTGTAGTTTTGATGTTTGCATTTTGCCCATGCCTTTATAGTGCATATCTTTTATATTGTTGCTGTTCTTTGTTAGCCTTGAATGATGTGTGAATGAAATAATGTATGAAAGAGAGTGATAGAAGGGCAGAATGTTAGACGGGCCTGCGTGCCCAATTCTTAACCCTTTTAAAATAAAGTTTGTTCGTTCGTTCGTTCGTTCTCCTGTATGTTATACTTGAGGGCACTGGGGGATTTTCTTCATCACAGGGTAGCGTGTCACTGCTAAGTCAGCTATCATCTATCAATGTATAGTGTTCAACTTTACTTGCAGTTCCCTGTGCCACTGATAGGAAGGTACACTCATCTGGGACAAGGATTCATACTTTCTAGCCCCACTACGAGCCTTTTTGTCTTCTCCTACTATGGACTGACCTCACAAGGGTCAGCTTTTCTATATACATCCTTACCCGTAGGTTTTCCTTATACGGCTGTAGATCACGTGACAACCATGTGCTTTAGTTTAATATTGAGAGTGTCCAGCAGTCTGACCAGTTCAAATGAATTTTTAATATTAAGTGGTTGAATGATTGTCACACTGGTTTAGCAGTTTCTGAAAGCCATTTCACCATCCTGTGTTGGACAGAGTTGAGTATAGATTAAACCAGTCTCAGTGGTGCCCCAGGACTGTGTAACTTAGGAAGGCCATAAAGTTTAGGGTTTATGAGATCCGTGGAATGGCTAAATGTGCAGTCGACTCAGTGATGAATTTACTATTCAAAGGTGACTGAATTTCTTTCCTCACTTTTGCATCCAATTCTTCACTTCACTTTCTTCACTTTTGAGTCCAATTTCCCAGTGTTGCTGGCTTAAGAATCTAAGTAAAATTTGGTTTGATTACAAGTCTGAGTAGTTAGTCGAGGTTCCAACTTCATGGCATTGGGTCATCCCCATTATGCTCCATTCCTGTGCCAGTGAATATCACATAAAATTCTCCCCACTGTCCAATGCCGACTACGCCCACGCCGATAAAGTGTGGCAGGAGCTCGGCTGCAAAACACTCGGGGACTACCATGACCTATACCTGAAAACAGACGTCCTCTTGCTGGCCGATGTCTTCGGGGCGTCCCGAGCACCTGTATGAGTGTGTGTAGGCTTGACCAGTGCGAAACGCCTAGCATGGGACGCACGCCTAAAAAAGACGAAGGTCCAACTCGAGCTCCTGACCGACCAGGACATGCACCTCTTCGTTGAGAATGGCCTCCGAGAGGGTGTGGCCATGGTCTCGAAGCGATATGCGAAGGCCAACAATCCCATGACCCCAGACTACACCCCCGAAGCACCGAAAACATGGATCAAGTATCTCGATGCGAATAATCTGTACGGTTGGGCGATGATGCAATACCTCCCCACCAGCGGATTCCAATGGGCCAGCCCAACCCTCGAGGAGGTACTGAGCACACCAGATGATGCGCCTGAGGGCTGGCTCGTTGAGGAAGATATGAAATACCCGGAGCACCTGCATGAAGCCCACAGCGATTATCCACTAGCGCGGTTCCAAATATTGCTGTATGTAGCCGGGGCGCAGTGTTGGGGTGAGCGCCCAACATTGCTTAAATACCCCAATAGCTCGTGAATACATAACCTATGCAGCAAAAGTCCAACTCCTGGCCTTCACGTGGCGGAACTGTTTAAACTAACAGGAGAAGGGGCGACGGCGAGTTTCTGGCGCCGGAAAATAACCAGTGTGCTCTAGATGTGTATACACATACATGCATGTACAGACACGTTTGTTCGTGTGTACACATCTAAACTCGAGTAAGACCACAGTCTACTCTAGCAAAGAAAGGTGCTGAAGACGGAGGCAACCAGCCAAGAGGCGCACCACAGAAATCAGGATGCCACGCAATCACGCAAAATGGAATATGTCGACTACTGCTAAATTTTATGGTGCTTGCCCTGCTTTGGACCCCCAGGAAGGTGCAGTGCCGGGCCCTATGTCTCGAAAGGGTCCAACCACAACTACTGGAGGTCCTTCGCAGATGTCCTGTGAAGCCAGGGGACATGAGAATAGGACGACTGACCATACTAAACAAAGACTTAAAATAATGCACTGGAATGCGGAGGGAGTCAATAACAAAAAAAAATAGAATTAGAAAACATCTTGGATCAAGAAAAAGTAAGCATATGTTGCTTGCAAGAATCTCACCTCAACGAAAATATAGCCTTCAAAATCAGAGGTTACCAGTGTTACCGATCTGACCGAAAGGACAGGTGAAAAGGTGGGATACTGACCCTTGTAAAATATAACATCATTGCTTCTCAAATCGAAGTCTACATGGAAGGGGCTGAGTATCAGACACTTAAACTTAAGACATGTAATACAGACCTACATCTGATCAACTACTACTGTCCAAGTGACAGCCCACTGGCACTGGACACACTACCATTAGCAGAAAAAATGATTGTGTGTGGCGATTTTAACAGCCACTCGCAGAGTTGGGGCTATGATCACATGGACCAGAGAGGAGAGAGACTGGAAGACTGGCAGGATGAGAATAGATTCATCTTGGTTAACAAGCCGACCGACCCACATACTTTCTATTCGAGATCATGGCACTCTACAACTACACCTGACCTGGCTTTTCATTCACCAGACCTGGAGTGGAACATTACTCGAATTGTTGGGAAACAACTTGGTGGTAGCGACCATCGGCCAGTCTTTCTAACTGTAGAAAATGAGCTTGTAAGTGAAAGCAGCACCCTCTCGAGGTGGAACTACAAGAAAGCAGACTGGGCAATGTACAAGAATCGCACCAGCATATTGGTTAGAAACCTGAACACTGAGAAAGACATAAATAAAGTAGTTGAAGAGTTTGGGAAATGCATACTACAGGCAGCGCGAGAAACAGTACCAAGAGGAGCCCGAAAACAATATAAACCCTACTGGAGTAGTGAACTGGAACAGTTGTATAATGATGTGGAAGTGTGTAGAAAGCAAGCAGAGGCAACACCCAGCCAAGAGCACCACAATAAATTCCAGCACGCAAAAGCCAAATTTCAAAGGGCCAAGCTGCAGGCTAGATGGAAAAGCTGGCAGGAGAAAACGGAGTCTCTGAACTTTGAAAGAGACACAAGGAAATTGTGGAAGCTAATAAAACAACTTAATGATGAGGGCACAGGGAGAACCTCAAATATTGCACTACATAAGGATGGAAACATCTTAACAAGAAAGCAAGCAGCTGACCATTTTGCGGACTCATTCCCACAGGATAACAATATCAAAATTTGTCCAGAGAAACAACAAGAGATTCAAGAGAAACGGCAACATACAGGACAGAAGGAAATAGTACATGAGGTTCTGGAGGCACCCATCACAATCAGCGAACTGGAGCTAGCCATATCAAAACTGAAAATGAGAAAGTCACCAGGAGTTGATGGTATCTCTAATGAAATGATCAGGAACCTAGGAACAGAGGCTAAAGCAAAGCTGTTGCAGATCTTGAATAACAGCTGGACCTTAGGCAGTGTTCCACAAGCCTGGAGAAAAGCAATCATGATACCCCTCCTAAAATCAGGGAAAGATGATTCCATTGCCTCTAGCTACAGACCAATTAGCCTCACCAGCTGTCTCTGCAAAACACTGGAGCGCATCATCAATCACAGACTGCAGTGGTACATTGAAAGTAAAAACATCCTTGTGCCACAGCAGGCTGGCTTTAGGCAGTGCTACTCTACGGAAGATCAGACAACCTACCTCTCTCAAGAAATTGAGGATGCATTCCAAGAGAAGAAGCTGGTGCTTGCGGCATGGATAGATCTGAAGAAAGCCTTTGACAAAGTCTGGAAAGAAGGTTTGATGAAGAAACTGAGAACCTGCAAAGTCAATGGAAGAATGTACAAATGGGTGAAAGCATACTTGCACAACAGAAGAGCCCGAGTACAGATAGACGGACTCAAGAGCAAGAAAGTACTACTGCGTCACGGTGTTCCCCAGGGCGGAGTCTTGCCCCCCCCCCCCCCCCACACTTTTTCTAATCTTCATTAATGATCTTGTTGCTAATCTACCGCATGGAATTAAAGCGGCAATGTACGCTGATGACCTGGTTTTATGGAACACAAATGAACATGCATTAGTGGCCACCAAATTGCTACAAAGAGCGGTAGATACATTTGCTGCATGGGCAAATAGATGGTGTGTCAGCATAAACACTGACAAGTGCAGCACCACTCTATTTACCCTCTCTCCAAAACAAAAGGCAGGGACCATCCAGATAAATGGAACACCCCTAAGAGAAGATAAAGAACCAACATACCTTGGAGTAACATTTGATGGCAGGCTGACATGGAGAAAGCACATCAACAAAGCAGTAGCAAAAGCCAGAAGGAAAATATCCATCCTGAGAAAACTAAGTGGAACCACATGGGGAGCCAGTGAGAAAATACTTAGCAAAGTTTATCAACAGAGCATACGACCACACCTGGAATACGGGTCCACTGCGTGGTGTTCGGCATCAAAAACCGCACTGCAAGAGCTGGACAAAGTGCAAAATCAAGCACTTAGAGTCACCACAGGAGGGATGAGATCAATCCCTATAGTGGAAATGGAGAAGATGGGGAGGACACAAGCACTGAGTGAGCGCAGAGATATGAAAACGCTAATACAAGCAGAACAGTTCCTCAGCTTGCCAGGCCACCCTATGAAGAACAGATTTGAAAACCTAGCTATGGGGCGGCTGAAAAGAAGTAGTTTTATCCACCAGGCCAAACGACTCTGCAGAGAAACCACGGATCTGCCCACAATTGTTATCCCCCTAACAACTATTCCAGAGCGAACTCCATGGAAAGATGAGCATAGACTATCATTACAAATCCAGACAAAAGTGAGAGGAATATTTGACAAGGGAGAACAGAACAGCGTGCAGCACAGAACAGCCACTCTCAACTTCCTTGATGAAGAATACCCACAGGACCTGTGGATCCGAGTCTACACAGACGGGTCAGCACAAAATGCTGTTTGAAATGGAGTGTACATAGAATACCCAATAATACTAGGGATACAGCTAGAGTACCGACAGGAAAGTACTGCCATAACTACGATGCGGAAATTGAGGCAATCAAGATAGCAACAGAGAAATTACTAAATACCAGCAATTGTATACAACCTGTGGTGCTATTGACATGCAAAATCAGTACTCGAGGCGCTCCTGTCTGGGAAATTGCCAGTACTAAGGACACTACTTTCTGAACTTTGCAGTCAGCATAAGGTCACCATACAGTGGATACCATCCCACTGTGGAGTACCCGGAAACGACAGAGCTGATCAATTGGCTAAGGAAAGAGCCAAAGAAGAACAGCCTGATGTGCCTGTTACATACCACCAAAAGAAAAGAATGATCAAATCAGTCAGAAAGCCAACAAAACCTGCTCAAGACGACTACCACGTTATGGATAGACCAGAACAAGTCATTATTCTGCGCCTCAGAACAGGGCACAATAGATTACGCAACCACATGTATACAAAATTCAAGATTGGTGAAACAGCCATGTGCGCATGTGGATTGGCGTCGCAGACAGCAGAGCACATACTCCAAGACTGCCGAAAATATAACATATCTAGGCAAACCTTCTGGCCTAGAGAGACGACAGTGGAGGATAAACTCTATGGACCGCTGTGTGAATTGAAAAAGACAGTTCAATTCATACAAGAGACAGCATTGCAGTTATAGACATATTTCAAGCGAACGAAAGAAGAAGAAGAATCCACTAGCGCCAGAAACGATGTCCACCCCAAAGTGGTGGTTGAGTGACTATCAGCATAACCTCCTGAACGAACTGGGGGGTAAGTTCACGGAGCAAATAAAGCTAGTCCCCAACCTCCGCAACAAGGAGCTGTACATCGTTCACTACCGCAACCTCAAGCTCTATCACACCCTAGGTCTACAGGTCACCAAGATCCACAGAGCCATCAAGTTCAATCCATCTCCGTGGATGAAGCGTCATAGAAATGAACACAACCCTGCGTGCCCAGGCTAAGTCGGAATTCGAGAAGGACTTCTTCAAACTGATGAACAACGCAGTCTTCGGGAAGAGCATGGAGAACATCCGCAAACGTATCAGAGTCGACTTTGTCCGGGCCTCAGAGACCGACCGACTCAGACGATTGATAGCCAGCCCCAACTTCGAATCACGCATCCTCTTCGGTGGTGGACTGATTGCTGTACACAGCATCAAGACCAGAGTCCTGCTGAACAAACCAGTCTATTGTGGGCAGGCCATCCTAGACCTGTCCAAACACCTCATGTATAGATTCTGGTACAAGCTCAAACCACAATACGGTGATAGACTCGAGCTTTGTTATACAGACACCGACTCTCTACTGTTTCAGGTGGAGACTGACGATGCGTACACCGACATGAAAGCCCACCCTGACTGGTACGACTTCTCGGGCTACCCACGAGACCACCCCAACCATTCGACAGCAAACAAAAAGGTGGTCGGCAAATTCAAAGACGAATGCTGCAGCCGGCCCATAGCCGAGTTCATAGGCCTTAGACCAAAGATGTACTCAATCCTAGAAGCCACCAATATCAAGAAAGCCAAAGGCGTCTCCAGAGTAGTTGTGGAAAAGGACCTCAGGCATGAACTGTATAAGGACAGCCTGTTTGGCCGGCGAGATTACAAGCACACACAGATCGCCATACGGAGCAAGGGTCACCAGATCGGGGTCTATGAGATGAATAAAACATCCCTGAACCCCATGGACACGAAAAAATGGATTTGCGCTGATGGTGTTACCACAAGAGCCTATGGACATATTGCCACGGAGCGTGAAATAGAGCGCATGTTCATCAAGCTCTTTGGTCTAGAATCCGGCTAGGGGGTAGCTGTGTGTCAGGAGGCACAACAAGCAGTTCCTCGCGCACAAATCCACGAGCTGGCCCATCCAGCAGGTAGTAAAGAGTGGGTGATATGGTGAATCCCATGCAAAGTCAGTGACCACGAAGGATCAGTCGCCCGACGCCGGCCACCTTCAAGCTCATGCTCCCCAGGTGAGCTTGCATACAGATACCGAACTAGAGCATCAGGCGGAATCACATGTTCCTTGAGGCCGATAGTATGGTGAGCTGGAGCGGCTGGTGTATGGGATACAGAAGTGTCCTTAATGGCATCAACCGGCTTCCGACCCGTCAAACGAGTCACCTCACCGTTAAGCGCCGCGACCACCTGAGGAAGAGCCTGAAGCCTTTCTGCTGAACGTTCAGAGGACCCTCGAGCTGCCAGTAGTAACTCTTGGGCGTACTGGGCACCGAACAGTCTCTCTGCCAGAGTGCGATTGAACCTCTCGACGATCGCCTGCTGCCGGTGATTCCCAGCTTCTCCACGTCGTATCTGTGTCTTATGCTTCGCTGCCAGCTGGCTCACGGCACTCATAAACTCACGCCCCGGGTCAATCTGCAGAAGCTGTGGCCATTTGAGTGGCCCACGTTTGTAAATTCGCTCAAGGGCCAAAGCCACCCCTTCGCTGCTCTTGTCAGTCAAAGCCTCTGCTTCCTTAATCCGAGAGGCAACATCCACAACCGTCAAGGCATACTTAAATGTCTTACGACCAACCCGGTCATGTGGTAGGTAGAGCAAGCCAGCCTGATGGACGGCATTCGGTCTATCTTCATCAATAGATGGCCGCGGAATATAACGAGGAGCAAGTAAATAGATCTGAAAAATATCTTGCTTCTTGAGCCAATCTCGGGCAACATCCTCTGAAACATTAGCTGCAGTAGCGAGCTTCTTAATGGCCGCCAAGCCTTTCCAATAGCCCTGAGGGCTGAAGTAGATATCCTCCAGACCTTTCATTTGTTACTGGGTAGCAGCGGCCAATCTCTAAAGCAACTTATAAGCAACAATACTCGTCGCTGCCAGTCCAAGAACGATGAAAGTGATCTCGAGGTCTTTCTGCAGCTCGGATGGCGCGTAGACATCTGACAGGCGAGTTTCAGGCTCGAGGGGCTCGACACATTTGTTTTGCGAAGCAAAAATCAGGTTGTATTCCCGCATGGCCTGGTCGACATCCTGGAAAGAGTGAACGGCGTAGCCTTCGCGCTGTAGCTCATTGTTGAGCCAGTCCAGCCGCGCGGTTCTCTTTCTCGTCCACTCAGCCTGGGCCGCCTGTAGCCGCTCGACAGCCTCATCGTACCGCCTCATTTCTTCATGGACGTCCGCATGTCCTAGCTTGGAAAAGAGGTAGTTGCCCCCCGTAAACGCGAGGGCATTGACAACAGCGCCCCCTATCATCATTGTGACAGAGGCCATAGCTAGCGGGGCTGATACTGTAAGGGCTTATGCAATATATCAGCGGGGATCAAGATCTCTTTGATAAGCAAATCTCGGAGTGCTAAGGCGTTGGGCGTGTCTAAAACCATCATCCCAATGTCATACATATCAGCGTCTAGCTTGGGCAAGGTTGCCCCTTTGAAAATCACCTTGGTCTGTTTTGCGGTGCCTATCGTAAGCGCGGCCACCACAGCGCCGTGGTAAACGGCATTAACAATAGCTTTACCGTCAACACTTGTCATTATCTATATCTATAAATGGCGACGTACGTACGTACGTAGGTAGGTAGGCAGGCAGGTAGGTAGGTAGGTAGGTAGGTAGGTAGGTATGTATGGATGGATGGATGGATGGATGGATGGATGGATGTGGGTCCGTTCTTTATGCGTTCGCGAACGGTCCATTCGATTGAGATGAAATTTTCTACACGTCTTCTTCTCATTCCAGTGCAACCAACTGTCATTGTGTTTTTTTTTTTTTTAGTGTACTTCAGCTATTACCTTACTAAAATTTAATTTTGTAATTACAATATTGAACATAAGAAAATATAAAACAAGGGACATAACTTTTAGTAGCATTGTTATATCTTAGGTTAAGTCCCCTGACGATAGATAGATAGAACAAACGAACAGACTTTATTTTCAAAGGGTAACAAACTGGGCACGCAGGCCCGTCTTACATTCGGCCCTTCCAATCACTCATCTGTCTTTCATCAACAGTGCATAGGAAAAAACATTGTCACATGAATTTTGTAAACATAAACAATGCATATTACTATGTTATGAGACACATCCACCACCCACCCACACATCCCCCATTCACTCCAACTCCCCCACCCAACCACACACACATGCAATACATTCCCCCACACATTCACCACATCCCTACACCTACACATCTCCCCACCCACACACACCTCTCACCCACCACACATCCCATCCACCCACACCCCAAGCACACATACATTAAATAACCCACACATCCCCCACCTACACACATCTCCCAACCCACTCACATATCCTCTACCCGTCTCATTTCCCACTAACAATCACTCACCCACATATCCTCCTCCACCCATACACCTCCAACCACCCAGCCAAACACACATTCCCCAGCCACACACACATCTCCCCGTTAACTCACATATTCCGCACCTACCCACACACAAATTCCGCACTCACCCACATAATCTCCCATCTCCCCCAGCCCACTCACAGATCCCGAGCCCACACCTACAAACATCCCCCACCATCTCCTAACCTGCACACACTCACCCACCCACACATCCTCTAGCCACCCATCCCACAACCAAACATCCCTTAGCCACACACCCTTACTCATATACAATCACCCACCCACACATCCTCTACCCAACCACACATCCCCCATCCACCCATTCCCCCAGCCACACATCCCTTAACCACACACCCAAACCCATATACACACACATCCCCACCCACGCACAATCTCCCCACCCATACACACATCCCCACCCACCAACACATCCCCCATTCACAAACACACACCTCCCATCCACGCACACACAACTCACACACACATCCCCAACACATACACTCATCCCCTCACACATCCCTAGACATACGTACTTATCCCTCAACCACTAACACCCACACATCCCTTACCCACTCATCAACACATACATCTCCTATCTACCCACCCACACTCACACACCCCAACCACCCATCTAAGCACACATCCCCCACCCTCACATACATCCTTCACCCACCCGCAAACCCAACCACACCTTCACCCACCCACACACACACACATCATTTACCCACACCCATCTCCCCTCCCACACAACACCACACCCACATACATCCCAAAGACACATCCCTCACCCACACACACACATCTATCTACACATCTCCTACCCATCCACACATCCCCCAACTACAATCACCCTCACTACCCACACATACATCCTCCATCCAGAAACACAACACCCACCCAGCCAGACATATCCCCCACCCACACACACACATCTCCAAATCCATCACCCACACCCATCGCGCACCCCTCCCCAACCCACACACATCCCCCACACATCTCTCACCCACACACACACTCCCCACCCATCCACCCAAACATCCCACACCCATACACATCCCTCACCCACACCAACCACCCTCACCTTCACACATCTCCCACCCACCACATCTCCCCACCCACACATATACCCCACCCATCCCATAACCCACCATCAATCATCCACCAACATATCCTCCTCCACCCACTCACCCACAACCACCTAGCCAAACACATCTCCCCGCCAACCCATACATCTCGCACGCACCCACACACAAATCCCCCACCCACCCACACAATGCCACCCCGCCCACCCACAAATGATAGATAGATAGATAGATAGATAGATAGATAGATAGATAGATAGATAGATAGATAGATAGATAGATAGATAGATAGATAGATAGATAGATAGATCCCCGCTAGGGCCTGGGCCGGGTCAGACAGACAGACAGAAAGACAGACAGACAGTCGGGAACGGGAACTTATATGACTACTTATATGAATTAAACGAGATGCTCCCCATCAGGGACAGGGCGAAGCCGGGCCGGGTCAGACAGACAGACAGTCAGGAACGGGAACTTATATAACTACTTATATGAATTAAACGAGATGCTCCCCATCAGGGTCTGGGCGAAGCCGTGCCGGGTCAGACAGACAGACAGACAGATAGACAGACAGACAGATAGATAGATAGTCGGGAGCGGGAGCTTATATGACTACTTATATGAATTAAATGAGATGCTCCCCACCCGGGACTGGGTGAAGCCGGGCCGGGTCAGACAGACAGACAGACAGACTGTCATAGCACTCCCTGGGGTGAGGGGAACCTGCTATCACACTTTAACAAAGGGATACCTTTAGCCCTGGGACATAGGTGACCTCAGTCCACAAAACCCCTTCGGCCCTTGGAACCCTATTTCCCTCACTCTCAACCAAGGGACATTACCCCTTTCAAACCTCGTCCTGAACTCATGACGCAACTCTGGCAGCTAACTATGTTAACAATATGGTGTATTCTACAAGGTGAATGGATGACATGAGAATGATGATGATGATTCTGAGATAGACCTTGCAGTATCTATGAGAGACAAGACGTGGCAAGGATCGAGTAGCCTCCTGGAGAAAGTGTCATCATCGTCAGGGCCTCAAGTCACATTATTGGGTAAGTCAGACACGCTCACCAAGTATCTCAGACCTCCCTCCAGGTATGTTTCTCTACTTGGATAGGATGGCTGGCGAGTCGACTCACTGGTACTTGGGACCTCCGGTTGATGACGTCCCTGAAGTCTGGATCACCTTAGAGTAGGGATAAAGGCTTCTCTCGGGAGCTGAGGAACTAGAACACTCCTCTGAAGCGTCTGGAAGTATCGATGGTACTGCGGGTATAGCAAGAGGGTGATCTCTCACTCAATGGTAGTAACAGTCCCAACTGTCTATGCAACCCGCGCAGATCCTCCGACTCGTATCGCAGATATCACAGCCCCGATACCCCCCTCGCTGAAATGTGGCACTGTAGATAGAGTTCAAAACAGACAAAAGTTCTTCCACAATATCAGGCACCACAGGGTACCAGGCACTTGGTAGCGGAGACATCATAACTAGTTGGCATGAAGGCAGTCAGTCAGGGTCACAACCGGGACACTAACAACAACCAGATACTTGCCCAGCTGAAGTAATGAACAAGGCGATATGGTGCTGTAATGGCGAACAACCTGGGCTATCAGACGTGGAGTGGGCGATGAGTTAGCTGGAGCCCATCCTGAGACATACTCTCGATTGTAAGTACTGCTCGCTGAGGTGGTGGACTTCCTAGCTGTTCACACTGGCTCTCGCCCTAGTCCGGATCCCTGGACTCGTGCCCAGATCGCCGCTCTGCTCTCAACCAGATAGAACCTGTGGAGGATAACACTCAGTGAGAGCACCATGACTCAGACTTACCCACAACAGATACACTTAAGTCTCCCTTACTCAGACGTGTGGACCCTTCCCATAAGGGCCGCACTCCTTCCCTGGCTGCTCAAACGGTTGAGGACAAATTGGACCTAGAACCAAAGTGGCAGCTGTCCACCTACATCCTCTTTCTCAGACGAACGTAGGACTGGGCCAAGGTTGGTGTCTGAGATATGGGTCTCTGCTGAAACATAGCTAGACAACACATACGGTTAGTGAGTTAGTTGTACGTATAGATAGAAGGGCCCTGAAGGAGGGCCGATGGCAGTACTTCCTCACCCCCTTCCTGTTATCCGCCAACGCTGATGTCGTACCAGGCCGTAGGCACAATCCAATAACTCCAAATAAATATACAGGGTGATCCCCCTGTAGCAGAAATCCACACCCCGTTCCCCCCTCCCTGGTCCCAGGTCGGGGCGTTTAGAACGGTGTCATGTTCAATATGAACAATTCTGTCGCAATGGTCCCTTCTCCCTCTATCAACCTCTTAGGAATCCACTATTTATTACGCTGGCTTTCCATCGAGGGAACTAATTTAAAGACAGATGAGGAACGCCAAGAAGAAAGCCAGTGGTCTCCCCACCATGTGATCAGAAGCTCGACTCCCGGTACGACCTTCAAACGACCTCGGAGGTTTCGGTCGACCAGTGCATTCGATTCGTTGCACTCGCCCGAGTTCATCGATGTATCACTCGATATATCCGAAGCGACTCCTTAATCTACTTCCGGTAGCGCTGTGAGTAACGGTTCGGCCACGCTGGCCACACCGACGCTCGAGGTTATAAAGTTGGCCATGTGTGAACTCAAATTATAGGTCTCACTTCCCTGAACCCGATTTTCCCGATCAACAGGGGCTGTAAATAAGCCGCGCGCTGCTAACCTATGATATATCTTAGCAGTGTTATGCTGGTAAACACGCGTTTGCCACAGGCTTAATTTACAGTCAGAAAACACAACTGTACCAATGTTCACACGTGACCTCCTTTCTCGCGCCGGTCACGCGTTAACGAAGTCTCATAATTCGAATCACCGACACCACACTAGTTAAGACAAAGGTTGTACACATACCTTCACATAAACAGCACGACAGTGGATAAGAGAAGCGTTGTCACTGCAACTGGACATTATGTCAGAAGTCTTCAACCCTCATTAAGACACGGCGTCCCGCTCTCTCTCACCACGCACTGGGTCAAAATGTCGACTGCCTGCCAGCAACCTTCGTCTCCAACTGATTTGTTCCGGGACAATCGACTGCGCTTGCGTCGGACATGCGCAGTCTTCTTGCCCGAAAAACTGTTCCGCCACCCACCTACTGGAATATTCTTAAAGGGCGAGCAACGACTCTGGTCGGGTTGAGTCAAATTACCGGTTAATTCCCTTTCACTGGCAAATTTTCTTCCCCCGACTGCCTGATGTCTCAACTGACATTTCCTCAAGCAGAAACATCACGAGGCGGACCCACTGAGTTCTGCGACACAGACAGACAGATAGTCGGGAACGGGAACGGGATCTAATATGACTACTTATATTAATTAAAAGAGATGCTCCCCACCAGGCGCTGGGCGAAGCCAGGCTGGGTCAGACAGACAGACAGACAGACAGACAGATAGATAGATAGATAGATAGATTGATAGATTGATAGATAGATAGATAGATAGATAGATAGATAGATAGATAGATTGGTAGATTGATAGATAGATAGATAGATAGATAGATAGATAGATAGATAGATAGATAGATAGATAGATAGATAGATAGATAGATAGATAGATAGATAGATAGATAGATAGATCCCCACCAGGGCCTGGGCGAAGCCGGGCCGGGAAGCTAGTTCCATATAAAATGGATCTTTATTCTTTAATACGATAGTCTCCGGTCGCTTGGAGGGCGCAGGTGCTTTAGTCCGCCGCAATTTCTGCCTAATTACACCGACGACTACGACAACGCCAGTCACTCCGATAATCCAGGGAGTCCAGCCACGGTAATCAACTGGCACCATTGGAAACAGCGGTGGTGGGGCCTGCTCATGCTCGGGGGCTAACTTTCGTTTCTTCTCACGAACAGCCTGCTGCAGAGCTAGAGACAACCTCTCTGCTTCACGACTCTTTCGAGCAGCAGCTCCTCTCTTCCCAGCCGCAACTTTTCTGGGGTCCTTCGTCACTAGTTTCTCCGTCTCCTGAGGAGCAATTTCGGGGGTCTCCTCCTCCATCTTGTTCTTGCTTAGGGCAGATATGTCCAAAATGGCAGTGCCTAAAAGTTGCTAGCGCGACAGTTGCAGGTGCTAAGCATATGCCGAACTTATGGTAGAGTTCACATGTCACTGTGTTTAGCGCATGCCCTAGAAACGGGTCGGCCTCCAGGTTTGTCACCAAAGCTTGATATCAGCAATGGGGAGGAACATACTTGCCACTTGTGCGTACATCTGTAGCATAGCCGTGCCCAGGGTCTTTGTAATTGCAGCTCCAAGCCTCGCCTCGTGCCTCGCATACAGCTTCTCAATTTCTTGATCAGGCAAGGTCTCAACCTGTTCCACTGTAAGTTTGGAGTACTTACCTCCTATATACTTAGCTGGTGCTTAACATATGCTTAGCTGATGCTTAACATATGCTTAGCTGATGCTTAACATATGCTTAGTATCTAACAAACCTCACCAGCTTTGAGCACTTTATAAGAAAATGGAAACTTAGGGTATCAACTTTGAGAACTCATAAGCTTCGAGTTGCTTTCGCACCCCATCACGTTCCTCCCTAGAGTGGATGACGTAGTTCTCGTCCAGGCAGTCTTCAAAGCTATCCTTATCCTTGGAATGGAAGAGCGCCACCCACTGTGTCTGCGCCCTGAGGCCTTTCGCAACGGCGTTGTACTTCTGGGTTTGAACCCACAGACTTTGCTGGGCATGTCGCCCGCTAAAAGCTAGATAAGTCAACATGGTCCGCTTCTGCGCAATAGCGTCCTCTGCGCTGCAGTCATCAATGATGTATAACGTCGGCGTCCCCTGAAACATTTTATAGAAGGCCTCTAGCCATTTGAGCAGCCGATCACTGGGGTCAAATATGAAGACCTCGGGATCTGACCACACCCACGGCCGGGCCCGGTATGTTTCATTATATCGTACCGAAGGACACGCAATGACAATATGCTCAAAAACACCCCTGTAAGGGCCTTCCATGAGGTCGAGAATGAATTCTGTTTTACCACACGATGTGGGGCCCGTGATGATGGCCGAGTGGCTTAAGTGGGAACTCCATAAATAAACAGCACTAACGAATCTCCCGGTGTCGATGTTCAGCTGTCCGTCCATAACCAAATAAACGTAGCAGTACAGTGGTCCCACCGGTTCGGCCTCTTTCGTAATCTGGAGAGTGATACCCTCAGAGCCGTTCTCTACACGCTGGCCACTGCCGTGAAGATGGTCATCGTCGGAGGTCCGGAAGTCCAGCCACAAGCAGAATTTTGTCGTCAAGTACTCGCCTAGACTGACATCGAACAATCCTAGCTGATTGGCTTGTCCTTCCACAATGACTTCAACTTTGGTGATCTGCGGGTTTTAAAACAACTCTGGTTGGCGTGCTAAATCCTTGTGGTTTGCGGGATCTTCCCATAATAGGAGAATGCCTTTCGAAGACTTACATGGTGTATTCAGATTGATGTTACATATCGAGTCCTCCTTTTTCTGAGGGATCCGTCTATGTCGTAGGACCCGCTCGTATAACGCCACCATACGGCTCTCATACATGCTCCGAATTCGCCGGGCCAATGTGGGTTCAGTGACTACTTCGTACTCGAGACAGATGTTTTCTAAGGAATATGTGGAGTTGCCGACATCTTTACCAGATGCACGAATCACACGGGAAGCGTCGTTAAATGTCAACTCAATCTCCAGTCGATCACTAAGAGCAGATAGGTAGAAGGGTGCATGCGTTTCAAGCAGCTCAAAGTCTAGTGGTATGTAGTACCTGTTTTTGAAGGCCTTCGCGATGGCCACGTCTCTCGCATTGGCGGGGGGGGGGGGGCAGAACAACAGCATCCGCTGCACCAACACGCGCCTTGGTCACATTCATGCCGGTGCTTGTATCAATACCTTGATACACAGCGTTTGCCCGCACCAGTCGAGTCTTCCATAGATCCAGATAGACGTTGTAGACGTCACTGTCCACAAGAGAGAAGACTTCATTGCCGGAGAGCCTAACGGTCAGCTTTTGAACCAGTGCTCGACCCAGGTTCTGGACCACGAACCGGTTGACATCAGGGGAGCTGAGGGCGATATTGAATGCTAGACGCACCGACCCAGGCACGATAACATCGTGTGCAACGAGATTGGGAAAACGAACTAGTAGCAGCTGCTTCGGGCCGATCGTAGAAAGATTGTTGGTGACGATGATCGTTTCACACCGAGTGGCTCCCGGAGACGGTGGTAAGAGTTAAGCTTACGATCATAAGCACTTGAAGACATGGCTAGTTGTTTATCGTTGTTGCTTTGTAGCAATATCTAATATGGATAGAGTTGTGTTGACCGATTTTGGTGGTGAAGAGCGGCCGCCTGAAACGGGTGAGGAAGAGACAAGCAGAGGAAGAAGCTGCTCTAAGTGGTGCAGATGTTCAGGATGTCCCACAAATAGCTTCAAATATTAGCAATATCTTAGAACGGGCCATGTCAAGTCCAGAAGTGCAGCGGGTTTTAGAAACCTCACACGTAGACCAGTGCCTGGGAAAGAAAGGCCTACCTCCAGTGAGAGAACTCCGGGGGATCATGGCGCTTTACAAAGCGGTGGCGACAATTAAAGGTAAGCTCACAAACTACCTTGTTATTCTCGACCAGCAAGATAGAGATCGCCATACGGCGGAGGAAAACATCGATAGCACCCAATGAAGAGAGTAGGGACTTTCAAGAGCAAAAGATTGCTGATATTGAAGAAGCTAAGAAGAGGCTTTTAATAGAAGTCGCTGAGTTACACGAAAACTTGCGCACCCAATTCAGCCGGATCCGTGAAACCATTCATCAGGTGGTCAATGAAGACACAACACTGGGTGAGAGTCTGCGGACTCTGTTCCAGGAGCAGGGTATCACCATAGCGAGCATTCTCACAGCGATCGGCCTCTTAATTTCCACTATCACCCTAGCCATTACTTGCGGAGGAGGTGGTGCACCCCCTACCTCACCACCTGATCCTGGGGCTAAGGAATGGATTCGACTGAAGCTGAAAGACCTAGCGAGCCTTCTAGCCAGGCTAGCTGGTAAGGCTGCGGCGGCACTCCCGGGAATCATAGGCGGCATTATCTCCTGGCTCCTTGACTTCTTGAGTAAGAGTGTGGGATGGCTGGCTGGAAATCTCTGGGCATTAGTGGTTGCACTAGGTGGCTTGCTGCTGCTGGCTATCATAGAGCGGCTATTTGCGAAGTAAATGAACTAACCATAGGGCCACTAGGCCGACTATGACGCCTCCAGCAATGAGTTCTATCTTTTCGTTTTGATGCTGCAGCCCGGCTGCCTTATCATCTATGCTGGTGGTCGGTGCGGCTGCGCAATGCTGGACAGTTCTACCTTCGGTGCCGGCTGTGCAGCTCTATCGTATGGTCTGGGGCATTAATGGCAGTATTAAGACCAGGCTTTAGGCCTGGCTTTGCGATGACGATCATGTTGTTATATCCAGCTATCTGGCCAATGCGGAACAGCATGTGGTTGGGGGACCATATACAACCCCGTTCCAAAGACACAATTAACTTCTGAGCTCGCGTTTTGTAGCACGCCCTGATACCTTTTGATGGCCTCCGCGAGATCGACGGGCGCAGAGATGGCGTCTTCTACTAATACCAGAAATTGCTTCTGGGCATCAAACGGCGTTCCAGTCCCCATAATTTGTGTTCTAGCCTGTGCCTGGGCCCCTAAGATGGCCCACACGTAGGTTCGAATGCTGTCATTTATTCGCTCAACGCCGAGGTGAGTGAAGCCCTGTGACTTGTTAAGAACGAAACCCCGCCAGGCGTAGTTAGCCTGAATATCATCTTGCGAGATGTATTCTATGTGTAGTAAGTACATCGTTCGTTGTCTCTTGTGTTAATGAATGTCGTTTTGGATCATATACACCACCTTGGCCGTCATTCAGGACATGATAACCAATGTCCGTCAAGTAAATGTATACACTCCCCAACCCGTTATTCTTCCCGAGTGTCAAAGAGCTGCAAATAAACTAATAGAGAAGATAGAGGTAGAACTATGGGAAGAGACATAGACAAGATAGAGAGAACATAGCTATCTAGGAAATAGGGACAGAAGGACGAGTGAGAACTATGAATATCCAACTGGACACACTCATGTCCTAAAAGGGGACACCGTAAGACGTGAGCTGTAGTTACCCAGAATAGAGTTGGGAAACCCACATCATGAGAAGTGTTCCTTCAACACTAGTAACTCTAACCGGTTGACCAGTCACTAACTATGTGCTGGAACTCCGAGCACGCAAACCCGCTGACGCACGAAGGATCTACTGCACGTGGCTGGACACGCCACGGAGATCCTCAGACCGGGACCCGACAGCGTAGAAGACGGACTTATGTATTCGCTGTGAATACTTTGTTGCTTACAAAGGACAGTAGCAATAGTTGTGACTTAGACTTAACTTCTGTAGATATAACCATTGATATCATTCTTCACGTAACATCATCATGATATACCATGATAAATATTACCTATGTGATTATCCGCTCGCAGAGCTAATGTAGAACTAGCTCAGAATAAATTTGTATCATATTTAAATCCTTTTGTACGACGTACGAGTTGTTATTTCGTGTGGTACAAAAAAGGAATCCATGTATGCCTGTCAAAGCTGAGTTGCTGACAGGCAGGATCCGATTTGGTGTCAGAAGGTGGGGCTTGAACCACCTTCAAGCTATATAAGACCATTTTCCCACATAAAAGTGTAAAATTCTATCAAAATTCTATGTGATATTTCATTTGATCTAAATTTGAAAACTTAAACTGTGATTGTGTGTAAACTTGAAATATGTATCCAAATCACCAGTTTAACGATTATTTATGAATATTTGATGTATTACATTCACTATGTCAATATTCATCGTATTTAACAACAATCTTGTACATTGCCAAATACGTCAAGTACAAGGGAAGTAAATCAGAGTTCAGACTAAGATCATACAGCATAGCTCAGTCAGAGACAGTAGAAAGTGAAGACAAGATGACAATTGACGATTCATTTGACGATTCATTCATACAATCATACCATTCATATCATTCATATTATTCACATCACATTTGTAATTTGCCGATCATAAGAACTGTAATATGTAAAGTGATGACAACCATGTATTGTGTAACACATGCCATATACTAATTGGTGCTGCTCCACTAAACAGTACGGTACATTAATCGTACGAGCAAGCCAATCTAGTCTGTGTGTGCAAGACAGTGGTGTAACATCCCGAGGATCCGATTTGGTGTAACATCCCGAGGGGCCCTATTTTCATCTGATTAGATGAGTATTTTTTCACTATTTTGATAATCACAATTAACAAAGCATCTTACTTTTCAGTGAGTGATTGTGAATGTGTGACATTTATTAATTGTAAAATTATTTATATACCAGTTGTGTAAGAACATAAAGCCATAAAATGTCAACATTAAGTGAATGTATCCAAGCTGGCAAAGAATTAGGCCATAGCGGGGAGAAATTAGAAAAATGGGCAGAACATAAATACAAAGAAGAAACAGAAAGAAAAGCTGCACTAGAGAGAGATGAACGAGCACTTGAAAGACAACATCAGAAAGAGATGAGAGAGTTAGAGGAAACAATTAAACAGAAAGAATTAGAAATAAAGCAAAAACAAATAGAGTTAGAGGAAACAACTAAACAGAAAGATTTAGAAATAAAGTAAAAACAAATAGAGTTAGAGGACGCCACCAAGCAAAAGCAAATAGAGTTAGAGGACGCCACCAAGCAAAAACAAATAGAAGCAGACTCACAAACAAAATTAAGAATGAAAGAGATGGAAATCAACTCGCACATCCAAATAGCTTCCACTAAACAGAAGAGTCTGTAAGAGCAAAATAAATATTCTAAATATAAAGGGATCATCAAACCTTTCAGTCAAGGAGATTCAATCTCAGCCTGGACCGAGAATATCGAGTTCCAGCTCAAATTTCAGGAAATCCCGTTGGAAGATTGGGCCATGATTTATGTGAGAAATCTCTCTGGAGAGCCCTTAAAAGTTATTGAGTCTATACCAACAGAATTAAGAAACAACTACCAATATATTCATGACATAATTATGCAGCATTTTCTACTCGATGCTCCTGGATATCAGATCCAGTACTCACAAATCAAACCAAAACCGAACGAAACATTCATAGATTATGTATCTAACGTTCAAAGTGTATTCAGTAAATGGCTTAAGGCAGCAAAAGTAGGGAAGAGTTTTGACAGATTACAAGACTTAATGATTATGGATAAAGTGATATCCACAGTCCCAACTCCCTTTGCTAAGTTCCTTCAACAAGCAGACATTGAATCTCTCGAACAGTTGGAGAAACGTGGTTCAGCGTATTTCTCTTCGAACCGAGATATATTTAAGTCAACTATACATGATTCTGAAATTACAGCGATGGCTAAGAACCAACCAAACAGATCTTTCAACCAGAAATCTTATCAGAAGAAAGATAAACCATACCAAAAGCCACCACAATGTGTGTATTGTCATTTATTTCACCCACAATATTCGATGTGTGATCAAAATCCATCATACCCTGCACATCTTGAAATGATGATCAAAAAGCAGGAAAACAAGAGGAGTGCATACAAGCGTGCAGTTAAATGTTTTTTTTTTGTTTGTTCTTCTTTTGGACATTATAGTTCTAAGTGTTTGGGCAGACAAAGAATGAGAGCCAGCAACGCTGTGCTTATTGACACATCCTCTGATAGTGGTAGTGAAACAGAGTGTGAGAATAAAAATATATTACCATTCAATGAGTGCGAAAGTGTAGCTGTTGTTACAGATATTTTAGACTTCGATAGATGTGATACTTGTCATCAGTTCCATACTGACGGTAAACTCAAATGTGGTCATATTGTATCATTTTCTAATGAAGATGCAAATTCAGCTTTAGCCTCCAGAGGTAATTTAAAGTTCCACGATGCACTGGTCAATGAATATCCATGTCAATGTTTACTCGATAGTGGGAGTACTTTAATCGGGGTAAGGAAAGAACTAGTTCACCCAGAGGATTATACGGGAAATATTGTTAAATGCCGCACTTTTTCTGGTAGTA
Organism: Cepaea hortensis; assembly: GCA_963921405.1. Lineage (NCBI taxonomy): Eukaryota > Metazoa > Mollusca > Gastropoda > Stylommatophora > Helicidae > Cepaea > Cepaea hortensis. The sequence goes on along the minus strand of OY992876.1, from coordinate 489,439,265 downwards.
CTGAGAAATACCCGCTGGCAAAAGTCCGTATAAACACCCCGTTCCTTTCCTTTTCCTTTACGTGCGCTATTTTACAGGACCCCTGTACTGACCTCATTTTAGGGTGCCTACCAGGGTTAAGACACTGCACTGATGACGAAATATTAGCCTGGAAACAAACTAACACGGCTAATGCAGTAACTAGGTCAGAGACACAAACACATCAGAATGACCTACAAGTTGAGATGTTACAGTTATTAACAGCTAGCGGTACTATTGACAATACCACTCGACAAGAGTTCATTGAGGCACAATGCGCCGATCAAACCATTGCACCTTATTTAAATTATTAGGTGAGAAGGCCAAATTAACCAAAAATGCCTCCTGGTATTTTAAACTTCACAATGGAATTCTCATGCGATATTACACCACCAATAACCATGAGATTCAGCAGACGGTGCTACCTTTGAAACATCGACAAAACGTGTTAAAGATTGCACACGATTCACCGTTTGCTGGTCATTTGGCTTATGACAAAACGAGAGCCAGAATTTTGTCACATTTCTACTGGCCTAAGTTTTGTAACGATATTAAATCTTTTTGTCGGTCATGTACCATTTGCCAACATTTAGTGAAAAAGGGAAAGCATGTAAAAGCTGAGGTCCAACCTTCAACATTGGCCTCTAGACCGTTTGAAAGTGTAGCGGTGGATATTGTTGGACCCCTGAATCAGGTGTCGAACAAAGGAAACCGGTTCATACTAACCCTTGTGGATCTTTGTACGAGGTGGGTTGAGGTGGTAGCCCTAAAATATATTACCTCCAAAGATGTAGCCAATGTATTTTTACATCTGTTTTCTCGATTCGGATTTCCTCGAACCATTCTATCGGATCGTGGAACCCAGGTTATATCGGCTGCTATGCAAGCCCTTACGAAATTATTGGCATTAAACAACATTTCACAACTGCCTACCACCCTGCCAGCATTGCAATCATAGAAAAGATTAAAGGGGACTTAAAACACATGCTGGCAAAGGTAACAACAGAGTACCCAGCTGATTGGGATACTCTATTACCAACAGTGCTGTTTGCCTACCGAGAAGTTCCGCAATCAAGTACGGGTTTCTTGCCATTTGAGTTAGTGTATGGGGCGAACCCTCGTGGACCCCTAACGATTTACCATCAGTTAGTCACTAGTACAGTAGATAGTCCAACACCAGTAACACCTACGAGATGGTAACAGAGACACGCGATAAAATTATGAAGGCGTGCATTATAGCCAAATCATCTTTGGAGATAAAAGGTCAGCTCTACCGCCATTATGCCAATAAGGGTGCCAAAACCCTACACCTTGAACCCAATCAAGAGGGGCTACTTTTACTACCAGATAAACGTAACCTATTATTAACTTCATGGCAAGGGCCATTCAAAGTGGTACGAAAGATATCAGATGTCGATTATGAAATATCGATAAACCAAAAATTAAAGATATTTCATATCAACATGCTGAAGCCTTACTTCTCATGACAAGAACCGATGACAGACGAACAGAATGCACCTACACCAAGCAACCCGACGACAGACGTACATAACGCAACTACACTAGTTAGGGCGACGGGAGACGACGACAGCGCAAACACACCTAGTCAGGAAACAGAACACACAGGTAGTACAACCACAGTACTCAATCAGATAGACGACAATGACATGGAACTACCAGTCCCGACAGTAGACACGACTGCGACAATTGATAGTATACGGTTAGAACCGAAACTCACAGACGAGCAAAGACGACAAATAATAGATCTAGTAACTGAATATAGAGACATTTTTTTCCGACATTCCAGGTAGGACTGACAGGATCGAACACTCCATTATTCTGACTGATAACACCCCTATCAAATGCCGACCTTATTCCATCCCATTAAGTTACAGGGAAAATATCGACAAAGAACTCCTAAATCTTGAGTCGAGTGGAATAATCCAAAAGTTGCAGTCAGAATACTCTTTTCCGATTGTCCTTGTCAAGAAAAAGGATTCTACAATTCGCCTCTGTGTCGATTATCGCAAGTTAAATAATGTTACCAAAGTCGACGTAGAACCAATCCCATCATGTGAAGATCTTATTCTTAATATGTCAACCTCTCGAATTTTTTCTAAACTTGACCTAACAAAAGGATACTGGCAAGTCCCGATGCACCCACTTTCGATCCATCTAACTGCATTCTCAACACCTTTAGGTCTTTATGAGTGGCGATTCCTTCCTGTTGGCCTTCGTAATGCTCCAGCCACTTTTGTCCGACTCACCAGAGACCTTCTTCATGGAGTAACTAATACTAAAACGTACATTGACGATATTTGTGTCCATACTGCAGACTGGACATCACACTTACAGAAACTGCGACACGTCTTCGAGAGATTAAGATTATTCGATCTTACTGTAAAACCAATCAAAGTTGAGTTGGGGTTGGAAGAAATCGATTTCCTTGGCCATACGATCATCGGAGGCCAACTCAAGACAGATGATAAAATTGTCACCAAAATTTTGAACTTAACTATGCCAACGACGAAGAAGCAGGTCAGAAGCTTGCTTGGTCTCGTGAATTACTACAGTAAATTTATACCCAATTTAGCTGAGATCACCAGCGTTTTTTCTAATGTTTTGAAAGCATCTGTGAAATTAAATGTACAAGATGCAAAGTTAATTGATGCATTATCAAAATTAAAACGATTATTCAGCGTTGTACCAATCTTGCGCTTGCCTAATCCGAATCTTACGTATTTTCTCCATACAGACGCAAGTGCTATATCCATCGCTGGCGTGTTAGGCCAGTTCCATGAGGGAATCTTTCACCCAATCATGTATGTGAGCCGTAAAATTACCCCAGCTGAATCGAGATATGGTGTCTCTGAGGTAAAGGCTTTATCTGTCATCTATTGTCCGTAAGCTGCATAGATTCTTAGCGGGTACGCATTTTGTCATTGAAACTGACAATTCACCGCTTACAGTGAATTTTAGTCCTCTAAAAGTACTGGAGAGTTTTGGTCATAGACCACAACTTTATGAAGGGAAAATCCCAACTGCACCTCCCCGCCGTAGAGGATGGAAACACACTACGGTGTGGCTAACACAGCTCTGGGGACTGAGTATCCACCGGAATAAGTGGACAACTCTGCATCTGAGCAGAGCAGGGCACTCACTTGTCCTTACAGTTGGAAATGGCTGTCAAAGGCAGAGGTAAAAAGACCACCATGTGAATGTGGAAGGCAAGGGGAAACCACCACATTATCTTCCCAAGACTTCATGGCAAAACATATATCAAAGTTAGTGAAGGACGTTAATGGCTGTCTTAGGGCATCCTCGTCCGGTAGGGACAGTCATGAGCCACAGGTGACACCAGACCGTCATCCAGCTACTGATGGCAAAATCAAAATCTTAACGAAAATAAATAAATTTAGAGTAGGAACATGGAATGTTAGGACATTAAATGAGCTAGAAAAGTTGACCAATGTTCTAAGAGAGATGGATAGCATGAAAATGAATATACTAGGCGTTAGTGAGATGAGATGGAAGGGATCGGGCAAAATTATAGCTGACAATCACACAATAATTTATTCTGGAGGGGATACACATGAAAAAGGTGTAGGAATGATATTAGACGAAAAAACAGCCAAGTCAATTAATGGATACTGGTGTATTTCAGATAGAGTTATTATGGTAAAAATCAAAGGAAAACCAATAGACATAAATATTATACAAGTATATGCACCAACAGCAAGCAGTAGTGAGGAAGAAATACAACACTTTTACGACAAAATAGAAATGGCGATGGCTCAAATTGGATCACAAGAAATAAAGATAATACTTGGTGATGTTAATGCAAAAATAGGAAAAGGAAAAATGGAGGATGTAGTGGGGAATTATGGTTTAGGTACAAGAAATGAAAGAGGGGAAAAGCTAATAGAATGGGCAAATATCAATGATATGATAATTGGAAACACATGGTTTAAGCACCATAAAAGACGACTGTACACATGGATAAGCCCTGATAAGAAAATACGCAACCAAATTGACTACATACTAATTAATAAAAGATTTAGAAATGCTTTAATTAATGTAAAGACAATGCCTGGTGCTGACTGTAATAGTGATCATGTACCACTATGTGGACAAATAAAAGTAAGATTAAAGAGAGGGAGAAAAATGGTTAAGAACATGAGACTTAATAAAGAGGTTCTGAAAATAGACAAAGAAATGCAAGAACAATACAGAGTGACTGTGAAAAATAGGTACAATGCAATAACTAAAATACAGAGTATAGATGAACAATGGGAAATGTTAAGGGACTCCATTCATCAAACTAGCAAAGAAGTATTACCGGAGAGAGGCAAAATAGCTAAGAAAAAATGGATGAATGAAGATATCTTAAAATTGATGGACAAAAGAAAACAGAGTAAAAATGACAAACAAGAATACGCTAAGATAAATAAAGAAATAAAAGATAAATGTGGGAAGGCTAAAGAAAGTTGGTTAAACGAGCAATGCAAAAAAATTGAATTAAATTCCATTAAAGATACAAAAAATATGCACAGACAAATCAGTGAGCTTACAGGAAGAAAAATAAGAATAAATACGGGGTGTTTGAAATCAAAAACAGGAAAGATAATATTAGAGGAAGATGCTATAATGAAGAGGTGGAATGAGTATATAAGAGAATTATATGAAGGAGAAAGGGAAGAATTAACAGAAGATAGTAACTTAGAAGGTCCACCTATTCTGAAAGAAGTCGCTGACGCTATGAAACGTATGAGGAAAGGAAAAACAGCTGGGCCAGATGAAATCACAATAGAAGAATTAGAAGTATTGGGAGAATTTGGAGTAGATATATTAACCAAAATGTTGAATGATATTTACAGCAGTGGATATTTACCCAGTGATATGCTGAAATCTGTATTTATAGCTATACCAAAAAGACCAGGAGTAATTTATTGTGAATAATTTCGTACAATTAACCTTATAAACCATATCACTAAGCTTCTACTCAGAATCATAATGAGAAGAACCAAAAAGAAAATAAAAATGGAAATTAGTGAAGAACAGTATGGATTTGTGGAAGGAAAGGGCACAAACAATGCAATTTATACATTACGGACACTAATAGAAAGGTCAATAGAGAAACAGAGAGACATATATTTGTGCTTCATAGATTATACTAAGACATTTGATAAAGTAATACATGATGAACTGATTAAAATGTTGGAAGATATCAACATTGATGGAAAAGATTTAAGAATAATAAAGAATGTTTACTGGAACCAAGTAGCAGCAATTAAAATGGGAAATAAAGAGGGTAGTTACGAACAGATAAAGCTAGGAGTACGACAAGGGTGTGTCTTGTCACCAGATCTTTTCTCCCTGTATAGCGAAGTAATAATGAGAGAGATCAAAGAGATGCCAGGAATACTAGTTGGAGGTTATAATATAAATAATATACGCTATACAGATGACACAGTATTGATGGCGGATAATTCAACAGACCTACAACAATTATTAGACGTTGTAGTAACAGAGAGTGCAAGGAAAGGACTCTCCTTGAATATCAAGAAAACAGTAACAATGGTAATATCAAAGAAAATGGTGACACCAAAATGTGACATAGAAATAGAAGGGAAAATCCTTAACCAAGTTGATAATTTTAGATACCTAGGGGCATTTATAACATCAGATGGAAGATGTACAACAGAGATTAGCAGCAGAATAGGGCAGGCAAGAGCCGCATTTAAGAAAATGAAGAGTATCTTCTGCAATAAGTCACTATCAATGAATGTAAGAAAGAGAGTGCTGAAATGCTATGTGGAACCAGTTTTGCTGTATGGCAGTGAATCTTGGAATGTAAATGAACAAATTAAGAAGAAATTAGAAGCAACAGAGATGTGGTTGCTGAGACGAATGTTGCGAATTCCTTGGACTGCCAGAGAAACTAACGACGACTGCCTGAAACAGGCTAATGAAACTAGAACATTATATACAACAATAAGACAGAGACAAACAGCTTTCTTCGGTCATGTGTTGAGAAGAGAGGCATTGGAGAACATCGTAACAACTGGAAAAATCGAGGGGAAGAGAGGCAGAGGTAGACCAAGAGAAGTGATGCTGGATGGATTGAGACGGTGGCATGGAGGAATATCAGCAGCAGAGTTGATCCAGAAAACCAAAGACTGAGATCTGTGGAGAGCCATGAACGCCTACGCCAGCCGGCACGGCACTTGATGATGATGATGATGACAGTGATGCAGTCTGGAGTCCACCGCAATAACAGGATCTACAGATGGTCTTTGATCCTGCAGAACTACTCGTTCACTATAAAGCATATAAAGGGGGACATGAACTTGTTGACAGACACACTTAGCAGACCTTCTCAGATCGAGATACCTGAGGTACGAGAAGAGAGCGATCCGACATCACCAAAGTCAGTGACACTGTAAATAAATAGTGCCCTATATGGTGAATCCAGACACTGTAGTGCTCTTACCATCGTAAATCGCCTCAACTTGCTTACTATTAACTGTGTCAGTATGAGTGAAAGTGAACAGACACATTATGAGATGTCTACACCACCACCATGTATGCAACCCATGAGTAGAACGGTATTTCAACGTTACCCAGGATGAGAGCATATAAATCAGACTTTGTCTATATAAACTCTAGTTTCAACAAGATTCAACAGAGGACGCTACTCCGACAACACACCTGGATGTAATTAGTTAATTTAGATAGAGTTAAAATGTATGTGATATGTATAATAATATGTTTTTATAACAGTTGCATATAACATCGTATTTTTCTTAGTTAGAATAGAATGTAAAACCATCCAGATAACTTTATTAATAACATTCAATAGTTAAAACCATTTACACTTAGTTAGAAACTCATTTAGTTTAACCCTTACATCATACTTTTCAACTTAGGAAACACTTTAGTTTATCATCATTTAAACACATTTTGTTACAGATTTAGTTAATTAAAACATTACTTAGAAATTAATTCCACCATTTATAAATTTACACCCTCCTATGTACTAACACACAATAAGGTAACTAACACACTTTTCCCCATTTTGATCATTTAGTTACATTAGTTCCCTTAGTTAGCGTAGCACAGTGCACCAACGTAAAATAGATTAGCTATATCAATCAGTACCCACAGGATTGGTAGTAAACAATCCTCTTAATTATGTATATTTCTGTACAGAAATGACGAGTGCAAAAATAGAGCACAGTCATTTGGCTTGAAAACCTGTGTAAATTCAGCCAACTATTTATTGTACATATATGTTGTTCATCCATTTTTTTTCTACAACCATATTTTAATGACAGAACGGGTATTTTAAAAACCTGTGTGGAATGAAAGAAGAATGAAAGATGTATGAATGAGAATGAGAGAATGAAATAAACACAGAGCAGTGAGACATTTTGCGGATTTTTTTTTTTTGCTGCACAACACGAGTTTTGTAATTCGTCTGTGTCTATGTGTGAAGCAATGTGTTGTTCAATTTTTTATCTGTGTAGTTGCTATACTTAGATGATAGAGAAATATATTTTGAGCATCCTAAATCGGGAGAGTAGTCATAAATCAGCCTTACAAACTCGTTTGTGACTACAGTAAACCGCTTTATAGCACTCGAAAGAGTACATACACGTAATTTATAGACACATACACATATTGGTAAGTTAAATACACATTAGTTTAATACAAACACGCAACCAACCAGGAAAACTAACACATAAAGATGCATACATCATTACCTGCAAAGACAGATAACTACTCTAAACAGGGGACACAACAAAATCTCGAAAACCTAAGTGTAACACTGAAATATTTCTTCACAAGCGGAAGCTACAAAGGTGAACATTAGCACATAAAGCGTGTATACTAGTTGGAGTAAATATTATATGGGAGCATGAATATTATTCATGTATTGTACTCGTAACAGGGGCAATTTGTATGGGTTGTCAGTTATATTGACAATGTGAGGACAGGTCTAAAAGACATTGGTTCCGGATCACACAACTCCCAAGAAGTATACTGTTAGTATGAGCAAGGACTCTAGCCAACTGTACTAGTGTGGTGTGGTAATCAATTAGCCAAGTTAAGTAGTACAACAGTGTGACGAGGGACAGGAGAGATCTTGTCCTATGCCCAGAACAGAGGTAGAAAACTCATGCAGCCTTTGACAAAATTAGACAGCCCTAAACGGCGAACAGGGGCAATTTGTATGGGTTGTCAGTTATATTGACAATGTGAGGACAGGTCTAAAAGACATTGGTTCCGGATCACACAACTCCCAAGAAGTATAATGTTAGTATGAGCAAGGACTCTAGCCAACTGTACTAGTGTGGTGTGGTAATCAATTAGCCAAGTGAAGTAGTACAACAGTGTGACGAGGGAAAGGAGAGATCTTGTCCTATGCCCAGAACAGAGGTAGAAAACTCATGCAGCCTTTGACAAAATTAGACAGCCCTAATTTTTTGTTGAGATTACTACTTGTGTTACACCCACGGGTTAAAAGCTTGTAACACAACACAGAGGGAGGGATGGAGAGCCTGTCAAAGAGCTGCAAATAAACTAATAGAGAAGATAGGTAGAACTATGGAAAGAGACCTAGACAAGATAGAGAGAACATAGCTAGCTAGGAAATAGGGACAGAAGGGAAAGAAGCACGAGTGAGAACTATGAATAGTTCTCCAACTGGACACACTCGTGTCCTAAAAGGGGACACCGTAAGACGTGAGCTGGAGTTACCCAGAATAGAGTTGGGAAACCCGCATCACGAGAAGTGTTCCTTCAACACTGGTAACTCTAACCGGTTGACCAGTCACTAACTGCGTAATGGCACTCCGAGCACGCAAACCCACTGACGCACGAAGGATCTACTGTGCGTGGCTGGACACGCCACGGAGATCCTCAGACCGGGACCCGACAGCGTAGAAGATGGACTGATGTATTCGCTGTGAATAATTTGTTGCTAACAAAGGACAGTAGCAATAGTTGTGACTTAGACTTAACTTCTGTAGATATTACCATCGATATCATTCTTCACATAACATCATCATGATATCTTCTTCTTCTTCTTCTTCTTCTTCTTCAGCGTTCCGAGCCATTGAGGTTCTTTGCTGCAAATACAATCCGTCTCCATTCGTCTCTCTGGTGGACCTTCTCTTGCCAGTCGTTGATTCCAAGTGCTTGTAGGTCTGTACATGTATTATCTCTCCACCGCCTTCTTGGTCTACCTCGGGGTCTACGGTCATTTATTTCCTGAGTGTAAGCGAGTTTTGTTTCCCTATTATCTTCCATTCTTTCTATATGCCCCAGCCATTGTAGTCTATTAGCCTTCATGATACCAGTGATTAGCGGGGACTTAAACAGATCATAAATGTCTTTGTTACTTCTTCTTTTCCACTCTCCACTTTGTGTATCCCTAATGGGTCCAAAGATGCGTCTTAAAATTTTGTTCTCAAAGGTTTGTATCATCATGATATACCATGATAAATATTACCTATGTGATTATCTGCTCGCAGAGCTAATGTAGAACTAGCTCCAAATAAATTTGTATCATATTTAAATCCTTTTGTACGACGTACGAGTTGTTATTTCGTGTGGTACAAAAGAGGAATCCATGTATGCCTGTCAAAGCTGAGTTGCTGACACCGAGCCATCTCCAGTTATCATTCTGGGAAACCCCAAATTCCGCGCATATACGCTAATAGGCTCTTACATCATAGTGATTTTCAAAGGCGGCCCAACCCTGGTCTTGTGGTAGAGCCACACGCATCTCTTTGAGGATTCGACGAATCTGGTAGTAGACATGGAATATGAAGACGGCTCGCGTTAGTGGGTCAGGGTCAGAAAGATGCTCCTGCGCGGACACCCCACACCCCGCTGTGGCACACCATATGGCGAAGTTGACTTGGTTTTGCCAGAATCGCATCGGATTGTTGTACCAGGCTTTTACGATCTAGTCTGACTCCACGTATGGCAGCCAGTATTTTTCAAACACGTTGGTGAATTGTGTCGGAAAGTCTCCTTGGAGGTTGTCTTATATGTCCACCTTCGTGAGATCCTTTATTTGCGTAAACGGGTATACCCCACTTGCCAAGTATTTGGCGTCCTTATTGAACTCGTAAGCGGACATTATTATTAGTTGTGCTAATATATATCTCACATTTAGCAACGTCCAACACATGACTCCTCCGGGCTGTACCCATTAAAAAAAGAAGAATGTAATCAAGGGAGACATGAGATTTTCTCTGTGCCTCATTATAAAAAGCTGGAAACTGGAACGGTAGGCGCTATAATTCTTTGGGTCCGAGATGAAAAGGGTGACGACGTGCCAGTGGCTTATCTAAGCTGTGTGCTCCACATCAGACATGGCCGATCCGCCGGGTATTTTACGTCCTTGTTGAATTCATAAGCGGTCATTAATATTAGATGTGCTAATATGTATCTCACACTTAGCAACGTCCAACATGGGAAACTGATCCCCCTCAACCCAGTCCTAGACAATCGCGATGGTGATCTAGAGGTGGCTATCGTGGAATTGTTGTTCTACCCCGCGTGGGTTAACATTTCCAAGAGGCTGAAAAACAATTAGTTCAAATATAATAAGGATGTTGTTAATGTAGGCTATACGATTGTAAAACACTTGACATCTCAAGTGGTTTTCTCAAGTGTTTTTTTCCCCTGTCAACGAGTGTGTGTATTGATGGGAGAGGTGCTTTTCTGAAAGTGGTGAGTGTATTTAGTTGGCAGGAGAGATGCTTTTCTGAAAGTGGCGAGTGTAAAGCTAGTAAAAATTTCCACATTCCGAAGTCACAAGGTTGTGAATTCGGCATGTGGGGAATGCGGAAGTATAAAGCTTGAGACGGTGCTCAGTCTCTCAGGAGTGCCCTGGGGCTGTGTGTCCGCGCATGTGTGCGCGTAAGCGTGCATATGTATGTGTGCATGCGAGTGTATGTGTATGCATATGTGTGCATGTGTGTGCGCGGATGCATGTTCGCACAAGTGTGTGCATGCATGTGTATGTGTGAGTGCATATGTATTTATGTGGGTGTGTATGTGCGCGCGCATTTGTATGTGTGCATGCATATGTATGTGCATGGGTGCATGTGTATGTATGTGTGGATGTATGTGTATGTGCATGCGTGTGCACCCCGGGGCCCTGGGTGCATGTGGTCATGCGTGTGGTACCCCCCATGTATACGGGGTGCCTTTGGGGTTCATTGTGGTCCCTGGGGGTGTTGTTTTGGCTTCCCGTCGCTACCAGCTTATGCTGCCCCCTCGACTATGGCTGGTACCCCCCTTATATACCTACTTCGGCAGTGGTTGTCCTATATACCACTAATTGCCTCTGGAAGAGATTACGTGTGCTGTACAACTTAAGAAAAGAGCTTAGTACAGTATAGTGGGTCATTTACCACTACTTTAGTCTGCAGAAGCTTTCGGACTGGCCTCTCAAACTCCTGTATGCGGTTGTAAGATCCAGCCCTATATCTGGAACCAGTGACGGCAATCTTAATTTTATCCCTGTCGTCCCAGACATGTATGGATTTTACCTTTGCCAACAACGAAGAGTAATAACCACGCACTAATTGGATTTTAGGCTCGAATACCTTCAACCAGTGATTACAGAAAGCAAGTGCATAGTCCTAGCTTCACCAGCTTATAAACTGATGGCTAAACAGCATGTTCATGCAAACTCACTTTTCTCTCAAGACATCCTCAAGTGAAGGTGGCCCAGAGGAAACATGCCGACATCATCATCATTGTGTGTATATATATATATATATATATATATATATATATATATATATATATATATATATATATATATATATATATATATATAAGGATGTATGTATGTGGGTAGGGATGTATGTGATGCATTCGATAACAGTCCATCCGACTGAGATGGAATTTTCTACATGTGTTCTTTTCTTTCCCGTGCAGCCAACTGTCATAGTTTGTTAGTGTACAATCAGCTATTTACTTACTAAAATTTAATATTTCATTTTTCATTATCATTTACATATAGCGAGGGGACTTAACTTTAAAAAAAGTTATTTCAAGGGGCATAACTTTTAATAGCATTGTTATATATATATATATATATATATATATATATATATATATATATATATATATATATATATATATATATATATATATATATATATATATATATATTGTTGCATTGTTATCAAAGCTTTACAAAATGTTTGTCTACAGTTATTTACTGGCATATGTGTTATAATATATAATGATAAAATCTTAAGGTGTTTTCAAAGTTTTCATAAAAATAATGCATCTACTTAAATAGTGAAAATTTTCTAACTCATCTTTTTATTTCTCTTCAACGGCACATTTTTTAAAAAAAAACATTCTCATATGTATTTCGCGTTAACCCCACTTTGGGTATTTATGATGCCCATTTAAAACAATGCCTCAACGAGTTACTTTTCATGCATTTTAATTCTTTTGTTGTCAAAGAATTGCTTCATAAGAGATGTTGAATGAAAGAATGTATGAGACAAAATAGAGAAGACGGGCAGAATGTAGGATGGGCCTGCGTACCCAATTCTTAACCCTTTGAAAATAAAGATTTTCGTTTGTTACAAAAAACAAAAAAGAAAGTAATTTTTTGTGAGAGAAAGGTGCATATCCATTGCAGTACTCTGCAGTCAACCCACCGCCCACCCTTTATTGGCTGTTTGTGATCTCTTGGTAAGTTTACTTAAGATAGATCTCTTCCAATCATATTTTCTACTATCAATCTATCTATTCTTATATTCTATCAATATTTTTAACGGGAATGGTCCAAACATAGATAGACAGACAGGCAGACAGACAGACAGTCGGGAACGGGAGCTTATATGACTCCATCCATCATGTGCCATGCCGGTAAGCGTGGGCGGTCATGTTCTGCCATCTCACTCGATCACCAGAGTCGTGGATCAGCTCCGTGTTTCTGTCTCGACCATGCCACAAGGCCAAGCCATTCAGGTACTTGCTTCTAGGTCTTCCCCTTGGTCTGTTCCCCTCGATCTTACCAGTTGTCACCAAATTCTCCAATCCATTTCTTCTCATAACATGCCCAAAAAATTTTGACTGTCTACGTCTAATTTCTCTAATCAATTTACGATCTTCATTTGTTTCTTGAAGGACTTGTTCATTGGTCTTTCTGGCTGTCCATGGTATTCTTTGCATTTTCCTCAGAAACCACATCTCTACAGACATCAGATGTTTTTCAGCCTGACTGCTCATTGTCCACGCTTCACATCCATACAAAAGTACAGGTTCAATGTAGCATCTCAACACTCTTTTTCTCGTTTCAATTGACATCTTTTTATTGGTCAATATGTTTTTCATCTTGCTAAAGGCTACTTTTGCCATGGCGATTCTGGTTCTAATCTCTTCAAGGCATCTCCCATCAGATGTTATTACTGTTCCGAGATAATTGTACCTGCTTACTTGTTGAAGAATATTCCCATTTACTTGTATATTACATTGTGGTATTTCGTCCTTCCTAGTGACGACCATAATCTGTGTCTTTTTACAATTTAATTCTAACCCTAGTTGTTCACTGTGTGTAACAATCGCATCTACTAAATTTTGCAGGTCCTGTTCATTGTCTGCAATCAAGACTGTATCATCTGCATATCTAATGTTATTGATGCATCGTCCCCCAATGTTGATTCCTTTCATATCTTCAATATTTCTGAAAATACTTTCACTGTACAGGGAAAACAGATCTGGAGACATTACACATCCCTGTCTCACACCCCTTTTAATAGGCTGATATTGGCTTACTTCATTATCAACTCTTATGGCAGCTTGTTGTTTCCAATATATGTTTTTTACAAGTCTAAGATCTTTTCCATCAATTTGTAGATCTTCAAGCATCCTTATCATGTTGACATGTCTCACTTTATCAAAAGCCTTTGTGTAGTCAATAAAGCAAAGGTGTAGATCTTTGTTTACTTCATATGTTTACTTATATGACTACTTATATGAATTAAATTAGATGCTCCCCACCAGAATGGGCGAAGCCGGGCCGGGTCAGACAGACATACAGACAAACAGACAGACAAATAGTCGGGAACAGGAACAGAAGCTTATATGACTACTTCTTCTTCTTCTTCTTCAGCGTTCCGAGCCATTGAGGTTCTTTGCTGCAAATACAATCCGTCTCCATTCGTCTCTCTGGTGGACCTTCTCTTGCCAGTCGTTGATTCCAAGTGGCTGTAGGTCTGTACATGTATTATCTCTCCACCGCCTTCTTGGTCTACCTCGGGGTCTACGGTCATTTATTTCCTGAGTGTAAGCGAGTTTTGTTTCCCTATTATCTTCCATTCTTTCTATATGCCCCAGCCATTGTAGTCTATTAGCCTTCATGATACCAGTGATTAGCGGGGACTTAAACAGATCATAAATGTCTTTGTTACTTCTTCTTTTCCACTCTCCACTTTGTGTATCCCTAATGGGTCCAAAGATGCGTCTTAAAATTTTGTTCTCAAAGGTTTGTAACAAGGCTTCGTCTCCTTTCGTTGTACTCCAGGTTTCAGAGCCATACAGCACAACTGGTCTGATCAGTGTTTTGTATATTGTGATTTTGGTGTTACGAGATAGCGCCTTTGATTTTAGTAGATGTTGTAGTGCATAGTATATCTTATTTCCAGAGTTGATTCTAGTTTGTATTTCTTCCCTTATGATGTTGGAGCAGTTGAAGATTGTACCCAGGTATTTGTATGTTTCCGTTCTTTTAATGGTCATATTATCTATTTGTATGTGGCCAGAGTTTCTAGCCATTCCGTCTCTTGAAATTACCATATATTCTGTCTTATCTTGGTTGATAATCAGCCCCATCTGTTGGGCTTTTCCCTTTAAGTGAGTCAATATTTCCAATGTCTTTTGTTCACTTTGCCCTATAATATCTATATCATCTGCATAACCAAGCAGCTTGGATGCTCCTCCAATATCACATTCCTCCTTTACCTTCCTTACAACTTTCTCTACTACTTATATGAATTAAATGAGATGCTCCTCACCAGGATGGGCGAAGCCGGGCCGGGTCAGACAGACAGACAGAAAGACAGACAGATAGTCGGGAACGGGAACGAGAGCTTATATGACTACTTATATGAATTAAATGAGATGCTCCTCACCAGGATGGGCGAAGCCGGGCTGGGTCAGACAGACAGACAAATAGTCAGGAATGGGAACGGGAGCTTATATGAATTAAATGAGATGCTCCCCACCAGGAGCTGGGCGAAGCTGGGCCAGGTCAGACAGACAGACAAACAGACAGACAGTCAGATCCCCGCCACTAGCTGACCCGGCCCGGCTTCGCTCAGGCCCTGGCGGGGATCTATCTATCTATCTATCTATCTATCTATATTTCTGCTTGTCTGTCTGTCTGACCCGGCCCGGCTTTGCCCAGCTCCTGGTGGGGAGCATCTCATTTAATTCATATAAGTAGTCATATAAGCTCCCGTTCACGACTATTTGTCTGTCTGTCTATCTGACCCGGCCCGGCTTCACCCAGTCCCTGGTGGGGAGCATCTAATTTAATTCATATAAGTAGTCATATAAGTTCCCGTTCCCGACTATCTGTCTGTCTGACCAGGCTTCACCCAGTCCCTGAAGGGGAGCATCTCATTTAATTCATATAAGTAGTCATATAAGTTCCCGTTCCCGACTGTCTGTCTGTTAACCCGGCTGTCTGTCTGCCTGCCCGTCCGTCTCTCACTCCATCTATCCCACCCTATCTATCGGGTCAGATCTATCTATGTATCTTTCTATCTATTTATCTATACAGCTATCTATAGCCAGGGGACTTAACCTAAGATATAGCAATGCTACTAAAAGTTATGTCCCTTTATGGAATATTTCTTATGTTGTCATGTAATTACAAAATGAAATTTTAGTAAGTAAGTAGCCGATTTTACACTAAGAAACTATTACAGTCGGTTGCACAGGAATGAAAGGAAGACGTGTAGAAAATTTCATCTCAATCGGATGTACCGTTATCGAACGCATCCAATACATCCCCAACCACACACATACAGTCTCTTATATCTATATATATATATATATATATATATATATATATATATATATATATATATATATATATATATATATATATATATATATATATCGGGAAACAAATCTTGGACAGTGCCCAAGTCTGTCGGTTATGTTCCACCCACAATTGGATTACACCACGGTAGTCCAGCATCACCATATATAATCAGCCAGAGGAACTATAGACAGTGATAGATCCATGTGTAAGGTCCATCAAGAATGAGATGAACCCATCCCTTCATCGGCGATGGAAAGCTTTATAGAAGAGACGGTGTCATAATGTCTTATTATGTTCATATAGTGGAGCTTAGGTCCATTTGGTTTATCAAGCTCTGTGTGGGGTGACAGTACCTCGTTCTTGAGTTACAGGATTTTCCAATCAAAAGGATGTAGTTAGGAGAAAGACATCCAAGCCACAACCATGGACCAGTCGAATGGACTACTTTTAGTAGTTAGAAAAGGTTTAGTCATGTACAAGTACTATGTTTGATGTGATGAACATATATTACTGTATTCACTATAGGTGTTTATTCTGGAGGTAAAGCCATCCCAGATTTTGGTACTGATTTATTTCAGGGTGAGAAGGTGGACTAGATTGGTTGTTGGGTCAGTTCAATCAAAGAGTGTACTTCACTGATGATGGTTTATTTTGTTATGTTTTTTGTAGAAGATATTAATGCAGATTTTAGAGTTCCCATAACCCACTGTTAATCCCACATTAAAAGCTATAGTTGGAACCAGGAGTTGTCCTTACTGTCTTGTAAAGGTTGTTACAAAGTGATGTTAGTGTAGTGATATCTGTCATTGTTTATTTAAAAACGTGAGAGTTAATGTGGGAGGTCGAACACACATGGCCCATAATTCAGATAGAGGATTTTATTCCCTTGAAGGCTATGGCAACTGACCTGACTCTCAATCTCTTTCTCAGGAGATTAGTCTTATGAACGGGAATTGGACTGGTATCTACTTCTGCCTAGTCCCATCCTTATGAAAAATAGAGCCTTAGCCTAGTTTTCCTGAAGAATACTTTAAAGGAAGAGTACTCGAACACCTATCTTATATCTTGAATCCAGGCACTCTAAATCCCTAGACACAACATTCATATATTCTATAAAAATATCTCACACCGCCAAAGGTGTCACATCAAGCATGAACTCCATAGCTGCAGCGCAGAATCCCAGGAGTCTCCTGAAAAATGCACTCATGAACCGAAAAGGTAAATCAGTCAATTCAGCAACCGATGGTAGCCACTGGTCCAAACATGCAGGTCACTGAACAGGACAGATGTAAAAGCATTCTATGCGAATTTCACAGCTCACAATGTCGCCCATGCACTCACTCAGTAGCAGGGCGACAGAGCCATGTACTACCAGACCAACATGAGGAAAATGTGATTGCAAACCGTAGCTACAAGCATAAACACACCACAAGCCTTAACGGTTCAATGCCTAACCGCCATGTTGGTGACCAGAAGTCCAAGTCTGAGTAGACGAAGCACCACAGTCATCACACTTCTAAGGTTTCTCTCCTGTATGTGTTCCCTTGTGGTATTTCAGATTGGTAGCTTGAGTAAAAGAAGCACCACACACATCACACTTGTAAGGTCTCTCTCCTGTGTGTTTTCTGTTATGTCTCTTCAAATTGCCATGTTGAGAAAAAGAAGCACCACACACATCACACTTGTTCGGTCTCTCTCCTGTATGCGTTTTCATATGGTCATTCAGATTGCCAGTTTGAGTAAAAGAAGAGCCACAGTCATCACACTTGTAAGGTTTCTCTCCTGTATGTGTTTTATTATGCTCCTTCAGACTGCCAGCTTGAGAAAAAGAAGCACCACACACATCACACTTGTAAGGTTTCTCTCCTGTATGTATTCTCTTATGCTCCTTCAGATTGCCAGCTTGAGAAAAAGAAGCACCACACACATCACACTTGTAAGGTTTCTCTCCTGTATGTATTCTCTTATGCTTCTTCAGATTGCCAGCTTGAGAAAAAGAAGCACCACACACATCACACTTGTAAGGTTTCTCTCCTGTATGTATTCTCTTATGTTTCTTCAGATCAAAAGCTCTAGTGAATGAAGCACCACAATCATCACACTTGTAAGGTTTCTCTCCTGTATGTATTCTCTTATGCTCCTTCAGATTACCAGCATCAGAAAAAGAAGCACCACAAACAGTACACTTGTACGGTTTCTCTCCTGTATGTTTTCTGTTATGTCTCTTCAGATTGCAAGATAGAGAAAAAGAAGCACCACACACATCACACTTGTTCGGTCTCTCTCCTGTATGTTTTTTCATATGGTCATTCAGACTGCCAGCTTGTGTAAAAGAAGCACCACAGTCATCACACTTGTAAGGTTTCTCTCCTGTATGTGTTTTCTTATGCTCCTTCAGATTGAAAGCTTGAGAAAAAGAAGCACCACAGTCATCACACTTGTACGGTTTTTCTCCTGTATGTGTTTTCTTGTGTCTCTTCAGATTGCCAACTTGAGAAAAAGAAGCACCACACAAATCACACTCGTAAGGTTTCTCTCTTGTATGTGTTCTCTTGTGATTCGTGTGCTTTTGGCACTCTCGATGGTCATCTTGAATCAACAGATCATCCCATTCATTACATTTGTTTGACGCTCCTTCACTATGTGTTCTCTTACATCTGTATAAACAAACATTTGGATTAGAAACATCAGACAAGTCTCCTGTGCGAGATCTTTGAGAGCTATAACTGACATAATCAAAAACTTCATCAAGAGACTTTGCAAAGCTTTGTGTATGTTTTTCTTGTGTTTCCTTATTTTGCTGCTGACAATTCTCAATAGCCAAAGATAGTTTATTGTTTGTATTAATCACAGAAGACACATTTTCTGACATTTGACAACAATGTTCATGTTTTACTGACGCCTTACAACTGTTCTCAACCATTATTGATTCTGAGTTGCTGTGTTCTGTCTTTTCTTGAATGCTGCTACCCCCAGATATGTCTACCATTTTGCTGAAGCTGTGACTCCCAACCTCACACAGGACATCTGATAGATCTTGTTTCACAACCTTCGTGTCTATGCTGTCATATGTCCACTTTTGTGAATGCTCTTGTATGGAGTAGTAAGGACTCTTTGGAGAACATGAGTGTATTTCTGAAACACACACACAATAGCAAATAATTAATATCCTCAGAAATATACCAGGTATAGATTATGAACAGATGTGTAGGTGTAATCAAGCAGGCACACATTGCGGCTATAGACAATCAATTTCAAGTGAACAAAAGATTTGAGAAGAAGAATGATTAATGTGCTCATGTATGATCTATGCTGATGTATGATCTAGGCTTATGTATGATCTAAATTCACGATGATCTAAGCTGATGTATGATATAGGCTAATGTATGATCTAAGTTCAAGTATGATCTAGGCTGATGTGTGATCCAAGTTAAAGATGATATCTGCTGATGTATGATGTAAGATCAGGTATGATCTAAACTGATATATGATCTAATTTCAAGATGATATAAGCTGATGTATGATCTAGGATTATGTATGATCCAAGTGGATATATGATCTAAGGTCATGATGATCTAAGCTGATGTATAATATAGGCTGATGTATGACCTCAATTCATGATGATATAATCTGATGTCTGTTCTAGGTTTAGGGTAGCAGGATAGGGGTATACCCTAACAAAGGAGAAGTACTGTGCCTCCTTCCCTCCGCTAGCCTACGGGACACCCTTTGGCAAGGTGGAGTACCTGTTTAGCCCCCCCCCCCCCCCAACAGGGTAAAGTGAATTAATGAACGAAATGACTTTATTTCAAAGAGTAACAAATTGGGCACGCAGGCTTGTCTTACATTCGGCCCTTCCAATCACTCATCTTTCATTCATCAATAATGCATAATATATTCACATAGGAAAAAACAATGTCAAATGAATGTTCTAAACATAAACAATGCATACTACCATGATATGAGAAACATACCCCAACCAACCACACATCCCCCACCTACACACACACCCCATCTACACACATCTGCCAAACACACCCCCCCCCCCCAGCCAATCACACACCCCCAGGCACACACACATGCACCTGCCCACCCATCACCCACCTACACACATCTCCCCACCCACACACACATCCTCAACCCATCCCATAACCCATCAACACTCACCCACCCACATATCCTCCACTACACATGCCACCCAGTCAAACACATATCCCCCACCCACACATCACGCACCTACCCACACACAAAACTAGCACCGACCCACACTTTCACACACCCCCCCTACACTCAATCTCCCCCCCCACCCACCCTCACATCCCGTGCCCATACACACACATATGCACCCATCCCCCAACCTACACACTCACTCACCTACCCACACATACAGCCATGAAGCCACTAGGTGATAGATTGGACATGGGAGCAGCCAACAGATAGTTTTTGGTTATGGTTTCAAGTCAGTGACGGTGGGCAGAGGATCTCTCAATAGAGAGAATGGTTACAGTCATCTGATCAGTATGGTCACTGCCAGGAAGGAAGAATAACAGACTTCCCTCCTTATTGATTCCCGGGCAGAGGAGAATTGTCAGCCATGGTTGGTATCTCCTCTAAGAGAGGAAACTCTAAATCTCAAACCTCCACCGCCTTGCGGGTATATCCATATGGAAAAGGCTTCGGGAGCAAACCCTGAGGACAAATCTGGAGATGGAGTCCCTAAGGCAGTTCCATATTGTAAGCAACATAGTTCTGGCAACTCCTGCAAATGGCACCAAAGCAAAGTTGCATTGGCTACTGCCTTTCCCTTGGTCAACATTGGCAACGTGGAGAGGGGGAACTTTCTACTGGGCAACAGCTGGTTCTCCAAATTCCATTGCCCAGGCTTGTGCCCTGAAGAAGTCACTTCATCACCACGTAGCAGCGGTGACAAGTCACAGGAAGCAGCAATTGCTGGTTATAAGTCTTAATGCTTGACTGGCATAGACCAAGGTGCCACGGGTTGCTTCTGATGGTGGGAGAAATCATCTTATCTCACTAGACAGCACCTGCTTGCCTAAGCTGGGCAACCCCCAGTCAGTAAGGTGCTGCCTCGCCATGGTTCATCTGCTCAAGAAAAAACAAAACAACCGGACCTAAGGATGAAACGTGAAGAATGGACTTCTCCATAGAAGGGCAGGAAAAGAAGAAAGACAGGAGCATGTGCAACTCATTCTTTCTTCTTACAGAGCTCAAATTCTAGATATGGGCCAGTCTACCATTACTGGACATATGGTAATCAATTCTACTAAGCAAAGGATTTCTGCACATTACTACTGGCCTGGAATGAATGCAGACATAGTCAGATATTTCAAGTCCTGTCCCCAGTGTCAGAGAGTTGCCCCAAAGCACTAGACATCACCAGCAAACTTAGGGAAAGTGCCCATCACTGGCACACCATTTGAAAGGGTGGCTGTAGATATAGTGGGACCTCTCAACAGAACAAAGAGAAGGAATTGCTTTATACTTCCTCTTGTGGACACTTGCTCGATATGGGCCAAAACAGTGCCTATGCCATCAAGCGAATTGAAGCATGTCACTAAAGCTTTGCTTGGCATATTTACTAGGCTAGGATTTCCACTCAGAATTCTAACTGATAATGGATCACAGTTCCAAGGGAAGCTTATGGAGGAAGTTTTCAGACTCTTCCATTCTCGCCAGATTCACACATCTCCATATCACCCGGCATTGAATGGGACAGTGACATGATTTAACAGTACCCTTATATCCATCTTGAGAAAGATGGCTCATGAAAAACCAGAGACATGGGATACTTATGTACCTGCAGCATTATTCGCCTACAGGGAGGTACCCCATCACTCAACTGGGATTGCACAAGCAACTTTGTTGTTTGGTCGACCAATCAAGGGACCACTTGAAGCTTTTCTTTGAGCATGGACTGATGATCAAGTTGATGAGCCAGTTGTAACTGTGTCCACCTATGTGGCTGAGTTACAACAACATCTACAACATGGTTGGAATCTAGCATCAGACAATCTATGGCAAGCTCAATGTACAATTGCTCACTATTACAACAAGAAAGCAAGAGAGTAGGAAGTGGGAGAGAAAGTGCTGTTACTTCTCCCAACTCCATCCATCATGTGCCATGCTGATAAGCATGGGTGGTCATGTTTTGCCATCTCACTCGATCACCAGAGTCGTGGATCAGGTCTGTGTTTCTGTCTTGACCATGCCACATGGCTAAGCCATCCAGGTATTTGCTTCTAGGTCTTCCCCTTGGTCTGTTTCCTTTGATCTTACCAGTTGTCACCAAATTCTTCAATTCATTTCTTCTCATAACATGCCCAAAAAATTTTGACTGTCTATGTCTAATGTCTCTAATCAGTTTACTATCTTCATTTGTTTCTTGAAGGACTTGTTCAATGGTCTTTCTGTCTGTTCATGGTATTCTTTGCATTTTTTTCAGAAACCACATTTCTACAGCCATCAGATGTTTTTCAGCTTGACTGCTCATTGTCCAAGTTTCACATCTATATAAAAGTACAGGTTCTACGTAGCATCTCAACACCCTTTTTCTCATTTCAATTGACATCTTTTTATTGGTCAGTATGTTTTTCATCTGACTAAAGGCTACTTTTGCCATGGCGATTCTTGTTCTAATCTCTTCAAGGCATCTCCCATCAGATGTTATGACTGTTTTAAGATAATTGTACCGATTCACTTGTTGAAGAATATTTCCATTTACTTGTATATTACATTGTGGCACTTCTTCCTTCCTAGTGACGACCATAAACTGAGTCTTTTTACAATGTAATTCTAACCCCAGTTGCTCACTGTGTACAACAACCGCATCTACTAATTGTTGCAGGTCCTGCGCATTGTCTGCAATTAATACTGTATCATCTGCATATCTAATGTTATTGATGTTTCGTCCTCCAATGCTGATTCCATTTATATCTTCTACATTTCTGAAAATATTTTCACTGTATAGTGAAAAAAGATCTGGAGACATCACACATCCCTGCCTAACACCTCTCTTAATTGGCTGATACTGTCCCACTTCATTATCAATCCTTATTGCAGCTTGTTGTTTCCAATATATGTTTTTATAAGTCTAATGTCTTTCCCATCAATTTGTAGATCTGCAAGCATATTCACCATGTTGACATGTCTAACTCTATCAAAAGCCTTTGTATAGTCAATAAAGCAAAGATGTATATCCTTGTTTACTTCTATAGCACGTTCAATAACTGTTCGCAGCATATACACAGCATTTACTGTACCCTTTCCTTCTACAAACCCGCATTGTTCTTCCCCTATTTCAGGTTGTATCTTCTTCCTCACTCTTTGCATGATAATTCTTAGCAAAATCTTTGTGATGTGACTCATTATACTAATTGTTCTATGTTGATCACATTCCAAGGTTCCTGATTTCTTTGGGATTGCAATAAATATAGAGTTACATAATTCAGGAGGTATATCTCCAGTATCATATAATGTGTTCAGAAGTTTGGTGACTTGATCTAGTCCAAATTCTTCTAAAGCTTTAATCATTTCTGTTGTGATGTTATCTGCACCGGGGGCCTTGCCAGCTTTCATATACTTAAGAACATTTCGAACCTCCATCTCCAAAATTGGCGGTCCTTCATTATTAAATCTAATATCATACTGTTCATCTCTGTTATCATAATAAAGGTGTTTCACATAATCTGTCCATACCTGTAGAATCTGGTCTTTTTCTATTATGATTTTGCCATCTTCAGTTTTTAGACACCCTGTAGATGTACTTGTTCTTTTATTAGTAAGTTCCTGAATTCTTTTGTGCACTAATTTGGTATTTTGACTGTTGTGTTGGTTTTCAATTTCTAAGCACTTTTCCTCAAGCCATGCTTCTTTTTCCTCCTTACATAAGGTTCTGACTTGTCTGTGAATTTCTTCATATTTGACAGAATTATTTTTGTTGAGTCTTCTTGTTTCCATGAGATGTAAAATTTCTTCAGTCATCCATTTCTTACAACCCACCCTCTTTAATTTTGGAATAGTTGTTTTTGCAGCCAAATTGATTGAATTCTTCAATGTTTCCCATTGATCATCCACATCCTGGAATAGGATCTCTAGATCAGACAAACTTTCAAATCGGTTCTGTACTTCTATGTTGAATTTGTTTTGTATTTCCTTGTCATTACTCAATGTACACAAATCATATTTAGTGTTTCCTGTTATATACTTGACTTTCTTCAACTTTATCCTCAATGTTCCTGTGAGTAATCTGTGGTCACTATAACAATCAGCACTGGGAACTGTTTTTGCTATTGTTAATGCATTTCTAAATCTTCTGCTAATCAGAATGTAGTCAATCTGGTTTCTAATCCTGCTATCAGGACTCCTCCATGTCCATAATCTTCTTGGGTGTTGTTTGAACCAGGTGTTTCCTACAATCATTTCCTGTTCTTTTGCCCACTCTACGAGTCTGTATCCTCTTTCATTTCTCTCTCCTAAACCATAGTTTCCTACTGTGTATCTATCCCCTTGATTTCCTACTTTTGCATTGAAGTCCCCTATTATGATGTTTATTTCTGAATTTTTACATTTCTTTAAGGCAGACTCTATGTCATTATAAAATTCTTCTACACTATCTTCACTGGATTCTCCTGTTGGGGCATATACTTGTATAATATTTATGCTAAAAGGTCTGCCACTTAATTTAACTAGTAGAACTCTGTCCGACACGGCCCAATATCCTTGAATAGATTTTGATGTTTTCCGGTCCAGAATAATTGCCACTCCCCTATGATCTTCACCTCCAGAATAAATAATCTTGAAATCTTCCTCTATTGAAGATTAAATGGCAAGACAAGATCCCAGACAGTTCTAGAAAGAACGTCCATGCCCAATCTCCACACTCTACTAATGAAAAATCAGATTCGCTGGGCTGGTCACTTAACATGTATGCCAGATCACAGGCTCCCTAAATGAATTTTTTACGTCGAGCTGCATTGTGGTAAACGCTCCCAAGGTGCCCAGAGGAAACGCTTTAAAGACACTCTGAAAATCTCACTGAAAGCTTTTGAAATTCATCATGACACCTGGGAGACTGCTGCTAAAGACCGTAATTCGTGGTGTGCAGAATTACATAAGGGTGCAGTCACTTGTGAAGCAACCAGGACTGAAAGAGCTGTGAAGAAAAGGCTGGACAGAAAAACCACTGCAGGCGATCCTCCTCCTGGAATATCAAGCATTCTTTGCCCACATTGTCAAAGAACATTTCGAGCCAAAATAGGTCTTATCAGCCATCTTAGAACTCACGGCTCCATACTTTCAACAACACTGGATGAAATGAATGGTCATCATCATTCTTGATGGACAAACAACATTCAGGCATTTCTAAACCTCATTAATCAGTATGCAGTCAAAATGCTTGGATCCTTTTAGAGCATTTCCTTTCCCTGTGCACGATTATCTCTTAAAGCGTTCAAACTATTTGCTTCCTATGAACATATTTAGTTTTGCCCATTACCTCAGTTTTTATAGTTTCTCATTTTTTTTTAAAATCCTAAACAATAATCACCTACTACATCTTTCGTATGATATGATTAAATTAAATAACAATTAATTGATTTAGCTGTTTCCTCATCAAACATTAGCCTTATTCCTTTTCCCTATGTATTACCTCCTGAAGCAGGCTGGTCCTCTTTGAGCGCAATCTGATCCAACAAACTGAGGATAGGAGGCACAGGCATCAAATGCAGTCACTTGCTGTGGGACCTGCCTCATCTTACAGATGCAGAAACTGTGACAGAGATTGTCACTCTCGCATTGGACTTTACAGTCACCAGTGGTGCTGTCAGGTGCCTCCTCAGCGGCACAACTCTATAATTCTACAGGACTGAAAGAGGCCTACTACTACCTCCTGAACAAATTATTGTGTTTGTTATTACTTTACCAGATCTCCTCCACTTCATCTCCCTCAAGCCTAGGATATTAATCTCCAAATATTTCATTTCTTTTATTACATTATGTTACTTTCCTATTTCAACTATATCTTGACATTCCACGTACATATTTTAATCTTGTCTTGGGAAGATATGGTAGTTTCCCTTGCGTTCCATATTCACTCTGTGGTCTTTTAACTCTGCCTTTGACAGCAATTTCCAATTGAGTGAGGACAAGAGAGTGCCCTGCTTTGCTCAAAAGCAGAATTGTTAACTTATCCCAGTTGATACGTGGTCACACCTATGACTCCCAACGGCTGAGTATATTGACATTCTGCTATTATGTTGATTTTGATTGTATAAATCTTTGACAATTCATAAAGCAATGGCAAACTCCTATATGTAGAATGATCTAGTAAATCACAAGCAGCCAATAAATCCTGGGGTTGACTGCAGCATCCTGTAAAGAGTATTCAGCTAACTGTTACATTGCACTTAATTTTACCATGGACAGACAGAAAAACATATGACCAAGTACTACAGGAAACAAATGAAAATCGTAAATTGATAAAAGAAATTAGAAGTAGACATCAAAATTTTTTGGACATGTTATGAGAAGAAATGGATTGGAGAACTTAGTGACAACTGGCAAGATCGAGGGGAACAGACCAAGAGGAAGACCGAGAGGAAAATACCTGGATGGCTTGGCCACATGGCATGGTCGAGACAAATCAAAATAAAATCAAATCAACTTTATTAGGGTCACAAATTGGGCGCGCAGGCCCGTCTTACATTCGGCCCTTCCAATCACTCGTCTTTCGTTCATCAAGAGCATTATACATTTACATAGAAAGAAAAATAAACATTGTGAAATGAATGTTGTAAACATAAACAAGGCAAATTACCATGTTATGAGGCCCATCTCCCACCTACCCATACATCAACCCACCCACACACACACCACTCACACACCAAGGGACACATACATACCTCACCAACCGACCCATCCCCCTCCTTCACAGCCCCCACCCACACACACCGCCCTCACCTGATCCCCCAAACATTCCCCCACCAACCCACACATCCCACATCCTCTCCCCACCCACACCTCAAACCACCCATCACCCAGCCACATCTCCATTGACCACATATTCCTCACCCACGCACACAATCCCCACCAACCCACACATCCACTCACACATCCCCAAACCATACACACACACATCCCCACCAACTGACATGTCCCTACCCCCCCCCACACACACACATCTCCCTAACCACCCCAATCCACTCACACACACCCAACCACCCACACATACATCTTCCACCCACCCACACATACCTTAACCCAATCCCCCACCCGCACATCACATACATCCCCTACCATGCAATATTCCCAACCAACGCACCACACACACACACCCCTCACCAACACATCCCACACCAACACACCACACACATATCCCCCACCCACATACCACACAATATTCCCACCCACACCCACACAGATACCCTTACCCATCCACCCCACATGCCCCCACTCACACACCACAAAAATCCCCCACCCACACACACATACCTCACCCACACAATATCCCCAACCAACACACCACAAACCTCTCCCCACCCACACATGCATTCCCTACCCGTCCACCAACACACACTCACTCACGCACACATCATCCACTATGCACCTACACACCCCCACCCAACCACCCCCAACCAAACATCTCTCGATCACAATACCCCTACCCACACACATCCTCCACCCACCCACGCATCCCACCCTGACACATACAACTCCCTCACCCACCTACACATCCCTAAGCCACTCACACATTCCCCATCCACAAACACATCTCCCACCCACACACCCCAACATACTTCCCCCAACCACCACACATATACCCCACCAATACACACATTCCCTGCACCCATCTCACACATCCCCTACACCACACATTATCCCCCACCCACACACATATCCTCACCCATACCACCACAAACATACCCCCACCAACACACCGCACACATATCTCAAACCCACACACCATACACTTCTCCCCACCCGCCCTTGCATCCCCAATCCACCCAACACAATCCCCTACCCACACAACCCCGCCACCCACACATACTTCCTCAAACCATCCACACATCTCCACCCACATAAACACACATCCCCCGCATCCGTCCCATACACATATCCTCCACCCATACCCACAACCCCCACATCCCTACTTTCACCCCCACACATCCATCCACACATCCCACCAACACCCACAAATATCACTACCCACCAAAACCCACACACCCCAACCCATCCAAATGCATACCCCCACCCACACACATCCTCCACACACACTCACACCTCCTCACATCTAGAAAGATACAAAATGTCTCACATTAGCATTGAAACTAGTATGAACAAACTCCCACACTTTACTCACACACATACACTGACACTTGTCATGAGCAGTCTCATAAAAATGTTAAACATGGAGAAAAATGTGTACATAAAAAGTATGTGACGTAAAAATAGTGATGCTCCCACACACAGAGATACACACACAGAGAAAGCACACACACACACACACACACACACACACACACACACACACACACACACACACACATTCACTCTCACACTCACTCATTCTGTCTCTCATTGACACTCACTGACTCTCTCACTCAAACTACAGTAATGAACATGAGTTTATATTATGCATGATAAAATCAAATGGTATTTAACTGATAATGTGACAAATGAGAATACACAAACATATGGATTCATGTGTTACATAACATGCGTGTTACATGACATGCATCTGCTCAGCTCTCTCTCTCAGAATGTTAGACGGGCCTGCATGCACAATTCTTAACCCTTTGAAAATAAAGTTTGTTCGTTCGTTTCTTCTCTCTCTCTCTCTCTCTCTCTCTCTCTCTCTCTCTCTCTCTGTGTATTCTTTCATATACACACATTCACACGCATGTGCGCTCTCACACACACACACTAACAGATCAACTCTCCCACTGTCTCACTCTCTCACACACAATCCTTCACACACACACTCACTCTCTCAATCACTCTCTCACACATACACATACGCATGAACGCATGCACGCACGCACACACTCCCTCACTCACTCTCACACATACACGTACGAATGCATGCACTGACACATTTCCCCACCATTTCTCGCTCAATCCCTCTCTCCACACACATGCATGCACGTGCGCACACACACATTCTCTCTCTCTCTCTCGCTCCCACACGCACACACACATATATAGTGAACAATTATAGTTAAACAATTATAATGAACAATTATACCAGTAAATGAATTATGGTGGCATATAGTCGGTATGGATTAAGTATTGAAAGAGTTTTCGGTTAAATGTGTAGGGACTCATTGGAGTTTTCAGATCTGGAGCACCAGAATAGGCGAAACATGTTTTGTATAGGTCCAATCTAGGCTTTGAGACATGTAACAAATTTAAGCGCTTGCTGTTCATTGCATTAGATTGAATCAGCGGCAGTAGATACTCTGGAGTATTTTGAGATAGAATTTTATTCACTAATTTGGCTTTGTTGAAAAGGAAGTGCTTTTGAAGTGGTATAAGTCTTAGATGACTGTACAAATTATTACTTTCAACGTGCTTTATGCCAGAAACCAGACAAATAGCACGGTTTTGTAGAGAATATAGTCGTTTTAAATTAGATTTAGGGCAACCATCCCAAACTGTGGAACAGTAATCGAGATGTGATTGGATATAGCATGTATAGAATATTTTTCATGTGCTTTCGTCCAGGAAGTGCTGAATTTTAGCAAGTTGGTAAACTTTTTGTGCTATTTTCTTTGTAAAAGCGTGAACATGAGAGCTCCAGTTCAAATGTCTGTCAATTAAAAGACCTAGTGTTTTAAGTTCATTCACATTAAGGCGATGCTAACCCTAAAAAATCAAATTCTATAATATTTAATTTCTATGTTCTGTTATGATATAGGATTTGATTCTGAAGACTGATGATTGAAAAAATACTAACAAATTGACTTTGTATGTAACGGTTGCCATGGAAACCAAGATAAACAGCGGCCATATTGGATTTCTTAAATGTGATCTAAAACAGTTATTTATTAATTTACAATCTTTATATTTTGTATATGGGTACAGAAATAGAATATGTACATTCTGTCAGAAGCTTTTAGTGATATCCCTTGGACATTTTTTTCTACATAATTAAAAATAAATTTCAACATTTTCATTGACAATATTTTTGATTATTTTTACTACTGCACAAAAACTAAATCTTAGTTTTAAAAAAGCTCTTGACAAAATGTACATAATACAATGAAGAATATGTCTGCCATGTTTCATTATAATATGACTAGCCGTTTTTGAAAAAAATTGAAAAAAAGTAAAAAAAATATCGCAAAATGAGAAAACGGGGAAAAAGAAATTATTTTCATGGTTTTTATACTAAAAAAGCTATATTAGGGTCAAATTCAGACTTTTCTGCAATTTTTAAGTTCTGGTAGGCTTTTTGGTGCTTACGAGCATTTGCCAGTTATTGACTTCGTGATTTTTTACGTTGAGCATATGATTGTATGTTAAATTTCTTGGAACAAGGCATTTTTCAATTCGCGTGTGGATCGGTTGCCAAGCGAAAACACAACAAAACAGCCATCTTGGAAACCCACGTGATCAGTTTCCGCCAACGAGCGTTGCGCATTCAGCGAGGTGTTCCATATATGGAATTTTCCGGAAGATTATTGATTCGAAAGAAACTGTCGTACACAGAAGAGCTCTCAATTAAACGAACCCGAAGTTTAACGAACAATTAGGAGAGTTCATGACCTTTACAGTGATGTATGAAACACGCGGATCGCGCGTCGGCAACATATCGTTGCTATGGCTTGAAAAAACGTCAATTTCGTTGCAATTTTCAATAATTAGACAATTCTACACCTAGCGTGGGTTCAGTAACATATGAATATTGCATTAAAATAACAGTTTTTAAAGAAAAACAAGTACCGAATCTGATAGAAGACATGCTAAGGTGTTTAAAAATGAACCATTCCAAAAATAGCCAAACTGACCAAAAATCGATTTTTTTTTAGGTTAGCATCGCCTTAACTATAAGTAACGTGCCCATGCGGAGTTCGAGCGATGATCCAGTTATGTCTAGTGTCTGTAGTTTTTGTCTGGTCATTATTAGCATGGATTTGGTTTTGTCGATGTTAATTTGCATGCAGTTTTCATTGCTCCATCTAGTAAGATTATCAAGTTCCTTTTGTAAAGAATTCTCTAAAATTCTTGACTAGTATATATAGTACAGTCATCTGCAAATAGATCACAAGTTGTATTGATATATAAAGGAAGATCATTAATATAAACTGCAAAAAGCAGCGGACCTAATATTGAGCCCTGAGGCACACCAATATTAAGCTGTGTGGGTCTTGATAGACAGTTGTTGAAGGACACGACTTGTTGTCTGTCGGATAGAAATGACTACAAACATTGCTCCACAAATTCTACCGTTGTTGATGTTTAAGTGCCAGTTATCGGTCATTTTTGTAGAGCACTATGGCAAGAATATTTAGGTCGAAACCCAGATTGACTGTTAATTATTAGATGGTTGTTAATTAAATGGTGTAACGTTATTTTATGAATGTGTTTTTCTAGTGGTTCTGATAGTGACGATAGTAAGGAAATAGGTCTATAATTACCCAAAACGCTATTATTGATTGAGCCATTTTTAATTAGCGGAAACACCTTAGCAATTTTAAGTGCAGATGGAAAGTAGTTTTTGGCCAGGCACTGGTTATATATGAATGTTAAGGAATCGCTAATGACTGGTGCAGCACAACGAATAATTCTATTACTGATACCATCTAGGCCATGTGAGTTTGTTGATTTGAGGTTTAAGAGATATTTATAAACATCTGCAACAGACATTAAAGGAATCTCAGCGGGAATATTTCTGGTGCACTTCTCCTCACAGAATGATGCCAGTGAACTTAAATTACACGATAAGTCTGGTATTGAAGACTTTAGATTCTCTATTTCTGATTGAAAGAACCAACTGAATTCATCGCATGTTATAGAATTTGGTATTGCTGATTCTGTAGGGCGTTTCTTATTGGTTAGCAAGTTAATAGCCTTCCATATATTTCTACTGTTTAATTATCTACAATCAAATTTTTAAAACACTGAGCTGATCCATGACTCTGGTGATCGAGTGAAATGGCGAGTCATGACCGCCCATGCTTTCCGGCATGGCACATGATGGATGGAATCTTACCTTGAACTACACAGACTTCAGGTTGTTCTATCTTGACACTTGATGGTAGTTTATTCTCCATCTTATGCCTACAGTCAGTCTGAAAGGATTTGTAAATTACATTTGTATGCAAAAATAAACTATACAAATGAATTTGATATTTTGTTTTTCAAGATGATTAATGATACAAAATGTCTAATGATTACTTTAAGACATGATTTCTGATATGTCATTCCTCAAGTTCCATTTAAGAATATGAGTATGGGAATATATCAGTGTAATTATATTAGTTTATCATGGCAAAAATAGCATAGCAATACATGACAGCTTCATGGAAAATCTGTATTACTTGTGTCACACATCATTCACACATTAAAGTTGATGCAATACTTATAGCCACAGCCATTTTTTGGGGTATATTTTTCCCCCTTCCATACATCCAATAACGAGTCTTCAATTGATGAGAAAAACAAGAAATTCTTGTCATCAATGTTCCCTCTTAACTGTTGCTTATGAGTAGGAATTGTACCTTGTTAGCTTCTAACATGAAAGTTGTGAGCTTGCCTACATTTGACAATTAGGTACATTTGGTCCCAATATTGTCTGCTTGTGCACTGAAGCTCGATAATCTGGGCTTTGCTGATGACATTGCATTCTTGTCCCACACATTGAAATGAGATGCAAGATATAGCTAAAAACACTGGATAGAAGGTCACAACAATTAAGTCTAAATATTCATAGGGAAAGAGAAAGATCATGAGAATAAATCTAGCAAATGATAACCTGATCTCCCTTGTTGAATGTTCATTTCAAGAGGCATAATTATACAATTATTTAGGTAGTAATGTAGTCACAGATGGGTCAACATATAAAAATATTTAAATAAGAATGCAAAAGGCAAGAGGACTTTCATAGCAATTAGAATTTTGTGGAAGTCAAAAAAGATAGGATTGTCAGAAAGACTGTTCAAGTAAAACATTAAAACAGTGCTACTGTATGGATCAGAAACATGGAGAATGACATACGATGATTATTAATAAACTACAAACATTCGTTAATTATTGACAGGGCAAAATAGGTGGACTAAAATGTTATGACATAATCACCAATGTGGAGAGAACTAAACAAATACAAGTGTATCAAGAAGGAATTCAAGATGCTGTACTGCGTATGACGTACTCTGAGAACACCTGAGAATTGTATCACATGAAAAGCCTTTGTCCAGAATTGACAGGGCAAATGAAATACGAAGGAAGATATAAAAACACAAGAAGAAGAAAGTTAGAGATAGAAATGAATAATATCAGGAGGACATGAGCAGCTACATGAGATAGCAAAAGATATAAAGGCTTGGACTGAACTGATTGATGGCCCATACCAAATGGGGGAAGAAGTGAAAAAGAAAAGATTTTGATCAAATCCAACATGGCAAGTCCATAAGTATCATAAAATATATCAGGCATGAGGCATTTGATCTTTGACCCCTACCACACAAGGTTTCCTATCTAGGTCTATGTCCATGGATTCCCATATTCTTCTGACAAAAGTCGACCAACCAGCAGTATTATTATTTGTCGATTGTGCAGCTGAAAGACACAATTCATTCACAAACAAATAATAATATATCCATTATTATTAACTTTAAGTCTTGAATGGGATACCACTGGATTTCATTATGTCAGTTCTATCCAATTTATTGTTTTCCCCTCCACTAGGTCTAAAATTCATCTCATCTCATCTTGTTCCTCTTGTACAATGCTGTGTCGAGGTGAAGCATAAACTCATAAACAACAGGAGAGTGCCCGTTTATGGGCTTCATGTATGAAATTCATAGGTGAAAATTGAAAATAAGAATAAACATAGCAAATGATAACCTGATCCCTCTTTGTTAATAATAATAGATAAGAGAAATAGAAACATTTGTCTAGTTCTCTCCATGAGATCCTTAGTGAAACCTCACATCTTCTTCTGCATTCATCCGGAGCTTTTTTTTTCAGACGTGATTGCATTGCGCCTGTTTACAGCAGAGCTGCGTTCTTGCGATGGTAGGCTGACACATCCGACTTCTGCGG
Source organism: Cepaea hortensis (assembly GCA_963921405.1). Classification (NCBI taxonomy): domain Eukaryota; kingdom Metazoa; phylum Mollusca; class Gastropoda; order Stylommatophora; family Helicidae; genus Cepaea; species Cepaea hortensis. Next base: position 489,404,863 of record OY992876.1, on the reverse strand, counting down.
GCATTTGTTGACCAGGTTAACCTTTCCAGGGAAACCTCATTTCAAGAAGTTGAATTATACATCTATTAATGTACCAATGTAGACAAAAGTGGGGAAACATGTAGAGCAGTGGTTCCTAAACCACAGCCCACGGGCCACCTGTGGCCCGCCAGCTGTCAGAAAGTGGCACACGAGGCCTCGTTATTTTCCTTTCTTTTTCCGCGTTTCCATCCTGTTTCAGGATATTGCGGTCAACATCAGCATCTTTCAGCTGTATGTTGATTCCTAGGCTAGATTACGCTCATCAGCATGCCATGACTTTCTGAGCAACCGGCTCTATACTCTCATAAGTCACTGGCACGACTCGAACCGCTTCCAATTCTCGTGCGCTCACGTCAACCATGAGAGTATTCGGGGCTACAAAGAAAGCTGTTAACCTCTCGGTCAGGGAGTCTGGCCTTGTTATTTAATATATTTTAATAATTTCCAAAATGCACTTGGAGCGCTCTGTCAGCATGCAATAATTTACTCTTCCCATGGTTGTTATGCTCAGATATTATCAAATGCACCTGTTCAATTCACAACAAAATGTTATGAAGATACTGACTGCCCTTAAAGTTTCAGAATTTGTTGATGAAAGTTAAGAAAGGTAAGAATGATATTGCATGACTTTTATAATGTTATAACATTGTGGCCCGCTTAACTATCCGAAAATGGTAGATATGGCCCTCTGCTTGAAAAGCTAGGGAACTACTGATGTAGAGATATTACAATAAGCAAATAAATTTAGCTTCCACAGTGCAAAGTGTGTGTTATCTCTAATGTTAAATCATTACTGCTGTATGTATCACAAACCTGGAGAATGTCTAAGCAAACCAATTACTAATGGACTACAAACATTCATTCATTGGTGTCTGTATAGAATGAAAGCACTAAAGTGGTATGACATAACCACTTGTGGAGTTCATGAAGAAAACTAAACAAATACAAGTGAATCAAGAGGATTGAGAAATAGTATAATAAAGACTCTTTGATTCGATGTCGCAATCGGACATTCGCGGTCAAGATTATGTGACCCGGCAACCATGTTGCTTGCTCCCGGGATCTGGCCAAATTCCTAATGTGGTCATTATTTTGTTCAATTTCCAAAAATTTTGGGTTTTGGATGGGCTATAAATAGGCCAGCATTGTGAGCCTTGCAGTCTAGTTTCAATCACACATGCTCTGAAAGCTTTTCGTTGATAACTATCATTGCTGTGTATTTTCAAGTGTTGAGGTAAGTTTACGTATGTACAGAATATTGCTAAAGCTTCCTAATGATTAATATTAGTAATAATTGAATTCTCCTTCCATACTTATATCTCTGTGTACAATTTCATTACTTGACATGATTGGGATTGATTAAAATTAGCTGTTTGAAGTGAATCACTTCACTCGGTCTCTAGCGGAAAAATCGGCAGCCATCTTGCCTTATACAGATAGGACTTGTCATTGTTTACATTAATTCTTTATTTAACAGTTTGTTGCTAAAGGCATCTTGTCTTCTTCTTCTTCTTCTTCAGCTTTCCGAGCCATTGAGGTTCTTTGCTGCAAATACAATCCGTCTCCATTCGTCTCTCTGGTGGACCTTCTCTTGCCAGTCGATGATTCCAAGTGCTTGTAGGTCTGTACATGTATTATCTCTCCACCGTCTTCTTGGTCTACCTCGAGGTCTACGGTCATTTATTTCCTGAGTGGTTAATAATAATAATAATTATATTTTCCATCCATTTCCATATCTCCTGTGTAAAATAGATTATAAATAGTCTGATTAATTAATAAATATGACCCTATTAAAATGCCACCCTCCTTTACTTTTTTTACTTTTCTTTTTTATTTAGCTTTATACATTTATTAGTTTATTTCTCTTTCTCTCCCTCCCTCCCTCTCCCCCCCCCCCCCCTAGCTTTCTCTCATAAGTAAGTATTAGTAACCTAACTAACAACTTCTTGCCATTTTACTTTTATTGTAATTGTAGTACAATCCCGGTGCAATGAAGTCGACCCTGTCGACTTTTAAGTGTTCAAAACTACTTTTAAAAATTTATATTTGGACAATTTGGCACAATTACGACCATAGATATTTTCTGAACATGCGTAATAAATTATGTGTATTAGCTTTTTTTTTTTTTTATTAGTACTAGTAGTACTACTACTATTAATTAGTACAACTATTACCTTAATGTTTTCTTTTTCTTTTTCAGGTGGCAGCATGCTATTGTTATAAATGTTAATACGAGGGTAAGTTAATAAGTAAGCCACATACGGCTGTAGAAAAATAACTAAATATTATAACAACTTGAAACCAGTTTATTTTTATACATACATTGTCCTTTATTTCTCAACATAATTTCCACCAACATTGTTGCACCTCCCATCATTTTATCAGTCCTCCCAAACCCGCTGCATGGAACTGTGTGCTTTGTTCTCATTTACCTGCCATCCCAAAGAACTGTGTGACTTACTTATTGACTCACCCTCGTAAATTTTTCTACACAGCTATGCATCGCTTTACGGGACAAACATTTGTCAGCATAAACACTGACAACCCACCCTTTCGTGAATGATGCCGAAGTTGAATGTGAAGTGAAAAAGTGGTTTAGAAAACAAAAATGCAGTTCTATGCAGCCGGTTTGGGAGGACATATAAAAAGATAGGATAAGTGCATCAATATTGATGGAAATTATGTTGAGAAATAAGGGAGACTTATTAGCAAACATTTGCTAATAATGTACGGACATTATTCACAAACGGCTGCTCACGTGATGTTTACTACCGCCGTTGATTGGCTTAAGAAGACTTATTCTCCCTTCTTGTCTGTCTTTTGTTTGCAAGTTCTTTTTATTCAAACCCCACTTTATTTTTGAACTTCAACTACATACATACGAGTTTATTCCATAAAACTTTAATGTTCATATCCTAATGAATGCCTAGATACGGTACTTACTTCTTAACGTTGAATTTGCGTATGCACAAGATGAAAGTAAGCCTGTAGATGACACTAATCATCCTATCTTAAGTGAAAAATATAAAATGACACAAAGTACGGCAGCTTTATATAACAGAATTACGACACTGCTGCTATGTAAAGCTGCACTACTTTGTGTCATTTTATACTGTTTACATTTTCACAGCTTTACCGCAGTTCCACCCAATTTTATTCATATCTCAAGTGAACCAAGTCGACAGACCTCCACTTTTCAACTGAAGTTCTAGCCAACATTGGTTTTTATGAACTCCGAAGTGAGGGTTCAAAGGTGATAAAGGTCACACAGAGTTACATTTACATATGCCTGTTAAATATATTTTTTTATTAACACCAGTCTCCGGCGTGACATGCAGAGATACTAGCCACTACACTACCGAGGACACAATAATATTTCCATCAAACATTAATAATGTACTCAAACATAGGTCACGTGACCAGCAGTTTGCAAATAATGTCCGTACATTATTAGCAAATGTTTGCTTATAATCACTTCGGAGAAATAAAGGGACAATGTATGTATAAACATAAACTGGTTTCAAGTTGTTATCATATTTAGTTTTTTTTTCTACAGCCTTTTGTGGCTTCTTTATTGACTTCCTCTCGTATTTGATTAATATATGCTATTTTGAATTTTAATTAGTAATAAAGCATATTTACGAAATCATAACGTGGTCTTTTGGTTTGTTTTATCAAACTGAAAGGGAGGAGGGGGGGGGGGGGGGGGGGGGGGGAAGAGAGAGTACATAATTTTTTTCTTTCGCACTTGCTCGCTTTGAACTCGAGCGTAGTCCGTACACATTGACTTCTAGTGCACTGAACTGAATTTTACATGTGGATTAGCTTCCCCTATTGCCAGTGTCCCTCGCCATCAGGCGAACCCACTCCAACTTCAGAGATACATAATTAGTGTTTCAGCATTCGTTAGCAAAGTTTAAATTTTTAAGATTGATTCAATCAATCAATCATGTGCCATGCCGGAAAGCGTGGGCGGTCATGACTCGCCATTTCACTCGATCACCAGTGTCGTGGATCAGCTCAGTGTTCCTGTCTCGTCCATGCCATGTGGCCAAGCCATCCAGGTATTTTCCTTTTGGTCTTCCTCTTGGTCTGTTCCCCTCGATCTTGCCAGTTGTCACTAAGTTCTCCAATCCATTTCTTCTCATAACATGACCAAAAAATATTGACTGTCTACGTCTAATTTCTCTAATCAGTTTACGATGTTCATTTGTCTCCTGTAGTACTTGGTCATTGGTTTTTCTGTCTGTCCATGGTATTCTTTGCATTTTCCTCAGAAACCACATTTCTGCAGCCATCAGATGCTTTTCAGCTTGACTGCTCATTGTCCAAGTTTCACATCCATACAAAAGAACAGGCTCTATGTATCCCCTCAACACTCTTTTTCTCGTTTCAATTGACATCTTTTTATTGGTCAGAATGTTTTTCATCTTGCTAAAGGCTACTTTCGCCATGGCGATTCTTGTTCTAATCTCTTCAAGGCATCTCCCATCAGGTGTTATAACTGTTCCAAGATAATTGTACCGATTCACTTGTTGAAGAATATTTCCATTTACTTGTATATTACATTGTGGCACTTCTTCCTTCCTAGTGACGACCATAACCTGAGTCTTTTTACAATTTAATTCTAACCCCAGTTGCTCACCGTGTACAACAACCGCATCTACTAATTGTTGCAGGTCCTGCGCATTGTCTGCAATTAATACTGTATCATCTGCATATCTAATGTTATTGATGTTTCGTCCTCCAATGCTGATTCCATTTATATCCTCTACATTTCTGAAAATATTTTCACTGTACAGGGAAAAAAGATCTGGAGACATCACACATTCCTGCCTAACACCTCTCTTAATTGGCTGATACTGTCCCACTTCATTATCAATCCTTATTGCAGCTTGTTGTTTCCAATATATGTTTTTTATAAGTCTAATGTCTTTCCCATCAATTTGTAGATTTGCAAGCATATCCACCATATTGACATGTCTAACGCTATCAAAAGTCTTTGTATCTATATATATAAAAATCTTTGTCTGTCTGTCTGTCTGTCTGTCTGTCTGTGTGTGTGTGTGTGTGTGTGTGTGTGTGTGTGTGTGTGTGTGTGTGTGTGTGTGTGTGTGTGTGTGTGTGTATGTATGTATGTATGTATGTATGTATGTATGTATGTATGTATGTATGTATGTATGTATGTATGTATGTATGTATGTATGTATGTATGTATGTATGTATGTATGTATGTATGTATGTATGTATGTATGTATGTATGTATGTATGTATTTCCGTCCTTCATGCGTTCGCGAATGGTCCAACCGATTGAGATGAAATTTTCTACACGTTTTCCTTTCATTCCTGTGCAACCAACTGTGATAGTTTTATCTATCAGCTATCAGCTATTACCTTCCTAAAATTTAATTTTGTAATTACATGACTGAACATAAGAAAATATAAAAATATATGACAAAAAGGGATATAACTTTTAGTATAATTGTTATATCTTAAGTTACGTCCCCTGAGTTTAAATGAGTTGATTGACAATGAATTAAATGAGATGCTCCACATAGATAGATAGATAGATAGATAGATAGATAGATAGATAGATAGATACATAGATAGATAGATAGATCCCCGCCAGAGCCTGGGCGAAGCCGGGCCGGGCAGCTAATATTTGGGCAGCTATATTCAAGGGGACTTAACATAAGAAAAGTTATTTCAAGGGTCATAACTTTTAATAACATCACTATTATTTTATGTATAGATTGTTGCATTGTTTTCACAGATTTATAAACTCTTTTCTATAGTTATTTACAGGCATATGAGTTATAATATATAGCGATATAATCTTTAAGGCATTTTCATAATAATTATCATAAAAGTAATGCATCTATTTAAATAGTGAAAATTTTCTAACACATCTTTTAACACGCCTGTTAAAATACTGTTAAAATGCGGGTTCCCTCCCCCCCCCCCCCAAAGATTTATAAACTCTTTGTCTATAGTTATTTACAGGCATATGAGTTATAATCATCATAGACATCAGTTTCGCCCGTACTCAATTAATCAATCATTTTTGGCATGTAAAAAAAAAAAGAGAAGAAAAAAAATAAAATATGAGTTATAATAAATAATGATATAATCTTTAAGGCATTTTCAAAGTTTTCATAAAAATAATGCATAACATTGTAACCCATCTTTTTCTGCTTAAAGAACTTATCAACTGTCAAGTCGGTGATTAAAAACAGTTTTCATTAAAAATAATGAATTGTGTGTGGAAGGACATTCTTTTAAGTTACTGTGCGCCAGGAGCTGGGCGAAACCACGCCGGGTCAGATAGATAGACAGACAGACAGATAGTCGGGAACGGGAGCTTATTTGACTACTTATATGAATTAAATGAGATGCTCCCCACCAGGGACTGGGTGAAGCCGGGCCGGGTCAGACAGACAGACAGACAGATAGACAGACAGACAGTCGGGAACGGGAGAGCTTATATGACTACGTATATGAATTAAATGAGATGCTCCCCACCAGGGACTGGGTGAAGCCGGGCCGGGTCAGCCAGACAGACAGACAGACAGACAAACAAGCAGACAGACTGACTGATATATAGATAGATCCCATCCAGGGCCTGGGCGAAGCCGGGCCGGGTCAGCTAGTAGTCAATAAAGCAAAGATGTATATCCTTGTTTACTTCTATAGCACGTTCAATAACTGTTCGCAGCATATACACAGCATTTACTGTACCCTTTCCTTCTACAAACCAGCATTGTTCTTCCCCTATTTCAGGTTGTATCTTCTTCCTCATTCTTTGCATGATAATTCTTAGCAAAATCTTTGTGATGTGACTCATTATACTAATTGTTCTATGTTGATCACATTTCAAGGTTCCTGATTTCTTTGGGATTGCAATAAATATAGAGTTACATAATTCAGGAGGTATATCTCCAGTATCATATAATGTGTTCAGCAGTCTGGTGACTTGATCTAGTCCAAATTCTTCTAAAGCTTTAATCATTTCTGTTGTGATGTTATCTGCACCGGGGGCCTTGCCAGCATTCATATGCTTAAGAATATTTCGAACCTCCATCTCCAAAATTGGCGGTCCTTCATTATTAAATCTAATATTATACTGTTCGTCTCTGTTATCATCATAAAGGTGTTTCACATAATCTGTCCATACCTGTAGAATCTGGTCTTTTTCTATTATGATTTTGCCATCTTCAGTTTTTAGACACCCTGTTGATGTACTTGTTCTTTTATTAGTAAGTTCCTGAATTCTTTTGTGCACTAATTTGGTATTTTGACTGTTGTGTTGGCTTTCAATTTCTAAGCACTTTTCCTCAAGCCATGCTTCTTTTGCCTCCTTACATAATGTTCTGACTTGTCTGTGAATTTCTTCATATTTGACATAATTATTTTTTTGTTGAGTCTTCTTGTTTCCATGAGGTGTAAAATTTCTTCAGTCATCCATTTCTTACGACCCACCTTCTTTAATTTTGGAATAGTTGTTTCTGCAGCCACATTGATTGAATTCTTCAACGTTTCCCATTGATCATCCACATCCTGGAATAGGATCTCTAGATCAGACAAAATTTCAAATCTGTTCTGTACTTCTATGTTGAATTTGTTTTGTATTTCCTTGTCATTACTCAATGTACACAAATCATATTTAGCGTTTCCTGTTATATACTTGACTTTCTTCAACTTTATCCTCAATGTTCCTGTGAGTAATCTGTGGTCACTATAACAAGCAGCACTGGGAACTGTTTTTGCTATTGTTAATGCGTTTCTAAATCTTCTGCTAATCAGAATGTAGTCAATCTGGTTTCTAATCCTGCTATCAGGACTCCTCCATGTCCATAATCTTCTAGGGTGTTGTTTGAACCAGGTGTTTCCTACAATCATTTCCTGTTCTTTTGCCCACTCTACGAGTCTGTACGAGTCAGTGCACGTTCCAAGATTGATTATTAATTAATTAATTGGCAGCCATTTTGAATTTAAATTAGTAACAAAACATATTTACAGCATTACAACATGGCCTTTTTATTTGTTTTACCAAACTGAAGGGGACAATATTCACAAGGGAGAGTTTATACATAGGGCCCTATGAATAGACACTTTGTTTATACATAGGGCCCTATGAATAGACACTTTGTTTATACATAGTGCGCTATGAATCAATACTTTATACTTAGTTGAAGTATGGCTGTTTAAATATCAAGAACTCCCCCGATGTGTCTCCACCTTGCCGTGGTGGGGAAGCTTGTGTGTCCCTCTGACCCCATGTGCTTGCCGATGGGTGAAAACTACATATCGGACAGCTTATGGGATAGGGGCCAGACTAAGAGAGACACAACCTGCTGCTCTGCAGGTTAGACTGAGGTGAGGATAACAGTCAGAAGTTTAAATCAGGCGCACGAAGTTCTTGGTCCGGACAAAACACGTAAGGCTCCCTGTCGAGGGCTTTGGCTGAACGCCTCTAAGCCACAAACCCTCGGATCTGAGAGCCAGGCCGATACCCGTCTACCGGAAAATAGAAACGTGATACTGAGCAAGCTACATGCTCAGGTCTGATACATGTTCGAAGGCTCTCAGCTGGGGGATATGAGGGATTCCCGGATGAGAGGGCCTGGCCGTTTCTAGTTCACTGCTGCACGAAGGTAAGGTGCTGAGCCGGCAGCACGTGTAGCCTACCTCGTGAGCGAGTACAAAAAAGTCAGAAAAGTGCTCCAGTCGAAGGACATGGTTACGAAAACTGTCTGTATCTAACTCATAGAGAGTGTAAACAAAAGTGGAAGAACGTCTCAACAACGCGAAATGGAACGCACGGCGAGCGAACCTATCGCGTGGTCTGAAGTCACAAGCAAAAGCTTACCGAGTGGATGTCGCTCCCAGTCTGACCGCTCCTGGTGTGTGCTTGAGCGATCAGTGGCAAGCGGGATGCCCAACACATGGAAGTGAGGAACAAAAGCAGCCATGAGCAGGACGTGGAAACTCCTTGGGTGAGCCCAGTCTCAGAGCAATATGTGCCGGCTCTGCAATTATGGAAGCCTCCTTGGATAGCGAGATAATGCCCATGGTCTGCCCCTGCCTTCCCTTGAGGGCCGACCGCGATATCGTTGATCGTTCTATCTTGACCAGCTGAGATGTGGGTGACATTACAACAGTCTAACATGTCTCAAAACCAGAGGAAGGCTAACCTCACTAAAAAAAATGCCCGCCGGAAGTCGGAAGTGTCGTCCTACGGGTGGCAAACTAAAAATTGACACTACGCATTTACGTCCGAGTGAAATGTCTCGTCCGAATGTCTCTCGTGCTAGGAACAGCTCTGACTACCTAGTTTCCGAATGCCGCTCTTGTTCGGAACAGCTCTGACTAGGTAGTTTTCTGAATGTCTGTCGTGCCTGGAACAGCTCTGACGGGCGCAACGACAAGCACATGTGCGAAAACTCGCTGAGTGAATACCTTCTGCAGACCTGTCTGGTTTGTGCGGGAACGGCCCGGGGCGAACGAAATGCCCAATATATTGATGTGAGGAATTAAAGCAGCCATGAGCATGACATGACCATTCCCTCGGTGAGCCCAGTATCAGGGCGCTATGTGTCGGCCCTGCAACTATGGTAGGGACTTCGTAACTAGGGAAGGATGCTGTTTTCAGAAAGTTCAAGGTCATTGGGTTCACAGACGACTTCCTGTGGCTGGTGAGTGCAGTATATGAAAATTAACATGTCGTGTTTCCTATTGGATAAATGCGAAACTATTTTTATGAAAATTGCGAATGACAACTTTAACGAGGGCCAAAAGGTTATTCTTGAAGCCTGCATGCTTGAGAGCGTTTGAAAGTGGCTTGTTTGAAAGATATTCCCCGTTTTTTGACAAAGGTAAGGAAGTTTATAGTTTGGCTTGTTTATTATCAAAGATATCCTAATTTAACCTGCATTTTTGAACTGCGCATCCAATTTTACATATAAATGTTGACTTTCAACAAGATTCGTTATGCTAGTGACTCACAATAAAATTGTAATGTCAGCAAGGTCGTCGTGTGTACTTTGTAAATTCATTATAATGTCAGAATCATGGCATTTTGGATCATTGTCTGCCTCTTTTAATAATCAAGAAGCTTTACAGTCATGAAGCTAAACAAAATATGAATATACGGTTATATTCTATTAAATATTTATTTTGTTGCTTTATATTTATTTTATTTTTATTTATTATAATATATATATAATAATTTTTTGAAAGTCAAGTCAGTTTTCAACTGGCTGGTTATCAACCAAGATAAGACAGAATATATGGTAATTTCAAGAGACGGAATGGCTAGAAACTCTGGCCACATACAAATAGATAATATGACCATTAAAAGAACGGAAACATACAAATACCTGGGTACAATCTTCAACTGCTCCAACATCATAAGGGAAGAAATACAAACTAGAATCAACTCTGGAAATAAGATATACTATGCACTACAACATCTACTAAAATCAAAGGCGCTATCTCGTAACACCAAAATCACAATATACAAAACACTGATCAGACCAGTTGTGCTGTATGGCTCTGAAACCTGGAGTACAACGAAAGGAGACGAAGCCTTGTTACAAACCTTTGAGAACAAAATTTTAAGACGCATCTTTGGACCCATTAGGGATACACAAAGTGGAGAGTGGAAAAGAAGAAGTAACAAAGACATTTATGATCCGTTTAAGTCCCCGCTAATCACTGGTATTATGAAGGCTAATAGACTACAATGGCTGGGGCATATAGAAAGAATGGAAGATAATAGGGAAACAAAACTCGCTTACACTCAGGAAATAAATGACCGTAGACCCCGAGGTAGACCAAGAAGGCGGTGGAGAGATAATACATGTACAGACCTACAAGCACTTGGAATCAACGACTGGCAAGAGAAGGTCCACCAGAGAGACGAATGGAGACGGATTGTATTTGCAGCAAAGAACCTCAATGGCTCGGAACGCTGAAGAAGAAGAAGGAGAAGAAGAAGTCAGTTTTCAAAGTTGTCCACGGTCCATTGCTGAAATTTAATTGACTGGTTCACAGTTTTATTTTCATTGATAAATGAATTATCAAGAGAATTATACTTTATTGTGCATTTATGGATGCTGCATCCATTTCTACACATAACTAAAGAGGTTCTGACAAGATTCGTTATACTAAGGTTTAGAAAATAAATGTTTTGTGAGACCACCCGGTTACATCTTTACAATAGGGAAAATTCACAATGGCGGCATCCCAGCATATCCAGACTAGTCCTACTAGTGTATGTTTTATTAAAACACTGGGGATTTAGAATCATAATATAAAAAGTATCAAATAATGTCTACAGATAATTTGTGTTGTTGATTTAATAATTTTTATTCATGTGACATGGCTGAACCATTGTTGATATATTATATACATAAAGTCATTTTTCAAACCCGTCCGCTCACTTTGTATACTCAGCTCTGGCATCATATTTTATTTTAATTTAGTTGTATATGTTAAATAATAATTTAAATTAAGAGAAGTTATATAATGTTTTTGAAATCTCCAACCAGTTTAGCTTTTATTCTTGTCTTTCTGATTATATTTTTATACATATTTCTTTGGTAGTCTCTGTGGCGAAGTGTTCAAGCCGTTTGACTCATGCTCCGAAGGTTGTGGGTTTGATTCTGGGCCGCGTCCTTCAGTTTACGAGTTAAATGTTTCGGAGACTCCTGTGGGTCATCGCTAAAAGCTAAGGAGTTCATAGGCAGAGTTCGTAGGGAGGCATTATTTGCACCGCGCTCGTATAATCTTTTTTTTTTTGCATATCCTTTACAGGACATTGCTGTCAACACCAGCATCTTTCAGCTGTATGTTGATTTCTTGGCAAGATTACGCTCAGTAGTTTGCCATTGCTTTCTGAGAGGCAGGCTCACATACCCCGTAAGGTACCGGTGTGATTCGAACCACTGCTGATTCTCACCGTCATCACGTCACCCACGAGAGTATACGAGATTATGGAGAAAAGTCGCTAACCTCTAAGCCACGAAGCCGGCATTGCGTATAATCACTTTGTTAAAAAAAAAATTCCTAAAGATCATAAGATGCATTTAATTTTTATTTACATTTTCTAAATCTCAATCTCCAACCATTTTCATTTTTATTTAATTGTTTGCTTTTATTTACTATTTCTCATTAGGTTTATCATGGCAAGAAAAAGGAATCTTGATCATCTGAGATCGCATCTATCAGTGTTTGAACCTGGATATCCCATTGAAAAAGGCTACATTGCCCATCTGTTGGTAGTGGATCATCGTTCTGTACCAGATTTCCCTAATTAAGGACATTTTTCTACGGTGAGTTGAATTTATACATTTATAGTTTTAATATCTATTTATTATACTGTATTTCAGCTGCTGTTGATGTACTAGGCAAGTGTTACGTTCAGTAGTTTACCATTGCTTTCTGAACAACCGGCCCCTATACCTTTTTTGAAAAAACCAGCACCACTGTGTTTCGAACCCGGGTATACGGGCTCACAAACCGTGTTCGCAAGCCCTTAGCCACAGAGACTGTTTCTTTTCTCGTCAGATTTAAATTTAATAATTAATAATTTATAACTTCTTCATGTTATCTATCTTTATAATTTTAAGATCAATTTATTATAATGTAAAACATTTTTAAAATAAATTTACCTTTAATTTCTTTTTCTTTTCTCCTAAGATTTAAAGTTCACAATTAATAATGTATAAATTCTTCATGTTATTTTACAGCATTTTTTTTATTTTTTCAGATTTAGTAATCTTTTTATTTTCTCTTTTCAGGTTCTGGAAGACAGAAGAGATATTGAATGCCAAGACAGGTCAGTCGCCAACAGAGGTAGTATTTCTCTAATTAAGGACATTTTTCTACGGTGAGTTGAATTTATACCTTTATAGTTTTAATATCTATTTATTATACTGTAAAACAAAGGTTTTTTAATACATATACAGTGTCATTAATTTCTTTTTCTTTTCTCGTCAGATTTAAATTTAATAATTAATAATTTATAACTTCTTCATGTTATCTATCTTTATAATTTTAAGATCAATTTATTATAATGTAAAACATTTTAAAAATAAATATACCTTTAATTTCTTTTTCATTTCTCCTCAGATGTAAAGTTCAGTTAGTTAGTTAGTCAGTCAGTCGACAGATTATTGCACATTGAACAATTCAGTCCATAAATGCTCGGTTTATTATTCTTCTTTGGCTTTCTGCATAGTGTTCTTATTTGCCAAATGTCTTTTAATTTGCTGTTCACGCATCCCGACCATGGTTGTAGATTCAGTTATTACTTGTCTCTGTCTCGAACTACGTTACTGCTTTACTTTCTGCCAGGACATTCATAGTTAGGTTACTTGTGTGCACTTCCTGTATAGTTGGATGCAAACTGAAAAAGACGTACAGAAATCTGAAATGCACAAATAATGATAATGTATAATAACTTCTTCATGTTATTTTACAGCATTTTATTAATCTTTTTTTTTTCACTTTCTTTTCAGGATCGTCATTTTCATTCAACTGATGTCACCTGTTGATTCCAGAAACTCTACCACATTATGCATATGTATTATATATGTTATATAATATTAATAAAGATTACTAACTGAAAAGAAAACTCTTTTAGTTTAGTACATTTTCATCTGTTGACACTTATGCAAATTTAGTAATTTTATTTTAAACGAACCTAATAACAACTATTCATCACTGCAATAATTATCGGTGGTCATTTTTAATTGCTAATTAGGTCACCACACATCATACTGACACAGCAAAGAGACCATAAGGTCTGTAGCATTATTCCGCACAATACCAAATTTATCTTGTAATTTTTAAAGCTAAAATTTAGAAAACGTAAGCTAATTTGTGAAATAGTAATTAATTAGCGGCCATTTTTAATTGCTAATTAGGTCACCACACATCATACTGACACAGCAAAGAGACCATAAGGTCTGTAGCATTATTCCGCACAATACCAAATTTATCTTGTAATTTTTAAAGCTAAAATTTAGAAAACGTAGGCTTATTTGTGAAATAGTAATTAATTAGCGGCCATTTTTAATTGCTAATTAGGTCACCACACATCATACTGACACAGCAAAGAGACCATAAGTTCTGTAGCATTATTCCGCACAATACCAAATTTACCTTGTAATTTTTAAAGCTAAAATTTAGAAAACGTAGGCTAATTTGTGAAATAGTAATTACTTAGCGGCCATTTTTAATTGCTAATTAGGTCACCACACATCATACTGACACAGCAAAGAGACCATAAGGTCTGTAGCATCATTCCGCATATTACCAAATTCATCTTGTAATTTTTAAAGCTAAAATTAAGAAAACGTACGCTAATTTGTGAAATAGTAATTAATTAGCAAATAATTAGCGGCCATTTTTACTTCCTAATTAGGTCACCAGACATCATGTCAAAAAATAAATAACATGACCAGTTAGGCCTTGCAACCCCGATCGCAGTGATGTATGGTTGCTAAGATGTTCGTTTATAAACAAAACAGATAGTCTCAAAAAACACTAAAATTTTGATAATCTGGGCCAGATTTTGACCAGGACGCAAAAAAATCCTCCAGTGAGCACTCTTTTGTGAAAATTTTAGTCCAAAGGTCACGACACTCACATTTACATAACTAAGCTTAGAATTGAGATACATAACTCATTGAGGTACCGTTAGATTTGGTTTTTCAAGGCCTATCTATCTGTGGTTCTCCCAATAGTAAATGATCAATTTGAAAATCATGATCAGAAAGCCTAACTATGGAAGCAACCTAGGATGGCGGAAAATGATATGGACTGTGCCTTCCTTCTCTTGGGGGATGACCGAAGTCCTCGACTGTTCGAACTTGACCAGCTGGGATGTGGATGGTACCACAAAAGTGAGAGTCCCAGGATTGCTAACCTGGTCAAAAATGCACGCGAAAGCCGGATGTGCGACCTAAGGGTTTTCAACCCAAGGGTGCCTAACGCACACCGCAATCACATCTGAAAAAACACTCCGGATGAACGAAAAGAAGAAGAAGAAATATCAAGAATAATTGTCCAGATTGGTATCCCCAATACAAATAACTGTGTCCCAGGCGAGATTAAGAATTGCTAACTTGCGTTTCTGTACACTTACTGTTTACAGGCATCCATCTTTGTTTACGTTACCGACCTACTATTTCCTACTATTTATGGCCTGATAATTCTGGTCCAAGCTGACAGTAATATGCGTCACCTCAGAGAGATATGGTTAGGGTCGTTAGGCAATACAAACACCAGTCTTTCGACTGACTGGCCTCATGAATTAACAAATAAACAAGGAAATGCTATGCATATAAAGTGCAGGAAAACCTGGTATATATGAAGCGGGTTGAAAAGAGAGAGGAGAGAGATAGATAATGAATATAGTGTGAGAGACAGAGATACGAGAAAGATGTGTTTAAAGACATAAAAAAGTGGTACTACTGCAACACACGTTGTATTCATTACGGATTCAAAGCGTATGCTTAGCAAGGTGGAGAAAGGAATGTTTCGTGTAGAATGATTGAGAACAGATTGAGAACCCATATGTGGAAAGAATGAGATTGTGGGGGATCGGAAGGGGTTCTGGAAGAATCTCAAAACTGAGAGGGAAGTCCAGGAGAACTTTTAATCAGATAGCAGTGGAACGATTAGTAGTATGACTCTTTGCTGGCTGTTGAACGAGGGGACGGAGCACGTATGGGAATGTCCTGAGTGCAGTGATGTCGGTTCTTAACTCAACTAAACTCAACTTGTTCTTCATTTACCTATCTGTTATGTGGTTACTTCAGTGCACGCTCCAAAGAGTGGGACAGGTCGGGAGAGAACACGCAGGGCACTGCTCTTGCTGAGGCCTCGCTTGAGACGGATGTTGTCTGTCTAAATGATGGGACACCAACTAGGCAGGCAATGGGACCGGGGCACCCTGACACGGCCATCAACCTGGCACTTGTATCAAAAGAGGCGGCATCAGACATAAAATGGAGTGTCCTTGGGGATTATAGAAGCGGCCACGTACCCTGCTCTGTACTGATACCTAAGTCCAGTAAAGTCAGGGCTCAAGAAGAAAGACTGACTAACTTACACTCACTTTAAACAACACAATTCTAAATACCCAAAGAGATAAAGGATTGACTTTCACCCAATTAATTGCTGAACAATAAAAAAAAAAATTTTCCGGCAAGGAAACGAACGATTGACTTTCATCCAATTAATTGCTGAACAATTAAAAAAAAAAAATTTATCCGACAAGGAAACGAACCTCGAGCTTCCGCTCATCAGGCGGATGCACTATCAACTATGCTACTGGTGACACATTTTCCAATCAACGAAAATATGTAATATAGCCACAAACTGACGATAAGTCACGTGACTTGGCAAATCACATAGTGCCTTATGAATAGACACTTCCTATTCACAATTGGCATTTCAAGGTTCGTTAGCTAAGTTTAATAATAATTAAATAATCAATTAGCGGTCATTTTGAATTTTAATGAGCTGATATTGCCTAACATCAAATATTTTCTACCTAGGCAGTTAAGCCTCGCTGTTCTGAGCGTGAAAAAATATAGCTAATAGTTGCTAAGGGGTTTTCTCAAAATTAAATAACTTGTGGCAGTTTATTTTAAACACATTGTAAACAATTGTTGTTTCTGGGCAGCAAGTCAAAATCTGAAAATCAGCTAAATCAGTATTTTAATTTCCCTCTATGTTCCTTTTAATTTATGACATCATAAATTTACACACACATCTAGTCTAGATATCTCGGCTTAGAATCAACAAAAATCATTTTTCAGGTCCTATTCAGCTGTCCAGATGTAATCAATACCAAACCATTTAAAAAAAAATACTACTACTAAAGTAAAGTAGTAAAGTAAAACTACATAAAACTAAAAAAAAGTGTAAAACAAAGTACCTGATCCAGGGCTGTATTTAATATTGCATGAGAATTGAGACGTCGCCTTGACATAGCATATGATGATATTATAATAAGTACAAAAACGGTTACAGTGTGTGATAAATTACGTAGCCCGTTTTACTTACCACCAAGAAATTATTGACAGATGTAGAACTATATTCAGCATTACCAACAAAGTGAGTCCGGCATTCGTAAACATGCGGCCATATTTCGAAGATACCAAAGCTTCACGATAACGGAAGTCAATACACAATTTTGAATGACGAAGACACAATCAATACATTGCACGGTTTATTGCCTGGCATATTTCGCTGCATCTCGTCAGGTACATACTGCAGAAATATACAACAAAATGTAAAATAACTAAATAAATCCTTCAACCTGAAACATACACATATTCGCACAGTAATTTCAATTGTCTACCGCGGTATTATTAAACTGACTTAGACTATCATGTCTTTCTGTTTGCACAAAACTGGCTTGTGTGGATTGATCATGGTGGCTTCTGCAAACTTTAACAAGCGACTATGTTGTGTATTAAATGACACACGAAAGGCATTGCCTCTATTAATCAAATGACCGGTTTCCAAACGTGACGCGCAATCGATGACGCTGGAAGTTTGTGGTGTGTCGGTCTGACCAGGCTCTCATCACCTCTGTGTAGTATCTTGTCAATCCAATTGGGTATGTGTTCAACCAACCAAAAGCAGAGAATGCTTTTCACACTATACCAGCACTTGATCCTCTCAGTAATTGATTATGGATTAGGTCTGCTCACTGTCTCAGAGAGTCACCTGTTGAAGTTAGAGCGCATACAGAACGAAGCTATGCGGGTCATTCTGGGATGCACTAGAGACACCCCAGTAGTTGTGTATGCGTTACATCCTTGGTCTGCCGACTGTTGCTGGTAGGCTCAAGGTGATGCAGGCGAAGGCATACCTCAGAGTAGCTGCAGACACAGATCACCCACTGCATGAGGCGCTGGGCGCAGTTAAGGGTCAGCGACTGATAAGAGGGAAATCATGGATGGCTCAGGCGGAGGATATGATCAGACAGGTGTGCCCCTTGGAGAACATTAGGCGTGGAGAGGAGTGGGTCAGGGTGCCAGCGGAGCAGTCAGACTTGTGCAGAGTTATAATCACATTAAGCCGGGAGTGCAGGGAGTGGCCAGCAGGGGCCACGGAAGTGGAAATCCAGCAACTAATTCAGGACAATGCTCACTCGAGTGATGTGATTATCTACACAGATGGTTCGGTGTCAAGAGGTCAGAGAAGTGGCTGGGGGTTCATAGCCAAAGCTAATGGTCGATGTTTGGGGCAGGAGAGTTTGGCATATGATACCACAACATCCAGCTTAAGAATGGAAGTGGAGGTAGTCACTGCGGCTCTCTGCTGGATGGAGAATACGACACACACACACACACACACACACACACACACACACACACACACACACACACACATCGTGATTGTAACTGACTCAGAAAGCATGCTGACGAGGATGAGGACGGGCAGACTTCGTACGGAGTGGCTTGCTTCGCTTCGGAGGTCACGGGTGACAAGCACCGCCTGAATCTATTCACCGGGGCATGCCGGTGTGCTGGGAAATGAACAGGCGGACAGATTGGCTGGCTCTGCAGAACTTGGTGGAGTATTGATACATGACAAGGCAGACGTGGGTGCGGCCTTGTGGAAGCACGTGCACACCTCGGAGGAGCAAATGGATTACCATGGTCTGGCAAGAATGAGACAACCAGGAGTGACGAGGGGATCTGGCCGACGCTCAACGCTCAGAGGAAAGGCGAGACGGACTTATAATCAGATTGCTACTGGTACTATTAGTGTTGGAACTCTTCGCTGGCTGCTGAGGATGGGGACGGAGCACTTATGGGAATGCCCCGAATGCTGTGATGTCGATTCCTAAATCAATCAATCAATCAATCAATCAACCAACCTGTTGTTTAACTGCCGCTCTGTTCTGCCGTTGTAGGTAGACTTGCACCTGCGTGTGAATCGGAAAGTGCAATTGGAATTGATGTACAGAGGGACATAATCTTTTACTGCTGGAGTGGGAATATGTGTGGTTCTGTATCTAATAACTGGAGTTGCAGCACAGAATGTTCGGCCGAATGCTGTAATGAGCCGGTCCTGTAGACGTTGCACTACGTCATCCACTCGAAAGGTTAGCTGGATAAATAACTTGAGTTTAGGGACTGTAGTTTCGTCGGGTTTTGGTCTCGATTGTTGGCAGTGACGCTTTATAAATCATGTGGAGTACCCATTCAGGTTTAAGACATTCTTTGGAGTTTAAAATTCCTATGTCAGTGTGTCCTGGGTGCATATCTTCCTAGCACGGTCAAACGGAGTCAGTTCTAAGCCCCGTTTGTATCAGACAGGTGCGAAGCTCTGAAATTTAAGTATTGGCCAATCCATGATTCTTTGCGGTACACCGATCTTTGAATTGTGCCGTCTGATCTAAGTCTCATTAGAATATGGAGGAATGGCAACGTTTCATTGTGTTCGTGTTCATAGGTAGAGACATGTTTTTATTCGTTTGGTTCATTATGCCCTTGGACAATTTACTTGTAGCTCGTCTGTGGTGGTAATTCGATTCAATTTCACCATTACCCCAGGACGCAGAGGTGTTTCCAAGTCACCTGGGCCAGGTGTTTTACTGGCCAAGACCTACTAACATGGTCTAGTCCTGCGTCCTGGGCAACAGGTTCCTTCGGCGTCCTGGCTAACGTAGTAGGATCGCTGATTCTTTCGAAGTTGGAGAGTATCTGCCTCAGTCCTATTAAACCGAAAGTCATCTCGCCATCCAGTGTTGTGCAGGGTTAACCATAGACAGGATTGGTCTTAGTGGCATTCGGGGTTTTTAGAAACCACGCGGTGTGAGCATTTTCGCAGTGCCCTCACTGATGAGTCCCTCATTCACAAGTGACTGGATCTCTTTCCTCATTTGGCATCCAGGTCCTCCGACTTGTCTACTTGTTGATCTAACTTGAATTTAGATTCATGTGATCAGATTTCTTCTATTTTACTCTGGCAGCTTGACATGTCAACAACAACAAAATTATCAGCGGACAAAAGTAACACCGAAACATTTATAATTGATGTGATTTAAAAACAATAACTTTCATTATCCCTTTTGGAAATATATCAGAGTAGTATATCAGTTTCAAGGGCATTGCCAAAATAAATTGTGGATAAAGACCACAAAGCAGTCATTACCACGATAAGAGCTAATGAAAGAAGAAAGCAAAGATCGGGGGGGGGGGGGGGGCATACCATGCGAATTAGTAAACTTAAACAATCTCAAAGACGAGAGAGTGAGGGAATATTATGAGAATGAATTAAATTAAATCTTTGTAAAACTACCTATCATCATTATCAAGTGCCCTGCCAGCTGGCGTAGGCGTTCATGTCTCTCCACAGATCTCGGGCTTTGGTGTTCTGGATCTAACTCTGCCGATGATATTCCTCCATGTCACCGTCTCAATCCGTCCAGCATAATTTCTCTTGGTCTGCCTCAGCCTCCCTTCCCCTCGATCTTTCCAGTTGTCACGATGTTTTTCAATGCTTCTCTTCTCATCACATGACCAAAGAAAGCTGTTTGTCTCTGTCTTATTGTTGTATTTAATGTTCTAGTTTCATTAACATCTTTCAGGCAATCGTTGTTAGTTACTCTGGCAGTCCAAGGAATTCGCAACATTCGTCTCAAAAACCACATCTCTGCTGCTTCTAAGTTCTTCCTAATTTGTTCATTTATATTGCAAGATTCGCTGCCATACAGCAAAACTGGTTCTATATAGTATTTCAGCACTCTCTTTCTTACATTCATTGATAGTGACTTATTGCATAAGATACTCTTTATTTTCTGAAATGCGGCTTTTCCCTGCCCTATTCTGCTCTTAATTTCTGTTGTACATCTTCCATCTGATGTTATAAGTGCCCCTAGGTATTTAAAATTATCCACTTGGTTAAGAATTTCCCTTCTATTTCTATGTCACATTTTGGTGGCACCACATTTTCTTTGATATCACCATTATTACTGTTTTCTTGATATTCAAGGAGAGTCCTTTCTGTGTACTCTCTGTTACTACAATGTCCAACAATTGTTGTAGGTCTGTTGCATTTTCTGCCAACAATATTGTGTCATCTGCATAGCGTATATTGTTTATATTATAACCGCCGATTAGTATTCCTAGCTTCTCATTGATCATTATTACTTCACTATAGAGGGAGAAGAGATTCGGTGACAAGACACAACATGCCTGTCGTACTCCTAGCTTTATCTGTTCGTAACTATCCTCTTTATTTCCCATTTTAATAGCTGCTACTTGGTTCCAGTAAATATGCATTATTATTCTTAAATCTTTCCCATCAATGTTGATATCTTCCAACATTTTAATCATTTCATCATGTTTTACTTTATCAAATGCTTTAGTATAATCTATGAAGCACAAATATATGTCTTTCTGTATCTCTATTGACCTTCCTATTAGTGTTCGTAATATATATATATATTGCATTGTCTGTACTCTTTCCTTCCACGCTGTGTCACCAGAACAGCAAGCTGCTCAAGTGATGAGGACAGTGCTATTGATCTGGCGCTGGTTTCTCCTGCACTCACTACAGTGTGTAGATGGGGTGTCCTAGGGTACCACGGCAGCGACCACCACCCTTGCATCATATTGGTGGAGAAAGGCAGAACCAGGCAGCACAAGTCAATGGTCAAGACTTTCCAGTATGACAGTACAAGGCAAGATGTGGTGAGTAAAATAAGGCGCGACAAGCGCAGAAAGTTTCAGGGCAAGAAAAAGAAGCTAGGAGCAGCCACCCTGGTGGAATTTTGAGGAGGAGAGGGCCTGGATGGAATAGCGTAGTGCTTTAAGGAAATGGCAAAACGCCAAGAACAGAGTAGCCCATCCTAATCCCCGCATGCACTTAGAAAGAGAAATGCACACAAAAGTAAGCTATTTCAAATAACTGGTTAAGGTGGTTAAAAGTGAAAGATAGGCAGAGATATGTCAAAGAGTAAGCACAGACAAGTCACTGAAATTGTTCTGGCGACTACATAAAAGCATGAGTTGGGTAGTCAAGAATACGAGAATGTATGACTTTCAAGGTACTTACCTCATCTGGCAGAGGACTGAAGAAAACAAGGGCAAAGCCCTTTTCGAACGCTATCTAGAGCAGAGCAACCAGACAGACATGAGAGGCCGAAATCTTGCCAAGGAGGTCACCTCAGACAGGTGTAAGACCCAGAACATTTCGGATGAAGACACATTGACAGTGAGAGAAAGCAAGGCTGTGCTTCGACGATAAAAAAACAGCGCTCTAGGGCCAGATGGCATAAGATATGAGGACATCAATAGGTGTACCGACAACAAGCTAGAGATACTAGCAAATATGTACAACAGTATAGGGAGTGCTAGCATCAAGGAGGAGTGGTTACACAGCTATCTGATTCCCTTGCCGAAGATTGGCAAAAACCACACAAAAATTCAGGGATATCGAGTAATGTCACTAATAGCCATGCAGAATACAATAGGCAAACTGCTGGAGAAGTTAATTGCCAGAAAAATATCAAGCCAGCTAGAGAAGCAAGGTGTTTTCCCACCCACCCTGGGAGGGTACCATCCCAAAAGAGAAACCTGGACCAATGCAGCAGTTTTTGCCCATGATGTTTATGAAGGTTTCCACTCAGGCTTTGAAACCGTTGCTGCAGCGATTGATCTGGAGGACGCAACATAGTACCATTGGATTTTCTAATGCCAGCTTCTTGAACTCAAGATAAGTCCGTTCCTCCTTAGTTGGATCGCTGCAGCCCTCTTCCAACGGAAAGTAGTTTTTAGATGTGGCAGTTGGACTTCGGAACCAACAACAATATATCCTGGCCTACCACAGGGATCACCATTATCTCCAGTGGTGTTCAACGCCTACACTGTGAGAATCACCAGTGAGTAAGTCACTGGACCGGGGAGGACATTGTCATATGCCGACGATGTTTTAGTGTATCTTCAGGGTAAGGATAGAGATCAGGTTGCTGTGAAACTGCAAACTGAACTCAAACGCATAAGTTCTTGGTGTGCTGAAGCTGGGGCAATGGTAAACGCAACAAAGGCAACAGTGACATGGTTCTCTTTGAATAATCATATTGACAACATGTCAACACCAACTGTTAATATGTGGTCAGAGACGGTGGAAAGAACGCAGGCAATGAATTACCTGGGGATATGTTTTGATCGAACCCTTGCTTATAATGAACACATAGACCATGTGATAACAAAGGCCAAGCGGGGGTTGGCTGCGGTGCGGGTGATGGCAGCAGCAAAATGTGAGCAGCGCCATCTATGCCTCCTATACGAGGGGCTGGTTATGTCTGTTTTGTTTTTGTT
Organism: Cepaea hortensis; assembly: GCA_963921405.1. NCBI lineage: Eukaryota > Metazoa > Mollusca > Gastropoda > Stylommatophora > Helicidae > Cepaea > Cepaea hortensis. The sequence goes on along the minus strand of OY992876.1, from coordinate 489,381,482 downwards.
TTTTTTGTATGCTGGATGGCTTGGCCACATGGCATGGACGAGACAGGAACACTGAGCTGATCCACGACTCTGGTGATCGAGTGAAATGGCGAATTGATGCTAACAAAAATATAAAAAGTGGGTGAGAAGCAAACAGGAATGCTATGCTGTTAATAAATATATATATCTGTTAATAACTTCTATGATCCTTCCAACTTGTAATAATAACACGCTCGCTGTCTAGCCGAATAGCATCTGAGGTGAACAGGAACCAGAATGAACAGCAACGGAGATGAGTTCAATAACGATAGTGTTCCTCGTCGAATACATATACATCTTTACTGGCGGTTATCGTCCTGACTGTGCAACAACAAAGTCACCGTTCCCATGTTGCTGGGAGGGCCGGTGAAACATAATGAATGATCATTTATAAATACTTAATGTTCACTTCAGAGTCCGATCCCATCCGTTTAATTTTCTCGACGACGAATACAGTCCATACCGTGCATCATTCTATCGATGGCAATGCTACTTACGCCATGACCTCTGTTTTACCAACAACCGACAGTTCCACTGCAGCATATTTTCCTCACCTTTCTCTGCGATTAAATCTCCGTCTTCGGATCGTTATCAATAATACGGACTATGACTACTGTCCTGATCTTTCTCGAATACTAGATGTCACTTTCGGTACGCCTTGCTGTTGAATATTAGCATTGGTAGTTCAGTGTTGTTATGTACGCGACCGCCTTCCTTGCCATCCCAAAGCTTAACTGAGTTTGATGACATAGTACGCCATGACGTCATCTAGAAACCTATGTATTACTCCGCTTCTTTGGTTAACTCTTCTTGTCCTATTTGCCACAATTTCCGTTTTTTATTCTAATTCATTGTCTCTTGCCTCAGACGCTACATGGCAAGGAACATGATTACATCAAATACAGAATAGCAAGAAGGCACGCGGATATAATAATAAAGAGAGAAAAACAAAAATACTGGAAAGAATGTGGAGAAACCCTGAATACATACTACATGGAAGCAGCTACAAACTTATGAAAAAAGGTTTATTGCAATGAGAACCAGAGCAGAAGCCTTTGATCTAACAGAAATAATTAGCAGCGAAAGAAGATAACCAATAATTGAACAAAACCAAATCCCAACAAAAATGGAGGTAGTACTTCGTTTAGCATTGCGTATGCTACCAAGATAGTGAATAGATCAAAAGTAGATACAAAATAGACGTCCCAAGAAAAGAGAATCTAACCACTGCAGAAGGACCGACCAAATGGCTCGCAATTCTAGACGTAAGATTTCCAAAGGTACCAGAACAGGTCACGACTTTTAACAGTGCCAGGCGGAAAGTTATGACGGCCAACAGTACTCAAAGAAAGACAGTTTGTCAATGGATTCCTGCTACTGTGCTTGGATGAATATTGAGATCCCCCCCCCCCCTCCAACAAGGCGATAGACATATTAATATGTGTGTGCAGTCATAATCCTTTCAATCATCTTACAATCTAATTACACTAATCGTTATGTTATCATAACAAACTTGGTTTGTTTGAGGTGTACAATTACAACATAAAATGTTCATTTCTACAACAAAACGTGAGACCCACGGGATACTCACGGACACAGATAAGGGAGAAACAATTCCCTGTTTAACCTAACTTCCTATAGGTATGTTCCTAAATTCTGTCCTGTTCTCTGGCAATGTACAAATAGTGAAGATGCTAATCATCGACACGGTTAGTTGGCCTTGAATGGAAATAATGGCGAAAGGCTGCGGTGTAGCAAACGGGTGGATGGCACTTAACTGCTGGTTCTTGGTCCCCTGACTGGTAAGCGGGTGCTAGCAATCTCTTCTCTGCTCCTCTTCCATTGCTAGACTGAAGTGTTCTATGACATTTTGGGTAGTGGTATGTAAACCACACACTCGGTTGTAAACGTGTGAGTGGTGAGTCAGCCCAGTCAAGGATCTTGACTACGGCCACTGTTGATCAGGGTGTCGACTCCTTCAACTTGGTTTGATCTACACCTATCAGGGGGAGGTGGGTACCATTGGTTTTCACTCTCTTCTTTTCAAATATTAAGGCTTAAGTAGACCCAGATGAAATTTTCTAAAGACACAAACAAGTGTACTAATTGCCAGTTGAATTGGTACCTCCGTTCACCATCAGGTCGATTCATCAAATGTCAGAATTAAAGAGCTCTCGTCCGGAACAGGAGCGATCTTTTCGAGACTTACAGTTGCCAAATTAATATCAAGCCAAACTGAACAAAATACGCAGCCTAACTTGGTTTCTTTGTGCTTAAACAAACCCTACACTACATATACTCGAACTACTCTTATAAATCGTATGTATAATGACACAATATCACCAAACGGCAATTCAGAAGACTAGATCGAAAACTGATGCAATAAGGCAAATCAACTCATTGGACAAATGGTACCAATACCAAAGAACAAACAGGTATCAATAATTACTAAGAAAACACTCTACAACACAATCTTCCTACCAATCCTATGCTACCAATGCCAAACACGGACAATGACGGAACAAGAGAGAAAAGACAAATCACAACAGAAATGAGATTTCTCAGAAGAATACTCAATGCATCAAAAAGAGGGGAAATAAGAAATGAAGAAATCAGGACTAAAGTGGGGGTTACAGCAGCGTTAGATGTCATCAGAAAAAAGGAAGATAAATGATTTGGCCATATAACTAGATTACCAACTAACAGTATACCACAAAAAGCACTGATCTATAGTCAAACTGGAAGCAGAAGAACGAGGGCCAGGGAAAATTGCAGAGACCATGGAAATCTCGATATATGATGCCCATAAACGGGCATTCTCCCGCTATTTATGCTTCACCTCGGCACTGCAATGTACAAGAAGAACAAGATGAGATGATATGAGACTACTTTTCAACAACAGGTACCTTAAAATTAATATCCGATATGAGGCTGACTCTACCAAAGGATTATTAATCTGAGCAGGGCGATTTACCCTAATATAACTTCTCTTCTGATGTTGACGGTGTAGGGGTAATGAAAATAAGTTCATGCTCACTAAATTGCTTTCATTTACATCATCATCATCATATGCCATGCTGGTAAGCGTGGGCGATCATGTTTCGCCATCTCACACGATAACTACAGTTAAGGATCAGCTCTGTGTTCTTGTTTCGACAATACCACGTGGCCAAGCCATCCAGGTATTTACTTCTCTGTCTTCCCATTGTTTTCTTCCCCTCAATCTTATCAGTTGTCACCAAGTTCTCCAATCTAATTCTTCTCATAATGTGTCCATAAAATTGTTACTGTCTACGTCTAATGTCTCTAATCAGTCTACAGTTTTCCTTTGTTTCATGTAGGACTTTGTCATTGGTCTTTCTGTCTGTCCATGGTATGTTTTGCATTTTCATCAGAAACAAGATTTTCACTGCCATTACATGTTTTCAGCGTGTCTGCCCATTCTCCGTGGTTCACGTCCACTGGCCTACTACATTATCAATTCTGATGGCAGCTTGTTTTTCCAATGCATGATGCTTTTTACAAGTCTAAGGTCTTTTCCATCAATTTATAGATCTGCAAGCATTTCTATCATTTTGAAATGTCTTAAACTATTGAAAGCCTTTGTGCAGTCAATAAAGCAAAGATGTATATATGTATTTACTTCTATGGAACGTTAACTTACTGTTCTCAGTATATACACAGCATTTACTGTACCCTTGCCTTCTACAAACCCACATTATTCTTCTCCTATTTCAGGTTGTATTTCTTCCTAACTCTTTGCATGATAATTCTTAGCAAAATCTTTGTGATATGGCTCATTATACTAATTGTTCTACGTTGATCACATTTCAAGGCTCCTGATTTCTTTGGGATTGCAATAAATGCAAAGTTACATAATTTATGAAGTATATCTCTAGTATCATATTAGTGTTCAGCAGGCTGGTGACTTGATCTAATCCATATTCTTCTAAAACATTAAATTAATCATTTCTGTTGTAATTTTGTTTGAACTTGAGGTCTTGATATAAAAGTAAATAGAAATATTCTTCAACAAGTGAATCGGTACAATTATCTTGGAACAGTCATAACATCTGATGGGAGATGCCTTGAAGAGATTAGAACAAGAATCACTATGGCGAAAGTAGCCTTTAGCAAGATGAAAAACATACTGACCAATAAAAAGATGTCAATTGAAACGAGAAAAAGAGTGTTGAGGGGATACATAGAGCCTGTTCTTTTGTATGGATGTGAAACTTGGACAATGAGCAGTCAAGCTGAAAAGCACCTGATGGCTGCAGAAATGTGGTTTCTGAGGAAAATGCAAAGAATACCATGGACAGACAGAAAAACCAATGACCAAATACTACAGGAGACAAATGAACATCGTAAACTGATTAGAGAGATTAGACGTAGACAGTCAACATTTTTTGGTCATGTTATGAGAAGAAATGGATTGGAGAACTTAGTGACAACTGGCAAGATCGAGGGGAACAGACCTAGAGGAAAATACCTGGATGGCTTGGCCACATGGCATGGACGAGACAGGAACACTGAGCTGATCCACGACACTGGTGATCGAGTGAAATGGCGAGTCATGACTGCCCACGCTTTCCGGCATGGCACATGATTGATTGATTGAATAACTAATATAGTAATTAGTATAACTATATATTTATAATTAAAGTAAGGGACTGGGCGAAGCCGGGCCGGGTCAGCTAGTTTCATATATATATTTTTTGGGGGTTGGTATTTTTGTGTTGTTTTTTAATTTCTATACAATTAATTTTTCTCGAGCCATGCTCGTTTTGCCTCCTTACATAATGTTCTGACTTTTCTGTACATCTCTTCATATTTGTCAGGATTATTTTTGTAGTGTCTTCTTGTTCCCAATAGTTGTAAAATTTCTTCGGTCATCAATTTCTTAAGACCCAGTTTCAGTAAATTTGGAATAGTTGCTTCTGCAGCCACACTGAATGATCTTATCCTTCTCACTATTACTGTATGTCATAAATTAATGTAGCAAAACAAATGAAGTAAAACCTTGTAGGTTCAGTAGTGTAGTGGTTATCACGCTCGCCTCACACGCGAGAGGTCCTGGGTTCAATCCCCAGCTGAACCAATTTAAAAATTTTTTTTTTGCTATTTATTGCCATACACAGAAGATCCATTCTGAGACAATATGGTCAATAAACCAGCACTGGATAATACTCAAGATGGACCAAACTCATTAAAGGCTGACGTAGAGAAGACTATACGAACGTATAGAAGCTATACGAACTAATAATAAAAATCTGGAGGACAGAAGAATTACCCCATGACTGGAAAGAGTCATTATTGATACCTATCTTTAAGAAAGGAGACAAGTTCCAATGTGGAAATTATAGAGGAATATCACTACTGTCCACAAGCTATAAGATACTATCCGCAGTATTACTAAATAGACTAAAACCATATTCAGAAGACATATTAGGTGACTACCAGGCGGGTTTTAGACAAAACAGATCAACAATAGATCAGATATTTATCTTACGACAAATAGCCGAGAAACATTGGGAATATAAAAGAGATCTCCATAACATTTTTGTGGATTTTAAAAAGGCTTATGATAGTGTCCATAGGAATAGTCTATGGAATGCTATGCAGGAATTTGGAATACCAAGGAAGTTAATCAACATGACCAGACTATGCATGGAAGATACTTATAATATAGTAACATATAAAGGCAGGAAATCAGACCCCTTCCAAATAACATCTGGCTTGAAACAGGGTGATGCACTATCGCCGCTACTCTTCAATCTGGCTCTAGAGAAAGTTGTAAGGAAGGTAAAGGAGGAATGTGATATTGGAGGAACATCCAAGCTGCTTGGTTATGCAGATGATATAGATATTATAGGGCAAAGTGAACAAAAGACATTGGAAATATTGACTCACTTAAAGGGAAAAGCCCAACAGATGGGGCTGGTTATCAACCAAGATAAGACAGAATATATGGTAATTTCAAGAGACGGAATGGCTAGAAACTCTGGCCACATACAAATAGATAATATGACCATTAAAAGAACGGAAACATACAAATACCTGGGTACAATCTTCAACTGCTCCAACATCATAAGGGAAGAAATACAAACTAGAATCAACTCTGGAAATAAGATATACTATGCACTACAACATCTACTAAAATCAAAGGCGCTATCTCGTAACACCAAAATCACAATATACAAAACACTGATCAGACCAGTTGTGCTGTATGGCTCTGAAACCTGGAGTACAACGAAAAGAGACGAAGCCTTGTTACAAACCTTTGAGAACAAAATTTTAAGACGCATCTTTGGACCCATTAGGGATACACAAAGTGGAGAGTGGAAAAGAAGAAGTAACAAAGACATTTATCTGTTTAAGTCCCCGCTAATCACTGGTATCATGAAGGCTAATAGACTACAATGGCTGGGGCATATAGAAAGAATGGAAGATAATAGGGAAACAAAACTCGCTTACACTCAGGAAATAAATGACCGTAGACCCCGAGGTAGACCAAGAAGGCGGTGGAGAGATAATACATGTACAGACCTACAAGCACTTGGAATCAACGACTGGCAAGAGAAGGTCCACCAGAGAGACGAATGGAGACGGATTGTATTTGCAGCAAAGAACCTCAATGGCTCGGAACGCTGAAGAAGAAGTAGAGAAGACTATTGAAAAGATGAAAGAAGGAAAGGCTGCAGGTCCTGACAAGATAACAACAGAGATGATGAAATCCTTATCCAGATTTGGCATTGAAACTATCACAGAATTATGTAACTATATATATATATAATACTGAAAACATCAATTGTACTGTCTCCAGGCCTCTTCAACCTATACAAAGAAAGAATTTTTAAACAAGTGGAACTGTCTGGACTTAATATCAATAGGAGAATCATAAACAATCTTAGGTCGCTTAAAAGTCGACAGGGTCGACTTCATTGCACCGGGTTTTATCCCATAGGCCTATGGCTCGGTCTCTTTCCGCAGCACGGAATGCGTCGCACAAAGCACGAACTCCGTAGCTTTTAGCGACGACCCACAGGAGTCTCCGAAACATTTAACTCGTAAACCGAAGGACACGGCCTGGAATCGAACCCACAACCTTCGGAGCACGAGTCAAACGGCTTGACCACTTCGCCACAGAGAATCTTAGGTATGCTGACGATATCGTGTTACTAGCAGAAGGTGAGTAAGCGCTACAAGACCTAGTGGAAGAAGTAAACAGGCACAGTGCAGAATGTGGCTTTGATATTAACATCCAAACAACAAAAACTATGATAATTAGCAGTGGAAGGGAAAGGTCATCAATGAAAATCACAGTAAACGGGCAGATACTAGAACAAGTAACAAGTTTCTCCTATCTTGAACATATAACCGTCTAACTCTTATAGACGGTGATGCTGTCATCTACACAGATGGGTCGGTCGTCCGACATGTGAGAAGCTCATCGGCCTTTACGGCGCGGGCTGGAGGGAGAATTGTGAAGGAGGCCTCTGGTGCTTTTTCTTTTTCGAGACCACAAATAGCCTGACTATGGAAGTCATCGCAGTAAGTAAAGCAATAACATGGCTCGAGACACAGACATTCAATAGGGCATGTTTCCTTAGCGACTCAATGAGCATGCTCAAGCGGATAGAGATGAGGTGGATCCGAAGAGAGTGGTCCCTGTCTCTGGAGCGGTCTCGGCTGGCAAAGATTAGTTTAATCTTCATGCCAGGGCATGCGGGAGTGCAAGAAAATGAGCGGGCTAACAAGCTTGCAGGTGAGGCTACTGTGGAGGGCGAACGCGCCATGGATCAGGCTGACATTCTGAATGCTCTACGAGAAGTAAGACTCTTACATGAACCAAGTGATGACTGCGAAACAACCATGGCCAGACTGCGAGAACAGAAAATTAAAAGGGATGGCCAAACAAGAACACTACGCAGAAAGCCAAAGAAGATTGATAAACCAACACAGAACTGGTGTCGTTAGCCGCTACACGCTGTGGGATTTGCTGAGGAGGGGGATCAGAGCACTTATGGACTGAATGGTTTGATGTGCAATGAGGATGATCTGTCGACTAACTGACTATCTTGTCGATTAACTGACTAACTAACTATCTTGGACTTATAATAACAGGTGATGGCAGAAGTGAAATAGAAATCAAAAGGAGAATAGGAATGGCCATAAATGCTTTCAAAAGCATGAAATAAGTATTAACATCTACAGAGATTAACAGCTCATTAAAAATGAGAATTGTCAAATGCTACGTATAATCAACGCTACTGTATGGCGCGGAAGCCTGGACATTGAACAAGCAACTAGAAAGTCGCATAGAGGCAGTGGAGATGTGAATATACAGATGAATATGTAGTATTTCATGGAAACAAAAACAATCAAATGCAGAGGTTCTAGAAAAACTGGGAATGAAGAGAGAGAGAGAGAGAGAGAGAGAGAGAGAGAGAGAGAGAGAGAGAGAGAGAGAGAGAGAGAGAGAGAGAGTTGATGAAAGAAATAAGGAGGAGGCAAGTGGAATATTTCGGCCACGTTGAAAGACATGATACTATTATAAAAACCATACTGGAAGGCAAGCAAAGAACAGGTAGACAACGATACAAGTGGGAGGATAACATCAAGAGATGGACGAACACCAGCCTGACAGAATATACAGTCAGGCAGTCTTGGCGATCCATTGCAGCCAACTTTCATTGCGGAGACGACACATGATTGATTGATTAATTGATCTCCATAGGAGTTAAGGTATACATCTTCTCTCAGAAATCACACTAGGAGTTTCTCAGCACAGTGCACGAGGTATATTATTTAACACTTTACAGAAGTGAAACGTGACGATGTTTACACTTTGAACTCGAGCCCATTCCACGCACGCGCTACTACATCTAGTGCACGGGACTGATGTTTGCGCGTGGATTAGCTTTCTCTCTTACCAGTGTCCCTCGCCACCAGGCGAACCCACTCCGATTTCTAAAGCACTTGTAACTTACGTCCCCAAGTCAACATTTCAGTCCAACTGACCGGTGAGGGTGTTGAACCAACTACCTCGGCATAAGCACACCAGATGTCTATGAATAAATCTGATCTATGAATAAATCTGGTCTATGAATAAATCACAGGTGACACCGTTGTGAAGTGGTCAAGCTGTCTGTCTCGCGCTCCGAAGGTTGTGGGTTCGATTCCGGGATACGTTTTTCAGTTTACGAGTGCATTTTTCTCGGAAACCCCTGGCAATCGTCGCTGGAGCTACGGAGTTCGTGCTTTGTGCGACGCCTTCTGCAGGTGACCTGCAGAAAGAGACCGAGCCGTGTGGGATACATCTCGATGCAATGAAGTCGATCCTCTCGACTTTTAGAAAAAATAATCCAGTGCATAGAAATCCAGTGCATATGCCTTGTGCATGAATAACAGATTGTTCCCAATAATAAATGTTTTTGCGTATCCTTTTACAGGACTTAGCTGTCAACAGCAGCATCTTTCAGCTGTCTGTTGATCTCTTGGCAAGATTACGCTCAGTAGTTTGCCATTGCTTTCTGAGCGGCCGGCTCAGTATCCGCAAGTCACGAGCGGGGGTCGAACCACCTCAGTTCTCGCTCCGCTGCGAGACTCTGCGTGATAAACGGGATTACAGAGAGAAAGTGTTGTAACCCCACAGCCAGAGAGACCGGCTCCCAATAATAACACTTTTGAAATTGCTCTCTGCCATAACCAACTGTTGCTTACCACATATTGATTGTACGGGCAAACCGCGTGTCGAAGATATTGTGAAAGAAGTTAAGTCATAAAGAGAACTCAGAAAAGGACAGTCTACATTCATTCCGCGTGTCATGAGAAAGGGAAAGCTAGGAGTAGTCGTGACAACAGGAAAGTTGGAGGGGTGGAGAGGTTGGGAGGAAGAGGCTGGAGGAAGAAGAGGCTGAACAGTTTGGTATGATGACATGGAGGAACATGAATATCAGAAACGAGTGGGCAGTACACGAGACAGAAGGTTGTTGTCAGACACCATCACCAAAGCTACACGCTTGGACTAGAAGAGAAGAAGAAGAAATGAAGAAAGAAGAAATGAAGGAGGAGGAGGAGGGGGAGGAGGAGGAGGAGGGGGAGGAGGAAGAAGTAGAAGGAGGAGGAGGAAGAGGAGGAGGAGGGGAGGAGGAGGAGGGGGAGGAGGAGGAGGAAGAAGAAGAAGAAAAAAAAAGAAGAAGAAGAAGAGGAGGAGGGGGAGGAGGATGAGAAGAAAAAGAAGAAAAAGAAGATGAAGAAGAAGAAGAAGAAGAAGAAGAAGAAGAAGAAGAAGAAGAAGAAGAAGAAGAAGAAGAAGAAGAAGAAGAAGAAGAAGAAGAAGAAGAAGAAGGAGAAGAAGAAGAAGAAGAAGAAGAAGGTTGATACAGACACTTTTCCCTGACTTGGTAAGAAAGCGTCATCTCCATGGAGATGGTATCGGAGCTCTCCAAGTTAAGAAACCAGCAGGGTGGACCAGAATGGTACTGCAACTTCACATCTGTGAAGGAGCGCTTCAGGATGTAACCAGGCCACGATACAACACAGCAGGTCTGGCTTGGTCACGATACAACACAGCAGGTCCGGCTTGGCCACGATACAACACAGCAGGTCTGGCTTGGTCACAATACAACACAGCAGGTCTGGTTTGGTCACAATACAACACAGCAGGTCCGGCTTGGTCACGATACAACACAGCAGGTCTGGCTTGGTCACGATACAACACAGCAGGTCCGGCTTGGTCATGATACAACACAGCAGGTCCGGCTTGGCCACGATACAACACAGCAGGTCCGGCTTGGTCACGATACAACACAGCAGGTCCGGCTTGGTCACGATACAACACAGCAGGTCCGGCTTGGTCACGATACAACACAGCAGGTCCGGCTTGGTCACGATACAACACAGCAGGTCCGGCTTGGCCACGATACAACACAGCAGGTCCGGCTTGGCCACGATACAACACAGCAGGTCTGGCTTGGCCACGATACAACACAGCAGGTCCGGCTTGGCCACGATACAACACAGCAGGTCCGGCTTGGTCACGATACAACACAGCAGGTCCGGCTTGGTCACGATACAACACAGCAGGTCCGGCTTGGTCACTGTCAGGGTCTTAAACTTGGCTCGCTAACCTAACACATGTGAGACAGTACAAGTACAACGTGATTTGACGTAAGACTCCACGACACACCGTTCAATGGATTTATTCACAGATTAAATACATTACGATGATCACAACAATATATACTTGATACTTCAAAACACTTACATCCACAATACAGCTCACAAGTCTAACTCTCAAGATGTCCAGACACTCGACTTTCAAGCACAGAAAACCACACAACGCCTTTCTCTCATCATACGTCTGTCCGAGTCGAAGTCCCAGTGTCAATAACCTTGATCTCGTCTTAACGTATGCCATATGCCCTGCAAGAGGTATATCGTGGGCAAGATGTAAGGCTTGCTTGCGATAATTAGTTGGCAAAACAGTTTGCTCTGTGGTATTGTCACCTCTGGTATAATACCTGGTGAGTATATCATTTTTCACAGCAAAATGCCATTTTGCATTCTTGGTTACTTTTGGCTTTTGGCCGATCAGATTAAAGTATTTTGACAATGAAGGATCAGCTTTTTGAGCTGTTACAAACGTTTCCTTCGTGGTATTAGTAGGTAGTGAAACTGGGCTAAGCATTTGTATAGCCTCAATTTGATTACTTTCATCTTCTACTCTAGCAGTAGATCTAGTTACTGCGTTCACACATTCAATGATATCAGATGGTGATGGAACAATGTTATCAATGATGTCATGAGATGTTAGTGCTACATTAGCTACCATACAATCAATAGGTGGTGTGACATTATCAATGATGACATTGGATGGTGATGTTATGTTATCATCAATACACATAGATGTTATGTCATGAGGTTTATCATTCACCTCTGGTAAATTTCCAATAATTACATCACACACTGGGTTTGTTAATGCAGCGCACTTTACTTTCCCAGTGAGGAAAGGTGTTTCAATATATGCCCATGCTAGCGGGTATTTCTCAATATTGCCTGAGAATGTTCTGCATGTTACGTGCCTGCCTGTATAGTCTGTAGGCATTATGAATGTTCTTTTCAGACTAATAAGTGAACTGCCCGTGTCACGAAGGACTGTAGCAGACTTGCCATTCACATATCCGTGATGGACGATTATCTTGCCTTTTGAATCTACTACCAAATTAGCTTCTTCATTGGCAATAGGGATGGCGTGACCGCATGTTAAAATACCATCTTCATAAAAGGTGTTACAAACAGAGCATTTATTTGCGCTAAATATGTCAAAAACCTGTGCTGAGTTCACAGGATGTTTCTCTGGCTGTTCTTCGTCAGACGCCGAACTGTAAAACAAGGCGGCATTTGCTTTGTTGGTCATTTGCCTACCTTTTACAGTCTTTCCGATGGTGTCCGTGCGCCTTACAGAGGAAACATTTACGCAAGTTTCTGAAGGACCTACGCTCCTTATCTTGTCTGTTTACCATGTGTAACAGTGAGGGAATTAGGTTAGGAGTAAAGAGTTAAGGAATGCTGCGCATTCCTTGACTAGGGGGAAAACCATAGTGAACGTGTGTGCACGAATGAAGAAGGGTATCTAGGAAAACACACACGTCACTTGGGGCCAGCGAGAAGACATGTCAACACCGGGCAGGGAGTCGACCATCATGTGTGCTGTAGTATAACGATTCGGCCAATAAAGTATGTTTATAACAACGCGGAGACTTGGGTCCTATACGATCACGTGCTTAACCTGTCTTGACCACACTATGACAGCAGGTTGATTTGGTGCCGTGAAAGTCTGAAACATGGGAGGTCGCGGAGAAAGTACCGCTATGGAAAATTGTTGTGTCTGGGCGTCTGGAGAAGGAAGTTTGTAAATATTGAGAAACGCAACAGATGAAAGCCGCCTGTTGATAATTGTTGTATACCTGTTTAACAAGGAGATCCGTTTTCAAGGACAGCGCTCAAAAAGGTTTGATTGATAAACTTATTTTTTTGAAAGACTGATGGTATTACATATTTAATCCTATAAATTAACTGGAGAATTGACCAACGCTAATTGTATAATTGATCAAGTAATGCCGTTCTGCATCAAAAATCAGTACAAATTATGAATTTTAACCCGTGGGACTGTTGAAGGTGAAGTCAAGGTTATGGTGCAAATTTCATAATTATGAAATCAAGATCTGCAATACTTTCTACAGTCACTTCACATTTAGAAGGCATTTATGAAACTTGTCTCAACTTATAAGATAAAGCACTTTAAACTGACCATGGCGAGAGTCCCACATGAAAATAAGAGATTGGATAGCGTCAGCTTTAAATCAAATTGTTGTTGACTGGATTACGTTTGCGCTGAAATATATATATGAAAAACCCAGATGGCTGTTGGAAACTGAGTTTTTTTTGCTGAAGTCGTGAGCAGTTGTCGTTTGCGTGAAGGTGACCTTACTTGAAGGGAATCTACAGTTAATCGAGCAAGTAAACAAGCAGTCTTGTTGCGAGCCTGGTATCGAGCATAATCTTCGTCAGGAATTAATTGGAAAGAACTGACTTCGACTTCGATTAAATTATTACGGAAAGAAATCCAGAGGCTCTTCTTTGTTATGCTCATTTCAACGAGGTTGATTAGAGTCCTTTGTTAATGTGGTGTAGGTAATTCTGAATCAGTAGCTCATTTAAATTCTTTTATCAAAATTCAGGATTGAAACAGGAATATTCTTCGTCAGGATCTTCGATTGGAGGCTTTAGTTAAGTTAATTAGATAATATTAGAGTAATTAACAGATTATGTATTGTTGCTGAATTTGAAATTAACATTGTTTGAAATATTTGTATATTGCTTGATAATTATAGATTTTAGGATGGAATCCCAAGATTTTTCACAGGTACTGACTGGAGTTGGCGGGGCAATATCAAGGTTGGATGCAGTGTTAAGACAACAAAATGTAAACAGTGATGTTGAAAGATTTGGTGGTCAAGCAAATCAGTTTAAGAAATGGATCATTTCTATTGAGAAACATGCATATTTAATAAACGCTACAGATGGGGAGAAAAAGAATTTGGCATACAGAACAAGTACAAGTCCAGTTTCTGACCATATAAGAAGAAAATTAGAAGCAGCAGGAGGTGAAACCTGGGAAGAATTTAAAGATGATCTCGCAAGAAAATATGCTGAAATTACTGATCCACAACACGCGTTCTCAGTATTGCGACAGACTAGACAAAGCAGCACAGAAAGTGTCCAGTTATACAGTGACAGGTTAATCAATTTAGCGGAAGAGTCATTTTTAGGACAGAATGTACGAGCTGAAGAAGTGGAACGGATGTTAGTAGGGATTTTTGTTGATGGGATTAGGTCAGATGGATTGAAATTTAAATTATTAAGAGAGAATCCTGCAAGATTGTCACAAGCGGTAGATATCGCTATACAAGAGGAAAGCTTGAGGAGGAGGTTTAGGTTAAGAGTAGGACGAGAGTTAGGTAGTAGTTCAGAAGATAGAATTGAAGAACCTATGGAAATAGGACAGTATAGACATGGATGGAGAGGAAGACGAGGAGAAATACAGATGGTACAAAGAAACGAGAACGCATATAATCAAGATAGAAGAGGACAAGTGAGAAATACTGTAAGAAACATGGAAGGAAACACAAATAACTCGAATGTGGTTTGTTGGGGGTGTCATAAACGGGGGCACATTTTTCGCTTTTGTGGTAACAGAAGTGGCCCATCGAATACGCAAAATAGTAGAGGTGTTCAGTCGAGTATACAGAATAGAATTGCAAATGGCAGACCAGCAAATTGGAATTCTGGAGAAATACAGAGAAATTTTAGAAGGTCAGGAAATCAGGAAAATTGGCATCCCGCTTACTGAATAGGGTCGGCAGTAGGAGGGAAGATAGTAAGATCCAAAAAGGGCATCAATATATTAAAAACCCAAAGGATAAGTATAATAGAACATTTAGAAATAAAAAACAAGACGAGGTAAAACAATTGTCATTAAATATGGTAGATCCTAGCTCATGTATAGTACAGATAGGAAAATATAAAGTTAGAACATTAGTGGATTCGGGAGCACAAGTTAGCGTGATTAAAGAAGCATTTTTATATCGAATGTTAAAAAATTGCAAAATATTTAGAATTCAGGAGAATCTTCATTCGGTAACGGGACAAAAGTTAGAAGTGCTAGGACAAACGATGATAAATTTGAAATTAGGAGGGATAAATGTCAGGCATATGTTTCATGTGGTTAAAGAGTTAAATAGAAATATGATATTGGGACGAGATTTTTTATTGAAAAATGGGGTGAGACTTTTATTTGATTTGCATAAATTAAAATTCCAAGATGTTTACGTAGATCTAGAAGAAGATATGCATGTGTCGACACTAGTTAGAGTCAAAACGACCATGAATTTAAAACCACAGTCAGTTAATTTGATACAAGCAAGACTGAAGAGAAACCCGTATTATGTAGCAGGAAACATAGTCAGAATCACGGAATTGCAAAATGAAATAATTGATGAGCCAGGTTTAGAAGTTCCGGATGGAATAATAGAATTAGATAAAAGTTTAACATTTCCAGTAATGGTTATAAATAACACAGGTAGAGAAATTAAATTATACAGAGGATGTGTAATAGCCAAGCTAGAACATAACGTTAGTGACATATTGGCAACAGATAGAGTAAATATGGCAGGTATAAGTTATTCAGAAACCTCTAGTGAAAGAATTAATAATAGACGCGGATGTAGAAGAAAAGAGAACGTAAGAATGGATGAATTGATCCATCCATATAGAAGAAATACAGCACAAATACATTCACTAGACAAAGTAACAAGAGAAAAAGAATTGTTAGCACAATTAAAAACTTCGCCAGAAAATAAGGAAGTGTTAGAAAAACTTATAAAGCAAAATCAAGATGTGTTTGCGATAAATGATTTAGAATTGGGTAAGACACAAACAGTTACGATGGAAATAGACACGGGAGATCATCCACCAATTAGTTTAAAACCATACAGAACTCCATTAAGAAATAGAGAAGTCGTAGAAAAGGCAATAGAAGATATGTTGAAAGCAGGCATAATAACAAGGTCAAAATCAGAATGGTCATCTCCGGTCGTCATAGTAGCCAAGTCTGATGGTTCGAACAGGTTCTGCTGCGACTATAGGGCGTTAAATAAAATTACTAAGAATGTAGCGTACCCATTGCCGGTGATTGATGATATTTTGGGGTTACTTAATGGCTCTACATATTTCACAACGCTGGATGCAAGGGCAGGATTTTGGTGTATTCCGATGTCGAAGGACGCGCAAAAGAAAAGTGCCTTTTGTACTCATATGGGTTCTTACGAATTCTTACGTATGCCATTCGGTCTCAAAAATGCACCATCTCACTATATGTTCTTAATAAATGAAGTACTAGACGGTATGCAAAGTTTTGCCCTGGCATATATTGATGACGTATTGATTTTTACGAAAGGAGATGTAGAGAATCATTTGAAACATGTTAGACTAGTATTTGACAGATTAAGAAAGCATGACGTTAAATTAAAGCTTAGTAAGTGCCAGTTTTTAAAGACAGAAACAAAATATTTAGGTTATATAATAAATAGGGAAGGTATTAAACCAGACCAGGAAAAGATAAAGGTTATTAAAGAGTTACCTCCTCCCACTAACGTTAAGGAAGTGCGTGCTTTTATAGGAACGTGTGCGTATTATAGGCGGTTTGTACCAGCCTTTTCAAGGATAGCAATACCTATTACGAATTTAACGGGAAAATACGCTAGGTTTAAGTGGGATGATGAGTGTCAAAAAGCGTTTGAACTTTTAAAAGATAGCTTAACAGTGGTACCATTATTGACACATCCAGACTTGAATAAACAGCTAATATTATACACAGATGCTTCAGACAACGCAATAGGAGCATGTTTGGTTCAACCATATGAAGGAGAAGATTCTGGAATACCAGGGGTTAAAAATGAAAGACCAATCTATTTCTTGTCTCATAAACTCAGCAAGACTCAAAAGAAATGGCCAATTATTGAGAAAGAAGCATATGCTATACACTACGCTCTTCAAAAATTAAATTACTATTTACATAACGCCAATTTCATTATTAGAACTGACCACATGCCATTAAAGTCGATATTAGAAGCACCAATACAAAATAGGAAAATACAAACCTGGGAATTGAATTTACAAGGGTACAATGCTAGGGTTGAATATGTGTCAGGGAAACATAATACGTGCGCCGATCTTTTGTCTAGAATCCCGTACCCACAGTCATCAGGAAACACGGAAGATGAAATTGAACCAGACATAGACGATCGAAACTGGCAAGTAAATATATTAGATTCTGCCATAATAAATAGGGAAGAATTTGAGAGTTTACCATCGGATCAAGAGTCTGAACCTAGAACAGAAGACCCACATTTAGAACAGTTTGATATGAAAACATAACAAGAATTAGATCCAAAAATAGTACAGATAAAAAGAAAACTGAAAGAAACAGGGGAAAATAGTTTTAAAAGAAAGTTTGTAGAGTTACAAGAAGACAATCAATTATATTATATCAGTGAAAAAGGTGAAGGAGTAAGAAAATATATTCCGAAACATTTAGAACAAGAAGTCTTAAAGGCATATCACGATAATAATGGTCATTTTGGACGAGATAAGTTAGTGAAGGCTATTAGCAGTAAATATTACTGGCCGAATTTATTCAAAAGCGTATATGAATATGTTGAAGCATGTGAAAAGTGTAGGTTAAGAAACATGAAGATAATTAAATGTCCTTTACAAGATACCGATATTCCTCAATTTCCAATGCAGAAAGTAAGTTTGGATATTTCAGGTCCTCATCCAAAAACATTATCGGGAAATGTATACCTACTACATATAGTTGATTCATATAGTCTCTGGCCAGAAGTTTATCCAATTCCAGACAAGAGTGCTGATTCAGTTATAAATATGCTTTTACAAGAATTTATACCAAGGTTTGGGTGTCGACAAATAATACTTACAGATAATGGGAAAGAATTTGTAAATAAAAAGTTTGAGAAATTGGTAAAAGATTGGAATATAAAACACATTAGGACTTCATATTACAGACCAACTTCTAATGCTAAAAATGAGAGACAACACAGAACACTATACAATATTCTAGCGAAAAATGTAGAAGAACACGATATGGATTGGGATCTTTATTTGGGGATAGCATTAGCGGCGATACGTACACACGAAAATGAAGGAACAGGTTTCTCACCATTTTACTTAGTACATGGAAGAGAACCAATATTGCCAATTGATAATTTATTAAAGCCTAGGAGAAAATATCTGGGGGAAGATTTTCAAGAAACAAGGTTGCAAGAGATGCATAAAGCACATGTACGTTTAAGAAATAATATAATTAAGGCTAGAGAAAGACAGAAGAAATACGCAAATAAAAATGCACACTTACAAGAGTTTAACGTAGGTGATAGAGTATATTATAAAAAACATAGAAAAAACTCTAAGTTTGATGCTCATTGGGTCCCGGGATACTATATTCTAGAAAAAAAAGGTCCAGTGTCATATACTATTAAGAATCAAATTTCAGGGCATGTTGCACGTTCACATGTAGAGCACTTAAGGCGGGATAATGAAGAAAGGAATGCAGAGAATAATAATAATAATTATTGTTCCGAAGAAATATTGTCAGGTGGACAGTTTGTCAGACAAACGGTATATCCAATACCTATAGAGAATGGAAAACAAGTAACAACAGCTGAACAAGAAGAGACGGTACCAAAAACAGTCATGACAGAGGAAAATAACATGTATGACGATTATATTAGTGAAAAGTCGGTCAGGGAAAATATCGAACCTCCATTTATGAATACAAGACAGGCAGTAAAAAGAAAGTTGGATAGACAGAAAGAAAAAGAAATTAAGAGGCAAAGGAAACTTAGAGTGAGTTCTTCAAGTGGTGAAGATATGCCAGTATTTGAAAATTTGTTGAGACAGCAAGACAGGAAAATTAGATTGGATTTAGAAAGAAAGAAATTAGCGGTTGCTAGGAATGGATATACAGACGGGGAAGAAGAAATGGATGAAAAGTCAGAAACTGATGAAGAAGCTGATATGAAAGAAGATAGCTCTCCTCGGGAGGATAGCGACATTGATGTAGATATTGCAATTATAGAAAAAAATTTGAGGTTATTAAGAAAATGGAGAAGAGATAGATAAATAGCTTGGTAGAATATTCTGCAGATGGCAGATAGAAGAAGAAGTTAGACACGATATTTTTGTGTTTACAAAGAAGGTACTTGGTGGAGTTTTTTCTAAAACGGAAAATTATTATTGGGTACTCATAATATGGTCTTGAAATTCATAATCTATGTGTAAATTGATTAATGTGTGGGGGTAAATATGATGAGGGGATGGATATGGTTTGCTCAATTGTTGGGACTACAATTGTGTTTTATGAAATGTGAAAAATAAGTTAACTTAGATGGTTATTTTTACAATGTTTTGGTTTTATTGAGTGTGTTTAAAATGATTATTACTTTGAAGTTCAGTTAGAAGATGAATTAAAGTGATGGTTAGTGAAGTGACTCAATATGTAGTAATGGAGGGGTATGTTGTTATTACATGTGGGGTATGCAATGTATATACAAGGTTTATAATAGGAGCTGGGTTGAACAGCGTTTAATGGGAGAATATGGGGGGAATGCCAGGTTGAGTTTTGGCATTTAAATAACTGGATATTGGAAGAAGAAGACTGTACTTAACAGTATAATAATAGTTAGGAGGTTTTTTTTTGTTGAAGGAATGGTAAACGGGAAAGTGATGACCTGAATAATACAAAGGCTGGCAGTTTTGGATTAACATGTTTTTTTTTTGATAATAACAATTATTATTGACGGAAACTGAAGATAAATTTGGAAACTTTATTTTTTGATAAAGTTTTGAGAATGTATGGGAAGAGAAAGGTGATTACTTCTTACTTTTTCCTTACTTTTTCTTTCTTATTTTTTTTTGGTGCGCACCAACCCAAATCTAATCTAACTATGTTTTTTCTGTCTATCCTAGAATACTGAGAGCGTGAGAATGTGAATAAGGGGGAAATAAAGGATAAGGGAATATCTTCAGTTTTGTCAATCATAATTTGGATGGACATTTTAAAGTAAAAGCGGTTCGCTTATGGAGACTTTTGTATTGTGGGGAATTTTATGGAGAGTTTTGTAGAAAGTTTTCTAGAGAACTTTATAACGAGTTTTGTAGAGAGTTTCGATATTATGGTCTCTAGTTAGCAATTGGCTATGAGGAGATAGGAGAATTGGGTTAGGAAATATATGGAATTGTTGTTATTGTAGAATAGAGATGTAAAGTTAACTAATTAAAAGTTGGGGTTGAGATTTTTTCAAGGAAAAATTCTCTTTGAAGAAGGGGAGGCATTGTAACAGTGAGGGAATTAGGTTAGGAGTAAAGAGTTAAGGAATGCTGCCCATTCCTTGACTAGGGGGAAAACCATAGTGAACGTGTGTGCACGAATGAAGAAGGGTATCTAGGAAAACACACACGTCACTTGGGGCCAGCGAGAAGACATGTCAACACCGGGCAGGGAGTCGACCATCATGTGTGCTGTAGAATAACGATTCGGCCAATAAAGTATGTTTATAACAACGCGGAGACTTGGGTCCTATACGATCACGTGCTTAACCTGTCTTGACCACACTATGACACATGTTTAGTAGGTAAGTGTTGTATTCTGGGTGCTGATCGCACATTTCACCCGGATGATGTGAAAATTTACAATAGTTACAGTGATTAAACTTCTCAGAGGTAGGCCTATGAGGTTTCTGCCTACTATAGGGTTTGTCATAGTTAGCCGCTGCTACAAAATTAATGTCAGTAGCTTCACTGGCAAAACAATGTTTGTTGGCTGTGTAATACGCCGAACCACGTCTCTCAATCTCATCTACACTAGTGCATTCATTCTCTTGCAAAAATTTTGAAAATGCTGATGGAATGGATGAAATGATTTTATCTCTAATGATCAGATCTTCTAGTCTCTGATAATTTTTGTCAATTTTAGCTGCTGAAGTCCATTTGGTAAATATATCTCGGACTAAGCAGAGGTAATCAGAGAACGTTTGAGTCGGTTTTGGGCTCAACTTACTGAATTGTTCTCTGTAATCTGCCTCATCTAACATAAAATGTGCCATAATCTTAGATTTCAGATAATGGTAATCTTTTCTGAGGTCTTTGGGGATGGTCTCAATGACTTTAAGTGGTTCCCCTGATAAACTCCTCATATACACAATATTCCATTCAGACAGTGGAACTTGGTAATGTTCCATTAAAGTTTCAAAATTTTGGGTAAAGGCTGCGATGCAGTCACCCGAGGTATAATTACGTACAATACCCTGATATTTCTTGTACTGGTTTTCTTTCTCCAGTCTCTCAGATTTCTTATACTCTTTGTTGATAGCAGTCTCAGTATCAAGTTGTTTCATCTTCAACTGTACCTCCAGTTCTTCTCTCTTACTCTGAGCTGCTATTTCTGCTTTCTTCAATTCACTATCTATCTCAGCTTGCTTTGTCTTTGCAGCTAGTTCTAATTCGGCTTGCTTTGTCTTTGCAGACAATTCTGCTTCTGCTTGCTTGGCAGCTCTTTCAGCTGCTCGTTCATCGCGTTCAGAAGCTTTCTCGCGAAGGTGTTCAGAGTATTTATTCTCACTCCACTTCGTTAACTCATCACCTGTTAACTTCAATTTTAACCCCATATCGATGAAATCATTCAATGAAGACATGATGGACAATGTCAATGAAATACCAGCCACACAAAATATGTTATAAGTGGTTAGTAATGAACAATTTACAATTGATTTCTATTGACAATACGTGCCTAAAATTGCATCCTTAAAGTAAATGACAAGAAAAAATATACTCAAGTGCCCTGGATGCGGTGAAGAACGGTTGGAAATCGGGCTAGGAACTGTAGGGTCGCTACTTCGAAAACACAAATGATCTCTACGGCAAGGTTTCGGATGGTACGGAAAACCTGCTTTGTTTTTGGAGAAAAATAAATTAGCGTCTATTTGGTGGTGTGTGCCTGCTTGTCACTAAGTATTGATTAGGTTTGTATGGCGTAGAGTGTAATTGTAGGTCGTAAGTTTGTCCGTCAACAATTTTTTTTTCAAAACAAGTCACTTTCTTTCCAAGAACTTTCTGCTTTCCACAACTCATTGTACAAAGACAATCTACATGTATCTCAACACTCTACAACATTGATGACACATCACTTACATCAAGATGACATTCAGTAAGGACATAGACATCAAGTTTCCAAGATGGCGACAAGGTCACAATGGCGACAAGATCACAATGTCGACAAGGTCAAAACGGTGACAAGTTTCACAAATCACAAATGTTTTACACGCTTACAAGATCAAACAATATGTATGCACTGTACGTTTACAAATGGTCTCCATGTTTACATAATGTAGTAATAAATCAAAATGAGCCTTCCACGATCACATTTACATGTACTATAAAGTTTGACAAAAATTTCTAAGTTCACAAACTCTAATTTTAAATCGTTAATCACATAAACACGTTCATCTCAAAGCCGGACGAGCGCCACCACGTCCACACATGTCAGGGTCTTAAACTTGGCTCGCTAACCTAACACATGTGAGACAGTACAAGTACAACGTGATTTGACGTAAGACTCCACGACACACCGTTCAATGGATTTATTCACAGATTAAATACATTACGATGATCACAACAATATATACTTGATACTTCAAAACACTTACATCCACAATACAGCTCACAAGTCTAACTCTCAAGATGTCCAGACACTCGACTTTCAAGCACAGAAAACCACACAACGCCTTTCTCTCATCATACGTCTGTCCGAGTCGAAGTCCCAGAGCTGTCTGCCGCTAGTTAGCAACTTGCCTCCCGCCGCAGGTGGCTTCACGAGGCATGCGTGCGACTAGCGTCGTCCTGGCCTGACCGCTGGTCGTTCGTCAGCCAGCAATCTTGCAGGCCGGTAACTACTACTCGCCTGGCGTCGTAACGAAGTTGCTGCATCCCTGCTGGAAGCTAAGTCGCCTGGCGGGCGTAACGATGTCACTGCATCACTGTACCCTTTCTGGACTCTGACACGCTCCCCCGGCAAATTCATGAAAGATGTCATCTTTCATGTATCATATATGTACATACTGGGTTAATATTCTAACCTTGTCAGTGTCTACCCTTCTGTTGTTATATACATTGGTATCAAAATACAAATAAATACACATATGCCATAGAAATATATAAGAAATGGAAGTTGCATTCAACGACATGTGGTGTTAAACCTTTAACACATGTCAGGTTTCATCCTCTCGATGGCTGATTACCTCAATTGCATTAATGACCCAGTCAGATCGGTAGTACCAGCTTCACGCATCTACCTCGCAGCCTTCAAAAAAAAACGTAATAATATGGTTCTTGAAACAAAAACCATCTAGCTAGACTGAAATACAGCATTATATAAGTCGCATAAAACGCTCAAACTCTGACCTTATTTGGCCAGTAGCTCTTGTGTTGGTCTGCAATGTCGGCAAACCTCTGCCATGCCCAGTAGATGCCTACCTGTTGTGTCAATAATCTGGCAACACTTGGCTATTTATACACAACACATTACTGAATATATTTCAAATTATGGCTCTTTGTGTAATGATGTCATAACAAAATAATGAAAAGGGGAATAATTCCCACATTAATGAAATACAATAATTTACAATAATTATCCTATTTCTTAGTGTCAGCGCTTGACGTTTCTTCATATTAACGAGAAAAAGTCGGTAATATGAATCCATTACTCAAGATATGATTCTAAGATTACACTACATAAATATATAAACACACAATTCGTGTATTTAACTTTGTTGATTCCTAAAGATTTTAGAATCGTCATAGCTTTTTAAACTTTTATTTGTCGTCTGCTAATTTTGCTCTAAATTTCTAACTAATCCGGAAGTACACACGAACACTAAAAAAACAGCTGATGTTGAAGCTTGCAGAACACACTTGTTCCGGTCTGATGTAGTTACGGAAAGTACAAGGTTCTCACAGTTCATGTGTTGGATGTTTCACTACAAAACCTTCTGGATTACGATTGACTGTTCATGTGTTGGATGTTTCACTACCGAACATTATGGATTTTGGTTAACTGCAATGGTGTAGCTGTCAATGTTTAGTTTACACGTTCACACACGTCTTTAAAATATCCCTGGAATGTTCCACACGCAGATGTCACTATCAAATTGGATAGTTCGCTTACGGTAAGTTTTTGAGCGAATGTGACACTGTTCTTGTTCGTGATATATACAATTAATAAAGTTTGCTTTCTACCACACACTACACAATTATACACGACAATCACTACATGAATTAGTAAAATAAGAACACTATATATATATTGGGAGTAACCCCTATCACATCATATTGTAGACATTACACAGCTTTTTGTGAATAAAAAAAAATATATTCACTGATAAATGGCTGTGTCGGTCTGAGTGTATTTGTACACACTGCACTCAGACATTGGTGCTTACTGGGTCGGTCGGACAACGGGACAAAAGATCGGCAATTGAATTGGTTCTGCCTGGGATATGTCGAACCTCAAAGCTATAATCTTGAAGTTTAAGAGACCAGCGAGCTACCATATGGTTTGAAGGTACCCCTGCATTTATAAAACGCAACGGGCTGCTGTCAGATTCCACGATGAAATGGCGTCCTAGAAGAAATCTGGATAATTTAGTTATACCCACCACTAAAGCTAAGGCTTCTAACTGGGGTATAGACCACGCCCGTTCTCTGGGTTTTAGTTTCCTTGATACGAAGTACACGGGATGGAGGATGTTATTGTACTCTTGCAACAAGACTGCTCCAATCGCCACGGAGATAGCATCTGTACGCAATCTGAAAGGTAAATGGAGATTAGGCAATTTCAGGATGAGATTATTTGAACTATTATCAGAAAAACATGCTAGTACTTTATTGAATGCAATTTTTTAGGCATTCATTGTTTACAATTTTCTCCGGTTTATCTTTTGTTAGTAAATTAGTAAACACTTCGGTCTGTTCGGAAAAATCAGGAATGAACTGCCGGTAATAATTTATCAGTCCCAACAAACTTCTGACTTGTTTTTTTTTGTAGTCGGAAGTGAGAGTTTTAGTATCTTGGACACAATGTTATCGTCTGTCGTGACAAAGCCATTGGATATTTTGTACCCCAAGAAGGATATTTTCTGGTAGGCTATGTCTACTTTCGCAGGCTTTACCGTCAGTCCGTGCTGTCTAATACGTTTAAATGTCTGTTCTAACGTCTTAATGTGCTCTGTCATAGTCTCTGTGTGAACACAGATGTCGTCTATGTAGCAGATTATGTTAGGAATGTCTACTAAGAGAAGTCGTGTCATACGTACGAATGTGGCAGGGGCATTGACAAGCCCAAATGGAAGTTTGCACCATTCGTACAGTCCCCAAGGTGTGGCAAATGCTGTCAGATGTCTGCTCTGTTCGTCTACTCCTATTTGCCAATATCCTGTCGTCATATCTATCTTCGTAAAGAACCTAGCGTCTGTCAGTTCTGTCAGAAGATCGTCAGAGTTAGCCATTGGCTCAAGATCTAGAACAGTTATTTTATTGAGCTTTCGATAGTCGATACACAGTCTTATTGTATTGTCCTTTTTGCGTACAATGACCATTGGAGATGAGAAGTCTGATTGGGATCGTCTTATGATGTTGTTTTTCTCTAAGTTGATGATCTCCTGATGTAAATGTTCTTTGTAATGTAATGGAATGGTGTATGGTCTGCATCTTATGGGTGTGTTTGATGTGAGTGTGATGTGATGCTGTACTAATTCTGTTTGTCCTGGGTTGTTAGAAAAGATGGTGTTGTACTGTTGTATAAGCTGTTTGCAACTGTTTGTCTCTGCTTGAGTTAACTTTGGGTTGATTTTGATCTCCTTCAAGCAGTTTGTCGTGTCTAATGCAGGTGTTGGAATTTCGTCACTAGCATTGTCATCTTCGTGATCTATTATCACTGTACAAGCTGTCGTATCGTCTTGTTCGTTGTCTCTGTTGTGGTATGGTCTTAGCATATTTATGTGAAATATTTTGTGTTTGTCTTTTATTTGGATTTCGTAGTCTACAGGTGAAATCTGTCTCGTCACTTTAAAAGGTCCCTGCCAAGAATCAGTCAATAAGTGTCTGTCACTAGGTAGTAGAAGAAGAACGTCCTGTCCAGGTGTCAACGTTATTGTCCTGTTACCTTTGTCAGAATACTGTCTATAAGTAGCACCAGATAATTTTAGTGCATTCTTTGCAATAATACAAGATTTGATGATTCTTTCACGCAATGATGTAACATATACGTATGATGATATGGGTTTAAGTACTGGAGTAGAGTCAGTTAACATTTGGTGATAAATAGTCAATGGGCCACGTGGTTTGGCACCATAGATAAGTTCAAAAGGAGAGAAACCGGTACTAGAATGTGGTACCTCGCGATAAGCAAAAAGAATAGCTGGTAGATATAAATCCCAGTTATTGGGGTGCTCTTGCGTTACTTTTGCAAGCATGTGCTTTAGATCCCCGTTAAATTTTTCGATTACTCCACTAGAATGAGGATGGTACGGGGAATTGAAACATTGCTTCACTCCCAACATTTTGGTGAAAGCTTGGGTAGATGCGGCAATAAACTGAGTGCCCCTATCAGATTGGATAGTGTCTGGAAAACCTATCCGAGAAAATATATGGAAGAAACCTTCCATTATATCATTGGCAGTTATGTTCTTTAGCGGAATAGCTTCTGGCCAGCGACTACATTGATCAATGACAGTTAAAATATATTTATTCCCTCTAGTTGTTGTATGATTAAGAGGGCCCACTATGTCAACAGAAAGTTTTTCAAAGGGTCGACTGGCTAAGTCAGTAACTTGTAACTTTGCCTGTGGGTGTTTACCTTTTTTTACCAGTTTCTGGCAGGTGTCACAACTTCTGCAATATTCTTTAATGTCATTGCAAAATTTGGGCCAATGAAACTGTGTCAATAACCTTGATCTGGTCTTAACGTATGTCATATGCCCTGCAAGAGGTATATCGTGGGCAAGATGTAAGGCTTGCTTGCGATAATTAGTTGGCAAAACAGTTTGCTCTGTGGTATTGTCACCTCTGGTATAATACCTGGTGAGTATATCATTTTTCACAGCAAAATGCCATTTTGCATTCTTGGTTACTTTTGGCTTTTGGCCGATCAGATTAAAGTATTTTGACAATGAAGGATCAGCTTTTTGAGCTGTTACAAACGTTTCCTTCATGGTATTAGTAGGTAGTGAAACTGGGCTAAGCATTTGTATAGCCTCAGTTTGATTACTTTCATCTTCTACTCTAGCAGTAGATCTAGTTACTGCGTTCACACATTCAATGATATCAGATGGTGATGGAACAATGTTATCAATGATGTCATGAGATGTTAGTGCTACATTAGCTACCATACAATCAATAGGTGGTGTGACATTATCAATGATGACATTGGATGGTGATGTTATGTTATCATCAATACACATAGATGTTATGTCATGAGGTTTATCATTCACCTCTGGTAAATTTTCAATAATTACATCACACACTGGGTTTGTTAATGCAGCGCACTTTACTTTCCCAGTGAGGAAAGGTGTTTCAATATATGCCCATGCTAGCGGGTATTTCTCAATATTGCCTGAGAATGTTCTGCATGTTACGTGCCTGCCTGTATAGTCTGTAGGCATTATGAATGTTCTTTTCAGACCAATAAGTGAACTGCCCGTGTCACGAAGGACTGTAGCAGACTTGCCATTCACATATCCGTGATGGACGATTATCTTGCCTTTTGAATCTACTACCAAATTAGCTTCTTCATTGGCAATAGGGATGGCGTGACCGCATGTTAAAATACCATCTTCATAAAAGGTGTTACAAACAGAGCATTTATTTGCGCTAAATATGTCAAAAACCTGTGCTGAGTTCACAGGATGTTTCTCTGGCTGTTCTTCGTCTGACGCCGAACTGTAAAACAAGGCGGCATTTGCTTTGTTGGTCATTTGCCTACCTTTACAGTCTTTCCGATGGTGTCCGTGCGCCTTACAGAGGAAACATTTACGCAAGTTTCTGAAGGACCTACGCTCCTTATCTTGTCTGTTTACCATGTTTAGTAGGTAAGTGTTGTATTCTGGGTGCTGATCGCACATTTCACCCGGATGATGTGAAAATTTACAATAGTTACAGTGATTAAACTTCTCAGAGGTAGGCCTATGAGGTTTCTGCCTAATATAGGGTTTGTCATAGTTAGCCGCTGCTACAAAATTAATGTCAGTAGCTTCACTGGCAAAACAATGTTTGTTGGCTGTGTAATACGCCGAACCACGTCTCTCAATCTCATCTACACTAGTGCATTCATTCTCTTGCAAAAATTTTGAAAATGCTGATGGAATGGATGAAATGATTTTATCTCTAATGATCAGATCTTCTAGTCTCTGATAATTTTTGTCAATTTTAGCTGCTGAAGTCCATTTGGTAAATATATCTCGGACTAAGCAGAGGTAATCAGAGAACGTTTGAGTCGGTTTTGGGCTCAACTTACTTAATTGTTCTCTGTAATCTGCCTCATCTAACATAAAATGTGCCATAATCTTAGATTTCAGATAATGGTAATCTTTTCTGAGGTCTTTGGGGATGGTCTCAATGACTTTAAGTGGTTCCCCTGATAAACTCCTCATATACACAATATTCCATTCAGACAGTGGAACTTGGTAATGTTCCATTAAAGTTTCAAAATTTTGGGTAAAGGCTGCGATGCAGTCACCCGAGGTATAATTACGTACAATACCCTGATATTTCTTGTACTGGTTTTCTTTCTCCAGTCTCTCAGATTTCTTATACTCTTTGTTGATAGCAGTCTCAAGTTGTTTCATCTTCAACTGTACCTCCAGTTCTTCTCTCTTACTCTGAGCTGCTATTTCTGCTTTCTTCAGCTCACTATCTATCTCAGCTTGCTTTGTCTTTGCAGCTAGTTCTAATTCGGCTTGCTTTGTCTTTGCAGACAATTCTGCTTCTGCTTGCTTGGCAGCTCTTTCAGCTGCTCGTTCATCGCGTTCAGAAGCTTTCTCGCGAAGGTGTTCAGAGTATTTATTCTCACTCCACTTCGTTAACTCATCACCTGTTAACTTCAATTTTAACCCCATATCGATGAAATCATTCAATGAAGACATGATGGACAATGTCAATGAAATACCAGCCACACAAAATATGTTATAAGTGGTTAGTAATGAACAATTTACAATTGATTTCTATTGACAATACGTGCCTAAAATTGCATCCTTAAAGTAAATGACAAGAAAAAATATACTCAAGTGCCCTGGATGCGGTGAAGAACGGTTGGAAATCGGGCTAGGAACTGTAGGGTCGCTACTTCGAAAACACAAATGACCTCTACGGCAAGGTTTCGGATGGTACGGAAAACCTGCTTTGTTTTTGGAGGAAAATAAATTAGCGTCTATTTGGTGGTGTGTGCCTGCTTGTCACTAAGTATTGATTAGGTTTGTATGGCGTAGAGTGTAATTGTAGGTCGTAAGTTTGTCCGTCAACAATTTTTTTTTCAAAACAAGTCACTTTCTTTCCAAGAACTTTCTGCTTTCCACAACTCAATGTACAAAGACAATCTACATGTATCTCAACACTCTACAACATTGATGACACATCACTTACATCAAGATGACATTCAGTAAGGACATAGACATCAAGTTTCCAAGATGGCGACAAGGTCACAATGGCGACAAGATCACAATGTCGACAAGGTCAAAACGGTGACAAGTTTCACAAATCACAAATGTTTTACACGCTTACAAGATCAAACAATATGTATGCACTGTACGTTTACAAATGGTCTCCATGTTTACATAATGTAGTAATAAATCAAAATGAGCCTTCCACGATCACATTTACATGTACTATAAAGTTTGACAAAAATTTCTAAGTTCACAAACTCTAATTTTAAATCGTTAATCACATAAACACGTTCATCTCAAAGCCGGACGAGCGCCACCACGTCCACACATGTCAGGGTCTTAAACTTGGCTCGCTAACCTAACACATGTGAGACAGTACAAGTACAACGTGATTTGACGTAAGACTCCACGACACACCGTTCAATGGATTTATTCACAGATTAAATACATTACGATGATCACAACAATATATACTTGATACTTCAAAACACTTACATCCACAATACAGCTCACAAGTCTAACTCTCAAGATGTCCAGACACTCGACTTTCAAGCACAGAAAACCACACAACGCCTTTCTCTGATCATACGTCTGTCCGAGTCGAAGTCCCAGAGCTGTCTGTCGCTAGTTAGCAACTTGCCTCCCGCCGCAGGTGGCTTCACGAGGCATGCGTGCGTCTAGCGTCGTCCTGGCCTGACCGCTGGTCGTTCGTCAGCCAGCAATCTTGCAGGCCGGTAACTACTACTCGCCTGGCGGCGTAACGAAGTTGCTGCATCCCTGCTGGGAGCTAAGTCGCCTGGCGGGCGTAACGATGTCACTGCATCACTGTACCATTTCTGGACTCTGACACGCTCCCCCGGCAAATTCATGAAAGATGTCATCTTTCATGTATCATATATGTACATACTGGGTTAATATTCTAACCTTGTCAGAGTCTACCTTTCTGTTGTTATATACATTGGTATCAAAATACAAATAAATACACATATGCCATAGAAATATATAAGAAATGGAAGTTGCATTCAACGACATGTGGTGTTAAACCTTTAACACATGTCAGGTTTCATCCTCTCGATGGCTGATTACCTCAATTGCATTAATGACCCAGTCAGATCGGTAGTACCAGCTTCACGCATCTACCTCGCAGCCTCCAAAAAAAACGTAATAATATGGTTCTTGAAACAAAAACCATCTAGCTAGACTGAAATACGGCATTATATAAGTCGCATAAAACGCTCAAACTCTGACCTTATTTGGCCAGTAGCTCTTGTGTTGGTCTGCAATGTCGGCAAACCTCTGCCATGCCCAGTAGATGCCTACCTGTTGTGTCAATAATCTGGCAACACTTGGCTATTTATACACAACACATTACTGAATATATTTCAAATTATGGCCCTTTGTGTAATGATGTCATAACAAAATAATAAAAAGGGGAATAATTCCCACATTAATGAAATACAATAATTTACAATAATTATCCTATTTCTTAGCGTCAGCGCTTGACGTTTCTTCATATTAACGAGAAAAAGTCGGTAATATGAATCCATTACTCAAGATATGATTCTAAGATTACACTACATAAATATATAAACACACAATTCGTGTATTTAACTTTGTTGATTCCTAAAGATTTTAGAATCGTCATAGCTTTTTAAACTTTTATTTGTCGTCTGCTAATTTTGCTCTAAATTTCTAACTAATCCGGAAGTACACACGAACACTAAAAAAACAGCTGATGTTGAAGCTTGCAGAACACACTTGTTCCGGTCTGATGTAGTTACGGAAAGTACAAGGTTCTCACAGTTCATGTGTTGGATGTTTCACTACAAAACCTACTGGATTACGATTGACTGTTCATGTGTTGGATGTTTCACTACCGAACATTATGGATTTCGGTTAACTGCAATGGTGTAGCTGTCAATGTTTAGTTTACACGTTCACACACGTCTTTAAAATATCCCTGGAATGTTCCACACGCAGATGTCACTATCAAATTGGATAGTTCGCTTACGGTAAGTTTTTGAGCGAATGTGACACTGTTCTTGTTCGTGATATATACAATTAATAAAGTTTGCTTTCTACCACACACTACACAATTATACACGACAATCACTACATGAATTAGTAAAATAAGAACACTATATATATATTGGGAGTAACCCCTATCACATCATATTGTAGACATTACACAGCTTTTTGTGAATAAAAAAAAATATATTCACTGATAAATGGCTGTGTCGGTCTGAGTGTATTTGTACACACTGCACTCAGACATTGGTGCTTACTGGGTCGGTCGGACAACGGGACAAAAGATCGGCAATTGAATTGGTTCTGCCTGGGATATGTCGAACCTCAAAGCTATAATCTTGAAGTTTAAGAGACCAGCGAGCTACCATATGGTTTGAAGGTACCCCTGCATTTATAAAACGCAACGGGCTGCTGTCAGATTCCACGATGAAATGGCGTCCTAGAAGAAATCTGGATAATTTAGTTATACCCACCACTAAAGCTAAGGCTTCTAACTGGGGTATAGACCACGCCCGTTCTCTGGGTTTTAGTTTCCTTGATACGAAGTACACGGGATGGAGGATGTTATTGTACTCTTGCAACAAGACTGCTCCAATCGCCACGGAGATAGCATCTGTACGCAATCTGAAAGGTAAATGGAGATTGGGCAATTTCAGGATGAGATTATTTGAACTATTATCAGAAAAACATGCTAGTACTTTATTGAATGCAATTTTTTAGGCATTCATTGTTTACAATTTTCTCCGGTTTATCTTTTGTTAGTAAATTAGTAAACACTTCGGTCTGTTCGGAAAAATCAGGAATGAACTGCCGGTAATAATTTATCAGTCCCAACAAACTTCTGACTTTTTTTTTTTTTTTTTTTTTTGTAGTCGGAAGTGAGAGTTTTAGTATCTTGGACACAATGTTATCGTCTGTCGTGACAAAGCCATTGGATATTTTGTACCCCAAGAAGGATATTTCCTGGTAGGCTATGTCTACTTTCGCAGGCTTTACCGTCAGTCCGTGCTGTCTAATACGTTTAAATGTCTGTTCTAACGTCTTAATGTGCTCTGTCATAGTCTCTGTGTGAACACAGATGTCGTCTATGTAGCAGATTATGTTAGGAATGTCTACTAAGAGAAGTCGTGTCATACGTACGAATGTGGCAGGGGCATTGACAAGCCCAAATGGAAGTTTGCACCATTCGTACAGTCCCCAAGGTGTGGCAAATGCTGTCAGATGTCTGCTCTGTTCGTCTACTCCTATTTGCCAATATCCTTTCGTCATATCTATCTTCGTAAAGAACCTAGCGTCTGTCAGTTCTGTCAGAAGATCGTCAGAGTTAGCCATTGGCTCAAGATCTAGAACAGTTATTTTATTGAGCTTTCGATAGTCGATACACAGTCTTATTGTATTGTCCTTTTTGCGTACAATGACCATTGGAGATGAGAAGTCTGATTGGGATCGTCTTATGATGTTGTTTTTCTCTAAGTTGATGATCTCCTGATGTAAATGTTCTTTGTAATGTAATGGAATGGTGTATGGTCTGCATCTTATGGGTGTGTTTGATGTGAGTGTGATGTGATGCTGTACTAATTCTGTTTGTCCTGGGTTGTTAGAAAAGATGGTGTTGTACTGTTGTATAAGCTGTTTGCAACTGTTTGTCTCTGCTTGAGTTAACTTTGGGTTGATTTTGATCTCCTTCAAGCAGTTTGTCGTGTCTAATGCAGGTGTTGGAATTTCGTCACTAGCATCGTCATCTTCGTGATCTATTATCACTGTACAAGCTGTCGTATCGTCTTGTTCGTTGTCTCTGTTGTGGTATGGTCTTAGCATATTTATGTGAAATATTTTGTGTTTGTCTTTTATTTGGATTTCGTAGTCTACAGGTGAAATCTGTCTCGTCACTTTAAAAGGTCCCTGCCAAGAATCAGTCAATAAGTGTCTGTCACTAGGTAGTAGAAGAAGAACGTCCTGTCCAGGTGTCAACGTTATTGTCCTGTTACCTTTGTCAGCATACTGTCTATAAGTAGCACCAGATAATTTTAGTGCATTCTTTGCAATAATACAAGATTTGATGATTCTTTCACGCAATGATGTAACATATACGTATGATGATATGGGTTTAAGTACTGGAGTAGAGTCAGTTAACATTTGGTGATAAATAGTCAATGGGCCACGTGGTTTGGCACCATAGATAAGTTCAAAAGGAGAGAAACCGGTACTAGAATGTGGTACCTCGCGATAAGCAAAAAGAATAGCTGGTAGATATAAATCCCAGTTATTGGGGTGCTCTTGCGTTACTTTTGCAAGCATGTGCTTTAGATCCCCGTTAAAATTTTCTATTACTCCACTAGAGTGAGGATGGTACGGGGAATTGAAACATTGCTTCACTCCCAACATTTTGGTGAAAGCTTGGGTAGATGCGGCAATAAACTGAGTGCCCCTATCAGATTGGATAGTGTCTGGAAAACCTATCCGAGAAAATATATGGAAGAAACCTTCCATTATATCATTGGCAGTTATGTTCTTTAGCGGAATAGCTTCTGGCCAGCGACTACATTGATCAATGTCAGTTAAAATATATTTATTCCCTCTAGTTGTTGTATGATTAAGAGGGC
Source organism: Cepaea hortensis (assembly GCA_963921405.1). Lineage (NCBI taxonomy): Eukaryota > Metazoa > Mollusca > Gastropoda > Stylommatophora > Helicidae > Cepaea > Cepaea hortensis. The sequence continues at coordinate 489,346,978 of OY992876.1, read as the reverse complement.
CCACTATGTCAACAGAAAGTTTTTCAAAGGGTCGACTGGCTAAGTCAGTAACTTGTAACTTTGCCTGTGGGTGTTTACCTTTTTTTACCAGTTTCTGGCAGGTGTCACAACTTCTGCAATATTCTTTAATCAATCAATCATGTGCCATGCCGGAAAGCGTGGGCGGTCATGATTCGCCATTTCACTCGATCACCAGAGTCGTGGATCAGCTCAGTGTTCCTGTCTCGTCCATGCCATGTGGCCAAGCCATCCAGGTATTTTCCTCTCGGTCTTCCTCTTGGTCTTATTCTTTAATGTCATTGCAAAATTTGGGCCAATGAAACTGTGTCAATAACCTTGATCTGGTCTTAACGTATGCCATATGCCCTGCATGAGGTATATCGTGGGCAAGATGTAAGGCTTGCTTGCGATAATTAGTTGGCAAAACAGTTTGCTCTGTGGTATTGTCACCTCTGGTATAATACCTGGTGAGTATATCATTTTTCACAGCAAAATGCCATTTTGCATTCTTGGTTACTTTTGGCTTTTGGCCGATCAGATTAAAGTATTTTGACAATGAAGGATCAGCTTTTTGAGCTGTTACAAACGTTTCCTTCATGGTATTAGTAGGTAGTGAAACTGGGCTAAGCATTTGTATAGCCTCAGTTTGATTACTTTCATCTTCTACTCTAGCAGTAGATCTAGTTACTGCGTTCACACATTCAATGATATCAGATGGTGATGGAACAATGTTATCAATGATGTCATGAGATGTTAGTGCTACATTAGCTACCATACAATCAATAGGTGGTGTGACATTATCAATGATGACATTGGATGGTGATGTTATGTTATCATCAATACACATAGATGTTATGTCATGAGGTTTATCATTCACCTCTGGTAAATTTCCAATAATTACATCACACACTGGGTTTGTTAATGCAGCGCACTTTACTTTCCCAGTGAGGAAAGGTGTTTCAATATATGCCCATGCTAGCGGGTATTTCTCAATATTGCCTGAGAATGTTCTGCATGTTACGTGCCTGCCTGTATAGTCTGTAGGCATTATGAATGTTCTTTTCAGACTAATAAGTGAACTGCCCGTGTCACGAAGGACTGTAGCAGACTTGCCATTCACATATCCGTGATGGACGATTATCTTGCCTTTTGAATCTACTACCAAATTAGCTTCTTCATTGGCAATAGGGATGGCGTGACCGCATGTTAAAATACCATCTTCATAAAAGGTGTTACAAACAGAGCATTTATTTGCGCTAAATATGTCAAAAACCTGTGCTGAGTTCACAGGATGTTTCTCTGGCTGTTCTTCGTCTGACGCCGAACTGTAAAACAAGGCGGCATTTGCTTTGTTGGTCATTTGCCTACCTTTACAGTCTTTCCGATGGTGTCCGTGCGCCTTACAGAGGAAAAATTTACGCAAGTTTCTGAAGGACCTACGCTCCTTATCTTGTCTGTTTACCATGTTTAGTAGGTAAGTGTTGTATTCTGGGTGCTGATCGCACATTTCACCCGGATGATGTGAAAATTTACAATAGTTACAGTGATTAAACTTCTCAGAGGTAGGCCTATGAGGTTTCTGCCTACTATAGGGTTTGTCATAGTTAGCCGCTGCTACAAAATTAATGTCAGTAGCTTCACTGGCAAAACAATGTTTGTTGGCTGTGTAATACGCCGAACCTCGTCTCTCAATCTCATCTACACTAGTGCATTCATTCTCTTGCAAAAATTTTGAAAATGCTGATGGAATGGATGAAATGATTTTATCTCTAATGATCAGATCTTCTAGTCTCTGATAATTTTTGTCAATTTTAGCTGCTGAAGTCCATTTGGTAAATATATCTCGGACTAAGCAGAGGTAATCAGAGAACGTTTGAGTCGGTTTTGGGCTCAACTTACTGAATTGTTCTCTGTAACCTGCCTCATCTAACATAAAATGTGCCATAATCTTAGATTTCAGATAATGGTAATCTTTTCTGGGGTCTTTGGGGATGGTCTCAATGACTTTAAGTGGTTCCCCTGATAAACTCCTCATATACACAATATTCCATTCAGACAGTGGAACTTGGTAATGTTCCATTAAAGTTTCAAAATTTTGGGTAAAGGCTGCGATGCAGTCACCCGAGGTATAATTACGTACAATACCCTGATATTTCTTGTACTGGTTTTCTTTCTCCAGTCTCTCAGATTTCTTATACTCTTTGTTGATAGCAGTCTCAGTATCAAGTTGTTTCATCTTCAACTGTACCTCCAGTTCTTCTCTCTTACTCTGAGCTGCTATTTCTGCTTTCTTCAGCTCACTATCTATCTCAGCTTGCTTTGTCTTTGCAGCTAGTTCTAATTCGGCTTGCTTTGTCTTTGCAGACAATTCTGCTTCTGCTTGCTTGGCAGCTCTTTCAGCTGCTCGTTCATCGCGTTCAGAAGCTTTCTCGCGAAGGTGTTCAGAGTATTTATTCTCACTCCACTTCGTTAACTCATCACCTGTTAACTTCAATTTTAACCCCATATCGATGAAATCATTCAATGAAGACATGATGGACAATGTCAATGAAATACCAGCCACACAAAATATGTTATAAGTGGTTAGTAATGAACAATTTACAATTGATTTCTATTGACAATACGTGCCTAAAATTGCATCCTTAAAGTAAATGACAAGAAAAAATATACTCAAGTGCCCTGGATGCGGTGAAGAACGGTTGGAAATCGGGCTAGGAACTGTAGGGTCGCTACTTCGAAAACACAAATGACCTCTACGGCAAGGTTTCGGATGGTACGGAAAACCTGCTTTATTTTTGGAGGAAAATAAATTAGCGTCTATTTGGTGGTGTGTGCCTGCTTGTCACTAAGTATTGATTAGGTTTGTATGGCGTAGAGTGTAATTGTAGGTCGTAAGTTTGTCCGTCAACAATTTTTTTTTCAAAACAAGTCACTTTCTTTCCAAGAACTTTCTGCTTTCCACAACTCAATGTACAAAGACAATCTACATGTATCTCAACACTCTACAACATTGATGACACATCACTTACATCAAGATGACATTCAGTAAGGACATAGACATCAAGTTTCCAAGATGGCGACAAGGTCACAATGGCGACAAGATCACAATGTCGACAAGGTCAAAACGGTGACAAGTTTCACAAATCACAAATGTTTTACACGCTTACAAGATCAAACAATATGTATGCACTGTACGTTTACAAATGGTCTCCATGTTTACATAATGTAGTAATAAATCAAAATGAGCCTTCCACGATCACATTTACATGTACTATAAAGTTTGACAAAAATTTCTAAGTTCACAAACTCTAATTTTAAATCGTTAATCACATAAACACGTTCATCTCAAAGCCGGACGAGCGCCACCACGTCCACACATGTCAGGGTCTTAAACTTGGCTCGCTAACCTAACACATGTGAGACAGTACAAGTACAACGTGATTTGACGTAAGACTCCACGACACACCGTTCAATGGATTTATTCACAGATTAAATACATTACGATGATCACAACAATATATACTTGATACTTCAAAACACTTACATCCACAATACAGCTCACAAGTCTAACTCTCAAGATGTCCAGACACTCGACTTTCAAGCACAGAAAACCACACAACGCCTTTCTCTCATCATACGTCTGTCCGAGTCGAAGTCCCAGAGCTGTCTGCCGCTAGTTAGCAACTTGCCTCCCGCCGCAGGTGGCTTCACGAGGCATGCGTGCGTCTAGCGTCGTCCTTGCCTGACCGCTGGTCGTTCGTCAGCCAGCAATCTTGCAGGCCGGTAACTACTACTCGCCTGGCGGCGTAACGAAGTTGCTGCATCCCTGCTGGGAGCTAAGTCGCCTGGCGGGCGTAACGATGTCACTGCATCACTGTACCCTTTCTGGACTCTGACACGCTCCCCCGGCAAATTCATGAAAGATGTCATCTTTCATGTATCATATATGTACATACTGGGTTAATATTCTAACCTTGTCAGAGTCTACCCTTCTGTTGTTATATACATTGGTATCAAAATACAAATAAATACACATATGCCATAGAAATATATAAGAAATGGAAGTTGCATTCAACGACATGTGGTGTTAAACCTTTAACACATGTCAGGTTTCATCCTCTCGATGGCTGATTACCTCAATTGCATTAATGACCCAGTCAGATCGGTAGTACCAGCTTCACGCATCTACCTCGCAGCCTCCCAAAAAAACGTAATAATATGGTTCTTGAAACAAAAACCATCTAGCTAGACTGAAATACAGCATTATATAAGTCGCATAAAACGCTCAAACTCTGACCTTATTTGGCCAGTAGCTCTTGTGTTGGTCTGCAATGTCGGCAAACCTCTGCCATGCCCAGTAGATGCCTACCTGTTGTGTCAATAATCTGGCAACACTTGGCTATTTATACACAACACATTACTGAATATATTTCAAATTATGGCCCTTTGTGTAATGATGTCATAACAAAATAATGAAAAGGGGAATAATTCCCACATTAATGAAATACAATAATTTACAATAATTATCCTATTTCTTAGCGTCAGCGCTTGACGTTTCTTCATATTAACGAGAAAAAGTCGGTAATATGAATCCATTACTCAAGATATGATTCTAAGATTACACTACATAAATATATAAACACACAATTCGTGTATTTAACTTTGTTGATTCCTAAAGATTTTAGAATCGTCATAGCTTTTTAAACTTTTATTTGTCGTCTGCTAATTTTGCTCTAAATTTCTAACTAATCCGGAAGTACACACGAACACTAAAAAAACAGCTGATGTTGAAGCTTGCAGAACACACTTGTTCCGGTCTGATGTAGTTACGGAAAGTACAAGGTTCTCACAGTTCATGTGTTGGATGTTTCACTACAAAACCTTCTGGATTACGATTGACTGTTCATGTGTTGGATGTTTCACTACCGAACATTATGGATTTTGGTTAACTGCAATGGTGTAGCTGTCAATGTTTAGTTTACACGTTCACACACGTCTTTAAAATATCCCTGGAATGTTCCACACGCAGATGTCACTATCAAATTGGATAGTTCGCTTACGGTAAGTTTTTGAGCGAATGTGACACTGTTCTTGTTCGTGATATATACAATTAATAAAGTTTGCTTTCTACCACACACTACACAATTATACACGACAATCACTACATGAATTAGTAAAATAAGAACACTATATATATATTGGGAGTAACCCCTATCACATCATATTGTAGACATTACACAGCTTTTTGTGAATAAAAAAAAATATATTCACTGATAAATGGCTGTGTCGGTCTGAGTGTATTTGTACACACTGCACTCAGACATTGGTGCTTACTGGGTCGGTCGGACAACGGGACAAAAGATCGGCAATTGAATTGGTTCTGCCTGGGATATGTCGAACCTCAAAGCTATAATCTTGAAGTTTAAGAGACCAGCGAGCTACCATATGGTTTGAAGGTACCCCTGCATTTATAAAACGCAACGGGCTGCTGTCAGATTCCACGATGAAATGGCGTCCTAGAAGAAATCTGGATAATTTAGTTATACCCACCACTAAAGCTAAGGCTTCTAACTGGGGTATAGACCACGCCCGTTCTCTGGGTTTTAGTTTCCTTGATACGAAGTACACGGGATGGAGGATGTTATTGTACTCTTGCAACAAGACTGCTCCAATCGCCACGGAGATAGCATCTGTACGCAATCTGAAAGGTAAATGGAGATTGGGCAATTTCAGGATGAGATTATTTGAATTATTATCAGAAAAACATGCTAGTACTTTATTGAATGCAATTTTTTAGGCATTCATTGTTTACAATTTTCTCCGGTTTATCTTTTGTTAGTAAATTAGTAAACACTTTGGTCTGTTCGGAAAAATCAGGAATGAACTGCCGGTAATAATTTATCAGTCCCAACAAACTTCTGACTTGTTTTTTTTTTGTAGTCGGAAGTGAGAGTTTTAGTATCTTGGACACAATGTTATCGTCTGTCGTGACAAAGCCATTGGATATTTTGTACCCCAAGAAGGATATTTCCTGGTAGGCTATGTCTACTTTCGCAGGCTTTACCGTCAGTCCGTGCTGTCTAATACGTTTAAATGTCTGTTCTAACGTCTTAATGTGCTCTGTCATAGTCTCTGTGTGAACACAGATGTCGTCTATGTAGCAGATTATGTTAGGAATGTCTACTAAGAGAAGTCGTGTCATACGTACGAATGTGGCAGGGGCATTGACAAGCCCAAATGGAAGTTTGCACCATTCGTACAGTTCCCAAGGTGTGGCAAATGCTGTCAGATGTCTGCTCTGTTCGTCTACTCCTATTTGCCAATATCCTGTCGTCATATCTATCTTCGTAAAGAACCTAGCGTCTGTCAGTTCTGTCAGAAGATCGTCAGAGTTAGCCATTGGCTCAAGATCTAGAACAGTTATTTTATTGAGCTTTCGATAGTCGATACACAGTCTTATTGTATTGTCCTTTTTGCGTACAATGACCATTGGAGATGAGAAGTCTGATTGGGATCGTCTTATGATGTTGTTTTTCTCTAAGTTGATGATCTCCTGATGTAAATGTTCTTTGTAATGTAATGGAATGGTGTATGGTCTGCATCTTATGGGTGTGTTTGATGTGAGTGTGATGTGATGCTGTACTAATTCTGTTTGTCCTGGGTTGTTAGAAAAGATGGTGTTGTACTGTTGTATAAGCTGTTTGCAACTGTTTGTCTCTGCTTGAGTTAACTTTGGGTTGATTTTGATCTCCTTCAAGCAGTTTGTCGTGTCTAATGCAGGTGTTGGAATTTCGTCACTAGCATCGTCATCTTCGTGATCTATTATCACTGTACAAGCTGTCGTATCGTCTTGTTCGTTGTCTCTGTTGTGGTATGGTCTTAGCATATTTATGTGAAATATTTTGTGTTTGTCTTTTATTTGGATTTCGTAGTCTACAGGTGAAATCTGTCTCGTCACTTTAAAAGGTCCCTGCCAAGAATCAGTCAATAAGTGTCTGTCACTAGGTAGTAGAAGAAGAACGTCCTGTCCAGGTGTCAACGTTATTGTCCTGTTACCTTTGTCAGAATACTGTCTATAAGTAGCACCAGATAATTTTAGTGCATTCTTTGCAATAATACAAGATTTGATGATTCTTTCACGCAATGATGTAACATATACGTATGATGATATGGGTTTAAGTACTGGAGTAGAGTCAGTTAACATTTGGTGATAAATAGTCAATGGGCCACGTGGTTTGGCACCATAGATAAGTTCAAAAGGAGAGAAACCGGTACTAGAATGTGGTACCTCGCGATAAGCAAAAAGAATAGCTGGTAGATATAAATCCCAGTTATTGGGGTGCTCTTGCGTTACTTTTGCAAGCATGTGCTTTAGATCCCCGTTAAATTGTTCTATTACTCCACTAGAATGAGGATGGTACGGGGAATTGAAACATTGCTTCACTCCCAACATTTTGGTGAAAGCTTGGGTAGATGCGGCAATAAACTGAGTGCCCCTATCAGATTGGATAGTGTCTGGAAAACCTACCCGAGAAAATATATGGAAGAAACCTTCCATTATATCATTGGCAGTTATGTTCTTTAGCGGAATAGCTTCTGGCCAGCGACTACATTGATCAATGACAGTTAAAATATATTTATTCCCTCTAGTTGTTGTATGATTAAGAGGGCCCACTATGTCAACAGAAAGTTTTTCAAAGGGTCGACTGGCTAAGTCAGTAACTTGTAACTTTGCCTGTGGGTGTTTACCTTTTTTTACCAGTTTCTGGCAGGTGTCACAACTTCTGCAATATTCTTTAATGTCATTGCAAAATTTGGGCCAATGAAACTGTGTCAATAACCTTGATCTGGTCTTAACGTATGTCATATGCCCTGCAAGAGGTATATCGTGGGCAAGATGTAAGGCTTGCTTGCGATAATTAGTTGGCAAAACAGTTTGCTCTGTGGTATTGTCACCTCTGGTATAATACCTGGTGAGTATATCATTTTTCACAGCAAAATGCCATTTTGCATTCTTGGTTACTTTTGGCTTTTGGCCGATCAGATTAAAGTATTTTGATAATGAAGGATCAGCTTTTTGAGCTGTTACAAACGTTTCCTTCATGGTATTAGTAGGTAGTGAAACTGGGCTAAGCATTTGTATAGCCTCAGTTTGATTACTTTCATCTTCTACTCTAGCAGTAGATCTAGTTACTGCGTTCACACATTCAATGATATCAGATGGTGATGGAACAATGTTATCAATGATGTCATGAGATGTTAGTGCTACATTAGCTACCATACAATCAATAGGTGGTGTGACATTATCAATGATGACATTGGATGGTGATGTTATGTTATCATCAATACACATAGATGTTATGTCATGAGGTTTATCATTCACCTCTGGTAAATTTTCAATAATTACATCACACACTGGGTTTGTTAATGCAGCGCACTTTACTTTCCCAGTGAGGAAAGGTGTTTCAATATATGCCCATGCTAGCGGGTATTTCTCAATATTGCCTGAGAATGTTCTGCATGTTACGTGCCTGCCTGTATAGTCTGTAGGCATTATGAATGTTCTTTTCAGACCAATAAGTGAACTGCCCGTGTCACGAAGGACTGTAGCAGACTTGCCATTCACATATCCGTGATGGACGATTATCTTGCCTTTTGAATCTACTACCAAATTAGCTTCTTCATTGGCAATAGGGATGGCGTGACCGCATGTTAAAATACCATCTTCATAAAAGGTGTTACAAACAGAGCATTTATTTGCGCTAAATATGTCAAAAACCTGTGCTGAGTTCACAGGATGTTTCTCTGGCTGTTCTTCGTCTGACGCCGAACTGTAAAACAAGGCGGCATTTGCTTTGTTGGTCATTTGCCTACCTTTACAGTCTTTCCGATGGTGTCCGTGCGCCTTACAGAGGAAAAATTTACGCAAGTTTCTGAAGGACCTACGCTCCTTATCTTGTCTGTTTACCATGTTTAGTAGGTAAGTGTTGTATTCTGGGTGCTGATCGCACATTTCACCCGGATGATGTGAAAATTTACAATAGTTACAGTGATTAAACTTCTCAGAGGTAGGCCTATGAGGTTTCTGCCTACTATAGGGTTTGTCATAGTTAGCCGCTGCTACAAAATTAATGTCAGTAGCTTCACTGGCAAAACAATGTTTGTTGGCTGTGTAATACGCCGAACCTCGTCTCTCAATCTCATCTACACTAGTGCATTCATTCTCTTGCAAAAATTTTGAAAATGCTGATGGAATGGATGAAATGATTTTATCTCTAATGATCAGATCTTCTAGTCTCTGATAATTTTTGTCAATTTTAGCTGCTGAAGTCCATTTGGTAAATATATCTCGGACTAAGCAGAGGTAATCAGAGAACGTTTGAGTCGGTTTTGGGCTCAACTTACTGAATTGTTCTCTGTAACCTGCCTCATCTAACATAAAATGTGCCATAATCTTAGATTTCAGATAATGGTAATCTTTTCTGGGGTCTTTGGGGATGGTCTCAATGACTTTAAGTGGTTCCCCTGATAAACTCCTCATATACACAATATTCCATTCAGACAGTGGAACTTGGTAATGTTCCATTAAAGTTTCAAAATTTTGGGTAAAGGCTGCGATGCAGTCACCCGAGGTATAATTACGTACAATACCCTGATATTTCTTGTACTGGTTTTCTTTCTCCAGTCTCTCAGATTTCTTATACTCTTTGTTGATAGCAGTCTCAGTATCAAGTTGTTTCATCTTCAACTGTACCTCCAGTTCTTCTCTCTTACTCTGAGCTGCTATTTCTGCTTTCTTCAGCTCACTATCTATCTCAGCTTGCTTTGTCTTTGCAGCTAGTTCTAATTCGGCTTGCTTTGTCTTTGCAGACAATTCTGCTTCTGCTTGCTTGGCAGCTCTTTCAGCTGCTCGTTCATCGCGTTCAGAAGCTTTCTCGCGAAGGTGTTCAGAGTATTTATTCTCACTCCACTTCGTTAACTCATCACCTGTTAACTTCAATTTTAACCCCATATCGATGAAATCATTCAATGAAGACATGATGGACAATGTCAATGAAATACCAGCCACACAAAATATGTTATAAGTGGTTAGTAATGAACAATTTACAATTGATTTCTATTGACAATACGTGCCTAAAATTGCATCCTTAAAGTAAATGACAAGAAAAAATATACTCAAGTGCCCTGGATGCGGTGAAGAACGGTTGGAAATCGGGCTAGGAACTGTAGGGTCGCTACTTCGAAAACACAAATGACCTCTACGGCAAGGTTTCGGATGGTACGGAAAACCTGCTTTATTTTTGGAGGAAAATAAATTAGCGTCTATTTGGTGGTGTGTGCCTGCTTGTCACTAAGTATTGATTAGGTTTGTATGGCGTAGAGTGTAATTGTAGGTCGTAAGTTTGTCCGTCAACAATTTTTTTTTCAAAACAAGTCACTTTCTTTCCAAGAACTTTCTGCTTTCCACAACTCAATGTACAAAGACAATCTACATGTATCTCAACACTCTACAACATTGATGACACATCACTTACATCAAGATGACATTCAGTAAGGACATAGACATCAAGTTTCCAAGATGGCGACAAGGTCACAATGGCGACAAGATCACAATGTCGACAAGGTCAAAACGGTGACAAGTTTCACAAATCACAAATGTTTTACACGCTTACAAGATCAAACAATATGTATGCACTGTACGTTTACAAATGGTCTCCATGTTTACATAATGTAGTAATAAATCAAAATGAGCCTTCCACGATCACATTTACATGTACTATAAAGTTTGACAAAAATTTCTAAGTTCACAAACTCTAATTTTAAATCGTTAATCACATAAACACGTTCATCTCAAAGCCGGACGAGCGCCACCACGTCCACACATGTCAGGGTCTTAAACTTGGCTCGCTAACCTAACACATGTGAGACAGTACAAGTACAACGTGATTTGACGTAAGACTCCACGACACACCGTTCAATGGATTTATTCACAGATTAAATACATTACGATGATCACAACAATATATACTTGATACTTCAAAACACTTACATCCACAATACAGCTCACAAGTCTAACTCTCAAGATGTCCAGACACTCGACTTTCAAGCACAGAAAACCACACAACGCCTTTCTCTCATCATACGTCTGTCCGAGTCGAAGTCCCAGAGCTGTCTGCCGCTAGTTAGCAACTTGCCTCCCGCCGCAGGTGGCTTCACGAGGCATGCGTGCGTCTAGCGTCGTCCTTGCCTGACCGCTGGTCGTTCGTCAGCCAGCAATCTTGCAGGCCGGTAACTACTACTCGCCTGGCGGCGTAACGAAGTTGCTGCATCCCTGCTGGGAGCTAAGTCGCCTGGCGGGCGTAACGATGTCACTGCATCACTGTACCCTTTCTGGACTCTGACACGCTCCCCCGGCAAATTCATGAAAGATGTCATCTTTCATGTATCATATATGTACATACTGGGTTAATATTCTAACCTTGTCAGAGTCTACCCTTCTGTTGTTATATACATTGGTATCAAAATACAAATAAATACACATATGCCATAGAAATATATAAGAAATGGAAGTTGCATTCAACGACATGTGGTGTTAAACCTTTAACACATGTCAGGTTTCATCCTCTCGATGGCTGATTACCTCAATTGCATTAATGACCCAGTCAGATCGGTAGTACCAGCTTCACGCATCTACCTCGCAGCCTCCCAAAAAAACGTAATAATATGGTTCTTGAAACAAAAACCATCTAGCTAGACTGAAATACAGCATTATATAAGTCGCATAAAACGCTCAAACTCTGACCTTATTTGGCCAGTAGCTCTTGTGTTGGTCTGCAATGTCGGCAAACCTCTGCCATGCCCAGTAGATGCCTACCTGTTGTGTCAATAATCTGGCAACACTTGGCTATTTATACACAACACATTACTGAATATATTTCAAATTATGGCCCTTTGTGTAATGATGTCATAACAAAATAATGAAAAGGGGAATAATTCCCACATTAATGAAATACAATAATTTACAATAATTATCCTATTTCTTAGCGTCAGCGCTTGACGTTTCTTCATATTAACGAGAAAAAGTCGGTAATATGAATCCATTACTCAAGATATGATTCTAAGATTACACTACATAAATATATAAACACACAATTCGTGTATTTAACTTTGTTGATTCCTAAAGATTTTAGAATCGTCATAGCTTTTTAAACTTTTATTTGTCGTCTGCTAATTTTGCTCTAAATTTCTAACTAATCCGGAAGTACACACGAACACTAAAAAAACAGCTGATGTTGAAGCTTGCAGAACACACTTGTTCCGGTCTGATGTAGTTACGGAAAGTACAAGGTTCTCACAGTTCATGTGTTGGATGTTTCACTACAAAACCTTCTGGATTACGATTGACTGTTCATGTGTTGGATGTTTCACTACCGAACATTATGGATTTTGGTTAACTGCAATGGTGTAGCTGTCAATGTTTAGTTTACACGTTCACACACGTCTTTAAAATATCCCTGGAATGTTCCACACGCAGATGTCACTATCAAATTGGATAGTTCGCTTACGGTAAGTTTTTGAGCGAATGTGACACTGTTCTTGTTCGTGATATATACAATTAATAAAGTTTGCTTTCTACCACACACTACACAATTATACACGACAATCACTACATGAATTAGTAAAATAAGAACACTATATATATATTGGGAGTAACCCCTATCACATCATATTGTAGACATTACACAGCTTTTTGTGAATAAAAAAAAATATATTCACTGATAAATGGCTGTGTCGGTCTGAGTGTATTTGTACACACTGCACTCAGACATTGGTGCTTACTGGGTCGGTCGGACAACGGGACAAAAGATCGGCAATTGAATTGGTTCTGCCTGGGATATGTCGAACCTCAAAGCTATAATCTTGAAGTTTAAGAGACCAGCGAGCTACCATATGGTTTGAAGGTACCCCTGCATTTATAAAACGCAACGGGCTGCTGTCAGATTCCACGATGAAATGGCGTCCTAGAAGAAATCTGGATAATTTAGTTATACCCACCACTAAAGCTAAGGCTTCTAACTGGGGTATAGACCACGCCCGTTCTCTGGGTTTTAGTTTCCTTGATACGAAGTACACGGGATGGAGGATGTTATTGTACTCTTGCAACAAGACTGCTCCAATCGCCACGGAGATAGCATCTGTACGCAATCTGAAAGGTAAATGGAGATTGGGCAATTTCAGGATGAGATTATTTGAATTATTATCAGAAAAACATGCTAGTACTTTATTGAATGCAATTTTTTAGGCATTCATTGTTTACAATTTTCTCCGGTTTATCTTTTGTTAGTAAATTAGTAAACACTTTGGTCTGTTCGGAAAAATCAGGAATGAACTGCCGGTAATAATTTATCAGTCCCAACAAACTTCTGACTTGTTTTTTTTTTGTAGTCGGAAGTGAGAGTTTTAGTATCTTGGACACAATGTTATCGTCTGTCGTGACAAAGCCATTGGATATTTTGTACCCCAAGAAGGATATTTCCTGGTAGGCTATGTCTACTTTCGCAGGCTTTACCGTCAGTCCGTGCTGTCTAATACGTTTAAATGTCTGTTCTAACGTCTTAATGTGCTCTGTCATAGTCTCTGTGTGAACACAGATGTCGTCTATGTAGCAGATTATGTTAGGAATGTCTACTAAGAGAAGTCGTGTCATACGTACGAATGTGGCAGGGGCATTGACAAGCCCAAATGGAAGTTTGCACCATTCGTACAGTTCCCAAGGTGTGGCAAATGCTGTCAGATGTCTGCTCTGTTCGTCTACTCCTATTTGCCAATATCCTGTCGTCATATCTATCTTCGTAAAGAACCTAGCGTCTGTCAGTTCTGTCAGAAGATCGTCAGAGTTAGCCATTGGCTCAAGATCTAGAACAGTTATTTTATTGAGCTTTCGATAGTCGATACACAGTCTTATTGTATTGTCCTTTTTGCGTACAATGACCATTGGAGATGAGAAGTCTGATTGGGATCGTCTTATGATGTTGTTTTTCTCTAAGTTGATGATCTCCTGATGTAAATGTTCTTTGTAATGTAATGGAATGGTGTATGGTCTGCATCTTATGGGTGTGTTTGATGTGAGTGTGATGTGATGCTGTACTAATTCTGTTTGTCCTGGGTTGTTAGAAAAGATGGTGTTGTACTGTTGTATAAGCTGTTTGCAACTGTTTGTCTCTGCTTGAGTTAACTTTGGGTTGATTTTGATCTCCTTCAAGCAGTTTGTCGTGTCTAATGCAGGTGTTGGAATTTCGTCACTAGCATCGTCATCTTCGTGATCTATTATCACTGTACAAGCTGTCGTATCGTCTTGTTCGTTGTCTCTGTTGTGGTATGGTCTTAGCATATTTATGTGAAATATTTTGTGTTTGTCTTTTATTTGGATTTCGTAGTCTACAGGTGAAATCTGTCTCGTCACTTTAAAAGGTCCCTGCCAAGAATCAGTCAATAAGTGTCTGTCACTAGGTAGTAGAAGAAGAACGTCCTGTCCAGGTGTCAACGTTATTGTCCTGTTACCTTTGTCAGAATACTGTCTATAAGTAGCACCAGATAATTTTAGTGCATTCTTTGCAATAATACAAGATTTGATGATTCTTTCACGCAATGATGTAACATATACGTATGATGATATGGGTTTAAGTACTGGAGTAGAGTCAGTTAACATTTGGTGATAAATAGTCAATGGGCCACGTGGTTTGGCACCATAGATAAGTTCAAAAGGAGAGAAACCGGTACTAGAATGTGGTACCTCGCGATAAGCAAAAAGAATAGCTGGTAGATATAAATCCCAGTTATTGGGGTGCTCTTGCGTTACTTTTGCAAGCATGTGCTTTAGATCCCCGTTAAATTGTTCTATTACTCCACTAGAATGAGGATGGTACGGGGAATTGAAACATTGCTTCACTCCCAACATTTTGGTGAAAGCTTGGGTAGATGCGGCAATAAACTGAGTGCCCCTATCAGATTGGATAGTGTCTGGAAAACCTACCCGAGAAAATATATGGAAGAAACCTTCCATTATATCATTGGCAGTTATGTTCTTTAGCGGAATAGCTTCTGGCCAGCGACTACATTGATCAATGACAGTTAAAATATATTTATTCCCTCTAGTTGTTGTATGATTAAGAGGGCCCACTATGTCAACAGAAAGTTTTTCAAAGGGTCGACTGGCTAAGTCAGTAACTTGTAACTTTGCCTGTGGGTGTTTACCTTTTTTTACCAGTTTCTGGCAGGTGTCACAACTTCTGCAATATTCTTTAATGTCATTGCAAAATTTGGGCCAATGAAACTGTGTCAATAACCTTGATCTGGTCTTAACGTATGTCATATGCCCTGCAAGAGGTATATCGTGGGCAAGATGTAAGGCTTGCTTGCGATAATTAGTTGGCAAAACAGTTTGCTCTGTGGTATTGTCACCTCTGGTATAATACCTGGTGAGTATATCATTTTTCACAGCAAAATGCCATTTTGCATTCTTGGTTACTTTTGGCTTTTGGCCGATCAGATTAAAGTATTTTGATAATGAAGGATCAGCTTTTTGAGCTGTTACAAACGTTTCCTTCATGGTATTAGTAGGTAGTGAAACTGGGCTAAGCATTTGTATAGCCTCAGTTTGATTACTTTCATCTTCTACTCTAGCAGTAGATCTAGTTACTGCGTTCACACATTCAATGATATCAGATGGTGATGGAACAATGTTATCAATGATGTCATGAGATGTTAGTGCTACATTAGCTACCATACAATCAATAGGTGGTGTGACATTATCAATGATGACATTGGATGGTGATGTTATGTTATCATCAATACACATAGATGTTATGTCATGAGGTTTATCATTCACCTCTGGTAAATTTTCAATAATTACATCACACACTGGGTTTGTTAATGCAGCGCACTTTACTTTCCCAGTGAGGAAAGGTGTTTCAATATATGCCCATGCTAGCGGGTATTTCTCAATATTGCCTGAGAATGTTCTGCATGTTACGTGCCTGCCTGTATAGTCTGTAGGCATTATGAATGTTCTTTTCAGACCAATAAGTGAACTGCCCGTGTCACGAAGGACTGTAGCAGACTTGCCATTCACATATCCGTGATGGACGATTATCTTGCCTTTTGAATCTACTACCAAATTAGCTTCTTCATTGGCAATAGGGATGGCGTGACCGCATGTTAAAATACCATCTTCATAAAAGGTGTTACAAACAGAGCATTTATTTGCGCTAAATATGTCAAAAACCTGTGCTGAGTTCACAGGATGTTTCTCTGGCTGTTCTTCGTCTGACGCCGAACTGTAAAACAAGGCGGCATTTGCTTTGTTGGTCATTTGCCTACTTTTACAGTCTTTCCGATGGTGTCCGTGCGCCTTACAGAGGAAACATTTACGCAAGTTTCTGAAGGACCTACGCTCCTTATCTTGTCTGTTTACCATGTTTAGTAAGTAAGTGTTGTATTCTGGGTGCTGATCGCACATTTCACCCGGATGATGTGAAAATTTACAATAGTTACAGTGATTAAACTTCTCAGAGGTAGGCCTATGAGGTTTCTGCCTACTATAGGGTTTGTCATAGTTAGCCGCTGCTACAAAATTAATGTCAGTAGCTTCACTGGCAAAACAATGTTTGTTGGCTGTGTAATACGCCGAACCACGTCTCTCAATCTCATCTACACTAGTGCATTCATTCTCTTGCAAAAATTTTGAAAATGCTGATGGAATGGATGAAATGATTTTATCTCTAATGATCAGATCTTCTAGTCTCTGATAATTTTTGTCAATTTTAGCTGCTGAAGTCCATTTGGTAAATATATCTCGGACTAAGCAGAGGTAATCAGAGAACGTTTGAGTCGGTTTTGGGCTCAACTTACTTAATTGTTCTCTGTAACCTGCCTCATCTAACATAAAATGTGCCATAATCTTAGATTTCAGATAATGGTAATCTTTTCTGAGGTCTTTGGGGATGGTCTCAATGACTTTAAGTGGTTCCCCTGATAAACTCCTCATATACACAATATTCCATTCAGACAGTGGAACTTGGTAATGTTCCATTAAAGTTTCAAAATTTTGGGTAAAGGCTGCGATGCAGTCACCCGAGGTATAATTACGTACACCCTGATATTTCTTGTACTGGTTTTCTTTCTCCAGTCTCTCAGATTTCTTATACTCTTTGTTGATAGCAGTCTCAGTATCAAGTTGTTTCATCTTCAACTGTACCTCCAGTTCTTCTCTCTTACTCTGAGCTGCTATTTCTGCTTTCTTCAGCTCACTATCTATCTCAGCTTGCTTTGTCTTTGCAGCTAGTTCTAATTCGGCTTGCTTTGTCTTTGCAGACAATTCTGCTTCTGCTTGCTTGGCAGCTCTTTCAGCTGCTCGTTCATCGCGTTCAGAAGCTTTCTCGCGAAGGTGTTCAGAGTATTTATTCTCACTCCACTTCGTTAACTCATCACCTGTTAACTTCAATTTTAACCCCATATCGATGAAATCATTCAATGAAGACATGATGGACAATGTCAATGAAATACCAGCCACACAAAATATGTTATAAGTGGTTAGTAATGAACAATTTACAATTGATTTCTATTGACAATACGTGCCTAAAATTGCATCCTTAAAGTAAATGACAAGAAAAAATATACTCAAGTGCCCTGGATGCGGTGAAGAACGGTTGGAAATCGGGCTAGGAACTGTAGGGTCGCTACTTCGAAAACACAAATGACCTCTACGGCAAGGTTTCGGATGGTACGGAAAACCTGCTTTGTTTTTGGAGGAAAATAAATTAGCGTCTATTTGGTGGTGTGTGCCTGCTTGTCACTAAGTATTGATTAGGTTTGTATGGCGTAGAGTGTAATTGTAGGTCGTAAGTTTGTCCGTCAACAATTTTTTTTTCAAAACAAGTCACTTTCTTTCCAAGAACTTTCTGCTTTCCACAACTCAATGTACAAAGACAATCTACATGTATCTCAACACTCTACAACATTGATGACACATCACTTACATCAAGATGACATTCAGTAAGGACATAGACATCAAGTTTCCAAGATGGCGACAAGGTCACAATGGCGACAAGATCACAATGTCGACAAGGTCAAAACGGTGACAAGTTTCACAAATCACAAATGTTTTACACGCTTACAAGATCAAACAATATGTATGCACTGTACGTTTACAAATGGTCTCCATGTTTACATAATATAGTAATAAATCAAAATGAGCCTTCCACGATCACATTTACATGTACTATAAAGTTTGACAAAAATTTCTAAGTTCACAAACTCTAATTTTAAATCGTTAATCACATAAACACGTTCATCTCAAAGCCGGACGAGCGCCACCACGTCCACACATGTCAGGGTCTTAAACTTGGCTCGCTAACCTAACACATGTGAGACAGTACAAGTACAACGTGATTTGACGTAAGACTCCACGACACACCGTTCAATGGATTTATTCACAGATTAAATACATTACGATGATCACAACAATATATACTTGATACTTCAAAACACTTACATCCACAATACAGCTCACAAGTCTAACTCTCAAGATGTCCAGACACTCGACTTTCAAGCACAGAAAATCACACAACGCCTTTCTCTCATCATACGTCTGTCCGAGTCGAAGTCCCAGAGCTGTCTGCCGCTAGTTAGCAACTTGCCTCCCGCCGCAGGTGGCTTCACGAGGCATGCGTGCGTCTAGCGTCGTCCTTGCCTGACCGCTGGTCGTTCGTCAGCCAGCAATCTTGCAGGCCGGTAACTACTACTCGCCTGGCGGCGTAACGAAGTTGCTGCATCCCTGCTGGGAGCTAAGTCGCCTGGCGGGCGTAACGATGTCACTGCATCACTGTACCCTTTCTGGACTCTGACAGTCACGATACAACACAGCAGGTCCGGCTTGGTCACGATACAACACAGCAGGTCCGGCTTGGTCACGATACAACACAGCAGGTCCGGCTTGGTCACGATACAACACAGCAGGTCCGGCTTGGCCACGATACAACACAGCAGGTCCGGCTTGGTCACGATACAACACAGCAGGTCTGGCTTGGCCACGATACAACACAGCAGGTCCGGCTTGGTCACGATACAACACAGCAGGTCCGGCTTGGTCACAATACAACACAGCAGGTCCGGCTTGGCCACGATACAACACAGCAGGTCTGGCTTGGTCACGATACAACTCAGCAGGTCCGGCTTGGTCACGATACAACACAGCAGGTCCGGCTTGGCCACGATACAACACAGCAGGTCCGGCTTGGTCACGATACAACACAGCAGGTCCGGCTTGGCCACGATACAACACAGCAGCTCCGGCTTTGCCACGATACAACACAGCAGGTCTGGCTTGGTCACGATACAACACAGCAGGTCCGGCTTGGCCACGATACAACACAACAGGTCCGGCTTGGCCACGATACAACACAGAAGGTCCGGCTTGGCCACGATACAACACAGCAGGTTCGGCTTGGCCACGATACAACACAGCAGGTCCGGCTTGGCCATGATACAACACAGCAGGTCCGGCTTGGCCACGATACAACACAGCAGGTCCGGCTTGGCCACGATACAACACGGCAAGTCTGGCTTGGTCACGATACAACACAGCAGGTCCAGCTTGGCCACGATACAACACAGCAGGTCTGGCTTGGTCACGATACAACACAGCAGGTCCGGCTTGGCCACGATACAACACAGAAGGTCCGGCTTGGCCACGATACAACACAGCAGGTTCGGCTTGGCCACGATACAACACAGCAGGTCCGGCTTGGCCATGATACAACACAGCAGGTCCGGCTTGGCCACGATAGAACACAGCAGGTCCGGCTTGGCCACGATACAACACGGCAGGTCTGGCTTGGTCACGATACAACACAGCAGGTCCAGCTTGGCCACGATACAACACAGCAGGTCTGGCTTGGTCACGATACAACACAGCAGGTCCGACTTGGTCACGATACAACACAGCAGGTCCGGCTTGGCCACGATACAACACAGCAGGTCCGGCTTGGCCACGATACACCACAGCAGGTCCGGCTTGGCCACAATACAACACAGCAGGTCCGGCTTGGCCACGATACAACACAGCAGGTCCAGCTTGGCCACGATACAACACAGCAGGTCCGGCTTGGCCACGATACAACACAGCAGGTCTGGCTTGGCCACGATACAACACAGCAGGTCCAGCTTGGCCACGATACAACACAGCAGGTCCGGCTTGGCCACGATTCAACACAGCAGGTCCGGCTTGGCCACGATACAACACAGCAGGTCTGGCTTGGTCACGATACAACACAGCAGGTCTGGCTTGGCTACGATACAACACAGCATGTCCGGCTTGGTCATGATACAACACAGCAGGTCCGGCTTGGTCATGATACAACACAGCATGTCCGGCTTGGTCATGATACAACACAGCATGTCTGGCTTGGTCATGATACAACACAGCATGTCCGGCTTGGTCATGATACAACACAGCATGTCCGGCTTGGTCATGATACAACACAGCATGTCCGGCTTGGTCATGATACAACACAGCATGTCCGGCTTGGTCATGATACAACACAGCATGTCTGGCTTGGTCATGATACAACACAGTAGGTCCAGCTTGGTCATGATACAACACAGCAGGTTCGGCTTGGTCATGATACAACACAGCAGGTCCGGCTTGGTCATGATACAACACAGCTGGTCCGGCCTGGTCATGGTATACAACACAGCAGGTCCGGCTTGGCCACCTTACAACACAGCAGGTCTGGCTTGGTCATGATACATCACAGCAGGTCTGTCTTGGTCATGATACAACACAGCAGGTCCGGCTTGGTCATGATACAACACAGCAGGTCCGTCTTGGTCATGATACAACACAGCAGGTCCGTCTTGATCATGATACAACACAGCAGGTATGGCTTGGTCTTGATACAACACAGCAGGTCCAGCTTGGTCATGATACAACACAGCAGGTCCGGCTTGGTCATGATACAACACAGCAGGTCCGGATTGGTCATGATACAAAACAGCAGGTACAGCCAGGCTGAGGTGAGGTGAGGCATGACTTGATCATGATATAATATAGCAGGTACGGCCTGGCTTGGCCATATCTCTTCTACAGGGCTAAGAGTTTTATGTCAACTGATCCCACCCAGTGCCTAGAGGAAAATGCACCACCTTAAAGTAGTCATGTTAATGTCATGTCTATGTATTTTGTATTTGTTTTGCTGATGAAGGCTTTTTGCCATAATGCTAATCGTGTTAATGTGATTACATTCTTGTCAAGCTGACTTTCTAATCTTTATGTTGATTCCTGTTCTGTTCTTCTATCACAGATTGCAGATTTAAGATTACAAATCAATATTAGAGTACAATTTATTACCTGGAATATTTTGCTGCATCTCCTCAGGTACGAACTGATACTGCAGAGTTACATATCACATAAGGTGAATGGATAACGTACTCCACATTGAAACAAATCAATGAATATGCAAGGGGATAACGTACTCCACATTGAAACAAATCAATGAATATGCAAGGGGATAACGTACTCCACATTCAAACAAATCAATGAATATGCAAGGGGATAACGTACTCCACATTCTAACAAATCAATGAATATGCAAGGGGATAACGTACTCCACATTCAAACAAATCAATGAATATGGAAGGGGATAACGTACTCCACATTCTAACACATCAATGAATATGCAAGGGGATAACGTACTCCACATTCAAACAAATCAATGAATATGCAAGGGGATAACGTACTCCACATTCTAACAAATCAATGAATATGCAAGGGGATAATGTACTCCACATTCAAACAAATCAATGAATATGCAAGGGGATAACGTACTCCATATTCTAACAAATCAATGAATATGCAAGGGGATAACGTACTCCACATTCTAACAAATCAATGAATATGAATTTAATATTTCAGCCAAACTATTATTCATTTATTTACTTCACATGATATATGCAGTATGCAGCTGACAAGATGCGGCAAAATATGTCAGGCAATAAATTGTGCAATATATTGTCTATGAATTAATCACCCAAATAAACGAGAAGTAGATTGTGAGCTTTACTAAAACACGACTACAAGAGACAAATTGGACGTTGCGGCCAAAGCCTTCGTCAGCACAGGACAAACAAATACAAACCAACACAAAACTACATGAAACACACTATGACAATATTAAACTATTAAACTAATTAAAATTAAATGTACTCATCTGAATACCGTGTCCTAGCTTGGAAGGTCTGACACACGTAGGGCGCCAGTGGATCAATAGACCGGATGTATGGTACACGGGTCAAAGGTCAAGCGGGAAGGGAGTGGGGTGGAGACGCGCCCATGTGTGCGGAAAAGTGAAATTAGAGACCGGCAAAGATGTTACGGACGCAGATGACAATTAGCAATTATCGTTAAGCGCTCGAAACACCGCTGTGGAAACATATATAGTGTTAGTACACACAGAGAGGCATGAGTGGCGGTCGTTCAGAAAATGACGGCAAAACACCGAACGTAAATCCGCCAAGAGAGTTGACTGTGATGTCATACAAAGGATCTGCACGTACCCAGATGGTGGACTGTAAGCTAGGGGTGGGAGGGTGGGGTGGGAAGTTAAATGAAGCTGTGTTGGACATTAAGGCCGTGAGGGGAGAGTGTGCCCAACTGGAAGATGAGATCGTGTTCCAATGTCTTCCGATCCCGTTCGTGGGATGCGCATGATTTGATGGCCGTGACCTGTATGTCGGCTATATATTGTCTATGGCGTCTGTTTTAAAACTCATCATCAGTTAAAGGCTTCAAGGCTTGCTGAACTCACACCACATCTCAAGGAAGAAGGATTTATTTCAGGAAACATAATTGTAATCATGATTTATAAAAACAATACATAGCAGCATAGGTATGCTGAGGATACCGTGTTACTAGCAGAAAGTGAGCAAGAGTTAAAGACCTAGTGGAACAAGTAAACAGGCACAGTGCACAATGTGGCTTTCATATTAACATCCAAAAAACAAAAACTATGATAATTAGCAGTGAAAAGGAAAGGTAATCAATGAAAATCACAGTAAACGGGGAGATACTAGAACATGTAACAAGTTTCTCCTATCGTGGACATATAATAACAGATGATGGCAGAATTGAAATGGAAATCAAAATGAGAATAGGAATGGGCAAAAATGCTTTCAACGGCACGAAATCAGTATTAACATCTAGAGAGATTAACAACGCATTAAAATGAGAGTTGTCAAATACATTCAACACTACTGTATGGTGCGGAAGCCTGGACATTGAACAAGCAAATGGAAAGTCGCATAGAGGCCCTGGAGATGTGGATATACAGACGAATATGTCGTATTTCACGGAAACAAAAATAATCAAATGCAGAGGTTCTAGAAAAACCGGGAATGAAGAGAGAGTTGATGAAAGAAATATTGAGGAGGTAAGTAAAATATTTCAGCTACATTAAAAGACATGATACTCTTATAAAAGCCATACTGGAAGGCAAGGTTGAGGACAAGCGAGCAAGAAGTAGACAACGATACAAGTGGGAAGATAACAGCAAGAGATGGACGAACAACAGCCTGACAGAATAGACAGTCAAGGAGACAGTTTTGGAGATCCATTGCAGCCAACCTTCACTGTGGAGATGGCACCTGATTGATTGATAGCAGTATAAACAATAACTAAAAATAAGAATTTCAGTTTTGCAAGAAAATTGTCAACAAAAGAAATTGCTTAATATAACAATATGTATTGATTTGCATTCATAAAAGGGAATAAATGAATCCAACTGACTAAGCATCATAACACTCCTACAGATTTAGCTAAGGAGCTGTGGCATAATAAAAATCACTTTACTAAGAGCACGCATATTTTCTGTGACATAACACAAGTCACTTTACTAAGAGCACAAATATTTCCTGTGGCATAACAAAAGTCACATTACCAAGACCAAGCATATTTCTTGTGGCATAACAAAAGTCATTTTACTAAGAGAAAGCAATTTTTTCTGTGGCATAACAAACGTCACTTTACTAAGAGGAGGTGCATTTCCTGTGGCATAATAAAAGTCACTTGACTAAGAGCAGGCATATTTCCATGGGCAACGTATGGTGTGACATTTGGGCATTGAATAAACCAGCTGAAATAGCACAAACTATTCTTTGAATAAACGCGTGACTCATGCAGACTCAATATTCATTGGACGGAAAGGAGAACAAACCGTCTATCCAATAAGAACTGAATATCAGAGAAGACTACTAGGAAGACATAAAATTGAGGACAATGAAATATTTTGGGCATGTAAAGAATGTTTCACAACATTTGCTGTGATATCAGCGTCGGATGTGTAGCAATACTGTAATGTCTGTAAAAGACAATTATTGTACCACAAAGGCCAGACCAAATTACAGTAATGACTGTAAGCAAATACCGGGTGTTTTTAAAGTCTCACACTATTTGAAAAATAAAGTACATAATGTCATAAAAAAAATGTGCTCCACAGTCCTTCGTGAAGCAATATGCAGCACATGGCTGTCGACTGCTGGAGTAATTCTTTGCACTCCAAATAGAATTGTGTAATCAACGGAAGAAAGAATGTTTTTGGTTGAACAAGTGTTTAGAAATGGCGGTCGATACACACAGATGGTTGTTCAAAGATTTATAACAAGATTTCCTGATAAACAACCTTCTCATCACATTATGTTTAAAAATTTCCAACATCTGTTATAATGAATACTTCATTGGTACTTTCCAGCTTCCCCAAAATTGCGATAGATCATAGCAGTGACTACTGTAACTAATTTAACCCTACCAGACCTGAGGCCCTAACCCTAACTGTCCCCTATACCTGGGCTCCTGAGCATTAAAGAGAAAAAACCAACATGATATAGAAAAATATTAGTTACATGCAAACAAGTGGTTAGAATAAGATGGAACTTGGAGACACTGTAGAAAATCTTTCATCTAGCGCCAATATTCTACCTGTGTATGCCAATCAACCCAGCAGGATGAGCCTTGTTTCACACAGAGGTACTTCTTGCAAAGTGAGCACCAGATGTTGCTCTTCACCTTCTTGCATGGATTGTCTTTGTAAGACACTCGGGGATTTTGCTTGTTGTACCTGGAGAGCTTTTCCATGCACACAACACAGATATGATTAGACGATGTCCCAGGGGGAATCTTTGGAAAATAATTACCAGGGATCATCCGTTGAGGGCAGGGTTCCATTTGTGCGTGGCGGTGGGCTGATGTCCTGTATCTACCAATAAGTTGCAGGCACAGTTTCTGAATATATCTGGTGAAATAATCTGGCTTTTTTGAAGCAGCTTGCTGCTGTGAAGCATACAAGTGTCAACAACTCATGTTTCAGGCATCATCGGATTACTTCTCCCACACCATACAAGCAACTTGCAAGTCGTGTGCGAGGAATGAAATGGTACATTTTATTGCCGTTGGCCCTTTACACTTGCAAAACAGTCGCTATCTAATCACACATAAAGTCACAATATTCTCTATCACTAGTTTTAATAAATCCTATAGCTAATCTCTATCTACTAGGCTATCTGAAAACACATATCTATTCTATACGACGTGAACACTACAGAGTCAGTCCCCAGTCTGACTTGCTTCACTCGCGTCGCTACACGCCCCGCGGAAGGACCTTCATACGCCCTTCGGCTCTCTGCGTGCTAGGTCAGGTAGCACGCTTCTATTAGCTGGCTTTGGTTTGAGTGCCACTCGTTGCTATCACGCAGGCGTGATTCTGTCGTGACCAGTAGTGCTAACTATCTGGTCAACGCCTTCGTGTGAGGACTAGTTAATAGTCCCCCTTTTCTATCATCTATCCTGCCCTGATCCCGGGCACTCAATTCCCTCTACTCAATCTGAGGTTGACCCCACGTCCCGGTGGTGTTCTATCATGAGGCAGGCTTCCTGCCTCATCCTTCAGTCTTTGACACACACCCTCCCCTCCTGTGTTGCGTCATCAACTTTGACTCACTGGTTGTGACGCAAGAGGTTTCTAAAAAATTAGTGTGTCTAATTTTTGTCAAAGACTGTAGATAACCTGGCTTTGGGCTACTAAATAGACCTACTGACTAATGTCACAATGTAGCATCACTTTACTTGGCTACTGGCAATCGCCACAAACTTGTCTGGTTGGCGTGAGCCCTCTTCTCAATCGCAATATTATATTCATTAGAGGTATGTCTGAACCGGACCGTTGTCTTATAAGACCTGCCCTCAAATAGTAAATTAACTCACTACCCATACAAAGTTGACTTTCTGAAGGTCAACACATGAATTGCTT
The DNA here is from genome assembly GCA_963921405.1 of Cepaea hortensis. Taxonomy (NCBI): domain Eukaryota; kingdom Metazoa; phylum Mollusca; class Gastropoda; order Stylommatophora; family Helicidae; genus Cepaea; species Cepaea hortensis. Next base: position 489,320,621 of record OY992876.1, on the reverse strand, counting down.
CATATCCCCCATATAATATTAAACAACCATTACACAAGCTGTGAGCGACAGGCTTTACCTATCTCGCTTCCGCGTGTAAAGTCATATTTCACTGTTAAGTTAGTGTTTCGTTGTCTATTATGTCCCCTGACCTGGAGTTATCTCCCTTTGATCTAATAAAAGTGTATGCAATTTATATGTTTGTTTTTCTGGTTGTTTGTGTGTTTGGATGTAATTAAACGTATAATCTACCATCTAACATGTGTATCTAACTATCATGTGTATTTAAGTTAGTTTTTCAAGTGCCATAATTCATTTAACTGTGGTCACAAACATGTGTATAATACAAATCCGTGACTACATTTCTGTCTTATGAGACTCAAAATACTTTCACTAAGATCCTAAACTACACTACACAAAATACATTCATTACAACACATTTTCAACATTGAAACCAACACCTGACGGCAATAAAAATAAAAAGTCTTGTTGAGCGGCAGAAAAAATCCGTTGACTGTTCTCACTCTCTCCTGTATATTTTACATTTGTTCTCACTTTCACACTTCTGTCACACATCTTTCACCTTTCCTTATGTCACACTTCTTTTACCCTCACTATTGGCACACATCTTTTACTTTCATTTCTGTCACACATCTTTCATCCTCACTTTTGTTACACATCTTTCATCCTCATTTCTGTCACACATCTTTCATTCTCACCTTTGTCACACATCCCCTACCTTCATTTCTGTCACGCAACTTTCCTTCTCACAGCTATTTAAAAACCTTGGAGTGACACTGTACACGTTTGGCTCAGTTTGGCAGAGTTGAGCCCAATGCCTGTGCATCAACCGTTGCACACATCAAGTATTTACAAAATATTTACATGTAAGAAAAACGGGGTGATGGTTTGTACCTTGGTATTATTAACCACTCTATTCTCCTGAAATATTATTCTAAATAATGACATACTAATACTAGTTCTATAAATATACCTTTAATGTGTTAATCTATTTGTCATATTAATCCTAAAATAAGCTTACATTACTCCTAATATTTATCTAATTTAAGGGATGGAATTTACCTATGTGACATGAAATTGATGTGAGATGAGTGATGTCCCTTTATGAAAAGGGTAATGTGAAATGTAATAAGTTACGTCCCTTTCTAAAATGGGTGATGTGAAATATAACATATCCTAACTAATGTTTTTAAATGAGACAAACTATATGATTGATATTCTTATTCTATATGGTGTAAATGATGTATATTTAAGTGTATAATATTTCTATTCTATTATGGTGTAATCTAATCATACTACTAAATGATAATGTTTATTAAATGGATTGGTTAAGATGGACTGAAATCAAATGAAATGAAACAAAGTGAAATATAATAAACTGAATGATGCTATTCATATCTAAAGTTCTTATAATTAGTTATCATGTTTAAATTACTATCCTAATCTACTTTTAACGCTAAATGAATATGTAAATTAATATTCTATCTAAAGTAAAATGAAAAAATATTATATTATCTAACTGTACATTAAAATGACATAATCTATCTATATTTTATCACTATATTAAAACATTATGATACATATCACATTAAGTTTTATATACATGGTTTTTTAAATACCTCAGGTTAGTCGTTGCCATTAATGTTCAGAAACATACTTTCATTGGCATAATATCTATACAATTGTTCTGGGTATTTGAAATCCATTACACAGTCATATTTATTCTATGGGTATTGCACCTGTAAATTTCGTTTGTAGACCACTGTTCTCGTGTCTGTCTGTATATAATTATCTGACACTGTTTTTCTCTGTTTAACACAACTACTTTACTGGAACATATTTGGAGCTTAGCAAGTAATAAGCTGTCCTCGTACACAAAGTGATATATCTGTTCCCAGAGTAAAGTTGTTACTTTTGATGTCTACAGACACATAGCAGGTCAATGTTTTTGGTACTTAGTTCAGCACACAATATTCCTGTATTTCTAAGATATTTCACATAGAATATTTGACTGTACTAAATTAACATATATTACAATACAATTTTATGTGGAAATTTCTGGTATTGCTACATCAGATGGTCGACTAAGGGTATCAGCCAAGATGTTATCTTTCCCCTTAATATGTTCTATACTAAAGGTGTAATTTTGTAGTATTAGCGACCACCTGTATATTCGGTCATTTCGATGTACACCACTCTGCATGACCGTTATTGGGGAGTTGTCAGTCTGGACAATGAAGTGCACACCTGACAGAAATCGATGCAGCTTTCTCACCGCATAGATGACGCTTAAGGCTTCCAACTCGGATATGGAATATCTGGACTCGGTGGGTGTGATCTTACGGCTCACGTAGCAAATCGGATGGAAGATGCCCTCATAAAATTGGCCTAGTACTGCAGCGATGGAGATCCTGCTGGCATCTGTCCTAAGATAATAAACGAGCCTAGGATTAGGCAAGCGGAGGATTGGTACATTACTAAACAGGATTTTCAATTTTGACAATGCAGAAATTAATAATGCATCTTTAACATCCAATTTTACAGAAGCTTTTAAAACATTGGAAAATACACTTGTAATCTCCGCTAAATTTGGAATAAATTTACTATAGTAATTCACTAACCCCAAAAGGCTTCTGACCTGTTTCTTGGTGGTAGGCATGGTCAGATTCATAATTTTGGTAATAATTTTCTGGTCAGTCTTTAGTTGACCTTGAGAAATTACATGACCCAAAAACTCAATTTCTTTTAGGCCCAATTCGACTTTGCTCGGTTTGACAGTGAGCCCGAAGAGTCGCAACCTATTAAAGACATGTCTCAGTTTCAGTAGGTGTGTTGTCCAGTCATCAGTATGGACACATATATCATCTATATAGGTCACTGTATTCGTCACTCCATGAAGTAGATCTCTAGTTAAGCGTACGAAAGTGGCAGGAGCGTTTCGAAGTCCGAAAGGAAGAAAACGCCACTCGTATAGTCCTAAAGGTGTTGAGAAAGCAGTAAGATGGATGGATTGAGACTGCATAGGGACTTGCCAATATCCCTTAGTGAGATCTAATTTAGAAAAAGATTTTGGAGGTGGACATGTCAAGAATAAGATCTTCGCAGGAAGGGATTGGCTCTGCGTCGATCTTGGTGACGTTGTTAAGCTTTCGATAGTCCACGCACAGACGAATTGTAGAATCTTTCTTCTTAACTAGAACAATTGGAAAAGAGTACTCCGAGGTGGATTTCTGGATGATCCCACTAGCCTCTAAATTCAGAATTTCTTTATTTAGATTTTCCCTATAGCTTAGTGGGATTGAGTACGGCCTGCATTTAATAGGTTTAGAGTCCGTAAGAAGAATGGAGTGTTCGATTCTGTCCGTCCTACCTGGAATGTCAGAGAATATGTCTTTGTATTCTGTCACTAATTCTACTAATTGTCGTCGTTGACTGTCTGTTAGTCCCTGTTCTATATGTATGCTATCTAATGTAGCAGTCTTGTCTACAATAGGAACTGGTAGTTCCATTCCGTCGTCGTCTACCTGATTCAGTACGGTGGTGGTGCTAAGTGTGTATTCTGTATTCTCGCTAAGTGTATGCTCGTCGGATATGCCAGTCTCACTAACTAGTGTAGTTGCGTTGTGTATGTCTGTCGTCTGATCACTTGGTGTGGGTGCACTGTGTTCGTCTGTCTCTACTTCTGTCTCTTGTCGTGAATAGTAAGGCTTCAACATGTTGACATGGAATATCTTTAAGTTTCCGTTTATTGATATTTCATAGTCAACATCTGAAATCTTACGTACCACCTTGAATGGCCCTTGCCATGAAGTCAATAATAAATTTCGTTTGTCAGGAAGCAAGAGAAGTATGTTTTGATCTGGTTCAAGTTCAATTGTTCTCGCCCCTTTGTTGGCATACTGGCGGTAGATTTGACCCTTCCTCTCCAAAGCTGCCTTAGCTATAATACACGATTTCATGATGTTATCTCGTGTTTCAGTCACCATTTCATAAGGTGTTTTTGGTTCAGGAATTTGAATAGAATTTGTTATTGCTTGATGATAAATGGTTAGGGGTCCACGTGGGTTAGCCCCGTACACTAATTCAAACGGTGAGAAACCCGTGCTTGAATGGGGAATCTCCCGATAGGCGAACAGCACTGTTGGTAACAGTGTATCCCAATCAGCTGGGTTTTCTGCTGTTACCTTAGCCAGCATATGCTTCAGATCTCCATTAATTTTTTCTACTATCCCATTGCTGGCTGGATGGTACGCTGTCGTGAAATGTTGTTTAACCCTTTGTATCCTGAATTATTTTATCTATAACCTTGTACAAACGCAAAGAAAATGTATTGCGCATGCCCAGATCGCTTCCAAACATTCACGCCACCTACCTGGGAAACAAGCAATGTTATTTTAGATAGACCTTTAAGTACCGTCAGGATTCGTGATCAGATTGTAAACATATAGCCATTTGAAGTGAGTGGTACTTAAAAGTACCGTCAGTAAATAAAGGGTTAATCCCTAACATTTTTGTAAGGGCTTGCGTTGCAGCCGATATGAATTGTGTCCCACGATCGGATAAAATGGTCCGTGGAAATCCGAATCGTGAGAACAGGTGTAGAAATACATTGGCAACATCTTTGGAGGTGATGTACTTCAAAGCTACTGCCTCAACCCACCTTGTACAGAGGTCGACCATCGTCAATATGAAGCGATTTCCTTTGCTGGACACCTGATTCAGGGGTCCAACAATATCTACCGCCACACTCTCAAATGGCCTAGAAGCCAGTGTAGAAGGTTGTACTTCAGCTGTAGCATGTTTACCCTTTCTTTTCAAACTGTTCTATGGTTTCAATGTCTGACTGCTGCAAAAATTTAGCAAAAGAGGATGGTATCGTGGATATTACTTTATCCATAGTTATTAAGTTTTTTAATTTATCAAAGTCTTTCCCTATGTTAGCTGCTTTAAGCCACCTATTTAGTACACTTTGAACATTTGAGACGTAGTCAATGAAAGTCTCAGTAGGTTTAGGTTTTAAAGTTGAGAACTGAACCTGATACCCAGGGGCATCAAGTAAAAAGTGTTGCATAATCCTATCACGGATGTATTGGTAGTCAGATCTAAGATCGGTTGGTATAGATTCTATTACTTTAAGGGGCTCACCACTCAGGTTCTTCATATAAATCATAGCCCACATCTCTAAAGGAACTTGGTGATATTTAAACTGATACTCGACATTTTCTGTCCAGGCAGATATTGAATCCTCTTTACAATATGCTTTGATAATATTTTTGTATTTGTTGAACTTATTTTCTTCTTGTTGACTTTTAAGTTTAGTGGCAGAGATCTCTGCGTGTGAGTCCACATCCATCTCTTTCATCTTTAATTGTGTCTCTGATTCTACTTGTATTTGTTTTTCCTTAACTCTTGCCATTTCATCTATTTCTTTTTGCTTTAATTCTCTCTCCTGATCTAATGTCTTCTGTTTAATTTCCTTATCTTGTTGTAACTGTTGTTGCTTAATTTCCTTATCATGTTCTAATTGCTTCTGTTTTAATTCTAGTTCTTTTTGTTTTGTTATCTCAGCTAGTTGTGTTAATTCTTTTTGATGCTCTCTTTCTCGAGCGCGTTCATCTCTCTCAGCATCTTTTGCTTCTTTAAATTTCTTATCGGCATATTGTTCTAGCTCTTTACCTGTGTATTGCAATTCTTTGCCAGCTTTAATGAAGTCAGCTAGAGTAGCCATGTTATTGGGTAATAGGTTCGCGTTGACCTGAACTGACTACTTCAATTAGTTATTATTCTTTGATATGCTATGTTATTTATTATCTGAGCACTACAAATTGTATTCTTTGTTTACATTCTGGAAAATCGTATTCTCCAAAAAATAAGAGCACAAAGTCTGTTCATACAATACACGCTGAAAAAGAGATGCACTATTAATCACAATGCATGCCAAAAACGTAGGTTTTACTCATCTTAATGTTCCCCAGACCAAGGAACAACACGTCAGCAACACCGGTCCCGTTGTTTGGCACCCCGGAATACACACGAGTTTTCTACTCAGGTCACCTCGTTTGGCACATCGGCACACACTCACGTTATCACTCAGCTGTTGTTCGCCCTGTTTTACAGAGCAGCAACAATTAACAACTCGTAAACGAAAAATAGACTTTTGACAACTTGTTACAATGACACAGACATGCCCACGAACAAACAGAACATCGATTAATTAAGATTTAATGTCAATGTCCTGTCTTCGTTCTACAGTAATTTGTCTTTCGTTACTAACCTAGTTTAATCTATGGAAGAATGGTGCAGACAAAATCTAATTTGCATAGCCGAAAGTAGTGCCTTCGTGACAGTAAACAAATAGAAAAAGTACGAAAAAAATTCAATAACTGCTTTTAAATAAATATAAGTATAATAATAATGTGTAAATAAATAAATATATTCATTCTCTAACTTAAATAAACAAATAATATTTAATATATCGTAAAGATTCAGGCAGGCAGCAGCTTGCCAGTAGGTAAACACTGAAATGCTGATTGCAAATGGCGAGGCCCAACTGTTTTCCAATCGTGCCACGTCACAGGCGCAGCGCTATTTTTAGCTTGCAAAAATCAATACTGTCGCTGACCTTTGTATTGCTCCGCCATGAATCATTTTTGATATTTATTCAAAAACAAATAAATAATTACATAAATAAATGAAAGAAGAACATAATATGAATACTTACAACTTTGAAAAACACATTATTTAAATATATAACATTCTAATAAGCACAAATAAACATTATTTCATCACGATAGGCACAATTCTGCTGGCAACTCGATCTAGTCTGCACACGTCATAGTCACTGACACAAATTAAACATTTAATCTTTGTAATATCCTATCTGTAACCCTAGTCTAGAGCCGTGGGTAAGTGTTTATAGCTTGAACTCAGGTTCAAGCAGCACTTCTGACACCACATTTAATCCTATTGCCTGTCAACAACTCATGTTTCAGGCATCATCGGATTACTTCTCCCACACCATACAAGCAACTTGCAAGTCGTGTGCGAGGAATGAAATGGTACATTTTATTGCCGTTGGCTCTTTACACTTGCAAAACAGTCGCTATCTAATCACACATAAAGTCACAATATTCTCTATCACTAGTTTTAATAAATCCTATAGCTAATCTCTATCTACTAGGCTATCTGAAAACACATATCTATTCTATACGACGTGAACACTACAGAGTCAGTCCCCAGTCTGACTTGCTTCACTCGCGTCGCTACACGCCCCGCGGAAGGACCTTCATACGCCCTTCGGCTCTCTGCGTGCTAGGTCAGGTAGCACGCTTCTATTAGCTGGCTTTGGTTTGAGTGCCACTCGTTGCTATCACGCAGGCGTGATTCTGTCGTGACCAGTAGTGCTAACTATCTGGTCAACGCCTTCGTGTGAGGACTAGTTAATAGTCCCCCTTTTCTATCATCTATCCTGCCCTGATCCCGGGCACTCTATTCCCTCTACTCAATCTGAGGTTGACCCCACGTCCCGGTGGTGTTCTATCATGAGGCAGGCTTCCTGCCTCATCCTTCAGTCTTTGACACAAGATATAAGAATTATAAATGGTCCACATAAAATTTTTTATAAAAAGCCGCCGGGGCCAGCGGTAATGACGACGAGACCGGTGAAGGCGGGTCATCTGGTCATTTTTGTCACAGCCACCCATATATTTATTATAGTCTTTTGCCAGCTGTGGCATCTGTATTTCTTGCACACTGCCATCTTTATTTCTTCTCTTTATTACAACATTTTGGGTTGGATCGTGGTAGTTTGAAATAAATGTGATGGGCTTTCTATCCTGCCAAACTAATCATGTTACACTTTGTTGACATAGAAAGCGACTGTCACCCCTAGCAAGGTTTTTTTTAAAAACACTTTTCAGCTTTTCACATTAAACCACACAATGTCAATTCAAACACATGAGGGAAGACATTTGCAATGACTAACCATGAGATTTGACCACGATTGGTTGGTTATTTTTAGTTTGTGACACATTTTTTTCACGTACTAGGCAAACTACCGAAAATTAGGTTCAGCGGTCTAGCGGCAGAATAGGAAATTCCCGAAGAATGGGTACAGCAGTCTGGTAGGGTTAATGAATAGTTTAGCACATTTTTTGATGACATCATGTACTTCATTTTTCCCATTTGATCTACATACAAAGTGTAGAGAGACTTTACAAACATGTGATACATCATCAAACGGCTTAAAAAAACAAAATCAAACACAAGAACCCACAGTAGGCATGTGAAGTGTTAGGACCATCACATTCTGTAGGCCTCAGTGCAAGTCAGTCTCTCCCTCCCATAACGAACATCGAGAGCTGGCATCAAACCCTAGTCCCACCATGCTCACGTCATTGCCAGTGTAATGCCCTAACCACTACACGAACATGCAGGCTAAAGCTACTTCCTTTCACTAAATATTGTATAAGGTTGTCATGAAAATGAAATTAATGCCTGCTTATTTTAGAGGAGTCGTTAACGTTGAAACCTGAGTGCGAACACAGAAGTATTTTTGAAATAAAACAACTTCTTCTTTCACACATTCCCACACCCACTGGGCTATCAATATCTCACTTCATGCTCTCTCATCTTTAGTCTACCCCACACAGCTCCGTCAATGTATTCCCATCGTTAGCTCCCTCACACGACTCCGTCTATACCATCCCATCTTTAGCTACCCCACACAGCTCCATCCATGCCATCCCATCTTTAGCTACCCAACACAGCTCCATCCATGCCATCCCACCTTTAGCTACCCCACACAGCTCCGCTAATGTCATCCCATCCTTAGCAACCCCACACAGCTCCATTCATGCCATCCCAACTTTAGCTACCCAACACCATGCTATTCCATCTTTAGCTACACCACACAGCTCCATCCATGCCATCCCATCTTTAGCTACCCCACACAGCTCCATCCATGTTATCCCATCTTTAGCTACCCCCCACAACTCCATCCATGCCCTCCCATCATTAGCTACCCCACACATCTCCATCCATGCCCTCCCCTTTTTATCTACCCCACACAGCTTCATCCATGCCCTACCATTTTTAGCTACCCCACACAGCTCCATCCATGCCCTCCCATCTTTAGCTTCCCCACACAGCTCCATCTATGCCCTCTCATCTTTAGCTACCACACACAGCTCCATCCATGCCCTCCCATCTTTATCTACCCCACACAGCTCCATCCACGCCCTTCCATCTTTAGCTACCCCACACAGCTCCATCAATGCCATCCCACCTTTAGCTACCCCACACAGCTCCATCCATGCCCTCCCATCTTTAGCTACCCCACAATGCTGCATCCATGCCATCCCATCTTTAGCTACCACACACAGCTCCATCCATGACATCCCATCTTTAGCTACCCGACACAGCTCCATCCATGCCATTCCATGTTTAGCTACCCCACACAGCTCCATCCATGTCCTCCCATCTTTAGCTACCCCACACAGCTCCATCCATGCCATCCCACCTTTAGCTACCTCACACAGCTCCGCTAATGTCCTCCCACCTTTAGCAACCCCACACAGCTCTGTTCATGCAATCCCAACTTTAGCTACCCAACACCATGCTATTCCATCTTTAGCTACCCCACACAGCTCCATCCATGCCATCCCATCTTTAGCTACCCTACACAGCTCCATCCATGTTATCCCATCTTTAGCTACCCCACACAGCTCCATCCATGCCATCCAATCTTTAGCTACCCCACACAGCTCCATCCATGCCATCCCACCTTTAGCTACCCCACACAGCTCCATCCATGCCATCCCATCTTTAGCTACCCCACACAGCTCCATCCATGCCCTCCCATCTTTAGCTACCCCACACAGCTGCATCCATGCCATCCCATCTTTAGCTACCCCACACAGCTCCATCCATGACATCCCATCTTTAGCTACCCCACACAGCTCCATCCAAGCCATCCCATCTTTAGCTAACCCACACAGCTCCATCCATGCTATCCCATCTTTAGCTACCCCACACAGCTCCATCCATGTCCTCCCATCTTTAGCTACCCCACACAGCTCCGTCCATGTCCTCCCATTTTTAGCTACCCCACACAGCTCCATCCATGCCCTCCCGTCTTTAGCTACCCTACACATCTCCATCCATGCCCTCCCATTTTTAGCTACCCCACACAGCTCCATCCATGCCCTCCCATCTTTAGCTACCCTACACATCTCCATCCATGCCATCCCATCTTTAACTACCCCACACAGCTCCATCCATGCCATATTTAGCTACCTCATGTGGCTCCATCCATCCCATCTTTACCTACCCCACACAGCTTCATCCATGCCATCCCATCTTTAGCTACACCACACAGCTTCATCCATGCCATCACATCTTTAGCTACCCCACACAGCTCCATCCATGCTATCCCATCTTTAGCTACCCCACACAGCTCCATCAATGCCATCCCATCTTTAACTACCCCACACAGCTCCATCCATGCCATATTTAGCTACCTCATGTGGCTCAATCCATGCCATCCCATCTTTAGCTACCCCACACAGCTCCATCCATGCTATCACATCTTTAGCTACCCCACACAGCTTCATCCATGCTATCCCATCTTTAGCTACCACACACAGCTCCATCCATGCCATCCCATCTTTAGCTACCCCACACAGCTCCATCCATGCCATCCCATCTTTAACTACCCCACACAGCTGCATCCATGCAATATTTAGCTACCTCATGTGGCTCCATCCATGCCATCCCATCTTTAGCTACCTCACACAGCTTCATCCATGCCATCCCATCTTTAGCTACCCCACACAGCTCCATCCATGCTATCCCATCTTTAGCTACCCCACACAGCTCCATCCATGCCATCCCATCTTTAGCTACCCCACACAGCTCCATCCATGACATCCCATCTTTAGCTACCCCACACAGCTCCATCCAAGCCATCCCATCTTTAGCTAACCCACACAGCTCCATCCATGCTATCCCATCTTTAGCTACCCCACACAGCTCCATCCATGTCCTCCCATCTTTAGCTACCCCACACAGCTCCATCCATGTCCTCCCATTTTTATCTACCCCACACAGCTCCATCCATGCCCTCCCGTCTTTAGTTACCCTACACATCTCCATCCATGCCCTCCCATTTTTAGCTACCCCACACAGCTCCATCCATGCCCTCCCATCTTTAGCTACCCTACACATCTCCATCCATGCCATCCCATCTTTAACTACCCCACACAGCTCCATCCATGCCATATTTAGCTACCTCATGTGGCTCCATCCATCCCATCCCATCTTTACCTACCCCACACAGCTTCATCCATGCCATCCCATCTTTAGCTACATCACACAGCTTCATCCATGCCATCCCATCTTTAGCTACCCCACACAGCTCCATCCATGCTATCCCATCTTTAGCTACCCCACACAGCTCCATCAATGCCATCCCATCTTTAACTACCCCACACAGCTCCATCCATGCCATATTTAGCTACCTCATGTGGCTCAATCCATGCCATCCCATCTTTAGCTACCCCATACAGCTCCATCCATGCTATCACATCTTTAGCTACCCCACACAGCTTCATCCATGCTATCCCATCTTTAGCTACCCCAAACAGCTCCATCCATGCCATCCCATCTTTAGCTACCCCACACAGCTACATCCATGCCATCCCATCTTTAGCTACCCCACACAGCTCCATCCATGCTATCCCATCTTTAGCTATCCCACACAGCTCCATCCATGCTATCCCATCTTTAGCTACCCCACACAGCTCCATCCATGCCATCCCATCTTTAGCTACCCCACACAGCTCCATCCATGCCATCCCATCTTTAACTACCCCACACAGCTGCATCCATGCAATATTTAGCTACCTCATGTGGCTCCATCCATGCCATCCCATCTTTAGCTACCTCACACAGCTTCATCCATGCCATCCCATCTTTAGCTACCCCACACAGCTCCATCCATGCCATCCCATCTTTAGCTACCCCACACAGCTCCATCCATGACCTCCCATTTTCAGCTACCGCACACAGCTCCATCAATACCCTCCCATCTGTAGCTTCCCAACACAGCTCCATCTATGCCCTCTCATCTTTAGCTACCCTACACAGCCCCATCCATGCCCTCCCATCTTTAGCTACCCCACACAGCTCCATCCACGCCCTTCCATCTTTAGCTACCCCACACAGCTCCATCCATGTCCTCCCATTTTTAGCTATCCCACACAGCTCCATCCATGCCCTCCCATCTTTAGCTACCCTACACATCTCTATCCATGCCCTCCCATTTTTAGCTACCCCACACAGCTCCATCCATGCCCTTCTATCTTTAGCTACCCCACACAGCTCCATCCGTGCCCTCCCATTTTTAGCTACAACACACAGCTCCATCCATGTCCTCCCGTCTTTAGATACCCCACACAGCTCCATCCATGTCGTCCCATCTTTGGCAACCCCACACAGCTCCATCCATGTCCTCCCATCTTTAGCTACCCCACACAGCTCCATCCATGCCATCGCACCTTTAGCTACCCCACACAGCTCCATCCATGCCATCCCATCTTTAGCTACCCCACTGTCAGGGTCTTAAACCTGGCTCGTTTTTCCTAACACATGTGAGACAGTACAAGTACAACGTGATTTGACTTGAGACTCAACAACACAACGTTCAATGGATTTATTTACAGATCATATACGATACGATGATCATTACAAGATATAAGTTATACTTCGATACACTTACATACACAATACAGCTCATAGTCTATCTCTCAAGATGAACAGACACTCGACTTTCGGGCACAGAAACCACACAACGCCTTTCTCTCATCATACGTCCAGTCGAGTCCACGTCCCAGAGCTGTCTGTCTATAGCTCGCAATGTGCCTCCCCACCTGAAGTGGCTTCACGAGGCATGCGTGCGTCTTGCTTCGTCCTTGCCTGACCGCTGGCCGTCTCGTCAGCCAGCAACCTCGCAGGCAGGTACCTACTACTCGCCTGGCGGGCATAACGAAGTTACGGCATCCCGGCTGGGGAACTAAGTCGCCCGGCGGGCGTAACGATGTCACTGCATCACTGCACTACTCTAGACTCTGACATGCTCCCCCGGGCAGCTCCATGAAAGATGTCATCTTTCATGTATACTATATGTACATACTGGGTTAATATTTTAACCTTGTCAGAGTCGACCCTTCTGTTGTTATATACATTGGAATCAGAATACATAGACATACACATCTTGACATAGAAACATATAAGAAATGGAAGTTGTATTCAACGAAATGTGGTGTTCAACCGTTAACACTTGTCAAGTTTCATCCTTTCGATGGCTGATTACCTCAATTGCATTATTGACCCAGTCAGATCGGCAGTACCAGCTCCAAGCATCTACCTCGCAGCCTTTCAAAAAAAAGTAATAATATGGTTTCTGAAACAAAAACCATCTGGCTAGAATGAAATACGGCTTTACATAAGTCGCATTAAACGCTCAAACCCTGACCTTATTTGGCCAGGAGCTCTTGTGTTGGTCTGCAATGTCTGTAACACTCTACCATGCCCAGTAGATGGCTTCTTGGTGTGTTAACAATCTGGCAACAACATGGTTATTTATACACAACACATACTCGTATACATTTCATATTATAGCCCTTTGGTGTAATGATGTAGTAACAACTAAATGAAAGGGGAATAACTTCAAAATTTCTGAAATATAATATTTTACAATAATTATTCTATTTCTTAGCGTCATCGCTTGATGTTTCTTCATACTAGCGAGAAAAAGTCGGTAGTATGAATAAATTAATCAAGATATGATTCTAAGATTACACTACATAAAAAATATAAATACACAATTAGTGTATTCAAACTTGTTAATTCCTAAAGATTTTAGAATCGTCATAGCTTTTTAAACTTTTGTTTGTCGTCTGCTAATTTTGAACTAAATTTCTAACTAATCCGGAAGTACACACGAACACTAAACAGCTGATGTTGAAACTTGTAGAACACACTTGTTCCGGTCTGATGTAGTTACGGAATGTACAATGTTCTAATCGTTCATGTGTTGGGTGTTTCCCTGGAAAAACTTCTGGATTTCGATTGACTGCAGTGGTGTAGATGTCAATGTTCAGGTCACACTTTCACACAAGGATTTAAAATATCACTGGAATGCTCCAAACGCAGATACCACTGTCAAATTGGATAGTTCGCTTACTGTAAGTTTTGAGCGAATGTGGCACTGTTCTTGTTTCGTAATATATACAATTAATAAAGTTCGCTTTCTACCACACACTACACAATTATACACGACAACCACTACATTAATTAGTAAAATAAGAACACTATATATATTGGGAGTAAACCCTATCACATCACATCGTAGACATTACACAGCTTTCGTGAATGAAAAAAAATTATTCACTGATGGATGGCTGTGTTAATCTGAGTGTATTTTACACACTGCACTCAGACATTAGTGCTTACTGGGTCGGTCGGACAACGGGGAAAAAGATCGGCAATCGTGTTGGTTCTGCCTGGGATATGTCGAACCTCGAAGCTGTAATCTTGGAGCTTAAGAGACCAGCGCGCTACCATTTGGTTTGAAGGTACACCTGAATTGATAAATCGCAGTGGACTACTGTCGGATTCGACAATAAAATGACGTCCTAGGAGGAATCTGGACAATTTAGTTATACCCACCACTAGAGCTAGGGCTTCCAACTGAGGTATTGACCAAGCCCGTTCTCTGGGTTTCAGTTTCCTGGATACGAAGTACACAGGGTGAAGGATGTTATTATGCTCTTGCAACAAGACTGCTCCAATCGCCACGGAGTTCGCATCTGTACGCAATCTGAAAGGTAATTGAAGATTGGGCAATTTCAGAATAAGATTATTTAAGCTATTATCAGAAAAACAAGCTAATACTCTTTGGAATGCAAATTTTAGGCATTCATTGCTTACAATTTTCTCCGGTTTATCTTTTGTTAGTAAGTTAGTAAATACTTCGGTCAGTTCAGAAAAATCAGGTATGAACTGCCGGTAATAATTTATCAGTCCTAACAAACTTCTGACTTGCTTTTTCGTAGTCGGAAGTGAGAGTTTTAGTATCTTGGACACGATGTTATCGTCTGTCGTGACAAAGCCATTGGATATTTTGTACCCCAAGAAGGATATTTCCTGGTAGGCTATGTCTACTTTTGCAGGCTTTACCGTCAGTCCGTGCTGTCTAATGCGTTCAAATGTCTGTTCTAATGTCTTTATGTGGTCTGTCATCGTCTTTGTGTGAACACAAATGTCGTCTATATAGCAAATTATGTTCGGTATATCTACTAGAAGAAGTCGTGTCATACGTACGAATGTGGCTGGGGCATTGACAAGCCCAAATGGAAGTTTGCACCATTCGTACAGTCCCCAAGGTGTGGCAAATGCTGTCAGATGTCTGCTCTGTTCGTCTACCGCTATTTGCCAGTAACATTTAGTCATGTCTACCTTCGTAAAGAACCTAGCGTCTGTCAGTTCTGTCAGTAGATCGTCAGAGTTTGCCATTGGCTCCAGATCTAGAAGAGTTATCTTATTGAGCTTTCTATAGTCGACACAGAGTCTTATCGTGTTGTCCTTTTTGCGTACTATGACCATTGGAGATGAGAAGTCTGATTGGGATCGTCTTATGATGTTATTTTTCTCTAAGTTGATGATCTCCTGATGTAAGTTTTCTTTGTAATGCAGTGGAATGGTGTATGGTCTGCATTTTATGGGTGTGTTTGACGTGAGTGTGATGTGATGTTGTACTAATTCTGTTTGTCCTGGGTTGTTGGAGAAGATGGTGTTGTACTGTTGTATAAGATGTTTGCAACTGTCTGTTTCTGCTTGAGTTAACTTTGGGTTGATCTTAATTTCCTTCAAGCAGTTTGTCGTGTCTAATGCAGGTGTTGGAATTTCGTCACTAGCCTCGTCATCTTCATGGTCTATTATCACTGTACAAGCTGTTGTCTTGTCATGTTCGTTGTTTCTGTTGTAATATGGTCTTAGCATATTGATGTGGAATATTTTGTATTTGTCTTTTATTTGGATCTCGTAGTCTACAGGTGAAATTTGTCTCGTCACTTTAAAAGGTCCTTGCCAAGAATCAGTCAATAAGTGTCTGTCACTAGGTAGGAGAAGAAGAACGTCCTGTCCAGGTGTCAACGTTATTGTCCTGTTACCTTTGTCAGCATATCGTCTATAAGTAGCACCAGATAATTTTAGTGCATCCTTTGCAATTATACAAGATTTGATGATTCTTTCACGCAATGATGTAACGTATACGTATGATGATATGGGTTTAAGTACTGGAGTGGAGTCAGTTAACATTTGGTGATAAATAGTCAATGGGCCCCGTGGTTTGGCACCATAGATAAGTTCAAAAGGAGAGAAACCTGTACTGGAATGTGGTACCTCGCGATAAGCAAAGAGAATAGCAGGTAAATATACGTCCCAGTTCTTGGGATGCTCTTGAGTGACTTTAGCAAGCATGTGCTTTAAATCGCCGTTAAATTTTTCTATTATCCCACTCGAGTGAGGATGGTACGGGGAATTGAAACATTGCTTCACTCCCAACATTTTGGTGAAAGCTTGAGTAGATGCGACGATAAACTGAGTTCCCCTATCTGATTGGATAGTGTCTGGAAATCCTATCCGAGAAAATATATGGAAAAAAACTTCCATTATATCATTGGCAGTTATGTTCTTTAGCGGAATCGCTTCCGGCCAGCGGCTACATTGATCAATGACAGTTAGAATATATTTATTCCCTCTATTTGTTGTCTGATTAAGAGGGCCCACTATGTCGACAGATATTTTCTCAAAAGGTCGACTGGCTAAGTCAGTAACTTGTAACTTTGCCTGTGGGTGTTTACCTTTCTTTACCAGTTTTTGGCAGATGTCACAACTTCTGCAATATTGTTTAATGTCATTGCAACATTTGGGCCAATGAAACTGTGTTAATAATCTTGATCTGGTCTTAGCGTATGCCATATGCCCTGCAAGAGGTATATCATGGGCAAGATGTAAGGCTTGCTTGCGATACTCACTTGGCAAAACAGTTTGCTCTGTTGTGCTGTCACCTCTGGTATAATACCTAGTGAGGATACAATTTTTCAAAGCAAAATGCCATTTTGCATTCTTGGTTACCTTTGGCTTTTGGCCGATCAGATTAAAATATTTCGACAATGAAGGATCAGCCTTTTGAGCTGTTACAAACGTTTCCTTCATGGTTTTAGAAGGTAGTGATACTGGGCTAATCCTTTGTATAGCCTCAGTTTGGTTACTTTCATCTTGCACTCTAGCAGTAGCTCTGGTTACTGCGTTCACACATTCAATGATATCAGATGGTGATGAAACAGTGTTATCAATGATGTCATGAGATCTTAGTGCTACATTAGCTACCATACATTCATTAGGTGGTGTAACATTATCAATGATGACATTTGATGGTGATGTTATGATATCATCAATGCAAAGAGATGTTATGTCATGAGGCATATTATTCACCTCTGGTAAATTTCCAATTATAATATCGCACACCGGGCTTGTTAATGCTGCGCATTTTACTTTACCAGTGAGGAAAGGTGTTTGAATATATGCCCATGCTAGTGGGTACTTTTCAATATTGCCAGAGAATGTTCTGCATGTTACGTGCCTGCCTGTATAGTCTGTAGGCATTATGAACGTTCTCTTTAGACCAATAAGTGAGCTTCCCGTGTCCCGAAGGACTGTAGCAGACTTGCCATTCACGTATCCTTGATGGACGTTTATTCTGCCTTTGGAATCTACTACCAAATTAGCTTCTTCATTGGCAATAGGAATGGAGTGGCCGCATGTTAAAATGCCATCTTCATAAAAGATATTACAAACAGTACATTTATTTGCGTTAAATATATCAAAAGCCTGTGCTGAGTTCACAGGATGTTTCTCTGATTGTTCTTCATCTGACGATGAACTGTCAAACAAGGCGGCATTTGCTTTGTTGGTCATTTGCCTACCTTTACAATCATGGCGATAATGTCCGTACGCCTTACAGAGGAAACATTTACGCAAATTTCTGAAGGATCTACGCTCCTTATCTTGTCTGTTTACCATGTTTTGTAGATAAGTATGATATGCGGGGTTCTTGTCACACATCTCACCTTGATGGTGTGAAATTTTACAATATCTACAGTGATTATACTTCTCAGATGTAGGCTTATGAGGTTTCTGCCTACTATAGGGTTTGTCATAGTTAGCCGATGCTACAAAATTTATGTCAGTAGCTTCACTGGCGAAACAATGTTTGTTGGCTGTGTAATAAGCCGAACCACGTTTCTCAATCTCATCTACACTAGTGCATTCATTCTCTTGCAAAAATTTTGAAAATGCTGATGGAATGGATGAAATGACTTTATCTCTGATGATCAGATCTTCTAATCTTTGATAGTTTTTATCAGTTTTAGCTGCTGAAGTCCATTTGGAAAATATATCTCGGACTAAGCAGAGGTAGTCAGAGAACGTTTGAGTCGGTTTTGGGCTCAACTTGCTGAATTGTTCTCTGTAACCTGCCTCATCTAACATAAAATGTGCCATAATCTTTGATTTTAGATAATGGTAATCTTTTCTGAGGTCTTTGGGGATAGTCTCAATGACTTTAAGAGGCTCCCCTGATAAACTCCTCATATAAATAATATTCCATTCAGACAGTGGAACCTGGTAATGGTCCATTAACGTCTCAAAATTTTGGGTAAAGGCTGCATTGCAGTCACCCGAGGTATAATTACGTACTATACCTTGGTATTTCTTGTACTGGTTTTCTTTCTCCAGTCTCTCAGATTTCTTAGACTCTTTGTTAATGGCAGTCTCAGTATCAAGTTGTTTGATTTTAAGTTGCACTTCCAGCTCTTCCCGTTTACTCTGAGCTGCTATTTCCGCTTTCTTCAATTCTGTCTCTCTTTCAATCTCTGCCTGCTTTAATGCTCTTTCAGCTGCTCTTTCTTCACGTTCGTGGTATTCAGAGTATTTCTTTTTACTCCACTTTGTCAATTCGTCACCTGTTAACTTTAACTTCAACCCCATATCGATGAAATCATTTAATGACGACATGATGGAAAAATGCCAATGAAATACCAGCCACACAATTTGTTACAAGTGGTTAGTAAAGTAAACAATTTACAATTATGTTCTATTGACAATACGTGCCTAAATTTGCATCCTAAAGTATATGAAAAGAAAAATATACTCAAGTGCACCGGATGCGGTGAAGAACGGTTGGAAATCGGGCTAGGAACTGTAGGGTCGCTACTTCAAACACAAATGACCTCTACGGGCAAGGGTTTCAGATGGCACAGAAAACCTGCTTTGTTTTTGGAGGAAATAAATTAACGTCTATTTGATGTGGCGTGCCTGCTTGTCACTAAGTTTTGATTAGGTTTGTATGGCGTTGAGTGTAATTGTAGGTCGTAATTTTGTCAGTCAACAACAATTTTTTTTTTCAACACACAAGTCACTTTCTTTCCAAAACTTTCTGCTTTCCACAACTTACTTTACAAAGACAATCTAAATATATCTCAATACGCTACAACATTGATGACACATCACTTACATCAAGATGACATTCAGTAAGGACATAGACATCAAGTTTACAAGATGGCGACAAGGTCACAATGGCGACAACTTCACAATGTCGACAAGGTCAAAACGGTGACAAGTTCAACAATCACTGATGTTTTACACGTTTACAAGATCAAACAATATGTATGCACTGTACAATCACATTTAGTCTCTATGTTTACATAATGTAATAATATCTATCAAAATGAGCCTTCAACGATCACATTTACATGTACAATACAGTTGGACAAAAATTCTAAGATCACAACTCTAAGTTTAAATGTTAAATTATCTAAACTACGTTCATTTCAAAGCCGGACGAATTCCCCCACGTCCACACATGTCAGGGTCTTAAACCTGGCTCGTTTTTCCTAACACATGTGAGACAGTACAAGTACAACGTGATTTGACTTGAGACTCAACAACACAACGTTCAATGGATTTATTTACAGATCATATACGATACGATGATCATTACAAGATATAAGTTATACTTCGATACACTTACATACACAATACAGCTCATAGTCTATCTCTCAAGATGAACAGACACTCGACTTTCGGGCACAGAAACCACACAACGCCTTTCTCTCATCATACGTCCAGTCGAGTCCACGTCCCAGAGCTATCTGTCTATAGCTCGCAATGTGCCTCCCCACCTGAAGTGGCTTCACGAGGCATGCGTGCGTCTTGCTTCGTCCTTGCCTGACTGCTGGCCGTCTCGTCAGCCAGCAACCTCGCAGGCAGGTACCTACTACTCGCCTGGCGGGCGTAACGAAGTTACGGCATCCCGGCTGGGGAACTAAGTCGCCTGGCGGGCGTAACGATGTCACTGCATCACTGCACTACTCTAGACTCTGACACCCACACAGCTCCATCCATGCCCTCCCATCTTTAGCTACCCCACACAGCTGCATCCATGCCATCCCATCTTTAGCTACCCCACACAGCTCCATCCATGGCATCCCATCTTTAGCTACCCCACACAGCTCCATCCATGCCATCCCATCTTTAGCTACCCAGACAGCACCATCCATGCTATCCCATCTTTAGCTACCCCACACAGCTCCATCCATGTCCTCCCATCTTTAGCTACCCCACACAGCTCCATCCATGTCCTCCCATTTTTATCTACCCCACACAGCTCCATCCATGCCCTCCCGTCTTTAGCTACCCTACACATCTCCATCCATGCCCTCCCATTTTTAGCTACCCCACACAGCTCCATCCATGCCCTCCCATCTTTAGCTACTGAAACAATGCGCACACAGAGGACTAACAAGTTCTCTGGATTATTTTACAACAGGCTTTATTTGATTATGATGGTCGATACAAAATCACAGTACAATTCTATCATGATGTTGACTTCTCTTCTCTCGTCCTGGGTGTTTACTGACTACCCCAACAACAAGCTACGTCACGACTTGAGCATCCTTCTTCTCCTTCCATCCTGATGCTCAAGCGTGCTGTAGCTTTGCACACCTAAACTAATACATTCTGCTACACCTTCCTATGTTTTGAAAAGACTTTTTTCCTTCAAAAGTCTTTACTCCTAATCCCTCTATCCATACACCTTCTCTCATTACCTCCCACAATTTCTCTAATCCGCCCCAAACTATCTCTATTTTAATTAAATATTTCATTATATTTGTAACTCTTCCCCCTGTCACATAGCAAACCACTATGAACTACTTCTTCGTTCCTGGTTCTTCAAAGTTTCTTTACAAAATATATATATCATAAGAACGTCTCGTATCAATCGTTATCGTACACTTGACCTTATGAAATTTCTCACTCTTTCATAACACAGGATAGACAGAACAAAATGTAGTTAGAAAAAGTAAAGAAGGGGTGCGCACCCAGTTTATGAAAAGTATAAAGGAATGAATAGTCAACACAATCACATTTACCTCTCTTACCAACGAAAAAACTTTTGTAAAAAGTTTTTTAAAATATATCTTATGAAATACATATCTGTTCACTATAAATTAAGTTGCTCTAAGTTTTCTCAACATTTATATTGCCATCCACAACCTTGTCTATATTTCACTTATCTCACCTTCAACCAGGAACCAATGTTCATATTCCATGAACATTTTAAATTAATTAACGCTGTTTTTTTTTCACAGCTCCTATATCTTTCCCCCTCACATCCCATGATACACTTCTTTGTTTATCTATTCCATATACCCAACCTTATATGCTGCCATTCACAGCCCCCTTTTTATCTATTCTCTATTAACCAACTATCATATCGTTACTCATAATATGGTATCCAATCCATATATCTTCAAATAATGCTGACTTTAGTACAGCTCCTATTTTAACTTTCCCATAGCCATCCCTGGCATATGTTTCTAATACTTCATAGCCATATCAACCTCTTCATGCTGATTATCACAGCAACAGAATATACTCATGAACATATTATTCACCAAGATAATGTGTCTCTCTACTAGTCCTCAGTAGTTTATTACTATTTTCTGAACGAAGGGTACTATATAAAGTCCCGTGTACTGGACAAAACCATAACTGTTTATAATTTAAACTTAACTTAACCAATACATTTGTAAACAAAGTAATTCTTATTTAACACACAAGACATTTCACTTAAATTATGAGTTAAGCGAAATAAAATCACAACAGGACATCATACCCCCCCCCCCCCCCAAGTTTTTATACATCATTTATGTTTCCCCTCATATTAAATAAAGATATCAACTCATTCAAGGAAAAACACATTTTAAAATAATATAACATACATCCTATCTATTGTTAGTCTCTTTTATGGACTAACAATAACTTATTTATCTATCTAAGAAAACTCAAGAAGTCCAAACATAAAATCAATCGGCAATTAAATTACAGAAAAAAAATATATGTTTCACTCGAATTTACATCCATATTACTTATCTTAATACCTAAATATGTCTACTGCTCAAGACAACTCATTATAAGTATCAATATAACCCTTTTCTATGTCTAATGTGTCATATACATCATCAAGTATCTCTTTCCTTTTTAAATCATGAAACTTGTATCTTGCTATCTGCAGTATTTTCCATCAATTTACCTCTTACGTTTCCACTTCTTCAATAACTCCAAGTTTCTTTGAATAAGTGCTATCTCCACATCAATATCTTCTTCTTCGTATACCGTATCTTTCATACTACTATTTGATTCCGAATTTTCATCCATTTCTTCTTCATCTGTATGTCTATTACTAGCAGCTGCCAATCTTTTCTTTTCTATATCCCATCTAATTTGTCTATCATTATTTCTTAACGACCTTTCTAGTAGAGGCATATCTTCGCCGCTTGATGAATGATCTCTGATTCTTCTTTGTCTTTTCACTTCTCTTTCTCTCTGTCTCTCTATTCTCCTTTTCGTTGCTTGTCTAGTATTCTTAAATGGAGCACCTATCTCTTCTTCAATAGATTCTATACTATCATAATGGCCTTCATTCATATTTTTTTCTTCTATCGTTTTCGGTATTGTCTGTTCTTGAGTATCATCAGAAACTGGAGTTGTTATTAACTGACTTTGTGCTGGATCTTTTCTAAAACCTGGGGTTATTGTAGCTCTTCTGGCGACTTGTTCATCTAAGTATACGGTATCTGAATAATAATAATTATTATAATTATTGTTTCCCTTCTCATCCTCATCTCTTCTTAAGTGCTCTACGTGTGCCCTTGCCACATGTCCCGTGATCTGGTTCTTTATATTGTACGATACATTTCCTAGCTTTTCTAAAATGTAATAACCTGGAACCCAACGAGCATCAAACTTAGAGTTCCTTCTATGCTTCTTGTAATAAACTCTATCACCTACTTTAAATTCCTGTAATTTTGTATTCACGTTTCTGTACTTTTTCTGTCTTTCTCTAGCTTTAAATATATTATTCTTTAATCTTACGTGTGCTTTATGCATTTCTTGTATAATGATCTCTTGAAAGTCTTCCCCCATATATTTCCGTCTTGGTTTTAACAGATTATCTATAGGTAGTATTGGCTCTCTCCCGTGTATTAAATAAAATGGTGAAAACCCTGTGCTCTCATTTTGATTTGTGCGTATAGCGCTAAGCGCAGGTCCTAGGAATAGATCCCAATCTTTTTCATGTTCATCGACAATCTTTGCTATAACATCGTACAATGT
The DNA here is from genome assembly GCA_963921405.1 of Cepaea hortensis. Taxonomy (NCBI): domain Eukaryota; kingdom Metazoa; phylum Mollusca; class Gastropoda; order Stylommatophora; family Helicidae; genus Cepaea; species Cepaea hortensis. The sequence goes on along the minus strand of OY992876.1, from coordinate 489,296,819 downwards.
TCTATGTTGTCTTTCATTCCTAGCATTTGAAGAAGGTCTATAGTATGAGGTCTTTATATGTTTTATATTCAAATCTTTTAATAACTTTTCAAATTTCTTATTCACAAATTCTTTACCATTATCCGTAAGTACACTTTGTGGGCAACTAAACCTTGGTATAAATTCCTGTAAATAGATATTAATGATAGTATCTGCGCTCTTGTCTGGGATTGCATAGATTTCCGGCCAGAGACTGTAGACGTCCACTATATGAATTAGATACACATTCCCCGATAGTGTTCTAGGGTGAGGACCTGATATATCTAAACTAACTTTTTGCATAGAAAACTGAGGAATATCTGTATCTTGTAAAGGACACTTAATTGTTTTCATATTCCTTAATCTGCATCTTTCACACGTATCGACATATTTACAAGCAGTTTTAAATAAATTTGGCCAATAATATTTATTCGTGAGTGCTTTCACTAATTTATCATGACCTAGATGACCGTTCTTATCATGATATGCTTTTAAAACTTCACTTTCTAAATGTTTTGGAATGTATTTCCTTAGCTGTTCGTTTCTTTCACTCAAGTAATATAACTGTTCATCCTCTTGCAAAACTAAATATTTCTTCTTATACTTATTCTCATCCGTTTCTTTTAATTTCTGTTATATTTCAAAGACTTTTGGATCTAATTCTTGTTCTTCTTTCATATTAAATTGTATTAAATGTGGGTCTTCTGCTCTAGGTTCAGACACTTGATCCGACGGTAAACTCTCAAAATCTTCTCTATTTATTATGGCGGAATCTAATATATTTACTTGCCAGTTTCGGTCGTCTATCTCCGGTTCACCTTCGTCTTCCGTGTTTCCTGATGACTGTGGATACGGGATTCTAGACAATAAATCAGCACATGTGTTAATCCTACCTGGTATGTATTCTATTCTTGTATTGTATCCCTGTAGATTCAATGCCCATGTCTGTATTTTCCTGTTCTGCACTGGAGCTTCTAACAAAGATTTTAAAGGCATGTGGTCAGTTCTAATAATAAAATTTGCGTTATGTAGATAGTAGTTAAGTTTCTGAAGAGCATAATGAATAGCATAAGCCTCCTTCTCGATAGTAGACCATTTGCGCTGAGACCTGCTAAGTTTATGAGACAAGAAATAAATTGGCCTTTCATTTTTAACCCCTGGTATTCCAGATTCTTTTCCTTCATATGGTTGAACCAAACACGCTCCTATAGCATTATCTGAAGCATCTGTATATAGTATTAGCTGTTTATTCAAATCTGGATGTGTCAATAGTGGCACTACTGTTAAGCTATTTTTTAAAAACTCGAACGCTTTTTGACATTCATCATCCCACTTAAATCTAGCGTATTTGCCAGTTAAGTTAGTAATAGGCTCTGCTATTTTTGAGAACCCTGGAATGAAACGCCGATAATACCCACAGGTTCCAATAAAGGCACGAACTTCTTTTACGTTAGTTGGAGGAGGTAGCTCCTTAATAACTTTTATCTTGTCATGATCTGGTTTAATTCCGTCTCTATTAATAATATACCCCAAATATTTTGTCTCTGTTTTTAAAAATTCACATTTACTAAGTTTCAGTTTGACATCATGTATTCTTAGTCTGTCGAATACTAATTTTACATGTTTTAAGTGATCATCTACATCTCCTGCTGTATAAATTAGAATGTCATCTATGTATGCCAATGCAAACTTTTGCATACCCTCTAATACTTGATTAATTAATGAACATGTAGTGAGATGGCGCTGTTCGAACCCCAAAAGGCATTCGTAAGAATTCGTAAGAACCCATATGAGTACAGAATGCACTTTTCTTCTGAGCATCCTCTGACATCGGGATACACCAGAATCCTGATCTTGCGTCTAGTGTCGTGAAGAATGTAGAGCCATTAAGTAAACCCAAAATATCATCAATCACCGGCAATGGGTACGCTACATTCTTAGTGATTTTGTTCAATGCCCTGTAGTCGCAGCAGAATCGATGTGAACCATCAGCTTTGGTCACGATGACAATCGGAGATGACCAATCCGACTTCGATCTTGTTATTATTCCTGCTTTCAACATATCTTCTATTGCCTTTTCAACAATTTCTCTATTCCTTAAGGGAGTTCTATACGGTTTTAAACTAATTGGTGGATGATCTCCAGTATCTATTTCCATTGTAACTGTTTTTGTCCTTCCCAATTCTAAATCATTAATTGCAAATACATCCTGATTTTCTTTTATAAGTTGTTCCAATACTTTCTTATTTTCTGGTGGAGTTTTTAATTGTGCCAACAATTCTTGCTCTCTTGTCCTTTTGTCTAGTGAATGTATTTGTGCTATATTTCTTCTGAATGGATGGATCAATTCATCCTTCTGCACGTTTCCTTTTCTTTCGCGTCCGCGTCTGTTATTACTTCTTTCACTAGGAGTTTCTGGATAATTTGTTCCCGGCATTTCTACTCTATCTGTTGCTAATATGTCATTAATGTTATGTTCTACTTTGGCTATTACACATCCTCTGTATAATCTAATTTCTCTACCTGTGTTGTTAATAATCATTACTGGAAAAGTTAAGTGTTTATCTAATGATATTATTCCATCCGAGACTTCTAGACCAGGCTCATAAATTACCTCCCTTTGCAATTCAGTGATTCTAACTGTGTGTCCTGCTAAATAATATGGGTTTCTTTTAACCTTTGCCTGTATCAAATTAACCGACTGTGGTTTTAACGTCGTAGACATTTTAACTCTAACCAGTGCTGATATATGCATGTCTTCTTCCAAATCTACATATACGTCCTTGAATTTTAATTTATGTAAATCAAAAAAAAAGTCTTACACCGTTTTTTGTTAAAAAATCTCTTCCTATAAGCATATTTCTATTTAAATCTTTCACTACATGAAAAAGATGTCTTACGTTGATCCCTCCTAATTTAAAATTCATTATTGTTTGTCCAATTACTTGTAAATTCTGTCCTGTAACAGAGTGAAGATTATTATGACTCCTAAATATTCTGCAATTTCTCATTATTTTATATAAAAAACTTTCCTTGATTACACTAACCTGAGCTCCTGAATCAATTAATGTACGAACTCTATATTTTCCTATTTCTATTATACATGAGCTAGGATCTGTTTTATTCTCTGTTAACTGTTTGATTTCATCTAGTTGAAAGTATTCTCTACTCGTCCTACTATATCTGTTATTAAAATATTCTTTAAATCTTGGGACCTTGTTACTTTCCCTCCTACTACAGGTCCTATTTAATAGGTAGGGCGCCGGTTTTCCTGCGTTCTTGTACTTGTAAAACTTCTGTGTCTATCTTCGACATTCCTATTTAATCTGCTATTGCCATTTCTACTTTGTGTATTCGACTGGACACGCCTGTTACCACAAAAGCGAAAAATGTGTCCCCGTTGGCCACAAAACCAACAGACTATATTTGTGTTATTTGTGTTACTTACCGTCTCACTTGTAGGATTTCTAATTTGTCTTCTTCCATTATAGGCATTTCTATCACTACCTTGTAATGTCTGTATACCTCCTCTCCTATTCCATCCGAACCTTGTTTGTCCTATCTCCATAGGCTCCTCATTCCTGTCTTCTCGACTAGTTCCTATTTCTCTTTCTACTCTCAATCTGAATCTACGTCTCAGGTTCTCTTCTTGTACCGCTATATCTACAGCTTGTGATAACCTCTCAGGGTTTTCCCTCATCAGCTTAAATTTCAGTCCATCTGATTTTATACCATCTACAAAAATCCCGACCAACATCCTCTCCACCTCTTCTCCTCGTACATTCTGTCCTAAGAATGCTTCTTCAGCCAGGTTAATCAACCTATCGCTGAACAATTGTACCGTTTCTCCAGTGTTTTGTTTGGACTGTCTTAACACCGAAAACGCATGATGTGGGTCCGTTATTTCTGCGTACTTATGGGCCAGGTCGTCTTTGAACTGCTCCCATGTCTCATCTACTCTAGCCTCTAATTTTCTTCTGATATGATCAGAAACCGGTTCTGTTGCTGCCTGATAAGCAAGTTTCATTTTCTCTTCATCTGATGCTGACACCAAATATGCATATTTCTCTATTGAAGTTACCCACTTCTTAAAATCTTTCGCCTGTCCGCTAAACTTAACAATTTCAGCTGCCATTCCTTGTTGTTTTATGACTGTGTTAAGTTTACCTATTACTGACCCTACCCGGTCAAAACTTGTGTCAGTGAACCTTGTTCTTCTGCCATGCTGAAATATTTCGCTATATACTAATACAATCAAATTCACATTTGTAACAACCTAATTTAAAGATATGATCGTATTTAACTTACGCAATTCCTAATAATAATTGTTCAATCAGTCAATAGTATCTAAAATGACATTTAAAGTTTAACTAATTACCATTATTTCTGCTCTTGATCCAAGAAATATGGATTCACCTATGTCCGCTGAAAATTTTCTTGCCAGGTAGAACCCAAACGTTAGGAGTCTGTATTAGTTGAAATCATCCAAACGATCACGTAATTTCGGTAAGCTTCTTCTTCTTCCAACGTCTCAAGTTTCAGTACCTTCAGCCCCTGGGTGGGCCCCTACCAGACTTCAGCCTTCTTTTCACCCGATAACAGGGCACATCAAAGCGACGTCTTGAAAACTGGTCTAGCTCAATAAAGCGATTTGACTTTGGGCCCCCTCTTCAGCAGGTCGGCAACCCAGTTTGCCAAACCATCTCCGAGGGTTCCCTAACGATATCGCCTTTGTTGAAAAACATTCTGATTTATTAGAGCAAACACGAGTGAAAATTTTTCTTACTTTCCAACCAACGGAGCAATTGGCTTGATTCTTCAGGCACCCAAGGTCACGGTTCAGTGAAGATAACGGCTTTGAGTTCGTTTTAGGTAGTCTTGATACAAAGAAGGTAACCGCTCTCTCAGAACAACGTTTCCATTTGATTCAAGTTGTTTATATTCGTTTTGAAATTTCTTTGCTCCTGGACCTGGACAATCTTAGCATGTGACTGGCTGACCTTCAAACATAAGGTTAACAAACGGCTGGAATAGATGACAAATCGAGCGTCATGGCAAATTTTGATGAAAATTACGTCGCCTCAGGTGGCAAAAATGCGGAACAGCTTCCCTCCACTGGTAACTATGTTATGTAGATGGTTCCATCTCAAAATCTTGATTTTAATTTGGTTAGTCCGAAAAATGCTTCAAATTTTTTTTGACTTCCAAAAAAAAAAGAATGGTCCGGTCTTAGACTTTTGTTTCGAAGGACCTAGAGAAAACTTGTTGGTTGTTCATATTTTTCTTTTCTCAGTAGGATGGTAACAATCTCATAGAAGTCCGCTATGGCAGGCCGGTTTCCATACTTCGCATTGTAGCCGCGGCATTATCCAAAAATCGAGGTGCTGGTCTGCGGCACCATTTTATCCTCCTGTACTAATGCGCACACAGAGAGGACTAACAAGTTCTCTGGATTATTTTACAACAGGCTTTATTTGATTATGATGGTCGATACAAAATCACAGTACAATTCTATCATGATGTTGACTTCTCTTCTCTCGTCCTGGGTGTTTACTGACTACCCCAACAACAAGCTACGTCACGACTTGAGCATCCTTCTTCTCCTTCCATCCTGATGCTCAAGCGTGCTGTAGCTTTGCACACCTAAACTAATACATTCTGCTACACTACCCTACACATCTCCATCCATGCCATCCCATCTTTAACTACCCCACACAGCTCCATCCATGCCATATTTAGCTACCTCATGTGGCTCCATCCATGCCATCCCGTCTTTACCTACCCCACACATGCCAACCCATCTTTAGCTACCCCACACATGCCATCCCATCTTTAGCTACCCCAAGCAGCTCCATCCATGACATCCCATCTTTAGCTACCCCACACAGCTCCATCCATGCCATCCCATCTTTAGCTACCGCACACAGCTCCATCCATGCTATCCCATCTTTAGCTACCCCACAGAGCTCCATTCATGTCCTCCCATCTTTAGCTACCCCACACAGCTCCATCCATGTCCTCCCATTTTTAGCTACCCCACACAGCTCCATCCATGCTCTCCCGTCTTTAGCTACCCTACACATCTCCATCCATGCCCTCCCATTTTTAGCTACCCCACACAGCTTCATCCATGCCCTCCCATCTTTAGCTACCCTACACATCTCCATCCATGCCATCCCATCTTTAACTACTCCACACAGCTCCATCCAAGCCATAATTAGCTACCTCATGTGGCTCCATCCATGCCATCCCATCTTTACCTACCCCACACAGCTTCATCCATGCCATCCCATCTTTAGTTACCTCACACAGCTTCATCCATGCCATCCCATCTTTAGCTACCCCACACAGCTCCATCCATGCTATCCCATCTTTGGCTACCCCACAAAGCTCCATCCATGCCATCCCATCTTTAACTACCACACACAGCTCCATCCATGCCATATTTAGCTACCTCATGTGGCTCCATCCATGCCATCCAATCTTTACCTACCCCACACAGCTTCATCCATGCCATCCCATCTTTAGTTACCTCACACAGCTTCATCCATGCCATCCCATCTTTAGCTACCCCACACAGCTCCATCCATGCTATCCCATCTTTGGCTACCCCACACAGCTCCATCCATGCCATCCCATCTTTAACTACCCCACACAGCTCCATCCATGCCTTCCCATCTTTAGCTACCCCACACAGCTCCATCCATGACCTCTCATCTTTAGCTACCCCACACAGCTCCATCCATGCCCTCCCATCTTTAGCTACCCCACACAGCTCCATCCACGCCCTTCCATCTTTAGCTACCCCACACAGCTCCATCAATGTCCTCCCATCTATGGCAACCCCACACAGCTCCATCCATGTCCTCCCATCTTTAGCTACCCCACACAGCTCCATCCATGCCCTCCCATCTTTAGCTACCCCACACAGTTCCATCCATTCCCTCCCATCTCTAGCTACCCCACACAGCTCCATCCGTGCTCTCCCATTTTTAGCTACAACACACAGCTCCATCCATGTCCTCCCATCTTTAGCTACCCCACACAGCTCCATCAATGTCCTCCCATCTATGGCAACCCCACACAGCTCCATCCATGTCCTTCCATCTTTAGCTACCCCACACAGCTCCATCCATGCTATCCCATCTTTGGCTACCCCACAAAGCTCCATCCATGCCATCCCATCTTTAACTACCACACACAGCTCCATCCATGCCATATTTAGCTACCTCATGTGGCTCCATCCATGCCATCCAATCTTTACCTACCCCACACAGCTCCATCAATGTCCTCCCATCTATGGCAACCCCACACAGCTCCATCCATGTCCTCCCATTTTTAGCTACCCCACACAGCTCCATCCATGCTCTCCCGTCTTTAGCTACCCTACACATCTCCATCCATGCCCTCCCATTTTTAGCTACCCCACACAGCTTCATCCATGCCCTCCCATCTTTAGCTACCCTACACATCTCCATCCATGCCATCCCATCTTTAACTACCCCACACAGCTCCATCCAAGCCATAATTAGCTACCTCATGTGGCTCCATCCATGCCATCCCATCTTTACCTACCCCACACAGCTTCATCCATGCCATCCCATCTTTAGTTACCTCACACAGCTTCATCCATGCCATCCCATCTTTAGCTACCCCACACAGCTCCATCCATGCTATCCCATCTTTGGCTACCCCACAAAGCTCCATCCATGCCATCCCATCTTTAACTACCACACACAGCTCCATCCATGCCATATTTAGCTACCTCATGTGGCTCCATCCATGCCATCCAATCTTTACCTACCCCACACAGCTTCATCCATGCCATCCCATCTTTAGTTACCTCACACAGCTTCATCCATGCCATCCCATCTTTAGCTACCCCACACAGCTCCATCCATGCTATCCCATCTTTGGCTACCCCACACAGCTCCATCCATGCCATCCCATCTTTAACTACCCCACACAGCTCCATCCATGCCTTCCCATCTTTAGCTACCCCACACAGCTCCATCCATGACCTCTCATCTTTAGCTACCCCACACAGCTCCATCCATGCCCTCCCATCTTTAGCTACCCCACACAGCTCCATCCACGCCCTTCCATCTTTAGCTACCCCACACAGCTCCATCCATGTCCTCCAATTTTTAGCTATCCCACACAGCTCCATCCATGCCCTCCCATCTTTAGCTACCCTACACATCTCTATCCATGCCCTCCCATCTTTAGCTACCCCACACAGCTCCATCCATGCCCTTCCATCTTTAGCTACCCCACACAGCTCCATCCGTGCTCTCCCATTTTTAGCTACAACACACAGCTCCATCCATGTCCTCCCATCTTTAGCTACCCCACACAGCTCCATCAATGTCCTCCCATCTATGGCAACCCCACACAGCTCCATCCATGTCCTCCCATCTTTAGCTACCCCACACAGCTCCATCCATGCCCTCCCATCTTTAGCTACCCCACACAGCTCCATCCATTCCCTCCCATCTCTAGCTACCCCACACTGTTCCATCTATCCCCTCCCATTTTTAGCTACCCCACACAGCTCCATTCATGCCCTCCCATCTTTAGCTACCTCACACAGCTTCATCCATGCCCTCCCATCTTTAGCTACCCCACACAGCACCATCCATGCCCTCCCATCTTTAGCTACCCCACACAGCTCCATCCATGCCCTTCCATTTTTAGCTACCCCACACAGCTCCATCCATGTCCTCCCATCTTTAGCTACCCCACACAGCTCCATCCATGTCCTCCCATCTTTAGCTACCCCAAACAGCTCCATCCATGCCCTTCCTATATTGTCCATTTCTGTTTCTACTTCTCTTCTCTGTGAGTTTTCATATCTTCCCTATTTCTTTTACCCTGTGGATTCCCAACAAAGGCCTTTCTAGCAACTTATTTCTACTAGAAACTGAATAAAGGATGTCATTAACCTGAAACTGAATACCACTTTTCTTTAAACCTTAAACTGAATACCACTTTCCTTTAAACTTGAAACTGAATACCACTTTTCCTGAAGTTATTAATAAAGGTCTGAGTGTGAGAAAAGAAAAAGAAGTATTTCAGGCATCAAGTAACTTACTTCTACTAGAAACTATATAGAGATGTCATAAACTTGAAACTGAATACTACTTTTCTTTAAACCTGAAATTGAATACCACCGTTCTTGAAATTAACAAAGTGTGAAATGAAGAAGAAGATACAAGATACAAAACCGAATGTGTTGCTCTCCAAACTGTCCAACTCACCTGGGTATTTCACATTAAATAAAACATATCTCGTTTCAAAATTCTTATCTGTTGCCAAATGACTAAGCAGCGCACCGTTTATTGATTAAAGTTGAAACATGGCGTTTCTTAGAGTACAGAATCTGCATTATTTACATGGGTTGGTTTCAAAATCTTTAACTCGAGGCAACAACCATAACCAGATAATATTTAAACATTTACAAATGATAACATTTGAAATAATGATAATCGGAATGCGAATGTAACAGAGCACCATCTCTGTTGGGGATTTAGTGAGTTAACAGATGCTGTGCAAAATGGGGAAATGGATTTGTGAACGCGTGAGCACGATTAGTTTTAGGTAACTAGGGTTGCTCACGTGTTTACGTAAACAGTCTTCCATATTAGCCATCTACAAGACCAAAACGTATGATTTTCATCTGGACGGTATTTTTATAAACTGATGTCAAATAAACTTAAATACAGTCAAGTTGGACTTTGTTATATATCGACACGTGCCTTATTATCTTTAGCTACCCCACACATGCCATCCCATCTTTAGCTACCCCACACAGCTCCATCCATGACATCCCATCTTTAGCTACCCCACACAGCTCCATTCATGCCATCCCATCTTTAGCTACCCCACACAGCTCCATCCATGCTATCCCATCTTTAGCTACCCAACAGAGCTCAATCCATGTCCTCCCATCTTTAGCTACCCCACACAGCTCCATCCATGTCCTCCCATTTTTAGCTACCCCACACAGCTCCAACCATGCCCTCCCGTCTTTAGCTACCCTACACATCTCCATCCACGCCCTCCCATTTTTAGCTACCCCACACAGCTCCATCCATGCCCTCCCATCTTTAGCTACTCTACACATCTCAATCCAAGCCATCCCATCTTTAACTACCCCACACAGCTCCATCCATGCCATATTTAGCTACCTCATGTGGCTCCATCCATTCCATCCCATCTTTAGCTACCCCACACAGCTCCATCCATGCTATCCCATCTTTAGCTACCCCACAAGCTCCATCCATGATATCCAATCTTTAGCTACCCCACACAGCTCCATCCATGCCATCCCATCTTTAGCTACCCCAAACAGCTCCATCCATGCCATCCCATCTTTAGCTACCCCACACAGCTCCATCCATGCCATATTTAGCTACCTCATGTGGCTCCATCCATGCCATCCCATCTTTAGCTACCCCACACAGCTCCATCCATGCCATGCCATCTTTAGCTACCCCACACAGCTCCATCCATGCCATCCCATCTTTAACTACCACACACAGTTCCATCCATGCCATATTTAGCTACCTCACGTGGCTCCATCCATGCCATTCCATCTATAGCTACCCCACACAGCTCCATCCATGCTATCCCATTTTTAGCTACAACACACAGCTCCATCCATGTCTTCCCATCTTTAGCTACCCCACACAGCTCCATCCATGTCCTCCCATCTTTGGCAATCCCACACAGCTCCATCCATGTCCTCCCATATTTAGCTACCCCACGCAGCTCCATCCATGCCCTCCCATCTTTAGCTACCCCACACAGTTCCATCCATTCCCTCCCATCTCTAGCTACCCCACACTGTTCCATCTATCGCCTCCCATCTTTAGCTACCCCACACAGCTCCATTCTTGCCCTCCCATCTTTAGCTACCTCACACAGCTTCATCCATGCCCTCCCATCTTTAGCTACCCCACACAGCACCATCCATGCCCTCCAATCTTTAGCTACCCCACACAGCTCCATCCATGCCATATTTAGCTACCTCATGTGGCTCCATCCATGCCATCCCATCTTTAGCTACCCCACACAGCTCCATCCATGCTATCCCATCTTTAGCTACTCCACACAGCTCCATCCATGCTATCCCATCTTTAGCTACCCCACACAGCTCCATCCATGCCATCCCTTCTTTAGCTACCCCACACAGCTCCATCCATGCCATCCCATCTTTAACTACCCCACACAGCTCCATCCATGCCATATTTAGCTACCTCATGTGGCTCCATCCATGCCATCCCATCTTTAGCTACCTCACACAGCTTCATCCATGCCATCCCATCTTTAGCTACCCCACACAGCTCCATCCATGCTATCCTATCTTTAGCTACCCCACACAGCTCCATCCATGCCATCCCATCTTTAGCTACCCCACACAGCTCCATCCATGCCATCCCATCTTTAGCTACCCCACACAGCTCCATCCATGACCTCCCATTTTCAGCTACCACACACAGCTCCATCAATACCCTCCCATCTGTAGCTTCCCAACACAGCTCCATCTATGCCCTCTCATCTTTAGCTACCCCACACAGCTCCATCCATGCCCTCCCATCTTTAGCTACCCCACACAGCTCCATCCACGCCCTTCCATCTTTAGCTACCCCACACAGCTCCATCCATGTCCTCCAATTTTTAGCTATCCCACACAGCTCCATCCATGCCCTCCCATCTTTAGCTACCCTACACATCTCTATCCATGCCCTCCCATCTTTAGCTACCCCACACAGCTCCATCCATGCCCTTCCATCTTTAGCTACCCCACACAGCTCCATCCATGCCCTCCCATTTTTAGCTACAACACACAGCTCCATCCATGACCTCCCATCTTTAGCTACCCCACACAGCTCCATCCATATCCTCCCATCTTTGGCAACCCCACACAGCTCCATCCATGTCCTCCCATATTTAGCTACCCCACACAGCTCCATCCATGCCCTCCCATCTTTAGCTACCCCACACAGTTCCATCCATTCCCTCCCATCTCTAGCTACCCCACACTGTTCCATCTATCCCCTCCCATCTTTAGCTACCCCACACAGCTCCATCCGTGCTCTCCCATTTTTAGCTACAACACACAGCTCCATCCATGTCCTCCCATCTTTAGCTACCCCACACAGCTCCATCAATGTCCTCCCATCTATGGCAACCCCACACAGCTCCATCCATGTCCTCCCATTTTTAGCTACCCCACACAGCTCCATCCATGCTCTCCCGTCTTTAGCTACCCTACACATCTCCATCCATGCCCTCCCATTTTTATCTACCCCACACAGCTTCATCCATGCCCTCCCATCTTTAGCTACCCTACACATCTCCATCCATGCCATCCCATCTTTAACTACCCCACACAGCTCCATCCAAGCCATAATTAGCTACCTCATGTGGCTCCATCCATGCCATCCCATCTTTACCTACCCCACACAGCTTCATCCATGCCATCCCATCTTTAGTTACCTCACACAGCTTCATCCATGCCATCCCATCTTTAGCTACCCCACACAGCTCCATCCATGCTATCCCATCTTTGGCTACCCCACAAAGCTCCATCCATGCCATCCCATCTTTAACTACCACACACAGCTCCATCCATGCCATATTTAGCTACCTCATGTGGCTCCATCCATGCCATCCAATCTTTACCTACCCCACACAGCTTCATCCATGCCATCCCATCTTTAGTTACCTCACACAGCTTCATCCATGCCATCCCATCTTTAGCTACCCCACACAGCTCCATCCATGCTATCCCATCTTTGGCTACCCCACACAGCTCCATCCATGCCATCCCATCTTTAACTACCCCACACAGCTCCATCCATGCCCTCCCATCTTTAGCTACCCCACACAGCTCCATCCATGACCTCTCATCTTTAGCTACCCCACACAGCTCCATCCATGCCCTCCCATCTTTAGCTACCCCACACAGCTCCATCCACGCCCTTCCATCTTTAGCTACCCCACACAGCTCCATCCATGTCCTCCAATTTTTAGCTATCCCACACAGCTCCATCCATGCCCTCCCATCTTTAGCTACCCTACACATCTCTATCCATGCCCTCCCATCTTTAGCTACCCCACACAGCTCCATCCATGCCCTTCCATCTTTAGCTACCCCACACAGCTCCATCCGTGCTCTCCCATTTTTAGCTACAACACACAGCTCCATCCATGTCCTCCCATCTTTAGCTACCCCACACAGCTCCATCAATGTCCTCCCATCTATGGCAACCCCACACAGCTCCATCCATGTCCTCCCATCTTTAGCTACCCCACACAGCTCCATCCATGCCCTCCCATCTTTAGCTACCCCACACAGTTCCATCCATTCCCTCCCATCTCTAGCTACCCCACACTGTTCCATCTATCCCCTCCCATTTTTAGCTACCCCACACAGCTCCATTCATGCCCTCCCATCTTTAGCTACCTCACACAGCTTCATCCATGCCCTCCCATCTTTAGCTACCCCACACAGCACCATCCATGCCCTCCCATCTTTAGCTACCCCACACAGCTCCATCCATGCCCTTCCATTTTTAGCTACCCCACACAGCTCCATCCATGTCCTCCCATCTTTAGCTACCCCACACAGCTCCATCCATGTCCTCCCATCTTTAGCTACCCCAAACAGCTCCATCCATGCCCTTCCTATATTGTCCATTTCTGTTTCTACTTCTCTTCTCTGTGAGTTTTCATATCTTCCCTATTTCTTTTACCCTGTGGATTCCCAACAAAGGCCTTTCTAGCAACTTATTTCTACTAGAAACTGAATAAAGGATGTCATTAACCTGAAACTGAATACCACTTTTCTTTAAACCTTAAACTGAATACCACTTTCCTTTAAACTTGAAACTGAATACCACTTTTCCTGAAGTTATTAATAAAGGTCTGAGTGTGAGAAAAGAAAAAGAAGTATTTCAGGCATCAAGTAACTTACTTCTACTAGAAACTATATAGAGATGTCATAAACTTGAAACTGAATACTACTTTTCTTTAAACCTGAAATTGAATACCACCGTTCTTGAAATTAACAAAGTGCGAAATGAAGAAGAAGATACAAGATACAAAACCGAATGTGTTGCTCTCCAAACTGTCCAACTCACCTGGGTATTTCACATTAAATAAAACATATCTCGTTTCAAAATTCTTATCTGTTGCCAAATGACTAAGCAGCGCACCGTTTATTGATTAAAGTTGAAACATGGCGTTTCTTAGAGTACAGAATCTGCATTATTTACATGGGTTGGTTTCAAAATCTTTAACTCGAGGCAACAACCATAACCAGATAATATTTAAACATTTACAAATGATAACATTTGAAATAATGATAATCGGAATGCGAATGTAACAGAGCACCATCTCTGTTGGGGATTTAGTGAGTTAACAGATGCTGTGCAAAATGGGGAAATGGATTTGTGAACGCGTGAGCACGATTAGTTTTAGGTAACTAGGGTTGCTCACGTGTTTACGTAAACAGTCTTCCATATTAGCCATCTACAAGACCAAAACGTATGATTTTCATCTGGACGGTATTTTTATAAACTGATGTCAAATAAACTTAAATACAGTCAAGTTGGACTTTATTATATATCGACACGTGCCTTATTATCTTTAGCTACCCCACACATGCCATCCCATCTTTAGCTACCCCACACAGCTCCATCCATGACATCCCATCTTTAGCTACCCCACACAGCTCCATTCATGCCATCCCATCTTTAGCTACCCCACACAGCTCCATCCATGCTATCCCATCTTTAGCTACCCAACAGAGCTCCATCCATGTCCTCCCATCTTTAGCTACCCCACACAGCTCCATCCATGTCCTCCCATTTTTAGCTACCCCACACAGCTCCAACCATGCCCTCCCGTCTTTAGCTACCCTACACATCTCCATCCACGCCCTCCCATTTTTAGCTACCCCACACAGCTCCATCCATGCCCTCCCATCTTTAGCTACCCTACACATCTCAATCCAAGCCATCCCATCTTTAACTACCCCACACAGCTCCATCCATGCCATATTTAGCTACCTCATGTGGCTCCATCCATTCCATCCCATCTTTAGCTACCCCACACAGCTCCATCCATGCTATCCCATCTTTAGCTACCCCACAAGCTCCATCCATGATATCCAATCTTTAGCTACCCCACACAGCTCCATCCATGCCATCCCATCTTTAGCTACCCCAAACAGCTCCATCCATGCCATCCCATCTTTAGCTACCCCACACAGCTCCATCCATGCCATATTTAGCTACCTCATGTGGCTCCATCCATGCCATCCCATCTTTAGCTACCCCACACAGCTCCATCCATGCCATGCCATCTTTAGCTACCCCACACAGCTCCATCCATGCCATCCCATCTTTAACTACCACACACAGTTCCATCCATGCCATATTTAGCTACCTCACGTGGCTCCATCCATGCCATCCCATCTTTAGCTACCCCACACAGCTCCATCCATGCTATCCCATTTTTAGCTACAACACACAGCTCCATCCATGTCTTCCCATCTTTAGCTACCCCACATAGCTCCATCCATGTCCTCCCATCTTTGGCAATCCCACACAGCTCCATCCATGTCCTCCCATATTTAGCTACCCCACGCAGCTCCATCCATGCCCTCCCATCTTTAGCTACCCCACACAGTTCCATCCATTCCCTCCCATCTCTAGCTACCCCACACTGTTCCATCTATCGCCTCCCATCTTTAGCTACCCCACACAGCTCCATTCTTGCCCTCCCATCTTTAGCTACCTCACACAGCTTCATCCATGCCCTCCCATCTTTAGCTACCCCACACAGCACCATCCATGCCCTCCAATCTTTAGCTACCCCACACAGCTCCATCCATGCCATATTTAGCTACCTCATGTGGCTCCATCCATGCCATCCCATCTTTAGCTACCCCACACAGCTCCATCCATGCTATCCCATCTTTAGCTACTCCACACAGCTCCATCCATGCTATCCCATCTTTAGCTACCCCACACAGCTCCATCCATGCCATCCCTTCTTTAGCTACCCCACACAGCTCCATCCATGCCATCCCATCTTTAACTACCCCACACAGCTCCATCCATGCCATATTTAGCTACCTCATGTGGCTCCATCCATGCCATCCCATCTTTAGCTACCTCACACAGCTTCATCCATGCCATCCCATCTTTAGCTACCCCACACAGCTCCATCCATGCTATCCCATCTTTAGCTACCCCACACAGCTCCATCCATGCCATCCCATCTTTAGCTACCCCACACAGCTCCATCCATGCCATCCCATCTTTAGCTACCCCACACAGCTCCATCCATGACCTCCCATTTTCAGCTACCACACACAGCTCCATCAATACCCTCCCATCTGTAGCTTCCCAACACAGCTCCATCTATGCCCTCTCATCTTTAGCTACCCCACACAGCTCCATCCATGCCCTCCCATCTTTAGCTACCCCACACAGCTCCATCCACGCCCTTCCATCTTTAGCTACCCCACACAGCTCCATCCATGTCCTCCAATTTTTAGCTATCCCACACAGCTCCATCCATGCCCTCCCATCTTTAGCTACCCTACACATCTCTATCCATGCCCTCCCATCTTTAGCTACCCCACACAGCTCCATCCATGCCCTTCCATCTTTAGCTACCCCACACAGCTCCATCCGTGCCCTCCCATTTTTAGCTACAACACACAGCTCCATCCATGACCTCCCATCTTTAGCTACCCCACACAGCTCCATCCATATCCTCCCATCTTTGGCAACCCCACACAGCTCCATCCATGTCCTCCCATATTTAGCTACCCCACACAGCTCCATCCATGCCCTCCCATCTTTAGCTACCCCACACAGTTCCATCCATTCCCTCCCATCTCTAGCTACCCCACACTGTTCCATCTATCCCCTCCCATCTTTAGCTACCCCACACAGCTCCATTCATGCCCTCCCATCTTTAGCTACCTCACACAGCTTCATCCATGCCCTCCCATCTTTAGCTACCCCACACAGCACCATCCATGCCCTCCCATCTTTAGCTACCCCACACAGCTCCATCCATGTCCTCCCATCTTTAGCTACCCCACACAGCTCCATCCATGTCCTCCCATCATTAGCTACCCCAAACAGCTCCATCCATGCCCTTCCTATATTGTCCATTTCTGTTTCTACTTCTCTTCTCTGTGAGTTTTCATATCTTCCCTATTTCTTTTACCCTGTGGATTCCCAACAAAGGCCTTTCTAGCAACTTATTTCTACTAGAAACTGAATAAAGGATGTCATTAACCTGAAACTGAATACCACTTTTCTTTAAACCTTAAACTGAATACCACTTTCCTTTAAACTTGAAACTGAATACCACTTTTCCTGAAGTTATTAATAAAGGTCTGAGTGTGAGAAAAGAAAAAGAAGTATTTCAGGTATCAAGTAACTTACTTCTACTAGAAACTATATAGAGATGTCATAAACTTGAAACTGAATACCACTTTTCTTTAAACCTGAAATTGAATACCACCGTTCTTGAAATTAACAAAGTGTGAAATGAAGAAGAAGATACAAGATACAAAACCGAATGTGTTGCTCTCCAAACTGTCCAACTCACCTGGGTATTTCACATTAAATAAAACATATCTCGTTTCAAAATTCTTATCTGTTGCCAAATGACTAAGCAGCGCACCGTTTATTGATTAAAGTTGAAACATGGCGTTTCTTAGAGTACAGAATCTGCATTATTTACATGGGTTGGTTTCAAAATCTTTAACTCGAGGCAACAACCATAACCAGATAATATTTAAACATTTACAAATGATAACATTTGAAATAATGATAATCGGAATGCGAATGTAACAGAGCACCATCTCTGTTGGGGATTTAGTGAGTTAACAGATGCTGTGCAAAATGGGGAAATGGATTTGTGAACGCGTGAGCACGATTAGTTTTAGGTAACTAGGGTTGCTCACGTGTTTACGTAAACAGTCTTCCATATTAGCCATCTACAAGACCAAAACGTATGATTTTCATCTGGACGGTATTTTTATAAACTGATGTCAAATAAACTTAAATACAGTCAAGTTGGACTTTGTTATATATCGACACGTGCCTTATTATCTTTAGCTACCCCACACATGCCATCCCATCTTTAGCTACCCCACACAGCTCCATCCATGACATCCCATCTTTAGCTACCCCACACAGCTCCATCCATGCCATCCCATCTTTAGCTACCCCACACAGCTCCATCCATGCTATCCCATCTTTAGCTACCCAACAGAGCTCCATCCATGTCCTCCCATCTTTAGCTACCCCACACAGCTTCATCCATGTCCTCCCATTTTTAGCTACCCCACACAGCTCCATCCATGCCCTCCCGTCTTTAGCTACCCTACACATCTCCATCCACGCCCTCCCATTTTTAGCTACCCCACACAGCTCCATCCATGCCCTCCCATCTTTAGCTATCCTACACATCTCAATCCAAGCCATCCCATCTTTAACTACCCCACACAGCTCCATCCATGCCATATTTAGCTACCTCATGTGGCTCCATCCATGCCATCCCATCTTTACCTACCCCACACAGCTTCATCCATGCCATCCCATCTTTAGTTACCTCACACAGCTTCATCCATGCCATCCCATCTTTAGCTACCCCACACAGCTCAATCCATGCTATACCATCTTTGGCTACCACACACAGCTCCATCCATGCCATCCCATCTTTAACTACCCCACACAGCTCCATCCATGCCATATTTAGCTACCTCATGTGGCTCCATCCATGCCATCCCATCTTTAGCTACCCCACACAGCTCCATCCATGCTATCCCATCTTTAGCTACCCCACAAGCTCCATCCATGCTATCCCATCTTTAGCTACCCCACACAGCTCCATCCATGCCATCCCATCTTTAGCTACCCCACACAGCTCCATCCATGCCATCCCATCTTTAGCTACCCCACACAGCTCCATCCATGCCATATTTAGCTACCTCATGTGGCTCCATCCATGCCATCCCATCTTTAGCTACCCCACGAAGCTCCATCCATGCCATCCCATCTTTAGCTACCCCACACAGCTCCATCCATGCCATCCCATCTTTAACTATCCCACACAGTTCCATCCATGCCATATTTAGCTACCTCACGTGGCTCCATCCATGCCATCCCATCTTTAGCTACCCCACACAGCTCCATCCATGCTATCCCATCTTTAGCTACCCCACACAGCTCCATCCATGCTATCCCATCTTTAGCTACCCCACACAGCTCTATCCATGCCATCCCATCTTTAGCTACCCCACACAGCTCCATCCATGCCATCCCATCTTTAACTACCCCACACAGCTCCATCCATGCCATATTTAGCTACCTCATGTGGCTCCATCCATGCCATCCCATCTTTAGCTACCTCACACAGCTTCATCCATGCCATCCCATCTTTAGCTACCCCACACAGCTCCATCCATGCTATCCCATCTTTAGCTACCCCACACAGCTCCATCCATGCCCTCCCATCTTTAGCTACCCTACACATCTCTATCCATGCCCTCCCATGTTTAGCTACCCCACACAGCTCCATCCATGCCCTTCCATCTTTGGCTACCCCACACAGCTCCATCCGTGCCCTCCCATTTTTAGCTACAACACACAGCTCCATCCATGTCCTCCCATCTTTAGCTACCCCACACAGCTCCATCCATGTCCTCCCATCTTTGGCAACCCCACACAGCTCCATCCATGTCCTCCCATATTTAGCTACCCCACACAGCTCCATCCATGCCCTCCCATCTTTAGCTACCCCACACAGTTCCATCCATTCCCTCCCATCTCTAGCTACCCCACACTGCTCCATCTATCGCCTCCCATCTTTAGCTACCCCACACAGCTCCATTCATGCCCTCCCATCTTTAGCTACCTCACACAGCTTCATCCATGCCATCCCATCTTTAGCTACCCCACACAGCACCATCCATGCCCTCCCATCTTTAGCTACCCCACACAGCTCCATCCATGCCATATTTAGCTACCTCATGTGGCTCCATCCATGCCATCCCATCTTTAGCTACCCCACACAGCTCCATCCATGCTATCCCATCTTTAGCTACTCCACACAGCTCCATCCATGCTATCCCATCTTTAGCTACCCCACACAGCTCCATCCATGCCATCCCTTCTTTAGCTACCCCACACAGCTCCATCCATGCCATCCCATCTTTAACTACCCCACACAGCTCCATCCATGCCATATTTAGCTACCTCATGTGGCTCCATCCATGCCATCCCATCTTTAGCTACATCACAGAGCTTCATCCATGCCATCCCATCTTTAGCTACCCCACACAGCTCCATCCATACTATCCCATCTTTAGCTACCCCACACAGCTCCATCCATGCCATCCCATCTTTAGCTACCCCACACAGCTCCATCCATGCCATCCCATCTTTAGCTACCCCACACAGCTCCATCCATGACCTCCCATTTTCAGCTACCCCACACAGCTCCATCAATACCCTCCCATCTGTAGCTTCCCAACACAGCTCCATCTATGCCCTCTCATCTTTAGCTACCCCACACAGCTCCATCCATGCCCTCCCATCTTTAGCTACCCCACACAGCTCCATCCATGCCCTTTCATCTTTAGCTACCCCACACAGCTTCATCCATGTCCTCCAATTTTTAGCTATCCCACACAGCTCCATCCATGCCCTCCCATCTTTAGCTACCCTACACATCTCTATCCATGCCCTCCCATCTTTAGCTACCCCACACAGCTCCATCCATGCCCTTCCATCTTTAGCTACCCCACACAGCTCCATCCGTGCCCTCCCATTTTTAGCTACAACACACAGCTCCATCCATGTCCTCCCATCTTTAGCTACCCCACACAGCTCCATCCATATCCTCCCATCTTTGGCAACCCCACACAGCTCCATCCATGTCCTCCCATATTTAGCTACCCCACACAGCTCCATCCATGCCCTCCCATCTTTAGCTACCCCACACAGTTCCATCCATTCCCTCCCATCTCTAGCTACCCCACACTGTTCCATCTATCCCCTCCCATCTTTAGCTACCCCACACAGCTCCATTCATGCCCTCCCATCTTTAGCTACCTCACACAGCTTCATCCATGCCCTCCCATCTTTAGCTACCCCACACAGCACCATCCATGCCCTCCCATCTTTAGCTACCCCACACAGCTCCATCCATGACCTCTCATCTTTAGCTACCCCACACAGCTCCATCCATGCCCTCCCATCTTTAGCTACCCCACACAGCTCCATCCACGCCCTTCCATCTTTAGCTACCCCACACAGCTCCATCCATGTCCTCCAATTTTTAGCTATCCCACACAGCTCCATCCATGCCCTCCCATCTTTAGCTACCCTACACATCTCTATCCATGCCCTCCCATCTTTAGCTACCCCACACAGCTCCATCCATGCCCTTCCATCTTTAGCTACCCCACACAGCTCCATCCGTGCTCTCCCATTTTTAGCTACAACACACAGCTCCATCCATGTCCTCCCATCTTTAGCTACCCCACACAGCTCCATCAATGTCCTCCCATCTATGGCAACCCCACACAGCTCCATCCATGTCCTCCCATCTTTAGCTACCCCACACAGCTCCATCCATGCCCTCCCATCTTTAGCTACCCCACACAGTTCCATCCATTCCCTCCCATCTCTAGCTACCCCACACTGTTCCATCTATCCCCTCCCATTTTTAGCTACCCCACACAGCTCCATTCATGCCCTC
Organism: Cepaea hortensis; assembly: GCA_963921405.1. Taxonomy (NCBI): domain Eukaryota; kingdom Metazoa; phylum Mollusca; class Gastropoda; order Stylommatophora; family Helicidae; genus Cepaea; species Cepaea hortensis. The sequence continues at coordinate 489,274,994 of OY992876.1, read as the reverse complement.
CCATCTTTAGCTACCTCACACAGCTTCATCCATGCCCTCCCATCTTTAGCTACCCCACACAGCACCATCCATGCCCTCCCATCTTTAGCTACCCCACACAGCTCCATCCATGCCCTTCCATTTTTAGCTACCCCACACAGCTCCATCCATGTCCTCCCATCTTTAGCTACCCCACACAGCTCCATCCATGTCCTCCCATCTTTAGCTACCCCAAACAGCTCCATCCATGCCCTTCCTATATTGTCCATTTCTGTTTCTACTTCTCTTCTCTGTGAGTTTTCATATCTTCCCTATTTCTTTTACCCTGTGGATTCCCAACAAAGGCCTTTCTAGCAACTTATTTCTACTAGAAACTGAATAAAGGATGTCATTAACCTGAAACTGAATACCACTTTTCTTTAAACCTTAAACTGAATACCACTTTCCTTTAAACTTGAAACTGAATACCACTTTTCCTGAAGTTATTAATAAAGGTCTGAGTGTGAGAAAAGAAAAAGAAGTATTTCAGGCATCAAGTAACTTACTTCTACTAGAAACTATATAGAGATGTCATAAACTTGAAACTGAATACTACTTTTCTTTAAACCTGAAATTGAATACCACCGTTCTTGAAATTAACAAAGTGTGAAATGAAGAAGAAGATACAAGATACAAAACCGAATGTGTTGCTCTCCAAACTGTCCAACTCACCTGGGTATTTCACATTAAATAAAACATATCTCGTTTCAAAATTCTTATCTGTTGCCAAATGACTAAGCAGCGCACCGTTTATTGATTAAAGTTGAAACATGGCGTTTCTTAGAGTACAGAATCTGCATTATTTACATGGGTTGGTTTCAAAATCTTTAACTCGAGGCAACAACCATAACCAGATAATATTTAAACATTTACAAATGATAACATTTGAAATAATGATAATCGGAATGCGAATGTAACAGAGCACCATCTCTGTTGGGGATTTAGTGAGTTAACAGATGCTGTGCAAAATGGGGAAATGGATTTGTGAACGCGTGAGCACGATTAGTTTTAGGTAACTAGGGTTGCTCACGTGTTTACGTAAACAGTCTTCCATATTAGCCATCTACAAGACCAAAACGTATGATTTTCATCTGGACGGTATTTTTATAAACTGATGTCAAATAAACTTAAATACAGTCAAGTTGGACTTTGTTATATATCGACACGTGCCTTATTATCTTTAGCTACCCCACACATGCCATCCCATCTTTAGCTACCCCACACAGCTCCATCCATGACATCCCATCTTTAGCTACCCCACACAGCTCCATTCATGCCATCCCATCTTTAGCTACCCCACACAGCTCCATCCATGCTATCCCATCTTTAGCTACCCAACAGAGCTCCATCCATGTCCTCCCATCTTTAGCTACCCCACACAGCTCCATCCATGTCCTCCCATTTTTAGCTACCCCACACAGCTCCAACCATGCCCTCCCGTCTTTAGCTACCCTACACATCTCCATCCACGCCCTCCCATTTTTAGCTACCCCACACAGCTCCATCCATGCCCTCCCATCTTTAGCTACCCTACACATCTCAATCCAAGCCATCCCATCTTTAACTACCCCACACAGCTCCATCCATGCCATATTTAGCTACCTCATGTGGCTCCATCCATTCCATCCCATCTTTAGCTACCCCACACAGCTCCATCCATGCTATCCCATCTTTAGCTACCCCACAAGCTCCATCCATGATATCCAATCTTTAGCTACCCCACACAGCTCCATCCATGCCATCCCATCTTTAGCTACCCCAAACAGCTCCATCCATGCCATCCCATCTTTAGCTACCCCACACAGCTCCATCCATGCCATATTTAGCTACCTCATGTGGCTCCATCCATGCCATCCCATCTTTAGCTACCCCACACAGCTCCATCCATGCCATGCCATCTTTAGCTACCCCACACAGCTCCATCCATGCCATCCCATCTTTAACTACCACACACAGTTCCATCCATGCCATATTTAGCTACCTCACGTGGCTCCATCCATGCCATCCCATCTTTAGCTACCCCACACAGCTCCATCCATGCTATCCCATTTTTAGCTACAACACACAGCTCCATCCATGTCTTCCCATCTTTAGCTACCCCACACAGCTCTATCCATGTCCTCCCATCTTTGGCAATCCCACACAGCTCCATCCATGTCCTCCCATATTTAGCTACCCCACGCAGCTCCATCCATGCCCTCCCATCTTTAGCTACCCCACACAGTTCCATCCATTCCCTCCCATCTCTAGCTACCCCACACTGTTCCATCTATCGCCTCCCATCTTTAGCTACCCCACACAGCTCCATTCTTGCCCTCCCATCTTTAGCTACCTCACACAGCTTCATCCATGCCCTCCCATCTTTAGCTACCCCACACAGCACCATCCATGCCCTCCAATCTTTAGCTACCCCACACAGCTCCATCCATGCCATATTTAGCTACCTCATGTGGCTCCATCCATGCCATCCCATCTTTAGCTACCCCACACAGCTCCATCCATGCTATCCCATCTTTAGCTACTCCACACAGCTCCATCCATGCTATCCCATCTTTAGCTACCCCACACAGCTCCATCCATGCCATCCCTTCTTTAGCTACCCCACACAGCTCCATCCATGCCATCCCATCTTTAACTACCCCACACAGCTCCATCCATGCCATATTTAGCTACCTCATGTGGCTCCATCCATGCCATCCCATCTTTAGCTACCTCACACAGCTTCATCCATGCCATCCCATCTTTAGCTACCCCACACAGCTCCATCCATGCTATCCCATCTTTAGCTACCCCACACAGCTCCATCCATGCCATCCCATCTTTAGCTACCCCACACAGCTCCATCCATGCCATCCCATCTTTAGCTACCCCACACAGCTCCATCCATGACCTCCCATTTTCAGCTACCACACACAGCTCCATCAATACCCTCCCATCTGTAGCTTCCCAACACAGCTCCATCTATGCCCTCTCATCTTTAGCTACCCCACACAGCTCCATCCATGCCCTCCCATCTTTAGCTACCCCACACAGCTCCATCCACGCCCTTCCATCTTTAGCTACCCCACACAGCTCCATCCATGTCCTCCAATTTTTAGCTATCCCACACAGCTCCATCCATGCCCTCCCATCTTTAGCTACCCTACACATCTCTATCCATGCCCTCCCATCTTTAGCTACCCCACACAGCTCCATCCATGCCCTTCCATCTTTAGCTACCCCACACAGCTCCATCCGTGCCCTCCCATTTTTAGCTACAACACACAGCTCCATCCATGACCTCCCATCTTTAGCTACCCCACACAGCTCCATCCATATCCTCCCATCTTTGGCAACCCCACACAGCTCCATCCATGTCCTCCCATATTTAGCTACCCCACACAGCTCCATCCATGCCCTCCCATCTTTAGCTACCCCACACAGTTCCATCCATTCCCTCCCATCTCTAGCTACCCCACACTGTTCCATCTATCCCCTCCCATCTTTAGCTACCCCACACAGCTCCATTCATGCCCTCCCATCTTTAGCTACCTCACACAGCTTCATCCATGCCCTCCCATCTTTAGCTACCCCACACAGCACCATCCATGCCCTCCCATCTTTAGCTACCCCACACAGCTCCATCCATGTCCTCCCATCTTTAGCTACCCCACACAGCTCCATCCATGTCCTCCCATCATTAGCTACCCCAAACAGCTCCATCCATGCCCTTCCTATATTGTCCATTTCTGTTTCTACTTCTCTTCTCTGTGAGTTTTCATATCTTCCCTATTTCTTTTACCCTGTGGATTCCCAACAAAGGCCTTTCTAGCAACTTATTTCTACTAGAAACTGAATAAAGGATGTCATTAACCTGAAACTGAATACCACTTTTCTTTAAACCTTAAACTGAATACCACTTTCCTTTAAACTTGAAACTGAATACCACTTTTCCTGAAGTTATTAATAAAGGTCTGAGTGTGAGAAAAGAAAAAGAAGTATTTCAGGTATCAAGTAACTTACTTCTACTAGAAACTATATAGAGATGTCATAAACTTGAAACTGAATACCACTTTTCTTTAAACCTGAAATTGAATACCACCGTTCTTGAAATTAACAAAGTGTGAAATGAAGAAGAAGATACAAGATACAAAACCGAATGTGTTGCTCTCCAAACTGTCCAACTCACCTGGGTATTTCACATTAAATAAAACATATCTCGTTTCAAAATTCTTATCTGTTGCCAAATGACTAAGCAGCGCACCGTTTATTGATTAAAGTTGAAACATGGCGTTTCTTAGAGTACAGAATCTGCATTATTTACATGGGTTGGTTTCAAAATCTTTAACTCGAGGCAACAACCATAACCAGATAATATTTAAACATTTACAAATGATAACATTTGAAATAATGATAATCGGAATGCGAATGTAACAGAGCACCATCTCTGTTGGGGATTTAGTGAGTTAACAGATGCTGTGCAAAATGGGGAAATGGATTTGTGAACGCGTGAGCACGATTAGTTTTAGGTAACTAGGGTTGCTCACGTGTTTACGTAAACAGTCTTCCATATTAGCCATCTACAAGACCAAAACGTATGATTTTCATCTGGACGGTATTTTTATAAACTGATGTCAAATAAACTTAAATACAGTCAAGTTGGACTTTGTTATATATCGACACGTGCCTTATTATCTTTAGCTACCCCACACATGCCATCCCATCTTTAGCTACCCCACACAGCTCCATCCATGACATCCCATCTTTAGCTACCCCACACAGCTCCATCCATGCCATCCCATCTTTAGCTACCCCACACAGCTCCATCCATGCTATCCCATCTTTAGCTACCCAACAGAGCTCCATCCATGTCCTCCCATCTTTAGCTACCCCACACAGCTTCATCCATGTCCTCCCATTTTTAGCTACCCCACACAGCTCCATCCATGCCCTCCCGTCTTTAGCTACCCTACACATCTCCATCCACGCCCTCCCATTTTTAGCTACCCCACACAGCTCCATCCATGCCCTCCCATCTTTAGCTATCCTACACATCTCAATCCAAGCCATCCCATCTTTAACTACCCCACACAGCTCCATCCATGCCATATTTAGCTACCTCATGTGGCTCCATCCATGCCATCCCATCTTTACCTACCCCACACAGCTTCATCCATGCCATCCCATCTTTAGTTACCTCACACAGCTTCATCCATGCCATCCCATCTTTAGCTACCCCACACAGCTCAATCCATGCTATCCCATCTTTGGCTACCACACACAGCTCCATCCATGCCATCCCATCTTTAACTACCCCACACAGCTCCATCCATGCCATATTTAGCTACCTCATGTGGCTCCATCCATGCCATCCCATCTTTAGCTACCCCACACAGCTCCATCCATGCTATCCCATCTTTAGCTACCCCACAAGCTCCATCCATGCTATCCCATCTTTAGCTACCCCACACAGCTCCATCCATGCCATCCCATCTTTAGCTACCCCACACAGCTCCATCCATGCCATCCCATCTTTAGCTACCCCACACAGCTCCATCCATGCCATATTTAGCTACCTCATGTGGCTCCATCCATGCCATCCCATCTTTAGCTACCCCACGAAGCTCCATCCATGCCATCCCATCTTTAGCTACCCCACACAGCTCCATCCATGCCATCCCATCTTTAACTATCCCACACAGTTCCATCCATGCCATATTTAGCTACCTCACGTGGCTCCATCCATGCCATCCCATCTTTAGCTACCCCACACAGCTCCATCCATGCTATCCCATCTTTAGCTACCCCACACAGCTCCATCCATGCTATCCCATCTTTAGCTACCCCACACAGCTCTATCCATGCCATCCCATCTTTAGCTACCCCACACAGCTCCATCCATGCCATCCCATCTTTAACTACCCCACACAGCTCCATCCATGCCATATTTAGCTACCTCATGTGGCTCCATCCATGCCATCCCATCTTTAGCTACCTCACACAGCTTCATCCATGCCATCCCATCTTTAGCTACCCCACACAGCTCCATCCATGCTATCCCATCTTTAGCTACCCCACACAGCTCCATCCATGCCCTCCCATCTTTAGCTACCCTACACATCTCTATCCATGCCCTCCCATGTTTACCTACCCCACACAGCTCCATCCATGCCCTTCCATCTTTGGCTACCCCACACAGCTCCATCCGTGCCCTCCCATTTTTAGCTACAACACACAGCTCCATCCATGTCCTCCCATCTTTAGCTACCCCACACAGCTCCATCCATGTCCTCCCATCTTTGGCAACCCCACACAGCTCCATCCATGTCCTCCCATATTTAGCTACCCCACACAGCTCCATCCATGCCCTCCCATCTTTAGCTACCCCACACAGTTCCATCCATTCCCTCCCATCTCTAGCTACCCCACACTGCTCCATCTATCGCCTCCCATCTTTAGCTACCCCACACAGCTCCATTCATGCCCTCCCATCTTTAGCTACCTCACACAGCTTCATCCATGCCATCCCATCTTTAGCTACCCCACACAGCACCATCCATGCCCTCCCATCTTTAGCTACCCCACACAGCTCCATCCATGCCATATTTAGCTACCTCATGTGGCTCCATCCATGCCATCCCATCTTTAGCTACCCCACACAGCTCCATCCATGCTATCCCATCTTTAGCTACAACACACAGCTCCATCCATGCTATCCCATCTTTAGCTACCCCACACAGCTCCATCCATGCCATCCCTTCTTTAGCTACCCCACACAGCTCCATCCATGCCATCCCATCTTTAACTACCCCACACAGCTCCATCCATGCCATATTTAGCTACCTCATGTGGCTCCATCCATGCCATCCCATCTTTAGCTACATCACAGAGCTTCATCCATGCCATCCCATCTTTAGCTACCCCACACAGCTCCATCCATACTATCCCATCTTTAGCTACCCCACACAGCTCCATCCATGCCATCCCATCTTTAGCTACCCCACACAGCTCCATCCATGCCATCCCATCTTTAGCTACCCCACACAGCTCCATCCATGACCTCCCATTTTCAGCTACCCCACACAGCTCCATCAATACCCTCCCATCTGTAGCTTCCCAACACAGCTCCATCTATGCCCTCTCATCTTTAGCTACCCCACACAGCTCCATCCATGCCCTCCCATCTTTAGCTACCCCACACAGCTCCATCCATGCCCTTTCATCTTTAGCTACCCCACACAGCTTCATCCATGTCCTCCAATTTTTAGCTATCCCACACAGCTCCATCCATGCCCTCCCATCTTTAGCTACCCTACACATCTCTATCCATGCCCTCCCATCTTTAGCTACCCCACACAGCTCCATCCATGCCCTTCCATCTTTAGCTACCCCACACAGCTCCATCCGTGCCCTCCCATTTTTAGCTACAACACACAGCTCCATCCATGTCCTCCCATCTTTAGCTACCCCACACAGCTCCATCCATATCCTCCCATCTTTGGCAACCCCACACAGCTCCATCCATGTCCTCCCATATTTAGCTACCCCACACAGCTCCATCCATGCCCTCCCATCTTTAGCTACCCCACACAGTTCCATCCATTCCCTCCCATCTCTAGCTACCCCACACTGTTCCATCTATCCCCTCCCATCTTTAGCTACCCCACACAGCTCCATTCATGCCCTCCCATCTTTAGCTACCTCACACAGCTTCATCCATGCCCTCCCATCTTTAGCTACCCCACACAGCACCATCCATGCCCTCCCATCTTTAGCTACCCCACACAGCTCCATCCATGCCCTTCCATTTTTAGCTACCCCACACAGCTCCATCCATGTCCTCCCATCTTTAGCTACCCCACACAGCTCCATCCATGTCCTCCCATCTTTAGCTACCCCAAACAGCTCCATCCATGCCCTTCCTATATTGTCCATTTCTGTTTCTACTTCTCTTCTCTGTGAGTTTTCATATCTTCCCTATTTCTTTTACCCTGTGGATTCCCAACAAAGGCCTTTCTAGCAACTTATTTCTACTAGAAACTGAATAAAGGATGTCATTAACCTGAAACTGAATACCACTTTTCTTTAAACCTTAAACTGAATACCACTTTCCTTTAAACTTGAAACTGAATACCACTTTTCCTGAAGTTATTAATAAAGGTCTGAGTGTGAGAAAAGAAAAAGAAGTATTTCAGGCATCAAGTAACTTACTTCTACTAGAAACTATATAGAGATGTCATAAACTTGAAACTGAATACCACTTTTCTTTAAACCTGAAATTGAATACCACCGTTCTTGAAATTAACAAAGTGTGAAATGAAGAAGAAGATACAAGATACAAAACCGAATGTGTTGCTCTCCAAACTGTCCAACTCACCTGGGTATTTCACATTAAATAAAACATATCTCGTTTCAAAATTCTTATCTGTTGCCAAATGACTAAGCAGCGCACCGTTTATTGATTAAAGTTGAAACATGGCGTTTCTTAGAGTACAGAATCTGCATTATTTACATGGGTTGGTTTCAAAATCTTTAACTCGAGGCAACAACCATAACCAGATAATATTTAAACATTTACAAATGATAACATTTGAAATAATGATAATCGGAATGCGAATGTAACAGAGCACCATCTCTGTTGGGGATTTAGTGAGTTAACAGATGCTGTGCAAAATGGGGAAATGAATTTGTGAACGCGTGAGCACGATTAGTTTTAGGTAACTAGGGTTGCTCACGCGTTTACGTAAACAGTCTTCCATATTAGCCGTCTACAAGAACAAGACGTATGATTTTCATCTGGACGGTATTTTTATAAACTGATGTCAAATATACTTAAATACAGTCAAGTTGGACTTTGTTATATATCGACACGTGCCTTATTATCTATAACACTGTTATAGTCTATTTTGTTGTCGTAGACCACAGGATTCAAACATATGGGTCGCTGTGGGGATCATCTTGCACAAGCGGAGACTTCTTTTGACCGCGTCTAGAAAATGGATGCCTACCATTTTTGTTGATTATATTTGAGAGACGCAGCAACTGAAAGCCCGCCCAGGGGTAGTTGTTGTGATTTCTCAGGCTACTGAATTATCAAAATAGTCCTCTGTGAAGGTTAAGAAGCTACCCAAGCTACTCAGTATTGTTTAACTAAGGTGCCGATGTTCTGTGGCCATGCCTGTCATTTTTATACATTGTTATACAGTGGCCTGATATTTGATGTACAGTGATTTTTGCTGAGCTCGAAGCCAATTGGAATAACTCACTGCTGCTTCACGTCGTCACTCTTGGGTGATGCCGCTGGTGAATACATCATCCACCTTATAAACCTGGGGCGTTACTATGAGAGTTGTATAGCCGCAGCCGGATAATCAGGTCTAATCGGACAGCAAAGACACGATAACGCTAAACTTTACACATCCTCAGCCCAGTTAAATTTTTGAGGTCACTCAAGGTTGGCTGTTACCCCAGGTCAGTAAAATTTTTGAGACTGCTCAAGTTATTACAGGTCAGTAAAATTTTTGAGACTGCTCAAGTTATTTCAAGTCAGTAAAATATTTGAGACTGCTCAAGTTATTTCAAGTCAGTAAAATATTTGAGACTGCTCAAGTTATTTCAAGTCAGTAAAATTAAAATTTCCCAGAAGGGCGTTTAATTGGGACTGGTCGTTTTGTCGAGTCTCATCCAAAGTCGAAGCAATTTTTGAAGCCACTGCAACTAAATTGTCTTAGCGAAGAGATTTTTTTAATCAAGAGCCATCCAAGGCGGCAGTCAAGAACCCGGCTAGGGGCGAATTCTCAGTGAAGAAAAGCTTTCCATCAAAGATCCACCGAGAACCGGCAGTCAAATAGTTCATTAATCTATCGATTGGGCCATATCTCTTGGACGCTGTACTGCACTTCGTGAACTTTAACGTCATTTTTACCCAGGAACGTAAGACAGGCATCTGGTCAGTTTGTTAAGCTAAGAAGCGATCGAGCAAACAACAGAACAGTGTGTATAACTGAGGAAATAAAGCAAGTATAGTAATTAACTTATGAAATTGGTTAGTTTAGAATAACGATATTAACAATATTACCAATTGAACAAAGTACAAACATAATAGTGTAAATTGTTGAGAAGTCATAGAACTTGCTTAGTTTAGGATAATATTGTATTGATATTATATTGTGTTGTGCTGGTGTATTTTGTATTTCAGATTTTAATATGGAAGCCCAGGACCTTTCTTTAGGACAGGTGCTTGGTGGTGTAGGTAGGGCCATATCAAAATTAGACACAATACTGAAACAGCAAAGCGTAGCTGTTGATATCGAGAAGTTTAGTGGACAAGCGAAATATTTTAAGAAATGGGTTATATCCATTGAAAAGCATGCTTATCTAGTGGACGCTACAGATGAGGATAAGAAAAATTTAGCTTATAGAACTAGTGCATCGCCTGTCTCTGATCATATTCGAAGAAAATTAGAAGCAGGAACTGATGAGACGTGGGAGCAATTTAAGGATGATTTAGCCCACAAGTATGCGGAGATCACAGATCCACAACATGCTTTCTCAGTATTAAGACAATCTAAGCAACATGATGGAGAAAGTGTTCAGTTGTTTAGTGACAAGCTGATTAATTTAGCAGAAGAAGCATTCATAGGGCAGAATGTTCAAGGCGGGGAAGTAGAGAGAATGCTGGTTGGAATTTTTGTTGACGGGATAAAGTCAGATGGACTTAAATTTAAACTTATGAGGGAAAATCCTGCAAGATTATCACAGGCTGTGGATATAGCTGTACAAGAGGAGAGTTTGAGAAGAAGATTTATACTAAGGGTAGGACGAGAGATAGGAACTAATAGAGAAGAGAGGATTGAAGAACCCATGGAGATAGGACAAGCTAGGTACGGATGGAGAAGACGGGGAGAAATACAGACACTGCAAGGAAATAATAATCAAAATGCTAGAGAAAGACAAACGAGAAACCCTATAAGAGAGACGGCAAATAGCACAAATATGGTTTGTTGGAGCTGTGGTCAGAGGGGACACACTTTTAGATTCTGTGGTAACAGACGTGCTCAGGTTGGTGCACAAAATAGAGGTGGAAACAGTGGACCAAGTAGGAATTATGAAGACAGACAGAGAAATTCTACAAGGCCAAGAATGCAGGAAAACTGGCGTCCTACTTACTGAATAGGACCTGCGGTTGGAGGGAGAATAAAAAGGTCCCAAGAATGAGTGAATATATTAATTATCTAAATGGCAAATATAATAGGACAAATAGAAATAGAGAATATAGAAAATGGCCTCAACTTGGAGAGATAAAACAGTTTTCAGTGAATATGATTGATCCCAGTTCATGCATTATAGAAATAGGTAAATTTAAAATTAGAACATTGATTGATTCAGGAGCGCAAGTTAGTGTAATCAAGGAAAAATTTTTATATCGTATATTAAAGAATTTCAAAATGTTTGGAAATCAAGATACCCTTCATTCGGTTACTGGACAAAATCTGGAAGTGGTTGGACAAACAATGATAAACCTTAGATTGGGAGGAATAAACGTGAGGCACCTTTTTCATGTGGTTAAAGAGTTAAATAGGAACATGATCCTAGGTAGAGAATTTTTTGATAAAAAATGGTGTAAGGCTTTATTTTGATTTACACAAGTTGAGATTTCAAGATGTCTATGTGGACTTGGAGGAAGACATGCACGTATCGGCCCTGGTAAGAGTAAAAACATCTATGATTCTAAAACCACAGACAGTCAATCTGATACAAGCAAAAATTTTTAAAAAATCCGTATTTTTCGACAGGACAAACTGTTACAGTAACAGAATTAGAGAGAGAGAGAGAGAGAGAGAGAGAGAGAGAGAGAGAGAGAGAGAGAGAGAGAGAGAGAGAGAGAGAGAGAGAGAGAGAGAGAGAGAGAATAGATGAACCAGGATTAGAAGTCACAGAAGGAATAGTAACATTAGATAGATATAGCAGTTTTCCTGTAATGATTTTTAATAACACAGGGAAAGACATTACGTTGTATAGAGAGTGTGTGATTGCAAAAATAGCCCCTGATCTTAACAACATAGCAACATCAGTTAAAGAAGGATTGCCAATGAATAAATATCCAGAGGGCCCTATTAATAACCGAAATAGAAATAGAGGAAGTGGGAAAAGACGGAATGATGAATCGATCCATGCATTCAGAAAATATACATCTTCAGTTAAAGAAGGATTGCCAATGAATAAATATCCAGAGGGCCCTATTAATAACCGAAATAGAAATAGAGGAAGTGGGAAAAGACGGAATGATGAATCGATCCATGCATTCAGAAAATATACATCTCAAGTACATTCAGTAGACAAAACAACGTCATCTTTGAAGAGAGAACAGGAGTTATTATCACAATTGAAAGCTCCGCCAGAGTATAAAGAAGTATTAGAAGAATTAGTAAGAAAAAATCAGGATGTTTTTGCTATTAATGACTTGGAGTTAGGTAAGACTAAGACAGTTACTATGGAAATAGACACAGGAAATCATCCACCAATTAGTTTGAAACCATATAGAACTCCTCTAAGGAATAGAGAGATAGTAGAAAAAGCAATAGAAGATATGCTAAAAGCGGGAATCATAACAAGATCTAAGTCAGAATGGTCATCTCCGATAGTCATAGTGACCAAGAAAGATGGTAGTCATCGCTTCTGTTGTGACTACAGGGCCCTGAACAAAATCACCAAGAATGTGGCCTATCCATTGCCGGTGATTGATGATATTTTGGGGTTACTTAATGGGTTTACCTTCTTTACTACGCTAGACGCAAGGTCAGGATTTTGGTGTATCCCTATGTCGCCGGATGCTCAGAAGAAAAGTGCTTTCTGTACTCATGCAGGTTCTTACGAATTTTTACGAATGCCTTTTGGGGTCAAGACGGCACCTTCCCATTATATGTTATTAATAAATCAGGTATTAGAGGGCATGCAAAAGTTTGCATTAGCATACATAGATGACATTTTAATCTATACAGCAGGAGACGTGCAAGACCATCTGAAACACGTAAAGTTGGTATTTGATAGACTAAAATTACACGACGTTAAATTGAAACTCAGTAAATGCGAATTCCTAAAACAGAAACTAAGTATTTAGGGTACATCATTAATAGAGAAGGAATTAAACCAGATCAGGATAAGGTTAAAGTCATTAGAGAATTACCTGCTCCAACCAATATAAGAGAAGTTCGGGCTTTTATCGGTATGGCCGGGTATTATTGTCGTTTCGTTCCAAACTTCGCTGAGATAGCAGAACCCATTACAAACCTGACTTGTAAATACGCAAGATTTAAATGGACTGAAAATTATCAGAAAGCATTAAATTTAAAAAAAAAAACAGCTTAACAACGGTTCCACTTTTGGCACATCCAGACTTAAACAAACAATTGGTGTTATATACAGATGCTTTGGACAAAGCTATAGGGGCATGTTTAACGCAACCATATGAAGGTGAAAATACAGGAATACCAGGGGTTAGAAATGAGAGACCAATCTACTTTTTGTCACACAAACTTAGCAAATCTCAGAAGAAGTGGTCGACAGTTGAGAAGGAGGCATATGCTATCCACTATGCCCTTCAAAAACTTGATTATTATTTACATAACGCAAATTTCGTCACTAAAACTGATCACATGCCATTAAAATCTTTACTAGAAGCCCCAGTACAAAACAGAAAAATACAGACATGGGCGCTGAACTTGCAAGGATACAATGCAAAAGTTGAATACATTTCCGGAAAAGAAAATACCTGTGCAGATTTATTGTTCAGAATTCCATACTCTGAGATATCTGAAGATAACGAGAATGAGGGAGAGCCAGAGATAGACGACCGAAACTGGCAGGTAAATATATTGGATTCGGCCATGTTGAATAGAGAAAATTTTGAAAGCTCACAGACAGAACAAGATCTTGAACAAATAGTAGAGGCTCCACAATTACCACATTTTGATATGAAGGAAGAACAAGAACTAGATCCGAAAGTATTAGAAATCAAACAAAAGTTGAAGAGAACAGCTGAAAACACTTTTACAAAATTTTTTATTGAATTACAGCAAGATGGACAGTTATACTATACGAATGAAAAAACTGAAGAGGCAGAATTGAGGAAATACATTCCGAAACAGTTAGAAAACAAGGTTTTAAAAGCATATAATGATGAAAATGGACATCTTGGCCGTGATAAATTGTGCAAAGCTCTCCAAAAAAAAAAAAGTATTATTGGCCAAACATGTTTAAGAGTATTTATAAGTATGTTGACGAATGTGAGAAATGTAGGTTAAGAAATATGAAAACAATTAAATGTCCCTTACAAGATACGGATATTCCTCAGTTCCCAATGCAGGTGAGCTTAGATATTTCAGGCCCTCATCCAAAAACGTTATCGGGGAATGTATATCTACTTCATATTGTGGATTGCTATAATCTCTGGCCAGAAGTGTATCCAATTCCAGATAAGAGCGCTGATTCTGTTATTAATATTTTCCTACAAGAATATATACCAAGGTTTAGTTGCCCACAGACAGTACTCACAGATAATGGAAGAGAATTCGTAAACAAAAAGTTTGAGAAATTACTACAAGATTTAAATATTGCCCACATAAAAACTTCTTATTATAGACCTTCTTCGAATGCGAAAAACGAGAGACAACATAGGACGCTATACAATATATTAGCAAAAAATATAGAGGAACACGATAGGGACTGGGATCTTTATCTGGGACCAGCACTGGGGGCGATACGAATGCACCAAAACGAAGGAACAGGATTTTCACCGTTTTACCTGCTATACGGAAGAGAACCAATACTCCCAATTGACAATCTGTTAAAACCTAAACGGAAATATATGGGGGAGAATTTCCAAGAAATGATTTTACAGGAAATGCACAAGGCACATGTAAGGTTAAGAAGTAATATAATTAAAGCTAGAGAAAGACAGAAAAAGTACGCAGATAAAAATACTAAACTACAAGATTTTAAGGTAGGCGACAGAGTTTACTATAAGAAGCATAGAAGAAACTCTAAATTTGATTCTCATTGGATTCCAGGATATTACATTTTAGAAAAATTGGGTCCAGTAACATATACTATCAAGAATCAAATAACAGGACATGTAGCGCGTTCACATGTGGAGCATTTAAGACGAGATGAAGATAAGAGAAGCGATAATAATAATAATAATTATTATTATTATTATTCAGACGGATTATACTCAGATGGACAATTCGAAAGAAGAGTTAAATATACAATACCCTCAGATTTTGGTAAAGATCCGGTACAAAATCAAGTATTAACAACACCAGTTTATGACGATACTTACTATCAAGAGGAAACAATACCTAAAACTTTTATGTAGGAAGAAAAGAATATGTACGATGATTATAATAGTGTTGATTCTATGGAGGAGGAGATAACTTCCCCATTTAAAAATACCAGGGAAGCAGTAAAGAGGAGGATAGAGAGACAGAGAGATAGAGAAGTTAAAAGACAAAAGCGAATTAGAGAAAATTCATCAAGTGATGAAGAAATGCCACTGTTGGAAAGATCATTAAGAAGCCAAGGTAGAAAAATCAGGTTAGATATAGAAAGAAAAAAATTAGAGGTCGCCGAGAATGAAGTACAGAAGAACAATATATGGATGAAAAATCAGAAACTGATGAAGACGAAAATGGTACTATAAAAGAGGATATGTTGAGTTCTCCTCGGGGTAATAAGGACATTGATATGGAAATGGCAATTATCGAGAGAAATCTAACATTATTGAAAAAATGGAGATATGATAAATAAATTGATGGGATAGTCTGCAGGTTGCAGGAGATTTTTTTTTTTAGGAGGATTTAAAATGCCTGACCTGTGTTGGAAGATAAATCAGTCTTCCTATATATAGTAGCTGTAGATTACAGATGTGTTAATTAGGTTTTCGTAGAGTATAATGCATTGCATCATTTATAATGTAGTGTATTATTTTTGATTGAATTGGTTCTGTGAAATGGTTATTATTTGATTTTAGAAGAAGACTTGTTGTGTTTTCTTTATTTTATGGTAATTTAGCAGTCCGTAAAAGAGACCGTTATTGTTTATATTGATTTAAATTGGTGATAATGTGACTATGTACATTATGTTGGGGATAAAACCATATATATTTGGGGGGGGGGGGAAGAGTTATGTTTGGATTACGCTTGGTTTAATAACTCTTGTAACTTGTGCTTTCAGTTATTTTGACTTATTTGAGTTCACCATATTAATTTGATGATTGTTAAGACTTGGTTGAAAAGAAAATTGTTATTAGTTTGGTCTGAGTATAGAATAGAATTAGTAAGAGCAATAAGACGAGGCCCTATGGAGAACCCTTCGTTCAGAAAATAGTTAACAAACGACTGAGGACTAGAAGAGAGACACATTCTCCTTGCGAGTAATAAGTTTTAGTAAACATGAATACCATAAACTTTGGCCTTGTGCTAGTAAGAAAGCTGCTGCGCCAGTCAGCGTTGATGTTTGGAATAGGGGGAGTTAATTACATAGTGGCTATGTAGTTTAGAAACACATGCCATGCTTGGATGACGGGGTTTTATAATGGATCCTACACAAATAAAAGTTGATAGAAATATATGGTTCTGGGGGGTTGAAATAGGAGCTGCATTAAGTCAGCATGAATTGAAAATATATGGATTAGATGCCATGTTATAGGAAGAAGAAGTTAACGTGACTGACGTCTATAGGTGGTATAAAAAGAGGCTGTGTTAGTCAGCATCAATGGGAATATAAGGAGCTAGTTAATTGAGAGTGGACATTAATGGGGCTGTAGATAGCAGCACATATGGTTTAGTACAAAGTTAGATACGCTCATGAACAATGATGGTTATAATGGGATGTGAGGGGGTTAATATAGGAGCTGTGATAAGCAGCGTTAATTGGTTTAAAGTATGTTCATAAGAAATGAACATTGTCAATATTATTTTTATGGTTTAATCATGAGCCATTAATGGTTGTGGGTGGCAGCACAAATATTAATATTGAGTATATAAGGAAGAAATTTTGGATCGACTTAATTTATAACAAACAGAAGTATATATGCATGGATTATAAGATGGGTTTTTAAAACTTTATTTATAAAGTTTTTGTAATTGCAAGGGAGGTAAATGTGATTGCTTTCTGACTACTTCTTTATATTTGGGTGCGCACCCCATCTTTTCTGTCTATCCTGTGTTGTTTTGTTGATGTTGAGAGGATATGAGAGGCTGCATAACGCACGACAAATTTCCAATTGTGTTTATATACCAACGGTTTTGATGAACATATGTATATATGAAATGAAATATCTAGATAAATTCCTTGTAAATTGTTTTGGAAAAAATGAAATTTTGTATACATAAACGAAGAAGAAGTATGACTTCACAAAGGTGTGTGAAGAAACATAGCGGTTTGCTATAAGAGATAAGTAGATAAGTAGACTCTTAGGAATAGAAAGAGTAAAAACTAGAGTTCACTGGGTAATAAAAGGGTTAGTTTAGGATGAGTAAGCGGGTTGAGAGAAATACATTAGGTGAGTAGGTTAGGGATTAAGACTTTTTAAGAAAAAGTCTTGTTGAGGATAGAGAGGAATGTAACAGAGCACCATCTCTGTTGGGGATTTAGTGAGTTAACAGATGCTGTGCAAAATGAGGAAATGGATTTGTGAACGCGTGAGCATGATTAGTTTTAGGTAACTAGGGTTGCTCACGCGTTTATGTAAACAGTCTTCCATATTAGCCGTCTACAAGAACAAGACGTATGATTTTCATCTGGACGGTATTTTTATAAACTGATGTCAAATAAACTTAAATACAGTCAAGTTGGACTTTGTTATATATCGACACGTGCCTTATTCTCTATAACACTGTTATACGACCCTTTGTCCTTCAATATTGCCCATTTATTATGAGAACCTCTACTTTAAAAGATATACACAAGTGATGAATGAAGTGAACAAAGATGAAAACACACTAAATAACACCAGCTGACCACTAAAACCTATGTACACTTACATAATAGATAATTAAATATTAGATAAACATGACAGCACAGTGAAAAACACCAGATGAATTCTACAACCATAGTAAACTTATACAATAGATCAATGAAATGAAAAACAAAGATGACAACACACTGACTAACACCAGTTTTATATTACAACTTATGTAAACTGAATTACACAGCAGATTAATGAAATGAACAAACAAACATGACAACAGACACCAGTTTAACACTACAACTATGTAATCTTATTTACACAACAGATAAATGAACAGAACAAAGGTGACAACACAGAGCATGACACCAGTTTCTAACTACAGCCTATAAAAGCTTACTTACTCAAGAGGTCCATGAAATGAACAAACAAACACGACAACACACTGTATAACACCAGTTTAATACTACAATTTATGTAATTTTATTTACACAATAGATCAATGAAATGAACAAAGTGTCAGAATCTCTATGTCTTCAACCGAGATGCAGGAACATCGTTACGCCCGCCAGGCGAATAGTCTCCAGCCGGGATGCAGTAACATCGTTACGGCCGCCAGGCGAGTACCAGTTACCTGCCCACAGGTTGCTGGCTGACGCGATCGTCAGCGGTCAGGCAAGGACAAAGCAAGACGCACGCAGTCCTCGTGAAGCCAGTCCACAGGGCAAGCACTGTGTGAGGAAACCGGCAGACTGCTTGGGAACTCAGACATGACAAGACGTGTGGGTTGAGAAAGGCTTCGTATAGTTTCTGTGCCCGAAAGTCGAGTGCTTGTATATCTTGTGAGATAGACTGTGATGCTGTGGGTTTTGTCTGTAAGTGAACTGATGTATTGTATATGTATAGTAATGATCATCACATGCCAAACTAGATTGTCTTGCATGTGAATTGTAAATAAAGCCATTGAACTTCGTGTCATTGTGTGTCAAGTCCAATCACTTTGTACTTGTACTTATCTCACATATGTTAGGTCCAACGAGCCAGGTTTAATACCCTGACATGTGTGAACGTGGGGGCTCGTCCTCATTGAACATACTAACGTAAATTACATGCATTTGATTGTTTAAACGTGTAAAACATCTGTGATTGTAAAACTTGTCGCCATTTTGAACTTGTCGTAGTTTGACCTTGTCACCATCTTGTAAACATGATGTCTATGTCCTTACTGAATATCATCTTGATGTAAGTGATGTGTCATCATTGTTATAGATTGTTGAAATATATCTAGATTGTATTTGTGAAGTTAGTTGTGGAAAGCAGAAAGTTTGGGAAAGAAAGTGACTTGTGATTTTAAAAAAAAAATTGTTGACCGACGACATTACGACCTACAATTACACTCAACGCCATACAAACCTAATCAAAACTTAGTGACAAGCATACACAGCACACAAAGATAGATTCTAATTTATTTCCTCCCAAAAAGAAAGCAGGTTTTCTGTGCCATCTGAAACCCTTGCCCGTAGGGGTCAGTTTGTCCTTGAAGTATCCATCCTACAGTTCCTAGCCCTGGTTTGAACCATTCTTCACCGCATCCAGTACACTTGAGTATATTTTTTTATATACTTTCGGATGCAAATTTGGGCATAAATTGTAAGTCAACAATATTGTAAAATTGTTCACGTTACTAACACCTTGTAACAAATTGTGTGTCTGATAACTTATTTTCATTTACACATTCCATCATGTCTTCATTAAATGACTTCATTGAGATGGGTTTAAGGCTAAAGTTAACGTGTGACGAGTTAATAAAGTGGAGTGAAACAAAATATTCTGAATAGCGCGAACGCGAGGAAAGAGCAGCGGAAAGAGCATTAAAACAGGTAGAGACAGAAAAAGCATCAAAGCAAGCAGAGTTAGAGACTGAATTGAAGAAGGCAGAGATAGCAGCTCAAAGCAAACACGAAGAGCTTGAATTACAACTCAAAATTAAACAGCTTGAAACCGAGACTGCCATAAACAAAGAGTCTAAGAAATCTGAAAGACTGGAAAAAGAGAACCAGTACAAAAAGTATCAAGGTATTGTAAGAAATTATACCTCAGGTGACTGCATTGCAGCGTTCACCCAGAATTTTGAAACCTTAATGGACCATTATCAGGTTCCAGTTTCTGAATGGAACATTATTTATATGAGGAGTTTGTCAGGGGAACCTCTGAAAGTCATAGAGACTATCCCCAAAGACCTCAGAAAAGATTACCACTATCTAAAGTTAAAAATTATGGCACATTTTATGCTAGATGAGGCAGGATACAGAGAACAGTTCAGCAAACTGAGCCCAAAATCTACTCAGACGTTTTCTGACTATGTCTCTGTAGTCCGAGACGTATTTACAAAATGGACTTCAGCAGCCAAAGTAAATAAAGACTATGATAAGTTAGAAGATCTCATTATCAGGGATAAAATCATCACATCCCTTCCACCAGCAAGAGATTGAGAGACGTGGGTCGGCTTACTACTCAGCCAATAAACATTGTTTTGCTAGTGAAGCTACTGATATAAACTTCGTAGCAGCTGCAAACTATGACAAACCTCGATCAGAAACCTACAATAGGCAAAGAACTTATAAGCCTACTTCTGAGAAATACAATCATTGTAGATTTTGTAATACGTCACACCACCAAGGTGAAATGTGCGATAAGAATCCAGCATATCTTACATACTTACAAAACTACATAAATAGTCAAGATAAGGAACGTAAATCCTTTAAAAAGGTACGAAAATGCTTCCTTTGTAAAGCGTACGGTCATTGGCGTCATGATTGTAAAGGAAGGCAAATGACCAAGAAAGCAAATGCCGCCTTATTTGACAGTTCATCATCAGATGAAAAACATTCAGAAAAACTCCCCGTGAACTCAGCACAGGCTTTTGACATGTTTAATTCACATAAATGTACTATTTGTAATACCTTTTATGAAAATGGCATTTTAACATGCGGCCATTCCATTCCTATTGCCAATGAAGAAGCTAATTTGGTAATAGATTCCAAAGGCAGAATAAACATCCATCAGGGATATGTGAATGGCAAGCCTGCTACAGTACTTCGTGACACCGGAAGCTCTCTTATATGGCTAAAGAGACAGTTCATAATGCCTACAGACTATACAGGCAGGCACGTAACATGCAGAACATTCTCTGGAAATATTGAAAAGTACCCATTAGCATGGGCATATATTCAGACACCTTTCCTCACTGGGAAAGTAAAATGCGCTGCATTAACTAACCCTGTGTGTGATATTATCATTGGTAATTTACCAGAGGTGAATGATATGCCTCATGATATTACATCTGTTTGTATTGATGATAACATAACATCATCACCATCACATGTCATCATTGAAAGTATAGTATCACCAGATGAATGTATGGTAGCTAATGGAGCACTAACATCTCATGAACCCATTGACCATAATGTTTCATCACCATCTGATATCATTGAATGTGTGAACGCAGTAACTAGAGCTACTGCTAGAGAGAAAGAGGAAATTAATCAAACTGAGGCTATAGAAATGCTTAGCCCAGTGGTACTACCTCCTAAAACCATGAAGGAGAATTTTGTAGCAGCCCAAAAGGCTGATCCTTCATTATCTAAATATTTTTATCTGATCGGCCAAAAGCCAAAAGTAACCAAAAATGCAAGATGGCATCTTGCTCTGAAGAATTGCATCCTCACCAGGTATTATACCAGAGGTAACAGCACCACAGAGCAAACTGTGTTGCCAATTGAATACCGTAAGCAAGCCTTACATCTTGCCCATGATATACCTCTTGCAGGGCATATGGCATACTCTAAGACCAGATCAAGATTATTAACACAGTTTTATTGGCCAAGATTCAGCAATGACATTAAGAAATATTGTAGAAGTTGTGATATCTGCCAAAAACTAGTGAAAAAAGGTAAAAACCCATAGGCCAAATTACAAATTACCGACTTAGCGAGTCGACCTTTTGAGAAAATATCTGTCGACATAGTGGGCCCTCTGAATCAAGTAACATCCAGAGGGAATAGGTTCATCATTACCATCATTGATTTATGTAGCCGCTGGCCGGAAGCAATTCCGTTAAAGAACATAACTGCCAATGATATTATGGAAGTTTTCTTCCACATATTTTCATGAATAGGTTTTCCACACACTATCCTATCAGATAGGGGAAGTCAATTTATTGCTGCATCGACTCAAGCTTTCACCAAAATGTTAGGGGTGAAACAATGTTTCAATCTCCATACCATCCTCACTCAACGGGAATCATCGAAAAGTTTAACGGTGATTTGAAGCATATGCTTGCTAAAGTCACGCAAGAACATCCCAAAAACTGGGACATATATTTGCCCGCTATACTTTTTGCTTATCGCGAGGTCCCACATTCTAGTACTGGATTCTCTCCTTTTGAACTTATCTATGGTGCCAAACCACGTGGCCCATTGAGTATCTACCATTCAATGTTAACTGAAGCCACCCCTGTACTTAAACCCATATCATCATACGTGTATGTTACATCATTGCGCGAAAGAATCATCAAATCTTGTACTATTGCAAAAGAAGCACTAAAACTATCTGGTGCTACATATAGACAATATGCAGACAAAGATAACAGGACAATAACGTTGACACCTGGACAGGACGTACTTCTTCTCTTACCTAGTGACCGACACTTATTGACTGACTCTTGGCAGGGACCATTTAAAGTTATAAGACAGATTTCGAATGTTGACTATGAGATTCAAATAAAAGACAAACATAAAATATTCCACATCAATATGCTAAGACCATACTACAACAGAGACAACGAACAAGACGATACAACAGCCTGTACAGTGATAATAGACCATGAAGATGACGAAGATAGTGACGAAATTCCAACACCTGCATTAGACACGACAAACTGCTTGAAAGAAATCAAAATAAACCCAAACTTAACTCAAGCAGAAACAGATAGTTGCAAACATCTCATACAACAGTACAACACCATCTTCTCCAACAACCCAGGACAAACAGAGTTAGTACAACATCACATCACGCTCACTTCAAACACACCAATAAAATGCAGACCTTACACCATTCCATTGCATTACAAAGAAAACTTACATCAAGAGATCATCAGCTTAGAGAAAAACAACATCATTAGACGATCCCAATCACATTTTTCATCTCCAATGGTCATGGTACGCAAAAAAGACAACACGATAAGACTCTGTGTAGACTATAGAAAATTAAATAAAATAACTCTTCTAGATCTGGAACCAATGACTAACAGTGAAGACCTACTGACAGAACTGACAGACTCTAGATATTTTACGAAGTTAGATATGACAAAAGGTTACTGGCAGATAACGGTAGACGAACAGAGCAGACATCTGACAGCTTTTGCCACACCTTGGGGACTGTACAAATGGTGCAAATTACCATTTGGGCTAGTCAATGCCCCAGCGACATTCGTACGTATGACATGATTATTACTTGTGGACATAACAAACATTATCTGTTACATGGACGACATTTGTTTTCACACAAAGACGATGACAGACCACATAAAGACATTACAGCAGACATTTGAACGGATTAGACAGCACGGACTGACTGTGAAGCCGACAAAAGTAGACATAGCCTATCAGGAAATCTCCTTCTTGGGTTATAGAATATCTAATTGCTTTGTCACGACAGACGATAACATCGTGTCCAAAATACTGAAACTCTCACTTCCGACTACCAAGAAACAAGTCAGAAGTGTATTAGGACTATTAAATTATTATAGGCAGTTCATACCAGATTTTGCTGAACTGACAGAAAAATTTACTAACTTACTAACCAAAAACCAACCTGAAAAGATTGTAAACAACGAATGCCTAAAATTTGCATTCCAGAAAGTGTTATCTTATTTTTCTGAGAATAGTTTAAAGAATCCCATTCTCAAATTGCCCAATTTACATATTCCTTTCAGATTATGCACAGACGCGAGCTCCGTGGCGATTGGGGCCGTTCTGTTACAGGAACATGACAACATTCTACATCCTGTATACTACGTCTCTAGAAAATTGAAACCAAGAGAACGCGCTTGGTCCACACCTCAGTTAGAAGCTCTTGCTCTAGTGGTGGGTATAACTAAATTGTCCAGATTCCTTCTGGGACGGCATTTCATCGTAGAGTCCGACAATAGTCCATTAAAATTTATTACTTCAGGGGTCCCAACAAACCAGATGATAGCGCGCTGGTCTCTTTTACTTCAAGATTACAGCTTTGAAGTTCGACATATCGCTGGCAGAACCAACACGATTGCTGATCTTTTGTCCCGTTGTCCGAACGACCCAGTAAGCACTAATCTCTGAGTGCAGTGTGTTAGAAAACACTCAGACTAACACAGCCATCAATGAAATTTTTTCAGAAAAGCTGTGTACATCGATGATGTGATGTGATAGGGTTCATTCCCACTGTAAATATTGCTTCTTATTTTATTATTAATGTAGTAATCGTCGTGAATAATTGTGTAGTGTGTGGTAGAAAGCGAACAATATTAATTGTATATATTATAAAACAAGAACAGTACCACATGCGCTTTCAACTTACCTGAAGCGAACTAATCAAGTTATCAGTGGTATCTGCGAGTGGATCATATCCAGTGACATTTTAATCCGTGAACGAAAGTGTGAACTGAACTTTGACATTTACACCACTGCAGTTAATCAGAATCCAGAAGTTTTCCAGCGAAACAACGAACACATTAACTATCAGAACAATTTCGCTTTGCTACACCAGAGCGGAACAAGTGTGTAATAGAATTGTTAACAACATCAGCTGTTCATGTGTACTTCCGGATGATTTGTAAATTTAGAACAAAAGTAGCAGACGATAAACAAACACCTTAAAAATTTATGACGCTTCTAAAATAATTATGAAACACCAAATTCGAATACACGAATTGTGTATTAATATGTTTCGACTAATGTAATCTTAGAATCATATCTTGATTAACTTATTCACACTACCGACATTTTTTCGCTAGTATGGAAAAGCATCAAGCTATGACGCTGAGAAATAGAATAATAATTGTAATAGTTTAGATTTGAAATCTTTTGAAATTATGTCCCTTTCATTTTTGTTGTTATTACTTTATTACACTAAGGGCGGTAAATGGGAAATGTATTCAGAGATGTGTTGTATAAAAATAGCCATTGTGTTGCCAGATTGTCAACACTCCAAATTGTCATCAGCTGGGTATGGTATAGGGTTACCGAAGTTGTACACCAACGGAAGAGCTCCCGGCCAAATGAGGTCGGAACTCGAGCGTTGAATACGGCTTATAAAAAGTCGTATTACGGTCTTACCAGATGTTTTTTGTTGCAAAAAGCATATTATTCAGTTGTGTTTAGAGGTTGCGAGGTAGTTGCATTGTTGCTGATGCTACCGATCTGACTGGGTCAATATTGCAACTCAGGTGATCATCCATCGAGAGGATGAAACTTGGAAAGTGGTGAAGATTGAACACCGCATGACTTAATATACAACTTGCATTTCTTATGTATTTCTATGCCAATGTACATGACAACAGAAAGGTCGATTCTGACATGGTTAAAATATAAACCCTGTGTCTAGGTAGATTATGCATGAAATATAAAATCTTTCATGAATAAGCCCCGGGGGAGCGTGTCAGAATCTCTATGTCTCCAACCGAGATGCAGGAACATCGTTACGCCCGCCAGGCAAATAGTCTCCAGCCGGGATGCAGTAACATCGTTACGGCCGCCAGGCGAGTACCAGTTACCTGCCCACAGGTTGCTGGCTGACGCGATCGTCAGCGGTCAGGCAAGGACAAAGCAAGACGCACGCAGTCCTCGTGAAGCCAGTCCACAGGGCAAGCACTGTGTGAGGAAACCGGCAGACTGCTTGGGAACTCGGACATGACAAGACGTGTGGGTTGAGAAAGGCTTCGTATAGTTTCTGTGCCCGAAAGTCGAGTGCTTGTATATCTTGTGAGATAGACTGTGATGCTGTGGGTTTTGTCTGTAAGTGTACTGATGTATTGTATATGTATAGTAATGATCATCACATGCCAAACTAGATTGTCTTGCATGTGAATTGTAAATAAATCCATTGAACTTTGTGTCATTGTGTGTCAAGTCCAATCACTTTGTACTTGTACTTGTCTCACATATGTTAGGTCCAACGAGCCAGGAGTAAGACCCTGACACAAAGGTGACAACATACTGAATGACACCAGTTGAATTCTACAACCGATAAGAACTTATGTACACAACCTGGACAATGACAGAAAAAAATAGAAAATAAAAATTACAACAAAATGAGATTTCCTTAGAAGAATACTCAATGTATAAAAAAGAGAGAAAATCAGAAATGATGAAATCAGGACTAAAGTGGGGGTTATAGCAGTGCTAGATTTCATTATAAAACAACAAGTTAAATGGTTTGGCCATATAATAAGGCTAGCAAATGACAGTATACCACAACAAACAATGATGTACAGACCAAATGGAACCAGGAGAAGAGTCCGACCATGTAAGCGGTGGACACAGGGAACAACAGAATCCATGAACCTCGATATATGAAGCCCATAAATGGGCACTTTACTGCTGTTTAAGCTTCACCTCAACACCAGAAGATTCAAGAGGAACAAGATAAAATGAGACACAACAGATCAATGAAATAAACAAAACTAAACACACAGAGAATGTCAAGTGAACACTACAACGTATGTAAACATTATTACACAACAGATCAATGAAATGAAAAAACGTGACAACACACTGAATGACAACAGTTTCTCACTTCAACCTATAAAAGCTTACTTACTCAACACATCAATGCAATGAATAAAAACAAACACACAGAACATGAGTTGAACAGTACAACCTATGTAAATTTACACAATAGATCAATGAAATGAACAAACAAACTTGACAACACACTGATACCAATTTACCATGGTCACCTATGTAATCTGACACACTAGACCAATTAAATGAACAAACACAGACTGCACAGTGAACAACACCAGTTTAACACTACAACAAATGCAAGCTTACACAACAGGTGAATGAAATGAGCAAACATACACTCAAAGAACATTACCATTTTGACACTCAGCCAATGTAAATGTATACAATAGATCAATGAAATAAACAAACAAAGATGACAACACTCACAGAACACCAGTCTAACATTACAACCAATGCAAACTTACAGAAAAGATCTATGAAATGAACAAAGAAGACAACACACTAAACAACACTAGTTTAGCACAACAACCTACACCAGTCTAATATTACGACCAATGACAGAAACAACAACAACCTACACCAGTCTAATATTACGACCAATGACAGAAACAACAACAACCTACACCAGTCTAATATTACGACCAATGACAGAAACAACAACAACCTACACCAGTCTAATATTACGACCAATGACAGAAACAACAACAACCTACACCAGTCTAATATTACGACCAATGACAGAAACAACAACAACCTACACCAGTCTAATATTACGACCAATGACAGAAACAACAACAACCTACACCAGTCTAATATTACGACCAATGACAGAAACAACAACAACCTACACCAGTCTAATATTACGACCAATGACAGAAACAACAACAACCTACATCAGTCTAATATTACGACCAATGACAGAAACAACAACCTACACCAGTCTAATATTACGACCAATGACAGAAACAACAACAACCTACACCAGTCTAATATTACGACCAATGACAGAAACAACAACAACCTACACCAGTCTAATATTACGACCAATGACAGAAACAACAACAACCTACACCAGTCTAATATTACGACCAATGACAGAAACAACAACAACCTACACCAGTCTAATATTACGACCAATGACAGAAACAACAACAACCTACACCAGTCTAATACTACGACCAATGACAGAAACAACAACAACCTACACCAGTCTAATATTACGACCAATGACAGAAACAACAACAACCTACACCAGTCTAATATTACGACCAATGACAGAAACAACAACAACCTACACCAGTCTAATATTACGACCAATGACAGAAACAACAACAACCTACATCAGTCTAATATTACGACCAATGACAGAAACAACAACAACCTACACCAGTCTAATATTACGACCAATGACAGAAACAACAACAACCTACACCAGTCTAATATTACGACCAATGACAGAAAAATCAACCTACATGATTAAAAAAAAGAAACAAAGCACAGAGCAACAGAATGCATTCAATTATATATATATATATATATATATATATATATATATATATATATATATATATATATATATATATATATATATATATATATATATATATACACACACACTATACACACAAGCATCAGACTTGCACAGCCAGCCATCACTTGGATTGACTTGTGTGGCCGTATAGCAGTCTGAAAGCTGTAGAGTTGCTTTCAATAGCCAGAATTGTTCATAGATTCCACAGACCAAGTCAGAACCTGATTGTGCACTGAGTAGAGGATGGAAGAGTTGGCGAGGGAGTGAGCTGGTCACCTCAGAAAGCCATGGTTCAGTAGACATGAGGTCCTGTACACCGCTAGCGCAGTGCCAAGTATAGGATCACCTATATGTATGACAAGTATGATAACATAATAAACACATATTTACATTTGTATGATTAGCTATTCAGATCTACTTTAATGTCGGCATTATCCTGTTTATAACAAGTCTTTCAAACATTCAAATCGACAGAGAAATAGAAACAGAAAATTAGTTGCATATCCTTTACAGGACGCAGCAGTCAACCCCAGCATTCTTTGGCTGTTCATGATTACTGGGCAGGTTTACATTCAGTAGTTTGCCATTGCTTTCTGAACAACCGGCACCCATGCCATTTCACAAAAATCCAACGTAAGGCGGTCTGGTGCCAAATTGCCCACAGCTGTGCTTCGACCGCGGGTATGCGGGACCATGAACTGTGTCCGAAACCCCTTTGCCACGGAGCCGGCGAAATAGAAACACGATGCCAAAACCTGCATAGGTAGGCGGTGGCCACCAGGTGGTGGATGGTGAAGTGGCCTCTAGATATGTTGTCTAGAGTTAATCTGTGAATATGTTGAATAAGTAGTCCTGGACCAACACAGGAGGTGGTCTTTGAGAGGAGGTGAGTTGATGAGGCAACTATCTCTACAACATTCATCACAACTCTGTGATATCACCATCAGCAGGTGAGTTGATGGGGCAACTATCTCTACAACATTCATCACAACTCTGTGATATCACCATCAGCAGGTGAGTTGATAGGGCAACTATCTCTACAACATTCATCAAAACTCTGTGATATCACCATCAGCAGGTGAGTTGATAGGGCAACTATCTCTACAACATTCATCAAAACTCTGTGACATCACCATCAGCGGGTGAGAGGTACCAAACTCTACCCCTCTGTAGCTTTACAGGGTCTGTCCTTTAAGACAAAGGCTAGGTTCCAAATTGCTGCCATAGCTGAGGGCGCAGAGTTGAGGATGAGTGCTCAGAGTTGAGGATGAGTGCTCAGCTTTGCAAAATACTGCAATGGTGCCAAGTCGTGACTGAAGTTCATGACGCGAAAAACAGAAGGAGCAGAACTCTCTATCAGAAACGTAGATATAACTAAGAAACTAGCGGATCACGTCAGTTTCGTTTATCAATAGTTATGGGAGTCGGATCATGGATTCCAACAGGGAAACGGCTGAAGATGTAAGCAACCAGCCAGGAGTCGCAGCACAGCAATCAGGATGCCACGTGGAAATGCATAAAAACAGTGAAGTTTGTACAAGAGACAACATTGCAGACATAGACAATACATTTCAAGCATGTAATTTGGCCACAGGAAGTCGACCGGAGGTCTTCTGCCCCGGGAGAGAACCCATTCTTTAAGTCTGATCATGATACCAGACGGTGGAAGGGTGTAGCAAAGCCAGCTGGCTAGAATAAACACTTCTACATATTTTAGAAACCTTTAATCTGGCTCTTGTTAAGCTGAACCTAATTCTAAATCCCCATAGAAAAGCCATTGCCACTCTTCTCACCCGAGACGTCCGATTAAACACAAGATTGATGAGGTGGTCACTATTACTTCAACCTTATACATTCACCGTGGAATATATCCCCAGCAAATATAATGTAGGAGCAGATTTTCGTAGTAGACACTGCTCTGCGCCACTAGGTGATCCCATAAACTAGCACGAAAGCTAGCAAATGAGAGGGCTTAGCCAGATTGGAAAAGTCAGTGCCTCATACTTTTTTTCCATTGGGAGACATCTGTGGTGAAAGCCTGGCTGCACCCTCCCTTCTTGCTTAGTATTCAGTATATGATAAAGATTCTTTAGAAATGTTTATATTAATGTTACAATCACATTATATTTACGGACAATAGGGTAATTTAGTTTGACTTACTTATCCTAGCCAACTACAAACCAACAGACAACAGGGCCCGGAAACGACCACTTCCATATCCGGTCTCACTTTTCTGCTAGAAATCACAGACAGTGGTCGGGGCAAGTTTAGTAGTTCGAAAGGTAGACATTTTAAAAGTATTTACTAACATCAGTAAGTCTACCGAACTGTTGTTAAATTGAATAAGCGCCCCGACCGGTAGTGAGAATCTAATTCTGGAACTAGGTAAGGCCAAACGATTATTATTCAAATATATTTTTATGTTCATAACATGGTTGCAATAATCTCCTGTATGTATTCTCTTATGCTCCTTCAGATTGCAAGCTTGAGAAAAAGAAGCACCACAAACAGCACACTTGTACGGTTTCTCTCCTGTGTGTTTTCTGTTATGTCTCTTCAGATTGCCAGGTGGAGAAAAAGAAGCACAACACACATAAAACTTGTTCAGTCTCTCTCCTGTATGTGTTTTCATATGGTCATTCACATTGCCAGCTTGTGTAAAAGAAGCACCACAGTCAACACACTTGTAAGGATTCTCTCCTGTATGTGTTTTCTTATGCTCCTTCAGATGGCCAGCTTGAGAAAAAGAAGCACCACACACATCACATTTGTAAGGTCTCTCTCCTGTATGTATTCTCTTATGTTTCTTCAGATTACAAGCTCTATTGAATGAAGCACCACAGTCATCACACTTGTAAGGTTTCTCTCCTGTATGTATTCTCTTATGCTCCTTCAGATGGACAGTTCGAGAAAAAGAAGCACCACAGTCATCACACTTGTAAGGTTTCTCTCCTGTATGTATTCTCTTGTTTCTTCAGATCACAAGCTCTAGAGAATGAAGCACCAGTCATCACACTTGTAAGGTTTCTTTCCTGTATGTATTCTCTTATGCTCCTTCAGATTGCCAGCTTGAGAAAAAGAAGCACCACAGTCATCACACTTGTAAGGTTTCTCTCCTGTATGTATTCTCTTATGCTCCTTCAGATTGCCAGCTTGAGAAAAAGAAGCACCACAAACAGCACACTTGTACGGTTTCTCTCCTGTGTGTTTTCTGTTATGTCTCTTCAGATTGCCAGGTGGAGAAAAAGAAGCACAACACACATAAAACTTGTTCAGTCTCTCTCCTGTATGTGTTTTCATATGGTCATTCACATTGCCAGCTTGTGTAAAAGAAGCACCACAGTCAACACACTTGTAAGGATTCTCTCCTGTATGTGTTTTCTTATGCTCCTTCAGATGGCCAGCTTGAGAAAAAGAAGCACCACACACATCACATTTGAAAGGTCTCTCTCCTGTATGTATTCTCTTATGTTTCTTCAGATCACAAGCTCTATTGAATGAAGCACCACAGTCATCACACTTGTAAGGTTTCTGTCCTGTATGTATTCTCTTATGCTCCTTCAGATTGCCAGCTTGAGAAAAAGAAGCACCACAAACAGCACACTTGTACGGTTTCTCTCCTGTGTGTTTTCTGTTATGTCTCTTCAGATCACAAGCTCTAGTGAATGAAGCACCACAGTCATCACACTTGTAAGGTTTCTCTCCTGTATGTATTCTCTTATGCTCCTTCAGATGGCCAGCTTGAGAAAAAGAAGCACCACAGTATTCACACTTGTAAGGTTTCTCTCCTGTATGTATTCTCTTCTGTTTCTTCAGATCACAAGCTCTAGTGAATGAAGCACCACAGTCATCACACTTGTAAGGTTTTTCTCCTGTATGTGTTTTCTTATGTTTCTTCAGATCACAAGCTCTAGTGAATAAAGCACCACAGTCATCACACTTGTAAGGTTTCTCTCCTGTATGTATTCTCTTATGTTTCTTCAGATCACAAGCTCTAGTGAATAAAGCACCACAGTCATCACACTTGTAAGGTTTCTCTCCTGTATGTATTCTCTTATGCTCCTTCAGATGGACAGTTCGAGAAAAATAAGCACCACAGCCATCACACTTGTAAGGTTTCTCTCCTGTATGTATTCTCTTATGCTCCTTCAGATTGCCAGCTTGAGAAAAAGAAGCACCACAGTCATCACACTTGTAAGGTTTCTCTCCTGTATGTATTCTCTTATGCTCCTTCAGATTGCCAGCTTGAGAAAAAGAAGCACCACAAACAGCACACTTGTACGGTTTCTCTCCTGTGTGTTTTCTGTTATGTCTCTTCAGATTGCCAGGTAGAGAAAAAGAAGCACCACACACATCACACTTGTAAGGTCTCTCTCCTGTATGTGTTTTCTTATGCTTCTTCAGATTGCCAACTTGAGAAAAAGAAGCACCACAGTCATCACACTTGTAAGGTTTCTCTCCTGTATGTATTCTCTTATGTTTCTTCAGATCACAAGCTCTAGTGAATAAAGCACCACAGTCATCACACTTGTAAGGTTTCTCTCCTGTATGTATTCTCTTATGCTCCTTCAGATGGACAGTTCGAGAAAAATAAGCACCACAGCCATCACACTTGTAAGGTTTCTCTCCTGTATGTATTCTCTTATGCTCCTTCAGATTGCCAGCTTGAGAAAAAGAAGCACCACAGTCATCACACTTGTAAGGTTTCTCTCCTGTATGTATTCTCTTATGCTCCTTCAGATTGCCAGCTTGAGAAAAAGAAGCACCACAAACAGCACACTTGTACGGTTTCTCTCCTGTGTGTTTTCTGTTATGTCTCTTCAGATTGCCAGGTAGAGAAAAAGAAGCACCACACACATCACACTTGTAAGGTCTCTCTCCTGTATGTGTTTTCTTATGCTTCTTCAGATTGCCAACTTGAGAAAAAGAAGCACCACAGTCATCACACTTGTAAGGTTTCTCTCCTGTATGTATTCTCTTATGTTTCTTCAGATCACAAGCTCTAGTTAATAAAGCACCACAGTCATCACACTTGTAAGGTTTCTCTCCTGTATGTATTCTCTTATGCTCCTTCAGATGGACAGTTCGAGAAAAATAAGCACCACAGCCATCACACTTGTAAGGTTTCTCTCCTGTATGTATTCTCTTATGCTCCTTCAGATTGCCAGCTTGAGAAAAAGAAGCACCACAGTCATCACACTTGTAAGGTTTCTCTCCTGTATGTATTCTCTTATGCTCCTTCAGATTGCCAGCTTGAGAAAAAGAAGCACCACAAACAGCACACTTGTACGGTTTCTCTCCTGTGTGTTTTCTGTTATGTCTCTTCAGATTGCCAGGTAGAGAAAAAGAAGCACCACACACATCACACTTGTAAGGTCTCTCTCCTGTATGTGTTTTCTTATGCTTCTTCAGATTGCCAACTTGAGAAAAAGAAGCACCACAGTCATCACACTTGTAAGGTTTCTCTCCTGTATGTATTCTCTTATGTTTCTTCAGATCACAAGCTCTAGTTAATAAAGCACCACAGTCATCACACTTGTAAGGTTTCTCTCCTGTATGTATTCTCTTATGCTCCTTCAGATGGACAGTTCGAGAAAAATAAGCACCACAGCCATCACACTTGTAAGGTTTCTCTCCTGTATGTATTCTCTTATGCTCCTTCAGATTGCCAGCTTGAGAAAAAGAAGCACCACAGTCATCACACTTGTAAGGTTTCTCTCCTGTATGTATTCTCTTATGCTCCTTCAGATTGCCAGCTTGAGAAAAAGAAGCACCACAAACAGCACACTTGTACGGTTTCTCTCCTGTGTGTTTTCTGTTATGTCTCTTCAGATTGCCAGGTAGAGAAAAAGAAGCACCACACACATCACACTTGTAAGGTCTCTCTCCTGTATGTGTTTTCATATGGTCATTCACACTGCGAGCTTGTGTAAAAGAAGCACCACAGTCATCACACTTGTAAGTTTTCTCTCCTGTATGTATTCTCTTATGCTCTTTCAGATAGTCAATTCGAGAAAAAGAAGCACCACAGTCATCACACTTGTAAGGTTTCTCCTCTGTATGTATTCTCTTATGTTTCTTCAGATCACAAGCTCTAGTGAATGAAGCACCACAGTCATCACACTTGTAAGGTTTCTCTCCTGTATGTATTCTCTTATGCTCCTTCAGATGGCCAGCTTGAGAAAAAGAAGCACCACAGTATTCACACTTGTAAGGTTTCTCTCCTGTATGTATTCTCTTATGTTTCTTCAGATCACAAGCTCTAGTGAATGAAGCACCACAGTCATCACACTTGTAAGGTTTTTCTCCTGTATGTGTTTTCTTATGCTTCTTCAGATTGCCACCTTGAGAAAAAGAAGCACCACAGTATTCACACTTGTAAGGTTTCTCTCCTGTATGTATTCTCTTATGTTTCTTCAGATCGCCAGCTTGAGTAAAAGAAGCACTACAGTCATCCCACTTGTAAGGTTTCTCTCCTGTATGTGTTTTCTTATAGTGCTTCAGATTGCCAGCTTGAGAAAAAGAAGCACAACAATCACACTTGTAAAGTTTCTCTCCTGTGTGTGTTCTCATGTGATACTTTAAACTGCCAACTTTAGTAAAAGAAGAACCACAATCATCACACTTGTAAGGTTTCCCTCCTATATGTGTTCTTATGTGATAATTCAAACTTCTACCTTGAGTAGAAGCACCACCACAAGCCTCACATTTGTAATGTCTCTCTCCTGTATGTGATCTTTTATGGTCTTTCAGATGGTCCGGTTGAGTAAACAAAGCACTGCAAATATCACACTCGTAAGGTTTCTCTCCTATATGTGTTCTCTTGTGATTCATGTACTTTTGGCATTCTCGATGGTCATCTTGAATCAACAGATCATCCCATTCATTACATTTGTTTGACGCTCCTTCACTATGTGTTCTCTTACATCTGCATAAACAAACATTTGGATTAGAAACATCAGACATGTCTCCTGTGCGAGATCTTTGAAAGCTATAACTGACATAATCAAAAACTTCATCAAAAGACCTTGCAAAGCTCTGCGTATGTTTTTCTTGTGTTTCCTTATTTTGCTGCTGACAATTCTCAATAGCCAAAGATAGTTTATTGTTTCTATTAATCACAGAAGACACATTTTCTGACATTTGACAACAATGTTCATGTTTTACTGACGCCTTACAACTGTTCTCAACCATTCTTGATTCTGAGTTGCGGTGTTCTGTCTTTTCTTGAATGCTGCTACCCCCAGATATGTCTACCATTTTGATGAAGCTGTGACTCCCATCCTCATACAGGACATCTGATAGTTCTTGTTTCACAACCTTCGTGTCTATACTGTCATATGTCCACTTTTGTGAATGCTCTTGTATGGAGTAGTAAGGACTCTTTGGAGAACATGAGTGTATTTCTGAAACACACACACAATAGCAAATAATTAATATCCTCAGAAATATACCAGGTATAGATTATGAACAAATGTGTAAGTGTAATCAAGCGGGCACACATTGCGGCTATAAACAATCAATTTCAAGTGAACAAAAGATTTGAGAAGAAGAATGATTAATGTGCTCATGTATGATCTTTGCTGATGTATGATCTAGGCTTATGTATGATCTAATTCATGATGATCTAGGCTGCTGTATGATGTAAGTTTACGATGATCTAAGCTGATTATGATATAGGCTAATGTATGAAATAAGTTTACGATGATCTAGGCTGATGTGTGATCTAAGTTCAAGATACAAGCAGATGTATGATCTAAGTTCAGGTATGATCTAAACTGATATATGATCTAATTTCAAGATGATATAAGCTGATGTATGATCTAGGCTTATGTATGATCCAAGCGGATGTATGATCTAAGTTCATGATGATCTAAACTGATGTATGATATAGGCTGATGTATGACCTCAATTCATGATGATATAATCTGATGTATGTTCTAGGTTTAGGGTAGCAGGGTAGGGGTATATCCTATCAAAGGAGAAGTACTGTGCCTCCTTCCCTCCGCTAGCCTACGGGAACCCTTTGGCAAGGTGGAGTACTTGTTTAGCCCCCCAAAACAGGGTAACGTGAATGAATGAACGAACTGACTTTATTTCAAAGGGTAACAACTTGGGCACGCAGGCCTGTCTTACATTCTGCCTTTCCAATCACTCATCTTTCGTTCATCAATAATGCATAATATATTCACATAGGAAAAAAACATTGTCAAATTAGTGTTGTAAACATAAACAATGCATACTACCATAATATGAGAAACATACCCCAACCAACCACACATCTCCCACCCATCCCACACATACACACCCCCCCCCTCATTTACACACATCTCCCAAACACACCCCCCCCAGGCACCTGCCCACCTACACACATCTCCCCACCCACACATCCTCAACCCATCCCACAACCCATCAACACTCACCCACCCACATATCCTCCACTACACATGCAGACCCCCAACCACCCAGTCAAACACATCCCCATCCACACATCACACACCTACCCACACACAAAACTAGTACCCACCCACACTTTCACACATCCCCCTACACTCAACTGAACAAATTATTGTGTTTGTCTGTTATTACTTTACCAGATCTCCTCCACTTCATCTCCCCCATGCCTAGGATATTAATCTTCAAATATTTCATTTCTTTTATTACATTATGTTACTTTCCTATTTCAACTATATCTAGACATTCCACGTACCTATTTAAATCTTGTCTTGGGAAGATAATGTGGTAGTTTCCCTTCCCTTCCATATTCACTTGGTGGTCTTTTAGCTTTGCCTTTGACAGCAATTTCCAATAGAGTAAGGACAAGAGAGTCCCCGGCTTTGCTCAGAGTTGTTAACTTATCCCAGTTGATACTTGGTCACATCTATGACCTTATTTTCCCCAATGTCTGAGTAGATTTGTATTCTGTTATTGTGTTGATTTTGATGGTATAATTCTTTCACAATTCAGAAAGCAATTGCAAACTTCTAAATGTAGAATGGTCTAGTACATCACAAACAGCCAATAAATGCTGGGGTTGATTGCAACATCCTGTAAAGAATATTCAACTAACTGTTACATTATATTGCACTTAATCTTAACATGGACAGACAGAAAAACCAATGACCAAGTACTTCAGGAAACAAATGAAAATCGTAAATTGATTAGAGAAATTAGACGTAGACAGTCAAAATTTGTTGGACATGTAATGAGAAGAAATGGATTATAGAACTTAGTGACAACTGGCAAGATTGAAGGGAACAGACCAAGAGGAATACCATGTGGCATGGTCGAGACAGGAACACTGAGCTGATCCACGACTCTGGTGATCGAGTGAAATGGCGAGTCATGACAGTAAACACTTTCCGGCATGGCACATGATGGATGGAATCTTACCTTGAACTACACAGACTTGAGGTTGTTCTATCTTGACACTTGATGGTAGTTTAAATTTACTCTCCATCTTATGTCTACAGTCAGCCTGAAAGGATTTGTAAGTTACATTTGTATGCAAAAATAAACTATATAAATGTATTTGATATTTTGTTTTTCAAGATGATTAATGATACAAAATGTCTTATGATTACTTTAAGACATGATTTCTGATATGTCATTCATGAAGCCCAGTTTAAGAATACGAGTATGGAAATATAGCACAGTGTAATGATATTAGTTTATCATGGCAAAAAAAAAACATAACAATACATGGCAGCTTCATGGACAATCTGTATTACTTGTGTCACACATCATACACACATTAAAGTTGATGCAATTCTTATAGTGGCAGCCATTCTTTGTTGTATCTTTTATAACCCCATCCATACATCCAATGAGTCTTCAATTGAAGAGAAAAACAAGAAATTCTTATCAATGTTCCCTCTAAACTGTCGCTTATGAGTAGGAATTTTACTTTGTTAGCTTCTGACATGAAATGTGTGAGCATGCCTACATTTGACAATTAGGTACATTCGGTCCCAATATTGTCTGCTTGTGCACTGAAGCTCGATAATCTGGGCTTTGATGACACTGCATTCTTGTCCCACACACTGAAATGAGATGCAAGATGTAGCTAAACACATTCGATAGAAGGTCACAACAATTAAGTCTAAATATTCATAGGGAAAGAGAAAGATAATGAGAATAAATCAAGCGAATGATAACCTGATCTCCCTTGTTGAATCTTCATTTCAAGAGGCATAATTATACACTTATTTAGGTAGCGATGTAGACACAGATGAGTCAACATATACAGATATTAAAATAAGAATGCAAAAGGAAAGAGGACTTTCATAGCAATTAGACATTTGTGGAAGTCAAAAAAATTAGAATTGTTAGAAAAACTGTTCAAGTAAAACATTAAAACAGTTCTACTGTATGAATCAGAAACATGGAGAATTAAATATAATGATTATAAATGCTGCCTGCTTGCTTGTGTTCGCTGGCTATGAACTCCAGCACAAAGTCCTTATGCTGGATGAAGACATCCTGCTGTCCAACATCAGTGTGATGTCATACAGAACCTGAGGTTTGCGTGAGTATCCGTTGTCCCATGTCTGGCTTATTGGTGTGCAGACTGGTGGTTCCTCGCAGTGCAGGCAGACACTCTCCGACTTCGGAGGAATCAACGATCCTACTGACTTTAGCTAGGACCCCAAAGGGACCTGTTGCCATGACACTCGGCGAGGATGCGTCAATAGGTCTTGGCCAGTATATAACTAGGCCCTGGTGCCTTGGAAACACCTCTGCGTCCCATGATTATAAATAACTAGACATTCATTAATTGTTGACTGGGCAAGACAGGTTGACTAAAATGGTATGACAGAATCACCAAAGTGGAACTCTTGAAGAGAACTAAACAAATACAAGTAATAACAGATGTTTTACTGCATATAATATACTCTAAGAACATCTGAGAATTGTATCATGTGAAAAGCCTTTATCCAGAATTGAAAGGGCAAATGAAATAAAGAAAGATCTAAAAACACAAGGAGAAGAGAGTTAGAGACAGAAATGAACAATATCAGGAGGACACGGACAGCTAAATGAGATAGCAACAGATAGAATGACTTGGACTGAATTGATTGATGGCCCATACCAAATGGGGGTTAAAGTGAAAAAGAAAAGATTTTGATAAAATCCAACATGGCAAGTCCCCTAGGTGTCATAAAAAATATCAGGCCAGAGACCCTGGCACAAAATGCTTCCTATCTAGGTCTAAGTCCATGGATTCCCAAATTCTTCTGACAAAATTCGACCAACTGGCAGTAGCATTTTTTGTCAATTGTGCAGCAATTTATCTGTGCACTTGAATAATTCTTCAGCATTTGACATGACTGATAATAATTTTGAAAGCCAGTTTTCAGACCCATCTGTAAACCTGTAAGTACCTTTTTTCTTAGCAAGGCAGCAGTACTTAATTATTTAAATTTAAATAAAATACTGTGAAATAAGATGTGGTTTTGTAAAAAGTTAGTATTTAATTACTATATATACCACAATGTAATATACAAGTAAATGGGAATATTCTTCAACAGGTGAATAGGTACAATTATCTCGGAACAGTGATAACATCTGATGGGAGATGCCTTTTAGAGATTAGAACAAGAATCGCCATGGCAAAAGCAGCCTTTAGCAAGATGAAAAACATACTGACCAATAAAAAGATGTCAATTGAATCGAGAAAAAGAGTGTTGAGGTGCTATACAGAACCTGTACTTTTATATGGGTGTGAAGCTTGGACAATGAGCAGTCAAGCTGAAAAACATCTGATGGCTGTAGAAATGTGGTTTCTGAGGAAAATTTAAAGAATACCATGGACAGAGAGAAAAACCAATGAACACGTCCTTCAAGAAACAAATGAAGATCGTAAACTGATTAGAGTCATTAGCATTAGACGCAGACAGTCAAAATTTTTTGGGCATGTTATGAGAAGAAATGAATTGGAGAACTTGGTGACAACTGGCCAGATCAAAGAGAAGAGACCAAGGGGAAGAAATAGAAGTAAATACCTGGATGGCTTGGCCATGTGGCATGGTCGATACAGAAACATGGAGCTGATCCACGACTCTGGTGATCGAGCGAGATGGCAAAACATGACCGCCCACGCTTATCGGCATGGCACATGATGGATGGAGTATTTAATTATTAACTGCTCACTTTTAGATACAGAAAAGTGTAATTATAGAGCAGAAGTAGAAATAAATTATTAGCGAAAGTGACTACTTAATTTATGCAGCAGTTACAAACTTATTTACATACAATTAATACATGATATTTAATCAATAAAAGAATGCTGTCGCAATGCAGTGGGTACATTAAGAATGTGTGAGTAAATTTTCATGAATTGTTCTTTCACTAACGACGAACATTTCACATGACATTTAATATTATATTTAAATAAATGGGCAGCAATTTTTAACTATTAATTAGGTCACAGCACATCCTATCAAAAATTCTTAAAAGTGGAGTGCATTTTTCTGGGAGACTGAGACTCTCTTGCTTTGTATGATACTTTTGGCAAGCTGCCCTGTGGAAAGAAACAGCCATGTGGGGTAAAACCCGGTGAAATGAAGTTGATCCTCTCGACATCCTATTGAAAAAGGAATGTGACCTTTACTTTCCTTTCACCAAAATGCACAATAAAATACACATCTTGCCAGGTTCGTTAGCAATGCGACAGACTTTTAATGAAAAATAAAAGAACTGGTGGCCATTTTTAATTATTATAACTTTACACTTCCTGATTGTAGATCACGACACAAAAATATTCATAACTCCGCTTAGAATTAACGTACATGCTTCATTGAGATACCGTTGGATTCGTCTTGTCAAGCTGTATCCAACTGTGATGATTTCATAAGTAGAAACCCCATGTTATGTTCTTTATATATGGCATGCTAACATGTAAACCGAATGACTGATCACAGAAGCGAAACCACAAATTTCGCAACACGAGGCAGCCTGCTTGGCCACCGAGACCCTCTCCCCCCTTCCTCAGTGAGATTGTGTGACGATATTCAACACCATTAAACGATAAATGAATGATGTAGTACAACATTCAACATTTACCAAATTGAGAATGTGATTTAGTCTACATTCAACATGAACTACACACCGCCATGTTTCCAACTGCCGAGGTTAGTATAAAAACCCAGAGATACCCTCAAATGGTCAACAGTATTACCGAAACAATAAAAACATTCATTCAATCCTTAGCACGTCCTGTGCAGAACCTCGCTCCCATAACAACCTTCTGGAAAACTTCTCGATCACAAGCAAGACGCCCCGCGTCCATCTGGAGTTCATCCGCCACATACTGTAACAAACTTCTCTTTGGCCTCCCTCTTCCTCTCTTCCCATGTATATTCCACTCCATGACTGTTCTCTCCAAACTTTCATGACGTTTCAAGTGACCAATCAATCAATTAGGTGCCGTCTTCACAATAAAGGTTAGCTGCAATGGATCTCCAACACTGTCTGTCTTTTGCCTTGACTGTACATTCTGTCAGGCTAATGCTCGTCCATCATTTGATGTTATCTTCCCACTTGTATCGTTGTCTACCTCTTGCTCGCTTGCCCTAAACCTTGCCTACCAGTATGGTTTTTAATATAAGCGTATTAACTATTATGTCTTTTAATGTGGCCAAAATATTTCACTTGCCTCCTTTTTATTTCTGTCATCAACTCTCTCTCTTCATTCCCAGTTTTTCTAGAACCTCTTCATTTTATTGTTTTTGTTTCCATGAAATACGACATATTCGTCTGGATATCGACATCTCCTGGGCTTCTATGCGACTTTCTAGTTGCTTGTTCAATGTCCAGGCTTCTGTGCCTTGAATATACGTAGCATTTGACAATTCTCATTTTTAATGCGACAGATGCAAGAAAAATGCCGGGAACAAAATCAGCCACTGTTTATTGCCCCTTCATCGATCTCACAAAGGCATTCGATTTGGTCAGACGTGAGGGTCTGTTCAAAACACTAAAGAAGATTGGTTGCCCACCAACTCTTCTGTCCATTGTGGAATCGTTCCACACAGGCATGAAGGGCATAATCAAGTTTGATGGCTCAACTTCAGAAGAGTTTGAAATCAAGAGTGGAGTTAAGCAAGGTTGTGTACTATCCCCCACCCTCTTTGGGATATGCTTTTCACTTCTACTGAAATATGCCTTTCGTGATCAGGATGACGGTATATACATTCACTCACGCTCAGATAGTGGCCTCTGTGACGAAGTCCCCAGCTTCCTCTTCATCTTTTGCTTAAATTGAAGTAAGTTCTTTTTAAAACCCTTATGTAATTATAGAAGAATTTAATTTCGTTTTTATTCCTATATATCTATGTATAGACAGTACATGGCTATAGTTTAAAGCCACTCCTATTTAATGTTATTACTTTAATATGAAGTAATACGGTACATTAGGATCGGGGGAGAGGCTGAATTTACAAAGTAGTGTACCCAGCCAAATCTATAAATTTGGCTACGACTATTTCACAATTTGGTCGGCGAAATTACGACAACGAACTCCCTGGCACGACTGACTTCCGGTCAGGGAAGAGATACGAAATTCGGCCTTTCGCAATCCAGACGTCGGTGTAGAAACAAACTGCTAATCGCTAGGCTCTATAGAATACTTTGAAAGTGTTAAGAGTTTTATCTTTGGCGCGTATTACGGCCATAAATATATTAAAAATATATTAGAGAGATACCTAGAGCAGTTTTCGTACCCAAGTGTGGTCAGAAGATTAGAAGGGTATGTCTAGTTATTTGTATCGATATAATATTGTCGTGTGCGCGCGATATTTCTGTGTGTAGTAAAATAGTGGAAACCGCCCATAATAGGTTATTTTACCGACTACACGCGATCGCCTATATTATACTTCGTACAGGTAGTTCACTAAGCACGCAGGGAAAATGGTAAAACGTAACTGTGTAGAAAATTACCTTTACATGGGGTTTAGAGAGATGTAGACGATTTGAGATAGTTGTAAACTTGATAAAGTCGGATAGAACCCAATTTTCGATTAGTCCGTATAGCAGTAGACTAGGCCATACTAATCGAGCCGTTAGTTTAGGAAATACATGAGGCATTTCATAGTGGTGATAGTGATATTTCGAGGATGTGATAGTATTGCGAATAATTAGAGTTAACAATGAATATTTGATGCCGCGAAAATAGGAAATCTTACGAAACACGTGTACGAATGTCAAATACTAGCGTGGGAGATCCTAGGCATTTTCCTTAATTCGTATCGGTGATTTCTCACCAATTCGCAGTCCTGTTCTTGCCTGCCACTCCATTAACTTTCAGTCTATCATATTCTATTATGATAATTACCTAAATTGTGTGTATTTTAAAATATATGCTAGGAATATAGCTTCAGAATTTGAACATAAATATCTATAATATGTAATCTGTTTAATAGATTGTATATGTATCTTAATATCTACCTGTAGATTACTTTGTAATTATTATATTTTAATAATATAATTAAGATATGCATTATAGGATTATATGTTTAATTATTACTGAATACTTATTACATTCACTTATAAGAAAGCTTAGAATGATTTTATTGAGCTGTTTTCTTAGGTCAGTGTTTTACTATTTATCCTAGGATAGGGAATTATAGGGAGCAGGGACAGATAGCTCATGCTATTTTGTTTCTGCATGATGTATGAGATGTATTCGGCCATCAGGATCAATCCATGCTTACAGATGTCGTGAAAGAAGATTCACGTACTCTCACTATATTTCCAGATTTGACACCTTCAGCACCAAGCTTTAGATGTGCCAACCTGTGTGACATTGTGAAGCATCACTCTCCATCTCACTTATGCCTACTAACTAGGGTTTACACTCACTGTGTAAGCCGGAGAACCAGAAGATAAGTGGCCAAACTTACCGTTGGCCACCACCACCACCACCATCATCATTCAACTCAAAATATACTATAGGCCAAAGAGTCGTCAATGATTAGACAGTCTAGTAGATTCAACCCATAATATTAGATATGCAATAGGATACAGGGAAGTGTATCCCTTTTT
The DNA here is from genome assembly GCA_963921405.1 of Cepaea hortensis. NCBI lineage: Eukaryota > Metazoa > Mollusca > Gastropoda > Stylommatophora > Helicidae > Cepaea > Cepaea hortensis. The sequence goes on along the minus strand of OY992876.1, from coordinate 489,230,668 downwards.
ATGTACAGGGCTGCCTCCAGTGGAGCACCCAAAGTGTTATTATATATTAAATGTTAATGTGATTTTAATTTTACAAACTCTAGTTGTTACCTAATTAACCTTAGTCATAGTAGAGTGAGAAGATATGAAAGTTTGTCTCTGTTATATATTTTACTCTGTCTTTCTCCGTGTCATTGAGAGTGATTAGAGTTTTGGGGGCTCGAGCTTTTTATTTCAGGCACGTAGCTAGACAACCTTGGCAGACTGTCTTTCTTATACAAGTATAGTTGTACGCCATTCCTGTCTACCTGAACACTGTCAGAAGATTAGACTTGTTCTGGGACCTTTACTCCATCTAGAATAACGAGCTATTCAGTCTTGTCTTCTCCAGTGACTTATTTTTATATTCTTAGAAAGTCTATTTGCAGCAACTTTGATAGATTCCTTATCATCGTAGCTGATGCTACGCTACAAGTGGTTGGCTATCGTCCGGTCTAGATAGTTCAAACTTTCAATCTTCTTTCACTAGAGATTCTAGTAAGGTGTTGCCTCACAGTAGATCTCAATATTAAACTATACTAAGTAAAACTAGAGATAGTAATAGTGACAATAGGTAGTATAACATAGCATAACTAAATACTAGATAGCCAATATAAGATAACATAATATAACATAAGTTAACCGGGTTCCAAAAAGTTAGGGCCAATATCAAAAGTGAGTGTGGGCTGACGGGTAAGTCCCTGTGTTGTATCGTCAGTTGTGTATGTGCATACTGTCAGTGAATTTATTACTTGCATAATTTCAGGACGACCGAGTATCCACCGGAATAAGTGGACAACTCTGCAGCTGAGCAGAGCAGGACACTCACTTGTCCTTGCAGTCGGAAATGGCTGTCAAAAGCAGAGGTAAAAAGACCACTATGTGAATGTGGAAGGCAAGGGGAAACCACCACATTATCTTCCCAAGACTTCATGGCAAAACATAAATCAAAGTTAGTGAAGGACGTTAATGGCTGTCTTAGGGCATCCTCGTTCGGTAGGGACAGTCATGAGCCACAGGTGACACCAGACCGTCATCCAGCTACTGATGGCAAAATCTTAACTAAAATAAATAAATTTAGAGTAGGAACATGGAATGTTAGGACATTAAATGAGCTAGGAAAGTTGACCAATGTTCTAAGAGAGATGGATAGCATGAAAATGAATATACTAGGCGTTAGTGAGATGAGATGGAAGGGATCGGGCAAAATTATAGCTGACAATCACACAATAATTTATTCTGGAGGGGATACACATGAAAAAGGTGTAGGAATAATATTAGACGAAAAAACAGCCAAGTCAATTAATGGATACTGGTGTATTTCAGATAGAGTTATTATGGTAAAAATCAAAGGCAAACCAATAGACATAAATATTTTACAAGTATATGCACCAACAGCAAGCAGTAGTGATGAAGAAATACAACACTTTTACGACGAAATAGAAATGGCGATGGCTCAAATTGGATCACAAGAAATAAAGATAATACTTGGTGATTTTAATGCAAAAGTAGGAAAGGGAAAAATGGAGGATGTAGTGGGGAATTATGGTTTAGGTACAAGAAATGAAAGAGGGGAAAAGCTAATAGAATGGGCAAATATCAATGATATGATAATTGGAAACACATGGTTTAAACACCATAAAAGACGACTGTACACATGGATAAGCCCTGATAAGAAAATACGCAACCAAATTGACTACATACTAATTAATAAAAGATTTAGAAATTCTTTAATTAATGTAAAGACAATGCCTGGTGCTGACTGTAATAGTGATCATGTACCACTATGTGGACAAATAAAAGTAAGATTAAAGAGAGGGGAAAAAATGGTTAAGAACATGAGACTTAATAAAGAGGTTCTAAAAATAGATAAAGAAATGCAAGAACAATACAGAGTGACAGTGAAAAATAGGTACAATGCAATAACTAAAATACAGAGTATAGATGAACAATGGGAAATGTTAAGGGACTCCATTCATCAAACTAGCAAAGAAGTATTACCAGAGAGAGGCAAAATAGCTAAGAAAAAATGTATGAATGAAGATATCTTAAACCTGATGGACAAAAGAAAACAGTATAGAAATGACAAACAAGAATACGCTAAGATAAATAAAGAAATAAAAGATAAATGTGGGAAGGCTAAAGAAAGTTGGTTAAACGAGCAATGCAAAAAAATTGAATTAAATTCCATTAAAGATACAAAAAATATGCATAGACAAATCAGTGAGCTTACAGGACAAAAAATAAGAATAAATACAGGGTGTTTGAAATCAAAAACAGGAAAGATAATATTAGAGGAAGATGCTATAATGAAGAGGTGGAATGAGTATATAAGAGAATTATATGAAGGAGAAAGGGCAGAATTAACAGAAGATAGTAACTTAGAAGGTCCACCTATTCTGAAAGAAGAAGTCGCTGACGCTATGAAACGTATGAAAAAAGGAAAAACAGCTGGGCCAGATGAAATCACAATAGAAGTATTGGGAGAATTTGGAGTAGATATATTAACCAAAATGTTGAATGATATTTACAGCAGTGGATATTTACCCAGTGATATGCTGAAATCTGTATTTATAGCTATACCAAAAAGACCAGGAGCAATTGATTGTGAAGATTTTCGTACAATTAACCTTATAAACCATATCACTAAGCTTCTACTCAGAATCATAATGATAAGAACCAAAAAGAAAAGAAAAATGGAAATTAGTGAAGAACAGTATGGATTTGTGGAAGGAAAGGGCACTAACAATGCAATTTATACATTGCGGACACTAATAGAAAGGTCAATAGAGAAACAGAGGGACATATATTTGTGCTTCATAGATTATACTATGGCATTTGATAAAGTAAAACATGATGAACTGATTAAAATGTTGGAAGATATCAACACTGATGGAAAAGATTTAAGAATAATAAAGAATATTTACTATAACCAAGTAGCAGCAATTAAAATGGGAAATAAAGAGGGTAGTTACGAACAGATAAAGCTAGGAGTACGACAAGGGTGTGTCTTGTCACCAGATCTTTTCTCCCTGTATAGCGAAGTAATAATGAGAGAGATCAAAGAGATGCCAGGAATACTAGTTGGAGGTTATAATATAAATAATATACGCTATGCAGATGACACAGTATTGGTGGCGGATAATTCAACAGACCTACAACAATTATTAGACGTTGTAGTAACAGAGAGTGCAAGGAAAGGACTCAACTTGAATATCAAGAAAACAGTAACAATGGTAATATCAAAGAAAATGGTGACACCAAAATGTGACATAGAAATAGAAGGGAAAAATCCTTAACCAAGTTGATAATTTTAGATACCTAGGGGCATTTATAACATCAGATGGAAGATGTACAACAGAGATTAGGAGCAGAATAGGGCAGGCAAAATCTGCATTTCAGAAAATGAAGAGTATCTTATGCAATAAGTCACTGTCACTGAATGTAAGAAAGAGAGTGCTGAAATGCTATGTAGAACCAGTTTTGCTGTATGGCAGTGAATCTTGGAATGTAAATGAACAAATTAAGAAGAAATTAGAAGCAACAGAGATGTGGTTCCTGAGACGAATGTTGCGAATTCCTTGGACTACCAGAGTAACTAACGACGACTGCCTGAAACAGGCTAATGAAACTAGAACATTATATACAACAATAAGACAGAGACAAACAGCTTTCCTCGGTCATGTGATGAGAAGAGAGGCATTGGAGAACAGCGTAACAACTGGAAAGATCGAGGGGAAGAGAGGCAGAGGTAGACCAAGAGAAGTGATGCTGGATAGATTGAGACGGTGGCATGGAGGAATATCAGCAGCAGAGTTGATCCAGAAAACCAAAGACCGAGATCTATGGAGAGCCATGAACGCCTACGCCAGCCGGCATGGCACTTGATGATGATGATGATGAATTTCAGGACAGATCACTTAGGGTGAGTCGGTGTATTTCAGGGTGCTTCACGTTATCCCAACTTTGTTACCAAATAATGTCTTCCGAAAAGCCACCTACGAAAGAGGAGTTGAGAGAAGAAGGAACTTTGTTAGGGTATGAAGGTGTCGAATTGGGCAAGTATGTAAAAGAAGCAGAACGAGAGTGGAGAAGGGAACAACGAGACATCATTAAGGAAAGAGAGAAGGAAGCAAGAGAGGAAAGAATTAGAATAGCAGAAATTGAATCTAGAGAGAAGATGCAGATGCGACAAGCTGAAATAGACCAACAGCTGAAGCAAGCGGAACTGGAAATGAAGAGGGAAGAACAGTTGAGACAGCATGAATTGGAAGTCAGGAGATTGGAGTTGCAAAATCCGGATGCGGCCAGGTACAGTAGTGCTAGTTCTCCCCATCACAGTAGTGAAATTTCTTCAGGACCGTCTCTCTCCCAAGGATCCATGAGCTTCCCACTGGCCCACTTCAACCCGAAGGAGGATCAGATGGATGAATACCTTGATCGTTTTGTCATCATGTGTGAAGCGTATAATCTGCCTAAAGAGAAATTTAATATCAAACTCTCCCAAGGACTCCGCGGCCCGGCCTTTGACGTATTTACAAAGCTTCCGCCAGGTCTTGAGCGGGACTTTGATACCCTCAAAAATGCTCTCTTACAAAGATTTGAATTAACCTCTGAAGCCTACAAGCTGAAGTTCCGTACAGCCAAAAGATCTCAGGGAGAATCATTTGTGCAGTTCGCCTCACGACAACACACGTATTTTACGAAGTGGGTAGGACTGAGCAAATTTGATACTACCTATGAGGGGCTACAGGAACTGATGTTTGCAGATCAATTCAAAGAGGGTCTCCCGAAAGCTCTCCAAATGTTCATAGCTGAAAATGGTGGAGTTAGATTAGAAGAGATAATCTCACTAGCCGAAAGGTATTTAACTGCACATGGTGAGGCAGGTACTGCTAAACCTAGTCATACGGATAAGGCCCAAAATAATCCTTCCACACAGAATCAGGGTTATCAAACCAATAACTCTGAAGGTAAGGACAACAGGTGGCACACTGGTAGTCCACACCAAAATCCAGGTAATTACAATAGTAAACAGTCATCTCAACCTCAACAACCTACAGGTAATAGAGGGGTAATCAATATTGTAAAAATTGCAGAACAAATGACCACCATACGAGTTCTTGCAAAAACAAACCCCCTGTTCATTACACGGCTTGTTTGACTTTGGCGGATAAAAACCACCAATGGAAGACCCCTGGTGATAATCCAAGACCTCCAGTAGTTGAGACAGTTACTGTAAATGGGAGACAGGTACCGTGTTTATATGACACGGGTCTGGAGAGTGACGCGGCCATTGCAGCTCACTTGGTGAAACCTGGACAATTGACCGACCACACTATTGAGTTAAGAGGTGCTACTCTGAGCTCAGAACCAAAACTTGTTAAAGTTGCTAGGGTGAAGGTGACATCCAAATATGTCACCGGAACCGTTTCTGCTGTTGTGCTAGATGATCCAGTATATCCCTTCATGTTAGGGCGAAAATATGTATATCTGGGTGAACCTAAGTCCACAACTTATACATGTGCTATGCAGACCCAGAATCAGGGCACCGCTTTGAGTGAACCCGAAATTCTTATCCACCCATTATCTCGGGAGATTAGGGCTGCCCAAGCAGCATGTCCCACTTTACAATCCTGCTTTGGCAAACTGCCAAAATCTAGAAATCCACCGATAGCTGGTGATTTCTACGAAAAGGATAAACTGTTATACCATAGGGCGGGAACTATGGATCACGTCCACGAACAGTTTGTGGTACCCAAAAGGTATCGTAACCATGTTTTACAAATGGTACACTCCATCTCGGACAGTGGGCATATGGGGATGAAAGCAACCATCCAAAGGCTTTCTTTCTTCTATTTCTGGCCGGGGATGACCCGGGATATCAAACGATATGTTAGGTCATGTAAAGAGTGCCACCTGGTTCCACCGACTCTTGGTGGAACTCCACCTAAGATAGGTGATCAAGTGTTAGTATTATCACCAAAGGGGGATAATCCTTTAGATATGTGTTGGCAGGGGCCATTCCTTATTACAGATAAGGTGTCTCACACTCATTACAAACTAGACATTCAGGGTAATCCGGAAGTCTGTCCCATGTATTTAATTCGGAAACATGTAGAAGGATTAAATGATCCACCGGTGCATCTGATGGCATTATCGGTGGCAATTGTGGTCGAAGGGGGAGATAACTCAGAGGTGGAGTATCCCTTGACGCCTCAGGAGACAGTGAAAGGTGTCTCTATCAACCTTGATTCGGAGACGTCTGAATCAGGGAAGATGAGACGAATTCCAGAGTCTCGTGCCCCTATGCGAACAGATAAGCCCGGACGGATTAAAGTTGCCACAGTAAACACGATGATAAACCGTACTGACACAGTCCGACAAAATCATTTACCGGTTACTGTACAAAATAGGAACCCTTATTCCTTTAAGGGAGAACACTCTCCGGGAATTCAGAATAGAGAAGATGGGTGGGGACGACCAGGTCGTCATAGGTTTCCATGGAAACGACATCAAGGGAGGAGGTTTCTTAGAAGATGTCTTAGAAACGAAGCAAGGTTTGAGTAAGAAATGCCCCACTGAAGAAGAGGGAGAGACTGGTTCATATGTCCCAGGGTTGTTGGAGTAAGTGCCAACAAAATCTGATGAGTGTGCTGGCTGGATTAAAGTCCGAATTCTCGAACTTTACTTTCAACGGTGGGCATATGTGACGAAGTCCCCAGCTTCCTCTTCATCTTTTGCTTAAATTGGAGTAAGTTCTTTTTAAAACCCTTATGTAATTATAGAAGAATTTAATTTCGTTTTTATTCCTATATATCTATGTATAGACAGTACATGGCTATAGTTTAAAGCCACTCCTATTTAATGTTATTACTTTAATATGAAGTAATACGGTACATTAGGATCGGGGGAGAGGCTGAATTTACAAAGTAGTGTACCCAGCCAAATCTATAAATTTGGCTACGACTATTTCACAATTTGGTCGGCGAAATTACGACAACGAACTCCCTGGCACGACTGACTTCCGGTCAGGGAAGAGATACGAAATTCGGCCTTTCGCAATCCAGACGTCGGTGTAGAAACAAACTGCTAATCGCTAGGCTCTATAGAATACTTTGAAAGTGTTAAGAGTTTTATCTTTGGCGCGTATTACGGCCATAAATATATTAAAAATATATTAGAGAGATACCTAGAGCAGTTTTCGTACCCAAGTGTGGTCAGAAGATTAGAAGGGTATGTCTAGTTATTTGTATCGATATAATATTGTCGTGTGCGCGCGATATTTCTGTGTGTAGTAAAATAGTGGAAACCGCCGATAATAGGTTATTTTACCGACTACACGCGATCGCCTATATTATACTTCGTACAGGTAGTTCACTAAGCACGCAGGGAAAATGGTAAAACGTAACTGTGTAGAAAATTACCTTTACATGGGGTTTAGAGAGATGTAGACGATTTGAGATAGTTGTAAACTTGATAAAGTCGGATAGAACCCAATTTTCGATTAGTCCGTATAGCAGTAGACTAGGCCATACTAATCGAGCCGTTAGTTTAGGAAATACATGGTTAAAAGGGAAAAATGGGCAGAGGTGTGTCAAAGGGTAAGCACAGACAAGTCACTGAAATTGTTCTGGCGACTACATAAAAGCATGAGTGGTGTAGTCAAGAATAAGAGCATTTCTGACTTCCAAGGTGCTGACCTCATCTGGCAGAGGACTGACGAAGACAAGGGCAAAGCCCTCTTTGAACGCTACCTTGAGCAGGGCAACCAGACAGACATGGGAGGTCGAAATCTGGCCAAGGAGGTCACCTCAGACAGATGCAAGGCCCAGAACACTCCGGATGAAGACACAGTGACAGTGAAAGAAATCAAGGCTGTGCTTCGACGATCAAAAAACAGTGCTCCAGGTCCTGATGGCATAAGATACCTCGACATAAATAGGTGTACCGACAATGAGCTAGAGAAACTAGCAGACATGTACAACAACAGTATAGGGAGTGCTAGCATCAAGGAGGAATGGTTACACAGCTATCTGATTCCCTTGCCGAAGCCTGACAAAGACCACAAAAAAATTCAGGGATATCGAATTATAACCATGCAGAATACAATAGGCAAGCTGCTGGAGAAGGTAATTGCCAGGAAAATATCAAGCCAACTAGAGAGGCAAGGTGTTTTCCCACCTACCCTGGGTGGGTACCGTCCAAAAAGAGAAACCTGGACCAATGCAGCAGTCTTTGCCCAGGATGTCTATGAAGGTTTCCACTCAGGCACTGAAACCGTTGCTGCAGCGATTGATCTTGAGGACGCATACAACAGAGTACCACTGGATTTTTTAATGTTTCAGCTTCTTGAACTAAACGTAAGTCCATTCCTCCTTAGTTGGATCGCTGCAGCCCTCTTCCAACGGAAAGTAGTTTTTAGATGTGGCAGTTGGACTTCGGAACCAACAACAATATATCCTGGCCTACCACAGGGATCACCATTATCTCCGGTACTGTTCAACGCCTACACAGTGAGAATCACCAGTGAGCAGATCACTGGACCTGGCAGGACATTGTCATATGCCGATGATGTTTTAGTGTATCGTCAGGGTAAGGATAGAGAGGAGGTTGCTGGGGAACTACAAACCGAACTCAATCGCATAAGTACTTGGTGTGATGAAGCTGGGGCAATGGTTAACCCAACAAAGGCAACAGTGACTTGGTTCTCGTTGAATAATCATATTGTCAACAATCCAACACCAACTGTAATGCTGTGTTCAGAGACGGTGGAAAGAACGCAGGCAATGAATTACCTGGGGATACGGTTTGATCGAAGCCTTGCTTATAATGTGCACATAGACCAGGTGATAACAAAGGCCAAGCGGGGTTTGGCAGCGATGCGGGTGATGGCGGCAGCAAACTGTGAGCAGCGCCATCTATGTCTTCTGTACGAGGGGCTGGTCATGTCTGTTTTGGAGTATGCAATGGCAATCTTGACTCTCAGCCATAAGCAGATAGAAAGGATGGAAAGGATACAGAATGAAGCTATGCGCATTATTCTTGGATGTACAAGAGATACAGCATGCAGGGCGATGCGCTACCTTCTTGATTTTCCAACCATTGAAGAGAGAATACAAGTTTGCAGGGCACGCGCCTACCTCAGAATTAACGCAAACACACAACATCCACTGCATAGTGAAATTAGGAAGGTGAAGGGCAGCAGGTTAAAAAGAGGACGGTCGTGGATGGGTCAAGCCGAAGACATTCTTCAACAGGTGTGTTCACTTGAGGACTTAGAACCTGGCGAGGAGTGGGTGCAAGTGCCAACAGACTTCTGCACATCCTTTTCAGTTTGCATCCAATTAGATAGAAAATGCAGACAAGAAAATCCGGCTGCTGTTGAGGCTGAAGTACAAGCGTTGATTTTCGAGAATTCGCTAGACGGTGACGCGGTCATCTACACAGATGGGTCGGTCGTCCGACATGTGAGAAGCTCATGGGCCTTTACAGCTCGGGCCGGAGGGAGAATTGTGAAGGAGGACTCTGGTGCTTTCACTGAAACCACAAGTAGCCTGACCATGGAAGTCATGGCAGTAAGTAAAGCAATAACATGGCTCGAGACACAGACATTCACCAGGGCTTGTTTCCTTAGCGACTCAATGAACATGATCAAGAGGATAGAGGAGGGGTCGATCCGAAGAGAATGGTTGCTGCCTCTGAAGCGGTCTCGGCTGGCAAAGATTAGTTTCATCTTCGTGCCAGGGCATGCGGGAGTACAAGGAAATGAGCGGGCTGACAAGCTCGCAAGTGAGGCTACTGTGGAGGGCGGACGCGCCATGGACCAGGCTGACATTCTGAATGCTCTACGTGATGTGAGACTTTTGCGAGAACCAAGTGATGACTGTGAATCTACAACAATGGCCAGACTGCTAGAGCATCAAATTAAAAGAGGTGTGGCCAAACAAGAACACTACGCAGGAAGCCAAAGAAGATTGATAAACCAACACAGAACTGGCGTCGTTAGCCGCTACACGCTGCGGGATTTGCTGAGGAGGGGATCCGAGCACTTATGGACTGAATGGTTCGATGTGCAGCGAGGATGATCTGTCGACTAACTAACTAACTAACATACATGAGGCATTTCATAGTGGTGATAGTGATATTTCGAGGATGTGATAGTATTGCGAATAATTAGAGTTAACAATGAATATTTGATGCCGCGAAAATAGGAAATCTTACGAAACACGTGTACGAATGTCAAATACTAGCGTGGGAGATCCTAGGCATTTTCCTTAATTCGTATCGGTGATTTCTCACCAATTCGCAGTCCTGTTCTTGCCTGCCACTCCATTAACTTTCAGTCTATCATATTCTATTATGATAATTACCTAAATTGTGTGTATTTTAAAATATATGCTAGGAATATAGCTTCAGAATTTGAACATAAATATCTATAATATGTAATCTGTTTAATAGATTGTATATGTATCTTAATATCTACCTGTAGATTACTTTGTAATTATTATATTTTAATAATATAATTAAGATATGCATTATAGGATTATATGTTTAATTATTACTGAATACTTATTACATTCACTTATAAGAAAGCTTAGAATGATTTTATTGAGCTGTTTTCTTAGGTCAGTGTTTTACTATTTATCCTAGGATAGGGAATTATTGGGAGCAGGGACAGATAGCTCATGCTATTTTGTTTCTGCATGATGTATGAGATGTATTCGGCCATCAGGATCAATCCATGGCCGATGCTTACAGATGTCGTGAAAGAAGATTCACGTACTCTCACTATATTTCCAGATTTGACACCTTCAGCACCAAGCTTTAGATGTGCCAACCTGTGTGACATTGTGAAGCATCACTCTCCATCTCACTTATGCCTACTAACTAGGGTTTACACTCACTGTGTAAGCCGGAGAACCAGAAGATAAGAGGCCAAACTTACCGTTGGCCACCACCACCACCACCATCATCATTCAACTCAAAATATACTATAGGCCAAAGAGTCGTCAATGATTAGACAGTCTAGTAGATTCAACCCATAATATTAGATATGCAATAGGATACAGGGAAGTGTATCCCTTTTTATGTACAGGGCTGCCTCCAGTGGAGCACCCAAAGTGTTATCATATATTAAATGTTAATGTGATTTTAATTTTACAAACTCTAGTTGTTACCTAATTAACCTTAGTCATAGTAGAGTGAGAAGATATGAAAGTTTGTCTCTGTTATATATTTTACTCTGTCTTTCTCCGTGTCATTGAGAGTGATTAGAGTTTTGGGGGCTCGAGCTTTTTATTTCAGGCACGTAGCTAGACAACCTTGGCAGACTGTCTTTCTTATACAAGTATAGTTGTACGCCATTCCTGTCTGCCTGAACACTGTCAGAAGATTAGACTTGTTCTGGGACCTTTACTCCGTCTAGAATAACGAGCTATTCAGTCTTGTCTTCTCCAGTGACTTATTTTTCTATTCTTAGAAAGTCTATTTGCAGCAACTTTGATAGATTCCTTATCATCGTAGCTGACGCTACGCTACATCCTCTATAATGCTCAGAGATTGAAGGCCAAGACCAAAATTAGCAGGGTACTAATCAGAGAGTTGCTTTTTGCGGATTATGCTGCGATTATGACCCACTCTGAAGAAGAATTACAACATCTACTATCTGCATTCTCCAATGCTTGTTCTGAATTTGGTTTAACAATTAACAAAATGAAGACACAGATTATGTCACAAGGTGCACATAGTGTACCGTCAATCTTTATTGACAAGCCGAACTGGAGATAGTAGACCATTTTACATATCTAGGATCAGGGGTAAATAGCAAATTATCCCTCGATCAGGAAATCAACATCAGGATTGGCAAGGCAGCAACAACAATGAACATGTTAGCAAAAAGAGTCTGGGAGAACAGGAAGCTTACTGCCAAAACAAAAGTCCTCGTCTACCAAGCCTGTGTCCTTAGTACTCTTCTTTATGGCAGTGAAACCTGGATAACTTACTTACGCCAAGAGAAACGTTTAAACAACTTTCATATGCGGTGTCTGCGAAGAATACTTGGTATTAAGTGGCAAGACAAAATCACAAATACTGAAGTATTGGAAAGATCAGGTTGTGTGACGATGTATTCCATGTTCAGTCTTCGTAGACTTAGATGAATAGGACACGTTAGGAGGATGGATGATGGTAGAATACCAAAGGACATCTTTTTTTGGTGAATTACAGACGGGTAGGAGATCTCAGGGTTGGCCTCTACTACGATACAAAGATGTGTGTAAGCGGGACATGATTGATACAGGCATTGATAATGCACATTGGGAGCACGTCGCCGCTGAACGTGTTGCATGGAGGGCAACTATCAGAAATGGAATAAAGACAAAGGAGACAATGATTGCAGATAAAGCACACACAGAGCGTGAGAGACGTAAGATGGTGCAAAATGGTGGGAATGACCATGTTTTCACATGCACCTACTGTGGGCAAACATTTGCAGAAAGAATTGGGCTTACCAGCCACACTCGCCACCGCCATGGATCGTAGTTATTAAGCCTTTTTGAAGCACAATGCACCAAACTATCGTCTGTCAAGACGGAGAGGTGCCAATGAATGAATTAATCTCTCTAGATGTTAATACTGATTTCATGCCATTGAAAGCATTTTTAGCCATTCCTATTCTCTTTTTGATTTCTATTTCACTTCTGCCATCATCTGTTATTATATGTCCAAGATAGGAGAAACTTGTTACTTGTTCTAGTGTCTGCCTGTTGACTGTGATGTTCATTGATGACCTTTCCTTTTCACTGCTAATTATCATAGTTTTTGTTCTTTGGATGTTAATATCTAAGACACATTCTGCACTGTGCCTGTTTACTTCTTCCACTAGATCCTGTAACTCTTGTTCACTTTCTGCCAGTAACACGGTATCGTCAGCATATCTATAGTATGTCCCGATTTGAATGCCTTCATTCACGATCAATTATTTTGAAAACTATCTGTTGCATCGTTATGAAATTTTTCCAGCCGTCTTATATTTACCCCCACCCTAGGAATATGTCTTTGATAGGTCCAAAAACAACTTAATCATCGAAAGCGGCGACATTCCTTTGATGTTTTGCTGAACAACTAGTGATTTCTCGCTAACAAAGTTATGTTTACAGTAATGGGAGACCTGCCAATTCAGATGACACACACAGGCGTATCCGGATTCGTATGGGAGTGGGTGCAATGAAAGAAGTAGCTTAAAATCGACAGGGTCGGCTGCATTGCACCGGGTTTTTATCCCATATGGCTCAGTTTCTTTCCGCAGCGCGGAAAGCGTCGCACAAAGCACGAACTCCGTAGCTCCAGCGACGACCCTAGGGAGTCTCCGAAAAAATGCACTCGTGAAATGAAGGACGCGGCCCAGAATTGAACATACAACCTTCGAAGCCCGAGTTAGACGGCTTGACCACTTCACCACAGAGAATCCCGAGAGGGATGCAATGTGTAATATTAGTAAAGACAGAGAATTCACAGAGGCACGGGGTAAATAATTTGTAAATTAACAAGAAAGTAGAAGGAATATATTTCTTACCTTATTTTTCATTTCCTTCTTGTTTCTTCAGCTGCTGGTTAATAAAGTGTACACAAGTATTCATGTTAGCTTTTTATATTGAGTTCGTGAAAGCTTCCAAATAGCTGTGCGTTAATGTGCGTATGGAGTGACCAGAAATGATACCGCAATTTAGTCATCATGTTTCCATTTTTAAGGATCTGTTCAGCTGTCTGTGTAGTTTGTTCACACGTACACATGGGTGACAGACCCGTTTGAGTCTTCGTGAAAGACTGTCTACTCTGCTGTTTACCGTTCAGAGACGGAACATGATTACTTGTTTTGCACTATGAAAATAGTTGTCAGTGTCTCTTTTATATTGAGGCAACAAAAAAACACACACACACACACTAGGTAGGTAGGTAGGTAGGTAGGTAGACAGACAGACGGACGGACGGACGGACGGACGGATAGATAGATAGATAGATAGATAGATAGATAGATAGATAGATAGATCCCCGCCAGGAGCTTGGCGAAGCCGGGCTGAGCCAGCTAGTTTATTTATGTAATCACGTTTCATGAAAAAACCCACAGTTTGACGACACCTCTGAACTATCCCATATAAATTCCCTTAGTCTGTGCCAAAACGAAAACCACCAAACAAATTCAAAAAGAGCGGCGGTGTGTCTTTCTGAAGCTGTAATACTCTTAAAATGATGGCATGAATCCAGGAGCCGTAAGTTATATACCGCATATAAACAAACATTGAAATCTGCTGTACAATCTCCAGAAAAAAATCTTTTTGTTGGGTGGACATAATGATAAGGTTATATGCTAAATCTCGTCATTTTCCCTCAGTTGGTTACTGAGATATTGAATTTTATATTGAGGCAGGCAAAAATAAAAATATAAGATTGTTTATGATTATGATTCTTCCATTGATGTTAAGTCCAGGCATTTCAACTTGTTTAAAAATTCTTTCTGTGTATAGGTTGAAGAGGCTTGGGGACAGTACACATCCCTGCCGTACTCCTCTTTTTATCTCTATAGGTGACGAATAGTTATTTCCGCATCTAATAGACGCCACTTGTTCCCAGTACAAGTTACTAATAAGTCTGATGTCCTTTCCGTCTACTCCTATATCTTGAAGGCACGTAGTTAGTCGATAGTCGTTCATGTTGTACTCTATCAGAAGCTTTCTTGTAGTCTATAAAACAAACATATATACTTTTTTGAACTTCCATATATTTTTCAATTAACATCCTCAAACAGATAATTGCTTCTCTGGTGTCGCTGTTTTTGCGGAACCCAAATTGTTCTTCAGTTACTGCCTCATCTATTTTATGTTGAATTCTTTCTTGTTATACCTTGAGTTGTAGCTTAGTTATGTGGCTCATTAAGCTAATAGTTCTGTAATCCTCACACTCAACAGCTCTTGGCTTCTTCGGTGATGGAAATGGATGTTTTCAAATCCTTGGGGATATACCCAGTATTATATATATATATATATATATATATATATATATATATATATATATATATATATATATATATATATATATACCTAATCACTACCAAGATGTCGGACATTGGGCATTGATGTAGACACGTGGCCCAATTGTGTCTGAAGTATTTATCCATCATTCAGACACGAAGTAGGCACTTGGCACAGGACTTCGCGTTGGAGCTTAAGCCTACGAACACAAGCAAGCAAGCAAGCATTACTGTTGTTGTTGTTGTTGTTGTTGTTGTTGTTGTTGTTGTTGTCGTCGTCGTCGTGTAGTTTGTCCATCAAGAATGATGATGACCATTCATTTCATCCAGTGGGGTTGAAAGTATGGAGCCGTGAGTTCTAAGATGGCTGATAAGGCCTATTTTGGCTCAAATTGTTCTTTGACAATGTGGGCAAAGAATGCTTGACGTTCCAGGAGGAGAATCTTCTGCAGTGGTTTTTCTGAGTTTACTACAGTAAGAACCAATGGAAGAAGAAAACAAAGGCCAGGGAAACAACCATACCATGCGAATTAGTAAAATTAAACAATCTCAAAGACGAGACAGTGAGGGAAAAGTATGAGACAGAATTAAATTGCATCGTTATAAAACTAACTATGAAATGAAAAACCGTGGAAGAAGAATGAGAGATGTTCAAATAAGGTATTTTCCATCCATCATGTGTCATGCCGATAAGCGTGGGCGATCATGTTCTGCCATCTCACTTGATCACCAGAGTCGTGGATCAGATCCGTGTTACTGTCTCGACCAAAACTGCTAAAATAACACTGAGGAACTACCAAAGGAAAAAAAAACAACCAAAACACGGATAAAGAAAATAACAAGTTGGTGGAACGCCGAGGTAAAGAAAGCTGTAAAAGACAGAAAGGAAAAATATTAAAAGTGGGTGAAGCGCAAACAGAAACATGATTACTTCGAATATAGAATAGCAAGAAGACATGCAGATTGAATAATGAAGAGAGAACAACAAAAAGACTGGAAGGAATATGGAAAAACTCTGAATACAGACTACGTAGAGGCAACTAGAAACTTCTACAAAAGATTTAGTGCAATGAGAACCAGAATAGAATCCTTTGGCCCAACTGAAATAATTAACAGCCAAAGAGAAGAACCAATAAGTGAACCAACAAAATCCTTTAAAAATGGAGGCAGTACTTCTAACAACTTCTTAACATTCTGTCAGATGCCACAGGAATTCAAGAAACTGATACTGATGCCATCAAAGAACTAGAACCAGTCACCCTGGGATGGTTAACCCGGTCAACAAATGCCCGCAGAGTCGGATGTGTCGGCCTAATGGCGCAAGAACGCAGCTTTGCTGTAAACAGACACAACGCAATCACACCCGGAAAAATAAACTCTGGATGAACGCAGAAGAAGAAGAACCAGTCATAAAGAAAGAAGAAATTAGAGAAGCAATAATATTAGCTCCACTGAATAAATCACCGGGACAAGACGAAATACCAAATGAACTCATTAAAGTAGCAAGATCAGTAGGAATAGTATGGCTACATTGACTATTTAACCATGTATGGGTAGAACAATAGACACCGCGAAACTGGGGAAGAGCCATAATTATCCCAATTTGGAAACACAAAGGTAATACGAGAGACTGCGCACAATACAGAGGCATTTCCCTTTTTGGTCATACAGGGAAAATATCCTGCAAGATTCTAGAGAAAAAACTACGACCTATGATAGAATCCCTGTTAAGTAGAAAACAACTTTAATTTAGGAAAATCAAAGAATGCACAGATGCCATCTTTGCTCTTAGACAACTAACAGAAAAACAGTCGAATTTAATTAAATACTCTACTTCTCCCCCGATGTGTCTCCACCTTGCCGCGGTGGGGGAGCTTGTGTGTCCCTCTGACCCCGTGTGCTTGCCGATGGATGAAAACTACATATCGGACAGCTTATGGGATAGGGGCCAGACTAAGAGAGACACAACCTGCTGCTCTGCGGGTTAGACTGAGGTGAGGATAACAGTCAGAAGTTTAAATCAGGCGCACGAAGGCAGAAGTTCTTGGTCCGGACAAAACACTTAAGGCTCCCTGTCGAGGACTGTGGCTGAACGCCTCTAAGCCACAAACCCTCGGATCTGAGAGCCGGGCCAATACCCTCCTACCGAAAAATAGAGGCGTGATACTGAGCAAGCTACATGCTCAGGTCTGACACAAGTTCGAAGGCTCTCAGCTGGGGGATATGAGAGATCCCCGGATGATAGGGCCAGGCCGTTTCTCGTTCACTGCTGCACGAAGGTAAGGTGCTGAGCCGGCAGCACATGTAGCCTACCTTGTGAGCGAGTACAAAAAGTCAGAAAAGTGCCCCAGTCGAAGGAAATGGTTGCGAAAACTGTCTGTATCTAACTCATAGAGAGTGTAGACACAAGTGGAAGGTCTCAATGACGCGAAATGGAACGCACGGCGAGCGAACCTATTGCATTGTCCGAAGTCAAAAATAAAAGCTTACCGAGTGGATGTCGCTCGTAGTCTGACCGCTCCTGGTGTGTGCTTGAGCGATCAGTGGCAAGCGAGACTCCCAACACATGGAAGTGAGGAACCAAAGCAGCCATGAGCATGACGTGGCAACTCCTTGGGTGTGCCCAGTCTCAGAGCAACATGTGCCGGCTCTGCAATTATGGAAGCCTCCTTGGATAGCGAGGGAATGCCCATGATCTGCCCCTGCCTTCCCTTGAGGGCCGACCGCGATGTCGTTGAAAGTTCTATTTTGACCAGCTGAGATGTTGGCGATATCACAACAGTCTAACGTGCCTCGAAACCAGAGGAAGGCTAACCTCATTAAAAAATGTCCTACGGGTGGCAAACTAAAAATTGACACTACGCAATTACGTCTGAGTGAAATGTCTCGTCCGAATGTCTCTCGTGCTAGGAACAGCTCTGACTACCTAGTTTCCGAATGCCGCTCTTGTTCGGAACAGCTCTGACTAGGTAGTTTTCCGAATGTCTGTCGTGCCTGGAACAGCTCTGACGGACGCAACGACAAGCACATGTCCGAAAACTCGCTGAGTGGATACCGTCTGCAAACTTGTCTGGTTTGTGCAGGAATGGCCCGGGACAAACGAAATGATCAATATATTGAAGTGAGGATTTAAAGCAGCAGGACGTGACGATTTCCGCCGGTGAGCCCAGAATCAGGGCGCTATGTGTCGGCCCTGCAACTATGGAAGCAAGCGGAAAATGCTATGGACTTTCCCTGCCTTCCTTTGAGGGATGACCGTTGTCTTCGACCATTCAACCTTGGCCAGCTGGGCTGTAGATGGCACCACAAAAGTGAGAGTCTCCCAGGAATGCTACCTGGTCAAAAAAGCACGCTGTAGCCGGATGTGTTGGCCTACGGGTTTCGGCCCAAGGGCTCATAATTGACACACCGCAATCACATCTGAAAAAACACTCCGGATGAACGAAAAGAAGAAATACTCTACTTAGCCTTTGTCGACCAAGAAAAGGTGTTTAATAGAGTAGACAGAAGCAAGCTGTTGGAAATACTTAAACGTTACGGAGTGAGTATCTCTGCGTTCATCCAGAAATCTAACACATTTATGTAGAAGCTTATACAACAACAGCGAATGCACGGTAAGAATAAACGGAGAACACTCGGAACCCTTCAACATAAGATCGGAGTATGACAAAGTTTGTCCTGCTCCCCCTCTTGTTCATAACCTATATAAACAGTATATTTAAAGAAAGCAGCAAAAGAGAGACCAAGGAATGGGTGCCGGTGCCTTCAGTTGTTAAGTGCACTTTCTCCTGCATTATCACACTCGACAGACGCTCTAGCGAACAGAACCCTGCTGCTGCCAATGCGGAGTTCAACGTTCTCATCTATGAACACTCAAATAGCCCCGAAGTGCTCATCTATACAGATGGATCTGTTGTAAAGCAGCAGAAAAGTGCATGGGCATTTACAGCCTGATCAGCGGGCCGAACCGTTCAAGAGATCCAGTGGTGCCCACCCTATGACCACGAGCGGCTTGACGATGGAGGTGATGGGAGTAACACAGGCTTTCCTATGGCTAGAATCACAGCACTATACCAACGTGTATGTATTAAGTGATTCAATGAGCATGATTCGGAAGGTCGAAGCTGGGTCTGTACGTAGACAGTGGACTGAGTCGCTGCGGAAGTCTGTTGTTCGTAAAGTCACCTTCATCTTTGTCCCGGGACATGCCGGAGTCGAGGGAAATGAAGGAGTTGATAAACTGGCTGACTCTGCACCCCCTAAAGATGGCCAGCCCATGGATCGTGCCGATGTTAGTAACGTCCTTAAAGACATGTCGAGAACAGAGGACTTTGACGTCAGTGAATCCACATCGCTGTCCAGGATGAAAGACTTGGGAGTAAGAATCGGCATGGCCAGACACGAGAGGTACATCAGGAAAACAATGTGCCTCGTCAATGAATACAGAACTGGCACTATTAGCCACCAAACGCTGATGTGAAGTCAGACATCAGTACATGCTGGGGGGGGGGGGACGATCTGGGCACCTATGGACCTGTCCGGAGTGCAATGATGATAACAACTGATAACTGAGAAACCAGTACAACACCACATGAAGAACAGAAAATAGAAGAAGAACTAACGGCAAATTACACCATCAAAGAACTATTTGCGGATGATCAAGCATTAATAGCAAAATCAGAATCAAAATGACAAGACCACGTGAATAGTCTAAAAGAAGTGTGTAAGGAATAAACCATGAAAATTAGCATCAGTAAAACAGAGATAATGACTATAGTTAAAGAAAAAAAAACAACAACAAAGATTCATATGAAAGAACACCCACTGAAGCAAGTAAAGAGCTTCAAGTACTTAGGACGTATTGATTGATTGATTGATTGATTGATTTAGGAACCGACATCACAGCATTCGGGACATAATGTCATCAAATGGCTAATCAGACAACGAGATCGTAATTAGATGCAATAAGGCAAGTCAACTCATTGGACAAATGGCACCAATACTAAAGAACAAACATTTATCAATAATAACTAAGAATGCACTCTACAACACATTCTTCATACCTACATATGCTATCAATGCCAAATCTGGACAATGACAGAAAAGGGGCAAAGAAAAATCACAACAGCGGATATGAGATTCTTCAGAAGAATACTTAATGTATCAAGAAGAGAGAACATCAGAAATGAAGAAATCAGGACTAAAGTAAAGGTTATTGCAGCGGTATATTTCACGAGAAAACACCAAGTTAAATGTTTTGGCCATATAACTAGATTAGCAACTAACAGTATGCCACAACATACAATGATGTACAGACCAAATGGAAGCAGAAGAGGCCAGCAACGTTAGTAGTGGGCATTGTCCATATCAATTATGAAATGAGGTGATTTCCCACATAAGTAGCGTAGTATAATGTTATGTAAGGGATATAGCACTTATTGATGGCTAGTTCAAAACTGCACCTCATAGGGGAGATAATTAGGTTAAAAATAAATTCCCGTGTTTCCATCCTGTTTCAGGATATTGCGGTCAACATCAGCATCTTTCAGCTGCATGTTGATTCCTATATAGGCAAGATTACGCTCATCAGCACGCCACGACTTTCTGAGCGACCGGCTCCATACTCTCATAAGTCACTTCCAATTCTTGTGCGCTCATGTCAACCACGAGAGAAAGCTGCTAACCCGTCGGCCAGGGAGCCGGCTAATTAGGTAAGAAAAAAAAATAACTAGGTCAAAATCAGTCTAATTAACTCACGTGTTACTATTGGTTTGTGTATACAAAATTAAAATTCGCGCGCGCGCGCGCGTGTGTGTGTGTGTGTGCCGGGAGGTGAGTGGACGGGCACGTGGAAGCGTGGCTGACACGCGGGGCGGGCGGTTACATCCCGTTAAATTATGCAGTGTGGCTAGGTAGGTCGTTATTATTAGTCATGGATCCTAGGTAGATACATCCTTTTAGGCTCTGATTGTGAGGCAAACGAGAAGCAAAAAATCCGTCTTTGAGCAGAAGTTCCGAGCCTATCTCCCAGAGGAAGTTATATGGTGCAATTGAGAATGGTAATCCATGTACGAGGCTATGAATTGTACCCAGTTTAACGAATGCCTGCCGCATATGGAAAAATGGACAGGGGATTGACGCCGGCTAGTGGTGATATATGACCTAATGTCTGAGACAGATGATAGAGAGACTAAATTATTTAGTAAGTGTGGTTATCATCGCAACCTCAGCGTTAAGTATACAGTAAATAAACTCTTTGGCAAGAATAAAGAACAAAGAACCATCAGTCTGACTTCACTTTACCTATTTATTTTTAAAAAATCCCGAGACATATCACTGATTACCAATCTGACCACACAGATGTATCCAGGCCGCATGTCATATGTCCGAAAGAGTTTTAAGGATGCGACAGTGGCTCCACGTGATTATTTGCTATTTGACCTTCGACAAAAAACACTGGATTAGCTCCGATTACAAAAGCGATATGATTAGTGATCAGTGTCTAGTCGTCTACGTCCCCAAATATTGTCTAACCTGTGCAAAACTTCACAGTGCCATGCTGCGCTTCTTATGCGTAGCGAAGCTAGTAATTGTGAAGGCCTTAATTAAAACTGCGTCCCCAGAATTCGTCCAATCAAATTGCGAATTTTGTCACAACATGTTAAAAGGTAATGTTCCACTGACACCGAGTCAGAAGTGACGTCTGCAGTGGCACACAAACAGTCTGAGATCGCTCACGCATAAGAAACGGAAGCAAATCTTTCAATCAGATGGTTTCATAGGCGCCTTACTCATCCCCCATTATAAATGTGCTGAAAGGCGTCGTGGGTTTGTAATGGCCACGGAAATGAACCTGATCGACCGTCTAGAAAACGCTGATGTACCAACCGACACACTGACTGATAGCCTGCGTGACTTGGATCACCAAATGCAATAAGTACTGGAAACAGAAGATCTACAACCGTGAGAAAAAGCCTGAGTGTACCAACAAACCTTATAGCGGTAACGGAATCGACTCGATCAGTACATACACAAGACCTTATACATAGTAGATATCAAGGAGCCTCCGGTACAATAGATCGAAGTCAGCATTTTATAGACACCAGTTTCTTGCTTGCTTGCTTGTGTTCGTTGGCTTGAGCTCCAACGCGAAGTCCTGTATGTCGGATGAAGGCATCCTGTTGTCCAACATCAGTGTGATGTCATACAGGGCCTGAGGTTTGCGTGAGTATCCGTTGTCCCATGTCTGGCTTATTGGTGTGCAGACTGGTGGTTCCTCGCCGTACAGGCAGACACTCTCCGACTTTGGAGGAATAGACACCAGTAGTCGAGACACCCTGTCAACTAACACCTATTCAAATAACACCCAAGAGTCAAATAGTTGAGACAACGTCGCCTTACAAGCTCATGAGAAATAAGAAGAAGACTAAGATACTTATACACAAGTGGGGAAAATGGCAGCACATATAATAAAGTGATTCTACCACCCCCAAAAACCCAGGGCCAATGGCGGGACCGCCGCATTAAAGCGTCACAGTCAACTGAGCACTAAGAAAATAGAGGCCTGGTTACGGCATCATAATGCTTATACGCTACATAAACAGATCCGTCGCCGGTTTCAGAGATGCCAGACCATAACAGGTGGTATAAATCAACACTTCCTGGCGGACTTGATAGATATGAGACTATTACAACGATACAGTTATGGGATATCGTACCTAGTGACGTGTATCGATGTGTTTAGTAAATATGCCTGGGCGATCCCGACCCAGAAGAAAACGGAAAATGCGTTAGTGGAGGCAGTGAGTAAGATCTTTGATGATAGCAAACCGATAAATTTTTATACCGACAAAGATACAGAATTTGTCAACAGGATCAACATAAAATTTCTGAATGAAAAAGGTGTGCATTTTTGTACGATCTAGAATGAAGACTTTAAAGCCGTGATAGTTAAAATATTCAAATGGACCCTCAATGAAAAAATGTGGCGTTAATTCACCAAGACCAACAAACTGCAAAAAGTTGATGTGATGGATAATTTGATCTGAAACTACCGTATCATAGTTGATCAGTATCACAGAAGTATTCGCATGGCGCCAGTGCAAGAAAACTACAGTAATCAAGAAGAAGTGTGGAATAATTTGTAACATAAGACAGTGCCCCAAAAAGTTAATTTTATAGCAGGAGACCGAGTCAGGCTGTCTCAGCACCCCCCCCCCCCTAAAACAACCTTTCACAAGGTGTATATTCCATCGTGGACAAATACTTGTTTATCGTCAGTCGCATAAACCAGACAAGTCCATCGACATATACTTTTAACCTATTTGCCCCGACGGGTCAATTAGGTATCCATCCATTGTAACAAACGCCATGCTGGTGGTTCGTAAAGTTAAAGAAAATATGGTCGCAGCTCTCACCAACGAGAAAGCCTTGATGAGAGACAACGTGAAATGCCTGATCAAGTGAGTGGAGTTAAAAACATTAGTCACATCCCAGGGTGTGCTTTCAGACACCAAAAACAATATGTTCATGAGTAAACCACCACTCGCATCGTGATTGGGTTAATTTCATTGCAAGCCTTTAACAGCACCTTCAAGTCAAACCCGCTTAATTTTCAATCGTTTGGTCTGACATATCTGAACATAACCGTCAATGGACGATCTAGCCAAGCAAGTCGTTAGCCGTTAATGAACGACTTTGATCGTAACCAATACGTTAAAGCCTATTTTGGTTCTAATCTAGCTATGGGTCTGAGGGCAAAGACGCTGGCAATTCAATTTACTATAAACAATTTAAGTATGGCAATAAGATGTATGCCTATGACCTAGTCCCAGTTTACTGGACTGAGACCGGTCTGAGATGCCTAGAACTGGGCGTTTAACACTAAAACTTAAGTTACAAACACCATCTACAGAACGATTTCAATTCATCGTTTAAGTCGAGCACGACGGGATAATTGAAATCTCCAAGACCATTCAAGTGCTAACAGACTACACTTCATAATGGACACACATTATATTACCAGAATACTACTATCTGATACGTATGTTCGCCAGTTACGGGTCAGAGCATTCACTCGCAATCAGTTACCTAGACATCTAGCTGGAACCAGCGCAGCGGCTGTTGTCGTAAACACTGACCCCAGTGATAAACCCGGTTCCCACTGGATCACCATGTATTATGATGGGCCAGGCAAATGTGAATACGTTGATTCTTTTTTACTGCTGCCTTAAGATGTCGACCTCCTCAAGTTTATGGACCATCGCTAAGACATACCTCTTATGTATAACACACGTGTCTTACAAGGTGTACTAAGTAACGCGTGTGGCCTCTGCGCTATCTACTTTATCACGATGATAGGCCGTGGGACTAGCATGCCACGTATTCTGCAACCATTTTAAACATACCACAGGTAAACGATCGGGTAGTAGGTCGCTTAGTCGTGCCATACGTAAACAAGTTAGCGTAATGTGAGACGTTTGACATGAAACTCGCTGAAACCGGTTTACAGGTGGCTCAAACACTATTATATAAACCTGAGGTTGGTAACAGACGGTCAATGTGAACCGAACATGAATACAGACCTCAAGACTGCGCCTGATAACTGGTCTTTATGACTCGTAATGGTGAGACTGTTAGACTTGTGTGCAATGGTGATAAGGCCGTATTTTTCTCATCCTATAGAGGAACGAAAACTTAATACATCCACCAGTCATTTGGTGAATCCGAAAAAAGTTTCATACCAAGCCGGGGATGAAACTAACTCGCCAAGAATATGAACACATGATAGCTATGAATCGGGAGATCCTAGCTGACATTGATCGAGCCAATCAAACAAAGCAGCACAACCAAGTGAGTAACTGTGCTCAAGCCAAACAAAACACTAACTGAAACAATCACGTCAGTAAGTGTTTTCAAGTCAAACAAGGCACTAACGAAGCGACAAAGTTAACCAAGTCAACCAAGGCAACAACGGATATCAGTGTGATGCCTCCAATAATCAACCAAGCCACAGTCATATGTGTGATTGATCCAAACTAAAGATGTGTGATGAGCTCAATGGCCAGATGTTTGATGTGCCATACAGCCAGATGTGTGATCCCCTCCTGGTAGTCTAAAAAAACTACAATCAGATATCAGCCCACCAACTGGGAGACCAGCCTTATGATTACACCCTGAGTGACAAATATTGACTAAGCTACCAGCAGCAAGACCAGCCGCCAGCCTTCTCAGACAATGGTATTCCAGCGAAGAAAGCCAGAAACAACATACGTGATTGTATTTGTGTGTTTGAATTTGTACATGTCTCTTTGATCTTGTTTACATCTCTTCGCACTTATGATATTGTGACTTTGTTCGTGTCTCTTTGTTCTTGTGTACATTTCTTTGTACTTGTGTAGTTTGACTTTGTTCTTGTCTCTCTATTCAATTGTGTATGTGAAGTTGTTCTTATCTGTTTGTATATGTGAGTATCAAATGTTACACAACCTTTCGCCATAGGCAACATTGTGTCAACAACCTCTCACCACAATAAACATTTAAAAAAAACAAGAAAGATAATAGACAAGAAAGTGGACAACGTCATAATAAATGGAAAACAAGAGAGAGAGAGAGAGAGAAAGAGAAAGAGAGAGAGAGAGAGAGAGAGAGAGAGAGAGAGAGAGAGAGAGAGAGAGAGAGAGAGAGAGAGAGAGAGGAACAATACAATCATACTACTAAAAAGAAAACAAGCAAAACTTTGTTTTAATGACATTCATTTTCACCAAAAACTGTTTACAACAAAATCACAAATGTGTATTGTCAGCAAAGCGCATTTACCATTTGCTGTTTCCTTTCATCACGTTCACTCAGCAGTTGACAAATCATCCGTAATGACATAAAGGGTTAATGAAAACATTAAATTACAAATCACATTCAACTTTTATTTTCCCCAACACACATTCAATATTTTATTTTCAACAAAATCATAATCAAAGCCAAGCCAGGGTAAGTTAATAAGTAAGTCACAAATGGCTGTAGAAAAATAACTGTCAATGATAACAGCTTGAAACCAGTTTTTTTTTTTTTTTTTATACAGACATAATTTCCACCAACATTGATGCACTTATCCCATAGTTTTATCAGGCCTCCCAAACCGGCTGCATATAACTGCGAGCCCTGCATTCTAAACCATGTTTTCACTCTACATTCAATTTCGGCGTCATTCGTGAAATGTCATCCGCCAACGTGGGTTTTCGGTGGATTTAGTCCCTAGCGATTTCTCGTCAAGTGGTGCATAGTTAGGTAGAAAAAGTTACGAGGGCGAGTCAATAAGTATGTCACACAGTTCTGTGGGATGGCGGGTGAATAAAACCAGGGCACACAGATTTATGCAGCCAGTTTGGGAGGACTGATAAAACGATGGGATAAGTGCACCAATGTTGGTGGGAATTGTGTTGAGAAATAAAGGGACAATGTATTATAACAATAGAATGGTTTTAAGTTGTCATCATAGTTAGTTATTTTGCTACAGCCATTTGTGACTTACTTATTAACTTACCCTCGTACAATTTAACTGAAAACATAAAAATATAACATTCAATTACCGCCTAGTTCACAAGGTGGCCGATATGATTTTTACATTTAATCCACATTTTTACAACATTAATATGGTAATAACACATTATAGGCCACCCTTCTATGCAAAAGATTCATAGACCAAAGTACATTAACAAAAAATAAACAACAATAAATTATAAAAAGTACACAACTTTGATAGACACAGATACACACATCAATGACAATTCGCACAAAAAGTTCAGAGTTATGTACATACAAACGGCGATACACAACGTTTTTAAAATGAACAGTATGTTACTCTAACCTAATAAGCAGGACAGCAGTAAGAAAGCGTACGAGTATTGTGTCTTATATGGGTAGTGGTGTGGCTGTGAAATATGGGTGTGTATATGGGTGTACTTGAAGTTTTATATAGAAATACGATAATTGATTTATTTGGTTGTTTCGGGATTTGAAATTTAAATATTGAGCACAACCTACTACTGGCAACGCTGATCGTATTCTGGTATGAACCTAAGGCCTATCCACGTCAATATGGAAGCACTATAACTACTTCCATATTGACGTGGATAGGCCTTAGGTTCATACCAGAATACGATCAGCGTTGCCAGTAGTGGGTTGTGCTCAATATTTAAATATGATAATGCTTGTCTGTGTTGTTGGTATGGGTAGACAGAGGAAGCTTGTGTTTTAACACCTATATGTGTCCCTCCGGTCGATGTGCGTTGAGTACATCTAAAAAATTTTGTTTGTTTAGGCGGGCGTTTTGTTTCGTGAGCCTGTTCGTGCTGGTCTTGGTATAGTCTTAAAAACAGTGATACGTCTTACTGCTTAAGGAGACCATTTCTGGCCCTTCATACTCTAAATTAAATAAACCAGGGGTTCTTTTGTTGAATATTCGCTTCACTTTACAGTAGTCACTGGCTGGTATTCTAGCCTCACTGCTAATAAACTGTGGTTGATGGATATCACAAACTTCAGATGGGAACCGCCTAGCATATATATACTCTATATAGTTTAGTATTATTTTTGAAGCTGAGGTCTAACTACTGCTGTCAGGGTTGGGGCGCCAAATGCTAAATATAGACTATCTGTATCCATCTCACATAGCTGAAAATCTCTCCTATCTACAAATGTATCTATGAAATCGTAATAAAATTCTAACATTGTCAACTTTGCGTATTCTTCTTCTCTTCTTCTTCAGCGTTCCGAGCCATTGAGGTTCTTTGCTGCAGATACAATCCGTCTCCATTCGTCTCTCTGGTTGACCTTCTCTTACCAGTTGTCACCAACTGGCTGGGGTTAGATCCCAGATGGGCAACCACTCAGCCAAAATCATTTTCTTCTACTGGTGTTTAGTTCTGGATGCAGTTTAAGATCCCCTAACTCTGTCAGAAGGGACTAATTAACACCCCAGACCCCAGAGAGAAAACGTGGAACAAATGTCTGTTATGCTGATTTAAGACACTGTCCCTGATACTCAAGAAAACAGCCAAGAAGTGGCTCGTTGAAGATAGAATATATCTATATATATAGATGTGGCTGTACTTGGTATCACCAGAAGTGAGAAAGGAGGAGTTAAGACATGCAACGTAATCTGGTTACTTATGACTGCATAGGCAAGATACCTCCCGGACATAGATTCCCACTTCTGGACAATATGTGCGAACCCCCACTAAATGATACAATAATGTGTGTACTTGATTACGCTACACAAACATTTATAAACATTTAGAATTATACAGACAACTGAGTTTAAAATACAACAACTGTGTTTATTATTGCTATTGATGATCATATGATGATGATGATGATATGGTATACGTAACTTAAGAGGTCACATAGGTCATGCTTCCCCCAGTGAGACGCAGTTCACTGTCAGATTGAAGGAGTCCAAATTGGTCCCTCACAAGGCTAAGTCACTTCCTGATATGGGTTGTTGACTGTCCATTGCTCCTAAGAGATCTGGGTTTAGCTAGGAAATCCTGTCATACGACATTGTATCGAAGTAACAAAACGAGAGGGTAATCTCTCACCAGAAATTAAAATTCCGGCTTCCCTGGTACACTATTGTGAATGCGTCTGAAGTCTTGCTGGCCACTGCTCGTAGTTTTATTCTATTCAATTCCTGGCTAGTTTCCAGGTTGGCTAATTAATATTCCCCTTTTCATTAACTCCGCCTATTTTTCCATGTAAGATGATTTACCTAGATGGATTAAGTGCCAAATTCTTTTCACCCCTCCTCCTTTCCTGTGAAGGGTAGTTTCATCTGTCAATCAAATTGACCGATGCCCCCCACGCCTGAAACAATGAAACCTGCTTTGGCGGCAATGCAGTTGCGTCATTACATTCCAATAGGCTGGTAACACCAGCCTTCCCGGTTGCTGGCAGGAATGTGTCAGCCATGTGTTTCTACTTTGCCCCGTAGTATTGCGGAGAGGTGTTAAGCATCTGGTCCTAATTGCTCCTTTGTGGTGGCAATTACAGACGTCCCGGCTCCACAAAGTCTGGACTTTTAGATAGGTGTTAGGCCTGCATTAAATTGCCGTCTTTGGATCACACGGGGTTTTCCCCTGAGTAGCACTGCCATGTATTATTTCAGACGGGTCTGGCTGACCCTCTTATCTCCCATTCTGCCGTGGCTGGTTCACACGTTAGGTCATGTTAACCGTAAGGTGTTAGAAGTCAGTCCCTATTCCAACCGCAGGATTCTAAACTAACACGTCAATCTCAACTGACTGGCTCCGCGATGTCTGGTTGATCAGAACATCAAAGGGAAAATCTCTTAGATGTAGAGACCAGACGTTGCTTTGATCTACCAATGTAGTAAAAATGATAGTGCGGGCTCTAAGTGACTCTGTATTTTTCTCTTACGTTTTTATCCTCTTCTGGGGAACGTTTATTCTTTTAGAGAATGATAGAAAATTATTGTGGGCTCTTTAATTCCTTTTTTTTTAAACTTGTGTCATTCGGATGCTGCTGGGGCTGTCCCATCACATAGCTCCCCAATTTAAGTAGGTTCATTAATGAAGCCTATAACAGAGCCTCGGCAGCATTCACGAATGTATCTAAGTTATCTCCCTTCTTGAACTGCCTCCAAGTCTGGGTTCCCAATATTCTTTGTGGCAGTGGGATGTTCTATGAGTCAAAAGAAATATCCCATGTCCATTCTCCCAGGATAAATCTTGCAAATCTTTGCTCCTGGTGTTGTGTCGGATTTCCGGGCTATTGCTCGGTAATGTCCTGTCCTCTGGAGGTTTTACTTTTTCCCAGCCGGGAAATTGCAAAATGTATAACAAGATTCTCCTGCGCCGCAGAGAGACTGTTATTATCCACTCAATTTCAGGCCCTTTTCCTATCAGCAGAGGAAGTGCCATCAGTGTTTTCTTAAAAGAGTTGGTCGCAGTAATGTTGCTCCATTTTCTTTTCCTCCGTGGGCCAAAGATCATAAAAAAATCCTTTAATCTCCTTTTGGCAGGAAATTTGCTAAACATCATAATTTTATGATGTGCATTCAACTCATACTTGCCTCTTTCTTGGTAGGGCGTCCGTTTACTCCCTCCTGATTTAAGAGTTTTCTTCCCTCGATAATTATTTATCCAGGTGCGTTCCTCTTCAACAGAGTTCCATTTTGAATCTGTGTTTGAAAGTATAAGGCTAGTAGAAGTTGTCCAGCTTTGAGAAATCATGTTGTTCCCCAAGAACTGTGAATTTGTATCACTCCTTGTAGAAGTATACATAAACAGCTGTTCTCCCCATCCAACATTGGTTGAAGTGAAAGGTAAACAAGGTCCTGAGTGTTGAGTATACCAACCGCTCCGGTTTTGTTCCGCTGCAGAGTCCATCATTTGTGATCCCCTGTTAGCTTCAGCTGTGTTGATGATAGGTATTACCTTCATCCTGTCCAAAGAAGTATTTTCTTCTGTGTTGTTAGCAGACATGTTTATCGTCCCTGAATCAGAGTCCGTGGTATAACCTACATGAATGCTTTGTGTATCTTGAGTTTCCTTTTCGAAAGACTCCAAGATACTGACATCGTAAGAATTCTCCTCCGTGTCTTGTTTGTCCTCCATGGCTGGGCTCTCTTGTGCCAAGTCCAATTGAGGTATTCTCTCCCTGGTCTGGTTTTCTTGTGCCAAATCCAATAGAAGTGAATGTTGTGGGGTGTCATTTTCAATGTCATCTCCCACCTGAGATAAGTAATTCATACTGATAATTGTTTCATCTTGTGTGGCCACACCAGGAGAAACAATGGAATCCTGTTTTACATCAATTCCGGTCTCAGCTGAATTCGTTTCCACTCCTAGTTTCTCTGAACTGAAGGGAATAAAAGAGTCGGGTAAGGTCTCGCCTTCGATCTCTTTAATAGTTTTCCTCAGGTCCTCCTCCTCCTGGATTTTTCTCCTTTGGGAAGTCTTAGGAAGCTCCTGAGATTGCTGGGTTGCCAAGCCAGCTAATCCGCTTTCATTGCGGTGTAAACATTTATCACGTTTGTGACTGTTTACCGAACGCTTGGTACATTTATTCCTATTCCGTTTATTTTTAATATTTTTAGGAATAGGCGAGGGAAGCATCTGCCTTTCTGTGCGCAAGTTTTTGTTTTTCTGAGCCATGGGGATTTGCGAAGGAATGCATGCCTCTTCTTTGTGACGGTCAGCTTCCCTGCTTTCTATCAGAGTTTCGGCTTGAGTGATTGGCTTTTCCTCAGTCGAGCTGTTAGATTCCTCCATGTTCAGTATTTCAATTTGCTTCTTCTTAATCTCATCTTCTTCAGCTTTGTGACGCATATCTGCTTCTAATTCTGCAACTCTTTTCATCATCTGCTCATCTTCTTTGTCCCACCAATCCATTTCTTCTCTAATAAATAGTTCTAGCTTCTCTCCTACTAAGCCGAGCCTTATGCCCCATCCTCTAGCGGACTCTAAGAAATCTGTGCGTGCATCCATGATCTCTTCTCAGCTTAACTCAGGCAAGTAATTCTATTATTACCCTACAGAGAGCTAGTCAGATTTATGCTAGAGCAGGATAGTGACAAGAGGAACAGACACTGCTATGAGAATGATAGTAGTGAATTAGAGTGAGAAAGTTGATGCAAAGCAGTCCGCCATACACTGAATTAACTAAGCATTATCAAATTATTCATGATTAAATCAAATGATAAAGCATGTAATCAAAAAATCATCAAGTAAATCATCAATAACCTAATTAATATCACTAATTAATGTGATTATTAATTCTACAGTGGTGAATGATGTAAATTAACTCATATATTATCCGTTATTAACTTTTTAACAAGTTATTTAAATTCTACAGACTTCCCTAGAAACAAATTCCTAAGTTAATACTTAGCAAACGTAATGGGTGAAGAATGAAAGAATGGTTTATGAAAATCAATAGTCTAGAATTTATTCTCTGATTCTATAATGGATGAGAAGTCCTAATGTGTCAAAATCTTGCCTACAATCAAGCAAGCTATTACATTAGAAATAAATTATAACTCTCTAATGCTGCTAAGAATGTAAGTGAGAATGACCTAGGTTCTATCCATGGGCAAGACCGGAATAATACCAGACTAACAGATTTGAAATAGGTTCGTTCCTTGCGAGCGAACCAAAGTGTTCTAGGGTTTACTCCCGGATTCTATAGCGGGCGAGCAGACCAATATGTTCTAGGGTTTACTCCCGGATTCTATAGCGGACGAGCCGTCCCAATATGTCACCAACTGGCTGGGGTTAGATCCCAGATGGGCAACCACTCAGCCAAAATCATTTTCTTCTACTGGTGTTTAGTTCTGGATGCAGTTTAAGATCCCCTAACTCTGTCAGAAGGGACTAATTAACACCCCAGACCCCAGAGAGAAAACGTGGAACAAATGTCTGTTATGCTGATTTAAGACACTGTCCCTGATACTCAAGAAAACAGCCAAGAAGTGGCTCGTTGAAGATAGAATATATCTATATATATAGATGTGACTGTACTTGGTATCACCAGAAGTGAGAAAGGAGGAGTTAAGACATGCAACGTAATCTGGTTACTTATGACTGCATAGGCAAGATACCTCCCGGACATAGATTCCCACTTCTGGACAATATGTGCGAACCCCCACTAAATGATACAATAATGTGTGTACTTGATTACGCTACACAAACATTTATAAACATTTAGAATTATACAGACAACTGAGTTTAAAATACAACAACTGTGTTTATTATTGCTATTGATGATCATATGATGATGATGATGATATGGTATACGTAACTTAAGAGGTCACATAGGTCATGCTTCCCCCAGTGAGACGCAGTTCACTGTCAGATTGAAGGAGTCCAAATTGGTCCCTCACAAGGCTAAGTCACTTCCTGATATGGGTTGTTGACTGTCCATTGCTCCTAAGAGATCTGGGTTTAGCTAGGAAATCCTGTCATACGACATTGTATCGAAGTAACAAAACGAGAGGGTAATCTCTCACCAGAAATTAAAATTCCGGCTTCCCTGGTACACTATTGTGAATGCGTCTGAAGTCTTGCTGGCCACTGCTCGTAGTTTTATTCTATTCAATTCCTGGCTAGTTTCCAGGTTGGCTAATTAATATTCCCCTTTTCATTAACTCCGCCTATTTTTCCATGTAAGATGATTTACCTAGATGGATTAAGTGCCAAATTCTTTTCACCCCTCCTCCTTTCCTGTGAAGGGTAGTTTCATCTGTCAATCAAATTGTCCGATGCCCCCCACGCCTGAAACAATGAAACCTGCTTTGGCGGCAATGCAGTTGCGTCATTACATTCCAATAGGCTGGTAACACCAGCCTTCCCGGTTGCTGGCAGGAATGTGTCAGCCATGTGTTTCTACTTTGCCCCGTAGTATTGCGGAGAGGTGTTAAGCATCTGGTCCTAATTGCTCCTTTGTGGTGGCAATTACAGACGTCCCGGCTCCACAAAGTCTGGACTTTTAGATAGGTGTTAGGCCTGCATTAAATTGCCGTCTTTGGATCACACGGGGTTTTCCCCTGAGTAGCACTGCCATGTATTATTTCAGACGGGTCTGGCTGACCCTCTTATCTCCCATTCTGCCGTGGCTGGTTCACACGTTAGGTCATGTTAACCGTAAGGTGTTAGAAGTCAGTCCCTATTCCAACCGCAGGATTCTAAACTAACACGTCAATCTCAACTGACTGGCTCCGCGATGTCTGGTTGATCAGAACATCAAAGGGAAAATCTCTTAGATGTAGAGACCAGACGTTGCTTTGATCTACCAATGTAGTAAAAATGATAGTGCGGGCTCTAAGTGACTCTGTATTTTTCTCTTACGTTTTTATCCTCTTCTGGGGAACGTTTATTCTTTTAGAGAATGATAGAAAATTATTGTGGGCTCTTTAATTCCTTTTTTTTTTAACTTGTGTCATTCGGATGCTGCTGGGGCTGTCCCATCACACCAGTCGCTACATTTTGCGTATTGATACACAAAAATCTTATTTGGAAGGGTAGGTCCCATACTCAACCACATCCTCTGACAAAATGGTTATCTTTTAGAACACTAACTTTGACGTGCCAGCCTCACGAAAATTTGAAACAGTGGCGTGCTTGGCCTTGTCGGTTAGTCTCTTGCCATAGGCTGCTTTTCCCAACAGTTCATGGACTCTGCCTTAATGGCATAGACAACTTTACTGTCACGTGCACGTGGGGCGTTACTGACCTTATTAATATTACCAAACTCTTCAAAACAGCAAACAGGTTTATACTCAGTCACCTGATAAAATGTACTGACAGCTAGACCATGTGCCAGATACCATTTTAACAATGATGTGGCCAAAAGAATCTTTTACCCACAACCTATCAATGTTCAACGTGAGCTAGTCAAAAGCTTATGTGACTCGGCGTACTGCCACATAAAGTCACCAATGATGGCTCTAGACATGTCAGTGTTTTTAAAGATGGGAGTTATTGTTGCCTGTTTGAACCCGAGTCCGGATCCCCTAGAGATCCAACACTGTGACAGGCTTTTGGGGGGCTAAGCTCCGGTTTTGGCACAAGCTTTACGTTCAGACGGCTATTGATTGCCAAGTAAAAAAATTAAGTAAATGATATCAAATTTATTACTGAACATGTTCTAATAACTTCGCAGCTATCTAGAAATGAACTAGTATTAGTCCTTCTGCAGATAAACTCCCAATGATGTTAAATACTATAAAATTTGACATGACTTTGACATTTGACTGTTACTAATTTTTTTTTTTCGATTCTACAAGCAGATTGTTCCGCGAATTGTGGCGTATGTAACCTATCTTCCAACAGTGGCGAGAGAACGAGACTACATTCGCAAGTTCAGGGAATATAAGATAAGTTTCATATCATGCCCATTGCAACCCTAAGCGGTACTTACCATCCTCCATCCATGTAACATTATTGTTTTGCATTGATTTGTATGTATATTTATAACCTTGTAACCAACAAAACTTTGCATTTGTATTTGCTCATGTAAACATTAAGGGAGATAACTAACTTTTCTACTCCCCAACATTTGTCTAAGGGATTTAACTTCATTAAAATTACCAACAAGTAAAAGACAAGATGTCTACGTTAGAAAAATGTATTGAGTTAGGTATGAAATTAGGTTATAAAGAAGAAAAACTGTCAGAATGGGCACAGAAGACACACGCAGAGAACATTGCCCGTGAAGAAAGAGCGATAGTACGGGAAGAAAAGAAACAGGCAGAAGAAAAAAAATTGCAGGCAGAAGAAAAGAAAATGCAATTGCAGGCTCAAGAGAAACAAATGGAGCTTGAGGCGGCGGCCAAACTAGCCCAATTGAATGCCGATACACAAATAAGACTAAAGCAAATGGAGATTGATTCCAACGTAGAAATATCTGTAAATAAACTAAGAAGCAAGGAGGAGGAACAAAAATATAACAAGTATAAAGGCCTCGTTAAAGCATTTTGCTCAGGAGATTCTATCAGTGCATACCTGGAAAATTTTGAGTGTCTAATGTCCTACCATAAGGTCCAAAAATCAGATTGGTCATTTATTTTAATGAGAAACTTAGCTCTGGAACCCTTAAAAGTAATAGAGACAGTTCCACGGGAGATGAGAAAAGATTATGATTATTTAAAGCAACGCATTCTCCAACATTTCTCATTAGATACAGCAGGTTACCAACAACAGTTCGCAAAATTATCCCCACAACCTAACCAAACCTTCATAGACTACATGTCTACAGTTCAGGATGTTTGCACAAAGTGGATTAACTCAGGTAAAACTAACAACAACCATGACAAACTAAAAGAACTCATTATTATTGACAAAATAGTTAGTACAATCCCAACACCTTTTGCTAAGTTTTTGAAACAAATGAACTGTAAGAGTATCCAAGAAGTAGAGACCAAGGGGAACGCATTTTTCACAGCGAACCGAGATATTTTCCAATTAAACCTAAGTCAAAACGAAACAGCAGCAGTTGTAAACACTAGATACTCGAAACCAACTGATAACAAGTTCAAACCACGCTCGAATGTCAGGAAGCCAGTTAAGTGTCAATATTGTCATCTGACACACGAAGAGTACGCGATGTGTGACAAATCACCTAATTATCCACATCATCTCCAAATGATAGTGGAGAAGCAAAAGAACAAGAGAAATGCGTATCAGAGAGCGGTCAAATGCTATTTTTGCTCCAGCTTTGGGCACTATTCACGCTTTTGTGAAGGGCGAAAGATAATGAAGCAGGCTAATGCTGCACTAGTTGAAACTTCATCAGATGAAGATATTGAACAATTGAATGAGTCTGACAATCAGAATGAAAGTTTGAGTGAGCTAGGGAATGCAGTGCAAATCATTGACACCATTACAGACAACAAATGTAACACCTGTAGGAAATTCCAACTTGACACAACATTGTTATGTGGCCACACGATCCCTATTTCTAATGAAATGGCCAACGCTGCCTTATCATCTACAGGCAAGCTAAATTTCTCAACAGGGTTTGTAAATAACAAAAAGTGCACATTAATCCGCGATTCCGGCGCAACGCTATGTGGAATTAAGAAAACATTAGTCAACGACAAAGACTACACACACAAACACGTAACTTGTCGCACATTCGCAGGCACTATCGAAAAATACCCCCTTGCTCTTGTCGAAATTCCACACCTTTTATATCAGGACTAGTATTGTGCGCAGTACTAGAAAATCCTGTCGCTGAAATTATACTTGGGAATATGCCCAACATACGATCATGCTCTGAAAAGGAAATCAGAGATTGGGAGTAGAAAAACGGTATCCAGAACCCAAACAGCAATTCTAAAGAGAAACACCACTCGTGCTTGTCTCAAACTGCCAAAAGCACAAGGGAGACAACCAATGAAGTAATTCAAAAAGAATTCACCGAGGTGCATAATGCAGGGGCAGTTGAATCTGTCAGTGATACGACCAACTTAAAACCTCGAACTGAGGATGCCAGCAATCCACAAATTACCAAGCCTGTAGATGTGCAACAACACACACAATACACGAATGCAATAACACGACAGACAACTCACAAAACCCACACCGACCAACTGCAGGAGTCACTAGAAATTGTATCACCAAACACTACCATCACTAATTTTGGAGAAGAACAGAAAGCAGATCCTACACTTTCACAATATTTTAGGTTAGTAGGACTTAAACCAAAATTAACTAAAAATGCGTCGTGGACATTTAGATTAAAGAACAATATTCTGACTAGATTATACACCAGAGATCAGACCACGATACAGCAAGTAGTTCTACCTCAATCACATCGTGAGAAAGTACTAAAGATAGCCCATGATTCACCTTTCGGAGGTCATATGGGTTACGAAAAGACTAGAGCCAGGGTCCTGACCCAATTTTATTGGCCGAAATTTTGCCAAGACATAAAAACCTATTGTAGATCATGTGATATATGTCAGAAACTGGTTAAAAAGGGAAAAAACCCTACAGCAGAAATTCAATCAACCACAACTGCCTCGAGGCCATTTCAAATCGTGGCAGTTGATCTAGTAGGCCCGTTAAACCACATCTCAAGCAAAGGGAATAGATATATTTTTACTCTTATTGATCTATGTACGAGATGGCCAGAAATGATTCCATTAAAATCTATCTCCTCTAAGGATGTGACGGACGTATTGTTAAATATATTCTCCCGTTTTGGCTTCCCGGAGAAAATAATTTCAGATAGGGGAACCCAGTTCATATCGAATGCCACTCAATCGGTAACTAAGTTACTAGGCATAAAGCAATGTTTCACCAGTCCCTATCGACCGGCCGCAAATGGTATCTGCGAAAAACTAAATGGGGACCTGAAACATATGCTATCCAAAGTGACAGCTGAAAATCCAGCCGATTGGGATATACTTCTCCCAACGGTGCTGTTCGCATATAGAGAAGTCCCACAATCAAGCACAGGGTTCTCTCCTTTCGAATTGATATATGGAGCGAACCCAAGAGGACCTCTCACGATTTACAAAGATATCATATCACAACCTGTAAATATCCAACTACCAATTTCCACCTATGATTTAGTCACTGACACCAGAGACAAAATCATACGATCTTGTATACTGGCCAGAACATCATTACAGGAGAAAGGTTTTAGGTACAGGCAGTACGCCAACAAAGGTGCAAAAACAATTGTATTAAACCCAGATCAGGATATTTTACTATTGCTACCTGACAAGAGAGATTTACTATCAACCTCTTGGCAGGGACCATTTAAAATTGTTAGAAGAATTTCGGAAGTTGATTACGAAATTTCTTTGAATGGAAAGTTGAAAATATTCCATGTAAATATGTTAAAACCATACTATGCTAGAGAGGACAGTGACACGACTAAGCAGACGCAGCCAACTGATGACAGAAACGAAACGACAACTACCTAACTGAATGACACCTCGACAAACGAAGCATCGTTAACGACGCACTCTTACGACAACAAAGACGACGAAGACCTATTTACATTACCGACAATATGGGATAATGACAACGACGACCAATTTGACGACATATTGACAACGATTAATCTCGACGACGACGACAATGACATTGAGGACAATTTACAAACAGTAGCATCTGTAATAATTCAAACAGACGTAGACAATACTGAAATTCCAGTACCAATTATGAATGACGACGGCAGTATAAAAGACATACAAATCTCTGACACTTTGACACAACAGCAGCGACAAGACATTTTGTCTCTCCTTAACGATTATAAATCTATTTTCCCTAACAAACCTGGACGGACTGACAAAATAACACATTCAATTGTGTTGACAGATCTGACACCGGTCAAATGTAGACCATACTCTATTCCTCTGCATTATAGAGCAAATTTAGACAAAGAAATTTTGGATTTAGAGAAAAATAGAATAATTCAGAAATCTATGTCCCAATATTCTTCACCGATTGTCCTGGTGAAAAAGAAGGACCAAACAATCCGTTTGTGCATAGACTATAGAAGGTTAAATACGATAACCACAACAGATGCGGAGCCAATGAACAGCTGTGAAGACCTCATTTTGAATATGTCTCAATCATCCTTATTTTCTACGCTTGATTTAGCGAAAGGTTACTGGCAGATACCACTACACCCTTCTTCAAGACATATAACAGCATTCGCTACACCTCTGGGGTTGTACGAATGGAGATATCTTCCATTTGGTCTCAAGAACGCTCCCGCCACATTTGTCAGGTTAACTATATTGTTATTGCACGGCATTAAGGACGTGCAATCTTATATTGATGACATATGCATTCATTCTTCTAACATGACTTCTCACTTACTTACACTCCAACAAGTCTTTAACCAAATCTTTCTTTTTGGACTTACTATCAAACCTTCCAAGGTTGAAATAGGCTATAAACAAATAGACTTCCTTGGTCATAGAATTTCTGAAGGCAAACTGTTGACAGATGATAAAATTTTTTCGAAAATTCTCAATCTAGAAGTTCCAACTACAAAGAAACAAGTTAGAAGTTTATTAGGTCTTATAAACTATTATGCTAAGTTTATACCAAACTGGGCAGAACTTACATCAGTTTTTTCTAATATGTTGACAAAAGATCATCCATAAAAATTTTTTTGTAAAAGTACCCGCTTAGAGGATGCAATATGCAGATTGAAATGCATTTTTTCTAATCCACCAATATTACGATTACCAAACATAGATTTACCCTTTATTTTGACCACAGATTCGAGTGCTATCGCAATTGGCGGATGTTTAATGCAAGAAGTGCAAGGAGTGAGACACCCAATTCTCTACGTAAGCCATAAGCTAAAGAAGGCAGAGACCCATTACTCTACTGTGGAATTGGAGGCATTAAGTCTATTATTTTGTATGCTCAGATTATCTAAGTTCCTCTTAGGTTCCCATTTCGTTGTGCTCACCGATAACTCGCCATTGTTGGTGCTTAAGCAAGGTGTCCCGAAAAACCATCGTTTACAAAGATGGTGTCTTCTTCTCCAAGATTTAGACTTCGAAATCCGCCATATCAGAGGCACCGATAACATTCTAGCTGATATTTTATCGCGGCAAACGAATGCGCCATCAGAATAACATTAGGCACATTAACCATTCGCCATACCAGAAACTGTGATATTTTATTCTGTGGCATAGAACAAGTGTAACTCTACACCTGCTAGAGAACTTTCATTTAAAAGTAATAACACCCCAGTGAATAGGTTACGTATAACACCCAAACATGAAACTTTAAGAACTATACTACCAATTGCCAAAGCTCTAGGAACAATCCGAGCGAGAGACATTATGTGTGAAATGAATTCAACCAGTGAACTGACATTGATCATGAAAGCATTAAGAACACTTCATACTCGACATTGGGAACATTCCATACTTGCTGTTGCTAAGAGACTTTGCAAACAGCCAAAAGAGAACTACGTCGATTACAACACTCAAGAGACAGCCATACTAACTGTTAACATTCATGGCACGACACGCTGACAACAGGAGGACAACGCGCACATCATCTTTGGATTTAGTTACTTAGTTAATTAATTAATTTAGTATTGAATATGTATTATATTTGTATTGAATTATATATATAAAATATTTCAACCTGTAATTTGTACATTTTCTACCATAATATTACAGGTATTTCCACTCATAGGCGAAATATTCTTCCTATGCAATTTTCTTTATGTAAATTATAAACCATTTTTGAGTCATCGTACAAAAAGTACGTATTATCTTAAAGGGAACATATCGCCTATTCCATTTTTTCTAAGGGCAATAACACTTACCTCAACTTTACTTATATATTTTAACCAAATACTATTTTGAATGAAAGATGTGTGAATGGCAGGGTGAATGAATTAAATAAGAGAGCGATATACTGAGCGATATACTGAGCGGACAAATTGTACGCAAAACGTATTTATTTTAATTTGTCTGCGTCTTTCATGTAAATTGTATTACTTGTCTAAATTGTTAATGCATGTTTAGTATTTAGGATACTACATCGAAGCACCACTGCTTGGAATGCCTGATCATGCATTACACACATTGGGGTAATTCATGATTAAGGGTATCCCAACTCGTGACGCTTGGAGATAAGCCACACATGCAGCACACACTTTACACAAAACTCAAAACTGAACACTATCAATTAAAATACAGTCACTTTATTAGAAGCAACAACTTATTAGTCAACACACTAACAAGCCAACAGGGACACATGTAGTCAGATGGGATAAAATAACAGCGTAACTACATATTCAGCATTATACAACATACGAGAGTAAAAGTGTATTGAAATTCACACACAGAACAAGATTTACAGGTGTACTTAATTAGCCAAGACTTTTGTCTTGTGAATCCTCTCTAACACAGAGGTTCATTATCTTGGTATCAGTGGGATACTTTGAGAAGGACGGGTTGTAGCAACAACTAGGAAACGTCACGTAACTTCGGTCAGATAAGCATTTTTAAGGACACAAGAGAGAGAGAGAGACCTCTTCAGCAAATCACCGTGAAGTGGTGTATGGGAGAATACATGAGTGTTGATGCCAATATGTAGGTTACCAAGTTATTGTCCACCAAACTACAAACACCGACTTTATGTGAGTCTGTGACAGAATTAGTACAGAACTAATTACCTTATAACAACCCATCAAACCAGGGGGGAGAGGGGGAATCCTGTCACAGCCTCACATTATACGGTAAACCAACATAAGTTAATATACACTGGCGAAGGGCTATAACTCCCGCCCAAGGGAAAGAAGTAAGACACTCGAAGGCCAGAGTAATCCAGAGCCTTCTCGAAGGACTGGTCAGTGAGTCCACTGTCCCGTGGACACTGATGTGGCCCGCCTATTGCGGGGTCCACGAGGAACTCGGACAGAGTTACCACCCGTGTCGGATTGCGACACGTGTGGACGGGCAGAGACCGACGGGACATCGGAGAGGCAACAGGGCCTGCCTTAGAGGGACTTAATAGTTCAGACCCATGTGTAGTTAGGGTCATAGACATATTCTAGATAGTTGGCTTAGAATGTTTGTTATAATCATGTGAGATGTTAAACCTCTGTGATATGCAACTCATCAGTGCGGGCTTGTTAAACCCACTGCGCCAACGCACTGTATACCTAAGTTCAATAAATGTTGCTATATTATATTTAAAGGAGTTATTGTTGCCTGTTTGAACCCGAGTCCGGATCCCCTAGAGATCCAACACTGTGATAGCGTCA
Organism: Cepaea hortensis; assembly: GCA_963921405.1. Taxonomy (NCBI): domain Eukaryota; kingdom Metazoa; phylum Mollusca; class Gastropoda; order Stylommatophora; family Helicidae; genus Cepaea; species Cepaea hortensis. Next base: position 489,188,343 of record OY992876.1, on the reverse strand, counting down.
TTTCTGAGAAATGATCTTTGAGAGACTCTGGTACGTTATGTCACATTTCATTAAACCAACACATTTCTCCGCTATTTTAGCATCGTTAATTTTTTGCATGTCTATGGGTGTTGAAAAATCCATGGCTTGATGTATGGGAATGTGGTGTTTACAAACCTATTAAGGTTTTTATCAACCTTGTAAGGTTCTGCCACTCACATCTCCACAATTCGTACCTTTACATGTGGAGAGCGGCCAGTAGCAAACGAAATGCTCAGTATGCGGAAGTGAGAAAGTGAAGCAGCCATGCATTGGACGTAACGTTTCTTTGGGTGAGTCGCGAAACCTCCAAATAGGCGTGATTTCACGGACGGGAACTCCCTGTAGGCGGGGCTTAGCGGAGTTATCTGGGTCTCGTGTTTATTTTTAACCCAGGGAAAGCGTCTAAAATAGTAACTTCTAGAAGGTGCTTTCCTTTCTACGTTATTGATACTTCGGGCTTGGGTTATGCACCCAGCAACCCATGAACTGAACCTACATGGGTTTCTCGTGGGTAGAATCCATGAATCACGGAGAAAGTGATTTTCTCCAGTAAAGGCAACTTCTGTGTGCTTAGATAGTATTAGTGGCCACATAGAAGCCAGCCATTTTGCAGTCAGTTACAATCATTTCTTTCGCCCGAGCAGACATACATTTCCAGACCAGATTTATCTTCATGGAGCGTTTCCGCACCTGACAATATCATAGCTGAGTGCCGTACATGTCCAATCTCTAAGGTAATAACACTATCACTTCTTTTCTTGTCTTGATTAATTGTATTACGCGACCATCAGAGCCGCTATCTGTGGTGTTAGTGGCGCATACTCAAGAATATTAATGTAATGCGATCGATCGATACTTGGCGTGAAACTATGACGAAGGCTTGTTTGTTTATTTCTCGTTTTAACAGTAATTCTTTGAATAATGATTAGAAATAGGGAGTTATTGAAGTACTTTAGTACAGGCCTATGGTACTCAACCGATATAATATTTGTTTGATTTACGCACTTGCATTTATTTGTGGGAGGGCAGTATAATTGCTGTGATGTCAGTTAATGATAATCTGCAATGTTATTCCAGCGGACAGGGCAAGATTAATTATGGCGTGTAATGTGCTCCAATAATTATTGATTAATCAGCTAGAGCAGTGTTTCCCAACGTGGGGCCCACGCCCCACGGGGGGGGGGGGGGGGGAAATTCGATTGTTAAGGGGCAATTCGAAAATGGAAGAAATTGGCTGGATATAACAAAACGGGCAAACTTGAGACTGAAGTTAACTAAACTGGAACCTGACATAAAATCTCTTTGCAGCAAGCATCAAGCGCAAGGATCTCACTAAATTTAAATAATAAATAATTACTAATAATTAAAATAATATAGAAAAATCTTTCATTAAAATTATTTTGTACTTGAATTTCAGTTCTCCATTATATGTTTTGAAAATTTACTTACTGTGTTTGCTCAATAATTCCTATTGATTTCTTCCTAAAACCTATCATTCAAGTTTCTTTAGTGAACATTTCAATTTTTGAATATTAAAAATATTGTATATGTTAGGTGGGTAGGTGGGGGGGGGGGGTGGATAAGCATTTTAGAAAGGCTTAGGTGGGGCATAGCACAAAAAAGGTTGGGAAACACTGAGCTAGAGTGTGATTTATTCCAAGGGAAGGTGGTGCTGATTTATTCCATAGGAACGTGTTGCTAAATTATTCCACGGGAAGGTGGTGCTGATTTGTTCCGTGTCAGTGTGGTGCTGATTTATTACAAGCGAGGTCATTGTGTGTATATGCCTTGCAATTCCGAAAGTAATGGCGGGTGGTGGTACAGCTCGATTCCTTGAAGGATAGCGTGTGTATGTGCGTCATGATTCCGAAGGGAAAGTTAGGTCTTATACTCTACACTGCACTATACCCAATCCTCATTGTCTGTGGACACCTATACTAGAGTTAGGATGATGAGGAGGGGGATACTTCTATACCTAGAGCGACGACAGGAATTATGGGATAGGATGCTTGCAGTCTTCAAATTATGAGATGACTGGTCCTACCAGACCAGTGTAACCGTTCACACTTTGCCCACTGCTAATTAACGGGTTAAAGGAACAGGGTTGGACTCGCTGCATCTACGTGTGGTGATTACATGTATAATATTAATTAGACTCTTTGTCTTTCAGGGAGAATGGATTAATAAGGAGAGTTTCTCTTGGGTCTGGGTCGAAGATCCAAGAAGAGAAACTGGGGATGATGATGATGATTCTGATGAGGAAGAAGAATTGTCCCGACGGACAATTCTCCCTGAGAAACCCCTACACTTAAACATGATTTTGATGTATACTAGGGTGACTGAAGAGGGAGTACAAGAGTTACCAGTATAGGGTGACATGGGTACGGCTACGACCAGACCAGTACTCACTGCAACCGTGCCTCCCAGACGAGCAATTCTAGGTTCTGCCTGACAATAGAAGCGCATTCATGCCTAAACGTATCCTATGAGATATATGATCCAGGAACCCGCAATGAAAGGTTACTAGTTAGTCTAATGGCATGTGCTCCTAATGTGTGCTATGTATGTCAGTGTTGATGCAGAATGCTCTCACCCACTACTCTCCTTCCAGGGTTTGCCTTCTAAGTTGGATGCAAGATGAGTACACTGGTCAACGCACTGGGAGCGAGCCAACGCAGGTTCTCTCTGAAAGAGCACATCTGAGGGTGATGAAGTTACGTACCTGCTATTTCAAACTCATGTACCTTTCAACATCAAGTTCAGAGAAACATTCACGAGTATGATTGTCCTAATGATACTTCAAATGCTTTGCCAGACCCAGGTGGGGGTCTAACAGACAGATCATCGTCAGAAGTGAATTGGTTATATTGATCTTCCAAGTGACATACTACCTCACCAGACCCAATCGGGGTTCGAACCGTCATTCCTTTAGTCACTAATAACATTGACTTGTACCAAACTGGTTGAGATGGAGTTTGCCATAACTTCTCCGACCCAACACGGGACAGTCCGACGCTTTTTACTCGGATCCCCTCCTCAGCAAATCCCGCAGCGTGTAGCGGCTAACGACACCAGTTCTGTGTTAGTTTATCAATCTTCTTTGGCTTCCTGCGTAGTGTTCTTGTTTGGCCACCCCTCTTTTAATTTGCTGTTCTCGCAGTCTGGCCATGGTTGTAGATTCACAGTCATCACTTGGTTCACGCAAAATTGTTACTTCTCGTAGAGCATTCAGAATGTCGGCCTGGTCCATGGCACATCCTCCCTCCACCGCAGCCTCACCTGCGAGCTTGTCAGCCCGCTCATTTCCTTGTACTCCCGCATGCCCTGGCACGAAGATGAAACTAATTTTTGCCAGCCGAGACCGCTCCAGAGGCAGCAACCATTCTCTTCGGATCGACCCCTCCTCTATCCTCTTGATCATGTTCATTGAGTCGCTAAGGAAACAAGCCCTAGTGAATGTCTGTGTCTTGAGCCATGTTATTGCTTTACTTACTGCCATGACTTCCATAGTGAGGCTACTTGTGGTTTCAGTGAAAGCATCAGAGTCTTTCTTCACAATTCTCCCTCCGGCACGAGCCGTAAAGGTCCATGAGGTTTTCACATGTCGGACGACCGACCCATCTGTGTAGATGACAGCATCACCGTCTAGCGAGTTCTCGAAAATCAACGCTTGTACTTCATCCTCCACAGCAGCTGGATTTTCTTGTCTGCATTTTCTATCTAGTTGGATGCAAACTGAAAAGGATATGCAGAAATATGTTGGCACTTGTACCCACTCCTCAAGTGAACACACCTGTTGAAGAATGTCTTTGGCTTGACCCAACCACGACCTTCCTCTTTTTAACCTGCTGCCCTTCACCTTCCTAATTTCACTATGCAGTGGATGTTGCGTGTTTGCGTTAACTCTGAGGTAAGCACGTGCTCTGCAAATTTGTAGTCTGTCTTCAATGGTTGGAAAATCAAGAAGATAGCGCATCGCCCTGCATGCTGTATCTCTTGTACATCCAAGAATAATCTGCATAGTTTCGTTTTGTATCCTTTCTATCTGCTTACGGCTGAGAGTCAAGATTACCATCGCATACTCAAAACCAATTGTTATCAGATGACCTTCAAAAGCAACGATGGGCAGAACATTTCAAAGAAATATTAAATAGACCGCAGCCTGACACTGTTCCGAACCTGGATGGAGAAATTACTATGCCCCCACTAGATGCCTCCTGCGAGTCATTCACCATGGAAGAGATTAAAGCAGCCATCAAAAAATTGAAGAATAACAAAGCTGTTGGTGAAGATGAAATCTCAGGAGAAATGCTCAAAGCAGCAGATGAGAACACCTTAGAACGTTTGTTACAGCTGATCAATGAAATCTGGCAAAGCGAATCCCCACCACAACAGTGGAAAGATGGTGTAATTTTCAAACTGCCTAAAAAGGGCGATATGTCTGATTGCAATAATTGGCGTGGTATCACTCTATTGTCAGTACCAGGAAAACTTTTTTGTAGCATGCTACTTGAGAGATTGAAAAAGGCGATAGATGAAAGGCTCAGAGAAGAACAAGCAGGCTTCAGACCAAAACGGTCATGCATAGACCACATTTTCACCCTCAGAATAATCATTGAAGACTCCGTAGAATTCCAGTCGAAATTAATCACCAACTTTGTCGACTTTCAAAAAGCCTTCGACAGTATCCACCGTCCTTCACTTTGGAATCTACTTAACATCTATGGTTTTTCTACCAAATATACCAACGTCATAAAATCTTTCTACAAAGAAACACGTTGCTGCGTAAGAACAGAAACAGGCAACTCTGACTGGTTCTCAGTCGAAACAGGAGTGAAACAGGGTTGTGTCTTATCACCGATGCTTTTTGGAATAGCTATCGACTGGGTCATGCACAAATGCACAAACAACACAAATATGGGTATCCATTGGGTTGACAAAATTCTAGAAGACCTGGACTTTGCCGACGACATAGTGCTTTTGAGTTCAACACACCCGGATGCCCAAGAGAAAATAAACCACCTCCAAAATGTTTCAGGGCAAATTGGTCTCCAAATTAACACCACAAAAACAAAGACTATTGATCTTACCAACAGTTCAGATGACACCAAATTGAACAGCTACGTTCTTGAAAAAGTCAACAGCTTTACATACCTAGGAAGCAAAATGACATCTACAGGGGACTCAACACCAGAAATATCATCTAGAATCGCACTGGCATCTGGTGCCTTCAATAAACTGTCAAACATCTGGAAGTCAAAGACACTCAGCAAACACACAAAACTTAAAATCTTCAACTCTTGTGTGATTCCAGTGTTAACGTATGGATGTGAAAGTTGGAAATCAACGGTAGCTTTAAATAAAAAAATTAGACAATTTTGAGAACAAATGTCTTAGAAGACTTCTAAACATCCACTGGACAGACTTCAGAACCAATTCGCAAATAAGACAAGAGACTAAGCAAGATACAGTATCCAATTTTATAAGAAGACGCCGTTGGAACTACATCGGCCATGTACTCAGAATGGACAAGTCAAGACTCCCCTACCAAGCCCTAATATGGTCACCAGTAGGGAAAAGAAAACGGGGAAGACCAAGAGAGACCCTGCGTAGAACCATCATTAGAGAAGGTTCATTCAATGGCCAAGTAAATATCCAAGATCTACAACAGGTAGCAGCGAACCGCCAAGCATGGAGAGACAGGACTTCTGCCCTATGCGCCGCCTTAGGCTCAAGAGGAAAGACTAACTCAAAAACAGACATGACCAGCCCCTCATATAGGAGGCATAGTTCGCGCAGCTCACAGTTTGCTGACCAGTTACATACAGGTACACACAGAGTCACTTAGACGAGCAGATAGATAGTCAGACAAACAGACAGATGACATCACAACGTCACATACAAGTCCAACGACATATACACCAATCATATAAGCAGATAGACATACGCTCACACAAAGAGACAGTCATGGGCGCCAGCCACCGAAGACACAAACAAGCAGACACAGGCGCACATATACACATACAGACAGACAGACACACAGGTAAACCTGTGCAACCACACATGCCTTCAGACATATACACCGAGACAAAAGAAAATAGACCGTGCAATCACACCTAATAAGCAGACAGACATACGCTCATTCACACACACAACCACAGATATTTTTTAACACACATTCAGACAAGTAGATTTATACAAGCAAACTGCCATGTCCCAATATGTGTCTCATGGCATAATTAAATATAATCACGTCTAAGTGCACGACAGAGTTGGATCTTGAGCCACGAGGCGCACGCCCAGTAGTCACCAAAGCAAATAAGCAAGATTCGTGAAGGTGGCTGAGAGATCATTCAAGTCGTGGTTGTGGTCGAGTGTGGACACACTACGTTATGAAGATGGCAATGACCATGAATGACCCTTCAAATGATTCTTATGTAGAAGTAGTTGTAGATATTGTAGAAGTGAATTTGATATTGTGAGAGTGAACGTTAGTGTGTTCGTTTATTACTTGCACAATGTATATCTGACATTCGTAGAAAGGAAGAAATTAATTATTTTTTTTTAAAAAGAACTCGTCTTGTGTAATGAGTCAGTCGAAGTCGGTAGATGAGTCGTGTTGGCTAATAGTACAATCCTGTGGTCTAACCTTTGTAGATCAACACCTAACCTAATATGGTTAGCGACCAAGAAAGAAACCGAACCACGACCATGATTGGAATCAATTAAATTAAAACCAGTTACAAGGGCGACTTAAATATAACAGTACAGTGGTGCTCTAGAAGCTAGTATTACGCCCAACTCCAACAGTCATTAAAGCCATGGAAACCAGGGTGTTACCAAAATATCCATTATCACATTTATGAATCAATGCCAGGGCATATTACCTGTACCCCTAGATGTAACGCGCAAGTAGAATGAAGCTTACAAGTATGTTCCAACAAAAAGAATGACAATGAAAATATCCATCATGTACATGGTGCAAAGAGAGCCCATTGTTCATGGCGCATAGAGCATGATGATTGTTCATGGCACTCTGATGACCACGAGAAATAGACCATCTTCGTCCATGGCAGGGACACTATACAACTTCAAATGCTATACGTGTTTTATATATACTATTTACTGCCAATTTAATATATACATACATCAAATATAACACATTTCAAAGGGTTTTAGTCAAAATTTAAGTTTGGGTATTTCAGATCTCCATCGTGAATAAAAGAAGCATTAATACTATCATCATTTGTAATATTTTCTTTCTTGTGGTGTTTCAAATAGCCAGTTTTACTACAACTTTTAGTTGAATAAAATAACTTCCAACATAACAATTAGATACAAGTTTTGAAAGTTGCTTATATGAAGTAAACACCAGCACATCAGCTTCAAGAATTAAGACTCAGTCTTCTAGGGGATGTACAATAAACAATCTCAGAAAATAGTTGTACAGAATAGTGTACACATTTGAGATGATATATTAGTAATTACATGAAGGATGCTGAACAATAGGTTCAACATCCTTCATGTAATTATTAATATATCATCTCAAATATGTAAACTATTATGTACAACTCTTTTCTTCAGTATGACAAATGCATACATGCTCTAGATTACTCAATTTATCCAATTCTGAAAATGTTCAACAGGTGTGTCATTTTATAAGCAATTATGGCCGTTCTTGTCTGTCAAGACATACCATCAGATTCTGCGAAAAGAAGTTTTCAGAAGCAAATTGATTCACTAATGTAACATTGCGCTTCAGAAAATTGTTAAAATTTATTTATTCATCATATTTAAATATCACTTTTATACTTATCATTCCATCAGATCAAAGGCCAAGACAACAGCTGTCATTTTCCAAGATATATCATCATCATCAGTGATTTGCCGGCTGGCATGGGCGATCATGCCTCTACACTAATTGTGATCTACGACGGAATGGATCAATTTGTGTCTTGACTCCCTTCCGTGCCATGACATAAGATTGTCAATAATCTTTTCATGCTGTCTTCCTCTACCTCTCTTTCCGAAAATCTTTCTAGTTGTCACATGTTCCAGTTTTTTTCTTCTTGTAATGGCAAAACATGACCGCCCACGTTATCGGCATGTCACATGATGGATGGATTGTGACCATAAAACGACGACTGCTTCTTTCTGATGTTTGTGATAATATGTCTTTGTGACTCAGCTTCCCTCAAAATATCCAGATTGTTCATTTTGGCTGTCCAGTTAATTTTCAACATTCTTCTATAAAACCACATCTCCAAGGCCTAATTGTCCAGGATTCGCAGCCATGTTAAAATTGGTTCAGTGTAACGTGCAATAGCTCTTGTCCTAACTTTTAAGGAAAGTGACTTATCGCACAAAACATTCCTCATTTGATAGAATGCAGTTTTTGCTTGTCCTGTTATGTTCTTTATTTCAGTGATGTATCTCCATTCTGATGTTATCCATGTGACTAGATTCCTTCATTCAGTTGCATGTCCCTTGCAGAACCGCTCTGGAAAACTCCTCAGTAATAAGCAAGATATGGAGATCATCTGTTACATCCGGCACCCATCTTCTCTTTGGCCTTCATCTTCCTCTCTTCCGGGGCATATACCCATCCATGATTGTTCTCTCCAAACTTTCATGACATTTCAAGTGACAGATACCAAGATATATAACTGCTTTAAAAAGTTGTGAGTTTCCAGAATGTAGAATTGTATCAAAATCCTTAGGAGGCACAAAGTGAAAAGCCACTAAAAGTAAGTCACTAACACTACCTCTGAAGTCGGAGTGGGTTCGTCTGATGACGAGGGACACTGTTAATAGGGAAATCTAACCCACCCGCAAAATTCAGTCCATCACTACTATAAAACTAAAGTAAAGGACCTTTCAAGATGCCAGGAGGTGTAATTGGCTTATGGTGCCAGCCATACAATTTATAGACCAATCAGCACTCGATGGGTGATGTGGTCAATATCAAGTGGGCTGCCTTTACGTCCCAAGACATTTCCTGCTGCCTGTTTTGGGATGTTTGACTTTGGGGCTTAGGTCAATTTTTTTTAAATGCACAAATATTTTTTAAAATACATGATCCCCAGACCAGAAGGCAAGCATGCTAGTCACTTCACTGCCATGGCTACCAACCACCACTATAAACTCATTTTATTGTAAGAGAACAGCTGTAATAGAAAGCTGATCAAATACAAGTTTGCCATGTGACATCTGTTAAAACAGCCTTGCCAGTCACACTCCAAGACTCCACTGTTTTGAAAATCCCAACAGATGAAACTTAAATATTGAAAGAATATTATCCTGCAACAAACCAATATCACTACAAGTTGTGTGGTCTGTTATTACCACTTCAAAGAAGAAAGTCCTTTACTATTATCTCCACTCCAGTAAGTGAACCAAAGACTTTAGTCAGCCTTTGGTCACAGAGCCACTCAGTTTAGCATCATCAACAGTGAACGACAGAAGAAGAATCATGATCAACAAACTTTATTTGTTTACTTTGCAAACGTCAATAATTGTACTATTATTCATAGTGGTTTATTACATTAATGTCAGTTACAAAGAGTAACAATCTCTAGTTTATTACACAAGAGCACACAACTCGGGATATTCCATTACTAGTTCAACAAAGTTAGCTGAACAAGCTAACTAAGTGAATTGTGAAATATTATAAATTAAACTATGGTGTTACATCAGAAAATAACACAAACACAAAGCAAACAAATGTTACACACATTCATGAAACCACTGGACATCTCAGTCAGCATCACTGTTTCCCTGTCAGACTGTGGCTGTAACAGTTGCCAAAGTGCAGGTGATAGATTAGTGTGGCAATATTATTTTGTGTGGGCTTCTAATCAGTTGTGATAGTCATCATTATTTATAAATGTGCAGGTTGAAATTATGGACACACCGACTGATATGGTGCTAGCCCCATATTTTTAGACCAATTGACATCCGATGGCTGATATGGTTGATTTGTTGCAGCACAGTTATAATTTTGGAGTGTTTTAGAGCATAAGTTTGAATTAAACAGAAATCAAAATTAATATATTTCTAAAATTTAAACACAGAAGCCACAAACAATATGTTGTCCAATTTATTGCCTGGAATATGTCGTTGTATCTTGTCAGGTGAACACTGCAGAATTACATATCATGTGAAGTGAATAAATGAATTATACTAGGGCTGAAATACTTAAAACACAGTCACTGATATTGTTTGAATGTGGAGCATCAGTTTTCCCCAAGGTAATTGCAAATTTAAAATGAAGTCTTTCCCTTTGCACAAAACTGGTTGGAACCATGATGTATTTGAGCAATTATTTATTAAATGTCTGTTCCATGTGTGTATATGTTTGGTTACTCTATTTGCTAATTTTCTTTCCGCTCTACCTGTGTATGTTGCTTGGCACTCACACTGGAATTGATAAATGCTGTTAGATTTGGTCTACAGAGACAATAGTTCTTTCACAGGTGGGAAGAGCATTAAGGTGGTATGGGCTGATCGCTGATTCAGCAATAAAGAATGATTGATTTATGCTGTAAAATATATTTGTTTCCTTACTGTGTCCTCGAGAGGTTAGCTGAAAAACACTTGAGGTTTGGGGACCAATGATTCTGTGGGAGCAGGTTGGGTGGCTGGTAATGAAATTTGCTGAAGTCAGCTGAATATACAATTGGTTGTAGATTATGGTTAAGAGTTTCCAGTATTCTTTTAGTGTGTCATCATAGCAGATCATTCAAGCTTGATTAAACAGGGACTGTACCAGGCCATGCTTATACTGAATGTGTGCAAAGTTATTTAAATTCAGGTATTGGCCCGTCCATGTTCCTGTTCAATAGACATATCTTTGGATGGTGTCATCCTGTCAATGTTGAATTAGTATTTCGAAGATTGATAAGCCGGTCTCCCTGGCCAAGGTATTATTGACTTTCTCCATAATCCCATATTTCCACGTAGGGTAAAGCAGCTACACGAGATTCGGTAGCAGATCGTGTCGCATTGGTTACTTACGGGGGTATCTGAGCCGGTCACTCAGCAATGGCAAACTACTGAGTATAATCTTGAGAATAAATCAACAACAGCGGAAAAATGATGGTGTTGACAGCGATGTCCTGTAAATAGGATATGCGGAAAACAAAAGACTGATAAGGTGTCATTATGATCGTGGTCAACAGACAAAGAAATGTTTTTGTAGGAGTGGTTCATAATGGAGTGGAATGGTTGTCTGGTCTCTGGTATATAACTTTTTTTTTGTTGTAAATTCGCATATCCTTTACAAGACATCGCTGTCAACAGCAGCATCTTTCAGCTGTCTGTTGATTTCTTGGCAAGATTACGCTCAGTAGTTTGCCATTGCTTTCTGAGCGGCCGGCTCAGTTATCCCGCAAGTCACCAGCGGGGGTAGAACCGCTTCCAGTTCTCGCCCGCTATGAGACTTGGCATGATAAACGGGATTACGGAGAAAGTGGTGCAACCCTTCGGCCAGAGAGACCGGTTGGTATATAACTAGGTCCTTAATATTTGAGGCTCTTTGTTTTTTCTGAGTGCATCATAAAGACGTCTGCTAGAATGGGACCTTGGGGACTTCTTGTGGCCACGCTGTCAATTTTGTGGTACGATTATTTAAAGAAAAGAGAAGTTTATATTAGTTGTGCACAGCAGTAGTAATTTCTTGAATTTGGATGTTGGTAGGCCTAACTTTTGTTTTTATTCTTTTATGCAATCACAGATGAAGATCACAGTTTCTTCCATGGAAAAATAGAGGCATTATCCATTGACACTATGTGCTTTAGTTTAATAGCGAGAGTGTCCAGCAGTCTAACCAGTTCAAATGAATCTTTAATATTAAGTGGTTGAATGATTATCACTCTGGCTATAGCCATTTCTGCAAGCCATTTCACCATCTTGTGTTGGACAGAGTTGAGTATAGATTAAATCAGTCTCAGTGGTACCCCAGGCCTGTGCTATATAATAAGGCCATAGAGTTGGGGGTTTATGAACCTAACTGTGTAGTCGCTTCACTGATGAATTTACTATCTAAAAGTGACTGAATTTCTTTCCTCACTTTTCTATCCAATTTCCCAGGGTTGCTGGCTTTAGAATCAAAGTAAAATTCAGTTGGATTTGATAACATGTCTTCTATATTGTTAGAAACAGCAAAGATGTGATTCCTGAGATGGTTGTTGTCAATGGCTTGGATTTCCAGGGTAACTTAACAATGATTGCCTGGACGAAGCTAATGAAAGTAGAACATTATATGCAACTTTCAGAAAGAGGCAATAGTATTCTTTAATATTGTGATGAGAAGAGAAGCATGGGAAACATTGCGACAACTGGAAAGATCAGTTGGACATGAGACATTGGCATACCATGGGAGATGATGCTGGATGGACTGTATGGTAATATTGAGAAATATTATCAGCAGAGTTGTTCCTGAATAGGGACCGAGATCTGAGGAGATAGATGAACACCTATGGTAGTTGGCAGGGCACATGATGATGATGATGCAATCTCATTTGTTTCTTCAGATTACAAGGCTTAGTAAAAGAAGCAACATAATCATTACACTTGTAAGGTCTCCCTCCTGTATGTATTCTCTTGTGGTATTTGAGATTGCCAGCATCAGTAAAAGAAGCACCACACACATCACACTTGTAAGGTCTCTCTCCTGTATGTGTTCTCTTATGCTCCTTCAGACTGCCAGCCTGAGTGAAAGAAGCACCACACACATCACACTTGTAAGGTCTCTCTCCTGTATGTATTCTCTTATGGACGTTCAGATTGCTAGCTCGAGTAAAATAAGCACCACAATCACCACACTTGTAAGGTCTCACTCCTGTATGTATTCTCTTATGCTCCTTCAGACTGCCAACTTGAGAAAAAGAAGCACCACAAACAGCACACTTGTAAGGTCTCTCTCCTGTATGTTTTCTCTTATGGTGCTTTAGACTGCCCGCTTTGTTAAAAGAAGCATCACACATATCACACTTGTAAGGTTTCTCTCCAGTATGTGTTTTCTTATGGTGCTTCAGATTGCCAGCTTGAGAAAAAGAAGCACCACAATCATCACACCTGTAAGGTTTCTCTCCTGTATGTGTTTTCTTATGGTGCTTCAAGCTGCAGGCTTGAGAAAAAGAAGCACCACAGTCATCACACTTGTAAGGTTTCTCTCCTGTATGTGTTTTCTTGTGTCTCTTCAGATTGCCAGCTTCAGAGAAAGAAACATCACACAAATCAAACTTGTACGGTTTCTCTCCTGTGTGTTTTCTGTTATGTTTCTTCAGATCGCTAGCTTGGGTAAAAGAAGCACCACAGTCATCACACTTGTAAGGTTTCTCTCCTGTATGTGTTTTCTTATGGTGCTTCAGATTGCCAGCTTGAGAAAAAGAAGCACCACAACAATCACACTTGTAAGGTTTCTCTCCTGTATGTATTCTCTTGTGAGTCATTAGCTGTCCAGCTGAAGAAAAAGCATAACCACAACAATCACACTTGTAAGGCTTCTCTCCTGTATGTGTTTTCTTATGGTGCTTCAGATTGCCAGCTTGAGAAAAAGAAGAACCACAGTCATCACACTTGTAAGGTTTCTCTCCTGTATGTATTCTCTTGTGAGTTACTAGTTGTCCAGCTGAAGTAAAAGAAGAACCACAACAATCACACTTGTAAGGTTTCTCTCCTGTATGTGTTTTCTTATGGTGCTTCAAGCTGGAAGCTTGAGAAAAAGAAGCACCACAGTTGTCACATTTGTAAGGTTTCTCTCCTGTATGTGTTTTCTTGTGTCTCTTCAGATTGCCAAGTTGAGAGAAAGAAGCACCACACATATCACACGTGTATGGTCTCTCTCCTGTGTGTTTTCTGTTATGTATCTTCAGTTCGCCAGCTTGAGTAAAAGAAGCACCACAGTCATCACACTTGTAAGGTTTCTCTCCTGTATGTGTTTTCTTATGGTGCTTCAGATTGCCAGCTTGAGAAAAAGAAGCACCACAACAATCACACTTGTAAGGTTTCTCTCCTGTATGTATTCTCTTGTGAGTCATTAGCTGTCCAGCTGAAGAAAAAGCATAACCACAACAATCACACTTGTAAGGCTTCTCTCCTGTATGTGTTTTCTTATGGTGCTTCAGATTGCCAGCTTGAGAAAAAGAAGAACCACAGTCATCACACTTGTAAGGTTTCTCTCCTGTATGTATTCTCTTGTGAGTTACTAGTTGTCCAGCTGAAGTAAAAGAAGAACCACAACAATCACACTTGTAAGGTTTCTCTCCTGTATGTGTTTTCTTATGGTGCTTCAAGCTGGAAGCTTGAGAAAAAGAAGCACCACAGTTGTCACATTTGTAAGGTTTCTCTCCTGTATGTGTTTTCTTGTGTCTCTTCAGATTGCCAAGTTGAGAGAAAGAAGCACCACACATATCACACGTGTATGGTCTCTCTCCTGTGTGTTTTCTGTTATGTATCTTCAGTTCGCCAGCTTGAGTAAAAGAAGCACCACAGTCATCACACTTGTAAGGTTTCTCTCCTGTATGTGTTTTCTTGTGTCTCTTCAGATTGCAAGCTAGAGAGAAAGAAACATCACAAAAATCACACTTGTACGGTTTCTCTCCTGTATGTATTCTCTTATGCTTCTTCAGACTGCTAACTTGAGAAAAAGAAGCACCACAAAAAGCACACTTGTACGGTTTCTCTCCTGTGTGTTTTCTGTTATGTTTCTTCAGATCGCCAGCTTGAGAAAAAGAAGCACCACAGTCATCACACTTGTAAGGTTTCTCTCCTGTATGTATTCTCTTGTGAGTCACTAGTTGTCCAGCTGAAGTGAAAGAAGAACCACAGCAATCACACTTGTAAGGTTTCTCTCCTGTATGTGTTTTCTTATGGTGCTTCAGATTGCCAGCTTGAGAAAAAGAAGCACCACAGTCATCACACTTGTAAGGTTTCTCTCCTGTATGTATTCTCTTATGCTCCTTCAGATTGCCAGCTTGAGAAAAAGAAGCACCACAGTCATCACACTTGTACGGTCTCTCTCCTGTATGTGTTTTCATATGGTTATTCAGACTGCCAGCTTGAGTAAAAGAAGCTCCACAGTCATCACACTTGTAAGGTTTCTCTCCTGTATGTGTTTTCTTGTGTCTCTTCAGATTGCCAGGTTGAGAGAAAGAAGCATCACACTCATCACACTTGTACAGTCTCTCTCCTGTATGTGTTTTCTTATGGTCATTCAGACTGGCAGCTTGTGTAAAATAAGCACCACAGTCATCACATTTGTAAGGTTTCTCTCCTGTATGTGTTTTCTTGTGTCTCTTCAGATTGCCAACTTGAGAAAAAGAAGCACCACACAAATCACACTTGTACGGTTTCTCTCCTGTGTGTTTTCTGTTATGTTTCTTTAGATCGCCAGCTTGAGTAAAAGAAGCACCACAGTCATCACACTTGTAAGGTTTCTCTCCTGTATGTGTTTTCTTATGGTGCTTCAGATTGCCAGCTTGAGAAAAAGAAGCATCACAACAATCACACTTGTAAGGTTTCTCTCCTGTGTGTGTTCTCATGTGGTACTTCAAACTGCCAACTTTAGTAAAAGAAGAACCACAATCATCACACTTGTAAAGTTTCTCTCCTATATATGTTCTCATGTGATACTTCAAACTGCTAACTTGAGTAGAATCATCACCACAAACCTCACATTTGTAATGTCTCTCTCCTGTATGTGATCTTTTATGGTTTTTCAGATGATCAGGTTGAGTAAACATAGCACTACAAATATCACACTCATAAGGTTTCTCTCTTGTATGTGTTCTCTTGTGATTCGTGTACTTTTGGCACTCTTGATGGTCATCTTGAATCATCAGACCATCCCATTCATTACATTTGTTTGACGCTCCTTCACTATGTGTTATCTTACATCTGTATAAACAAACATTTGGATTAGAAACATCAGACAAGTCTCCCGTGTGTGTTCTTTGAGAGCTGTAACTGACATAATCAAAACCTTTATCAAAAGACTTTGGAAAGCTCTGCGTATGTTTTTCTTGTGTTTCCTTATTTTGCTGCTGACAATTCTCAATAGCCAGAGATAGTTTATTGTTTGTATTAATCACAGAAGACACATTTTCTGACATTTGACAACAATGTTCATGTTTTACTGACGCCTTACAACTGTTCTCAACCATTATTGATTCTGAGTTGCTGTGTTCTGTCTTTTCTTGAATGATGCTACCCCCAGCTATGTCTACCAGTTTGCTGAAGCTGTGACTCCCATCCTCACACAGGACATCTGATAGTTCTTGTTTTACAACCTTCATGTCTATGCTGTCATATGTCCACTTTTGTGAATGCTCTTGCATGGAGTGGTAAGGACTCTTTGGAGAACATGAGTGTATTTCTGAAACACACACACAAAAGCAAATAATATCCTCAGAAATACCAGGTATAGATTATGAACAAATGTGTAAGTGTAATCAAGCGGGCACACAATGCGTCTATAGACAATCAATTTCAAGTGAACAAAAGATTTGAGAAGAATGATTAATGTGCTCATGTATGACCTATGCTGATGTATGATCTAGGCCAGGGGTCACCAAACTACGGCCCACGGGCCAGATCTGGCCCGTGACGTCATTTCATCCGGCCCGCTGACGGTACTCAAACTTGCTTGGAATATGAGAGGTTGTGATACAATTTAAATGTGAATATTATGTTTTGAATAATAGGAGGTCTTCACACGTGCGGAGACCTCCTGGATGCTATGTGTCTTAAATGTACTATTTTCAATTATAAATTATTACATTTAGATTTTCTTGTGTATTGTAATGTTTGCTTATTTTGTGCCATCCTAAGTCTTTCCCCGGCTCGTGGTAGCACTGCCTACACTGTAATGTTACCATGGTTTCCATGGCAACACACACAAACACATACAAATCTTTACCTCCCCCAGATGCGTCAGGCTGTCAACACAGGTCCGATGCTGCAGAAATATTTACTTCTTTTTGCCAGTCATCCATTTTATAGGTATGTGACAAGGATTTCTTTGTTTGACAGTGATAGGTAAGTGAACTACAAATGTGAATAGAGGCAATTAAGTAGCAAACATAGCATAAAAATGCCATAGAATCCTCGTGTTATTACGAAAATATTATCCCCAGCTCAGAAGAATTTCCAGGTCAAGGTGTTTATCGAGCTGGTCTCTAGGCCAGTGTTTTTCAATCTTTCTGCTGGAACAGATACTTACACAAATGTTTACGTTGCTAAAGGAACTATGTACGATGATCCAAGTGTCTGTCCTACTTTATGTAATAAACCAGATGGGCAGAAATGTTGCATTTAGGTGATTTTGGTCTGTTTCAGTGGAACCCCTGGCTGCCACTCGCGAAATCCCGGTTGAAAAACTATGCTCTAAGTTGTTTATTTAGGCCGGCTCTATTTATATATTTTGCAAACCTTACTATTGTCAGAGTCCTAGTGAACCGACAGACAGGACAAATCCCTGAGACAGGACAGTGGCAGTACAGGACAAGACAGTACGCCCAAGGACAGACAGGTCACACGAGTTAACTGAAAAACAGCTATCGACGGATTGACTAACCCCAGTTGAGGACAGGCCAAGGGCGAGTCGCACTACCCACAACGGACAACACGAGATAACACAGGTCACGAGATACATGATGCGAGAGGCAGAGCTAAAGCTTGGACAGACGGGACTGAGCATTGGATGTGGTCGGATGTGTCAGAGTTTTGTTGAGCGATTGTACAGCTGAATTGAACGATTGCTAGTTTTCGCTGAGAGACGATTAACTGATTATAGTTTGTGTGCACCAGCTGTGAGTGCTTTCGTAGTGAGGTTGAGCATGGACGGAGTGCATTGCTGTGTGTAATGAATATTGTGATATATTTATATTATACTGTATCTTGAGATTAAAGTCACCCATATGTTTATTTGTCCACCGGACTTTGACTGACGTTTATTTGGGTGTCATCTAATGCCAGGGTACTTTAAGACGAGCCCGTTAAAGTTGTAAGACCCTGACAATTATGAGATATATTCTATTACCAAAGGTACCTATAAAGTTTATATGTACCTTTGATGAGACGTAGCTTCACCAGTGACCCATAGTCCTCTGCTTTTCCTGTGTTTCAATAGGATTTTAAATATGTTTCAAATTCAATGTATTTTTCATTTTCAGATCCTGTGTACTTCATCCTTCAGTGCAGCTAATAAGGAAAGAACAGTGGACGCTGAGTGTCCCGTTTTAAATTAAGAATGGGAAGTAAAGTACTTCTTAGTGGAAACAAAGGACCAGAAAACCAGTTGCGTAATATGCAGTGAAAGTGTTGCCGTTTTTAAAGAGTGCCATCTTCAGTGTCACCACAAAACAAAACATCAATCAAAATATTCTAAGTTTTATGGAAAGTGACGCTCTGAGAAATATGAGTCCATGAAACGTGGTTTAGAAACACAAAGAAATCTCTTCACGAGAAAGTTTGCTGAAATTAATCTGTCCCTCGTACAAGTTACAAAATAGTGCATAAGATCAGAACGATAGTGCAGAAGATCAGATAAGATAAGAACGAGGAAAACGGTTTACTGATGGCAACTTCATCAGAGTGTATGATGGAAGCAGCAAATGAATTCTGTCCAGAGAAAGCCGATTTGTTTGGAACTATAAGCCTTTTGGCAAGTTCAGTTGTGCGAAGAACAGAAGAACGAAAGAACGAACGAACAAACAAACTTTATTTTCAAAGAGTTAAGAATTGGGCAAGCAGGCCCGTCTAACATTCTGCCCTTCTATCACTCTCTTTCATGCATTATTTCATTCACTCATCATTCAAGGCTAACAGAGAACAGCAACAATATAAAAGATATGCATTATAAAGGCATGGGCAAAATGCGAACATCAAAACTACATGACTCAGTAATATTAGATAATGGTCTGACACTTGCTATTAGCCATGTGGAATATACTGGCCTACCAAAAGGGGACTGGCTGTTATACTAGGGTTTTGTTATTATTATCTCTATTATTAATGGGGAAGGTAATCCATACTGAACTTGGAGAGGACATAGTGCTACAGATATGTGAGAAAACTAGGAACTTTTTGTGGTATTCTCTGGCGCTGGATGAGTCTACTGATCTCTCGAGTATGTCACAACTCATGTTCATTTGTGGTGTCAATTTGGACTTTCAGATCATTCATCAGCAAGCACTCTGTGGGAAAGATTTAGATATTTCTTGTGTACTGAAATCAGTCGTTTCTGCTGTGAACTTCATTCAGGGACATAAACTCAATCACCAACAGTTCCATGCTTTTCTTGAAGAAATTGATTCTGGATTCTGTGACTTGCCTTATCACACACCAGTGAGGTGACTCAGCTGTGGTGAAGTCCTGTTTCATATTTACAAGCTCCAAAACGAAATAGATGTTTTCCTCACTGAAAAAGAAAGAGCTGATTCACAGCTTTCAGATCCTACCTGGATGTCAAAGTTGTCATTTTTGGTCAACATCACATCCCACATGAATAAACTGAATTTGAAACTTCGGGGAAAGAATACATTGGGGGTCGATGCATCAATAACATTAGATATGCAGATGATACAGTCTTGATTGCAGACAATGAACAGGACCTGCAAAATTTAGTAGATGCGATTGTTACACACAGTGAACAACTAGGGTTAGAATTAAATTGT
Source organism: Cepaea hortensis (assembly GCA_963921405.1). Taxonomy (NCBI): domain Eukaryota; kingdom Metazoa; phylum Mollusca; class Gastropoda; order Stylommatophora; family Helicidae; genus Cepaea; species Cepaea hortensis. The sequence continues at coordinate 489,168,643 of OY992876.1, read as the reverse complement.
AAAAAGACACAGATTATGGTCGTCACTAGGAAGGACGAAATACCACAATGTAATATACAAGTAAATGGGAATATTCTTCAACAAGTGAGCAGGTACAATTATCTCGGAACAGTAATAACATCTGATGGGAGATGCCTTGAAGAGATTAGAACAAGAATCGCCATGGCAAAAGTAGCCTTTAGCAAGATGAAAAACATATTGACCAATAAAAAGATGTCAATTGAAACGAGAAAAAGAGTGTTGAGATGCTACATTGAACCTGTACTTTTGTATGGATGTGAAGCGTGGACAATGAGCAGTCAGGCTGAGAAACATCTGATGGCTGTAGAGATGTGGTTTCTGAGGAAAATGCAAAGAATACCATGAACAGCCAGAAAGACCAATGAACAAGTCCTTCAAGAAACAAATGAAGATCGTAAATTGATTAGAGAAATGAGACGTAGACAGTCAAAATTTTTTGGGCATGTTATGAGAAGAAATGGATTGGAGAATTTGGTGACAACTGGTAAGATCGAGGGGAACAGACCAAGGGGAAGACCTAGAAGCAAGTACATGGATGGCTTGGCCTTGTGGCATGGTCGAGACAGAAACACGGAGCTGATCCACGACTCTGGTGATCGAGTGAGATGGCAGAACATGACCGCCCACGCTTACCGGCATGGCACATGATGGATGGATGGATGGAAAGAATAACCTTGTCTGTGATCTCTGCAGAATCATCAAAGGATTTTGGAGAAAGCTGTCATTGTTTGAAGCACAAGTGGGAGGAGAAAACTTTTCTTATTTTCACAGTTTCAAAGAGTTTTGTGCTACAATTGCCGAAGATGTCAACCTCAATTTTCTGAAAGAAAATTTTTCGTGACTTGAAAAAGCATATTTTGGAGAGATTTTCAGATCTTGACAGAACTGAGTTACATTCTTCTGTTCCAGAATCCGTTTGATTGTAACCTTGATGATGTGCCAGTTGAACTACAGTTGGAGCTCACTGATTTGAAAGCAAATGACTGGTTGAAAGAGAAGCACAGAGAAGGAAAACGTTGAAATTTTACCGCTGCTTACCTGATGTTGAGTTTCTGAAACTGAAGAAATTTGCCGCTTATATGGCATCAGTGTTTGGAACAACTTATGTCCTTGAGCAAACAATTTCAAAAATGAAGTATATGAAGTCAACACATCGAACTAGATTGACTGATAACCATTGGAAAGAAATTCTCTTGATTGAATGCAGCAATTCCAAACCAAACATTGATGATATTATGAAAGCCAATATCAGTTTCACAAATCTCACTAACATTTTTCGCTGCTTAGTTTGTGAGATTCGAATATGTGCACACTAGATCTGATGTAACTATCTTTTTGCTAACGTCGCCTTCTTTGATAACTTTTTTTAGTAAACAAATATGTTGGTTGTCTTTGTTTTTTGTGTATTGCACGCCACTCACCCATGCTTAACTTAGTTTTTCGTCTTTTTCACCAAAGCTTTCATTGTGGCTTGCAAGTATTTTTAAAGTTAGTTGCATATCCTTTACATGAAGCATTTTTTGCTGTTGTTGTCTTGGCAAGATTACGTTCAGTAGTTTGTCATTACTTTCTGAACGACCAGCACCCATATCATGTAATAAAAACCAGCACAATGCAGTCTGCTGCTAAATCGAGCACAGCTGTGTTTCAGATGTGGGTATACAGGATTACGAACCATGTCTGTAAGACCATCGACATGGAGACCGGCGCAAGTATTATACAGAATGAGTATCCGGCCTGAGCTCGTCATTTTGTCAATTATCCGGCCCGCCATGACACAAGTTTGGTGACCCCTGATCTAGGCTTATGTATGATCGAAATTCATGATGATCTAGGCCGATGTATGATATAGGCTAATGTATGATCTAAGTTCAGGTATGATCTAGGCTGATGTATCATCTGAGCTGATATATGATTTAGGCTGATGTGTGATCTAAGTTCAAGATGATATAAGCTGATGTATGATGTAAGTTCAGGTATGATCTAAACTGATATATGATCTAATTTCAAGATGATATAAGCTGATGTATGATCTAGGCTGATGTATGATCCAAGCGAATGTATGATCTAAGTTCATGATCTAAGCTGATGTATGATATAAGCTGATGTATGACCTAAATTCACATGACGATATAATCTGATGTATGTTCTAAGTTTAGGGTAGCAGTTCTTTCTTCTTACAGAGCTCACATTCTAGATATGGGCCAGTCTACCATTTACTGGACACATTGGAATCAATGCTACTAAGCAAAGGATTTCTGCACATTACTACTGGCCTAGAATGAATGCAGACATATTCAGATATGTCAAGTCATGTCCCCAGTGTCAGAGAGTTGCCCCAAAGCACTAGACAGCACCAGCAAACTTAGGGAAAGTGCCCATCACTGGCAAACCATTTGAAAGGGTGGCTGTAGATATAGTGGGACCTCTCAGCAGAACAAAGAGAAGGAACTGCTTTATACTTCCTCTTGTGGACACTTGCTCGATATGGGCCAAAGTAGTGCCTATGCCATCAAGCGATTTGAAGCATGTCACTGAAGCTTTGCTTGGCATATTTACTAGGTTAGGATTTCCACTCAGAATTCTAACTGATAATGGAACACAGTTTCCGAGGGAAGCTTAAGGAGGAAGTTTTCAGACTCTTCCATTCTCACCAGATTCACACATCTCCATATCACCCAGCATTGAATGGGACAGTGAAATGATTTAACAGTACCCTTATCTCCATCTTGAGAAAGATGGCTCATGAAAAACCAGAGACATGGGATACTTATGTACCTGCAGCATTATTTGTCTACAGGGAGGTACCCCATCACTCAACTGGGATTGCACTGACAACTTTGTTGTTTGGTCGACCAATCAAGATGGCTCATGAAAAACCAGAGACATGGGATACTTATGTACCTGCAGCATTATTCGCCTACAGGGAGGTACCCCATCACTCAACTGGGATTGCACAAGCAAATTTGTTGTTTGGTCGACCAATCAAGATGGCTCATGAAAAACCAGAGACATGGGATACTTATGTACCTGCAGCATTATTTGTCTACAGGGAGGTATCCCATCACTCAACTGGGATTGCACTGACAACTTTGTTGGTTGGTCGACCAATCAAGGGACCACTTGAAGCTTTTCTTCGAACATGGACTGATGATCAAGTTGATGAGCCAGTTGTTACTGTGTCCACCTATGTGGCCGAGTTAAAACATCTACAACATGGTTGGAATCTAGCATCAGACAATCTATGGCAAGCTCGACGTACAATTGCTCACTATTACAAGAAAGCAAGAGAGTTGGTAGTGGGAGAGAAAGTGATGTTACTTCTCCCAACTAGTCAGAACAAATTGCAAATTGGTAGGAAAGGGCCATTTGAAGTGATCGAGAAAATCTCTTGCACTAACTACAAGATTTTCATCACAGGAAAGCAGAAGAATTTTCATATGAATCTCTTAAGGAAATATAAAGACCTACCACCGAGACAGCACATCTGATGGCTTTGGCAGTGGTTACCAAAGTGGACCATGGAAACACTATGGGTGTAGAATACCCTCTGCAAGCAAACGAAATATATCGGTATGTGGACAACAGTCCTACACTAACCCAGGACAAGCAGCAGCAGATTCAAGAACTCTTAGCTACCTATGCAGATATACTTACTGAAAAGCCAAGACTTACAGATTTAGTAGAGTTCGACATGAAGTTGATTGACCCTACACCTGTGTGAGTCAAAACTTACCAAGTTCCTTATGCCAAAGTGACAGCTTTAAAAGAAGAGATCCAGCAAATGCTTTCAACTGGAATCATATCTCCATCTGCGTCACCTTACAGTGCAAGTGTGGTATTAGTGAGAAAACCCAGGGGAGAATATAGATTGTGCATCGATTATCAACTGCTCAATGCTATAATGGAGTTTCAGGCCGAACTCTGCCTGATCAAAACCAACTCTTCACTAGTATCAGCAGAGCCAAATACTTCACCAGGATTGATCTCAGTAAGGGATGTCATCAGATTCCTGTAAAACTGCAAGGTTGTCCATGGTTGGCCTTCAGTACTCCTGATGGTCACTATGAGTGCAACGTTCTTCCATTTGGATTCAGTAATGCTCCTAGTGTCTTTACACGCATGATGAGGAAATTACTTGACCCACTTCAACATCCAGCAATCAATAATTTCATAGATGATATAATGATTGCTACTGAGACATTAATATCATCTTAGGGCCCTCCACCTTCTTTTCAAATGTCTTAAGGAAACTAGTATAACAGCATGACCAAAGAAATGTCAGATAGGATTCTAACAACTTGATTTTATTGGACATACAGTGTCTCAAGGATTCATGTCCTGATCACGAAAGGCATATTTCAGTAGAAGTGAAAAGTATATTCCAAAGAGGGTGGGAGCTAGTACACAACCTTGCTTAACTCCACTCTTGATTTCAAACTCTTCATAAGTTGCACCATCAAACTTGAATATACCTTTCATGCCTGTGTGGAATGATTCCACAATGGACAGAAGAGTTGGTGGACAGCCAATCTTCTTTAGTGCCTTGAACAGACCCTCACGACTGACCAAATCAAATGCCTTTGTGAGGTCAATGAAGGCAATAAACAGTGGTTGATTCTGTTCACAGCATTTTTCTTGCATTTGTCGCAATGAGAATAACATATCAATGGTAGACCGGTTCTGTCAAAAGCCACACTGTGATTCGGGGTAGACTTGATCTCCTAGGACTTGAAGTCTGCGCAGAACAATTCTGGCAAATACTTTTCCAACAATACACAGAAGTGAGATACCCCTATAGTTGTTGCAGTTGCTCCGATCGCCCTTGTTTTGTACAGTGTTATGATGCTTGAATCTTTGAAATCCTGTGGGACTTGTCCTTCTCGCCAGCATAGCTCTATTATATGGTGGATCTGTAGAGTGAGTGTCTTGCCCACTCCTGATAACCTCTATTGGAATCCCATCTTTACCTGGAGCCTTGCCAGATGCAAGTTCATTTATAGCACACTTAACTTCTGTTATGGTGGGAAGTGTGTCCAGGTGGTCAAGAATTGGTAGAGCCTCTATGACGTTGAGGGCATCATCAGCTAGTTTGGTCTCACTTGAGTAAAGCTCCAAATAGTGCTCTATCCATCTGTCCATCTGCTGTTTCTTATCAGTGATGATTTCTCCAGTCAAGGTTTTCAATGGTGCTTTCCATCACATGTAATACAACTCATAAAAATGCTCTATCTAGACCAACAAGCAGAGGTTAGAATTGATGGCGAGACATCAGATTGGTTTGACATCAATCCTTGGAATTTTCTGTTTTTTGCTATGTATTGTTCTTATCTGTAACTGTTTTTGGAATATCTTTATTAAGTCTCATGTTCTGAACCTCTTTTCCCCTCTCTTAAATCTTGCTGTTATCTGTCCACACACTGGGACGTGATCACTGTTACCACCAGGTATTGTCTTTATTTATTTATTCAGGCATTTTGCATCAAGCCCAGAGAGACAAACAGCACTGATTGGGAGAGAGCTGGGTAGGTATAACATCGACATTGCAGCCTTGAGCAAGACATGATTGCAGAAGGCAAAATCTGTGAAATAGGTGCCGGCTATACATTCTTCTGGAGTGGACGGAAAAGTGAGAAAAGACGCCAATCCGGTGTGAGATTTGCCATTAAGTCTGCCCTGGTTGGCAATCTAGCTGAATTTATGAAGTCTATAAATGACAGACTTTACACTATTAAGTTACCCCTGCTGAAAGGAAAGAACCATGCAACCATCGTGTCTACGCACCAACCATGATAAATGAAGATGACGTCAAAAACAAGTTCTAAGAAGATCTGCACAACGTATTAACATCTGTTCCCAAAGGAGACAAACTTATACTCCTTGGGGACTTCAATGCTAGAGTAGGCAAGGACACCACCTCCTGGAGTGGCATCATTGGAAAGTACTGAGTCAGAAATTGTAACAGCAATGGACTCCTTCTCCTTCAGACCTGTGCCGAACACGATCTCCTGATCACCAAAACAATTTTCCGTCTTCTTATGAGAAATACGACATCATGGATGCACCCTCGCTCGAAACACTGGCACCTCATTGACTATGCCATCGTCAGGAGGAGTGAAAGACAAGACGTTTGGGTGACAAAATCCATGTGTGGTGCCGAATGTTGGACAGACCATTGTCTTATTATCTCGAAAATAAACATACACATCAAACCACAATGGCGTCCTCAAGGGGTTAAAATGCAAAAAAAAAACCTAAATGTCACCCGCCTAAGCAGCAAAAAAATTCAGCTGTTGTTTGAAAACTTTGCTGGAGGACCACTTCAAGCCAAATGCTGCAGCTAAACAGGATGCAGAAACAGAGTGGCGAGCCCTAAAGGACATAATTTACAATGCTGCTATGGAGATCCTGGGTCCAACCCCCCGAAAGCATAAAGACTGGTTTGATGAAAATTCTGAATTGCTGGCCGAGAAACATCTTCTCCTCAAGGCACATTTGAATGACCCGAAGTCAATACCAAAAAAGATGCCTTCAATAACATTCGGAGATTAGTGCAGCAGAAACTTCGGCACATGTGGGACTCCTGGCTAAGCAACAAAGCTGATGAAATTCAAGGTTTTGCTGACAGACATGATATGAAAAACTTCTTCGACTCACTGAAAGCGGTCTATGGTCCTACATCACCAGGCATAGTTCCTCTCCTCAGTGCAGATAGGAGAACATTGGTCACCAATAAGAAAGAAATCCAACACCGGGCAGAGCATTTCAGCAACATTTTAAATGCAACTTCCTTCTTCAATGATGAAACCATCAACTGCCTTCCTCAAGTTCCCACAAATGATACACATGATGACCTGTCAACCATAGTGGAAGTAAACAAAGCCATCTAGCAACTTTCCAGCGGAAAGGCACCTGGTCCTGACTCCAGTGTACTGTACAGTGTACACAAATGCTGAAAACTGTATTTTATTGGAGTCGTCTTTACAACAAGAATTAAATAATGTAGTTAGGTGGAGCTATTCAAACCGTATGCAAATTAACATCACTAAAACAAAATCAATGTTACTAACAACCAGACAAAGACTTCAAACTCTAAGCTCACACACATCACTTCAACTTCACATCGATAACATGCCAGTAGAAAGTGTAATTGAGCACAAAACATTAGGCATAATCATTGATAGAAACCTAACCTTTAATTCCCACGTTCAAGCGCTTATTAAACAAACAGCGAAAAAGGTCTACCAACTCGCCAAAGTTAAAAACTTCCTTGATGAGGACACAAGGAAACTATTCTATACTTCTCATATACAGAAACACTTTGACTACTGCTCTACAATCTGGGACGGTTGTTCTAATTCAAACACCAAGCGACTTTACTCACTCCAGAAACGGGCCATGAGTCTAATTTATAACAAACATTTATCTGACAATCCTAGCCTGTATAAACGCTTTCAGTTACTACCACTCCGCAAACGCCTGCTTTTCAATAAAGCTAAACTAATTCACAAAATCCTGCATCGGAATGCCCCAAATTACCTTTGGCCATTGTTTAAATATAATTCTAGACACAGTAAACGTTTAAATATACTACACATTCCGAAGCCTAGGATTGACTTATACAAAACAAGCTTAACGTACTCTGCAGCTCAGCTGTGGAACAATCTTCCACAAGAAATCAAAGACAACACCAATCCCTATTCATATAATCGCAAATTACTCGAACACTATCTCAGTACGGATTACCTTCCCCCTTAATAATAGAGATAATAATAATAATAACAAAACCCTAGTATAACAGCCAGTCCCCTTTTGGTAGGCCAGTATATTCCACATGGCTAATAACAAGTGTCAGACCATTATCTAATTTTAATGTTTTAGTTTTGATGTTTGCATTTTGCCCATGCCTTTATAATGCATATCTTTTATATTGTTGCTGTTCTCTGTTAGCCTTGAATGATGTGTGAATGAAATAATGTATGAAAGAGAGTGATAGAAGGGCAGAATGTTAGACGGGCCTGCGTGCCCAATTCTTAACCCTTTGAAAATAAAGTTTGTTCGTTCGTTCGTTCGTTCCATCCCAGCAGAGATATACAAGGCAGGTGGACCGGTCCTAATAGAGCAGCTTCACCAAGTCTTTACAAACATATGGGTAAATGAGACCATGCCACAAGATTTCAAGGATGCGTCAATAGTCCACCTTTACAAACGCAAAGGAAACTGCCAATCCTGTGAAACCACCGAGGCATCTCCTTGCTCTCAATCGCAGGAAAGATACTTGTCAGAATTCTTCTCAATCACCTCACAGCCCATCTCAATCAAGGTCTTCTTCCTGAGAGTCAATGTGGCTTCAGAAAAGATAGAGGAACTGTTGACATGATTTTCGCTGCAAGGCAGCTGCAAGAGAAATGTCAGGAACAGAACTCTGAAATGTTCTAAGCTTTCATTGACACCAAGGCTTTTGATACAGTCAGCAGAGAAGGACTGTGGAAGATTATGGCAAAATACGACTGTCCACAAAAATGTGTCCAAATAGTGTGGCTATTTCATGATGGCATGCAGGCAAGAGTACAGGAAAATTGTGAACTGTCTGAGCACTTTCCTGTTACCAATGGAGTGAAGCAAGGATGTGTCCTGGCACCAACACTGTTCAGCCTCATATTTTCAGCTATGCTGATGAATGACTTTGAGAACAATGACACTGGAATAGACATCAACTACCGCATGGATGGAAAGTTGTTCAATCTCAGAAGGATGAAAGCCAAAACCAAAACTAACAGCGACACCGTCAGAGAACTGCTGTTTGCTGATGATTGCACTCTTTATGCCAACTCAGAGGCAGACATGCAACACAATGTTTCAGCTTTCTCATATGCCTGTGCCAACTTTGGGCTCAATACCAACTTGGAGAAGACTGTAGTTATGTACCAGCCAGCTCCAGGGAATAATCACACCATGCCGAATATCAAGGTGAACGGTCATAGACTAAGTGTTGTGGACCAGTTCACCTATCTTGGCAGCACTGTGTCACAAGCTGCCACAATTGATGACGAAGTGAATGCAAGAATCTCCAAGGCCAGCATGGCCTTTGACAGACTGTACAAGAATGCATGGGACAGAAATGGAATAAGTCTGCAAACAAAGCTGAAAATCTATAAAGCAGTTGTATTATCCACATTGCTATATGCTTGTGAAACATGGAATGCCTATCAGCGACATGCTAGGAAATTTCACACAGTCTGCCTTAGGAAGCTATTGAAGATTAAATGGCAAGACAAGATCCCAGACAGTTCTAGAAAGAGTGTCCACCCCCAATCTCCACACTCTACTAATGAAAAATCAGATTGGCTGGGCTGGTCACTTAACATGTATGCCAGATCACAGGCTCCCTAAACGAATTTTTTACGGCGAGCTGTGCTGTGGTAAACGCTCCCAAGGTGCCCAGAGGAAATGCTTTAAAGACTCTGAAAATCTCACTGAAAGCTTTTGAAATTCATCCTGACACCTGGGAGACTGCTGCTAAAGACCGTAATTTGTGGCATGCACAATTACATAAGGGTGCAGTCACTTGTGAAGCAACCAGGACTGAAAGAGCTGTGAAGAAAAGGCTGGACAGAAAAAACCACTGCAGGAGATCCTCCTCCTGGAACATCAAGCATTCTTTGCCCACATTGTCAAAAAACATTTCAAGCCAAAATAGGCCTTTCCAGCCATCTTAGAACTCACGGCTCCATACTTTCAATCCCACTGGATGAAATTAATGGTCATCATCATTCTTGATGGACAAACAACATTCAGGCATTTCTAAACCTCTTATTAATCAGTATGCAGTCAAAATGCTTGGATCCTTTTAGAGCATTTCTTTTCCCTGTGCACGATTATCTCTTAAAGCGTTCAAACTATTTGCTTCCAATCAACATATTTAGTTTTGCCCATTACCTCAGTTTTTATCGTTTTTCATTTTTTTAAAATCCTAAACAATAATCACCTACTACATCTTTCGTATGATATGATTAAATTAAATAACAATTAATTGATTTAGCTGTTTCCTCATCAAACATTAGTCCTATTCCTTTTCCCTATGTATTACCTCCTGTAGCGGGCTGGTCCTCTTTGAGCACAATCTGATCCAACAAACTGAGGATAGGAGGCACAGGCATCAAATGCAGTCACTTGCTGTGGGACCTGCCCCATCTTACAGATGCGGAAACTGTGACAGAGATTGTCACTCTCGCATTGGATTATACAGTCACCAGTGGTGCTGTCAGGTGCCTCCTCAGCGGCACAACTCTATAATTCTACAGGACTGAAAGAGTCCTACTACTACCTCCTGAACAAATTATTGTGTGTTTGTCTGTTATTACTTTACCAGATCTCCTCCACTTCATCTCCCTTCATGCCTAGGATATTAATCTCCAAATATTTCATTTCTTTTATTACATTATGTTACTTTCCTATTTCAACTATATCTTGACTGTCACAATGTTCTTCATAATAACTGAGTGACATGGTCGTTGTCTAGGGTTCAATGTTCTTTGTATGTCACTACGGAGTGTAAGTTGAGCTAGCCACCTGTCTCATCATACAACTCACCCCCGCAGTCCACATCCACCAGTCATTAAACAAGATTGAGTTGGCGCACATAATCCTTTAATGCAGAAAGAACACGGACAAACGGAACACAACTCTATATCCAGAAACAATATAATCCATAGAATATAAATATCCTCCTTACAACTTAACACGCACACGTCACTGCCTTCTCACGGCCTGCTTAATCTCAAATTCACAGGACAGTTATCCAGCTCCTATCCACTGCTGGACCTCACACAATACAACCCACACACTGGGTCTAACCTCCAATAACTATCCAACCCACTTTGGGTTCAGGCCTCCATTAACTATCCAACCCACTTTGGGTTCAGACCTCCATTAACCATCCAACCCACTTTGGGTTCAGGCTTCCATTATCTATCCAACCCCCACTGGGTTTTAGGCCTGCTTTCAAAACTCGGAGCACAACACACCACAGGATGGAGCTCTCTCTCCGCTCCTATCCTTCGACTCCCGAACAGCTCGGAGTTCAGACATCCCCTGTCCACACGATCCGACCCACAGCCGGTCTCAGCTCCAACTCCCCTGTCAATGTTTTCCACTCTCTTTTATGTCCCCTAACTTCACATGACACTAAACTGTCTCTCACCCCGTCCACCCTGGGGTTCTGCACTCACCCTCACCATTATTTCTCAGGGTTGGTTGTTTTTCTGGTAGCCTTGCTACAAAGGTCACTCACCTCAATGTCAATGACCCAGGCATATGTCATTGACATTCCACGTACATATTCTAATCTTGTCTTGGGAAGATAATATGGTAGTTTCCCTTGCCTTCCATATTCACTCTGTGGTCTTTTAGCTCTGCCTTTGACAGCAATTTCCAATTGAGTGAGGACAAGAGAGTGCCCTGCTTTGCTCAAAAGCAGAATTGTTAACTTATCCCAGTTGATACTTGGTCACACCTATGAACTTATTTTTCCCAGTGTCTGAGTATATTGACATTCTGATATTGTGTTGATTTTGATTGTATAAATCTTTGACAATTCAGAAAGCAATTGCAAACTCCTAAATGAAGAATGATCTAGTAAATCACAAGCAGCCAATACATGCTGGGGTTGACTGCAGCATCCTGTAAAGAGTATTCAGCTAACTGTTACATTGCACTTAATTTTACCATGGACAGACAGAAAAACCAATGACCAAGTACTACAGGAAACAAATGAAAATCGTAAATTGATAAAAGAAATTAGACGTAGACATCAAAATGTTTTGGACATGTTATGAGAAGAAATGAATTGGAGAACTTAGTGACAACTGGCAAGATTGAAGGGAACAGACCAAGGGGAAGCCCAAGAAGTAAATATATGCATGACATGGCCACATGGCATGGTCGAGACAAATCAAAATCAAATCAAATCAAATCAAATCAACTTTATTAGAGTCACAAATTGGGCGCGCAGGCCTGTATTACATTCGACCCTTCCAATCACTCGTCTTTCGTTCATCAAGAGCATTATACATTTACATAGGAAGAAAAATAAACATTGTGAAATGAATGTTGTAAACATAAACAAGGCAAATTACCATGTTATGAGGCCCATCTCCCACCTACCCATACATCACCCCACCCACACACACACACCAAGGGACACAAACATACCCCACCAACCGACCTATCCCCCTCCCGCACATCTCCCACCCACACCACCGCCCTCACCTGATCCCCCAAACATTCCCCCACCAACCCACACATCCCACATACACATCCTAACCCACACATCCTCTCCCCACCCACACCTCAAACCACCCATCCCCCAGCCACATCTCCATCGACCACATATTCCCCAAACCATACACACACATCCCCACCAACTGACATGTTCCCCCCCCCCCCACACACCTCCCTAACCACCGATACATCCCCAATCCACTCACACACACCTCACCACCCACACATACATTTTCCACCCACCCACACATGCCTTAACCCAACCCCCCACCACATAATCCCCTACCCGCACATCACATACATCCCCTACCACGCAATATTCCCAACCCACACACACATATCCCTCAATAACACATCCCACACCAACATACCACCACACATCCCCACTTACACACCACACACATATCCCCCACCCACATACCACACAATATTCCCACCCACACAGATACCCTTACCCATCCACCCCATATACCCCCATTCACACACCACAAAAATCCCCCACCCACATATCTCACCCACACAATATCCCCAAACAACACACCACAAACCTCTCCCCACCCACACATGCATTCCCTACCTGTCCACCAACACACACTCACTCACGCACACATCATCCACTAAGCACCCACACACCCCCACTCAACCACCCCCAACCAAACATCTCTCAATCACAATACCCCTACCCACACACATCCTCTACCCACTCACACATCCCACCCCGAAACATACAACTCCCTCACCCACCTACACATCCCTAAGCCACTCACACACCCCCACCCACACATCCCCACATACTTCCCCCAACCACCACATATCCCCTACTCACCCACACATATACCCCACCCATACACACATTCCCCACACCCATCACACACATCTCCCACACCACACACTATCCCCCACCCACACACATATCCTCACCCATACCACCACAAACATACCCCCCCCCCCCCACCCACACACCATGCACACATCCCCCACCAACACACCGCACAAATATCTCAAACCCACACACCATACACTTCTCCCCACCCGCCCTTGCATCCCCAATCCACTCAACACAATCCCCTACCCACACAACCCCGCCACCCACATATACTTCCTCAAACCATGAACACATCTCCACCCACATAAACACACATCCCCCGCATCCGTCCCATACACATATCCTCCACCCATACACACATCCCCCACTTTCACCCCCACACATCCATCCACACATCCCACCAACATCCACAAATATCACTACCCACCAAAACCCACACACTCCAACCCATCCAAATGCATACCCCCACCCACACATCCCCCACCCACATATCCCAACCCATCCAAACGCATACCCCCACCCACACATCCCCCACCCACACATATTCCCACACTCACACACATCCTCCACACACACTCCCACATCTAGACACATACAAAATGTCTCACGTTAGCATTGAAACTAGTATGAACAAACTCCCACACTTTACTCACACACATACACTGACACTTCTCATGAGCAGTCTCATAAAAATGTTAAACATGGAGAAAAATGTGTACATAAAAAGTATGTGACGTAAAAATAGTGATGCTCCCACACACAGAGATACACATAGAGAAGGCATGCACACACACACACACACACACACACACACACACATTCACTCTCACACTCACTCATTCTGTCTCTCATTCACACTCACTGACTCTCTCACTCAAACTACAGTAATGAACATGAGTTTATATTATGCATGATAAAATCAAATGGTATTTAACTGATAATATGACAGATGAGAATACACAAACATATGGATTCGCGTGTTACATAACATGCGTGTTACATGACATGCATCTGCTCAGCTCTCTCTCTCTCTCTCTCTCTGTGTGTATTCTTTCATATATACACATTCACACACATGTGCGCTCTCACACACACACACTAACACATCAACTCTTCCACTGTCTCACACACAATCCTTCACACACACACTCACTCTCTCAATCACACTCTCTCACACATACACATACGCATGAACGCATGCATGCACACAATGCCTCACTCACTCTCACACATACACATACGAATGCATGCACTGACACATTTCCCCACCATTTCTCGCTCAATCCCTCTCTCCACACACACGCATGCACGTGCGCACACACACATTCACTCTCTCCCTCTCTCTGACACTCACTTCTCTCTCTCTCTCTCTCTCTCTCTCTCTCTCTCTCTCTCTCTCTCTCTCGCTCCCACACGCACACACATATATAGTGAACAATTATAGTTAAACAATTATAATTGAACAATTATAATGAACAATTATACCAGTAAATGAATTATGGTGGCATATAGTCGGTATGGATTAAGTATTGAAAGAGTTTTCGGTTAAATGTGTAGGGACTCATTGGAGTTTTCAGATCTGGAGCACCAGAATAGGCGAAACATGTTTTGTATAGGTCCAATCTAGGCTTTGAGACATGTAACAAATTTAGGCGCTTGCTGTTCATTGCATTAGATTGAATCAGTGGCAGAAGATACTCTGGGGTATTTTGAGATATAATTTTATTCACTAATTTGGCTTTGTTGAAAAGGAAGCGCTTTTGAAGTGGTATAAGTCTTAGATGACTGTACAAATTATTACTTTCAACGTGCTTTATGCCAGAAACCAGATGAATAGCGCGGTTTTGTAGAGAACATAGTCGTATTAAATTAGATTTAGGGCAACCATCCCAAACTGTGGAACAGTAATCGGCATGTGATTGGATATAGCATGTATAGAATATTTTTTGTGTGCTTTCGTCCAGGATGTGCTGAATTTTAGCAAGTTGGTAATTTTTTTGTGCTATTTTCTTGGTAAGAGCGTGAACATGAGAGCTCCAGTTCAAATGGCTGTCAATTAAAAGACCTAGTGTTTTATGTTCATTCACATTAACTATAAGTAACGTGCCCATGCGGAGTTCGAGCGGTGATCCAGTTATGGCTAGTGTCTGTAGTTTTTGTCTGGTCGTTATTAGCATGGATTTGGTTTTGTTGATGTTAAGTTGCATGCAGTTTTTATTGCTCCATCTAGTAAGATTATCAAGTTCCTTTTGTAAAGAATTCTCTAATTCACTACGCTTTTCTTGACTAGTATATATAGTACAGTCGTTTGCAAATAGATCACAAGTTGTATTGATATATAAAGGAAGATCATTAATATAAACTGCAAAAAGCAGTGGACCTAGTATTGAGCCCTGAGGCACACGAATATTAAGCTGTGTAGGTCTTGATAGACAGTTGTTGACGGACACGACTTGTTGTCTGTCGGATAGAAATGACATAATTATGTTCACCATGTTGCTGCTTGTCTTCATTTGTTTTAGTTTTCTAATTAAAATATCATGATCTACCATATCAAACGCTTTTTTAAAGTCTACAAACATTGCTCCACAAATTCTACTGTTGTTGATGTTTAAGTGCCAGTTATCGGTCATTTTTGTTAGAGCACTATGGCAAGAATATTTAGGTCGAAACCCAGATTGACTGTTAATTATTAGATCGTTGTTAATTAAATGGTGTAACGTTATTTTATTAATGTGTTTTTCTAGTGGTTTTGATAGTGATGATAGTAAGGAAATAGGTCTATAATTACCCAAAACGCTATTATCGATTGAGCCATTTTTAATTAGCGGAAACACTTTAGCAATTTTAAGTGCAGATGGAAAGTAGTTTTTGGCCAGGCACTGGTTATATATGAACGTTAAGGACTCGCTAATGAATGGTGCAGCACAACAAAGAAGTCTATTACTGATACCATCTAGGCCGTGTGAGTTTGTTGATTTGAGGTTTAAGAGATATTTATAAACGTCTGCAACAGACATTAAAGGAATCTCAGCGGGAATATTTATGGTGCACTTCTCCTCACAGAATGATGCCAGTGAACTTAAATTACACGATGAGTCTGGTATTGAAGACTTTAGATTCTCTATTTCTGATTGAAAGAACCAACTGAATTCATCGCATGTTATAGAATTTGGTATTGCTGATTCTGTAGGGCGTTTCTTATTGGTTAGCAAGTTAATAGCCTTCCATATATTTCTACTGTTTGAATTATCTACAATCAAATTTTTAAAACACTGAGCTGATCGACAACTCTGGTGATCGAGTGAAATGGCAAGTCATGACCACCCACGCTTTCTGGCATGGCACATGATGGATGGAATCTTACCTTGAACTACACAGACTTCAGGTTGTTCTATCTTGACACTTGATGGTAGTTTATTCTCCATCTTATGTCCACAGTCAGTCTGAAAGGATTTGTAAATTACATTTGTATGCAAAAATAAACTATACAAATGAATTTGATATTTTGTTTTTCAAGATGATTAATGATACAAAATGTCTAATGATTACTTTAAGACATGATTTCTGATATGTCATTCCTCAAGTCCCGTTTAAGAATATGAGTATGGGAATATATCAGTGTAATTATATTAGTTTATCATGGGAAAAATAGCATAACAATACATGACAGCTTCATGGAAAATCTGTATCACTTGTGTCACACATCATACACACATTAAAGTTGATGCAATACTTATAGCCGCAGCCATTTTTTTTGTATATTTTCCCCCCTTCCATACATCCAATAATGAGTCTTAAATTGATGAGAAAAACAAGAAATTCTTGTCATCAATGTTCCCTCTAAACTGTTGCTTATGAGTAGGAATTGTACCTTGTTAGCTGTGACGTAGTAGACAGTCTCCCACTTTATTTTTGCTTAAATTACATTGCAGATCATAATTTTCATTATAAATATATCTAGAAAAACGATCTTGTCCCTATTTTCCCATGTTTGTAGATATCTATAAATATGCCTGTATTATTGGCGAGAATTTAATCTCCTGTAAACCTAGTGAATATTCTAGTGTTTTTAAACTATATACCATACAGTATATTATAGAACTATTAGTGGTGCATGCCTTCTGCCCCAGCGCAAGTTTGGCTGAATAACATATTCAGTTTTAGCCTGCGGCCCGGGTGGCAACACGAGAATCTGCCTGGCCAGTTGTCGTCAGCCGGCAGATCGTCCATTTGGTCAACTGACCCGAAGCGGTGTGGACACAGGCGCCGATACTAGCTGTAAAAAGACATATTGCAACAAAATAATCCAGGCTCTAGTTAGCCGATATTTGGGAAAAGAAAATGGCGAGCCAAATTGATACCAAAAAGTAATATTTACACTGCTAGTGGCACTGTTCCCCCGTGGAGAGGTTTAATCACCACATTTTGGAAGGTACGTTGATTTAATTAATTAGTACGAATTTACATGTATATATTTACCGGCATTTGTAGTGTAGATTCAGGATGAACTATGCGATAACTAATGTTAGAGAACAGGGATCGTAAACTACAGCCAGAATAAATATATAATTAATGGAGACGCTGATTATACTAAGACCAAAATAGAGGAATGAAGAATGAAGGGAACGGCGACACAAAATGGCGAAATCTAACAGGCGGGAACTGGACTATCGAAGAATGGTCAGACAATGAAGCTTGATGTTTAACTAGGGATTAATATAATATATACTAGAATAATATATCGCCAGTGAAGAATATAATTATAGAATGAGAGGGGTAGTTCGGATGAATAAACGGTGACAGGAAATACTGATAGTTAATTGTGAAATAATAATTCTTTCACATAGTCTACTGGAGACCACGCTTGTCGGAGGTCATCTCATGACAGCGTGGGACAGGCCTTTCATTCACATCAGTATCCTTGCTTCAACGCAGTCCTTCACTGCCTACCCTCTACACCTATGTTAATACTTCAACCCCCTGTAGAATTTAATTTGTGTGTTTCGGGAGTGAATCAGAATTATAATTTACAATACTGCTTCATGTGCTGAGATAGAATCTGAGTGATTCATAATATATGTTCGTAATTCGTCAAGTGAATTTAATTTGTGTGCTTCATAATCTATGGTGTTCCTTCGTCGATTGAATGTACTCTGTATGATTCATAATCTGTGGTGTACTTCGAATGAAGGGAATCTGTCATTCATAATCTATGTTCATACCTCGTCATGTGAATGTAATCTGTGATTCATAATCTATGGTGATACATTGTCGAGTAAATATAATCTGTGTGATTTATAATCAATGTTCGTGCTTCATAGTTAAATGTAATCTGTGGGATTCATACTCATTGTGTACACTTCATTGTGTTAAATGTAATGGGTGTGATTTGTAATATATGTGAATGCATCATAGTAAGAATGTTGTAGAGTGTGATCAGACTCAGAAATATACATTGATGTGTCCGTGTCTGTAGACTGGAATACATGGGCATCTGAGTCTGATGAGATTGATAATATGTGGCTAAGGAAAATAGTATTTGTCCACGTTAGCCATTTGTCATTGTGTTGTCATAGTGATGTGTCTGTGACAGAGGTGATAGTCTTGTGATGCTAGTCGTGTCTGAATATGAGACTGAGAGCGAGGTGTGCAATGAGAGTATCCTGGACGTAGGACAAGCATTCACCGGTTCTGTTTTTCTGATTAACTTCCAGCAGTTCTGCACCTTCTTTGGTGGTACCATGAGCCAGCAACTTGCAGCAACGCATACTTACCAGTCGTGAACACCATGTCTATTGCCGGAGAGTGAATCCACAACCTGAACTGGAACATCACCCGAGTTGACAAGCCGGACCCAAATCTTGAGCTGAGTGGCCAACCTCCTCGGCTGACACCTTTAGCCTGCCAACTTAGTCTAGGATTCGATTGCCTACACACTAGGGCAACAGACTTTTACATGCCACACTTTTCATTAAATTAATAGTTATATGTGATACCAGAAACATACTTAGTCTGTTGCTGTTATACTCTAATTTAATATTAGGATACTGAGAGAGCGAGAAGGAATGCAAGTTGTAACTTTATATTTGTACTCTTCCTCCATGTTGTGAGAATGGATCAGTTAAAGGGGGCTCTGTAAATTTTGCAGGCATTCGTCGCCAGATTCAGTAAGCCTACTGTCTAGAATTATTCCTAGTATAGTTGTTCGCTTGACCTATCTGTGCCTGAACATTGTCTGAAGACCTGGTCATTCCTGGGACAGTTCCGAATCGTACTTCCTAGTTCGAGCCATTTCGGCCTCTTCTTCGACAGTGATTAGTCTTTCGGAATCCTGAAAGTCTATTGGTTGCTATTTCTGATCCTTGTCTGTCAAAATAGTCAACATTACGCGACATTAGCTTCTAACATGAAAGTTGTGAGCTTGCCTACATTTGACAATTAGGTACATTTGGTCCCAATATTGTCTGCTTGTGCACTGAAGCTTGATGATCTGGATTTTGCTTATGACATTGCATTCTTGTCCCACAATTAAAATGAGATGCAAGATGTAGCTAAACACATTGGATAGAAGGTCACAACAATTAAGTCTAAATATTCATAGGGAAAGAGAAAGATGAGAATAAATCTAGCAAATGATAACCTGATCTCCCTTGTTGAATCTTCATTTCAAGAGGCATAATTATACACTTATTTAGGTAGTAATGTAGTCACAGATGGGTCAACATATAAAAATATTTAAATAAGAATGCAAAAGGGAAGAGGACTTTCATAGCAAATGGAAATTTGTAGTAGTCAAAAATGATAGGATTGTCAGAAAGACTGTTCAAGTAAAACATTAAAACAGTACTACTGTATGGATCAGAAACATGGAGAATGACATGCAATGATTATTAATAAACTACAAACATTCATTAATTGTTGACAGGGCAAAATAGGTGGACTAAAATGTTATGACATAATCACCAATGTGGAGAGAACTAAACAAATACAAGTGTATCAAGAAGGAATTCAAGATGCTGTACTGCGTATGATGTACTCTGAGAACACCTGAGAATTTTATCACATGAAAAGCCTTTGTCCAGAATTGACAGGGCAAATGAAATAAAGGAAGATATAAAAACACAAGAAGAAGAAAGTATGAGACAGAAATGAATAATATCAGGAGGACATAGGCAGCTACATGAGATAGCAACAGATACAAAGGCTTGGACTGAACTGATTTATGGCCCATACCAAATGGGGGAATAAAGTGAAAAAGAAAAGATTTTGATCAAATCCAACATGGCAAGTCCATAAGTATCATAAAATATATCAGCCCAGAGGCATTTGTTCTTTGACCCCTGCCACAAAAGGCTTCCTATCTAGGTCTATGTCCATGGATTCCCATATTCTTTTGACAAAAGTCGACCAACCGGCAGTAGTAGTATTTGTCGATTGTGCAGCTGAAAGACACAATTAATTCACAACCAAATAATAATATATCCATTATAATTAACTTTAAGTCTAGAATGGGATACCATTGGATTTCATTATGTCAGTTCTATCCAATTAATTTGTTTCCCCTCCACTAGGTCTAAAATTCATCTCATCTCATCTTGTTACTCTTGTACAATGCTGTGTCAAGGTGAAGCATAAACTCATAAACAGGAGAGTGCCCATTTATGGGCTTCATATATGAAATTCATAGGCGAAAATTGAAAATAAGAATAAACATAGCAAATGATAACCTGATCTCTCTTTGTGAATAATAATAGATAAGAGAAATAAAAAGATTTGTCTAGTTCTCTCCATGAGATCCTTAGTGAAACCTCACTTCTTCTTCTGCATTCATCCGGAGCATTTTTTTTTCCAGACGTGATTGCATTGCACCTGTTTACAGCAGAGCTGCGTTCTTGCGCTGGTAGGCTGACACATCCGACTTCTGCTGGCATTTGTTGACCAGGTTAACCTTTCCAGGGAAACCTCACTTCAAGAAGTTGAATTATACATCTATTAATGTACCAATGTAGACAAAAGTGGGGAAACATGTAGAGCAGTGGTTCCTAAATCACGGCCCACAGGCCACCTGTGGCCCGCCAGCTGTCAGAAAGTGGCACATGAGGCCTCGTTATTTTCCTTTCTTTTTCCGCGTTTCCATCCTGTTTCAGGATATTGCGGTCAACATCAGCATCTTTCAGTTGTATGTTGATTCCTAGGCTAGATTACGCTCATCAGCACGCCATGACTTTCTGAGCAACCGGCTCTATACTCTCATAAGTCACTGGCACGACTCGAATCGCTTCCAATTCTCGTGCGCTCACGTCAACCATGAGAGTATTCAGGGTTACAGAGAAAGCTGTTAACCTCTCGGTCAGAGAGTCCGGCCTCGTTATTTAATATATTTTAATAATTTCAAAAATGCACTCGGAGCGCTCCGTCAGCATGCAATAATTTACTCTTCCCATGGTTGTTATGCTCAGATATTATCAAATGCACCTGTTCAATTCACAACAAAATGTTATGAAGATACTGACTGCCCTTAAAGTTTTAGAATTTTGTTGATGAAAGTTAAGAAAGGTAAGAATGATATTGCATGACTTTTATAATGTTATAACATTGTGGCCCGCTTAACTATCCAAAAATGGTAGATATGGCCCTCTGCTTGAAAAGTTAGGGAACTACTGATGTAGAGATATTACAATAAGCAAATAAATTTAGCTTCCACAGTGCAAAGTGTGTGTTATCTCTAATGTTAAATCATTACTGCTGTATGTATCACAAACCTGGAGAATGTCTAAGCAAACCAATTACTAATGGACTACAAACATTCATTCATTGGTGCCTGTGTAGAATAAAAGCACTAAAGTGGTATGACATAACCACTTGTGGAGTTCATGAAGAAAACTAAACAAATACAAATGAATCAAGAGGATTGAGAAATAATATAATAAACACTCTTTGATTCGATGTCGCAATCGGACATTCGTGGTCAAGATCACGTGACCCGGTGACCATGTTGCTTGCTCCCGGGATCTGGCCAAATTCCTAATGTGGTCATTATTTTGTTCAATTTCCAAAAATTGTGGGTTTTGGATGGGCTATAAATAGGCCAGCATTGTGAGCCTTGCGGTCTAGTTTCAATCACACATGCTCTGAAAGCTTTTCGTTGATAACTATCATTGCTGTGTATTTTCAAGTGTTGAGGTAAGTTTACGTATGTACAGAATATTGCTAAAGCTTCCTAATGATTAATATTAGTAATAATTGAATTCTCCTTCCATACTTATATCTATGTGTACAATTTCATTACTTGAAATGATTGGGATTGATTAAAATTAGCTGTTTGAAGTGAATCACTTCACTCGGTCTCAAGTGGAAAAATCGACAGCCATCTTGCCTTATACAGATAGGACTTGTCATTGTTTACACAATTCTTTATTTAACAGTTTGTTGCTAAAGCCATCTTGTGGTTAATAATAATAATAATAATTTAATTTTCCATCCATTTCTATATCTCCTGTGTAAAATAGATTATAAATAGCCTGATTAATTAATAAATATGACCCTATTAAAATGTCCACCTTATTTACTTTTTTTTAATAACTTTTTTACTTTTCTTTTTTATTTAGCTTTATACATTTATTAGTTTATTTTTCTTTCTCTCCCTCCCTCCCCCTCTCCCCCCCCCCCAGCTTTCTCTCATAAGTAAGTATTAGTAACCTAACTAACAACTTCTTGCCATTTTACTTTTATTGTAATTGTAGTACAATCCCGGTGCAATGAAGTCGACCTTGTCGACTTTTAAGCGACTTTTAAAAATAATTTTAAGTGTTCAAAACTACTTTTAAAAATTTATATTCAGATAATTTTGCACAATTACGACCATAGATATTTTTTGAACATGTGTAATACATTATGTGTATTAGTTTTTTATTAGTACTAGTAGTACTACTACAATTAATTAGTACAAGGGGCGTCTCATAAGTCTTTAGCCTGACCATAAAGGAGTAGGCGGAGAAAATTGAAATTAGGCACATGTATAGCTCATTCAAATTGTAATGGACATATGAATTATGAATTTCCCTCAACTGGTTTTCCCAATATGGTGCATGGCACAACACACCCTAATGACCAGATCTGCACATCCAACGGTTTGTCAGAACAATGGAGAAATCAGACGCCAGGACTGTGATAAGATTCTTGATGTTTCAGGGAAAAACACCTACAAAAATACACAGGGAGATGAGCCAGTGTTTGAGGAAGTCTGCCCTTTGTATGCTTCTGTAAAAAATTGGTGTTTGCAGTTTAAGTGTGGCCGTTCCCAAGCTGCTGATCTGCCTAGATCAGGACGACCGTCCTCAGGGTGCAATGATGCAAAAGTGAAGAAACTCATAGATCAGGATAAGAAAATAACAATTGCAGAGATATTGGGTTCAGTAAAATTGAGTAACAGTACAGTTTTTAGAATTTTACACAACAGACTGAACATGAAAAAAAGTGTGTGCCCGCTGGGTCCCGCGCCTGCTGATATGTGAACAGAAGCAGACACGGGTTGATTGCTGTGGCCAGTTACTCAACATGTGGCGGTCGAAAAACATGTTGACGACCATGGTGACGGTATATGAGACTTGGATTCACCATCATGACCCAGCATGCAGTGGAAAACCCCGGGCTCGCCAACACATGTCAAGCTAAGAGCACAAAAATCTGTAAGAAAAGTGATGCTGATTGTTTTTTGGGATGTTAAAGGTGTCATATTGAAAGATTACATGCTTCTTGGCAACACGGTTAATGGGCAGTACTATGCAGATCTCCTTATCAAACTAAGAAACGCTGTGACCAGAAAATGAGGGATAACACTACGCAAATTCTGCCTTTGCTTCAAGACAATGTGTCCTCCCACAAAGCATGGCTTGTGCTGAAAACTGCCAATGATTTGAATATTGAAATTCTTCCACACTCACCATATTCTCCAGATTTGGCTCCATCAGACTTTTTTCTTTTCCCAAATCTTAAACAACAGCTGAAAGGAAATCGTTTTGACAGTGACGAAGATGTCATACTGGCTTGTGATAACTGGTTTAGTTCTAAAATAGGTTGTTTTATTCTGAAGGTCTTTTCAGGGTCATGCAGAGATGGCAGAAATGCATAAATTCAGGTGGTGGCTACATTGAAAAGGAATAAGCACTGTGCCAAATTTCAATTTTCTCTGCCTACTCTTTCATGGTCAGGCTGAAGACTTATGAGAAGCCCCTTGTATAACTATTAATAGTTTTGCTTTCTTTTTCTTTTTCAGGTTGGCAGGATGCTATTGTTATAAATGTTAATACGAGGGTAAGTTAATAAGTAAGCCACAAATGGCTGTAGAAAAATAACTAAATATGATAACAACTTGAAACCAGTTTATTTTTATACATACATTGTCCCTTTATTTTTCAACATAATTTCCACCAACATTGATGCACTTATCCCATCGTTTTATCAGTCCTCCCAAACCTGCTGCATGGAACTGTGTGCTTTGTTCTCATTCCACAGAACTGTGTGACTTACTTATTGACTTGCCCTCGTAAATATTTCTACCCAACTATACAATGCTTTATGGGACAAACATTTGTCAGCATAAATACTGAAAAACCACCTTGGCGGGAGAAATTTTGCGAATGACGCCGAAGTTGAATGTGAAGTGAAAACGTGGTTTAGAAAACAGAGCACGCAGTTCCATGCAGCAGATTTGGGAGGACTGATAAAACGATGGGATAAGTGCATCAATGTGGTGGAAATTATGTTGAGAAATAAAGGGACAATGTATGTATAAACATAAACTGGTTTCAAGTTGTTATCATATTTAGTTATTTTTCTACAACCTTTTGTGGCTTCCTTATTGACTTCCCCTCGTATATGATTAATATATGATATTTTGAATTTTAATTAGTAATAAAGCATATTTACAAAATCATAACGTGGTCTTTTGGTTTGTTTTATCAAACTGAAGGGGGGAGGGGAGGAGGGGGGGGGGGGGGGGGGAGAGAATACATAATTTTTTTTGGGCGCTTGATCGCTTTGAACTCTAGCGTAGTCCGTACACATTACTTCTAGTGCACTGAACTGAATTTTGCGTGTGGATTAGCTTCCTCTATTGCCAGTGTCCCTCGCTATCAGGCTCCAACTTCAGAGATATATAATTGGTGTTTCAACGTTCGCTAGCAAAGTTTAAATTTTAAAAATTAATTATTAATTAATTAATTGGCAGCCATTTTGAATTTAAATTAGTAACAAAACATATTTACAGAATCACAATATGGCCTTTTTATTTGTTTTACCAAACTGAAGGGAAAAATATTCACAATTGGCATTTCAAGGTTCGTTAGCTAAGTTTAATAATAGTTAAATAATCAATTAGCTGCTATTTTGAATTTTAATGAGCTGATATTGCCTTGTTGCGTATCCCTTACAGGACGTTGCAGTCAACACCAGCATTTTTCAGCTGCTGTTGATGTACTAGGCAAGTGTTATGTTCAGTAGTTTGCCATTGCTTTCTGAATGACCGAGTCCCATACCAGCATGTTATAACACAATGCGACATGGTCTGCTGCACAAATCGGTCGCAGCTGAACTTTGAACGCCTGTTACCCGGCTCATGAACTGCGTTCGCAAGCCTGTGGCCACGGAGACCTAACATCAAAAATTTTCTGCCTAGGCAGTCAAGCCTCGCAGTTCTGAACGCGAAAATATATAGTTGGCAGTTGCTAAGGGGTTTTCTCAAAATTAAAGAAGTTATGGCAGTTTGTTTTAAACTCATTGTAAACAATTATAATTGTTGTTTCTGGGCAGCAAGTCAACATCAGCTAAATCATTATTTTCCTCTATGTTCCTTTTATGACATAAATTTACACACAAATCTGGATATCTCGGCTTAGAATCAACATACAGACTTGAATGAGGTACCGTTGGGAGTCATTTTCAGGTCCTGTTCAGCTGTACGTAAACTACTAAACAAAGTTCCTGATGCAGGGCTGGTGATTGCATGAGACGTCGCCCTGGCATAGCATATGATGATAGATAAGTACAAAAACGGTTACAAGGTGTGATAAAATACGTAGCCGTTACTTATCAAGAAATTATTCAGATGTAGAACTATATTCAGCATTACATTACCAACAAAGTGAGTCCAGCATTCGTAAACAAGCGGCTATATTTCGAAGATAGCAAAGTTCACGATAACGGAAATCAATACCAGGATTGCCACATTTTTTTGACCAAAAATATCTAGAAACGGCCCAAACAACATCCATAAATATCTAGATTTCGTTGGAAAATATCTAGGAAAAATATCCAGATTGAGAAAGTAAGAAATTACATATGTATTGATGTGACTGCCTCTCTCCCTGGCGTAGAGGTTTACGGCTTTCGCCGTAAACTGATATTCTGCTTCTGCCACACTATTATCAGTAGCCCCAAAAAATTTCATAACTTGACAATATTTTGATATGTCCTTTACTGGCTGAAGTATGTTGTTAATAGAAAAGAGTGAAATATTTTTCAAAACATCTAAATTTTCAGGAAGTCTCTGGTCTCAGGAAGTCACTTGCTTGAATAATGAGAGAAGAAAATCTTGACAGCGCTTTCTTAAGTTGTTCTCTTCATTTTCTGTTAATAGTCCTTTGTTTTTAAACCATCCATTTTTTATTCGATTTGATATCCCAGGTATC
Organism: Cepaea hortensis; assembly: GCA_963921405.1. Lineage (NCBI taxonomy): Eukaryota > Metazoa > Mollusca > Gastropoda > Stylommatophora > Helicidae > Cepaea > Cepaea hortensis. The sequence continues at coordinate 489,141,823 of OY992876.1, read as the reverse complement.
GCTTAGGAGCCAAATAGCTCTCTATAGTGCAAGTTAACAAGTCAGCTTTACCAACTGAGTGAAATAACAAAGTGAGATCGTCAAATAATTTAACTTTATCAACATTTTGAGATTCAAACAGTTTATTAACTTTTTGCACTTCACTTAAAATGGGTTGTAAAAAGAGAAGGAATGCCAAATTTGTTTCATCACTGTACATTCCATATAGTATTTCAGCTGTGTAGCACTTTTCACTTTGTCTTGTTATTTCGAAGTGTGTCTTCAACTCCAACCATTGGTTAATAATTACTTCAACAGCTGATTGAATTGATAACCATCTAGTTGTGCAAAATGACAGAATTTTCAGTGGTGAGGAACTATCATTTAATCATCATCATCATCATCATCTTCCACTTCTGCCGTCAAGCGTCGTGGGGAGGAATAATTTGCGTTCCAGCGCCCGGTGGACGGCACTGGATAGTGTCATTCCGTGTGGTTGTACAATGTCTCTGATGTCGTCAATCCATTTTCTTCTTGGACGTCCTCGTGGTCTCGTCGCAGATGATCTTTGATGTAAGGCCAGTGATGGTAGTTGCTGATGTTGCATTCTAACGACATGGCCAAACCACTTGATCTTCTGTCTTTCAATAAATGTGTCACAAGGTGTTGATCCCACAGTCTGTCTGATAGTAGCATTTCTTACTCGGTCTCGGATTGTTAAGTTGGCAGCTCTCCTCAGGCATCTCATTTCGCAGGTGTTGATTTTGCGAAGGTGTAATTTGGATAAAGTCCAGGTTTGAGATTGATAGCATAGGGTTGGTGTGAATATGCTGTTTATTATCTGTCGTTTTGCGGACATGGGTATGTTTGGATGCTTCAGTAAAGGTTATAGTTGATATGTAAGTGCACTAGCTTTTTGACATCTGATTTCAATTTCTCTGTCCAATCTGCCATCTTCTGTGATCATACTTCCAAGGTATTTGAATTCTTTAACTTGTTTCAGAGGTGTGTTATTTATCTGTATACTTAGTGGGCCTGGCGATCTGCTAACTTGCATTACTTCGGTTTTGGCTGTGTTTATACTCATATTGTATCTGCTGCAGGTTGAACTCAGATTGGTAATATGATTTTGTAGTCTGCCCTCATCGCTGTAAAACAGGCACTGATCGTCTGCAAATAGAAGTTCATTTATTCCTTGTGGGTCAGTTGTTTCGTCTGGAGTAAAGAGTTCTAAATTTTCTGAATCTGTTCTGTCGAGACTTGCTTCTTTGGAAATTCTGTCCATGTAGATATTGAATAGCAGGGGAGAGGAGAGCACACATCCCTGTCTCACTCCTGTATTGACTGTGAACATATCTGATATACCTTCTTGTGTTCTTACTGCACTTTGGCTCGAGTGGTACATGGCTATGATGTTTTCTAGCAGTTGCCCTTCTATCCCATAGTCTTCAAGAATGGTCCATAATTTGTATCTCCATAATTTGTATCTGTCTACTCTATCGAAAGCCTTTTCCTGATCCACAAACACAATATTCTGTTGGTCACTATATTCGATAGTTTTTTCACAAATTTGTCTAAGTGTAAATAATGCATCAGTGCAACTTTTACCTTTCCGAAAACCGAATTGTGCTTTGCTTAACTGTTGTTCAACTATTGGTCTAGCTCTTTGTTCCAAAAGTTTTGCATACATTTTCCCTATATGGCTCAGGAGTGATAAAACTCTGTATGTTTCGCACTCTCTCATATTGCCTTTCTTTTTCCATATTGGTACTATTATTGCCTGTTGCCAATCATCTGGGACTTTTCTTTCTTCTCATGCTATGTTAAAAAGTCTTGCTAGCCATTTAACTCCTGTTTCCCCACAGGCCTGAATAGCTTCTGTGGTTATTCCATCTGGACCTGGTGATTTGTTTTTAGGACTTTTCTGTATAACTGCTTTGACTTCTGCAGGTATAAAATTTGGTTCTTGCTGTCTCTGGCATTTAGGCACAAAAGTGAGGTTTTCTATGTTATGTGTGGGGTTAAGTAGTTCTTGAAAGTATTCTGCCCACCTTGCTAGTCTTTGTTGTGGATTAAATATCGGTATACCTTGGGTAGCGGGGTAGGGGTATCCCCTATCAAAGGAGAAGTAAGGCGCCTCCTTCCCTCTGCTAGCCTACGGGACACCCTTGGGCAAGGTGGAGTACCCGTTTAGCCCCCCGATCAGGGTTACGTGAAGCCATGGGTGCAGGTGGTGGATGAAGATGGAGAGCAGCCAACAGATAGTTGTAGGTTATGGTCTCCACCTTCACGACGGTAGGCAGAGGATCTCTTTTTTGAGGAGACAATGGCTACGGTCACTGACCAGTATGGTCACTGCTAGGAAGGAAAGCAATGGCAAACTACCTTCTTTACACATGCCAAGAAAATCATGTTGTGTATCCCTGTACAGTGAAAGTATTTTCAGAAATATTGAAGATATGGAAGGAATCAACATTGGGGGACGATGCAGCAATAACATTAGATATGCAGATGATACAGTCTTGATTGCAGACAATGAAAAGGACCTGCAAAATTTAGTAGATGCGATTGTGACACACAGTGAACAACTAGGGTTAGAATTAAATTGTAAAAAGACACAGATTATGGTCGTCACTAGGAAGGACGAAATACCACAATGTAATATACAAGTAAATGGGAATATTCTTCAACAAGTGAGCAGGTACAATTATCTCGGAACAGTAATAACATCTGATGGGAGATGCCTTGAAGAGATTAGAACAAGAATCGCCATGGCAAAAGTAGCCTTTAGCAAGATGAAAAACATATTGACCAATAAAAAGATGTCAATTGAAACGAGAAAGAGAGTGTTGAGATGCTACATTGAGCCTGTACTTTTGTATGGATGTGAAGCGTGGACAATGAGCAGTCAGGCTGAAAAACATCTGATGGCTGTAGAGATGTGGTTTCTGAGGAAAATGCAAAGAATACCATGGACAGCCAGAAAGACCAATGAACAAGTCCTTCAAGAAACAAATGAAGATCGTAAATTGATTAGAGAAATTAGACGTAGACAGTCAAAATTTTTTGGACATGTTATGAGAAGAAATGGATTGGAGAATTTGGTGACAACTGGTAAGATCGAGGGGAACAGACCAAGGGGAAGACCTAGAAGCAAGTACCTGGATGGCTTGGCCTTGTGGCATAGTCGAGACAGAAACACGGAGCTGATCCACGACTCTGGTGATCGGGTGAGATGGCAGAACATGACCGCCCACGCTTACCGGCATGGCACATGATGGATGGATGGATACCTCTTTTGCTGTTTATGATGGTGGTTGGGTTGTAAGGTGTATCTCTGTTTCTCATTGTGGTGACACGTTTATAAAATTCTCTTGGGCAGTCTTTGCTAAGGGTCGCCATCTGTTCACCGTATATTCTCCAGGATTCATCTCTAGATGCTCTAATTGTTCGTTTGGCATTACGTCGTGCTATTCTATAAGTAATATAGTCCTGTTCAGATTTAGTTGTGATCCACTTTTTGAATGCTATCTTCTTTTTGAGTATGCTATCTTTAACTTCGTTGTTCCACCAGGCTGTTCTTAATCTTTTGTCCTGCCCTACTTTCTTTGTTCCACATTTATTTTTCAGTGTGTCGAGCATGGCAGCCTTGAAACATGTCCATTCCTTATCTACGCTTGAGTGGTCATCAGGGATGTTCTTATGTAGGTTTTGGATTTCTTGATTGAATTCGTCTTTAACCGTATTTTCCTGCAGTCTCCTATAATTGATGGCATGTGTTGTTACCTTTTTGTTTCTTATTTTCCTGTGTGGTGAAATCTTTTTTATTATGACTGGTTTGTGATCAGTATCAACATCTGTATTTTGGAGAGCTCTTGAATCTAATAGTAGTCTTCTGTCTGATTTCCTAATTAGAATAAAGTCAATTTGAGATGCTTGGTCTATGTCATTCCATTTATACCAGGTTTTGGTGTGGCTACGACGATGTTGAAAAAAACTATTTGATATTATTAGTCCATGTTCCGAACATATGTTGAGTAGATGTTGACCATTGCTGTTACATTCAGTCTCTGTATCGCTGAATGGCCCCATGCAATCCTCCCACAGTGTTCTTCGTGTGCCTATTCGTCCGTTAAAATCACCCATCACAACTAGTTCATCTGTCTCCTTGACATTATTTAACGTGTCTGCAAGTTTATCAAAATATTCGTCTTTGTCTTCGTCGCTGTAAGTGTCATTACATGGGGCATATGTTTGTATAAAAGTTGTTGTTCTATTTCCTTCTTTGATCTGTACTAGTATTATCCTTTCTGATATAAATTTAGTGTTGATAATGGCTTTCGCTTTGTCTGGATGCAACAAAAAACCCACTCCATGTTTAGCTGTAGCTCGCTGATCGACGCCACTCCATATAATAACGTAACCTTCGTGTGTTCTTTTCGTGTTCTGCCCCTTTTTCCTAGTGTCTGCGAGTCCTAATAATTGAATATTTGATTGTTTCATGAACTCTACGAGAGCTGGTTCCTTATGTCCTAGACCTGTAACATTCCAAGTTGAATAAATCTCCTTTCTATTTGAAGTATGTCGAAATTTAGCAGTAGTCGTCGTTAGTCGCTTGTTGTTGTGTCGCTTCGGTGTGTCGTTTCCGGCGTGAACGCTGATAGAGCTGCGTGTTTCTTTCAATTTCCTCCATAATTCTCGAGCAATAGTTCTTGAACAAATAAATTCCCTACCGGTTTTATCATTTAATGCTTTATATAAATCATTATATTGCTGTTGTCTGACAGATGATTTGGAGAACCAGTTATGTGTTTCAGCAATAAGGAATTCCAAATTCCTTGGTAAACATTCTGATGAGGTATGTGATGACGCTAGCTGCAAGGAATGACACGCACATTTTGTGAGGAGTAAAGATGGGGTGTCTTCCTTCAATGTTGCATAAACGCCATGGTTGTTACCAACCATAACCGATGCATTATCGGTTCCCATTGCACCCAAATTCTTCAAGTTTCAATGTTTACTGACCAAAAGTTTCTTCAGTGCCTGAACTATACTTTCTGCATCACACTCTTCCAAGTGAACTAGTCCAAGAAATGCAGAAACTACTTTGTCTTTGCTGTTGCTATAATATATAACACATACACCAAACTTTCAGAACCGAAGTGTCATTCGATTCCAATAATAAACTATATTTATTTGTAGAAATATCACTGATCAAATCTTCTTCAAAGTTGAGTTGAGTTGAGTCAAGAACCGACATCACAGCACTCAGGACATTCCCATCCGTTCTCAGTCCCCTCGTTCAACAGCCAGCGAAGAGTCATACTACTAATCGTTCCAACCGCTATCTGATTAAATGTTCTCCTGGTCTTCCCTCTCAGTTTTGAGATTCTTCCAGAACCTCTGCCGATCCCCCGTAATCTCATTCTTTCCACATATGGATTCTCAATCTGTTCCTCCGCCTTCTCCACCTGGTCCCACAAGCGATCGACCACCTCCCCCTTGTTCTTCTTCAAAGTGAGAAAACAAAGTACTTCTGATATGTGTACACTTGCTGCTATGCATTTTCACGCCCTTTTGCACTTTACTGTCAGAAATAGTGTTTTTAAACAAATCAATCAAATGGTCACAGTTCACGATTGCACAATGACAACTTACAAACATTGCGACAGATCCTTCAACTTTTTGATGATTCATTAATCTGTATAGTTCTGAAAACAGATGTCAGCGGTGTAATATCCCTAAATTGCACTACATTTTTATGTTTTATAGTCTCTGCATGTTTCTTCAAGTCTGCTATTTTCGCTTTCATTTCACACTTGCAGTATTTCAACGAGCCTTAGTCGCATCTCCATGAATTGACATCACCCAATCTTTAATTACGTCATCCTGCAGCCAGTCTTTCCGAAATTTATGTTCATATTGCTTTACTTTTGGCATGTTGCAAGATTTGTTCAAAGTGGAAGACACATATGAAGGTGAGCAATTATTTATTTTTTTTTAAATCACATGAAAAAGAATTAAAAAGTCGGCATCACAGCAATCAGTCGCAACACGGTGAGTTCACAGTTCAAATAATGTTTTTTACTCATTACCGGGGGAGGGTTGCTAGATTGTTGAGCGTTGACCTAAGTCAGTTCAAAATTTAAATAATGGCAGTTACCATAATTTACGCGTGTCCAGACCAAACAAAAATTTGGTAAATGATACCGAAAAAAAAGGAACATCTAGAAAGTAGCCAAAATATCCCACTCTAAATGAAAAGTATCTAGAATTGCATCCAGCATCCAAACGTCAGAAAACGGTATCCAGACGCCGGCAAAAACCTCTAGATCTGGATATAAAATATCTAGAATGGCAACCCTGGTCAATACACAATTTTGAATGACGAAAACACAATCAATAAATTGCACGATAGATTGCCTGGCATATTTCGCTGCATCTCGCCAGGTACATACTGCAAAAATATACAACCTAATGTAAAATAACTAAATAAATCCTTCAAGCTAAAATATACACATGTTCGCACAATAATTTCAATTGTCTACCACGGTAATTTTTAACTGACTATCATAACTTTCTGTTTGCACAAAACTGGCGTGTGTGTATTGATCATGATGGCTTCTGCAAACTACTTTAACAAGTGACTATTTTGTGTATTAAACGCGAAAGGCATTGCCTCTATTAATCAAATGACCGGTTTCCAGACGTGACGTGCAATCGATGATGCTGGAAGTTTGTGGTGTGTCGGTCTGACCAGGCTCCCATCACCTCTGTGTAGTATCTTGTCAATCCAATTGGGTATGTGTTCAACCAACCTGTTGTTTAACTGCCGCTCTGTTCTGCCAATGTAGGTAGACTTGCACCTTCGGCGTCCTGGCTAACGTAGTAGGATCGCTGATTCTACCGAAGTCGGAGAGTATCTACCTACCACCAGTCAGCACACCATAAGCCAGACATGGGACAACGGATACTCACGCAAACCTCTGGTCTTGTATGACATCACACTGATGTTGGACAACAGGATGTCTTCATCCGACATACAGAACCGAAAGTCATCTCGCCATCCAGTGTTGTGCAGAGTTAACCATGGACAAAATTGGTCTTAGTGGGATTCAGGGTTTGTGAAGTTTGGGTAGATTGTACTTTTGTGGGGTTTGGGAACAACTAGGTGTGAGCATTTTTGCAGTGGCCTCACTGATGAGTCCCTCATTCACAAGTGACTGGATCTCTTTCCTCATTTGGCATCCAAGTCCTCCGACTTGTCTACTTGTTGATCTAACTTGAATTTAGATTCATCTGATCAGATTTCTTCCATTTTACTCTGGCAGCTTGACATGTCAACAACAACAAAATTATCAGCGGACAAAAGTAACACCGAAACATTTATAATTGATGTGATTTAAAAACAATAACTTTCATTATCCCTTTTGGAAATACATCAAAGTAATATATCAGACACAAGGGCATTGCCAAACTAAAGTGTGGATAAAGACCACACATGGCTCTCCACAGATCTCGGTCGTTGGTGTTATGGATCTAACTCTGCCGATGATATTCCTCCATGCCACCGTCTCAATCCGTCCAGCATAATTTCTCTTGGCCTGCCTCTGCCTCTCTTTCCCTTGATCTTTCCGGTTGTCACGATGTTTTCCAATGCCTCTCTTCTCATCACATGACCAAAGAAAGCTGTTTATCTCTTTCTTATTATTGTATACAGTGTTCTAGTTTCATTAGCCTCTTTCAGGCAGTCGTTGTTAGTTACTCTGGCAGTCCAAGGAATTCGCGACATTTGTCTAAAAAACCACATCTCTGTTGTTTCTAAGTTCTTCCTAATTTGTTCATTTACATTCCAAGATTCACTGCCATACAGCAAAACTGGTTCTATATAGCATTTCAGCACTCTCTTTCTTACATTCATTGATAGTGACTTATTGCATAAAATAATCTTTATTTTCTTAAATGCGGCTTTTGCCTGTCCTATTCTGCTCTTAATCTCTGTTGTACATCTTCCATCTGATGTTATAAGTGCCCCTAGGTATTTAAAATTATCCACTTGGTTAAGAATTGCCCCTTCTATTTCTATGTCACATTTTGGTGGCACCATTTTCTTTGATATCACCATTGTTATTGTTTTCTTGATATTCAGGGAGAGTTCTTTCTGTGCACTCTCTGTTACTACTATGTCCAACAATTGTTGTAGGTCTGTTGCATTTTCCGCCAACTATACTGTGTCATCTGTGTCACCTCGCTTCTCTTTGATCTCTCTCATTATTACTTCACTATTGAGGGAGAAGAGATCCGGTGACAAGACACACCCATGTCGTACTCCTAGCTTTTTCTGTTCGTAACTACCCTCTTTATTTCCCATTTTAATTGCTGCTACTTGGTTCCAGTAAATATTCATTATTATTCTTAAATCTTTCCCATCAATGTTGATATCTTCCAACATTTTAATCAGTTCATCATGTTTTACTTCATCAAATGCTTTAGTATAATCTAGGAAGCACAAATATATGTCTTTGACCTTTCTTTTAGAGTTCGTATTATATATATTGCATTATTTGTACCTTTTCCTTCCACAAAACCATACTGTTCTTCACTAATTTCCATTTGTATTTTCTTTCTTGTTCTTCTCATTATGATTCTGAGTAGAAGCTTGGTGACATGGTTTAAGGGGTTAATATTCTCTGAAATTTGTGTTGCCATGAAATCTTGGGAAGATAATGTGGTGGTTTCCCCTTGCCTTCCACATCCACATGGTGGGCTTTTAACTCTGCCTTTGACAGCCATTGCCGACTGTCAGGACAGGTAAGTGCCCTGATCTGCTCAGCTACCTTCATTAGTGCACACATATTAATATGTCAACTACCCATAGAAAGGGGAAAAAATAGAAGAAGAATGGGAGCTGTTCAAATCAAGTATTTTTAACACTGCATAAATAACATGTGGGATCATGGAGAAAAAATACTCAGAACACGGATACAGAAAATAACAAGTTGGTGGAAGGCCGAGGTAAAGACAACTGTAACAGACAAAAAGGAAAAACAAAATATAAAAAGTGGATAAGATGCAAACATGAACACGATTACAAGAAGACACGCGGATATAATAATAAAGAGAGAAAAACAAAAATACTGGAAAGAATGTGGAGAAACCCTGAATACAGACTACATGGAGGCAGCTCACCTCGGAGGAGCAAATGGATTACCATGGTCTGGCAAGAATGAGACAACGAGGAGTGACGAAGGGATCTGGCCGACGCTTAACGCTCAAAGGAAAGGCGAGACGGACTTATAAGATTGCTACTGGTACTATTAGTGTTGGAACTCTTCGCTGGCTGCTGAGGATGGGGAGGGAGCACTTATGTGAATACCCCGAATGCTGTGATGTCGATTCCTAAATCAATCAATCAATCAATCAGCTAGAAACTTATTTAAAAAACAGTTTAGTGCAATGAGAACCAGAGCAGAAGCCTTTGACCTAACTGAAACAATTAACAGCGAAAGACGACAACCAATTGTTGAACAAAACCAAATTCTAACAAAAATGGAGGCAGTACTCCGTGTAGCGTAGCGTATGCTATTAAGATAGAGAATAGATCAAAGTAGATACAAAATAGACGTCCCAAGAATAAAGAGTCTAACCACTGCAGAAGGACCGACCAAATGGCTCGCAATTCTAGACGTAAGATTTCCAAAGGTACCAGAACAGGTCACGACTTCTAACAGTGCCAGGCGGAAAGTTATGACGGCCAACAGTACTCAAAGAAAGACAATTTGCCAATGGATTCCTGCTACTGTGCTTGGATGAATATTGAGATCCTCTCTCTTCCCCCCCCCCCACCCCAAAAAAAAAAATCATATTCATTCTCACAACAAGGAGATAGACATATTAATATGTGTGTACAGTTACAATCCTTTCAATCGTCACACAATCTAACTACACTAATCGTTATGTTATCATAACAAACTTGGTTTGTTTGAGTTTTACAATTACAACATAAAATGTTCATTTCTAAAACACAACGTGAGACCCACGGGATACTCACGGACACAGATAAGGGAGAAACAATTCCCTGTTTAACCTAACTTCCTATAGGTTTGTTCCTAAATTCTATCCTGTTCTTTGGCAATGTACAACTACTGAAGATGCTAATCGTTGACACGGTTAGCTGGTCTGGAATGAAAATAATGGTGAAAAGCTGCAGTGTGGCAAATGGGTGGTATCCACTTAACTGCTGGTTCTTGTCCCCTGACTGGTAAGCGGGTGCTACCATTCTCTTCTCGGTTCCTCCTCCATTGCTAGACTAAAGTGTTCTATGACATCCTGGGTAGTGGTATGTAAACCACACACTCGGTTGTATAGGTGTGAGTGGTGAGTCAGCCCAGTCAAGGATCTTGACTACGGCCACTGTTGATCAGGGTGTCGACTCCTTCAACTTGGTTTGATCTACACCTATCAGGGGGAGGTGGGTACCGTTGGTTTTCACTCTCTTCTTTTTAAATATTAAGGCTTAACTAGAGCCAGATGAAATTTTCTAAAGACACAATCAAGTGTAATAATTGCCAGTTAACTTGGTACCTCCGTTCACCATCAGGTCGATTCATTAAATGCCAGAATTAGAGAGTTCTCGTCCGGAACAAGAGCGATCCTTTCAAGACTTACAGTTGCCAAATTAATATAAACCCAAACTGAACAAAAAGCTCAGCCTAACTTGGTTTCTTTGTGCTTAAACAAACCCTACACTACAAATACACGAACTACTCTTTTAAATCGTGTGTGTGTGTGTGTGTGTGTGTGTGTGTGTGTGTGTGTGTGTGTGTGTGTGTGTGTGTGTGTATATATATATATATATATTGTGACGAAACGGCGCTCATCTGTCTGTGGTCGTCGGAATCCCGCACTATTTTGGCGTGTCATCGGGGACTTTCCCAGTTATAAATAGACTGAGGGAAGCCGATAGGAATTTTCCATCTAGAATCATCTCGAATCACCGGTATTTGACTGTACCGGGTTGCCGGGTGCTTCAGCGAATTCCCGTGCAGAGAAATCTGGAAATTCTAGGCGGGGAATGAATGTTGTCCGAGAAGGTAACTTTTCTCAAGGAGCTCTCATTTCTCGTGCGCATGAGTTTGCACGTTGGGGAAATGCGGCTAGAATAGGCATTCACTTCCTGACTCTCACGGAAAGAAGACGCAGGGCTCTGTTAAGCCATTTTTATAGCGTCTCACCTCAACCAAGTTGCGGCTGACTGTTATCACATGCGGCAGATGTGCCCTTGAACAGTTCTGGTAGCTGACTGGAGGCTGGTTCTACTTATTCAGGTATCTACTTGGTTAATTAATTTAACTTTGTAATTGTTCACAAAACGCAATCGTTCTAACCTCATTAAATATGCCGGTGTCTTTGCATCACTAATGAGAAACCGATCGATAACGTCGCTGACAACTAGACCGTGTGTTGCGTTTGTTGACCAGCGTGTGTAGTTGAGTACCGGCTTGAAATGTAGGCCTGTGATGTTGGCGATTTGTGTTCAACTAGTATTTACCATGTGTGGGCAATCGTTGCATATACTATGTTGCTGTGTTATTATAGGACATAGTTAATAGTGCATGATATGAACCTAGACTTATGTCAGTCAGTAGCTGAAGCTAGAAGGAACTGTTAGATAGCAAGGTAAGTTGGTAGGTAGAGATTCAGACAGTGTTGTGCGTAGCTGCTAAGTAAAGAGAGAACTTAGTGCTTTACCACAGTGAATGATGTAACTATTGTGTAATAATGTAATAGTGAATTCATTGTGTGGGACACTGGAATTCTGTGAGAAGGTAAGTCTTCATTGATGATGATGATGATGATGATGATGATGATATATATATATATATATATATATATATATATATATATATATATATATATATATATATATATATGATGTGTCATGATGTATATATATTAGGTCATGTTATGTGATACTTCTTGGAGCGATATCGAACGCCGAGTGGTTCGACGCGGGATAACAATGCAGACCGTCGCGATGTCAACATGCGTTCTAAATTCTTGTCTTTACTGTCCTGTTCTTTCCTGCTTGCACAAGTGCGATTGAGTGCTGAGGTGCTAGTGGTATGGAAGGACAAAAGGAGGTTGCATGAGACACGTGGACATATGGGATATGGGGATTGGAAAGCAAGTTATGAAAGTATGGTGCTGGCAGACCAGGCCAGCTATGAAGTTCGGTCCAGGCCAAGGCTAATCCACTTGGAAGGGCAGAGCTGGAACATAACCCTTGGAACATGTGGGGAACATGTTTTACCAAGAAGGCTTCGTGACTCTAGGGAAGAGTCTGATAAGAAGAGTTTTGCTAGAGGGTGGGCAGGATGTCCCACCAGCAGAACGGTGTGTGTAAATACTTGATGTGATCATGTATTATCCCTATATCCCGAGGGATGGTACAGTGATCAGTATTATGTTTATTATTGAACATGTCCAATGTAAGGAACTAGTCCAGGGACTCTTCACCTTAATGTTTAGTTCTGTTAAACTTAGAACTATGATAACTGATTACTATTACTAGTGACGTTAGCGACAACTGGTAGATGATTAGGGATAGGTGAGACATACGATCAGACTCGTCATTCTGATTACGTACTCTGTTTGACGGGCTGTTCTTTGTGGCCAGCTGACATTGACAGAAACCCATGCTTTACTACTCTCAATATAGAGATAATGCTTTAGTTATTTGCATAACTAAGTAGCATGACTTAGCATGGCTACAAAAATAGTCAGACAGCAGAAGCGAGAATGTATGAGTAATATAATCAAAGATATGGAAACTAATCACCAGAAAAATGAATCCAGAAAATTTTTTAAAGAACTGAAGTCAATGAAACGAGGGCACCAACAAAACACATATGGTTTAAAAGACAAAAATGGGAATATGATAAATACCAATGAGGAAATGTGCAACACATGGAAAGAATATTTTATTGAATTACTAAATTGTGAAGCTCCAAGTCACATTTTCCCACAGGAAGAGGTTCTAACATGCGAACCACAAATTGAAGAACCTACATTTGAAGAAATCCTATATGTAATCACACGACTTAAAAACAATAAGACAACTGGGACTGATGGAATTGCTGCTGAATTTATAAAGGCAGGTGGCCATGCATTACATCTAAAGCTATACGAACTAATAATAAAAATCTGGAGGACAGAAGAATTACCCCATGACTGGAAAGAGTCATTATTGATACCTATCTTTAAGAAAGGAGACAAGTTCCAATGTGGAAATTATAGAGGAATATCACTACTGTCCACAAGCTATAAGATACTATCCGCAGTAATACTAAATAGACTAAAACCATATTCAGAATACATATTAGGTGACTACCAGGCGGGTTTTAGACAAAACAGATCAACAATAGATCAGATATTTATCTTACGACAAATAGCCGAGAAACATTGGGAATATAAAAGAGATCTCCATAACATTTTTGTGGATTTTAAAAAGGCTTATGATAGTGTCCATAGGAATAGTCTATGGAATGCGATGCAGGAATTTGGAATACCAAGGAAGTTAATCAACATGACCAGACTATGCATGAAAGATACTTATAATATAGTAACATATAAAGGCAGGAAATCAGACCCCTTCCAAATAACATCTGGCTTGAAACAGGGTGATGCACTACTCTTCAATCTGGCTCTAGAGAAAGTTGTAAGGAAGGTAAAGGAGGAATGTGATATTGGAGGAACATCCAAGCTGCTTGGTTAAGAAGATGATATAGATATTATAGGGCAAAGTGAACAAAAGACATTGGAAATATTGACTCACTTAAAGGGAAAAGCCCAACAGATAGGGCTGGTTATCAACCAAGATAAGACAGAATATATGGTAATTTCAAGAGACGGAATGGCTAGAAACTCTGGCCACATACAAATAGATAATATGACCATTAAAAGAACGGAAACATACAAATACCTGGGTACAATCTTCAACTGCTCCAACATCATAAGGGAAGAAATACAAACTAGAATCAACTCTGGAAATAAGATATACTATGCACTACAACATCTACTAAAATCAAAGGCGCTATCTCGTAACACCAAAATCACAATATACAAAACACTGATCAGACCAGTTGTGCTGTATGGCTCTGAAACCTGGAGTACAACGAAAGGAGACGAAGCCTTGTTACAAACCTTTGAGAACAAAATTTTAAGGCGCATCTTTGGACCCATTAGGGATACACAAAGTGGAGAGTGGAAAAGAAGAAGTAACAAAGACATTTATGATCTGTTTAAGTCCCCGCTAATCACTGGTATCATGAAGGCTAATAGACTACAATGGCTGGGGCATATAGAAAGAATGGACGATAATAGGGAAACAAAACTCGCCTACACTCAGGAGATAAATGACCGTAGACCCCGAGGTAGACCAAGAAGGCGGTGGAGAGATAATACATGTACAGACCTACAAGCACTTGGAATCAACGACTGGCAAGAGAAGGTCCACCAGAGAGACGAATGGAGACGGATTGTATTTGCAGCAAAGAACCTCAATGGCTCGGAACGCTGAAGAAGAAGAAGAAGAAGAAGAAGTAGCATGACTGAGGGTTGAGTAGTCAGTGGTAGGATGCATGTGGACCAATGTTTGGGCCAGAATACTCTCACCGATCGCTCTTCCTTTCAGGAGTTGCCTGTTGAGGAACCAGTCGACTACACTTGTTGTCTGCCTGAAACCATTTCGTGTACCACAGCGAAGGGTAGAATCCTTTAATTACCTCGCCTGACTAAACCACACCATGTGACAGGGTGCATCATCATGAGTGAAGGTTATCATCGAGTGATTTCGGTGCCCTGAAAGTGCACATGTGGGATGTGATGGTTTGTGTGGGTTTTCTGACTTAGAAGATACTCTATTTCAGCAAGGAGAAGTTCAGCCACCTGAGCAATTATGCTCAATGATACGAGACACCAGACTGTACACAGTCTATTGTGGTTCCACCTAAACGTCGGAAAGATTGATCTATAAACTTGCACTGTTCCTACGCCAGCTATAGTGACAGGTCATGATGAGACCTACACCAGCTTACGTATAGAGACTAATGGCAAATGTTATCAGGGTAACGGACAACTAATTATTGTCCAGACTGAACAGTGTTGTCTCCATATGAAATAGATGTGTGATTCTAATGTTGTACTTATAGAGTATGAAGACTTTGAACTGTGTTTTCTCATAGGACTCTAGTGTCGTATCAGCCGAACTATCTGATTACCCAACCAGGGGTAATGTACTACTACATAGGAACCATTAGATTGGTCAGTGGCTTATTACCCAACCAGGGGTACTGTACTACGACTTAGGGACCATTAGATTGGTCATTGGCTATTACCCAACCAGGGGTACTTGATACTAATGAGGGACCATTAGATTGGTCATTGGCTACAGACATTCATTGAAGTCAAGAGTAACTGGGGTCAACTCCAGGAGGAGTGTCTCCCAGCCCGGCTGTTTACAGAGAACTGTTTATTAACGTAGCAGTGACTCATTAGGAAGTGATGAAGTTGCAGTTCGTCCAGTTGAGTGAGGTCCAGGGGTAACGCTCTTGTTGTCGATCCAAGCTCTGGGGACGGAGTGGTCTCCAAGGTCCTAGTCATCTCACTGGAAGGAAGCCGGGTGAGTGGCGGACCGACTGGACGGGACATCTGCATCCAATCTACTTCTCAACCTTATGATGAAGCCATATCTCTGATTCTGTCTCTACTCTATCCTCTATTTGTGTAAATAGATTATTCTATCAGGATGTTCATTTCAGTTCTATATTCTCAAGGGTAGAATAAACTTTGTGTATGTTGACTTGCTCTTTGTATATTTATTGAGTGTGATCTCGGACGATGCTTCAGTGTTCATTGTTCCACGGGAGTAGGTAGTTAGTGGGGGTCTAGAATCTGGAGGGGCTTGTAGACATAATTAATTAATACGAGGTCAACCACAGAGTAAACAGTGTATCTACCTGTCCAACCCCTGGGGTTAGAATACACGGGAGTGCTAGAGACACCTCGGGGGTGGTTAACTCTCACTACCCAAGGCGATCTTGTCAAATATATATATATATATATATATATATATATATATATATATATATATATATATATATATATATATATATATATATTGTCAGCGTCTCAATACGCAGGTATTCTCAAACCCTTCACGCTAACTGTAGAAAATGAGCTTGTAAGTGAAAGCAGCACCCTCTCAAGGTGGAACTACAAGAAAGCAGACTGGGCTATGTACAAGAATCGCACCAGCATACTGGTTAGAAACCTGAACACTGAGAAAGACATAAATAAAGTAGTTGAAGAGTTTGGGAAATGCATACTACAGGCAGCACGAGAAACAGTACCAAGAGTAGCCCGTAAACAATATAGACCCTACTGGAGTAGTGAACTGGAACAGTTGCATAATGATGTGGAAGTATGTAGAAAGCAAGCAGAGGTCACACCCAGCCAAGAGCACCACAATAAATTCCAGCATGCAAAAGCCAAATTTCAAAGGGCCAAGCTGCAGGCTAGACGGAAAAGCTGGCAGGAAAAAAACAGAGTCTCTGAACTTTGAAAGAGACACAAGGAAATTGTGGAAGCTAATAAAACAACTTAACGATGAGGGCACAGGGAGAAACTCAAAAATTGCACTACATAAAGATGGAAACATCTTAACAAGAAAGCAAGCAGCTGACCATTTTGCGGACTCATTCGCACAAGATAACAATATCAAAATTAGTCCAGAGAAACAACAAGAGATTCGAGAGAAACGGCAACATACAGGACAGAAGGAAATAGTACATGAGGTTCTGGAGGCACCCATCACAATCAGCGAACTGGAGCTAGCCATATCAAAACTGAAAATGAGAAAGTCACCAGGAGCTGATGGTATCTCCAATGAAATGATCAGGAACCTAGGAACAGAGGCCAAAGCAAAGCTGTTGCAGATCTTCAATAACAGTTGGACCTTATGCAGTGTTCCACAAGCCTGAAGAGAAGCAATCATGATACCCCTCCTAAAATCAGGGAAAGATAGTTCCATTGCCTCTAGCTACAGACCAATTAGCCTCACCAGCTGTCTCTGCAAAACACTGGAGCGCATCATCAATCACAGACTGCAGTGGTACATTGAAAGTAAAAACATCCTTGTGCCACAGCAGGCTGGCTTTAGGCAGTGCTACTCTACGGAAGATCAGACAACCTACCTCTCTCAAGAAATTGAGGATGCATTCCAAGAGAAGAACCTGGTGCTTGCGGCATGGATAGATCTGAAGAAAGCCTTTGACAAAGTCTGGAAAGAAGGTCTGATGAAGAAACTGAGAAACTGCAAAGTCAATGGAAGAATGTACAAATGGGTGAAAGCATACTTGCACAACAGAAGAGCCCGAGTACAGATAGACGGACTAAAAAGCAAGAAAGTACTACTGCGTCATGGTGTTCCCCAGGGCGGAGTCTTGTCCCCCACACTCTTTCTAATCTTCATCAATGATCTCGTTGCTAATCTACCGCATGGAATTAAAGCCGCAATGTACGCAGATGACCTGGTTCTATGGAGCACAAATGAACATGCATCAGTGGCCACCAGATTACTACAAAGAGCTGTAGATACATTTGTTGCATGGGCAAATAGATGGTGTGTCAGCATAAACACTGACAAGTGCAGCACCACCCTATTTACCCTCTCTCCAAAACAAAAGGCAGGGACCATCCAGATAAATGGAACACCCCTAAGAGAAGATAAAGAACCAACATACCTTGGAGTAACATTTGATGGCAGGCTGACATGGAGAAAGCACATCAACAAAGCAGTAGCAAAAGCCAGAAGGAAAATATCCATCCTGAGAAAACTAAGTGGAACCACATGGGGAGCCAGTGAGAAAATACTTAGCAAAGTTTATCAACAGAGCATACGACCACACCTGGAATACGGGTCCACTGCGTGGTGTTCGGCATCAAAAACCACACTACAAGAGCTGGACAAAGTGCAAAATCAAGCACTTAGAGTCACCACAGGAGGGATGAGATCAACCCCTATAGTGGAAATGGAGAAGATGGGGAGGACACAAGCACTGAGTGAGCGCAGAGATACGAACACGCTAATACAAGCAGAAAAGTTCCTCAGCTTGTCAGACCACCCTATGAAGAACAGATTTGAAAACCTAGCTATGGGGCGGTTGAAAATAAGTAGTTTTTTTTTCCACCAGGCCAAACGACTCTGCAGAGAAACCACCGATCTGCCCACAGTTGGTATTCTCCTAACAACTATTCCAGAGCGAACTCCATGGAAAGATGAGCATAGACTATCATTACTAATCCAGACAAAAGTGAGAGGAATATTTTACAAGGAAGAACAGAACAGTGTGCAGCGCAGAACAGCCACTCTCAGCTTCCTTGATGAAGAATACCCACAGGACCTCTGGATCCGAGTCTACACAGATGGGTCAGCACAAAATGCTGTTCGAAATGGAGGAGCGGGAGTGTACATAGAATACCCAAATAATACCAGGGACACAGCTAGAGTACCGACAGGAAAGTACTGCCATAACTACAATGCTGAAATTGAGGCAATCAAGATAGCAACAGAAAAATTACTAAATACCAGCAATGGTACAAGACCTGTGGAACAGATGCAAAAAATTGACAGATGCAAAATCAATACTCGAGGCGCTCCTGTCTGGGAAATTGCCAGTACTAAGGACACTACTTTCTGAACTTAGGAGTCAGCATAAGGTCACCATACAGTGGATACCATCCCACTGTGGAGTACCCGGAAACGACAGAGCTGATGAATTGGCTAAGGAAGGAGCCAAAGAAGAACAGCCTGATGTGCCCGTTACATACCACCAAAAGAAAAGAATGATAAAATCAGTCAGAAAGCCACCAAAACTTGCTCAAGATGACTACAACGTTATGGATAGACCAGAACAAGTCATTATTCTGCGCCTCAGAACTGGGCACAATAGATTACGCAACCACATGTATACAAAATTCAAGATTGGTGAAACAGCCATGTGCACATGTGGACTGGCGTCGCAGACAGCAGAGCACATACTCCATGACTGCCCAAAATATAACATATCTAGGCAAACCTTCTGGCCTAGAGAGACGACAGTGGAAGATAAACTCTATGGACCGCTGTGTGAACTGAAAAAAGACAGTTCAATTCATGCAAGAGACAGCATTGCAGTTATAGACATATTTCAAGCGAACGAAAGAAGAAGAAGAAGAAACCCTTCACATGCACTCAAGAAAACATCCGTCGTACACGTGATATCATGTTTATTCTGGAGAACTTGATTATCGTTACAGTGCGCACACAAGGCGGTTACATCAGTATACACATAGTGCTGCTAATACATAATAATAGCACTCGGGCAATCACACACAAAGCACTGCACTCAAACTAAAGCGATCTTCAACTATGGCAAAGCCAACTAACACTCTCGCAAATCTTAAACACTCGCTCCAGAAAACACATCCTTTATCTAAACCGTCGAGTCTTCGTCTGTCCTTTCTTCACGCTGACCGGCTGGTCTCGTGGTACTGGACCTCGTGTTGCTCGAGACAACCGGGCTGTCTCAACAGTCATGTCGAACTGTTGTCTGCCCGTGTTGGGTCGGATTGTCTAGTGCAATGCTGTCATCAGGGTCCCGTAGACTTGTGTCCCCTTTTATAACTGGGTCTTGTCCTGTCTATGTCCTGTCTATGACCTGTGTGTAAACTCTCTATTGTCCTGTAGATGTCCTGTCTTATGACATCCCTACGTCCTTATATATGTCCCGTCTATCCTGTCTCTCTGGTGGTGTAGATGTCCTGTCGCTGACATCACTGTCTCTCTAACTATATATATATATATATATATATATATATATATATATATATATATATATATATATATATATATATATATATATATATATGCGACACAAGATAGTAATGTCACCACATTGTAGAATTTGGAAGCAGAGTGCATCGAACTGTATGTTTTTAAAAACAGTTAGGAAGTTCAGGACCTCGGATGGTACGTGACCAGGTAAACCCTAGTTTTCGCTGTTAACTTTGGGTTCAAGCTGTCAGGTGGACAATGGTAAACTCTGACGGCAGCAGAATGTATGGGTACAAACGAGGTCAGAATCAAACTGGGTTGTCAAGAAACAAAGCTATACTCCAGATTTATGGCGGTGAGAAACGCACATGGCCTGAGAAATTTACTTCAAGGAGCATGGACTCAGACCGGACAATGAACTCAGTTTAGGACGTAGCGGGGGTCATGTAAGTTAGAGATGCAAATTAAGTATGCAGAGTAGTTACATACAGGTACACACAGAGTCATTTAAACAAGCAGATAAATAGTCAGACAAACAGACAGATGACATCCCAACAATGTCACATACAAGTCCAACGACATATACACCAATCATATAAGCTGATAGACATACGCTCACACAAAGAGACAGTCATAGGCGCCAGCCACCGAAGACGCAAACAAGCAGACACAGGCACATAGAGACAGACACACATATACACATAGAGACAGACACACATATACACATACAGACAGACACACATATACACATACAGACACACACACACAGACACATACACATACAGACAGACACACACACATATACACATACAGACACAGGCACAAATATACACATAGAGACAGACACACATATACACATACAGACAGACACACATATACACATAGAGACAGACACACATATACACACAGAGACAGTCACACATATACACATACAGTCAGACACACATATACACATACAGACAGACACACACACATATACACATACATACAGACACACACATATATACACATACAGACACACACACATATACACATACAGACACACACACACATATACACATACAGACAGACACACATATACACATACAGACAGACACACATATACACATACAGACAGACACACATATACACATACAGACAGACACACATATACACATACAGACAGACACACACACATATACACATACAGACAGACACACACACATATACACATACAGACATACACACATATACACATACAGACACACACACACATATGCACATACAGACAGACACACATATACACATACAGACAGACACACATATACACATACAGACAGACACACACATATACACATACAGACAGACACACACACATATACACATACAGACACACACACATATACACATACAGACAGACACACATATACACATACAGACAGACACACATATACACATACAGGCAGACACACATATACACATACAGACAGACACACATATACACATACAGACAGATACATATACACTTACAGATACACACACACATACATACAGACAGACACATATATACACATACAGACACACATATACACATACAGACAGACACACATATACACATACAGACACATATGCCTTCAGACATATATACCGAGACAAAAGAAAATAGACCGTGCAATCACACCAAATAAGCAGACAGACATACGCTCATTCATACACACAACCACACAGATATTTAACACACAGTCAGACAAGTAGATTTATACAAGCAAACTGCCATGTCCCAATATGTGTCTCATGGCATAATTAAATATAATCACGTCTAAGTGCACGACAGAGTTGGATCTTGAGCCACGAGGCGCACGCCCAGTAGTCACCAAAGCAAATAAGCAAGATTCGTGAAGGTGGCTGAGAGATCATTCAAGTCGTGGTTGTGGTCGAGTGTGGACACACTACGTTATGAAGATGGCAATGACCATGAATGACCCTTCAAATGATTCTTATGTAGAAGTAGTTGTAGATATTTTAGAAGTGAATTTGATATTGTGAGAGTGAACGTTAATGTGTTCGTTTATTACTTGCACGATGTATATCTGACATTAGTAGAAAGGAAGAAATTAAATATTTAAAAAAAAAGAAAAAGAACTCGTCTTGTGTAATGAGTCAGTCGAAGTTGGTAGATGTGTCGTGTTGGCCAATAGTACAATCCTGTGGTCTAACCTTTGTAGATCAACACCTAACCTAATATGGTTAACGACCAGGAAAGAGGGAATCGAACCACGACCATGATTGTAATCAATGAAGGTAAAACAGTTACAAGGGCGACTTAAATATAACAGTACAGTGGTGCTCTGGAAGCTAGTATTACGCCCAACTCCAACAGTCATTGAAGCCATGGAAACCAGGGTGTTACCAAAATATCCACTATCGCATTTATGAACCAATGCCAGGGCATATTACCTGTACCCCTAGGTGTAACGCGCAAGTAGAATGAAGCTTACAAGTATGTTCCAACAAAAAGAATGACAATGAAAATATCCATCATGTACATGGTGCAAAGAGAGCCCATTGTTCATGGCGCATAGAGCATGATGATTGTTCATGGCACTCTGATGACCACGAGAAATAGACCATCTTCGTCCATGGCAGGGACACTCCACAACTTCAAATGCTATACGTGTTTTATATATACTATTTACTGCCAATTTAATATATTTTTTTTAAATTCGCATATCCTTTACAGCTGTCTGTTGATTTCTTGGCAAGATTACGCTCAGTAGTTTGCTATTGCTTTTTGAGCGGCCGGCTCAGTTATCCCGCAAGTCACCAGCGGGGGTCGAACCGCCTCCAGCTCTTGCCCGCTACGAGACTCTGCATGATAAATGGGATTACAGAGAAAGTGTTGTAATCCCTCGGCCAGAGAGACCGGCATAATTTAATATATACATACATCAAATATAACAAATTTCAAAGGGTTTTAGTCCAAATTTATTAAGTTAGGGTATTTCAGATCTCCATCGTGAATAAAAGAAGCATTAATACTATTATCATTTGTAATATTTTCTTTCTTTATGTGTTTTCTTGTGGTGTTTCAAATAACCCGTTTTAGTTGAATAAAATAACTTCCAACATAACAATTAGATGCAAGCTTTGAAAGTTGCATATATGAAGTAAACACCAGCACATCAGCTTCAAGAAGTAAAACTCAGTCTTCTGGAGGATTTACAATAAACAATCTCAGAAAATAGTTGTACAGAATAGTGTACTCATTTGAGATGATATATTAATAATTTTTTGGACATGTTATGAGAAGAAATGGAGTGGAGAACTTAGTGACAACTGGCAAGATCGAGGGGAACAGACCAAGAGGAAGACCGAGAGGAAAATACATGGAGGCCGGACAAGGGTGATATCAGGAGGGTTTGGAAGCAACAGAGTGGGGAGGGGAAATGACTACGATTAGATGAAACTATGTTGGGTGTTGCTTAGGGCAGATTTGTCCAAAATGGCAGTGCCTAAAAGTTGCTAGCGCGACAGTTGCAGGTGCTAAGCATATGCCGAACTTATGGTAGAGTTCACATGTCACTGTGTTTAGCGCATGCCCTAGAAACGGGTCGGCCTCCAGGTTTGTCACCAAAGCTTGATATCAGCAATGGGGAGGAACATACTTGCCACTTGTGCGTACATCTGTAGCATAGCCGTGCCCAGGGTCTTTGTAATTGCAGCTCCAAACCTCGCTTCGTGCCTCGCATACAGCTTCTCAATTTCTTGATCAGGCAAGGTCTCAACCTGTTCCACTGTAAGTTTGGAGTACTTACCTCCTATATACTTAGCTGGTGCTTAACATATGCTTAGCTGATGCTTAACATATGCTTAGTATCTAACAAACCTCACCAGCTTTGAGCACTTTATAAGAAAATGGAAACTTAGGGTATCAACTTTGAGAACTCATAAGCTTCGAGTTGCTTTCGCACCCCATCACGTTCCTCCCTAGAGTGGATGATGTAGTTCTCGTCCAGGCAGTCTTCAAAGCTATCCTTATCCTTGGAATGGAAGAGCGCCACCCACTGTGTCTGCGCCCTGAGGCCTTTCGCAACGGCGTTGTACTTCTGGGTTTGAACCCACAGACTTTGCTGGGCATGTCGCCCGCTAAAAGCTAGATAAGTCAACATGGTCCGCTTCTGCGCAATAGCGTCCTCTGCGCTGCAGTCATCAATGATGTATAACGTCGGCGTCTCCTGAAACATTTTATAGAAGGCCTCTAGCCATTTGAGCAGCCGATCACTGGGGTCAAATATGAAGACCTCGGGATCTGACCACACCCACGGCCGGGCCCGGTATGTTTCATTATATCGTACCGAAGGACACGCAATGACAATATGCTCGAAAACACCCCTGTAAGGGCCTTCCATGAGGTCGAGAATGAATTCTGTTTTACCACACGATGTGGGGCCCGTGATGATGGCCGAGTGGCTTAAGTGGGAACTCCATAAATAAACAGCACTAACGAATCTCCCGGTGTCGATGTTCAGCTGTCCGTCCATAACCAAATAAACGTAGCAGTACAGTGGTCCCACCGGTTCGGCCTCTTTCGTGATCTGGAGAGTGATGCCCTCAGAGCCGTTCTCTACACGCCGGACGCTGCCGTGAAGATGGTCATCGTCGGAGGTCCGGAAGTCCAGCCACAAGCAGAATTTTGTCGTCAAGTACTCGCCTAGACTGACATCGAACAATCCTAGCTGATTGGCTTGTCCTTCCACAATGACTTCAACTTTGGTGATCTGCGGGTTTTAAAACAACTCTGGTTGGCGTGCTAAATCCTTGTGGTTTGCGGGATCTTCCCATAATAGGAGAATGCCTTTCGAAGACTTACATGGTGTATTCAGATTGATGTTCCATATCGAGTCCTCCTTTTTCTGAGGGATCCGTCTATGTCGTAGGACCCGCTCGTATAACACCACCATACGGCTCTCATACATGCTCCGAATTAGCCGGGCCAATGTGGGTTCAGTGACTACTTCGTACTCGAGACAGATGTTTTCTAAGGAATATGTGGAGTTGCCGACATCTTTACCAGATGCACGAATCACACGGGAAGCGTCGTTAAAGGTCAACTCAATCTCCAGTCGATCACTAAGAGCAGATAGGTAGAAGGGTGCATGCGTTTCAAGCAGCTCAAAGTCTAGTGGTATGTAGTACCTGTTTTTGAAGGCCTTCGCGATGGCCACGTCTCTCGCATTGGCGGGGGGGGGGGGGGGGCAGAACAACAGCATCCGCTGCACCAACACTCGCCTTGGTCACATTCATGCCGGTTCTTGTATCAATACCTTGATACACAGCGTTTGCCCGCTCCAGTCGAGTCTTCCATAGATCCAGATAGACGTTGTAGACGTCACTGTCCACAAGAGAGAAGACTTCATTGCCGGAGAGCCTAACGGTCAGCTTTTGAACCAGTGCTCGACCCAGGTTCTGGACCACGAACCGGTTGACATCAGGGGAGCTGAGGGCGATACTGAATGCCAGACGCACCGACCCAGGCACGATAACATCGTGTGCAACGAGATTGGGAAAACGAACTAGTAGCAGCTGCTTCGGGCCGATCGTAGAAAGATTGTTGGTGACGATGATCGTTTCACACCGAGTGGCTCCCGGAGACGGTGGTAAGAGTTAAGCTTACGATCATAAGCACTTGAAGACATGGCTAGTTGTTTATTGTTGTTGCTTTGTAGCAATATCTAATATGGATAGAGTTGTGTTGACCGATTTTGGTGGTGAAGAGGGGCCGCCTGAAACGGGTGAGGAAGAGACAAGCGGAGGAAGAAGCTGCTCTAAGTGGTGCAGATGTTCAGGATGTCCCACAAATAGCTTCAAATATTAGCAATATCTTAGAACGGGCCATGTCAAGTCCAGAAGTGCAGCGGGTTTTAGAAACCTCACACGTAGACCAGTACCTGGGAAAGAAAGGCCTACCTCCAGTGAGAGAACTCCGGGGGATCATGGCGCTTTACAAAGCGGTGGCGACAATTAAAGGTAAGCTCACAAACTACCTTGTTATTCTCGACCAGCAAGATAGAGATCGCCATACGGCGGAGGAAAACATCGATAGCACCCAATGAAGAGAGTAGGGACTTTCAAGAGCAAAAGATTGCTGATATTGCAGAAGCTAAGAAGAGGCTTTTAATAGAAGTCGCTGAGTTACACGAAAACTTGCGCACCCAATTCAGCCGGATCCGTGAAACCATTCATCAGGTGGTCAATGAAGACACAACACTGGGTGAGAGTCTGCGGACTCTGTTCCAGGAGCAGGGTATCACCATAGCGAGCATTCTCACAGCGATCGGCCTCTTAATTTCCACTATCACCCTAGCCATTACTTGCGGCGGAGGTGGTGCACCCCCTACCTCACCACCTGATCCTGGGGCTAAGGAATGGATTCGACTGAAGCTGAAAGACCTAGCGAGCCTTCTAGCCAGGCTAGCTGGTAAGGCTGCGGCGGCACTCCCGGGAATCATAGGCGGCATTATCTCCTGGCTCCTTGACTTCTTGAGTAAGAGTGTGGGATGGCTGGCTGGAAATCTCTGGGCATTAGTGGTTGCACTCGGTGGCTTGCTGCTGCTGGCTATCATAGAGCGGCTATTTGCGAAGTAAATGAACTAACCATAGGGCCACTAGGCCGACTATGACGCCTCCAGCAATGAGTTCTATCTTTTCGTTTTGATGCTGCAGCCCGGCTGCCTTATCATCTATGCTGGTGGTCGGTGCGGCTGCGCAATGCTGGACAGTTCTACCCTCGGTGCCGGCTGTGCAGCTCTACCGAATGGTCTGGGGCATTAATGGCAGTATTAAGACCAGGCTTTAGGCCTGGCTTTGCGATGACGATCATGTTGTTATATCCAGCTATCTGGCCAATGCGGAACAGCATGTGGCTGGGGGACCATATACAACCCCGTTCCAAAGACACAATTAACTTCTGAGCTCGCGTTTTGTAGCACGTCCTGATACCTTTTGATGGCCTCCGCGAGATCGACGGGCGCAGAGATGGCGTCTTCTACTAATACCAGAAATTGCTTCTGGGCATCAAACGGCGTTCCAGTCCCCATAATTTGTGTTCTAGCCTGTGCCTGGGCCCCTAAGATGGCCCACACGTAGGTTTGAATGCTGTCATTTATTCGCTCAACGCCGAGGTGAGTGAAGCCCTGTGACTTGTTAAGAACGAAACCCCGCCAGGCGTAGTTAGCCTGAATATCATCTTGCGAGATGTATTCTATGTGTAGTAAGTACATCGTTCGTTGTCTCTTGTGTTAATGAATGTCGTTTTTGGTCATATACACCACCTTGGCCGTCATTCAGGACATGATAACCAATGTCCGTCAAGTAAATGTATACACTCCCCAACCCGTTATTCTTCCCGAGTGTCAAAGAGCTGCAAATAAACTAATAGAGAAGATAGAGGTAGAACTATGGAAAGAGACCTAGACAAGATAGAGAGAACATAGCTATCTAGGAAATAGGGACAGAAGGGACAGAAGGACGAGTGAGAACTATGAATATCCAACTGGACACACTCATGTCCTAAAAGGGGACACCGTAAGACGTGAGCTGTAGTTACCCAGAATAGAGTTGGGAAACCCGCATCACGAGAAGTGTTCCTTCAACACTAGTAACTCTAACCGGTTGACCAGTCACTAACTATGTGCTGGAACTCCGAGCACGCAAACCCGCTGACGCACGAAGGATCTACTGCACGTGGCTGGACACGCCACGGAGATCCTCAGACCGGGACCCGACAGCGTAGAAGACGGACTTATGTATTCGCTGTGAATACTTTGTTGCTTACAAAGGACAGTAGCAATAGTTGTGACTTAGACTTAACTTCTGTAGATATTACCATCGATATCATTCTTCACGTAACATCATCATGATATACCATGATAAATATTACCTATGTGATTATCCGCTCGCAGAGCTAATGAAGAACTAGCTCAGAATAAATGTGTATCATATTTAAATCCTTTTGTACGACGTACGAGTTGTTATTTCGTGTGGTACAAAAAAGGAATCCATGTATGCCTGTCAAAGCTGAGTTGCTGACAGGCAGGATCCGATTTGGTGTCAGAAGGTGGTGCTTGAACCACCTTCAAGCTATATAAGACCATTTTCCCACATAAAAGTGTAAAATTCTATCAAAATTCTATGTGATATTTCATTTGATCTAAATTTGAAAACTTAAACTGTGATTGTGTGTAAACTTGAAATATGTATCCAAATCACCAGTTTAACGATTATTTATGAATATTTGATGTATTACATTCACTATGTCAATATTCATCGTATTTAACAACAATCTTGTACATTGCCAAATACGTCAAGTACAAGGGAAGTAAATCAGAGTTCAGACTAAGATCATACAGCATAGCTCAGTCAGAGACAGTAGAAAGTGAAGACAAGACAATTGACGATTCATTTGACGATTCATTCATACAATCATACCATTCATATTATTCACATCACATTTGTAATTTGCCGATCATAAGAACTGTAATATGTAAAGTGATGACAACCATGTATTGTGTAACACATGCCATATACTAATTGGTGCTGCTCCACTAAACAGTATGGTACATTAATCGTACGAGCAAGCCAATCTAGTCTGTGTGTGCAAGACAGTGGTGTAACATCCCGAGGATCCGATTTGGTGTAACATCCCGAGGGGCCCTATTTTCATCTGATTAGATGAGTATTTTTTCACTATTTTGATAATCACAATTAACAAAGCATCTTACTTTTCAGTGAGTGATTGTGAATGTGTGACATTTATTAATTGTAAAATTATTTATATACCAGTTGTGTAAGAACATAAAGCCATAAAATGTCAACATTAAGTGAATGTATCCAAGCTGGCAAAGAATTAGGCCATAGCGGGGAGAAATTAGAAAAATGGGCAGAACATAAATACAAAGAAGAAACAGAAAGAAAAGCTGCACTAGAGAGAGATGAACGAGCACTTGAAAGACAACATCAGAAAGAGATGAGAGAGTTAGAGGAAACAACTAAACAGAAAGAATTAGAAATAAAGCAAAAACAAATAGAGTTAGAGGAAACAACTAAACAGAAAGATTTAGAAATAAAGTAAAAACAAATAGAGTTAGAGGACGCCACCAAGCAAAAGCAAATAGAGTTAGAGGACGCCACCAAGCAAAAACAAATAGAAGCAGACTCACAAACAAAATTAAGAATGAAAGAGATGGAAATCAACTCGCACATCCAAATAGCTTCCACTAAACAGAAGAGTCTGTAAGAGCAAAATAAATATTCTAAATATAAAGGGATCATCAAACCTTTCAGTCAAGGAGATTCAATCTCAGCCTGGACCGAGAATATCGAGTTCCAGCTCAAATTTCAGGAAATCCCGTTGGAAGATTGGGCCATGATTTATATGAGAAATCTCTCTGGAGAGCCCTTAAAAGTTATTGAGTCTATACCAACAGAATTAAGAAACAACTACCAATATATTCATGACATAATTATGCAGCATTTTCTACTCGATGCTCCTGGATATCAGATCCAGTACTCACAAATCAAACCAAAACCGAACGAAACATTCATAGATTATGTATCTAACGTTCAAAGTGTATTCAGTAAATGGCTTAAGGCAGCAAAAGTAGGGAAGAGTTTTGACAGATTACAAGACTTAATGATTATGGATAAAGTGATATCCACAGTCCCAACTCCCTTTGCTAAGTTCCTTCAACAAGCAGACATTGAATATCTCGAACAGTTGGAGAAACGTGGTTCAGCGTATTTCTCTTCGAACCGAGATATATTTAAGTCAACTATACATGATTCTGAAATTACAGCGATGGCTAAGAACCAACCAAACAGATCTTTCAACCAGAAATTTTATCAGAAGAAAGATAAACCATACCAAAAGCCACCACAATGTGTGTATTGTCATTTATTTCACCCACAATATTCGATGTGTGATAAAAATCCATCATACCCTGCACATCTTGAAATGATGATCAAAAAGCAGGAAAACAAGAGGAGTGCATACAAGCGTGCAGTTAAATGTTTTTTTTTTGTTGTTCTTCTTTTGGACATTATAGTTCTAAGTGTTTGGGCAGACAAAGAATGAGAGCCAGCAACGCTGTGCTTATTGACACATCCTCTGATAGTGGTAGTGAAACACAGTGTGAGAATAAAAATGTATTACCATTCAATGAGTGCGAAAGTATAGCTGTTGTTACAGATATTTTAGACTTCGATAGATGTGATACTTGTCATCAGTTCCATACTGACGGTAAACTCAAATGTGGTCACATTGTACCATTTTCTAATGAAGATGCAAATTCAGCTTTAGCCTCCAGAGGTAATTTAAAGTTCCACGATGCACTGGTCAATGAATATCCATGTCAATGTTTACTCGATAGTGGGAGTACTTTAATCGGGGTAAGGAAAGAACTAGTTCACCCAGAGGATTATACGGGCAATTTTGTTAAATGCTGCACTTTTTCTGGTAGTATTGAGAAACACCCGCTGGCAAAAGTCTGTATAAACACCCCGTTCCTTTCCTTTTCCTTTACGTGCGCTATTTTACAGGACCCCTGTACTGACCTCATTTTAGGGTGCCTACCAGGGTTAAGACACTGCACTGATGACGAAATATTAGCCTGGAAACAAACTAACACGGCTAATGAAGTAACTAGGTCAGAGACACAAACACATCAGAATGACCTACAAGATGAGATGTTACAGTTATTAACAGCTAGCGGTACTATTGACAATACCACTCGACAAGAGTTCATTGAGGCACAATGCGCCGATCAAACCATTGCACCTTATTTAAATTATTAGGTGAGAAGGCCAAATTAACCAAAAATGCCTCCTGGTATTTTAAACTTCACAATGGAATTCTCATGCGATATTACACCACCAATAACCATGAGATTCAGCAGACGGTGCTACCTTTGAAACATCGACAAAACGTGTTAAAGATTGCACACGATTCACCGTTTGCTGGTCATTTGGCTTATGACAAAACGAGAGCCAGAATTTTGTCACATTTCTACTGGCCTAAGTTTTGTAACGATATTAAATCTTTTTGTCGGTCATGTACCATTTGCCAACATTTAGTGAAAAAGGGAAAGCATGTAACAGCTGAGGTCCAACCTTCAACATTGGCCTCTAGACCGTTTGAAAGTGTAGCGGTGGATATTGTTGGACCCCTGAATCAGGTGTCGAACAAAGGAAACCGGTTCATACTAACCCTTGTGGATCTTTGTACGAGGTGGGTTGAGGTGGTAGCCCTAAAATATATTACCTCCAAAGATGTAGCCAATGTATTTTTACATCTGTTTTCTCGATCCGGATTTCCTCGAACCATTCTATCGGATCGTGGAACCCAGGTTATATCGGCTGCTATGCAAGCCCTTACGAAATTATTGGCATTAAACAACATTTCACAACTGCCTACCACCCTGCCAGCATTGCAATCATAGAAAAGATTAAAGGGGACTTAAAACACATGCTGGCAAAGGTAACAGCAGAGTACCCAGCTGATTGGGATACTCTATTACCAACAGTGCTGTTTGCCTACCGAGAAGTTCCACACTCAAGTACGGGTTTCTTGCCATTTGAGTTAGTGTATGGGGCGAACCCTCGTGGACCCCTAACGATTTACCATCAGTTAGTCACTAGTACAGTAGATAGTCCAACCCCAGTAACACCTACGAGATGGTAACAGAGACACGCGATAAAATTATGAAGGCGTGCATTATAGCCATTCATCTTTGGAGATAAAAGGTCAGCTCTACCGCCATTATGCCAATAAGGGTACCAAAACCCTACACCTTGAACCCAATCAAGAGGTGCTACTTTTACTACCAGATAAACGTAACCTATTATTAACTTCATGGCAAGGGCCATTCAAAGTGGTACGAAAGATATCAGATGTCGATTATGAAATATCGATAAACCAAAAATTAAAGATATATCATATCAACATGCTGAAGCCTTACTTCTCATGACAAGAACCGATGAAAGACGAACAGAATGCACCTACACCAAGCAACCCGACGACAGACGTACATAACGCAACTACACTAGTTAGGGCGACGGGAGACGACGACAGCGCAAACACACCTAGTCAGGAAACAGAACACACAGGTAGTACAACCACAGTACTCAATCAGATAGACGACGATGACATGGAACTACCAGTCCCGACAGTAGACACGACTGCGACAATTGATAGTATACGGTTAGAACCGAAACTCACAGACGAGCAAAGACGACAAATAATAGATCTAGTAACTGAATATAGAGACATTTTTTTCCGACATTTCAGGTAGGACTGACAGGATCGAACACTCCATTATTCTGACTGATAACACCCCTATCAAATGCCGACCTTATTCCATCCCATTAAGTTACAGGGAAAATCTCGACAAAGAACTCCTAAATCTTGAGTCGAGTGGAATAATCCAAAAGTTGCAGTCAGAATACTCTTTTCCGATTGTCCTTGTCAAGAAAAAGGATTCTACAATTCGCCTCTGTGTCGATTATCGCAAGTTAAATAATGTTACCAAGGTCGACGTAGAACCAATCCCATCATGTGAAGATCTTATTCTTAATATGTCAACGTCTCGAATTTTTTCTAAACTTGACCTAACAAAAGGATACTGGCAAGTCCCGATGCACCCACTTTCGATCCATCTAACTGCTTTCTCAACACCTTTAGGTCTTTATGAGTGGCGATTCCTTCCTGTTGGCCTTCATAATGCTCCAGCCACTTTTGTCCGACTCACCAGAGACCTTCTTCATGGAGTAACTAATACTGAACGTACATTGACGATATTTGTGTCCATACTGCAGACTGGACATCACACTTACAGAAACTGCGACACGTCTTCGAGAGATTAAGATTATTCGATCTTACTGTAAAACCAATCAAAGTTGAGTTGGGGTTGGAAGAAATCGATTTCCTTGGCCATACGATCATCAGAGGCCAACTCAAGACAGATGATAAAATTGTCACCAAAATTTTGAACTTAACTATGCCAACGACCAAGAAGCAGGTCAGAAGCTTGCTTGGTCTCGTGAATTACTACAGTAAATTTATACCCAATTTAGCTGAGATCACCAGCGTTTTTTCTAATGTTTTGAAAGCATCTGTGAAATTAAATGTACAAGATGCAAAGTTAATTGATGCATTATCAAAATTAAAACGATTATTCAGCATTGTACCAATCTTGCGCTTGCCTAATCCGAATCTTACGTATTTTCTCCATACAGACGCAAGTGCTATATCCATCGCTGGCGTGTTAGGCCAGTTCCATGAGGGAATCTTTCACCCAATCATGTATGTGAGCCGTAAAATTACCCCAGCTGAATCGAGATATGGTATGTCTGAGGTAAAGGCTTTATCTGTCATCTATTGTCCGTAAGCTGCATAGATTCTTAGCGGGTACGCATTTTGTCATTGAAACTGACAATTCACCGCTTACAGTGAATTTTAGTCCTCTAAAAGTACTGGAGAGTTTTGGTTGTCGCGTAATGTTGACTATTTTGACAGACAAGGATCAGAAATAGCAACCAATAGACTTTCAGGATTCCGAAAGACTAATCACTGTCGAAGAAGAGGCCGAAATGGCTCGAACTAGGAAGTACGATTCGGAACTGTCCCAGGAATGACCAGGTCTTCAGACAGTGTTCAGGCACAGATAGGTAAAGCGAACAACCGTACTAGGAATAATTCTAGACAGTAGGCTTAATGAATCTGGCGACGAATGCCTGCAAAAATTAAAGAGCCCCCTTTTACTGATCCATTCTCACAACATGGAGGAAGAGTACAAATATAAAGTTACAACTTGCATTCCTTCTCTCTCTCAGTATCCTAATATTAAATTAGAGTATAACAGCAACAGACTAAGTATGTTTCTGGTATCACATATATCTATTAATTTAATGAAATACTGTGGCATGTAAAAGTCTGTTGCCCTAGTGTGTAGGCAATCAAATCCTAGACTAAGTTGGCAGGCTAAAGGTGTCAGCCGAGGAGGTTGGCCACTCAGCTCAAGATTTGGGTCCGGCTTGTCAACTCAGGTGATGTTCCAGTTCAGGTTGCGGATTCACTCTCCGGCAATAGACATGGTGCTCACGACTGGTAAGTATGCGTTGCTGCAAGTTGCTGGCTCATGGTACCACCAAAGAAGGTGCAGAACTTCCAAAATGTGGTGATTAAACCTCTCCACGGGGGAACAGTGCCACTAGCAGTGTAAATATTACTTTTTGGTATCAATTTGGCTAGCAATTTGCTATTCCCAAATATCGGCTAACTAGAGCCTGGATTATTTTGTTGCAATATGTCTTTTTACAGCTAGTATCGGCGCCTGTGTCCTACCGCTTCGAGTTAGTCGACCAAAATGGACGATCTGCCGGCTGACGACAACTGGCCAGGCAGATTCTCATGTTGCCACCCGGGTCGCAGGCTAAAACTGAATATGTTATTCAGCTAAACTTGCGCTGGGGCAGAAGGCATGCATAACTAATAGTTCTATAATATACTGTATAATATATATTTTAAAAACACTAGAATATTCACTAGGTTTACAGGAGATTAAATATATTAAATTCTCGCCAATACTACAGGCATATTTATAGATATCTACAAACATAGGAAAATAGGGAAAAGATCGTTTTCCTAGATATATTTATAATGAAAAATATGATCTGCACTGTAATTTAAGCAAAAATAAAGGGGGAGACTGTCTATTACGTCACAGATGCTCCCCGTTGAAAGAAAAGTTTGAGAAAACAAACTTTTCTCCCAGCAGGATTCCCCTTTAGTTTTGTTAGCACTCACTCTAACATTTATGGGTCATCTGGACTAGTCTCACCCTCTTAAGTAGAACCCTGTCTACTCAACCATGTTTCTTTATTCTTAAGACTTCTTCTAAGAGCCCTTCTCCCCTGGTGTTGGTTCCAGAGAGATCTACACTGTGGATGCTGTCTTCTAAAGCCATCCGCCCCTAAATTATTCTTTCTAGGAATATAATCTATTCTAGAAGTATACAGGTTCTCGGTTCGCGTACGAACAGGATAATGCTTTTGTGGAGCTGAGTCCTTAGTGTTAACATTCATATCGACCTGGACAATATTATTAGTCTTACCAGGCTTATCTGTATGCATTGGTGCATGAGACACTGGAATTCGTCTACTCTTCTCTGACTCAGACGTCTCCGCGTCAGGGTTGAGGAAGACATCATTCCTGGTCTCCTGAGGTTTTAGGGGATACTCCACTAACGAGTCATCTCCACCTTTGACCTCAGTTACCACCGAGAATGCCACCGGTGACTCTTCTACTCCAACCTGCTTCTTTAGCAAGTGGATATGAAAAACTGTGGGTTTACCCCTAAAATAAATTTTATACTTAGTCTGGGACACCTTCTCTAGTATAGGAAAAGGACCCTGCCAAAACAGTTCTAATCTATTATCCCTCTTTGGTAATAATACAAATACTCTGTCTCTTAAAGTAAGTTGAGTTTCCCTATGTTTGGGTGGGAATTGGTGACACTCCTTACATGACCTGACATATTGTTTAATATCCCTGGTCATCCCCGGCCAGAAATAGGAGAAAGCAAGCCTTCGGATTGTAGCTTTTATCCCCATATGCCCACTGTCCGAGAGTGAATGTCCCATTTCTAATATAGGTGCACGATACTCTTTGGGTATGACCAGCTGTTCATGGAAGTTCCCCATAGTTCTTGCCCTATGGAATAGCAACTCGTCTTGTATATAGAAATCACCAACTCTGGGTGGATTCCTAGATTTTGGAAGGTTGCCAAAGCAAGATTGTAAGGTTGGACATGCTGCTTGGGCAGCCCTAATTTCCCCCGATAGTGTGTTGATAGATAAGTCAGGGTCACTCAAAACGGTTCCCTTATTATGGGTCTGCATTGCCATTATTATAGGTGATGAGGGTTCCCCTAAATATACATGTTTACATCCGAGGATAAATGGATATATGGGATCTTCAATCACAGCAGCTGGAATAGTTCCAGTGACATACTTAGATGTCACATGCACCTTAGCTATCTGAGCATAAATGGTTTGGGAGCCCCTAGTAGCACCCTTTACTGCAACTCTTTGCTTAGTCAACTGGGATGGTTTCACTAAGTGTCTACTTATGATTGCCTCACAGGTCAATCCCGTGTCATAGAGACATTGCACTGGGCTACCATTTACCAGAATAGTCTCGACTGTGGGTGGTTTACCGTTAGTTCCAGAATCTAAGTTCTGTCGGGTACTTGCCCCCGTCGTCATACACGCAACATACTGGGTAGGGGGTCTATTCCTGCAAGAACTAGTGTGGTTATCATTAGTTTTACAGTTTTTACAATAAGGCTTGCCCCATCCACTATTTTGTGCTGGTGTGTTTTGAGCTATAGGTTTCTGATATCCCGGGTTTTAGCGTTGACCACCAGGGTGCCCCCTAGTGTCATTACCTAAGGAGTTATTTTGTTGATAACTCTGATTTTGTTCTGGAAGATTCTGTTGAGCATTAATATGAGTGGTTTTAGTGGTACCCCCCTCACCATGGGCAGTTAAGTACCTTTCAGCTAAAGAGATAATTTCCTGAAGCCTATTCCCACCATTTTCAGCAATAAAAGTTTGAAGTGGTTTTTGGAGTGTATCTTTAAACTGTTCTGTAAGAACCATTTCCTCAAGACCATCATAAGTAGCATCGAAATCGCTCAGTTCGACCCACTTAGAAAAATAAGTGTGTAATCGCGAGGCAAACTGAGCGAACGATTCTCCCTCTGATCGCTTGGCCGAACGGAACTTCAGTCTGTAAGCCCCTGATGTCAATTCAAATCTTTTAAGCAAAGCGGATTTTAGAGTAAGAAAATCCCTCTCGAGACCTGGAGGAAGTTTAGCAAACACGTCGAAAGCTGCGCCTCTTAACCCTTGGGAGAGCTTAAGATTGTATTTTTCGCTGGGAAGATTGTAGACTTCACACATTAAAACAAATTTGTCAAGATAATTATCCATCTGATCTTCTTTTGGGTCGAAGGGGAGCAGTGGAAAACTCATTGATCCATTGGAGATGTGTGGTCCGGCAGAAATGTCACTAGTGTGGGTTGGAGAACTAGCACTACTGAATCTTGAAGCATCCGGGTGTTGCAATTCCAGTCTTCTTAATTCTATCTCATGCTGTCTCGCCTGTTCTGCTAGTTTCAATTCCTTGTCCTTCTCCAGTTCTGCCTGTTTAATCTGTTTCTCAGATTCTATTTCCGCCATCCGGATTCTTTCTTCCCTTTGTTCTTGCCTCCATTCTTTTTCCGCCTCTCTAATATATTTCCTCAATTCTGCACCTTCATATCCTAACAAGGCCCCTTTCTCTTTAAGCTCCTGAGTTGTGGGTTGATTTTCAACAGACATGATGTGTAAGCGCTTGATAGATCTTAGTTGAAGTACCTGAAGTGTACTTACTTACCAACAAGATATTTGTCCTGAAAATTTGTAATCAATATATTACAGAACAACTTATGTAAGTTAACGCAATGCAACGATACAACACAAAACTCACCCGTCTGACACCTGGTTTATCTTAACTGTTAGTCCTAACTTATAGGTACCAATGTTACTGTGCTTGTATAAGTGGTTAATATACTGATTATAATTTATTACTATACTAGTCTATTGTAAGGCCACACTTTTCCTAACAGGATACTCTAGTGAGAAGAAACTAAAAGTTGAACTTGTAATACGAGGTTGGATACTCGGCTGGAATCAGTAATAAATGATAATTCTAGACCGGACGCGGCCACCAATTGTCGCGTAATGTTGACTATTTTGACAGACAAGGATCAGAAATAGCAACCAATAGACTTTCAGGATTCCGAAAGACTAATCACTGTCGAAGAAGAGGCCGAAATGGCTCGAACTAGGAAGTACGATTCGGAACTGTCCCAGGAATGACCAGGTCTTCAGACAGTGTTCAGGCACAGATAGGTAAAGCGAACAACCGTACTAGGAATAATTCTAGACAGTAGGCTTAATGAATCTGGCGACGAATGCCTGCAAAAATTAAAGAGCCCCCTTTTACTGATCCATTCTCACAACATGGAGGAAGAGTACAAATATAAAGTTACAACTTGCATTCCTTCTCTCTCTCAGTATCCTAATATTAAATTAGAGTATAACAGCAACAGACTAAGTATGTTTCTGGTATCACATATATCTATTAATTTAATGAAATACTGTGGCATGTAAAAGTCTGTTGCCCTAGTGTGTAGGCAATCAAATCCTAGACTAAGTTGGCAGGCTAAAGGTGTCAGCCGAGGAGGTTGGCCACTCAGCTCAAGATTTGGGTCCGGCTTGTCAACTCAGGTGATGTTCCAGTTCAGGTTGCGGATTCACTCTCCGGCAATAGACATGGTGCTCACGACTGGTAAGTATGCGTTGCTGCAAGTTGCTGGCTCATGGTACCACCAAAGAAGGTGCAGAACTTCCAAAATGTGGTGATTAAACCTCTCCACGGGGGAACAGTGCCACTAGCAGTGTAAATATTACTTTTTGGTATCAATTTGGCTAGCAATTTGCTATTCCCAAATATCGGCTAACTAGAGCCTGGATTATTTTGTTGCAATATGTCTTTTTACAGCTAGTATCGGCGCCTGTGTCCTACCGCTTCGAGTTAGTCGACCAAAATGGACGATCTGCCGGCTGACGACAACTGGCCAGGCAGATTCTCATGTTGCCACCCGGGTCGCAGGCTAAAACTGAATATGTTATTCAGCTAAACTTGCGCTGGGGCAGAAGGCATGCATAACTAATAGTTCTATAATATACTGTATAATATATATTTTAAAAACACTAGAATATTCACTAGGTTTACAGGAGATTAAATATATTAAATTCTCGCCAATACTACAGGCATATTTATAGATATCTACAAACATAGGAAAATAGGGAAAAGATCGTTTTCCTAGATATATTTATAATGAAAAATATGATCTGCACTGTAATTTAAGCAAAAATAAAGGGGGAGACTGTCTATTACGTCACAGATGCTCCCCGTTGAAAGAAAAGTTTGAGAAAACAAACTTTTCTCCCAGCAGGATTCCCCTTTAGTTTTGTTAGCACTCACTCTAACATTTATGGGTCATCTGGACTAGTCTCACCCTCTTAAGTAGAACCCTGTCTACTCAACCATGTTTCTTTATTCTTAAGACTTCTTCTAAGAGCCCTTCTCCCCTGGTGTTGGTTCCAGAGAGATCTACACTGTGGATGCTGTCTTCTAAAGCCATCCGCCCCTAAATTATTCTTTCTAGGAATATAATCTATTCTAGAAGTATACAGGTTCTCGGTTCGCGTACGAACAGGATAATGCTTTTGTGGAGCTGAGTCCTTAGTGTTAACATTCATATCGACCTGGACAATATTATTAGTCTTACCAGGCTTATCTGTATGCATTGGTGCATGAGACACTGGAATTCGTCTACTCTTCTCTGACTCAGACGTCTCCGCGTCAGGGTTGAGGAAGACATCATTCCTGGTCTCCTGAGGTTTTAGGGGATACTCCACTAACGAGTCATCTCCACCTTTGACCTCAGTTACCACCGAGAATGCCACCGGTGACTCTTCTACTCCAACCTGCTTCTTTAGCAAGTGGATATGAAAAACTGTGGGTTTACCCCTAAAATAAATTTTATACTTAGTCTGGGACACCTTCTCTAGTATAGGAAAAGGACCCTGCCAAAACAGTTCTAATCTATTATCCCTCTTTGGTAATAATACAAATACTCTGTCTCTTAAAGTAAGTTGAGTTTCCCTATGTTTGGGTGGGAATTGGTGACACTCCTTACATGACCTGACATATTGTTTAATATCCCTGGTCATCCCCGGCCAGAAATAGGAGAAAGCAAGCCTTCGGATTGTAGCTTTTATCCCCATATGCCCACTGTCCGAGAGTGAATGTCCCATTTCTAATATAGGTGCACGATACTCTTTGGGTATGACCAGCTGTTCATGGAAGTTCCCCATAGTTCTTGCCCTATGGAATAGCAACTCGTCTTGTATATAGAAATCACCAACTCTGGGTGGATTCCTAGATTTTGGAAGGTTGCCAAAGCAAGATTGTAAGGTTGGACATGCTGCTTGGGCAGCCCTAATTTCCCCCGATAGTGTGTTGATAGATAAGTCAGGGTCACTCAAAACGGTTCCCTTATTATGGGTCTGCATTGCCATTATTATAGGTGATGAGGGTTCCCCTAAATATACATGTTTACATCCGAGGATAAATGGATATATGGGATCTTCAATCACAGCAGCTGGAATAGTTCCAGTGACATACTTAGATGTCACATGCACCTTAGCTATCTGAGCATAAATGGTTTGGGAGCCCCTAGTAGCACCCTTTACTGCAACTCTTTGCTTAGTCAACTGGGATGGTTTCACTAAGTGTCTACTTATGATTGCCTCACAGGTCAATCCCGTGTCATAGAGACATTGCACTGGGCTACCATTTACCAGAATAGTCTCGACTGTGGGTGGTTTACCGTTAGTTCCAGAATCTAAGTTCTGTCGGGTACTTGCCCCCGTCGTCATACACGCAACATACTGGGTAGGGGGTCTATTCCTGCAAGAACTAGTGTGGTTATCATTAGTTTTACAGTTTTTACAATAAGGCTTGCCCCATCCACTATTTTGTGCTGGTGTGTTTTGAGCTATAGGTTTCTGATATCCCGGGTTTTAGCGTTGACCACCAGGGTGCCCCCTAGTGTCATTACCTAAGGAGTTATTTTGTTGATAACTCTGATTTTGTTCTGGAAGATTCTGTTGAGCATTAATATGAGTGGTTTTAGTGGTACCCCCCTCACCATGGGCAGTTAAGTACCTTTCAGCTAAAGAGATAATTTCCTGAAGCCTATTCCCACCATTTTCAGCAATAAAAGTTTGAAGTGGTTTTTGGAGTGTATCTTTAAACTGTTCTGTAAGAACCATTTCCTCAAGACCATCATAAGTAGCATCGAAATCGCTCAGTTCGACCCACTTAGAAAAATAAGTGTGTAATCGCGAGGCAAACTGAGCGAACGATTCTCCCTCTGATCGCTTGGCCGAACGGAACTTCAGTCTGTAAGCCCCTGATGTCAATTCAAATCTTTTAAGCAAAGCGGATTTTAGAGTAAGAAAATCCCTCTCGAGACCTGGAGGAAGTTTAGCAAACACGTCGAAAGCTGCGCCTCTTAACCCTTGGGAGAGCTTAAGATTGTATTTTTCGCTGGGAAGATTGTAGACTTCACACATTAAAACAAATTTGTCAAGATAATTATCCATCTGATCTTCTTTTGGGTCGAAGGGGAGCAGTGGAAAACTCATTGATCCATTGGAGATGTGTGGTCCGGCAGAAATGTCACTAGTGTGGGTTGGAGAACTAGCACTACTGAATCTTGAAGCATCCGGGTGTTGCAATTCCAGTCTTCTTAATTCTATCTCATGCTGTCTCGCCTGTTCTGCTAGTTTCAATTCCTTGTCCTTCTCCAGTTCTGCCTGTTTAATCTGTTTCTCAGATTCTATTTCCGCCATCCGGATTCTTTCTTCCCTTTGTTCTTGCCTCCATTCTTTTTCCGCCTCTCTAATATATTTCCTCAATTCTGCACCTTCATATCCTAACAAGGCCCCTTTCTCTTTAAGCTCCTGAGTTGTGGGTTGATTTTCAACAGACATGATGTGTAAGCGCTTGATAGATCTTAGTTGAAGTACCTGAAGTGTACTTACTTACCAACAAGATATTTGTCCTGAAAATTTGTAATCAATATATTACAGAACAACTTATGTAAGTTAACGCAATGCAACGATACAACACAAAACTCACCCGTCTGACACCTGGTTTATCTTAACTGTTAGTCCTAACTTATAGGTACCAATGTTACTGTGCTTGTATAAGTGGTTAATATACTGATTATAATTTATTACTATACTAGTCTATTGTAAGGCCACACTTTTCCTAACAGGATACTCTAGTGAGAAGAAACTAAAAGTTGAACTTGTAATACGAGGTTGGATACTCGGCTGGAATCAGTAATAAATGATAATTCTAGACCGGACGCGGCCACCAATTGTCGCGTAATGTTGACTATTTTGACAGACAAGGATCAGAAATAGCAACCAATAGACTTTCAGGATTCCGAAAGACTAATCACTGTCGAAGAAGAGGCCGAAATGGCTCGAACTAGGAAGTACGATTCGGAACTGTCCCAGGAATGACCAGGTCTTCAGACAGTGTTCAGGCACAGATAGGTAAAGCGAACAACCGTACTAGGAATAATTCTAGACAGTAGGCTTAATGAATCTGGCGACGAATGCCTGCAAAAATTAAAGAGCCCCCTTTTACTGATCCATTCTCACAACATGGAGGAAGAGTACAAATATAAAGTTACAACTTGCATTCCTTCTCTCTCTCAGTATCCTAATATTAAATTAGAGTATAACAGCAACAGACTAAGTATGTTTCTGGTATCACATATATCTATTAATTTAATGAAATACTGTGGCATGTAAAAGTCTGTTGCCCTAGTGTGTAGGCAATCAAATCCTAGACTAAGTTGGCAGGCTAAAGGTGTCAGCCGAGGAGGTTGGCCACTCAGCTCAAGATTTGGGTCCGGCTTGTCAACTCAGGTGATGTTCCAGTTCAGGTTGCGGATTCACTCTCCGGCAATAGACATGGTGCTCACGACTGGTAAGTATGCGTTGCTGCAAGTTGCTGGCTCATGGTACCACCAAAGAAGGTGCAGAACTTCCAAAATGTGGTGATTAAACCTCTCCACGGGGGAACAGTGCCACTAGCAGTGTAAATATTACTTTTTGGTATCAATTTGGCTAGCAATTTGCTATTCCCAAATATCGGCTAACTAGAGCCTGGATTATTTTGTTGCAATATGTCTTTTTACAGCTAGTATCGGCGCCTGTGTCCTACCGCTTCGAGTTAGTCGACCAAAATGGACGATCTGCCGGCTGACGACAACTGGCCAGGCAGATTCTCATGTTGCCACCCGGGTCGCAGGCTAAAACTGAATATGTTATTCAGCCAAACTTGCGCTGGGGCAGAAGGCATGCATAACTAATAGTTCTATAATATACTGTATAATATATATTTTAAAAACACTAGAATATTCACTAGGTTTACAGGAGATTAAATATATTAAATTCTCGCCAATACTACAGGCATATTTATAGATATCTACAAACATAGGAAAATAGGGAAAAGATCGTTTTCCTAGATATATTTATAATGAAAAATATGATCTGCACTGTAATTTAAGCAAAAATAAAGGGGGAGACTGTCTATTACGTCACATTGGTCATAGACCACAACTTTATGAAGGGAAAATCCCAACTGCACCTCCCCGCCGTAGAGGATGGAAACACACTACGGTGTGGCTAACACAGCTCTGGGGACTGAGTATCCACCGGAATAAGTGGACAACTCTGCATCTGAGCAGAGCAGGGCACTCATTTGTCCTTACAGTTGGAAATGGCTGTCAAAGGCAGAGGTAAAAAGACCACCATGTGAATGTGGAAGGCAAGGGGAAACCACCACATTATCTTCCCAAGACTTCATGGCAAAACATATATCAAAGTTAGTGAAGGACATTAATGGCTGTCTTAGGGCATCCTCGTCCGGTAGGGACAGTCATGAGCCACAGGTGACACCAGACCGTCATCCAGCTACTGATGGCAAAATCAAAATCTTAACGAAAATAAATAAATTTAGAGTAGGAACATGGAATGTTAGGACATTAAATGAGCTAGGAAAGTTGACCAATGTTCTAAGAGAGATGGATAGCATGAAAATGAATATACTAGGCGTTAGTGAGATGAGATGGAAGGGATCGGGCAAAATTA
Source organism: Cepaea hortensis (assembly GCA_963921405.1). Classification (NCBI taxonomy): domain Eukaryota; kingdom Metazoa; phylum Mollusca; class Gastropoda; order Stylommatophora; family Helicidae; genus Cepaea; species Cepaea hortensis. Next base: position 489,098,082 of record OY992876.1, on the reverse strand, counting down.
TAGCTGACAATCACACAATAATTTATTCTGGAGGGGATACACATGAAAAAGGTGTAGGAATAATATTAGATGAAAAAATAGCCAAGTCAATTAATGGATACTGGTGTATTTCAGATAGAGTTATTATGGTAAAAATCAAAGGAAAACCAATAGACATAAATATTATACAAGTATATGCACCAACAGCAAGCAGTAGTGAGGAAGAAATACAACACTTTTACGACGAAATAGAAATGGCGATGGCTCAAATTGGATCACAAGAAATAAAGATAATACTTGGTGATGTTAATGCAAAAATAGGAAAGGGAAAAATGGAGGATGTAGTGGGGAATTATGGTTTAGGTACAAGAAATGAAAGAGGGGAAAAGCTAATAGAATGGGCAAATATCAATGATATGATAATTGGAAACATATGGTTTAAGCACCATAAAAGACGACTGTACACATAGATAAGCCCTGACAAGAAAATACGCAACCAAATTGACTACATACTAATTAATAAAAGATTTAGAAATGCTTTAATTAATGTAAAGACAATGCCTGGTGCTGACTGTAATAGTGATCATGTACCACTATGTGGACAAATAAAAGTAAGATTAAAGAGAGGGAGAAAAATGGTTAAGAACATGAGACTTAATAAAGAGGTTCTGAAAATAGACAAAGAAATGCAAGAACAATACAGAGTGACTGTGAAAAATAGGTACAATGCAATAACTAAAATACAGAGTATAGATGAACAATGGGAAATGTTAAGGGACTCCATTCATCAAACTAGCAAAGAAGTATTACCGGAGAGAGGCAAAATAGCTAAGAAAAAATTGATGAATGAAGATATCTTAAAATTGATGGACAAAAGAAAACAGAGTAAAAATGACAAACAAGAATACGCTAAGATAAATAAAGAAATAAAAGATAAATGTGGGAAGGCTAAAGAAAGTTGGTTAAATGAGCAATGCAAAAAAATTGAATTAAATTCCATTAAAGATACAAAAAATATGCACAGACAAATCAGTGAGCTTACAGGAAGAAAAATAAGAATAAATACGGGGTGTTTGAAATCAAAAACAGGAAAGATAATATTAGAGGAAGATGCTATAATGAAGAGGTGGCATGAGTATATAAGAGAATTATATGAAGGAGAAAGGGAAGAATTAACAGAAGATAGTAACTTAGAAGGTCCACCTATTCTGAAAGAAGAAGTCGCTGACGCTATGAAACGTATGAGGAAAGGAAAAACAGCTGGGCCAGATGAAATCACAATAGAAGAATTAGAAGTATTGGGAGAATTTGGAGTAGATATATTAACCAAAATGTTGAATGATATTTACAGCAGTGGATATTTACCCAGTGATATGCTGAAATCTGTATTTATAGCTATACCAAAAAGACCAGGAGTAATTTATTGTGAATAATTTCGTACAATTAACCTTATAAACCATATCACTAAGCTTCTACTCAGAATCATAATGAGAAGAACCAAAAAGAAAATAAAAATGGAAATTAGTGAAGAACAGTATGGATTTGTGGAAGGAAAGGGCACAAACAATGCAATTTATACATTACGGACACTAATAGAAAGGTCAATAGAGAAACAGAGAGACATATATTTGTGCTTCATAGATTATACTAAGGCATTTGATAAAGTAAAACATGATGAACTGATTAAAATGTTGGTTTGATGGAAAAGATTTAAGAATAATAAAGAATGTTTACTGGAACCAAGTAGCAGCAATTAAAATGGGAAATAAAGAGGGTAGTTACGAACAGATAAAGCTAGGAGTACGACAAGGGTGTGTCTTGTCACCAGATCTTTTCTCCCTGTATAGCGAAGTAATAATGAGAGAGATCAAAAAGATGCCAGGAATACTAGTTGGAGGTTATAATATAAATAATATACGCTATACAGATGACACAGTATTGATGGCGGATAATTCAACAGACCTACAACAATTATTAGACGTTGTAGTAACAGAGAGTGCAAGGAAAGGACTCTCCTTGAATATCAAGAAAACAGTAACAATGGTAATATCAAAGAAAATGGTGACACCAAAATGTGACATAGAAATAGAAGGGAAAATCCTTAACCAAGTTGATAATTTTAGATACCTAGGGGCATTTATAACATCAGATGGAAGATGTACAACAGAGATTAGCAGCAGAATAGGGCAGGCAAGAGCCGCATTTAAGAAAATGAAGAGTATCTTCTGCAATAAGTCACTATCAATGAATGTAAGAAAGAGAGTGCTGAAATGCTATGTGGAACCAGTTTTGCTGTATGGCAGTGAATCTTGGAATGTAAATGAACAAATTAAGAAGAAATTAGAAGCAACAGAGATGTGGTTGCTGAGACGAATGTTGCGAATTCCTTGGACTGCCAGAGTAACTAACGACGACTGCCTGAAACAGGCTAATGAAACTAGAAAATTATATACAACAATAAGACAGAGACAAACAGCTTTCTTCGGTCATGTGATGAGAAGAGAGGCATTGGAGAACATCGTAACAACTGGAAAGATCGAGGGGAAGAGAGGCAGAGGTAGACCAAGAGAAGTGATGCTGGATGGATTGAGACGGTGGCATGGAGGAATATCAGCAGCAGAGTTGATCCAGAAAACCAAAGACTGAGATCTGTGGAGAGCCATGAACGCCTACGCCAGCCGGCACGGCACTTGATGATGATGATGACAGTGATGCAGTCTGGAGTCCACCGCAATAACAGGATCTACAGATGGTCTTTGATCCTGCAGAACTACTCGTTCACTATAAAGCATATAAAGGGGGACATGAACTTGTTGTCAGACACACTTAGCAGACCTTCTCAGATCGAGATACCTGAGGTACGAGAAGAGAGTGATCCGACATCACCAAAGTCAGTGACACTGTAAATAAATAGTGCCCTATATGGTGAATCCAGACACTGTAGTGCTCTTACCATCGTAAATCGCCTGAACTTGCTTACTATTAACTGTGTCAGTATGAGTGAAAGTGAACAGACACATTATGAGATGTCTACACCACCACCATGTATGCAACCCATGAGTAGAACGGTATTTCAACGTTACCCAGGATGAGAGCATATAAATCAGACTTTGTCTATATAAACTCTAGTTTCAACAAGATTCAACAGAGGACGCTACTCCGACAACACACCTGGATGTAATTAGTTAATTTAGATAGAGTTAAAATGTATGTGATATGTATAGTAATATGTTTTTATAACAGTTGCATATAACATCGTATTTTTCTTAGTTAGAATAGAATGTAAAACCATCCAGATAACTTTATTAATAACATTCAATAGTTAAAACCATTTACACTTAGTTAGAAACTCATTTAGTTTAACCCTTACATCATACTTTTCAACTTAGGAAACACTTTAGTTTATCATCATTTAAACACATTTTGTTACAGATTTAGTTAATTAAAACATTACTTAGAAATTAATTCCACCATTTATAAATTTACACCCTCCTATGTACTAACACACAATAAGGTAACTAACACACTTTTCCCCATTTTGATCATTTAGTTACATTAGTTCCCTTAGTTAGCGTAGCACAGTGCGCCAACGTAAAATAGATTAGCTATATCAATCAGTACCCACAGGATTGGTAGTAAACAATCCTCTTAATTATGTATATTTCTGTACAGAAATGACGAGTGCAAAAATAGAGCACAGTCATTTGGCTTGAAAACCTGTGTAAATTCAGCCAACTATTTATTGTACATATATGTTGTTCATCCATTTTTTTTCTACAACCATATTTTAATGACAGAACGGGTATTTTAAAAACCTGTGTGGAATGAAAGAAGAATGAAAGATGTATGAATGAGAATGAGAGAATGAAATAAACACAGAGCAGTGAGACATTTTGCGGATTTTTTTTTTGCTGCACAACACGAGTTTTGTAATTCGTCTGTGTCAATGTGTGAAGCAATGTGTTGTTCAATTTTTTATCTGTGTAGTTGCTATACTTAGATGATAGAGAAATATATTTTGAGCATCCTAAATCGGGAGAGTAGTCATAAATCAGCCTTACAAACTCGTTTGTGACTACAGTAAACCGCTTTATAGCGCTCGAAAGAGTACATACACGTAAATTATAGACACATACACATATTGGTAAGTTAAATACACATTAGTTTAATACAAACACGCAACCAACTAGGAAAACTAACACATAAAGATGCATACATCATTACCTGCAAAGACAGATAACTACTCTAAACAGGGGACACAACAAAATCTCAAAAACCTAAGTGTAACACTGAAATATTTCTTCACAAGCGGAAGCTAAAAAGGTGAACATTAGCACATAAAGCGTGTATACTAGTTGGAGTAAATATTATATGGGAGCATGAATATTATTCATGTATTGTACTCGTAACAGGGGCAATTTGTATGGGTTGTCAGTTATATTGACAATGTGATGACAGGTCTAAAAGACATTGGTTCCGGATCACACAACTCCCAAGAAGTATAATGTTAGTATGAGCAAGGACTCTAGCCAACTGTACTAGTGTGGTGTGGTAATCAATTAGCCAAGTGAAGTAGTACAACAGTGTGACGAGGGAAAGGAGAGATCTTGTCCTATGCCCAGAACAGAGGTAGAAAACTCATGCAGCCTTTGACAAAATTAGACAGCCCTAAACGGCGAACAGGGGAAATTTGTATGGGTTGTCAGTTATATTGACAATGTGAGGACAGGTCTAAAAGACATTGGTTCCGGATCACACAACTCCCAAGAAGTATAATGTTAGTATGAGCAAGGACTCTAGCCAACTGTACTAGTGTGGTGTGGTAATCAATTAGCCAAGTGAAGTAGTACAACAGTGTGACGAGGGAAAGGAGAGATCTTGTCCTATGCCCAGAACAGAGGTAGAAAACTCATGCAGCCTTTGACAAAATTAGACAGCCCTAATTTTTTGTTGAGATTACTACTTGTGTTACACCCACGGGTTAAAAGCTTGTAACACAACACAGAGGGAGGGATGGAGAGCCTGTCAAAGAGCTGCAAATAAACTAATAGAGAAGATAGAGGTAGAACTATGGAAAGAGACCTAGACAAGATAGAGAGAACATAGCTATCTAGGAAATAGGGACAGAAGGGAAAGAAGCACGAGTGAGAACTATGAATAGTTCTCCAACTGGACACACTCGTGTCCTAAAAGGGGACACCGTAAGACGTGAGCTGGAGTTACCCAGAATAGAGTTGGGAAACCCGCATCACGAGAAGTGTTCCTTCAACACTGGTAACTCTAACCGGTTGACCAGTCACTAACTGCGTAATGGAACTCTGAGCACGCAAACCCGCTGATGCACGAAGGATCTACTGTGCGTGGCTGGACACGCCACGGAGATCCTCAGACCGGGACCCGACAGCGTAGAAGATGGACTGATGTATTCGCTGTGAATACTTTGTTGCTTACAAAGGACAGTAGCAATAGTTGTGACTTAGACTTAACTTCTGTAGATATTACCATCGATATCATTCTTCACATAACATCATCATGATATACCATGATAAATATTACCTATGTGATTATCTGCTCGCAGAGCTAATGTAGAACTAGCTCCAAATAAATTTGTATCATATTTAAATCCTTTTGTACGACGTACGAGTTGTTATTTCGTGTGGTACAAAAGAGGAATCCATGTATGCCTGTCAAAGCCGAGTTGCTGACACCGAGCCATCTCCAGTTATCATTCTGGGAAACCCCAAATTCCGCGCATATACGCTAATAGGCTCTTACATCATAGTGATTTTCAAAGGCGGCCCAACCCTGGTCTTGTGGTAGAGCCACACGCATCTCTTTGAGGATTCGACGAATCTGGTAGTAGACATGGAATATGAAGACGGCTCGCGTTAATGGGTCAGGGTCAGAAAGATGCTCCTGCGCGGACACCCCACACCCCGCCGTGGCACACCATATGGCGAAGTTGACTTGGTTTTGCCAGAATCGCATCGGATTGTTGTACCAGGCTTTTACGATCTAGTCTGACTTCACGTATGGCAGCCAGTATTTTTCAAACATGTTGGTGAAATGTGTCGGAAAGTCTCCTTGGAGGTTGACTTATATGTCCACCTTCGTGAGATCCTTTATTTGCGTAAACGGGTATATCCCACTTGCCAAGTATTTGGCGTCCTTATTGAACTCGTAAGCGGACATTATTATTAGTTGTGCTAATATATATCTCACATTTAGCAACGTCCAACACATGACTCCTCAGGGCTGTACCCATTAAAAAAAGAAGAATGTAATCAAGGGAGACATGAGATTTTCTCTGTGCCTCATTATAAAAAGCTGGAAACTGGAACGGTAGGCGCTATAATTCTTTGGGTCCGAGATGAAAAGGGTGACGACGTGCCACTGGCTTATCTAAGCTGTGTGCTCCACATCAGACACGGCCGATCCTCCGGGTATTTTACGTCCTTGTTGAATTCATAAGTGGTCATTAATATTAGATGTGCTAATATGTATCTCACACTTAGCAACGTCCAACATGGGAAACTGATCCCCCTCAACCCAGTCCTAGACAATCGCGATGGTGATCTAGAGGTGGCTATCGTGGAATTGTTGTTCTACCCCGCGTGGGTTAACATTTCCAAGAGGCTGAAAAACAATTAGTTCAAATATAATAAGGATGTTGTTACTGTCCCCGACGGGTATTATGATGTCTGTGCTCTCAACAAGCAATTCTATGAGCCACAGAAGCTCTCTCTTTCTCTTAACCCTGCAACTGGCTTTCTAACTCTCAGTGGTATAAAATTCGAGGACAGAGTGGGGAGGGGGCTACTTGGGGTTCTTGGGTTCAGCTTAGATGACAAAAGTAAGCTGCTCAATGAGACGTTTACGTTCTATGTGTCAAAGTTTCCTAACATTATCATATGTAAGGAGTTGAACCCGTTAATAAAAATGTAGAATGTAATCAAGCGAAACACGAGATTTTCTCTGTGCCTCGCTATAAGAAGTTGGAGACAGGAACTCTAAGCGATATTAGACTTTCGGTCCATGATGAACAAGGCAATTCTGTGCCACTGGCATATCTAAGTTCTGAACTCCACATCAAACATCACAATGGCTGATTCAGAAGGTCCAGGAAGGCATCGCTCAAGAGCATGCTCTACCCTAACCTTTGTTGATTTGGCCGACACTAATGGGTGGCGGGAGCCGGGTCATAACTACAAGATTTATGGCCTCCAGCTCACGCCCCAGGGGGTCTATGCACGTGCCGCCATAGACCATCCTGATGACGATGACTGGGATCTGCAGCTTGAGCTTCACACGGGATATACTCACCTCGAGCCCAATGGGATACTTATCAGGTTAACCAACATGGGCAAGACATTTGTGAGTTATCAGGCCTGCAAGACAGTCATACGCCCCAACAAGTCTCCTGTTGTGACCTACCAGTTGTTTCTGAAAATACAGTGCATCAAGCCTCTCTTCTATGCAGTAGCGGTGACTGAGGCTAAAGCCCAGGGGACTAAATATTGTTTGAAGGCCACTACAGAGTGTGAAGCCGACCTTGATATGCTAGGTAAGCCTCCTAAGGAGTCAACCATCTATCTCAAGTTAGCTATTGGGGCTGTGGCGCAGACTGAGTTTGTCCCAGTCCTTCCTGGGGTCTCTCTTAAATGGAGTGTGTCAACACTCCCCATGCATGTCGCTCTCGTCATTACTTCCACGGCCGATGGGACGTGGGTGGCCCGGGCAACAGAGACGGACATTATAGTAGAGCTCGGTGAGGTTGCGATGGGTGAAATCATATTTAATATGGTTACTGCTTTTGTCCGGCTTTTGTTCAATACAGAACCGATTAGCACCGTTCGCATTGAACATTTAATATCTCGGTTGAAGTAGGAATAAGTTTGACACGCAATGAATAATGTCGCTCTATCCGTCATTTGATACTAGTGACGGCGGTACCTATCGCATTCAAGAGATTACCCGTCTTCGGAAGTCTCTGGAAGATGAAAGGGACAAACAGGCTGCACTGTTTAAAAAATATTGGCGCGCCATTAATGCATTAGACGCTGTGGACAGCGTGATGCTGGCGGCTAGCCTTGGTATGGGGGTGGGGGTGTTGGGCTTCTCACCACCCATATCACTGCCCCTGTAGTTGTCAGGCTCGAGATAGCTGCTCCAGCTTGTGGAATCATGTCCGCTGGGAGAAAGCTATCGTCCCGCAAACTAACATCGAAAGCTAAGAAACATGATGAAATTTGCACTCTGGCGACGGCTAAGCTTTCCAGTATAGCCGACCTTGTTTCAAAGGCTTTGGATGATGGGAGAATTACAGACGTGGAGTATAAAATAATTACAGCTGAAGGAAAGAAATTTCACCAGTTGAAAAAAGATATTCGGAGCAAGGCGCCGGCAGATCTGGACAAAGAGACCAAAACATCTCTCATTCTAAAAGGACGAGACGAGGGGCGGGCAGAATTCGTAAAAGCTATAGGGTTGAAATAAATTGTATACACGATCAGGACAGTTTGGAACCACCCCCCCTATTCCGCTGAATGATCCGCCACTGGATTTCAGTAATGCGCGGAAGGATATACTCCTCAGATAAACAATGCAAAATTCTGAGGTATGTATGAACATTTTTTCCCTTGCTTTTTTTACTCCTCCTGTTGTAAATGTAGTTATGGGATTATATGTTATGTTTTTGTTGATGAAGTCTAATTACCGCAACGTTTTTTATGTGTTGTAATTCTGTTATGCAAAGCTGCTTTGTGTTGATGTAATAATATACAACTTACAACAGTTGCTTTCACTAATGTAGGCTATACGATTGTAAAACACTTGACATCTCAAGTGGTTTTCTCAAGTGGTTTTTTTTCCTGTCAACGAGTGTGTGTATTGATGGGAGAGGTGCTTTTCTGAAAGTGGTGAGTGTATTTAGTTGGCAGGAGAGATGCTTTTCTGAAAGTGGCGAGTGTAAAGCTAGTAAAAATTTCCACATTCCGAAGTCACAAGGTTGTGAATTCGGCATGTGGGGAATGCAGAAGTATAAAGCTTGAGATGGTGCTCAGTCTCTCGGGAGTGCCCTGGGGCTGTGTGTACACGCATGTGTGCGCGTAAGCGTGCGTATGTATGTGTGCATGCGAGTGTATGTGTATGCATATGTGTGCGTGTGTATGTGTGCATGTGTGTGCACGGATGCATGTTCGCACAAGTGTGTGCATGCATGTGTATGTGTGCGTGCATATGTATTTATGTGGGTGTGTATGTGCGCGCGCATTTGTATGTGTGCATGCATATGTATGTGCATGGGTGCATGTGTATATATGTGTGGATGTATGTGTATGTGCATGCGTGTGCACCCCGGGGCCCTGGGGCTGTGTGCACGGGTGCATGTGCTCATGCGTGTGGTACCCCCCATGTATACGGGGTGCCTTTGGGGTTCATTGTGGTCCCTGGGGGTGTTGTTTTGGCTTCCCGCCGCTACCAGCTTATGCTGCCCCCTCGACTATGGCTGGTACCCCCCTTATATACCTACTTCGGCAGTGGTTGTCCTATATACCACTAATTGCCTCTGGAAGAGATTACATGTGCTGTACAACTTAAGAAAAGAGCTTAGTACAGTATAGTGGGTCATTTACCACTACTTTAGTCTGCAGAAGCTTTCGGACTGGCCTCTCAAATTCCTGTATGCGGTTGTAAGATCCAGCCCTATATCTGGAACCAGTGACGGCAATCTTAATTTTATCCCTGTCGTCTCAGACATGTATGGATTTTACCTTTGCCAACAACGAAGAGTAATAACCACACACTAATTGGATTTTAGGCTCGAATACCTTCAACCAGTGATTACAGAAAGCAAGTGCATAGTCCTAGCTTCACCAGCTTATAAACTGATGGCTAAACAGCATGTTCATGCAAACTCACTTTTCTCTCAAGACATCCTCAAGTGAAGGTGGCCCAGAGGAAACATGCCGACATCACCATCATTGTGTATATATATATATAAGGATGTATGTATGTGGGTAGGGATGTATGTGATGCATTCAATAACAGTCCATCCGACTGAGATGGAATTTTCTACATGTGTTCTTTTCTTTCCCGTGCAGCCAACTGTCATAGTTTGTTAGTGTACAATCAGCTATTTACTTACTAAAATTTAATATTTCATTTTTCATTATCATTTACATATAGCGAGGGGACTTAACTTAAAAAAAAGTTATTTCAAGGGGCATAACTTTTAATAGCATTGTTATATATATATATATATTGTTGCATTGTTATCAAAGCTTTACAAAATGTTTGTCTACAGTTATTTACTGGCATATGTGTTATAATATATAATGATAAAATCTTAAGGTGTTTTCAAAGTTTTCATAAAAATAATGCATCTACTTAAATAGTGAAAATTTTCTAACTCATCTTTTTATTTCTCTTCAACAGCACATTTTTTTTTAAAAACATTCTCATATGTATTTCGCGTTAACCCCACTTTGGGTATTTATGATGCCCATTTAAACAATGCCTCAACGAGTTACTTTTCATGCATTTTAATGCATTTTAATTCTTTTGTTGTCAAAGAATTGCTTCATAAGAGATGTTGAATGAAAGAATGTATGAGACAAAATAGAGAAGACGGGCAGAATGTAGGATGGGCCTGCGTACCCAATTCTTAACCCTTTGAAAATAAAGATTTTCGTTTGTTACAAAAAACAAAAAAGAAAGTAATTTTTTGTGAGAGAAAGGTGCATATCCATTGCAGTACTCTGCAGTCAACCCACCGCCCACCCTTTATTGGCTGTTTGTGATATCTTGGTAAGTTTACTTAAGATAGATCTCTTCCAATCATATTTTCTACTATCAATCTATCTATTCTTCTATTCTATCAATATTTTTAACGGGAATGGTCCAAACATAGACAGACAGGCAGACAGACAGACAGTCGGGAACGGGAGCTTATATGACTCCATCCATCATGTGCCATGCCGGTAAGCATGGGCGGTCATGTTCTGCCATCTCACTCGATCACCAGAGTCGTGGATCAGCTCCGTGTTTCTGTCTCGACCATGCCACAAGGCCAAGCCATTCAGGTACTTGCTTCTAGGTCTTCCCCTTGGTCTGTTCCCCTCGATCTTACCAGTTGTCACCAAATTCTCCAATCCATTTCTTCTCATAACATGCCCAAAAAATGTTGACTGTCTACGTCTAATTTCTCTAATCAATTTACGATCTTCATTTGTTTCTTGAAGGACTTGTTCATTGGTCTTTCTGGCTGTCCATGGTATTCTTTGCATTTTCCTCAGAAACCACATCTCTACAGCCATCAGATGTTTTTCAGCCTGACTGCTCATTGTCCACGCTTCACATCCATACAAAAGTACAGGTTCAATGTAGCATCTCAACACTCTTTTTCTCGTTTCAATTGACACCTTTTTATTGGTCAATATGTTTTTCATCTTGCTAAAGGCTACTTTTGCCATGGCGATTCTTGTTCTAATCTCTTCAAGGCATCTCCCATAAGATGTTATTACTGTTCCGAGATAATTGTACCTGCTCACTTGTTGAAGAATATTCCCATTTACTTGTATATTACATTGTGGTATTTCGTCCTTCCTAGTGACTACCATAATCTGTGTCTTTTTACAATTTAATTCTAACCCTAGTTGTTCACTGTGTGTAACAATCGCATCTACTAAATTTTGCAGGTCCTGTTCATTGTCTGCAATCAAGACTGTATCATCTGCATATCTAATGTTATTGATGCATCGTCCCCCAATGTTGATTCCTTCCATATCTTCAATATTTCTGAAAATACTTTCACTGTACAGGGAAAACAGATCTGGAGACATTACACATCCCTGTCTCACACCCCTTTTAATAGGCTGATATTGGCTTACTTCATTATCAACTCTTATGGCAGCTTGTTGTTTCCAATATATGTTTTTTACAAGTCTAAGATCTTTTCCATCAATTTGTAGATCTTCAAGCATCCTTATCATGTTGACATGTCTCACTTTATCAAAAGCCTTTGTGTAGTCAATAAAGCAAAGGTGTAGATCTTTGTTTACTTCATATGTTTACTATGTTTACTTATATGACTACTTATATGAATTAAATTAGATGCTCCCCACCAGAATGGGCGAAGCCGGGCCGGGTCAGACAGACATATAGACAGACAAATAGTCGGGAACAGGAACAGGAGCTTATATGACTACTTCTTCTTCTTCTTCTTCAGCGTTCCGAGCCATTGAGGTTCTTTGCTGCAAATACAATCCGTCTCCATTCGTCTCTCTGGTGGACCTTCTCTTGCCAGTCGTTGATTCCAAGTGCCTGTAGGTCTGTACATGTATTATCTCTCCACCGCCTTCTTGGTCTACCTCGGGGTCTACGGTCATTTATTTCCTGAGTGTAAGCGAGTTTTGTTTCCCTATTATCTTCCATTCTTTCTATATGCCCCAGCCATTGTAGTCTATTAGCCTTCATGATACCAGTGATTAGCGGGGACTTAAACAGATCATAAATGTCTTTGTTACTTCTTCTTTTCAACTCTCCACTTTGTGTATCCCTAATGGGTCCAAAGATGCGTCTTAAAATTTTGTTCTCAAAGGTTTGTAACAAGGCTTCGTCTCCTTTCGTTGTACTCCAGGTTTCAGAGCCATACAGCACAACTGGTCTGATCAGTGTTTTGTATATTGTGATTTTGGTGTTACGAGATAGCGCCTTTGATTTTAATAGATGTTGTAGTGCATAGTATATCTTATTTCCAGAGTTGATTCTAGTTTGTATTTCTTCCCTTATGATGTTGGAGCAGTTGAAGATCGTACCCAGGTATTTGTATGTTTCCGTTCTTTTAATGGTCATATTATCTATTTGTATGTGGCCAGAGTTTCTAGCCATTCCGTCTCTTGAAATTACCATATATTCTGTCTTATCTTGGTTGATAACCAGCCCCATCTGTTGGGCTTTTCCCTTTAAGTGAGTCAATATTTCCAATGTCTTTTGTTCACTTTGCCCTATAATATCTAATATCATCTGCATAACCAAGCAGCTTGGATGTTCCTCCAATATCACATTCCTCCTTTACCTTCCTTACAACTTTCTCTACTACTTATATGAATTAAATGAGATGCTCCTCACCAGGATGGGCGAAGCCGGGCCAGGTCAGACAGACAGACAAATAGTCAGGAATGGGAACGGGAGCTTATATGAATTAAATGAGACGATCCCCACCAGGAGCTGGGCGAAGCTGGGCCAGGTCAGACAGACAGACAAACAGACAGACAGTCAGATCCCCGCCACTAGCTGACCCGGCCCGGCTTCGCTCAGGCCCTGGCGGGGATCTATCTATCTATCTATCTATTTATCTATCTATCTATATTTCTGCTTGTCTGTCTGTCTGACCCGGCCCGGCTTCGCCCAGCTCCTGGTGGGGAGCATCTCATTTAATTCATATAAGTAGTCATATAAGCTCCCGTTCACGACTATCTGTCTGTCTGTCTATCTGACCCGGCCCGGCTTCACCCAGTCCCTGGTGGGGAGCATCTAATTTAATTCATATAAGTAGTCATATAAGTTCCCGTTCCCGACTATCTGTCTGTCTGACCAGGCTTCACCCAGTCCCTGAAGGGGAGCATCTCATTTAATTCATATAAGTAGTCATATAAGTTCCCGTTCCCGACTGTCTGTCTGTCTGTTAACCCGGCTGTCTGTCTGTCTGTCTGTCTATCTATCTGTCTGTCTGCCTGCCCGTCCGTCTCTCACTCCATCTATCCCACCCTATCTATCGGGTCAGATCTATCTATGTATCTTTCTATCTATTTATCTATACAGCTATCTATAGCCAGGGGACTTAACCTAAGATATAGCAATGCTACTAAAAGTTATGTCCCTTTATGGAATATTTCTTATGTTGTCATGTAATTACAAAATGAAATTTTAGTAAGTAAGTAGCCGATTTTACACTAAGAAACTATTACAGTCGGTTGCACAGGAATGAAAGGAAGACGTGTAGAAAATTTCATCTCAATTGGATGTACCGTTATCGAACGCATCCAATACATCCCCAACCACACACATACAGTCTCTTTTATATATATATATATATATATATATATATATATATATATATATATATATATATATATATATATATATATATATATATATATATCAGGAAACAAATCTTGGACAGTGCCCAAGTCTGTCGGTTATGTTCCACCCACAATTGGATTACACCACGGTAGTCCAGCATCACCATATATAATCAGCCAGAGGAACTATAGACAGTGATAGATCCATGTGTAAGGTCCATCAAGAATGAGATGAACCCATCCCTTCATCGGCGATGGAAAGCTTTATAGAAGAGACGGTGTCATAATGTCTTATTATGTTCATATAGTGGAGCTTAGGTCCATTTGGTTTATCAAGCTCTGTGTGGGGTGACAGTACCTCGTTCTTGAGTTACAGGATTTTCCAATCAAAAGGATGTAGTTAGGAGAAAGACATCCAAGCCACAACCATGGACCAGTCGAATGGACTACTTTTAGTAGTTAGAAAAGGTTTAGTCATGTACAAGTACTATGTTTGATGTGATGAACATATATTACTGTATTCACTATAGGTGTTTATTCTGGAGGTAAAGCCATCCCAGATTTTGGTACTGATTTATTTCAGGGTGAGAAGGTGGACTAGATTGGTTGTTGGGTCAGTTCAATCAAAGAGTGTACTTCACTGATGATGGTTTATTTTGTTATGTTTTTTGTAGAAGATATTAATGCAGATTTTAGAGTTCCCATAACCCACTGTTAATCCCACATTAAAAGCTATAGTTGGAACCAGGAGTTGTCCTTACTGTCTTGTAAAGGTTGTTACAAAGTGATGTTAGTGTAGTGATATCTGTCATTGTTTATTTAAAAACGTGAGAGTTAATGTGGGAGGTCGAACACACATGGCCCATAATTCAGATAGAGAATTCGGATAGAGGCAACTGACCTGACTCTCAATCTCTTTCTCAGGAGATTAGTCTTATGAATGGGAATTGGACTGGTATCTACTTCTGCCTAGTCCCATCCTTATGAAAAATAGAGCCTTAGCCTAGTTTTCCTGAAGAATACTTTAAAGGAAGAGTACTCGAACACCTATCTTATATCTTGAATCCAGGCACTCTAAATCCCTAGACACAACATTCATATATTCTAAAAAAAATATCTCACACCGCCAAAGGTGTCGCATCAAGCATGAACTCCATAGCTGCAGCGCAGAATCCCAGGAGTCTCCTGAAAAATGCACTCATGAACCGAAAAGGTAAATCAGTCAATTCAGCAACCGATGGTAGCCACTGGTCCGAACATGCAGGTCACTGAACAGGACGGATGTAAAAGCATTCTATGCGAATTTCACAGCTCACAATGTCGCCCATGCACTCACTCAGTAGCAGGGCGACAGAGCCATGTACTACCAGACCAACATGAGGAAAATGCGATTGCAAACCGTAGCTACAAGCATAAACACACCACAAGCCTTAACGGTTCAATGCCTAACCGCCATGTTGGTGACCAGAAGTCCAAGTCTGAGTAGACGAAGCACCACAGTCATCACACTTCTAAGGTTTCTCTCCTGTATGTGTTCCCTTGTGGTATTTCAGATTGGTAGCTTGAGTAAAAGAAGCACCACACACATCACACTTGTAAGGTCTCTCTCCTGTGTGTTTTCTGTTATGTCTCTTCAGATTGCCATGTTGAGAAAAAGAAGCACCACACACATCACACTTGTTCGGTCTCTCTCCTGTATGCGTTTTCATATGGTCATTCAGATTGCCAGTTTGAGTAAAAGAAGAGCCACAGTCATCACACTTGTAAGGTTTCTCTCCTGTATGTGTTTTATTATGCTCCTTCAGACTGCCAGCTTGAGAAAAAGAAGCACCACACACATCACACTTGTAAGGTTTCTCTCCTGTATGTATTCTCTTATGCTCCTTCAGATTGCCAGCTTGAGAAAAAGAAGCACCACACACATCACACTTGTAAGGTTTCTCTCCTGTATGTATTCTCTTATGCTTCTTCAGATTGCCAGCTTGAGAAAAAGAAGCACCACACACATCACACTTGTAAGGTTTCTCTCCTGTATGTATTCTCTTATGTTTCTTCAGATCAAAAGCTCTAGTGAATGAAGCACCACAATCATCACACTTGTAAGGTTTCTCTCCTGTATGTATTCTCTTATGCTCCTTCAGATTACCAGCATCAGAAAAAGAAGCACCACAAACAGTACACTTGTAAGGTTTCTCTCCTGTATGTTTTCTGTTATGTCTCTTCAGATTGCAAGATAGAGAAAAAGAAGCACCACACACATCACACTTGTTCGGTCTCTCTCCTGTATGTTTTTTCATATGGTCATTCAGACTGCCAGCTTGTGTAAAAGAAGCACCACAGTCATCACACTTGTAAGGTTTCTCTCCTGTATGTGTTTTCTTATGCTCCTTCAGATTGAAAGCTTGAGAAAAAGAAGCACCACAGTTCATCACACTTGTACGGTTTTTCTCCTGTATGTGTTTTCTTGTGTCTCTTCAGATTGCCAACTTGAGAAAAAGAAGCACCACACAAATCACACTCGTAAGTTTTCTCTCTTGTATGTGTTCTCTTGTGATTCGTGTGCTTTTGGCACTCTCGATGGTCATCTTGAATCAACAGATCATCCCATTCATTACATTTGTTTGACACTCCTTCACTATGTGTTCTCTTACATCTGTATAAACAAACATTTGGACAAGAAACATCAGACAAGTCTCCTGTGTGTGTTCTTTGAGAGCTATAACTGACATAATCAAAAACTTCATCAAGAGACCTTGCAAAGCTCTGCGTATGTTTTTCTTGTGTTTCCTTATTTTGCTGCTGACAATTCTCAATAGCCAAAGATAGTTTATTGTTTGTATTAATCACAGAAGACACATTTTCTGACATTTGACAACAATGTTCATGTTTTACTGACGCCTTACAACTGTTCTCAACCATTATTGATTCTGAGTTGCTGTGTTCTGTCTTTTCTTGAATGCTGCTACCCCCAGATATGTCTACCATTTTGCTGAAGCTGTGACTCCCATCCTCACACAGGACATCTGATAGATCTTGTTTCACAACCTTCGTGTCTATGCTGTCATATGTCCACTTTTGTGAATGCTCTTGTATGGAGTAGTAAGGACTCTTTGGAGAACATGAGTGTATTTCTGAAACACACACACAATAGCAAATAATTAATATCCTCAGAAATATACCAGGTATAGATTATGAACAGATGTGTAGGTGTAATCAAGCAGGCACACATTGCGGCTATAGACAATCAATTTCAAGTGAACAAAAGATTTGAGAAGAAGAATGATTAATGTGCTCATGTATGATCTATGCTGATGTATGATCTAGGCTTATGTATGATCTAAATTCACGATGATCTAAGCTGATGTATGATATAGGCTAATGTATGATCTAAGTTCAAGTATGATCTAGGCTGATGTGTGATCCAAGTTAAAGATGATATCTGCTGATGTATGATGTAAGATCAGGTATGATCTAAACTGATATATGATCTAATTTCAAGATGATATAAGCTGATGTGTGATCTAGGATTATGTATGATCCAAGTGGATATATGATCTAAGTTCATGATGATCTAAGCTGATGTATAATATAGGCTGATGTATGACCTCAATTCATGATGATATAATCTGATGTATGTTCTAGGTTTAGGGTAGCAGGATAGGGGTATACCCTAACAAAGGAGAAGTACTGTGCCTCCTTCCCTCCGCTAGCCTACGGGACACCCTTTGGCAAGGTGGAGTACCTGTTTAGCCCCCCCCCCCCCCCCCCCCCAACAGGGTAAAGTGAATTAATGAACGAAATGACTTTATTTCAAAGAGTAACAAATTGGGCACGCAGGCTTGTCTTACATTCGGCCCTTCCAATCACTCATCTTTCGTTCATCGATAATGCATAATATATTCACATAGGAAAAAAACAATGTCAAATGAATGTTCTAAACATAAACAATGCATACTACCATGATATGAGAAACATACCCCAACCAACCACACATCCCCCACCTACACACACACCCCATCTACACACATCTGGCAAACACACACCCCCCACCCAAACCCCCCCCCCCCCAGCCAATCACACACCCCCAGGCACACACACATGCACCTGCCCACCCATCACCCACCTACACACATCTCCCCACCCACACACACATCTTCAACCCATCCCATAACCCATCAACACTCACCCACCCACATATCCTCCACTACACATGCCACCCAGTCAAACACATATCCCCCACCCACACATCACGCACCTACCCACACACAAAACTAGCACCGACCCACACTTTCACACACACCCCTACATTCAATCTCCCCCCCCCCACCCACCCTCACATCCCGTGCCCATACACACACATATGCACCCATCCCCCAACCTACACACTCACTCACCTACCCACACATACAGCCATGAAGCCACTAGGTGATAGATTGGACATGGGAGCAGCCAACAGATAGTTTTTGGTTATGGTTTCAAGTCAGTGACGGTGGGCAGAGGATCTCTCAATAGAGAGAATGGTTACAGTCATCTGATCAGTATGGTCACTGCCAGGAAGGAAGAATAACAGACTTCCCTCCTTATTGATTCCCGGGCAGAGGAGAATTGTCAGCCATGGTTGGTATCTCCTCTAAGAGAGGAAACTCTAAATCTCAAACCTCCACCGCCTTGCGGGTATATCCATATGGAAAAGGCTTCGGGAGCAAACCCTGAGGACAAATCTGGAGATGGAGTCCCTAAGGCAGTTCCATATTGTAAGCAACATAGTTCTGGCAACTCCTGCAAATGGCACCAAAGCAAAGTTGCATTGGCTACTGCCTTTCCCTTGGTCAACATTGGCAACGTGGAGAGGGGGAACTTTCTACTGGGCAACAGCTGGTTCTCCAAATTCCATTGCCCAGGCTTGTGCCCTGAAGAAGTCACTTCATCACCACGTAGCAGCGGTGACAAGTCACAGGAAGCAGCAATTGCTGGTTATAAGTCTTAATGCTTGACTGGCATAGACCAAGGTGCCACGGGTTGCTTCCGATGGTGGGAGAAATCATCTTATCTCACTAGACAGCACCTGCTTGCCTAAGCTGGGCAACCCCCAGTCAGTAAGGTGCTGCCTCGCCATGGTTCATCTGCTCAAGAAAAAACAAAACAACCGGACCTAAGGATGAAACGTGAAGAATGGACTTCTCCATAGAAGGGCAGGAAAAGAAGAAAGACAGGAGCATGTGCAACTCATTCTTTCTTCTTACAGAGCTCAAATTCTAGATATGGGCCAGTCTACCATTACTGGACATATGGTAATCAATTCTACTAAGCAAAGGATTTCTGCACATTACTACTGGCCTGGAATGAATGCAGACATAGTCAGATATTTCAAGTCCTGTCCCCAGTGTCAGAGAGTTGCCCCAAAGCACTAGACATCACCAGCAAACTTAGGGAAAGTGCCCATCACTGGCACACCATTTGAAAGGGTGGCTGTAGATATAGTGGGACCTCTCAACAGAACAAAGAGAAGGAATTGCTTTATACTTCCTCTTGTGGACACTTGCTCGATATGGGCCAAAGCAGTGCCTATGCCATCAAGCGAATTGAAGCATGTCACTAAAGCTTTGCTTGGCATATTTACTAGGCTAGGATTTCCACTCATAATTCTAACTGATAATGGATCACAGTTCCAAGGGAAGCTTATGGAGGAAGTTTTCAGACTCTTCCATTCTCGCCAGATTCACACATCTCCATATCACCCGGCATTGAATGGGACAGTGACATGATTTAACAGTACCCTTATATCCATCTTGAGAAAGATGGCTCATGAAAAACCAGAGACATGGGATACTTATGTACCTGCAGCATTATTCGCCTACAGGGAGGTACCCCATCACTCAACTGGGATTGCACAAGCAACTTTGTTGTTTGGTCGACCAATCAAGGGACCACTTGAAGCTTTTCTTTGAGCATGGACTGATGATCAAGTTGATGAGCCAGTTGTAACTGTGTCCACCTATGTGGCTGAGTTACAACAACATCTATGACATGGTTGGAATCTAGCATCAGACAATCTATGGCAAGCTCAATGTACAATTGCTCACTATTACAACAAGAAAGCAAGAGAGTAGGAAGTGGGAGAGAAAGTGCTGTTACTTCTCCCAACTCCATACATCATGTGCCATGCTGATAAGCATGGGTGGTCATGTTTTGCCATCTCACTCGATCACCAGAGTCGTGGATCAGGTCTGTGTTTCTGTCTTGACCATGCCACATGGCTAAGCCATCCAGGTATTTGCTTCTAGGTCTTCCCCTTGGTCTGTTTCCTTCGATCTTACCAGTTGTCACCAAATTCTTCAATTCATTTCTTCTCATAACATGCCCAAAAAATTTTGACTGTCTATGTCTAATGTCTCTAATCAGTTTACTATCTTCATTTGTTTCTTGAAGGACTTGTTCAATGGTCTTTCTGTCTGTTCATGGTATTCTTTGCATTTTTTTCAGAAACCACATTTCTACAGCCATCAGATGTTTTTCAGCTTGACTGCTCATTGTCCAAGTTTCACATCTATATAAAAGTACAGGTTCTACGTAGCATCTCAACACCCTTTTTCTCATTTCAATTGACATCTTTTTATTGGTCAGTATGTTTTTCATCTGACTAAAGGCTACTTTTGCCATGGTGATTCTTGTTCTAATCTTTTCAAGGCATCTCCCATCAGATGTTATTATTATTCCAAGATAATTGTACCTATTCACTTGTTGAAGAATATTCCCATTTACTTGTATATTACATTGTGGTATTTCGCTCTTCCTTGTGACGACCATAATCTGTGTCTTTTTACAATTTAATTCTAACCCTAGTTGTTCACTGTGTGTAACAACTGCATCTACTAAAATGTTGCAGGTCCTGTTCATTATCTGCAATCAAGACTGTATCATCTGCATATCTAATGTTATTGATGCATTGTCCCCCAATGTTGATTCCTTCCATATCTTCAATATTTCTGAAAATACTTTCACCGTACAGGGAAAACAGATCTGGAGACATTACACATCCCTGTCTCACACCTCTCTTAATAGGCTGATATTGGCCTACTTCATTATCAATTCTTATGGCAGCTTGTTGTTTCCAATATATGTTTTTTACACGTCTAAGGTCTTTTCCATCAATCTGTAGATCTTCAAGCTAGTCAGAACAAATTGCAGATCTGTTGGAAAGGGCCATTTGAAGTGATCGAGAAAATCTCTTGCATCACAGGAAAGCAAAAGAATTTTCATATGAATCTCTTAAGGAAATATAAAGACCTACCACCGAGACAGCACATCTGATGGCTTTGGCAGTGGTTACCAAAGTGGACCATGGAAACATTATTGGTGTAGAGTACCCTCTGCAAGCAAAACAAACACATCGGGATGTGGCCATCAGTCCTACACTAACCCAGGACAAGCAGCAGCAGATCCAAGAACTCTTAGCTACCTATGCAGATATACTTACTGAAAAGCTAAGACTTACAGATTTAGTAGAGTTCGACATGAAGTTGATAGACCCTACACCTGTGTGAGTCAAAACTTACCCAGTTCCTAATGCCAAAGTGACAGCTTTAAAAGAAGAGATCCAGCAAATGCTTTCAACTGGAATCATATCTCCATCTGAGTCACCTTACAGTGCAAGTGTGGTTTTATTGAGAAAACCCAGGGGAGAACATAGATTGTGCATCGATTATCAACTGCTCAATGCTATAATGGAGTTTCAGGCTGAACATTTGCCTGATCAAAACAAACTCTTCACTAGTCTCAGCAGAGCCAAATACTTCACCAGGATTGATCTCAGTAAGGGATGTCATCAGATTCCTGTAAAACTGGAAGGTTGTCCATGGTTGGCCTTCAGTACTCCTGGTGGTCACTATGAGTGCAACGTTCTTCCATTTGGATTTAGTAATGCTCCTAGTGTCTTTACACGCATGATGAGGAAATTACTTGACCCACTTCAACATCCAGCAATCAGTAATTTCATGGATGATATAATGATTGCTACTGAGACATTTGATGAACCTGGGTAAAGCTGGGGCGACCATCCCCAACCCAGTGCGTCCACAGGTGGCGGATCATGGAATGGCCTCTAGATATAGAGGTTAGCTGCGAATACCCAATAAGCAGCCGCGGACCAACTGGTGGTGGGCACAGAGGGTGAGGTGGGATCTCAGTTCCTTAGAAAATACATCATATGCTTGGAGACGTGCCTGCCAAGCGAGTCAGGGGCGCTCTAATCCCTCCCCTGGGTAGGTGGAACCCGTTAGCTTTGGACAGCAGTCCATCTAGGACAGTGGTTCTCAACCTTTTTTGGCCCGTGCCCCCCTTC
The DNA here is from genome assembly GCA_963921405.1 of Cepaea hortensis. Taxonomy (NCBI): domain Eukaryota; kingdom Metazoa; phylum Mollusca; class Gastropoda; order Stylommatophora; family Helicidae; genus Cepaea; species Cepaea hortensis. The sequence goes on along the minus strand of OY992876.1, from coordinate 489,075,681 downwards.
ACAATATTTTCAGAACGTCATTCCCCCCCCCCCCCTTCGTATTTCCTACATAAAAAATTTCCCCCCCCTTCCCGCCCCTACACAGTATACGTAATAATGGAAGCACATACCAAAACAAGCCTAGACGTCCACATAAAACGTGAATTGTGGGTCTACTTACTTTATAAAATGAATTTTAGAAGGGTGAGACATACAGAACAGTAAAGTATGAAGGGAAAAATAAGATCAAGCAATCGGCTCTTGTATTAATGTGATCTTGAAATCTTCATTCCCCCCCCCCCCCCCCCCATGTAAACCCCCTGGAAACCCCAAAATTCCCCGGGGGGGGGGGGGGGAGAGATTCCCCACTTGTTGAGAACCACTGATCTAGGAGATGGAAAACTCCAAATATAAACACCCAAGTTCAAGGTGGACCAGCGTGCTGAGGAACTGGATGGCCATGGGTTAACTGGTCGTGAACGTTGGATGTCTGGCAGGCATGTGGGGTGGCACCAGGCAATGCTAGGGCAACCGGTTATTTCCTGCAATATCCAAACTTTGCTTATGGAATTAATTCAACATGAGAATTGTTGCCGGAGCTACGGAGCACATGCTCTGCGCTTGACACATCTTTCAGAGGCTAGCGAAGAGAGAGTGAGGAGGAGAAGACGAGGAAATGGTGGGAGAAGGCATAGAAATAGGAGGGCAAGCGCCAGGAGAACCAGACGAAAAGTGGAGAGACTAGGTTTCAACCATGTAAGAGTGGGATACTGGAATTGTCATATTGCCAGGCAGAGAGGTCCTGTATTGGAGAGGCTAATATATGATTTTGATGTCCTCATGTTCCAGGAGCTAAATACAGACAAATACCCTGGGTACGCCAGTTATATAAACCCTACTGGGCAGAAGAGACATGGGCAAGGTCTGCTGGTGAAGGAAGGAGTGAAGCATGTGGTACTTGACTTAAGCCAGTGGAATCACAGTGCAAGAGAGGTCCAGGGTATACAAATATAGATTGGTGGCTTAAGTTGGAACATCATAAATGTATATGCCACAGTGGACTGTTTTGTCAGAAAGGAACACTGGGACTGGCTTAAGGAATTGGATGAATTACCAGGTGATAGGCTACTCATATGTGGAGACTTCAATGCGAAGAGCAGAGATTGGGACAGTAGTGGAGAAAACCGACAGGGAATTGCCCTTGAGGGTGCCATGGTGGACTCCAATGTGGACTGCATAAATGATGGTAGGCCGACTAGAATGGCAATGAGGCCTGGTGATGCAGACACATCTACTGACTTGGCACTTGTCTCCCAGTCATCAGTCTTGATGTAAAGTGGACTGTTTTGAATTACCATGTTTTGATCACATGCCATGCTCAGTCCTGATCTCTAAATCCAGGAAAGTTAAGGCTGGCAGAGCGCGCAAGACCTTCCGGTATGAGTGGACCGATAGCCTTTTTGGACGCCTCAGAAAGGGGGCTTGCAACAGGACAGTTAAAACTCCTTTTTTGCAGCCCCCCCCCCCACCCCCAGGTTGACCCCAGAAGTAGACCATGCTTGGAAAGCAAAGAGAGCTGCAGTGAAGCAGCTAAAGAAAGTGTGACAGACACCCCGAAGCTCACGAGAGGAAGTGGACACAGCGGAAAATGTCAAGAAAGACAAGGTGGAGATCTTCAAGCGCTGTGCTGCAAAGGACAACAACACAAAATGGGAATGTTTCATGAAGGAGATTGGAGGTGATAAAACACTGTGAAAATTCTAGAAACTGCACAGACAAATGCAAAGAAAACATCGGCCTATGACAGCGGGAACAATTTATAGAGATGATGGTGTGCACGTGACAACAGACAAAGAGAAAGGGAAGACGTTTCTCCAGAGATTTTTGAGCAGACCAATCATAATGATGCAGACACCAGGGATGCAGTTAGAGGAGTTATCTGGCACCATGAAGAATATGCATTATGAAGAAATCATACGGGTGGAAGATGTTAAACATATTTTGAAAAAGGCAAAAGACTTGGCACCAGGGCCTGATGGGGTTAGGTATGGCCACATGAAGGCTTTGAGCGAAGCAGACCTGAAGGAGATAACCGAGTGCTTTAACCAGAGCATTAGGACAGCATCAGTACTGCAGGATTGGGTACACAGCTATCTCATCCCTCTCCCAAAACCATTCAAGGATTATTCAAAGCTTAATGGCTTTAGGATCATCACACTCCAAAACACATTTGGGAAGGTTCTAGAGAAGATAGTTGCTGTCAAGCTGCAAGAGTTTTTGGAAAGGGGGAAGCTTCTTCCAAGAGGCCTGGGGAGCTACAGGCCAGGAAAAGATACCTGGTCAAATGCAGCCACTTTTGCCTTTGATGTTTATGAGGGGTCTTAGAGCAGACAGGAAACGATGGTGGCAGCACTGGATCGAGGATGCATACAACATATTCGATATGATATTCTGATGACTGCACTGATGGATAAGGGGGTCAATCCCTGGTTGGTGAACTGGATAGCAGCCGTCCTGCACTCTCGTCGGGTTGCTCTCCGTCTGGGTGCATGGACCTCAGAGCCACATATTTTAACCCCGGTACTGCCACAGGGATCTGCAATCTCACCGGTGCACTTTAACTTGTATACGAGCAAGATTGCAAACCTAAAAGCACCAGGGGTTGGAAGGATACTAACATTTGCAGATGATATTCTTGCATATAGGCAGGGGAGAGATAGGGAGCAAACAGTCCAGGTGCTACAGGCGACAGTAGACAAAGTGATTGATTGGTGCACTGAAATGAGTGCTGTCATCCACCCAGAAAAGGCAGCTGTTTTGTGGTGCTCTCTGGACAACAGGATTGTGAGAGCTGATGTCCCAAGTCTCACGATGGATGGTAGAAACGTCAACAGAGAGAACAAACTGAAGTCTCTGGGAATCACATTTGACAGGAGCCTGTCCTTCAAGGACCATGTGGAGATGGTTGTGACAAGGTCTCAAAAGAGACTCAATGTACTTAAAACTATGGCTGCAATGGACACAGAGCAGAGAATGCTTTTCACACTATACCAGCACTTGATTCTCTCAGTGATTGATTATGGACTAGGACTGCTCACTGTCTCAAAGTGTCAATTGGTGAAATTAGAGCGCATACATAACAAAGCTATGCGACTCAATGCACTTAAAACTATGGCTGCAATGAACACAGAGCAGAGAATGCTTTTCACATTATACCAGCACTTGATCCTCTCAGTGATTGATTATGGACTAGGACTGCTCACTGTCTCAAAGAGTCAGCTGGAGAAATTAGAGCATATACAGAATGAAACTATGTGAGTCATTCTGGAATGCACCAGAGACACCCCAGTTGTTTGTATGCGTTACATCCTTGGTCTGCTGACTGTTGCTTGTAGGCTCAAGGTGATGCAGGCGAAGGCATACCTCAGAGTAACTGCAGACACAGGTCACCCGTTGCATGAGGTGCTGGACGCTGTTAAGGGTCAGCGACTGATGAGGGAAATCATGGATGGCTCAGGCAGAGGGTACGATCAGACAGGTGTGCCCCTTGGAGACTTGGAGAACATTAGGTGAGGAGAGGAGTGGGTCAGAGTGCCAGGGGAGCAGTCAGACTTGTGCAGAGTTATAATCACATTGAGCCGGGAGTGCAAGGAGTGGCCAGCAGGGGCCACAGAAGTAAAAATCCAGCAACTAATTCAGGAGAATGCTCACTCGGGTGATGTGATTATCTACACAGATGGGTCAGTGTTGAGAGGTAGGAGAAGTGCCTGGGGGTTCTTAGCAAAAGCTAATGGTTGACATTTAGTGCAGGAGAGCCTGGCATATGATACCACAACATCTAGCTTAAGAATGGAGTTGGAAGTGGTCAGTACAGCTTTCCGCTGGGTGGAGAATATGATACACATACACATCGTGATTGTAACAGACTCAGAAAGCATGCTGAGGAAGGTGAGGACAGGCAAGCTTCGGGCAGAGTGGCTTGCTTTGCTTCGGAGGTCACGGGTAGCAAGCATCACCTGGATCTTTTCTCTCGGGCATGCAGGCCAGACATGGGACGATATCATTCTTTCTTACAATTTCAAACAACTAATAAACCGTCCTACAAGGGTTACTGACACATCCTCAACTATAATTGATCATATATATGTTACTTGTCCAGAAAATATTATTGAATGTTCTGTTCCTGTTAGTACAGTTAGTGACCACTACCCAGTATGTTGTACATGGTCAAGAATTGGGTTCAAATCTCTTAAACATAAACATGTAAGTATCAAATTTAGAAATTTTAAAGCATTTAACCAAGATTTATTTTTGCAAGACTTAAGAAAAGCAGCCCTTACCAACTTCTTGACCCGGACGATGCATTAGCTTTCTGGACGAAGACAGTCTACAATGTGTTTGATAAACACATGCCAATCAAAGAAGTTCGAGTCAAAAATCAACATAAATCCCCATGGGTCACTAGAGAAGTTCTGGAAATCATGAGAGAGTGAGATACAGCACACAAAAATAAAGACTTCATCAATTACCGCAGACTAAGGAATAAAGTTAAATATGAAATTCGTAGGATAAAAAAAGATCATTTTAAAAATTTGATTGTAGATAATTCAAACAGTACAAATATATGGAAGGCTATTGACTTGCTAACCAATAAGAAACGCCCTACAGAATCAGCAATACCAAATTCTATAACATGCGATGAATTCAGTTGGTTCTTTCAATCAGAAATAGAGAATCTAAAGTCTTCAATACCAGACTCATCGTTAAATTTAATTTCACTGGCATCATTCTGTGAGGAGAAGTGCACCAGAAATATTCCCGCTGAGATTCCTTTAATGTCTGTTGCAGACGTTTATATATATCTCTTAAACCTCAAATCAACAAACTCACACGGCCTAGATGGTATCAGTAATAGAATTCTTCGTTGTGCTGCACCAGTCATTAGTGAGTCCTTAACGTTCATATATAACCAGTGCCTGGCCAAAAACTACTTTCCATCTGCATTTAAAATTGCTAAAGTGTTTCCGCTAATTAAAAATGGCTCAATAGATAATAGCGTTTTGGGTAATTATTGACCTATTTCCTTACTATTGTCGCTATCAAAACCACTAGAAAAACACATTCATAAAATAACGTTACACCATTTAATTAACAACCATCTAATAATTAACAGTCAATCTGGGTTTCGACCTAAATATTCTTGCCATAGTGCTCTAACAAAAATGACCGATAACTGGCACTTTAACATCAACAACGGTAGAATTTGTGGAGCGGTGTTTGTAGACTTTAAAAAAGCTTTTGATATGGTAGATCACGATATTCTAATTAGAAAACTAAAACAAATGAAGACAAGCACCAACATGGTGAACATAATTACGTCATTTCTATCCGACAGACAACAAGTCGTGTCCTTCAACAACTGTCTATCAAGACCCACACAGCTTAATATTGGTGTGCCTCAGGGCTCAATACTAGGTCCGCTGCTTTTTGCAGTTTATATTAATGATCTTCCTTTATATATCAATACAACTTGTGATCTATTTGCAGATGACTGTACTATATATACTAGCAATGAAAACCTTAGTGAATTAGAGAATTCTTTACAAAAGGAACTTGATAATCTTACTAGATGGAGCAATGAAAACCGCATGCAAATTAACATTGACAAAACCAAATCCATGCTAATAACGACCAGACAAAAACTGGAGACACTAGCCATAACTGGAGCACCGCTCGAACTCCGCATAGGCACGTTACCTATAGTTAATGTGACTGAACATAAAACACTAGGTCTTTTAATTGACAGCCATTTGAACTGGAGCTCTCATGTTCATGCTCTTACCAAGAAAATAGCACAAAAAGTTTACCAACTTGCTAAAATTCAGCACTTCCTGGACGAAAGCACATGAAAAATATTCTATACATGCTATATCCAATCACATCTCGATTACTGTTCCACAGTTTGGGATGGTTGCCCTAAATCTAATTTAAAACGACTATGTTCTCTACAAAACCACGCTGGCATAAAGCACGTTGAAAGTAATAATTTGTACAGTCATCTAAGAATTCTACCACTTCAAAAGCGCTTCCTTTTCAACAAAGCCAAATTAGTGAATAAAATTATATCTCAAAATACCCCAGAGTATCTTCTGCCGCTGATTCAATCTAATGCAATGAACAGCAAGCGCCTAAATTTGTTACATGTCTCAAAGCCTAGATTGGACCTATACAAAACATGTTTCGCCTATTCTGGTGCTCACTTATGGAATGAGCTGCCTCCAGATCTGAAAACTCCAATGAGTCCCTACACATTTAACCGAAAACTCTTTCAATACTTACTCCATATCGACTATATGCCACCATAATTCATTTACTGGTATAATTGTTCATTATAATTGTTTAACTATAATTGTTCACTATATATGTGTGTGCGTGTGGGAGCGAGAGAGAGAGAGAGAGAGAGAGAGAGAGAGAGAGAGAGAGAGAGAGAGAGAGAGAGAGAGAGAGAGAGGGGGGAGGGAGAGAGAGAGAGAGAGAAAGTGGGTGTCAGAGAGAGGGAGAGAGTGAATGTGTGTGTGCGCACGTGCATGCGTGTGTGTGGAGAGAGGGATTGAGCGAGAAATGGTGGGGGAATGTGTCAGTGCATGCATTCGTACGTGTATGTGTGAGAGTGAGTAAGGGAGTGTGTGTGTGCGTGCGTGCATGCGTTCATGCGTACGTGTATGTGTGAGAGAGTGTGATTGAGAGAGTGAGTGTGTGTGTGTGTGAAGGATTGTGTGTGAGAGAGTGAGACAGTGGGAGAGTTGATGTGTTAGTGTGTGTGTGTGAGCGCGCGCATGCGTGTGAGTGTGTGTATATGAAAGAATACAGAGAGAGAGAGAGAGAGAGAGAGAGAGAGAGAGAGAAAGAGAGAGAGAGAGAGAGAGAGAGAGAGAGAGAGACAGAGAGACAGAGACAGAGAGAGACAGAGAGAGCTGAGCAGATGCATGTCATGTAACACGAATGTTATGTAACACGTGAATCCATATGTTTGTGTATTCTCATCTGTCATATTATCAGTTAAATACCATTTGATTTTATCATGCATAATATAAACTCATGTTCATTACTGTAGTTTGAGTGAGAGAGTCAGTGAGTGTGAATGAGAGACAGAATGAGTGAGCGGGAGAGTGAATGAGTGAGCATGAGAGTGATCGTGAGAGTGAGCGTGAGAGTGAATGAGTGAGCGTGTGAGTGAATGAGTGAGCACGAGAGTGAATGAGTGAGCGTGAGAGTGAATGAGCGTGAGAGTGAATGAGCGTGAGAGTGAATGAGTGAGCGTGAGAGTGAATGAGTGAGCACGAGAGTGAATGAGTGAGTGTGAGAGTGAATGAGTGAGCGTGAGAGAGAGAGAGAGAGTGTCTATGTGTGTGGTGTCTGTGTGTGTGTGTGTGAGCATCACTATTTTTACGTCACATACTTTTTATGCACACATTTTTCTCCATGTTTAACATTTTTATGAGACTGCTCATGACAAGTGTCAGTGTATGTGTGTGAGTAAAGTGTGGGAGTTTGTTCATACTAGTTTCAATGCTAACTTGAGACATTTTGTATGTGTCTAGATGTGAGGAGGTGTGAGTGTGTGTGGAGGATGTGTGTGAGTGTGGGGATATGTGTGGGTGGGGGTATGCGTTTGGATGGGTTGGGGTGTGTGGGTTTTGGTGGGTAGTGATATTTGTGGGTGTTGGTGGGATGTGTGGATGGATGTGTGGGGGTGAAAGTAGGGGTGTGGGAATGGGTGTGGGGGATGTGTATATGGGTGGAGGATATGTGTATGGGATGGATGCAGGGGATGTGTGTTTATGTGGGTGGAGATGTGTGGATGGTTTGAGGAAGTATGTGTGGGTGGTGGGGTTGTGTGGGTAGGGGATTGTGTTGGGTGGATTGGGGATGCAAGGGCGGGTGGGGAGAAGTGTATGGTGTGTGGGTGTGAGATATGTGTGCGGTGTGTTGTGCGGGATGTGTGCATGATGTGTGGGTGGAGGGTATGTTTGTGGTGGTATGGGTGAGGATATGTGTGTGGGTGGAGGATAGTGGGTGGTGTGGGGGATGTGTGTGATGAGTGCGGGGAATGTGTGTATGGGTGGGGTATATGTGGGGGTGAGTAGGGGATGTGTGGTCATTGGGGGAAGTATGTGGAGGTGTGTGGGTGGGAAATGTGTGCGTGGATGGGGAATGAGTGGGTGAGGGTGTGTGAGTGGCTTAGGGATGTGTAGGTCGGTGAGGGAGTTGTATGTGTCGGGATGGGATGTGTGAGTGGGTGGAGGATGTGTGTGGGTAGGGGTATTGTGACCGAGAGATGTTTGGTTGGGGGTGGGTGGGTGGGTGAGGGTGTGAGTGCGTAGTGGAGGATGTATGCGTGAGTGAGTGTGTGTTGGTGGACGGGTAGGGAATGCGTGTGTGGGTGGGGAGAGGTGTGTGGTGTGTTGGTTGCGGATATTGTGTGGGTGAGTTATGTGTGTGTTTTGTGGTGTGTGAGTGGGGGTATGTGGGGTCGATGGGTAAGGGTCTCTGTGTGGGTGTGGGTGGGAATATTGTGTGGTATCTGGGTGGGGGATATGTGTGTGGTGTGTAAGTGGGGATGTGTTGGTGAGGGATATGTGTGTGTGTGGTGCGTGGGTTGGGAATATTGCGTGGTAGGGGTGTATGTGATGTGCGGGTGGGGGATTGGGTTAAGGTATGTGTGGGTGGGTGAAAGTTGTATGTGTGGGTGGTGGGGTGTGTGTGAGTGGTTTGGGGATGTATGGGTGGTTAGGGAGATGTGTGTGTGTGTGTGTGGGGGGGGGGGTGTAGGGACATGTCAGTTGGTGGGGATATGTGTGTATGGTTTGGGGATGTGTGAGTGGATGTGCGATGTGTGGGTTGGTAGGGGATTGTGTGCGTGGGTGAGGAATATATGGTCGATGGAGATGTGGCTGGGGGATGGGTGGTTTGAGGTGTGGGTGGGGAGAGGATGTGTGGGTTAGGATGTGGATGGGTGTGGGATGTGTAGGTTAGTAGGGGAATGTTTGTGGGTGGCGAGTGTGTTTTGGTTGGGGGATCAGATGAGGGTAGTGTGTGTGGGTGGGGGATGTGCGCGAGGGGGATGGGTCGGTTGGTGGAGTATGTATGTGTCCCTGGTGTGTGTGTGTGGGTGGGTTTATGTATGGGTAGGTGGGAGATGGGCCTCATAACATGGTAATAAGCCTTGTTTATGCTTACAACATTCATTTCACAACGTTTATTTTTCTTCCTATGTAAATGTATAATGCTCTTGATGAACGAAAGACGAGTGATTGGAAGGGCCGAATGTAAGACGGGCCTGCGTGCTCAATTTGTGACCCTAATAAAGTTGATTTGATTTGTCTCATCCATGCCATGTGGCCAAGCCATCCAGGTATTTTCCTCTTGGTCTTCCTCTTGGTCTGTTCCCCTCGATCTTGCCAGTTGTCATTAAGTTCTCCAATCCATTTCTTCTCATAACATGTCCAAAAAATTTTGACTGTCTACGTCTAATTTCTCTAATCAGTTTACGATGTTCATTTGTCTCCTGTAGTACTTGGTCATTGGTTTTTCTGTCTGTCCATGGTATACTTTGCATTTTCATCAGAAACCACATTTCTGCAGCCATCAGATGCTTTTCAGCTTGACTGCTCATTGTCCAAGTTTCACATCCATACAAAAGAACAGGCTCTATGTATCCCCTCAACACTCTTTTTCTCGTTTCAATTGACATCTTTTTATTGGTCAGAATGTTTTTCATCTTGCTAAAGGCTACTTTCGCCATGGCGATTCTTGTTCTAATCTCTTCAAGGCATCTCCCATCAGATGTTATGACTGTTCCAAGATAATTGTACCGATTCACTTGTTGAAGAATATTTCCATTTACTTGTATATTACATTGTGGCACTTCTTCCTTCCTAGTGACGACCATAACCTGAGTCTTTTTACAATGTAATTCTAACCCCAGTTGCTCACTGTGTACAACAACCGCATCTACTAATTGTTGCAGGTCCTGCGCATTGTCTGCAATTAATACTGTATCATCTGCATATCTAATGTTATTGATGTTTCGTCCTCCAATGCTGATTCCATTTATATCTTCTACATTTCTGAAAATATTTTCACTGTATAGTGAAAAAAGATCTGGAGACATCACACATCCCTGCCTAACACCTCTCTTAATTGGCTGATACTGTCCCACTTCATTATCAATCCTTATTGCAGCTTGTTGTTTCCAATATATGTTTTTTATAAGTCTAATGTCTTTCCCATCAATTTGTAGATCTGCAAGCATATTCACCATGTTGACATGTCTAACTCTATCAAAAGCCTTTGTATAGTCAATAAAGCAAAGATGTATATCCTTGTTTACTTCTATAGCACGTTCAATAACTGTTCGCAGCATATACACAGCATTTACTGTACCCTTTCCTTCTACAAACCCGCATTGTTCTTCCCCTATTTCAGGTTGTATCTTCTTCCTCACTCTTTGCATGATAATTCTTAGCAAAATCTTTGTGATGTGACTCATTATACTAATTGTTCTATGTTGATCACATTCCAAGGTTCCTGATTTCTTTGGGATTGCAATAAATATAGAGTTACATAATTCAGGAGGTATATCTCCAGTATCATATAATGTGTTCAGAAGTTTGGTGACTTGATCTAGTCCAAATTCTTCTAAAGCTTTAATCATTTCTGTTGTGATGTTATCTGCACCGGGGGCCTTGCCAGCTTTCATATACTTAAGAACATTTCGAACCTCCATCTCCAAAATTGGCGGTCCTTCATTATTAAATCTAATATCATACTGTTCATCTCTGTTATCATAATAAAGGTGTTTCACATAATCTGTCCATACCTGTAGAATCTGGTCTTTTTCTATTATGATTTTGCCATCTTCAGTTTTTAGACACCCTGTAGATGTACTTGTTCTTTTATTAGTAAGTTCCTGAATTCTTTTGTGCACTAATTTGGTATTTTGACTGTTGTGTTGGTTTTCAATTTCTAAGCACTTTTCCTCAAGCCATGCTTCTTTTTCCTCCTTACATAATGTTCTGACTTGTCTGTGAATTTCTTCATATTTGACAGAATTATTTTTGTTGAGTCTTCTTGTTTCCATGAGATGTAAAATTTCTTCAGTCATCCATTTCTTACGACCCACCCTCTTTAATTTTGGAATAGTTGTTTTTGCAGCCACATTGATTGAATTCTTCAATGTTTCCCATTGATCATCCACATCCTGGAATAGGATCTCTAGATCAGACAAACTTTCAAATCGGTTCTATACTTCTATGTTGAATTTGTTTTGTATTTTCTTGTCATTACTCAATGTACACAAATCATATTTAGTGTTTCCTGTTATATACTTGACTTTCTTCAACTTTATCCTCAATGTTCCTGTGAGTAATCTGTGGTCACTATAACAATCAGCACTGGGAACTGTTTTTGCTATTGTTAATGCATTTCTAAATCTTCTGCTAATCAGAATGTAGTCAATCTGGTTTCTAATCCTGCTATCAGGACTCCTCCATGTCCATAATCTTCTTGGGTGTTGTTTGAACCAGGTGTTTCCTACAATCATTTCCTGTTCTTTTGCCCACTCTACGAGTCTGTATCCTCTTTCATTTCTCTCTCCTAAACCATAGTTTCCTACTGTGTATCTATCCCCTTGATTTCCTACTTTTGCATTGAAGTCCCCTATTATGATGTTTATTTCTGAATTTTTACATTTCTTTAAGGCAGACTCTATGTCATTATAAAATTCTTCTACACTATCTTCACTGGATTCTCCTTTTGGGGCATATACTTGTATAATATTTATGCTAAAAGGTCTGCCACTTAATTTAACTAGTAGAACTCTGTCCGACACGGCCCAATATCCTTGAATAGATTTTGATGTTTTCCGGTCCAGAATAATTGCCACTCCCCTATGATCTTCACCTCCAGAATAAATAATCTTGAAATCTTCCTCTATTGAAGATTAAATGGCAAGACAAGATCCCAGACAGTTCTAGAAAGAACGTCCATGCCCAATCTCCACACTCTACTAATGAAAAATCAGATTCGCTGGGCTGGTCACTTAACATGTATGCCAGATCACAGGCTCCCTAAATGAATTTTTTACGTCGAGCTGCATTGTGGTAAACGCTCCCAAGGTGCCCAGAGGAAACGCTTTAAAGACACTCTGAAAATCTCACTGAAAGCTTTTGAAATTCATCATGACACCTGGGAGACTGCTGCTAAAGACCGTAATTCGTGGTGTGCAGAATTACATAAGGGTGCAGTCACTTGTGAAGCAACCAGGACTGAAAGAGCTGTGAAGAAAAGGCTGGACAGAAAAACCACTGCAGGAGATCCTCCTCCTGGAATATCAAGCATTCTTTGCCCACATTGTCAAAGAACATTTCGAGCCAAAATAGGTCTTATCAGCCATCTTAGAACTCACGGCTCCATACTTTCAACAACACTGGATGAAATGAATGGTCATCATCATTCTTGATGGACAAACAACATTCAGGCATTTCTAAACCTCATTAATCAGTATGCAGTCAAAATGCTTGGATCCTTTTAGAGCATTTCCTTTCCCTGTGCACGATTATCTCTTAAAGCGTTCAAACTATTTGCTTCCAATGAACATATTTAGTTTTGCCCATTACCTCAGTTTTTATAGTTTCTCATTTTTTTTAAAATCCTAAACAATAATCACCTACTACATCTTTCGTATGATATGATTAAATTAAATAACAATTAATTGATTTAGCTGTTTCCTCATCAAACATTAGCCTTATTCCTTTTCCCTATGTATTACCTCCTGAAGCAGGCTGGTCCTCTTTGAGCGCAATCTGATCCAACAAACTGAGGATAGGAGGCACAGGCATTAAATGCAGTCACTTGCTGTGGGACCTGCCTCATCTTACAGATGCAGAAACTGTGACAGAGATTGTCACTCTCGCATTGGACTTTACAGTCACCAGTGGTGCTGTCAGGTGCCTCCTCAGCGGCACAACTCTATAATTCTACAGGACTGAAAGAGGCCTACTACTACCTCCTGAACAAATTATTGTGTGTTTGTCTGTTATTACTTTACCAGATCTCCTCCACTTCATCTCCCTCAAGCCTAGGATATTAATCTCCAAATATTTCATTTCTTTTATTACATTATGTTACTTTCCTATTTCAACTATATCTTGACATTCCACGTACATATTTTAATCTTGTCTTGGGAAGATAATATGGTAGTTTCCCTTGCCTTCCATATTCACTCTGTGGTCTTTTAACTCTGCCTTTGACAGCAATTTCCAATTGAGTGAGGACAAGAGAGTGCCCTGCTTTGCTCAAAAGCAGAATTGTTAACTTATCCCAGTTGATACTTGGTCACACCTATGAACTTATTTTTCCCAGCATCTGAGTATATTTATATTCTGCTATTGTGTTGATTTTGATTGTATAAATCTTTGACAATTCAGAAAGCAATTGCAAACTCCTAAATATAGAATGATCTAGTAAATCACAAGCAGCCAATAAATCCTGGGGTTGACTGCAGCATCCTGTAAAGAGTATTCAGCTAACTGTTACATTGCACTTAATTTTACCATGGACAGACAGAAAAACCAATCACCAAGTACTACAGGAAACAAATGAAAATCGTAAATTGATAAAAGAAATTAGAGGTAGACATCAAAATTTTTTGGACATGTTATGAGAAGAAATGGATTGGAGAACTTAGTGACAACTGGCAAGATCGAGGGGAACAGACCAAGAGGAAGACCGAGAGGAAAATACCTGGATGGCTTGGCCACATGGCATGGTCGAGACAAATCAAAATCAAATCAAATCACATCAACTTTATTAGGGTCACAAATTGGGCGCGCAGGCCCGTCTTACATTCGGCCCTTCCAATCACTCGTCTTTCGTTCATCAAGAGCATTATACATTTACATAGGAAGAAAAATAAACATTGTGAAATGAATGTTGTAAACATAAACAAGGCAAATTACCATGTTATGAGGCCCATCTCCCACCTACCCATACATCAACCCACCCACACACACACCCCCCACACACCAAGGGACACATACATACCCCACCAACCAACCCATCCCCCTCCCACACATCACCCACCCACACACACCGCCCTCACCTGATCCCCCTAACATTCCCCCACCAACCCACACACGCATCCTCTCCCCACCCACACCTCAAACCACCCATCACCCAGCCACATCTCCATTGACCACATATTCCCCACCCACGCACACAATCCCCACCAACCCACACATCCACTCACACATCCCCAAACCATACACACACATCCCCACCAACTGACATGTCCCTACCCCCCCCCCCACACACATCTCCCTAACCACCCCAATCCACTCACACACACCCAACCACCTACACATACATCTTCCACCCACCCACACATACCTTAACCCAATCCCCCACCACACAATCCCCCACCCGCACATCACATACATCCCCTACCATACAATATTCCCAACCCATGCACCACACACACACCCCTCACCAACACACCACCACACAACCCCACTTACACACCACACACATATCCCCCACCCACATACCACACAATATTCCCACCCACACCCACACAGATACCCTTACCCATCCACCCCACATGCCCCCACTCACACACCACAAAAATCCCCCACCCACACACACATACCTCACCCACACAATATCCCCAACCAACACACCACAAACCTCTCCCCACCCACACACGCATTCCCTACCCGTCCACCAACACACACTCACTCAAGCATACATCCTCCACTACGCACCCACACACCCCCAACCAAACATCTCTCAATCACAATACCCCTACCCACACACATCCTCCACCCACTCACACATCCCACCCCGACACATACAACTCCCTCACCCACCTACACATCCCTAAGCCACTCACACACCCCCACCCACACACACATCTCCCACCCACACACCCCCACATACTTCCCCCAACCACCACACATCCCCTACTCACCCACACATATACCCCACCAATACACACATTCCCTGCACCCATCTCACACATCCCCTACACCACACACATATCCTCACCCATACCACCACAAACATACCCCCCACCAACACACCGCACACATATCTCACATCCACACACCATACACTTCTCCCCACCCGTCCTTGCATACCCAATCCACCCAACACAATCCCCTACCCACACAACCCCACCACCCACACATACTTCCTCAAACCATCCACACATCTCCACCCACATAAAAACACATCCCCCGCATCCGTCCCATACACATATCCTCCACCTATACCCACATCCCCCACACCCCTACTTTCACCCCCACACATCCATCCACACATCCCACCAACACCCACAAATATCACTACCCACCAAAACCCACACACCCCAACCCATCCAAATGCATACCCCCACCCACACACATCCTCCACACACGCTCACACCTCCTCACATCTAGACACATACAAAATGTCTCACGTTAGCATTGAAACTAGTATGAACGAACTCCCACACTTTACTCACACACATACACTGACACTTGTCATGAGCAGTCTCATAAAAATGTTAAACATGGAGAAAAATGTGTACATAAAAAGTATGTGACGTAAAAATAGTGATGCTCCCACACACAGAGATACACACAGAGAAGGCACACACACACACACACACACACACACACACACACACACACACACACACACATTCACTCTCACACTCACTCATTCTGTCTCTCATTCACACTCACTGACTCTCTCACTAAAACTACAGTAATGAACATGAGTTTATATTATGCATGATAAAATCAAATGGTATTTAACTGATAATATGACAGATGAGAATACACAAACATATGGATTCATGTGTTACATAACATGCGTGTTACATGACATGCATCTGCTCAGCTCTCTCTCTCTCTCTCTCAGAATGTTAGACGGGCCTGCATGCCCAATTCTTAACCCTTTGAAAATAAAGTTTGTTCGTTCGTTTGTTCTCTCTCTCTCTCTCTCTGTGTATTCTTTCATATACACACATTCACACGCATGTGCGCTCTCACACACACACACTAACACATCAACTCTCCCACTGTCTCACTCTCTCACACACAATCCTTCATACACACACTCACCCTCTCAATCACACTCTCACACATACACATACGCATGAACGCACGTACACACCCTCACTCACTCTCACACATACACGTACGAATGCACGCACTGACACATTTCCCCACCATTTCTCGCTCAATCCCTCTCTCCACACACACGCATGCACGTGCGCACACACACATTCTCTCTCTCTCTCGCTCCCACACGCACACACATATATAGTGAACAATTATAGTTAAACAATTATAATGAACAATTATACCAGTAAATGAATTATGGTGGCATATAGTCGGTATGGATTAAGTATTGAAAGAGTTTTCGGTTAAATGTGTAGGGACTCATTGGAGTTTTCAGATCTGGAGCACCAGAATAGGCGAAACATGTTTTGTATAGGTCCAATCTAGGCTTTGAGACATGTAACAAATTTAGGCGCTTGCTGTTCATTGCATTAGATTGAATCAGTGGCAGAAGATACTCTGGGGTATTTTGAGATATAATTTTATTCACTAATTTGGCTTTGTTGAAAAGGAAGTGCTTTTGAAGTGGTATAAGTCTTAGATGACTGTACAAATTATTACTTTCAACGTGCTTTATGCCAGAAACCAGACAAATAGCTCGGTTTTGTAGAGAATATAGTCGTTTTAAATTAGATTTAGGGCAACCATCCCAAACTGTGGAACAGTAATCGAGATGTGATTGGATATAGCATGTATAGAATATTTTTCGTGTGCTTTCGTCCAGGAAGTGCTGAATTTTAGCAAGTTGGTAAACTTTTTGTGCTATTTTCTTGGTAAAAGCTTGAACATGAGAGCTCCAGTTCAAATGGCTGTCAATTAAAAGACCTAATGTTTTAAGTTCATTCACATTAACTATAAGTAATGTGCCCATGCGGAGTTCAAGCGGTGATCCGGTTATGGCTAGTGTCTGTAGTTTTTGTCTGGTCGTTATTAGCATGGATTTGGTTTTGTCGATGTTAATTTGCATGCAGTTTTCATTGCTCCATCTAGTAAGATTATCAAGTTCCTTTTGTAAAGAATTCTCTAATTCACTACAGTTTTCTTGACTAGTATATATAGTAGTCATCTGCAAATAGATCACAAGTTGTATTGATATATAAAGGAAGATCATTAATATAAACTGCAAAAAGCAGCAGACCTAGTATTGAGCCCTGAGGCACACCAATATTAAGCTGTGTGGGTCTTGATAGATAGTTGCTGAAGGACACGACTTGTTGTCTGTCGGATAGAAATGACGTAATTATGTTCACCATGTTGGTGCTTGTCTTCATTTGTTTTAGTTTTCTAATTAAAATATCGTGATCTACCACATCAAACGCTTTTTTAAAGTCTACAAACATTGCTCCACAAATTCTACCGTTGTTGTTTAAGTGCCAGTTATCGGTCATTTTTGTAGAGCACTATGGCAAGAATATTTAGGTCGAAATCCAGATTGACTGTTAATTATTAGATGGTTGTTAATTAAATGGTGTAACGTTATTTTATGAATGTGTTTTTCTAGTGGTTCTGATAGCGACGATAGTAAGGAAATAGGTCTATAATTACCCAAAACGCTATTATTGATTGAGCCATTTTTAATTAGCGGAAACACCTTAGCAATTTTAAGTGCAGATGGAAAGTAGTTTTTGGCCAGGCACTGGTTATATATGAACGTTAAGGAATCGCTAATGACTGGTGCAGCACAACGAATAATTCTATTACTGATACCATCTAGGCCGTGTGAGTTTGTTGATTTGAGGTTTAAGAGATATTTATAAACATCTGCAACAGTCATTAAAGGAATCTCAGCGGGAATATTTCTGGTGCACTTCTCCTCACAGAATGATGCCAGTGAACTTAAATTACACGATAAGTCTGGTATTGAAGACTTTAGATTCTCTATTTCTGATTGAAAGAACCAACTGAATTCATTGCATGTTATAGAATTTGGTATTGCTGATTCTGTAGGGCGTTTCTTATTGGTTAGCAAGTTAATAGCCTTCCATATGTTTCTACTGTTTGAATTATCTACCCCCTCTGCTGTGTGTCCACCGTGACGAGGTAGAGGGGCTTGTGCGTCCCAATGACCCCAAGAGCTATGCCGACGGTAGCACAGCTACTGGTAGGGCCACCCATGTCGGACAGGTCAAGGGAGAGGGACCAGACGAAGAGACACACAAACCTGCTGCCTTGTAGGCAGACTGGGGACAGTCAAAGGCTAGGGAAAGCACCCCGAATACATGCTTGTCGAAATCGGATGTACTGAGCCACAGGCTTGACAAAGCAGTGCAACGTAAAACCTGCTGCCTTGTAGGTAGACTGGGGACAGTCAAAGGCTAGGGAAAGCATCCCGAATAAATGCTTGTCGAAATCGGATGTACTGAGCCACAGGCTTGACAAAGCAGTGCAACGTAACTTAATTCATGATGTCACAAATCAAAATTAATCGATATGGTGCTAATCCCGTGAAGTCCCATCAGGCGGCGATAGTGCCGGACCCCCTGCCTCGAGGGGGTCCACCCATGACTACTGGTGGTCACCTTCCCCTGTGCTGTGGAGTCAAGGCACAGAGGAGTAGGTTAAGAGCTATTGACCAAATACCCCGGACACTCAACATTCTACAGTGGAATGCCGAAGGAGTTTACAAGAAGAAAGACTCCCTAACACAGCGTCTTCATAAAGATAGAATAGATGTGGCATGCATTCAAGAGACACACCTCAACGCCAATCACAAATTCTCAGTCAGAGGATATCAGGCCACACGTTTCGACCGCGAAGGACACAAAGGAGGAGTTCTAATACTTACCTTGCAGCGAAGTATCTGTGATCTCTGACAACCAAACGGAAATTATAGGTGTTGATATAATGATAAAGGACGTGAAAATAAGAATCTACAATCTGTATAGCCCAGCAGATAAGGACCTTACACTCTCAAACATGAAAATAACTGACACAAACTGCATTATTGTCGGAGACTTTAATAGCCGTTCAGAAAGATGGGGATACCCAGATACTGACAAAAGAGGAGATGAATTGGAGGACTGGGAAATAGACTCAAATCTCCATCTACTCAACAAAGCGGATGACACACCGAGCTTCTACTCCAGAAGATGGCTTACCACTTCTACTCCAGACTTAGCTTTCTGCACAGGAGACATCCTCCACAAAATCGATCGCCATGTGCTGGACCAATTAGCAGGTAGTGACCACAGACCAATCAAGCTTGAAATGAATATGGAGTATGTTCCACAGGAGCAAAAGCCCTTGCCCCGCTGGAATTACAAACGAGCAGATTGGGACAGATTTGCCATACTAACAGACAAATATTGTGAAAACATAAATACACGATATAGCAACATAAAGCAAATGGTGGAAAGTCTAAACAGAGCGATAATACAGGCAGCCACTGAGTCCATTCCTAGAGGAGCGAGGAAAAATTACAAACCATACTGGACTGAAGAACTACAAAGTTTGGAGGACAAAGTTGAAGATGCCAGGAAGACAGCAGAGAGAGAACAAACAATTGAAGCGAACATCTCTCTCAAAGCCATCTCAGCAAAATATAAAAGAACAGTAAATCAAACAACAAGAGATTGTTGGAGGGAAAAAACAGAAAACCTGAATTTTGACAGGGATGGAAACAAACTATGGAAACTAGTGAAAGCCATGAACAATGAAGGACCTAGAAACAAACAAATAACAATTAAACAAGGAAATGCCTTGCTTACAGGAAAAAAGGCTGCAAATGCACTAATGGAACACTATGCAAATGCAAACCACATTGATATTACAACCGAACAGAAGAAAGCAATCAAAGACAAACAGATACATCATAGAAATACAGAGACAGCAGCAGAATATATGATGGCAAATCTAACAATGGAAGAAATGGAACAGGCAATGAATACCCTAAAAAAGAAGAAATCACCAGGAAAGGATGGAATCACAAATGAAATGCTAATAGGACTAGGCACCAAGGCAAAGAAGAAACTACTAGCAGTCCTAAATAACAGCTGGAAGAGAGGAATAGTCCCACAGGCATGGAAGGAAGCTATACTAATACCAGTCCCAAAGAAAGGAAAAGACCTGGAAGAACCAAATGGCTATCGACCTATCAGTCTACTTAGCTGTGTAGGAAAATTAATGGAACGCATTATCAATGGCAGGCTAACATGGCATCTGGAAGAAAACAAACTCTTAACACCACACCAAGCAGGATTCAGAAAGTACAGATCCACTGAAGATCAAATAACCTATATAGCTCAGGAAATAGAGGATGCCTTCCAAGAGAAAAAGCACACACTAGCAGTCTGGATAGATTTAGAAAAAGCATTTGATAAAGTATGGAAGGAAGGACTGAAAGTAAAACTGCAAAACATGCATGTTTGTGGAAAAATGTATAAATGGATCAGCCACTACCTTAAGAACAGAACTGCCAGGACAAAAGTACAAGGACAAACAAGCAAAATGATGCTGTTGGAGCAAGGTGTCCCCCAAGGAGGAGTTCTTTCACCAACATTATTCCTAGCATATATAAATGACATCACAGAAAATTGTCCAGCCAGAGTACACACATCCTCCTTTGCAGATGACCTAGCCATATGGACATCTGAAGAATATATTAGTACAGCTAACAGCAGAATACAGCAAGCCTTATTAGCGCTAGAGGACTGGTCAAAATCATGGCTAGTGAAGATAAGTGAGGAGAAAACAACATGCACAGTGTTCTCCCTCTCAAATAAAACTCAGCAACCTAAGCTGGTATTGAATGGAAAAATATTGCGCCATGAAGAAAATCCAAACTATCTAGGAGTCACCTTTGATCGTCGCCTGACATGGAAGACACAGGTTGAGAAAAATCGAACAAGAGCAAGGCAGAGAATGGCAATCATGAAAAAGCTTGCTGGTACAACATGGGGAGCAGATGAGAAAGTTCTCAAGAAGTTATATACTGGACGGGTGAGGCCAGTACTGGAATATGGCATTGCAGCTTGGGCAACAGCAGCTAAGTCAAACTTTAACAAAATAAGTAGAGTCCAAAACCAAGGAATGCGAATCATAACTGGAAGCCTGAAGACAACGCCTATTAATGAACTAGAAAAGATCACTTGTTTACAACCAATGCAGGATAGAAGAGATAGCAGAGCCCAGCAACAAGCAGAAAAATTCAGAAGATTGACAGACCACCCTATGTACAACAGATTTAATGGTTTTGGAAAGGGAAGACTGAAGCGTACCAACTTTGTAGAAACTGCAAAACGAAGGATTAGGGCAGATCCTATACTTAACACATCAACAGTCAAGCCCATTTACAATGCACACAAGTTCCCAGCTTGGAGACAGCAGCAACTGCCTGAGATGATAGAAAACATTCCTGGTATTGAGAAAAAGAACACTCAGCATGAAACCGAAAGAAGAGAAATAACCCTAAACTACATAAAAGAACTTTACCCAAGCAGGAATTGGACTCATGCATATACAGATGGATCAGCCAAAAATTCAATAGAGAATGGAGGAGGAGGAATTCTCCTAAATTTAAAAAATGGAGTGAAAAAAACACATTCAATGGCAACTGGAAAATTTTCAAGTAACTTCAAAGCGGAGATAGAGGCTCTGAAAACTGCAGCAGAAATGCTCCTGATGGAGGAAAATAAAGAGAAGCAAATAGCTATCTTCACAGATGCAAAGTCAGCTGTCTCAATACTGAAGAGCAATAACAGCACAGAACTAGCTGACCTAAGAGCAACACTCCATGGTCTATGCCAGAAATCCAAAAGAGTTGTAATACAGTGGATCCCATCACATTGCAGTATACCTGGAAACGAAGAGGCTGACAGACTGGCAAAAGAGGGCGGACGACTACCACAGCCTGACATAGACATAACCTATAATGAGGCAAAAAGGTTTGTAAAAAGCACTTATAGAACCAAATGGGAATCAGAGCATCCATGCCACCAGAAGGATGATGCATATTACAAACTCGACCGAAGAGAACAAGTAGCAATCTTCAGACTCCGCACAGGACATAACAGGCTGAAACACCACTTGTTCAATAAACTAAAGATAAGAGATACCGATGAATGTAATTGTAGAACTGGTAAAATGACAGCTAAACATTTGCTGCAGGAGTGCCCAATATATGCAGAACAGAGAAAGATATTTTGGTCCACGCCTGCTTCATTTGAGGACAAGCTCTATGGAGATATCAACAAGCTCAAGTTGACCGCAGCTTACTTTAACTACATACAGGTTGACATTTAAAGGTGCATGAAGACCCAGAGGCATGAAATGGAATATTGCTTGGATAGCAAATCCATTATGTGGAAAGTCCAAATCGAAAGCTCGCTGTGTGGGCTTCATAAAAGGTGGAAAAGTGTCCTAGTGGCACGAAATGGAATATTGCTTGGATAGCAAATCCATTACGTGGAAAGTCTGAATCAAAAGCCCATTGTGTGGGCTTCATAAAAGGTGGAAAAGTGTCCTAGTGGCACGAAATGGAATATTGCTTGGATAGCAAATCCATTACATGGAAAGTCCGAATCGAAAGCTCACTGTGTGGATGTCATCTGCAAACTGCATACTTCTGGTTTCCGGAAGAACAGCCTATGGTGAACGGAAGGCCCAATATACGGAAGTGAGGCTAAGCAGCCATGTGCAGGACGTGACGATTCCTTGGGTGAGCCCAGTACCAGAGCGCTATGTATCGGCTCTGCAAGTATGGAAGCCTCCTTGGATGGCGGGGAATGCCCATGGTCTGCCCCTGCCTTCCCTTGAGGCTGACCAGGATCTTTGGCTGTTCTATATGGGCCAGCTGGGATGGGGGATAACACCACAACAGTGAGAGTCAAACGTCCTAAGAAACCCCCGGAAAGGTTAACCCGGTCAACAAATGCCCGCAGAAGTCGGATGTGTCGGCCTAACGGCGCAAGAATGCAGCTCTGCTGTAAACAGGCACAACGCAATCACATCCGGAAAAAAACTCCGGATGATCGCAGAAGAAGAAGAAGAATTATCTACAATCAAATTTTTAAAACACTGAACTGATCCATGACTCTGGTGATCGAGTGAAATGGCGAGTCATGACCGCCCATGCTTTCCGGCATGGCACATGATGGATGGAATCTTACCTTGAACTACACAGACTTCAGGTTGTTCTATCTTGACACTTGATGGTAGTTTATTCTCCATCTTATGTCCACAGTCAGTCTGAAAGGATTTGTAAATTACATTTGTATGCAAAAATAAACTATACAAATGAATTTGATATTTTGTTTTTCAAGATGATTAATGATACCAAATGTCTAATGATTACTTTAAGACATGATTTCTGATATGTCATTCCTCAAGTCCCGTTTAAGAATATGAGTATGGGAATATATCAGTGTAATTATATTAGTTTATCATGGCAAAAATAACATAGCAATACATGACAGCTTCATGGAAAATCTGTATTACTTGTGTCACACATCATTCACACATTAAAGTTGATGCAATACTTATAGCCACAGCCATTTTTTGGGGTATATTTTTCCCCCTTCCATACATCCAATAACGAGTCTTCAATTGAAGAGAAAACAAGAAATTCTTGTCATTTATAAACTGTTGCTTATGAGTAGGAATTGTACCTTGTTAGCTTCTAACATGAAAGTTGTGAGCTTGCCTACATTTGACAATTAGGTACATTTGGTCCCAATATTGTCTGCTTGTGCACTGAAGCTCGATAATCTGGGCTTTGCTGATGACATTGCATTCTTGTCCCACACATTGAAATGAGATGCAAGATATAGCTAAAAACACTGGATAGAAGGTCACAACAATTAAGTCTAAATATTCATAGGGAAAGAGAAAGATCATGAGAATAAATCTAGCAAATGATGACCTGATCTCCCTTGTTGAATCTTAATTTCAAGAGGCATAGTTATACACTTATTTAGGTAGTAATGTAGTCACAGATGGGTCAACATATAAAAATATTTAAATAAGAACGCAAAAGGCAAGAGGACTTTCATAGCAATTAGAATTTTGTGGAAGTCAAAAAAGATAGGATTGTCAGAAAGACTGTTCAAGTAAAACATTAAAACAGTGCTACTGTATGGATCAGAAACATGGAGAATGACATGCAATGATTATTAATAAACTACAAACATTCATTAATTGTTGACAGGGCAAAATAGGTGGACTAAAATGTTATGACATAATCACCAATGTGGAGAGAACTAAACAAATACAAGTGTATCAAGAAGGAATTCAAGATGCTGTACTGCATATGACGTACTCTGAGAACACCTGAGAATTGTATCACATGAAAAGCCTTTGTCCAGAATTGACAGGGCAAATGAAATAAAGGAAGATATAAAAACACAAGAAGAAGAAAGTTAGAGATAGAAATGTATAATATCAGGAGGACATATGCAGCTACATGAGATAGCAAAAGATATAAAGGCTTGGACTGAACTGATTGATGGCCCATACCAAATGGGGGAAGAAGTGAAAAAGAAAAGATTTTGATCAAATCCAACATGGCAAGTCCATAAGAATCATAAAATATATCAGCCCAGAGGCATTTGATCTTTGACCCCTGCCACAAAAGGCTTCTTATCTAGGTCTATGTCCATGGATTCCCATATTCTTCTGACAAAAGTCGACCAACCGGCAGTATTATTATTTGTCGATTGTGCAGCTGAAAGACACAATTCATTCAAAACCAAATAATAATATATCCATTATTATTAACTTTAAGTCTTGAATGGGATACCACTGGATTTCATTATGACAGTTCTATCCAATTTATTGTTTTCCCCTCCACTAGGTCTAAAATTCATCTCATCTCATCTTGTTCCTCTTGTACAATGCTGTGTCGAGGTGAAGCATAAACTCATAAACAACAGGAGAGTGCCCGTTTATGGGCTTCATGTATGAAATTCATAGGTGAAAATTAAAAATAAGAATAAACATAGCAAATGATAACCTGATCCCTCTTTGTTAATAATAATAGATAAGAGAAATAGAAACATTTGTCTAGTTCTCTCCATGAGATCCTTAGTGAAACCTCACTTCTTCTTCTGCATTCATCCGGAGCTTTTTTTTTTCCAGACGTGATTGCATTGCGCCTGTTTACAGCAGAGCTGCGTTCTTGCGCTGGTAGGCTGACACATCCGACTTCTGCTGGCATTTGTTGACCAGGTTAACCTTTCCAGGGAAACCTCACTTCAAGAAGTTGAATCATACATCTATTAATGTACCAATGTAGACAAAAGTGGGGAAACATGTAGAGCAGTGGTTCCTAAATCACGGCCCACAGGCCACCTGTGGCCCACCAGCTGTCAGAAAGTGGCACACGAGGCCTCGTTATTTTCCTTTCTTTTTCCGCGTTTCCATCCTGTTTCAGGATATTGCGGTCAACATCAGCATCTTTCAGTTGTATGTTGATTCCTAGGCTAGATTACGCTCATCAGCACGCCATGACTTTCTGAGCAACCGGCTCTATACTCTCATAAGTCACTGGCACGACTCGAATCACTTCCAATTCTCGTGCGCTCACGTCAACCATGAGAGTATTCAGGGTTACAGAGAAAGCTGCTAACCTCTCGGTCAGAGAGTCCGGCCTCGTTATTTAATATATTTTAATAATTTCTAAAATGCACTCGGAGCGCTCCGTCAGCGTGCGATAATTTACTCTGCCCATGATTATGCTCAGATATTATCAAATGTGCCTGTTCAGTTTGCAACAAAATGTTATGAAGACAATGACTGCCCTTAAAGTTTTAGAATTTTGTTGATGAAAGTTAAGAAAGGTAAGAATGATATTGCATGACTTTTATAATGTTATAACTTTGTGGCCCGCTTAACTATCCAAAAATGGTAGATATGGCCCTCTGCTTGAAAAGCTAGGGAACTACTGATGTAGAGATATTACAATAAGCACATAAATTTAGCTTCCATAGTGCAAAGTGTGTCTTATCTCTATTGTTAAATCATTACTGCTGTATGTATCACAAACCTGGAGAATGTCTAAGCAAACCAATTACTAATGTACTACAAACATTCATTCATTGGTGCCTGTGTAGAAAAAAAGCACTAAAGTGGTATGACATAACCACTTGTGGAGTTCATGAAGAAAACTAAACAAATACAAGTGAATCAAGAGGATTGAGAAATAGTATAATAAAGACTCTTTCATTCGATGTCGCAATCGGACATTCACGGTCAAGATCATGTGACCCGGCAACCATGTTGCTTGCTCCCGGGATTTGGCCAAATTCCTAATGTGGTCATTATTTTGTTCAATTTCCGAAAATCGTGGGTTTTGGACGGGCTATAAATAGGCCAGCATTGTGAGCCTTGCGGTCTAGTTTCAAGCACATGTGCTCTGAAGACTTTTCGTTGATATCATTGCTGTGTATTTTCAAGTGTTGAAGTAAGTTCACGTATGTACAGAATATTGCTAAAGCTTCCTAATGGTTAATATTAGTAATAATTGAATTCTCCTTCCATATTTATATCTCTGTGTACAATTTCATTACTTGAAATGATTGGGATTGATTAAAATTAGCTGTTTGAAGTGAATCACTTCACTCGGTCTCTACCGGAAAAATTGGCAGCCATCTTGCCTTATACAGATAGGACTTGTCATTGTTTACACCAATTCTTTGTTTAACAGTTTGTTGCTAAAGCCATCTTGTGGTTAATAATAATAATAATTTAATTTTCCATCCATTTCTATATCTCCTTTGTAAAATAGATTATAAATAGCCTGATTAATTAATAAATATGACCCTATTAAAATGTCCACCTTATTTACTTTTTTAAACTTTTTTCTTTCCTGTTTTATTTAGTTTTATACGTTTATTAGTTTATTTCTCTCCCTCCCACTCCCCCCCCCCCTTCTCTCTCATAAGTAAGTATTAGTAACCTAACTAACAACTTCATGCCATTTTACTTTTATTGTATTTGTAGTACAATCCCGGTGCAATGAAGTTGACCCTGTCAACTTTTAAGTGACTTTTAAAAATAATTTTAAGTGTTCAAAACTACTTTTAAAAATTTATATTCAGATAATTTGGCACAATTACGACCATAGATATTTTTTTGAACATGTGTAATAAATTATGTGTATTAATTTTTTTTTATTAGTACTAGTAGTACTACTACTATTAATTAGTACAAGGGGCTTCTCATAAGTCTTTATCCTGACCATGAAGGAGTAGGTGGAGAAAATTGAAATTTGGCACATGTGTAGCTCATGCAAATTGTAATGGACATATTAATTATAAATTTCCCTCCTCAACTGGTTTTCCCAATATGGTGCATGGCACAACACACCCTATTGACCAGATCTGCACATCCAACGGTTTATCAGAACAATGGCGAAATCAGACGCTAGGACTGTGATAAAATTCTTGATGTTTCAGGGAAAAACACCTACAGAAATACACAGGGAGATGGAGCCAGTGTTTGAGGAAGTCTGTCCTTCGTATGCTTCTGTAAAAGATTGGTGTTTGCAGTTTAAGTATGGCCGTTCCCAAGTTGCTGATCTGCCTAGATCAGGATGACCGTCCTCAGAGTGCAATGATGCAAAAGTGAAGAAACTCATAGACCAGGATAAGAAAATGACAAATGCAGAGATATCGGGTTCAGTAAAATTGAGTAAGAGTACAGTTTTTAGAATATTACACAACAGACTGAACATGAAAAAAGTGTGTGCCCGTTGGGTCCCGCGCCTGCTGACATGTGAACAGAAACAAACACGGGTTGATTGCTGTGGCCAGTTGCTCAACATGTGGCGGTCGAAAAACATGTTGACGACCATGGTGACGGTATATGAGACTTGGATTCACCATCATGACCCAGCATGCAGTGGAAAACCCCGGGCTCGCCAACACATGTCAAGCCAAGAGCACAAAAATCTGTAAGAAAAGTGATGCTGATTGTTTTTTGGGATGTTAAAGGTGTCATATTGAAAGATTACATGCTTCTTGGCAACACGGTTAATAGGCAGTACAATGCAGATCTCCTTATCAAACTAAGAAACGCTGTGACCAGAAAATGAGGGATAACACTACGCAAATTCTGCCTTTGCTTCAAGACAACGCGTCCTCCCACAAAGCATGGCTTGTGCTGAAAACTGCCAATGATTTGAATATTGAAATTCTTCCACACTCACCATATTCTCCAGATTTGGCTCCATCAGACTTTTTTCTTTTCCCAAATCTTAAACAACAGCTGAAAGGAAATCGTTTTGACAGTGACGAAGATGTCATACTGGCTTCTGATAACTGGTTTAGTTCTAAAATAGGTTGTTTTATTCTGAAGGTCTTTTCAGGGTCATGCAGAGATGGCAGAAATGCATAAATTCAGGTGGTGGCTACATTGAAAAGGAATAAGCACTGTGCCAAATTTCAATTTTCTCTGCCTACTCCTTCATGGTCAGGCTGAAGACTTATGAGAAGCCCCTTGTATAACTATTAATAGTTTTTCTTTCTTTTTCTTTTTCAGGTCGGCAGGATGTTATTGTTATAAATGTTAATACGAAGGTAAGTTAATCACAAATGGCTGTAGAAAAATAACTAAATGTGATAACAACTTGAAACCAGTTTATGTTTATACATACATTGTCCCTTTATTTCTCAACATAATTTCCACCAACATTGATGCACTTATCCCATCGTTTTATCAATCCTCCGAAACCCGCTGCATGGAACTGTGTGCTTTGTTCTCATTTACCTGCCATCCCACAGAACTGTGTGAGACTTACTTATTTACTCGCCCTCGTAAATTTTTCTACCCAGCTATACAGCGCTTTATGGGACAAACATTTGTCAGCATAAACACTGAAAGGCCACCTTGGCAGGAGAAATTTCGCGAATGATGCCGAAGTTGAATGTGAAGTGAAAACGTGGTTTAGAAAACAGAGCACGCAGTTCCATGCAGCGGGTTTGGGAGGACTGATAAAACAATGGAATAAGTGCATCAATGTTGGTGGAAATTTTGTTGAGAAATAAAAGGACAATGTATGTGTAAACATAAACTGGTTTCAAGTTGTTATCATATTTAGTTTTTTTTTTCTACAACCTTTTGTGGCTTCTTTATTGACTTCCCCTCGTATTTGATTAATATATGCTATTTTGAATTTTAATTAGTAATAAAGCATATTTACAAAATCATAACATGGTCTTTTGGTTTGTTTTATCAAACTGAAAAGGGGGGGGGGGGGGAGAGAGAGAGAGAGAGAGAATACATAATTTGTTTTTTTGCGCTTGCTCGCTTTGAACTTGAGCGTAGTCCGTATACATTACTTGTAGTGCACTCAACTGAATTTTGCATGTGGATTAGCTTCCCCTATTGCCAGTGTCCCTCGCCATTAGACGAACCCACTCCAACTTCGGAGATACATAATTTGTGTTTCAACGTTCGTTAGCAAAGTTTAAATTTTTAAGATTAATTATTAATTAATTAATTGGCAGCCATTTTGAATTTAAATTAGTAACAAAACATATTTACAGAATCACAACATGGCCTTTTTATTTGGTTTACCAAACTGAAGGGAAAAATATTCATAATTGGCATTTCAAGGTTTGTTAGCTCAGTTTAATAATAATTAAATAATCAATTAGTGGCCATTTTGAATTTTAATGAGTTGATATTGCCTAACACTAACATCAAATATTTTCTACCTAGGCAGTTAGGCCTCACTGTTCTGAACGTGAATATATATAGCTAATAGTTGCTAAGGGGTTTTCTCAAAATTAAAGAATTTGTGGCAGTTTATTTTACACACATTGTAAACAATTGTTGTTTCTGGGCAGCAAGTCAAAATCGAAAAATAAGCTAAGTCAGTATTTTAATTTTCTTCTATGTTCCTTTTATGATAAATTTACACACAAATCTGGATATCTCGGCTTAGAATCAACATACAGACTTGAATGAGGTACCGTTGGGAGTCATTTTCAGGTCCTGTTCAGCTGTCCAGATGTAATCAATGCCATACCATTTAAAAAAAAAAAATACTACTAAAGTAAAGTAAAACTAAAAGTAGCGTGTTCCATCGTGTCATTACCCGAAGTAAAAACAAAAGTCATGTACGGAGTCAGATAGCCATTGAAAATCTCGTCCCGGAAATCGCTGTCTAATTTACCATGCATTCTTTCAACGTCATTCATTCATTCAAATCTCACGTGACAATAACACACGTCATCCTGGGTTTTCCAGGAAAGGTAGGCTTAATATTCCGTGCACGGCGATTGGTTGAAAACATGGTGAACTTTTATATAAATACGAATATATTTCATACTTACCATAATTATTTTTTTTTTTTGGTGTTGCTGATAGAATTGCATCAATTATAGATGCATTTTTGAATTCTGCACACAATTTTAAATATATCTGGAAAGTTTCATCGCTGTACTAGCTGTAATTGTGGAGAAAAACAAAATTTTCTGCGGAGGCGTTTTTTGTTCTTTGTGCATATCGATCCGATTGGCGTGTGCACTTTGTAACACTATTCTAGCGTCGTTGATAGAATTGCATCAATTATAGATGTATTTTTGAACTTTGCCTACAATTTTCAATATATCTGGAAAGTTTCATTGCAGTACTAGCTCTTTTGTGGATGTAAAAGAACATTTTTGGCGAAGCGTGTTTTTATGAAGGGGTAAACACATGGCATGATAATGGCCATGATAATGGCCATGTGCCATGGTGACTGTGCATGCGCGTATCGATCGAATTGGCATGTACACTTTCAGTTTTCACTACTCAAAATGTGCAATTTGACCTACAACAGTTAAAGAGAACACAAGTTTAAAGATTATTAATAATTTATTTGTATACTTGTACTATCTTTTAATCATTTAACATGACGGAACATATTTTTGAAGTCAGTTTTCATAACCTGTCTATGACCCGTGTTGGTTGAGACCAACCTCGCGCGCGGAAAAAAATGAAAACGGCAAGCTGAACTGTAAATAATTGTTTTCTGGCGCTTTCAATAGAAAACCATCAATTGTAGATGGTTTTTCGAATTCTGCATCAGATTTTTCAGAAATTTTGAAAGTTTAATCACTAACTTGCTTTAATTGTGGTTGAAAAACAGGCGAAAATGTGTTACGATCATGAAACCCAAAACGGCAGCTTATCTATATAAAAATCTTTGTGGAAAATTTATTGTGTTCTCGCTAGCGGAGTCATAAGCAGTTCGCCTGTCACGCGAGAGGCGTGGGAGACCGGGGTTCTCTTCCCGGCTGGACATTTTTTTGTTTTTTAAATTTTTCACAAAATTATTAGATGATATAATAGAAACTATTAAACATTACGAACTAAAATGTTATATAGAACTAAGAAACTGGAAGTTTGTGAATAAAGTGTGCTCTATGGATCTGTGCAAGCTGCCGACTGCCGGGGAGCAAATACCACGGAGGCAGCCAAACCGAATGATCGCGATCGGAATCGGTGAATCCAATAGATATCTTTGTTTAATGTGAATTTTAATTGCCATATAAAATATTGCTCCTGAATCAGCATAGTTTAATCGCTAAACTTGCTCAAATTGTGGTTGAAAAACAGATTTTCTGCGAAGATGCGACTGTGAATGGGTCATGACGGCCACGAATATTGATTGCGCTACACTTTTCAACACACAAAACGTGCGATTTGACCTACTAAAGTTAAAGAGAACACAATTTTAAAGATCATTAATAATTTATTTGTATACTTGTACTATTTTGTAATCATTTAACATGACGGAACATATTTTAGAAGTCAGTTTTCAAACGACCATTTGAGACAATCTCGCACGCACACACACGAACACCCGCTGGGGGAGGAATGGGACACACTAGAGAGCTACACTTACGGGTGAATAGCATGAAAAATCGCAACTCGTCTCACCTTCACAAAAATGTGAATATCTTCACTTATAGTTAGTTAGTTAGTTAGTCGACAGATCATCCTCGTTGCACATTGAACCATTCAGTCCATAAGTGCTCGGATCCCCTCCTCAGCAAATCCTGCAGCTTGTAGCGGCTAACGACGCCAGTTCTGTGTTGGTTTATCAATCTTCTTTGGCTTCCTGCGTAGTGTTCTTGTTTGGCCACCCCTCTTTTAATTTGCTGCTCTCGCAGTCTGGCCATTGTTGTAGATTCACAGTCATCACTTGGTTCTCGCAAAAGTCTCACTTCTCGTAGAGCATTCAGAATGTCAGCCTGGTCCATGGCGCGTCCGCCCTCCACAGTAGCCTCACCTGCGAGCTTGTCAGCCCGCTCATTTCCTTGTACTCCCGCATGCCCTGGCACGAAGATGAAACTAATCTTTGCCAGCCGAGACCGCTTCAGAGGCAGCAACCATTCTCTTCGGATCGACCCCTCCTCTATCCTCTTGATCATGTCATTGAGTCGCTAAGGAAACAAGAACAAGCCCTAGTGAATGTACGTGTCTCGAGCCATGTTATTGCTCTTCACTATATTTTCACTTATAAGTGACATACAGGCATCATTGAGGTACCATTAGATTTTGAACTTCAAGGCCAATCTTCTGTGGCAGATTCATTAGTAAATTCTCAAATTTATAATCGTGATAGGACTTGCTAAAAAGAAAAGTTAGTAAAT
The DNA here is from genome assembly GCA_963921405.1 of Cepaea hortensis. NCBI lineage: Eukaryota > Metazoa > Mollusca > Gastropoda > Stylommatophora > Helicidae > Cepaea > Cepaea hortensis. The sequence continues at coordinate 489,042,953 of OY992876.1, read as the reverse complement.
TTACTAAGTACCTGATCCAGGGCTGGCGATTGCATGAGACGTCGCCTTGACATAGCATATGATGATATTATAATAAGTACAAAAACGGTTACAGTGTGTGATAAATTACGTAGCCCGTTACTTACCACCAAGAAATTATTGACAGATGTAGAACTATATTCAGCATTACCAACAAAGTGAGTCCGGCATTCGTAAACATGCGGCCATATTTCGAAGATACCAAAGCTTCACGATAACGGAAGTCAATACACAATTTTGAATGACGAAGACACAATCAATACATTGCACGGTTTATTGCCTGGCATATTTCGCTGCATCTCGTCAGGTAGATACTGCAGAAATATACAACAAAATGTAAAATAACTAAATAAATCCTTCAACCTGAAACACACACATATTCGCACAGTAATTAAAAGTAATTTCAATTGTCTACCACGGTATTTTTAAACTGACTTAGACTATCATGTCTTTCTGTTTGCACAAAACTGGCTTGTGTGGATTTATCATGGTGGCTTCTGCAAACTTTAACAAGCGACTATGCTGTGTATTAAATGACACACGAAAGGCATTGTCTCTATTAATCAAATGACCGGTTTCCAAACGTGACGCGCAATCGATGACGCTGGAAGTTTGTGGTGTGTTGGTCTGACCAGGCTCTCATCACCTCTGTGTAGTATCTTGTCAATCCAATTGGGTATGTGTTCAACCAACCTGTTGTTTAACTGCCGCTCTGTGCTGCCGTTGTAGGTAGACTTGCACCTGCGTGTGAATCGGAAAGTGCAATTGGAATTGACGTACAGAGGGACATAATCTTTACTGCTGGAGTGGGAATATGTGTGGTTCTGTACCTAATAACTGGAGTTGCGGCACTGAATGTTCGGCCGAATGCTGTAATGAGCCGGTCCTGTAGACGTTGCACTACGTCATCCACTCGAAAGGTTAGCTGGATAAATAACTTGAGTTTAGGGACTGTAGTTTCGTCGGGTTTTGGTCTCGATTGTTGGCAGTGACGCTTTATAAATCATGTGGAGTACCCATTCAGGTTTAAGACATTCTTTAGAGTTTCAAATTCCTATGTCAGTGTGTCCTGGGTGCATATCTTCTTAGCACGGTCAAACGGAGTCAGTTCTAAGCCCGTTTGTATCAGACAGGTGCGAAGCTCTGAAATTTAAGTATTGGCCAATACATGCTTCTTTGCGGTACACCGATCTTTGAATTGTGCCGTCTGATCTAAGCCTCATTACTACATTAGAATATGTAGGAATGGCAACGTTTCGTTGTGTTCGTGTTCATAGACAGAGACATGTTTTTATTCGTTTGGTTCATTATGCCCTTGGACAATTTACTTGTAGCTCGTCTGTGGTGGTAATTCGATTCAATTTCACCATTACCCCAGGACGCAGAGGTGTTTCCAAGGCACCTGGGCCAGGTGTTTTACTGGCCAAGATCTACTAACATGGTCTAGTCATGCGTCCTGGGCAACAGGTCCCTTCGGCATCCTGGCTAACGTAGTAGTAGTAGGATCGCTGATTCTGCCGAAGTTGGAGAGTATCTGCCTCAGTCCTATTAAACCGAAAGTCATCTCGCCATCCAGTGTTGTGCAGGGTTAACCATAGACAGGATTGGTCTTAGTGGCATTCGGGGTTTTTAGAAACCACGCGGTGTGAGCATTTTTGCAGTGCCCTCACTGATGAGTCCCTCATTCACAAGTGACTGGATCTCTTTCCTCATTTGGCATCCAGGTCCTCCGACTTGTCTACTTGTTGATCTAACTTGAATTTAGATTCATCTGATCAGATTTCTTCCATTTTACTCTGACAGCTTGACATGTCAACAACAACAAAATTATCAGCGGACAAAAGTAACACCGAAACATTTATAATTGATGTGATTTAAAAACAATAACTTTCATTATCCCTTTTGGAAATATATCAGAGTAGTATATCAGTTTCAAGGGCATTGCCAAAATAAAGTGTGGATAAAGACCACAAAGCAGTCATTACCACGATAAGAGCTAATGAAAGAAGAAAGCAAAGATCGGGAGGGGGGGGGGGGCATACCATGCGAATTAGTAAACTTAAACAATCTCAAAGACGAGAGAGTGAGGGAATATTATGAGAATAAATTAAATTAAATCTTTGTAAAACTACCTATCGTCATTATCAAGTGCCCTGCCTGCTGGCGTTGGCGTTCATGGCTCACCACAGATCTCGGGCTTTGGTGTTCTGGATCTAACTCTGCCGATGATATTCCTCCATGTCACCGTCTCAATCCGTCCAGCATCATTTCTCTTGGTTTGCCTCAGCCTCCCTTCCCCTCTGTCTTTAGAGTTGTCACGATGTTTTCCAATGCTTCTCTTCTCATCACATGACCAAAGAAAGCTGTTTGTCTCTTTCTTATTCTTGTATATAATGTTCTAGTTTCATTAGCTTCTTTCAGGCAATCGTTGTTAGTTACTCTGGCAGTCCAAGGAATTCGCAACATTCGTCTCAAAAACCACATCTCTGCTGCTTCTAAGTTCTTCCTAATTTGTTCATTTACATTCCAAGATTCGCTGCCATACAGCAAAACTGGTTCTATATAGTATTTCAGCACTCTCTTTCTTACGTTCATTGATAGTGACTTATTGCATAAGATACTCTTTATTTTCTGAAATGCGGCTTTTCCCTGTCCTATGCTGCTCTTAATTTCTGTTGTACATCTTCCATCTGATGTTATAAGTGCCCCTAGGTATTTAAAATTATCCACTTGGTTAAGAATTTCCCCTTCTATTTCTATGTCACATTTTGATGGCACCACATTTTCTTTGATATCACCATTGTTACTGTTTTCTTGATATTCAAGGAGAGTCCTTTCTGTGTACTCTCTGTTACTACAATGTCCAACAATTGTTGTAGGTCTGTTGCATTTTCTGCCAACAATACTGTGTCATCTGCATAGCGTATATTGTTTATATTATAACCGCCAATTAGTATTCCTAGCTTCTCATTGATCAGTATTACTTCACTATAGAGGGAGAAGAGATTCGGTGACAAGACACACGCCTGTCGTACTCCTAGCTTTATCTGTTCGTAACTATCCTCTTTATTTCCCATTTTAATAGCTGCTACTTGGTTCCATTAAATATGCATTATTATTCTTAAATCTTTCCCATCAATGTTGATATCTTCCAACATTTTAATAATTTCATCATGTTTTACTTTATCAAATGCTTTAGTATACTCTACGAAGCACAAATATATGTTTTTCTGTGTCTCTATTGACCTTCCTATTAGTGTTCGTAAAATATATATTGCATTGTTTGTACCCTTCCCTTCCACGCTGTGTCACCAGAACAGCAAGCTGCTCAGGTGATGAGGACAGTGCTATTGATCTGGCGCTGGTTTCTCCTGCACTCACTACAGTGTGTAGACGGGGTGTCCTAGGATAAAACGGTAGCGACCACCACCCTTGCAGCATATTGGTGGAGAAGGGCAGAACCAGGCAGCACAAGTCAACGGTCAAGACTTTCCAGTATGACAGTACAGGGCAAGATGTGGTGAGTAAAATAAGGCGCGACAAGCGCAGAAAGTTTCAGGGCAAGAAAAAGAAGCTGGGAGCAGCCACCCTGATGGAATTTTGAGGTGGAGAAGGCCTGGATGGATAAGCGTAGTGCTGTAAGAAAATGGCAAAACGCCAAGAAGAACAGAGTAGCCCATCCTAATCCCCGCATGCACTTAGAAAGAGAAATGCACACAAAAGTAAGCTATTTCAAATAACTGGTTAAGGTGGTTAAAAGTTAAAAATAGGCAGAGGTATGTCAAAGAGTAAGCACAGACAAGTCACTGAAATTGTTCCGGCGACTACATAAAAGCATGAGTTGGGTAGTCAAGAATACGAGAATGTATGAATTTCAAGGTACTTACCTCATCTGGCAGAGGACTGAAGAGAACAAGGGCAAAGCCCTTTTCGAACGCTATCTAGAGCAGAGCAACCAGACAGACATGAGAGGCCGAAATCTTGCCAAGGAGGTCACCTCAGACAGGTGTAAGACCCAGAACATTTCGGATGAAGACACATTGACAGTGAGAGAAATCAAGACTGTGCTTCGACGATAAAAAAAACAGCGCTCTAGGGCCAGATGGCATAAGCTATGACGACATCAATAGGTGTACCGACAACAAGCTAGAGAAACTAGCAAATATGTACAACAACAGTATAGGGAGTGCTAGCATCAAGGAGGAGTGGTTACAAAGCTATCTGATTCCCTTGCCGAAGCCTGGCAAAGACCACACAAAAATTCAGGGATATCGAGTAATAGCCATGCAGAATACAATAGGCAAACTGCTGGAGAAGTTAATTGCCAGAAAAATATCAAGCCAGCTAGAGAAGCAAGGTGTTTTCCCACCCACCCTGGGAGGGTACCGTCCCAAAAGAGAAACTTGGACTAATGCAGCAGTTTTTGCCCATGTTGTTTATGATGGTTTCCACTCAGGCATTGAAACCTTTGCTGCAGCGATTGATCTTGAGGACGCGTACAACAGAGTACCATTGGATTTTCTAATGCGTCAGCTTCTTGAACTCAAGATAAGTCCGTTCCTCCTTAGTTGGATCGCTGCAGCCCTCTTCCAACGGAAAATAGTTTTTAGATGTGGCATTTGGACGTCGGAACCAACAACAATATATCCTGGCCTACCACATGGATCACCATTATCTCCAGTGGTGTTCAACGCCTACACTGTGAGAATCACCAGTGAGTAGATCACTGGACCGGGGAGGACATTGTCATATGCCGACGATGTTTTAGTGTATTGTCAGGGTAAGGATAGAGGTCAGGTTGCTGTGAAACTGCAAACTGAACTCAAACGCATAAGTTCTTGGTGTGCTGAAGCTGGGGCAATGGTAAACGCAACAAAGGCAACAGTGACATGGTTCTTTTTGAATAATCATATTGACAACATGTCAACACCAACTGTTAATCTGTGGTCAGAGACGGTGGAAAGAACGCAGCCAATTAATTACCTGGGGATACGGTTTGATCGAAGCCTTGCTTATAATGAGCACATAGACCATGTGATAACAAAGGCCAAGCGGGGGTTGGCTGCGGTGCGGGTGATGGCAGCAACAAACTGTGAGCAGCGCCATCTATGCCTCCTATACGAGGGGCTGGTTATGTCTGTTTCTGTGTAGACGAACAAACATATAAAAAGTGGGTGAGAAGCAAACAGGAATGCTATACTGTTAATAAAAATATATATCTGTTAATAACTTCTATGATCCTTCCAACTTGTAATAATAACACGCTCGCTGTCTAGCCGAATAGCATCTGAGGTGAACAGGAACCAGAATGAATAGCAACGGAGATGAGTTCAATAACGATAGTGTTCATCGTCGAATACATATACATCTTTATTGGCGGTAATCGTCCTGACTGTGCAACAACAAAGTCACCGTTCCCATATTGCTGGGAGGGCCGGTGAAACATAATGAATGATAATTTATAAATATTTAATGTTCACTTCAGAGTCCGATCCCATCCGTTTAATTTTCTCGACGACGAATACAGTCCATACCATGCATCATTCTATCGATGGCAATGCTACTTACGCCATGACCTCTGTTTGACCAACAACCGACAGTTCCACTGCAGCATATTTTCCTCACCTTTCTCTGCGATTAAATCTCCGTCTTCGGATCGTTATCCATAATACGGACTATGACTATTGTCCTGATCTTTCTCGAATACTAGATGTCACTTTCGGTACGCCTTGCTGTTGAATATTAGCATTGGTAGTTCAATATTGTTATTTACGCGACCGCCTTCCTTGCCATCCCAAAGCTTAACTGAGTTTGATGACATAGTACGCCGTGACGTCATCTAGAAACCTATGTATTACTCCGCTTCTTTGGTTAACTCTTCTTGTCCTATTTGCCACAATTTCCGTCTTTTATTCTAATTCATTGTCTCTTGCCTCAGACGCTACATGGCAAGGAACATGATTACATCAAATACAGAATAGCAAGAAGACACGCGGATATAATAATAAAGAGAGCAAAACAAAAATACTGGAAGGAATGTGGAGAAACCTTGAATACAGACTACATGGAAGCAACTAGAAACTTATAAAAAATAAAGTTTAGTGCAATGAGAACCAGAGCAGAAGCCTTTGACCTAACCGAAATAATTAGCAGCGAAAGAAGATAACCAATAATTGAACAAAACCAAATCCCAACAAAAATGGAGGTGGTACTTCGTTTAGCATTGCGTATGCTACTAAGATAGTGAATAGATCAAAAGTAGATACAAAATAGACGTCCTAAGAAAAGAGAATCTAACCACTGCAGAAGAACCGACCAAATAGCTCACAATTCTAGACGTAAGATTTCCAAAGGTACCAGAACAGGTCACGACTTCTAACAGTGCCAGGCGGAAAGTTATGACGGCCAACAGTACTTAAAGAAAGACAGTTTGCCAATGGATTCCTGCTACTGTGCTTGGGTGAATATTGAGACCCCCCCCCCCCCTTTCCAATCATATTAATTCTCACAACAAGGAGATAGACATATTAATATGTGTGTGCAGTCGTAATCCATTCAATCGTCTTACAATCTAATTGTGGCCTACCACAGGGATCACCATTATCTCCGGTACTGTTCAACGCCTACACAGTGAGAATCACCAGTGAGCAGATCACTGGACCTGGCAGGACATTGTCATATGCCGATGATGTTTTAGTGTATCGTCAGGGTAAGGATAGAGAGGAGGTTGCTGTGGAGCTACAAACCGAACTCAATCGCATAAGTACTTGGTGTGATGAAGCTGGGGCAATGGTCAACCCAACAAAGGCAACAGTGACTTGGTTCTCGTTGAATAATCATATTGTCAACAATCCAACACCAACTGTAATGCTGTGTTCAGAGACGGTGGAAAGAACGCAGGCAATGAATTACCTGGGGATACGGTTTGATCGAAGCCTTGCTTATAATGTGCACATAGACCAGGTGATAACAAAGGCCAAGCGGGGTTTGGCAGCGATGCGGGTGATGGCGGCAGCAAACTGTGAGCAGCGCCATCTATGTCTTCTGTACGAGGGGCTGGTCATGTCTGTTTTGGAGTATGCAATGGCAATCCTGACTGTCAGCCATAAGCAGATAGAAAGGATGGAAAGGATACAGAATGAAGCTATGCGCATTATTCTTGGATGTACAAGAGATACAGCATGCAGGGCGATGCGCTACCTTCTTGATTTTCCAACCATTGAAGAGAGAATGCAAGTTTGCAGGGCACGCGCCTACCTCAGAATTAACGCAAACACACAGCATCCACTGCATAGTGAAATTAGGAAGGTGAAGGGCAGCAGGTTAAAAAGAGGACGGTCGTGGATGGGTCAAGCCGAGGACATTCTTCAACAGGTGTGTTCACTTGAGGACTTAGAACCTGGCGAGGAGTGGGTGCAAGTGCCAACAGACTTCTGCACATCCTTTTCAGTTTGCATCCAACTAGATAGAAAATGCAGACAAGAAAATCCGGCTGCTGTTGAGGCTGAAGTACAAGCGTTGATTTTCGAGAATTCGCTAGACAGTGACGCGGTCATCTACACAGATGGGTCGGTCATCCGACATGTGAGAAGCTCATGGGCCTTTACAGCTCGGGCCGGAGGGAGAATTGTGAAAGAGGACTCTGGTGCTTTCACTGAAACCACAAGTAGCCTGACCATGGAAGTCATGGCAGTAAGTAAAGCAATAACATGGCTCGAGACACAGACATTCACTAGGGCTTGTTTCCTTAGCGACTCAATGAACATGATCAAGAGGATAGAGGAGGGGTCGATCCGAAGAGAATGGTTGCTGCCTCTGAAGCGGTCTCGGCTGGCAAAGATTAGTTTCATCTTCGTGCCAGGGCATGCGGGAGTACAAGGAAATGAGCGGGCTGACAAGCTCGCAGGTGAGGCTACTGTTGAGGGCGGACGCGCCATGGACCAGGCTGACATTCTGAATGCTCTACGAGAAGTGAGACTTTTGCAAGAACCAAGTGATGACTGTGAATCTACAACAATGGCCAGACTGCGAGAGCAGCAAATTAAAAGAGGGGTGGCCAAACAAGAACACTACGCAGGAAGCCAAAGAAGATTGATAAACCAACACAGAACTGGCGTCGTTAGCCGCTACACGCTGCGGGATTTGCTGAGGAGGGGATCCGAGCACTTATGGACTGAATGGTCCGATGTGCAACGAGGATGATCTGTCGACTAACTAACTAACTAACTAACAATCTAATTACACTAATCGTTATGTTATCATAACAAACTTGGTTTGTTTGAGGTGTACAATTACAACATAAAATGTTCATTTCTACAACAAAACGTGAGACCCACGTGATACTCACGGACACAGATAAGGGAGAAACAATTCCCTGTTTAACCTAACTTCCAATAGGTATGTTCCTAAATTCTGTCCTGTTCTCTGGCAATGTACAAATAGTGAAGATGCTAATCATCGACACGGTTAGTTGGCCTTGAATGGAAATAATGGCGAAAGGCTGCGGTGTAGAAAACGGGTGGATGGCACTTAACTGCTGGTTCTTGGTCCCCTGACTGGTAAGCGGGTGCTAGCAATCTCTTCTCTGTTTTTCCTCCATTGCTAGGCTGAAGTGTTCTATGACATTCTGGGTAGTGGTATGTAAACCACACACTCGGTTGTATAGGTGTGAGTGGTGAGTCAGCCCGGTCAAGGATCTTGACTACGGACACTGTTGATCAGGGTGTCGACTCCTTCAACTTGGTTTGATCTACACCTATCAGGGGGAGGTGGGTACCACTGGTTTGCACTCTCTTCTTTTTAAATATTAAGGCTTAAGTAGAGCCAGATGAAATTTTCTAAAGACACAAACAAGTGTACTAATTGCCAGTTAAATTGGTACCCCCGTTCACCATCAGGTCGATTCATCAAATGTCAGAATTAAAGAGCTCTCGTCCAGAACAGGAGCGATCCTTTCGAGACTTACAGTTGCCAAATTAATAATATCAAGCCAAACTGAACAAAATGCTCAGCCTAACTTGGTTCCTTTGTGTTTTAACAAACCCTACACTACATATACTCGAACTACTCTTATAAATCGTATGTATAATGACTCCCCCGATGTGTCTCCACCTTGCCGTGGTGGGGGAGCTTGCGTGTCCCATTGACCCCATCTGCTTGCCGATGGATGAAAACTACATATCGGACAGCTTATGGGATAGGGGCCAGACTAAGAGAGACACAACCTGCTGCTCTGCAGGTAGACTGAGGATAACAGTCAAAAGATTAAATCAGGTACACGAAGGCAGAAGACCTTGGTCAGGACAATACTCTAAGGCTCTCTGTCGAGGGCTGTGGCTGAACGCCTCTAAGCCACAAACCCGCGGATCTGAGAGCCGGGCCGATACACACATACCGATAAATAGAGGTGAGATACTGAGCACGCTACATGCCCAGTTCTGATACTTGTTCGAAGGCTCTCCGCTGGGGGATATGACGGATTCCGGGATGAGAGGGCCTGGCCGTTTCTCGCTCACTGCTACACGGAGGTAAGGTGCTGAGCCGGCAGCACATGTAGCCTACCTCGTGAGCGAGAATAAAAATGCAGAAAGTGCCCCAGTCGAATGAAATGGTTACGAAAACTGTCTGTATCTAACACATAGAGTGTAGACAAAAGTGAAAAAAATGTCTCAATAACACGAAATGGAACGCACGGCTAGCGAATCCATTGCGTGGTCCGAAGTCAAAAGCAAAAGCTTACCGAGTGGATGTCGCCCGCAGTCTGACCGTTCCTGGTGTGTGCTTAAGCGACCAGTGGCAAGCGAGATACCCAACACATGGAAGTGAGGAACTAAAGCAGCCATGAGCAGGACGTCGCAACTCCTTGGGTGAGCCCAGTCTCAGAGCAATATGTGCGCTCTGCAATCATGGAAGCCTCCTTGGATAGCCTTGGATAGGCCCATGGTCTGCCCCTGCCTTCCCTTGAGGGTTAACCGTGATGTCGATGATCGTTCTATCTTGACCAGCTGAGACGTGGGCGACATCACAACAATAAGTCTAACGTGCCTCGAAACCCGAGGAAGCTAACCTCATTAAAAAATGCCTGCTGAAGTCGGAAGTGTCGTCCTACGGGTGGCAAACTAAAAATTGGCACTACACATTTACGTCCGAGTGAAATGTCTCGTCCGAATGTCTCTCGTGCTAGGAACAGCTCTGACTACCTAGTTTCCGAATGCCCCTCTTGTTCGGAACAGCTCTGACTAGGTAGTTTTCCGAATGTCTGTCGTGCTTAGAACAGCTCTGACGGGCGCAAGGACAAGCACATGTCCGAAAACTCGCTAAGTGGATACCGTTTGCAGACCTGTCTGGTTTGTGCGGGAACGGCCCGGGGCGAACGAAATGCCAAATTTATTGAAGTGAGGAATTAAAGCAGCCATGAGCAGGACGTGACGATTCCCTCGGTGAGCCCAGCACCAGAGCGTTATGTGTCGGCTCTGCAATTATGGAAGCCACTCAGGATGGCGGAAAATGCTATGGACTGTCCCTGCCTTCATTTGAGGGAGGACCGTGCAGTCTTCGACCGTTCCAACTTGACCAGCTGGGAGTGGACAGTACCACAAAAGTGAGAGTCTCCCAGGAATGCTAACCTGGTCAAAAATGCACGCTAAAAGTCGGATGTGTTGGCCTAAGGGTTTCGACCCAAGGGTGCCTAACCAGACACACCGCAAGCACATTTGAAAAAAAAAACACTCCGGATGAACGCAATGAAGAAGAAGTATGTATAATGACACAATATCATCAAATGGCAATTCAGAAGACTAGATCGAAAATTGATGCAATAAGGCAAATCAACTCATTGGACAAATGGTACCAATACCGTAGAACAAACAGGTATCAATAATTACTAAGAAAACACTCTACAACACAATCTTCCTACCAAACCTATGCTACCAATGCCAAACATGACAATGACGGAACAAGAGAAAAGACAAATCACAACAGAAATGAGATTTCTCAGAAGAATACTCAATGCATCAAAAAGAGAGGAAATAAGAAATTAAGAAATCAGGACTAAAGTGGGGGTTATAGCAGCGTTAGATGTCATCAGAAAAAAGCAAGATAAATGGTTTGGCCATATAACTAGATTACCAACTAACAGTATACCACAAAAAGCACTTAACTTATCTATAGTCAAACTGGAAGCAGAAGAATGAGGGCCAGGGAAAATTGCAGAGACCATGGAAATCTCGATATATGATGCCCATAAACGGGCATTCCCCCGCTATTTATGCTTCACCTCGGCACTGCAATGTACAAGCAGAACAAGATGAGATGATATGAGACCACTTTTCGACAACAGGTACCTTAAAATTAATATCCGAAATGAGGCTGACTCGACCAAAGGATTATTAATCTGAGCAGGGCGATTTACCCTAATATAACTTCTCTTCTGATGTTGACGGTGTACGGGTAATGAAAATAAGTTAATGCTCACTAAATTGCTTTCATTTACATCATCATCATCATATGCCATGCTGTTAAGCGTGGGCGATCATGTTTCGCCATCTCACACGATAACTACAGTTAAGGATCAGCTCTGTGTTCTTGTTTCGACAATACCACGTGGCCAAGCCATCCAGGTATTTACTTCTCTGTCTTCCCATTGTTCTCTTCCCCTCAATCTTGTCAGTTGTCACCAAGTTCTCCAATCTAATTCTTCTCATAATGTGTCCAAACAATTGTCACTGTCTACGTCTAATGTCTCTAATCAGTGTACAGTTTTCCTTTGTTTCATGTAGGACTTTGTCATTGGTCTTTCTGTCTGTCCATGGTATGTTTTGCATTTTCATCAGAAACAAGATCTTCACTGCCATTACATGTTTTCAGCGTGTCTGCCCATTCTCTGTGGTTCACGTCCACTGGCCTACTACATTATCAATTCTGATGGCAGCTTGTTTTTCCAATGCATGATGCTTTTTACAAGTCTAAGGTCTTTTCCATCAATTTATAGATCTGCAAGCATTTCTATCATTTTGAAATGTCTTACACTATTGAAAGCCTTTGTGCAGTCAATAAAGCAAAGATGTATATCTGTATTTACTTCTATGGAACGTTAACTTACTGTTCTCGGTATATACACAGCATTTACTGTACCCTTGCCTTCTACAAACCCAAATTATTATTCTCCTATTTCAGGTTGTATTTCTTCCTAACTCTTTGCATGATAATTCTTAGCAAAATCTTCGTGATATGGCTCATTATACTAAATGTTCTACGTTGATCACATTTCAAGGCTACTGATTTCTTTGGGATTGCAATAAATGCAAAGTTACATAATTTATGAAGTATATCTCCAGTATCATATATATATATATATATATATATATATATATATATATATATATATATATATATATATATATATATATATATATAGGCACTGTTCCGATTGACGGTCCCAAATAGTTCCGCAGTGAATGATAACTCTTAGGTGTAAACAGTCTCCCTTACAGGGCCTCATTGGGTACCGGTAAATACGAAACACAGCAGAATGTTCTTTTACGTTCAGTAGTTAGCTATTGCTTTCTGAGCGAGAATCGACGTTTAAACTCAACTGACCGGTGTATTGAATGAACTCGCCATCATCATCATCATCATCATCATCATCGTCATCGTCATCATCATCATCAAATGCCATGCCAGCTGGCGTAGGCTTTCATGACTCTCCACAGATCTCGGTAATTGATTTTCTGGATCAACTCTGCTGATGATATTCCTCCAAGCCACCGCCTCAATCTATCCAGCATCGCCATCAGTAGCTGGATGACGGTCTGGTGTCGCCTGTTGCTCATGACTGTCCCTACCGGACGAGGATGTCCTAATATAGTCATAACTTGCCATCAGCGTGCCGAAAGTTTAAGAGCTCAAAGTTAGAACGCCCTCGTCCTTTCGGTCACGTCGACTGCTTTTGAAATAATTTGTTAATTGCACGTCCGTTACATGACGTCTCCACAACCTCAGCACTTTTTGGCTGTTGCAATTTGCTAAACAATTTTGCGTTCATTAGTTTGACATTGCTTACTAAACAGCCTACGCTTATATGAGTGTATGGAAACCAGTGCAATGTGGTCTGCTACAAAATCGGCTGCAGCTGTGCATTAAACGTGGTATGTAGGATTGCGAATTCGCCACAGCCTTGCTAGCAAGAGTAACAAAAACACTAAAACTATTGGCCCACAAAGGTTTGTCGACTTAGTGATGGCGATTCTCAAATACGACAATTACGTATGCGGATTCTGTAATTTAAAGTCACGTTGTCGCTTTTTGAGTGTAGCTATAGCTAAGGTCTTCTTCTTCTTCTTCTTCTTCTTCTTCTTCTTCTTCTTCTTCTTCTTCTTCTTCTTCTTCTTCTTCTTCTTCTTCTTCTTCTTCTTCTTATTCTTCTTCTTCTTCTTTCAACGTTTGCACAGCATCCATTGAAGTGGGTAGATGTTCGCTCTCAACCCTTGTTCCATTTTGGTCAACATTTTTCAACTTCGACGGTTGAGGTTTCTTTTCTGGATTCCTCCACCTATTGGCAGGTTTCTGTGAAGATTGTGCTGTAGATGACAACACAGGGGAGTCTCCGTGGCGAAGTGATCAAACCATCTGCCTCGGGCTCCGAAAGTTGTGGGTTCGATTCCGTCAACCGCAACCTTCGGTTCATGAGTGCATTTTTTCGGAGACTCCTGAGGATCGTCGCTGGAGCTACGGAGTTCGTACTTTGTGCGACGCTTTCCGCGCTGCGGAAAAAGACTCAGCCATGTGGTATAAAAATCCGGTGCAATGAAGTCGACTTTTAAACGACTTTTAAGCGACGACAGGGGCAATCCCATCACAGATAATAAAGTGTATATCATTCATCCATTCATTCATTATTCAGATAATAAAGTGTCTTTGATTCCTTCATAAAATAATAAATTGTTTATCATTCGTTCATCAGATGATAAAACATCTATCACTCATTCATCAGATAATAACGTGTCTGTCATCCATTCATTCATACATTCATCAGATAATAAGTGTCTCTCAAGACACCGCATGACGAGAACACAGAAGAAGAACCATCTGCAAATCTAACCTTTAGAGAACTCCTGTTTGCGGACGACCAAGCACTAATAGCAAAATCAGAAGCTGAATTACAAGACCACATGAATAGTCTAAACGAAATGTGTAGGGAACATAACATGAAAATTAGCACAAGCAAAAGAGAGGTAATGACTATAACTAAAGAAGAACAAACAACAACAATTCACCTAAACGAACATCCCTTGAAACAAGTAAAGAGCTTCAAGTACCTAGGAAGTATAATATCATCAAATGGCAGATCAGAAGACGAGATCGAAAATAGGTGCAATAAGGCAAGTCAACTCATTGGACAAATGGCACCAATACTAAAGAACAAACATGTATCAATAACTACTAAGAAAGCACTTTACAACACAATCTTCCTGCCAACTCTATGCTACCAATGCCACACCTGGACAGTGACAGAAAAAGAGAAAAGAAAAATCACAACATAAATGAGGTTCCTGAGAAGAATACTCAACGTATCAAGAAGAGATTAGATCAGAAATGAAGAAATCAGGACAAAAGATGGGGTTAAAGCAGCACTAGATTTATAAGAAAGCAGCAAATCAAATGGTTTGGCCATGCAAGTAGGTTACCAGTCAACAGCATCCCACAACAAGCAATGATGTACAGACCAGATGGAATCAGAGGAAGAGGCCGACCACGTAAACGTTGGGCGGAGGGAATAGCAGAGTCCATGGGAATATCGATATATGAAGCCCATAATCGGGCACTCTCACGAAGTTTATACTTCACCTCGACACCGCAAGGTACAAGAGGAACATGATGAGATGGGATGAGATTCATTCATCACATAATAAAGTGTCTATCCACCCCAACCTAGCCCATCTAGCCCAACCCACACATCCCCCACCCACACACATCCACCCACCTACACACATATCCTCTACCCGTCCCATTACCCACCAACAATAACTCACCCACATATCCTCCTCCACCCACACACCCAGCCAAACACACATTCCTCAGCCACAAATTCCCCACGCACACACACATCTCCCGGTCAACTCACATATTCCGCACCTACTCACACACAAATTCCGCACCCAGCCACATAATCTCCCATCTCCCCCAGCCCACTCACAGTTCCCGAACCCACCCCTACAAACATCCCCCACCATCTCCTAACCTACACACACTCACCCACCCACATATCCTCTACCTACCCACACATCCTCTACCCCCCCCCCCATCCCTCAACCAAACATCCCTTAACCACATACCCTTACTCATATACAATCACCCACCCACACATCCTCTACCCAACCACACATCCTCCACCCACCCATCCCCCAGCCACACATCCCTTAACCACACACCCCTACCCATAAACACACACATCCCCACCCACGCACAATCTCACCGCCCATACACACATCCCTCACACGCATTTCCACCATCCAACACATCCCCCATTCACAAACACACACCTCCCATCCACGCACACACAACTCACACACACATCCCCAACCCATACACTCATCCCCTCACACATCCCTAGACACACGTACTTATCCCTCAACCACTAACACCCACACATCCCTCACCCACTCATCAAAACATACATCTTCTATCTACCCACCCACACTCACACACCCCAACCACCCATCTAAACACACATCCCCCACCCTCACACACATCCTTCACCCACCTGCACACCCAATCACACCCACCCACCCACACATACATCCTTTATCCACACCCAGCTCCCCTCACACACAACACCACACCCACACACACCCCAAAGACACATCCCTCCCCCACACACACATCTCCCCAGACATCTCCTACCCATCCACACATCCCCCAACTACAATCACCCTCACTACACACACATACATCCTCCATCTAGCCACACACACACCCACCCAGCCAGACATATCCCCTACCCACACACACATCCCCAAATCCATCACCCATCCCCCAACCCACACACATACCACACACATTCACCCACACACACACTCCCCACCCATCCACCCACACATCCCACACCCATACACATCCCCAAACCAACAACCACCCCACCTGCACACATCTCCCACCCACCACATACCCCCACATACGCTTAAGGAATTAGAGGACTTACCAGGTGATAGGCTACTCATATGTGGAGACTTCAATGCGAGAAACAGAGATTGGGACAGTAGTGGTGAAAATCGACAAGGAATTGCACTTGCGGATGCCATGGTGGACTCCGATGTGGTCTGCATAAATGATGGTAGTCCGACTAGAATGGCAATGAGGCCTGGCGATTCAGATACTGCTATTGATTTTGCACTTGTCTCCCAGTCATCAGTCCTTGATGTAAAGTGGACTGTTTTGAATGACCATGGGAGTGATCACATGCCATGCTCAGTCCTGATCAAAGTCAAGGCTGGGAGAGCGCGCAAGACCTTCCGGTATGAGTGGAGCGACAGCCTTCTTGGACGCCTTAGACATGGGGCATGCAACAGGACTGTTAAAACTCGTTTTTTGCATCCCCCATGGTGGACCCCAGAAGTAGACAATGCGTGGAAAGCAAAGAGAGCTGCAGTGAAGCAGCTAAGGAAATTGCGACAGACACCCCTAAGCTCACGAGAAGAAGTGGAAATAGCGGACAATGACAAGAAAGACAAGGTGGAGGATTTCAAGCGATGTGCTGCAGAGGCCAAGAAAGTAAAATGGGAATGTTTTATGAAGGAGATCGGAGGTGATAAAACACTGCATAAATTCTGGAAACTGTACAGACAAATGCAAAGAAAAGATCTGCCTATGACAGTGGGAACAATTTATAAAGAGGATGGGGTACGCGTGACAACAGACAAGGAGAAAGGGGAGGCGTTTCTCCAGAGATTTTTAGAGCAGACCAATCACAGTGATGCGGATACCAGGGATGCAGTTAGAGTGGAATTATCTGGCACAATAGAGAATATGCCTTACGAAGACATCATACTGTTTGAAGATGTTAAACATATTTTGCAAAAGGCGAAAGACACGGCACCAGGGCCTGATGGTGTCAGGTATGGCCACATGAAGGCTTTGAGCGATGTGGACCTGAAGGAGATGGCCGGCTGCTTTAATCAGGTGCAGGACCACATCTCCCTTGTCCATAGGTAATCTACCACCAAGAGGTGCATTCCCTGCCAGCCTATCAGCCTGTTCATTCCCCCGCACTCCCACATAGCCAGGGCAAAAAGAAATTCTTAAAATTCTCACAATCCGTGACCTCTGAAGCGAGGTGAGCAATTCCACACGAAACATTTCTGTCTCCGCCTTACTAAGCATACTCCTTGAGTCTGTAATGAATACAATGTGCGCTGCAATGGCCACCTCCAACCAACGGAGTGCCGCTGTTACTGCCCAATTCTAATGCTGGAGGTTGTAGTCTCATATGCCAGACTTCTTTTTCAAGACTCGCCCATTAGCCTTGTCAATGAAACCCCAACCACTCCGTCTATTTCTCACCATTGTCCCATCGGCATAGATCACTATGTCACCTTGATGTGTCTTACTCTGGATCAGGTGATGCATCTCAAACTTTATGCGGCCCGCTGCCCATTCTCTGCACTCACCACCCAGTGTTACTATTACATTGTGCCAGTCTGTCATGTCTTTCGGTACTTCAACCCACTCTTTTTAACGATTGATGGTCTCTAGATCACACACCTTACGTGTAGATATTTCTGCCTGTGCCATCCAGGACCTACCTCGTATTAGTCTATGACCATTGACCATATTCGTGGCTTCATACAGGGGGGTGATCCGGCAGTGATCCCTATCTGCAGCAACTCTCAGGTACCATTTGGCTTGAAGGACCGCCATTGTTGGTACAACCAGGATATTCCTCATGCATATAATTGGTGTGTTCTTTGTGCACCCCAGGATCACCCGCATGGCCGCTGGGCACTTATAAACACACGTCTAAATAATGTATACTGTCCACTTATCATCAAATGTCCAAAGAATGTAGATTGTCCACTTATCATCAAATGTTCAAAGAATGTAACTTATCCATTTATGATCAAATGTCCAAAGACTGTAGAATGTGTACTTAACATCGCATGACCAGAGAATGTAGATTGTTTACTTATCATCACATAACCAAACAATGTCGATTGTCCACTTATCATCAAATATCCAAAGGATGTAGATTGTCTACTTATCATCAAATGTCCAAAGGATGTCGATTGTCCACTTATCATCAAATGTCCAAAGGATGTCGATTGTCCACTTATCATCAAATGTCCAAAGAATGCCGATTGTCCACTTATCATCAAATGTCCAAAGAATTTCGATTGTCCACTTATCATCAAATGTCCAAAGAATGTAGATGATCCACTTTTCAACAAGTGTCCAAAGAATGTAGACTGTGTACTTATCAACACATGACCAGATAATGTGGATTGATTACTTATCATCACATAACCAAAGAATGTCGATTGTCCACTTAGCATCAAATGTACACAGAATGTAGACTGTCCACTTATTATCAAATGTTCAAATAGTGTAGATTATCCACTTATCATCAAATATCCAAAGAATTAGACTATGCACTTATCGTCACATGACCAAAGAATGAAGATGTTCTTATTATCATCACATAAGCAAAGAATGTAAATTGTCTACTTATAATTTTTTTTTAAATAATTTGCGCATCCTTTTTTACAGGACATCGCAGTCAACATCAGCATTTCTATCGCTATGATCTCCTGGCAAGTCCACGTTCAGTAGTTTGCCATTGCTTTCTGAACGACTGGCACTGATACCAACGCAAAACCAACGCAATGCGATCTGCTGTCAAATCGCGTTGAGCTGTGTTTCGAACACGGGTATACGGGATTACGAACCGCGTCCGCAAATTCCTTCGCCACGGAGACCTACTTATTATTACACGTCCAAATAATGTAAATTATCAGCGTATCGTCACACGTCCTAAGAATGGGGATTCTCTATTTATCATTACTTGCCCAGACATGAAGAATGTAGATTGTCTTCTCATTATCATACGTCCAAAGAATGGAGATTATCTATTTATCATCACATGCCCAAATATGAACCGGTCTCCCTGGCCGAGGATTTAGCAGCTTTCTTCGTAACCCCGAATACTCTCGTGGTTGACGTGAGCGCACGAGAATTGGAAGTGGTTTGAGTCGCGCCAGTGACTTATGAGAGGATTGAGCCGGTCGCTCAAAAAGTCGTGGCGTGCTGATGAGCGTAATCTAGCCTAGGAATCAACATACAGCTGAAAGATGCTGATGTTGACCGCAATGTCCTGAAACAGGATGGAAACGCGGGGGGGGGGGGGGGGATTGCCCAAATATGAAGAATGTAGATTGTCTTCTCGTTATCACACATCCAAAGAATGTAAATTGTGCACTTACACTTATCATGTCGCGACTGCCAATATCGAGCAAAGACTGCTAATACGTCTGTTCCAAGGACTGGTGCTTTCATCCATCCAGTATGCCCTGGCCATACTCACTGTCAGCCCTACACAGATTGGAAGAATTGAAAATGTACAAAACGAAGCCATGCGCATCATCTTGGGCTGCACGAAAGACACCAGCTGTGTAGCAATGAGATACCTCCTTGACTTCCCGACAATGGAACACAGGATCAAGATCTGGAGAGCTCGTGCATACTTAAAAATAAGTGCAGATGAGCAGCCCCCTCTGCATGACGCTATATTCAGAGAAAAGGGTGACAGGCTAAAGAGAGGCAAATCATGGATGGGTCGGGCGGAAGATGTCGTCAGACAGCTCTGCAGTCTTACCAGTATCAACCCCGGCAAGGAATGAGTGCCGATGCCTCCAGCTTTTAAGTGCACTTTCTCCTGCATTATCACACCCGACAGACGGTGCAGAGAGCAGAACCCTGCCGCTGTCAATGCAGAAGTCAACGCGCTCATCTATGAACACTCAGATAGCCCCGAAGTGCTCATCTATACAGATGGATCTGTTGTAAAGCAGCAGAGAAGTGCGTGAGCATTTACAGCCCGTTCAGCGGGCCGAACCGTTCAAGAATCCAGTGGTGCCCACTCTATGATCACGAGCAGCATGACGATGGGGAAAGAGCACAGGGAAGACAAAGACAGGAATAGCCGGATGATTTGGTCGCCTATCATTATCGGGACAAGAACACTGACCTGATAAAAGACTGATGATTGTGTGAGATCACGAACCATGATCTTCCACGCTTATCGGCATTGCACCTGATGATGATGATGATTATGATAATGATGATGATGAATGAACCAACACTGCGAAAATGCGTTACTGGTTGTTTTTTTTATTTCTTCAAGATTATTACTAAAGGTGATATATTAACCAACATTCTGCTGTTTCGTATTTTAGCATCACCCAATGAGGCCCTGTTTTACACCTAAGATTTAGTATTCACCGCGGAACTATTTGGGACCGTCAATCGGAACAGTGCCTATATATATATATATATATATATATATATATATATATATATATATATATATATATATATATATATATATATATATATATATATATATATCATCATCATTCATTGGCACCTTGCCGTCTTGACAGACGATAGTTTGTGCTTTAAAAAGGCATAATAACTTTTAACTATGGCGGTAGCGAGTGTGACTGATAAGGCCAATTTGCGCTGTAAATGTCCGTTCACAGTGGGTGCATGTGAACACGTGGTCATTTCCACCATCATGCACCATCTTACGTCTCAAACGCTTGGTGTGTGACTTTTCTGCAATAATTTTCTCCTTTGACTTTATTCCATCTCTGATATTTGCCCTCCATGCAACACGTTCAGCGGCGACTTGCTCCCAATGTGCATTATCAATGCCTGTATCAATCATGTCCTGCTTACACACATCTTTGTATCGTAGTAGAGGCCGACCCTGAGATCTCTTACCCATCTGTAATTCACCAAAAAAGATATCCTTTGGTATTCTACCATCATCCATCCTCCTAAGATGTCCTATCCATCTAAGTCTACGAAGACTGAGCATGGAATAAACTGTCACACAACCTGATCTTTCCAATACTTCAGTATTTGTGATTTTGTCTTGCCACTTAATACCAAGAATTCTTCGCAGACACCGCATATGAAAGCTGTTTAAATTGTTCTCTTGGTGTGAGTAAGTTGTCCAGGTTTCACTGCCATAGAGAAGAGTACTAAGGACACAGGCTTGATAGACAAGGACTTTTGTTTTGGCAGTAAGCTTCCTGTTCTCCCAGACTCTTTTTCTTAACCTGTTCATTGTTGTTGCTGCCTTACCAATCCGGATGTTGATTTCCTGATCTAGGGATAATTTGCTATTTACCACTGATCCTAGATATGTAAAATGGTCTACTATCTCTAGTTCGGCGTCGTCAATAAAGATTGATGGTACCCCATGTGCACCTTGTGACATAATCTGTGTCTTCTTTTTGCTAATTGTTAAACCAAATTCAGAACAAGCATTGGAGAATGCAGATAGTAGATATTGCAATTCTTCCTCAGAGTGAGTCGTAACTGCAGCATCGTCTGCAAAAAGCAACTCTCTGATCAGTACCCTCCTAATTTTGGTCTTAGCCTTCAATCTCTGAGCATTGTAGAGGCCGCCATCTGAGCGTGAGTGAATGTATATACCACCATCCTGATCACGAAATGCATATTTCAGTAGAAGTGAAAAGTATATTCCAAAGAGGGTGGGAGCTAGTACACAACCTTGCTTAACTCCACTCTTGATTTCAAATTCTTCAGAAGTTGCACCATCAAACTTGATTATACCCTTCATGCCTGTGTGGAACGATTCCACAATGGACAGAAGAGTTGGTGGGCAGCCAATCTTCTTTAGTGCCTTGAACAGACCCTCACGACTGACCAAATCAAATGCCTTTGTGAGGTCGATGAAGGCAATAAACAGTGGTTGATTCTGTTCACGGCATTTTTCTTGCATTTGTCGCAATGAGAATATCATATCAGTGGTAGACCGGTTCTGTCGAAAGCCACACTGTGATTCGGGGTAGACTTGATCTCCTAGGACTTGAAGTCTGCGCAGAACAATTCTGGCAAATACTTTTCCAACAATACACAGAAGTGAGATACCCCTATAGTTGTTGCAGTCGCTCCGATCGCCCTTGTTCTTGTACAGTGTTATGATGCTTGAATCTTTGAAATCCTGTGGGACTTGTCCTTCACGCCAGCATAGCTCTATTAGCTGGTGGATCTGTATAGTGAGTGTGTCTTGCCCACTCCTGATAACCTCTATTGGAATCCCATCCTTACCTGGAGCCTTGCCAGATGCAAGTTCATTTATAGCACACTTAACTTCTGTTATGGTGGGAAGTGTGTCCAGGTGGTCAAGAGTTGGTAGAGCCTCTATGGCGTTGAGGGCATTATCCGCTAGTTTGGTCTCATTTGAGTAAAGCTCCAAATAGTGCTCTACCCATCTGTCCATCTGCTGTTTCTTATCAGTAATGACTTCTCCAGTCAAGGTTTTCAATGGTGCACTTCTTTTGATCACTGGACCACAGGCTTTCTTTATTCCTTCATACATGCTTCTTATGTCTCCCTTATCACTTGCGATTTGAATGGACTCACATGACTTGATCCAATAATCATTTGCACACTGCCTGGCAGCCTTTTGCACATCCTTCCTAGCTTGCCTTAGCTCACTCAGAGTGTTACGCGTTGGTCTTTCCTTGTTTCTTAAGAGAGCTTTCTTCTTCTTATCAATCAAGGGCTGCAGAGTCTCGCTGTTGGCCGCAAACCAGTCCTGCCTCTTATGATCCACAGTGCCGTAAACCTTTACGGCAGTTTTACAAAGAGTTTCCTTAAGTTTATTCCATTTAT
Organism: Cepaea hortensis; assembly: GCA_963921405.1. Lineage (NCBI taxonomy): Eukaryota > Metazoa > Mollusca > Gastropoda > Stylommatophora > Helicidae > Cepaea > Cepaea hortensis. Next base: position 489,020,015 of record OY992876.1, on the reverse strand, counting down.
CATTTACTGTACAATTTTCTGGTGTATCAGTGAAAGCGTCTTCAAGTTGCTGTTGAAACTGAAAGCACTTTTCAGGATCATGAGTGTTAATAATATTAATCCTGGGGCTAGATTTGTGTTTAGCTGTGTAGATTCTCTTTGGTCTCAGTCTAACCCTTGCAACAACCAAAGAATGATCCGTATCACAGTCAGCACTGTGGTAACTACGAGTCAATGATATATGGTTCAGATGTTGTCTCCGTGTGATGATGAAGTCCAGCTGGTGCCAATGGCCGGATCTTGGATGTTTCCATGTGACCTTATGCATCTCTTTTGTTTTAAAAAAAGAGTTTGTAATACATAGGTCATTACTGGTGCAATGCTCCAGCAGCCTTTGCCCATTTTCATTCATGCGACCGATGTTGTATTTTCCAAGGCACACTGGCCATGAACTCGAGTCCTTGCCCACGCGAGCATTGAAATCACCGAGCATATAAATGTAGTCGGATTTTGGAACTGCCTTGATCACAGAGTCTAACTCCTCATAGAACAAATCCTTCACATCATCAGAGGAATCGAGTGTCGGTGCATATGCAGTAATAATGGTGGCAAATCCACAAGAGGTTGCCAAGCGCAGGGATAATAGTCTTTCATTTCCTCCTGCTGGAATTTCAATCATTCCCAGTAGCGAATTCTTCACTGCAAAGCCCACACCGTGTTGCCTTTTTTCTGGCTGCCCTTTACCCTTCCAGAAAAAGGTGTAGTTGTTTTCCCTGAGTGACCCTTCCTCAGCGAGGCGAGTCTCCTGCAGGCCAGCAATATCAATGTTAAGACGATTGAGTTCGGCATCAATCACAGCCGTTTTTCTCACATCGTCAATATTGGTCAAGTCAGTGGAAAATCCTGGACACATGGTTCTCACGTTCCAGGTTGCAAGCCGTAGCTTGAGGTTTCTATTTATATTTTTGTTTGTACCTGGTGCATTGGTTTTACAGCCTGCGATTCAGATTTTGTCCTAGCCCCAAGCACCCATTGAAGCAGGCAGGCTGTGGCGGATCAGCACCCAATTGGCTGGGGGCTGCCCAGCTTGAGGCGGGCGGTAGCTGATCAGTGACACCTATAGGTGTCTCCCACCGTCAGAGGCAACGCGTGGCGCCCCATGTCTACGCCAACTGACAAGGACTTATAACCCGTAACAGTTGCCTCTCGCTTTGATTCCGAGACCAGTTAAGACCAGGGATGGAGTTATTGCCTCTCCATAGCACAAAGCCTGGGCTAAAATATAGAGATCATGTGTTGCCCATGCAGCATGATCCCTCTCTCGGCCTGCCTAGTTCACTCCAGAGGAAAGGTAACACCCCTACATCTGGAACAAGACAAGCTGCAGAAGCTGCCGGATCAGCAAAGCAATGCTCTAACTGTCCGCCTGTCGGAGCTTCGATCCTAGACCAGTCGCCAACCAAGGCTTAGGGCCTGGTCTGCCCTGCCATGACAATTTTGTCTTTAGCTTGCATTTCCTTGCACCAGGGTAAGGCGTGTACCCTCCCAATTGCGCTCTTCCGCCCGAAGCCGTTGGCACAATGTGGGGTGTCGGGTTTGGTAAGCGCCGCCCAACGTTCGGCGCTAACAGAAACCAGGTAGTACCGTCTACTGTTATACGGTAGCTCAGTTTCGAATAACTCAAATATCATACTGTTCTTCTCTGTTATTATCAGAACGAGAACGTTTTTTCCCCCTCATTATCTGACCATACATTACATATCAAATCTGATCATTTTCTGGTATAATTTTTAATCTTTTGTTTTCAGGCAGTCTGCTGATGTACGTGTTCTTTTATTAGTATAGTAATAACTAATATTATAGTAATTAGTATAATTATATATTTATAATTAAAATAAGGGCCTGGGCGAAGCCGGACCGGGTCAGCTAGTTTCATATATTTATTGTTTGTTTGTTTGTTGCTATTTTTGTGTTTGTTTTTTTTTGAATTTCTATACAATTGAATATTAATTTTTCTCGAGCCATGCTCGTTTTGCCTCCTTACATAATGTTCTGACTTTTCTGTACATCTCTTCATATTTGTCAGGATTATTTTTGTTGTGTCTTCTTGTTTCCAATGTTTTGTAAAATTTCTTCAGTTATCCATTTCTTAAGACCCAGTTTCTGTAATTTTAGAATAGTTGCCTCTGCAGCCACACTGAATGATCTTATCCCTCTCATTAATACTGTACGTCATAATTAATGTAGCAAAAAATTACCGCGGAGGTTGTAGGTTCAGTAGTGTAGTGGTTATCACGCTCGCCTCACACGCGAGAGGTCCTGGGTTCAATCCCCAGCTGAACCAATCTAATATATTTTTTTTTCTATTTATTGCATACACAGAAAATTCATTCTGAGACAACATGGTCAATAAACCAGCACTGGATAATGCTCAAGATGGACCAAACTCATTAAAGGCTGACGTAGAGAAGACTATTGAAAAGATGCATGCTTGCTTGTGTTCGTTGGCTTGAGCTTCAACGTGAAGTCCTGTATGTCGGATGAAGGCATCCTGTTGTCCAACATCAGTGTGATGTCACACAGGACCTGAGGTTTGCATGAGTATCCGTTGTCCCATGTCTGGCTTATTGGTGTGCAGACTGGTGGTTCCTCGCCGTACAGGCAGATACTCTCCAACTTCGGAGGAGAAGGAAAGACTGCAAGTCCTGACAAGATAACAACAGAGATGATGAAATCCTTATGCAGATTTGGCATTGAAACTATCACAGAATTATGTAACAATATATATATATATATATATATATATATATATATAATACTGAAAACATCAATTGTACTGTCTCCAGGCCTCTTCAACCTATACAAAGAAAGAATTTTTAAACAAGTGGAACTGTTTGGACTTAATATCAATAGGAGAATCATAAACAATCTTAGGTCGCTTAAAAGTCGACAGGGTGACTTCATTGCACCGGGTTTTATCCCATATGGCTCGGTCTCTTTCCGCAGCACGGAATGCGTCGCACAAAGCACGAACTCCGTAGCTTTTAGCGACGACCCACAGGAGTCTCCGAAACAATTAACTCGTAAACCGAAGGACGCGGCCCGGAATCGAACCCACAACCTTCGGAGCACGAGTCAAACGGCTTGACCACTTCGCCACAGAGAATCTTAGGTATGCTGACGATATCGTGTTACTAGCAGAAGGTGAGTAGGGGAGACTGGGGAGAAATGGACATAGGGGAGAAATGAACCACCCCCTCTCTGGCCCCTGGCTGTGATGCAATGAAAGTGAAACCATAATAAGTTTGTTTTCCACATCACACATAGTCCGAATTTTTCATTTGCCATCGACTTCCCGCACAGGTCGTTCCCACGCAAAGTTTGAAAAATTTTCTGCACTAAAGTTTCTTCCTACCAACTCTGTGCTACCAATGCCAAACCTGGACAATGACAGAAAAAGAGAAAAGAAAAATCACAACAACAGAAATGAGGTTCCTGAGAAGAATACTCAACGTATCAAGAAGAGATAAGATCAGAAATGAAGAAATCAGGACTAAAGTGGGGGTTAAAGCTGCTCTAGATTTTATTAGAAAGCAGCAGGTCAAATGGTTTGGCCATGCAAGTAGGCTACCAGTCAACAGCATGCCACAACAAGCGATGATGTACAGACCAGATGGAAACAGAGGAAGAGGCCGACCACGTAAACGTTGGACGGAGGGAATAACAGAATCCATGGGAATGTCGATATACGAAGCCCATAACCGGGCACTCTCACGAAGTTTATACTTCACCTCGACACCGCAAGGTACAAGAGGAACATGATGAGATGAGATGAGATAAAGTTTCTTTTTCCAGTTCCAGACAACATCGTAAAGCAGACGCATAATCAGGAATCAGGACAAGGTAATTACGTTAATATCTTTATTTACTTGTTATTTAAGAGTTCATATAAAAAATATAGCATATAATATTAGATTTAAGAGACTTTATTGCTGAATAGTTTAATACATTGATGGGGGAGAAATGGACCGGTTCATTTCTCCCCATGGTTCATTTCTCCCCATAGAAGAAATTGACAAGACAGTCTGTTGTTATTAAAAGTGTTGAAGATTGCATTCGAATATCAGCATTATTGATTCTTTTTAATACTGGGGTCTAAATCTAGACCAATAAAACTGTTAACAAATTTGATTTCAGTGATTTATTAAAGATGCACGCCATTCGTGCTATGATCAGTATTTATTTGCAAATGATAGGCCTACCATTCTAAATGTTATATAATTTTGTCACTCTTTTGTTTCAGATGCCAAGATTGTACATCAGAAACACCAACAAGGGTCTCGTTACGGAGGAACGTATGAGAGAAGCTGTTAATGCTGTGAAAAATGGAATGAAAGTGAGGAAAGCTGCAAGGGAGTACGGCATTGCTCGCTCTACCCTCAATAACAATCTTACAAAAGACAGAGAAGGAAATGGTCTGCCTACTAGACTCGTAGCAAATTATAGGCATAGCCTTGTTTCCACAGCTAAGCAAGAAGCTGATTTTGCTAGTTACTTGAAAGATTGTCCAAGAATGTTCCATGGACTCACAACTAAAAACGTTCGTATTTTGGCTTACGAGATGGCGAAAGTCAATAACATTGCACATCCTTTAACCTGGGATGAGCAAATGATGGCAGGGAATGACTGGCTTTGTGGATTTTTGCGACGGAATCCCGAGCTGACCATAAGGCAACCTGAGGCAACATCTCTGGCTAGAGCTACAGCTTTCAACAAACATAATATTTGCACCTTCTTCAACATTGTGAAGGAAACCATTACAAAACTAAATGTGAGTGGAGCTCAAATCTACAATTTGGATGAATCAGGTCTGACCACTGTACAGAAAGTGCCAAAAGTAATTGCCCCACGAGGAGTGAAGCAAATAGGCCAGGTGACATCCAGAGAAAGAGGAGAACTGGTCACAATCTGTTGCATTGTTTCAGCTGCGGGTCACATTATCCCTCCAGTTTTTGTGTTTCCCAGAAAAAATTTTAAGAATTTTATGCTTGCTGGAGCACCTGAAGGTTCCCTTGGCCTTGTGAGTGAATCAGGTTGGATGACCCGTGATAATTTCGTCAAAGTTATAAATCACTTCATTAAGCATTCAAGACCTTCCAAAGACTTCCCTTTGATTTTGATCTTGGACAATCACGATTCCCACATTTCATTTGAATCACTTGAACTGTGCAAGAAAAACAACATTCATGTGATCACGTTGCCACCACACACCTCATCTAAAACTCAGCCCTTGGACCGTTCAGTTTTTGGACCCATGAAGTCGGTCTACAACAATGCGTGTGATTCATGGATGATGAAAAATGTTGGGACACCACTGACAATCTTTCAAGTTGCAAATCTAGGAGGCCACGCTTTTCTTAAAGCGGCAACTCCCATTAACATTCAATCAGGCTTTGCAGTGTCAGGTATTTGGCCCTTTAACGAAGATGTTTTTACAGAAGATGATTTTATGCCTTCAGAAATAACGAACAGGCCCATCAGCAAGGACAGTGAAAATGCCACTTTAGAAAGCAATGAACAGACAGGATCAGCATCTCCACATTGTGGTACCAGCACAGATCAAACTGCACAAGAATTTCATGAAAATCAGAAAGAGTGTAATGTTGAGAACCTTGTAGATGACTTGCAGGAAATATCAGGGAGTCTTCAACATAAAGCTACTTCTTCCTTTACTTCGCCTCATGTTTTCAGAGGACTACCAAAAGCTGGTCCGCGAAAAGATTCAAATAATATGAGGAAAAGAGGAAAAACTATGCTGGCTACTTCTACGCCAGAAATGGATCGAATTAGGGAAAGAGCGGTGATGAAAGAAAAGGCAGCAAAAGTTCCACCCAAAAAGGCAAAGCGACAGCTGCTGAAAGAACTTGATGTTGATTCAGATCCAGAAACTGACATTTCGTTTTGTGATGACACAGATTCTGATGTTTCATTTGGTGAAAATGAGGAGTGTACGGTTAGCTTGACTGGTGTGCGTGAGGTTTTTGAAGGCCAGTGTGTGCGATGTGAATATGGAACAAAGAAGACTTGTGTTTACTATGTAGGAATTGTAAGGGGAGACATTGATGATGATGGTGATGTTGAGGTAGAGTTCTTTCGCAAGAGTGAGAAGGATGCTGGTAAATTTGTTAAGCCTAAGGTAGAAGATGTCACCAGTGTCTCAATTACATGTATTAAAGCACAGCTTACTAGATCTACAATCACTGGAACCACTTCTAGGACCAAAGATGGCTATGTCTTCAAAGAAAGTCTTGCAGGCATAAATGTTCGATAAAACTTTATATTAGATTAATATATCATATTAAACTTTTTTTTACTGTCGCTTAAAATAATAAAAAAAAACTGCAAATATCCTTTTAATGATTATTTATTTCTTATAGCAATATGAATGAGTTGTTGCTGCTTCTTTTTAAAAAAGGTCCATTTCTCCCCACTATGGTCCATTGCTCCCCACGTGCTGGTCCATTTCACCCCAATGGTGGTCAATTTCTCCCCATGTTCATATACATTTTTGAAATGCATTTTGTAAAGAAACATATAGAAATAGATTACTAAATGTTTTTCCCTTTTAAAATAAATGAATGTACAACACTTTAGTCATGGTTTTGTTATGTTTCGATAAAATCTGTTCCGGTGATGAGCAAAAATTGAAAACTACAAAATTGCTGGTCCATTTCTCCCCAGTCTCCCCTAAGCGTTACAAGACCTAGTGGAAGAAGTAAACAGGCACAGTGCAGAATGTGGCTTTGATATTAACACCCAAAAAACAAAAACTATGATAATTAGCAGTGGAAGGGAAAGATCATCAATGAAAATTACAGTGATCGGGGAGATACTAGAACTAGTAACAAGTTTCTCCTATCTTGAACATATAACCGTCTAACTCTTAGACGGTGATGCTGTCATCTACACAGATGGGTCGGTCGTCCGACATGTGAGAAGCTCATCGGCCTTTACGGCTCGGGCCGGAGGGAGAATTGTGAAGGAGGACTCTGGTGCTTTTTCTTTTTCGAGACTACAAATAGCCTGACTATGGAAGTCATGGCAGTAAGTAAAGCAATAACATGGCTCGAGACACAGACATTCAATAGGGCATGTTTCCTTAGCGACTCAATGAGCATGCTCAAGAGGATAGAGATGAGGTGGATCCGAAGAGAGTGGTCCCTGTCTCTGGAGCGGTCTCGGCTGACACAGATTAGTTTCATCTTCATGCCAGGGCATGCGGGAGTGCAAGGAAATGAGCGGGCTGACAAGCTTGCAGGTGAGGCTACTGTGGAGGGCGAACGCGCCATGGATCAGGCTGACATTCTGAATGCTCTACGAGAAGTAAGACTCTTACATGAACCAAGTGGTGACTGCGAAACAACCATGGCCAGACTGCGAGAACAGCAAATTAAAAGAGGGGTGGCCAAACAAGAACACTACGCAGGAAGCCAAAGAAAATTGATAAACCAACACAGAACTGGTGTCGTTAGCCGCTACACGCTGTGGGATTTGCTGAGGAGGGGGATCCGAGCACTTATGGACTGAATGGTTTGATGTGCAATGAGGATGATCTGCCGACTAACTGACTATCTTGTCGATTAACTGACTAACTAACTATCTTGGACATATAATAACAGGTGATGGCAGAAGTGAAATAGAAATCAAAAGGAGAATAGGAATGGCCATAAATGCTTTCAAAAGCATGAAATCTCCATGGAGATGGTATCGGAGCTCTCCAAGCTAAGAATCCAGCAGGGTGGACCAGAATGGTACTGCAACTTCACATCTGTGAAGGAGCACATCAGGATGTAACCAGGCCACCTTACAACACAGCAGGTCCGGCTTGGCCACAATACAACACAGCAGGTCCGGCTTGGCCATGATACAACACAGCAGGTCCGGCTTGGCCACGATACAACACAGCAGGTCCGGCTTGGCCACGATACAACACAGCAGGTCTGGCTTGGCCATGATACAACACAGCAGGTCCGGCTTGGCCACCTTACAACACAGCAGGTCCGGTTGGCCACAATACACCACAGCAGGTCCGGCTTGGCCATGATACAACACAGCAGGTCCGGCTTGGCCACGATACAACACAGCAGGTCCGGCTTGGCCACGATACAACACAGCAGGTCCGGCTTGGCCACGATACAACACAGCAGGTCCAGCTTGGCCATGATACAACACAGCAGGTCCGGCTTGGCCACAATACAACACAGCAGGTCTGGCTTGGCCATGATACAACACAGCAGGTCCAGCTTGGCCACGATACAACACAGCAGGTCCGGCTTGGCCACAATACAACACAGCATGTATGGCTTGGCCACGAGACAACACAGCAGGTATGGCTTGGTCACAATACAACACAGCAGGTCCGGCTTGGTCACAATACAACACAGCTGGTCCGGCTTGGTCATGATACAACACAGCAGGTCCGGCTGGGTCATGATACAACACAGCAGGTCCGGCTGGGTCATGATACAACACAGCAAGTCCGGCTTGGCCAGGATACAACATAGCAGGTACAGCTTGATCGTGATACAATACAGCAGGTACTGCTTGATCATGATACAACACAGCAGGTCCGGCTTGGTCATGATACAAAACAGCAGGTCCGGCTTGGTCATGATACAAAACAGCAGGTACGGCCAGGCCGAGGTGAGGTGAGGCATGACTTGATCATGATACAATACAGCAGGCACGGCCTGGCTTGGCCATATCTCTTCTACAGGGCTAAGAGTTTCATGTCAACTGATCCCACCCAGAGGAAAATGCACCACTTTAAAGTAGTCATGTTAATGTCATGTCTATGTATTTTGTATTTGTTTGCTGATGAAGGCTTTTTACCACAATGCTAATGTGATTACACTCTTGTCAAGCTGACTTTCTAATCTTTATGTTGATTCCTGTTCTGTTCTTCTATCACAGATTGCAGATTTAAGATTACAAATCAATATTAGAGCACAATTTATTACCTGGAATAGTTTGCTGCATCTCCTCAGGTGCGAACTGATACTGCAGAGTTACATATCACATAAGGTGAATGAACATATGTATCTTATGCAAGGGGATAACGTACTCCACATTGAAACAAATCAATGAATATGCAAGGGGATAACGTACTCCACATTGAAACAAATCAATGAATATGAATTTAATATTTCAGCCAAAGTATTATTCATTTATTCAGTTCATATGATATATGCAGTTTGCAGCTGACAAGATGCGGCAAAATATGTCAGGCAATAAATTGTGCAATATGTTGTCTATGGCGTCTGTTTTAAAACTCATCATCAGTTAAAGGCTTCAAGGCTTGCTGAACTCACACCACATCTCAAGGAAGAAGGATTTATTTCAGGAAACATAATTGTAATCATGATTTATAAAAACAATACATAACAGCATAGGTATGCTGAGGATATCGTGTTACTAGCAGAAAGTGAGCAAGAGTTAAAGACCTAGTGGAACAAGTAAACAGGCACAGTGCACAATGTGGCTTTCATATTAACATCCAAAAAACAAAAACTATGATAATTAGCAGTGAAAAGGAAAGGTCATCAATGAAAATTACAGTAAACGGGGAGATACTAGAACAAGTAACAAGTTTCTCCTATCTTGGACATATAATAACAGATGATGGCAGAAGTGAAAAAGAAATCAAAATGAGAATAGGAATGGGCAAAAATGCTTTCAACGGCATGAAATCAGTATTAACATCTAGAGAGATTAACAATGCATTAAAATGAGAGTTGTCAAATGTTACATACATTCAACACTACCATATGGTGCGGAAGCCTGGACATTGAACAAGCAAATGGAAAGTCGCATAGAGGCCCTGGAGATGTGGATATACAGACGAATATGTCGTATTTCACGGAAACAAATATAATCAAATGCAGAGGTTCTAGAAAAACCGGGAATGAAGAGAGAGTTGATGAAAGAAATATTGAGAAGGTAAGTAAAATATTTCAGCTACATTAAAAGACATGATACTCTTATAAAAGCCATACTGGAAGGCAAGGTTGAGGACAAGCGAGTAAGAAGTAGACAACGATACAAGTGGGAAGATAACAGCAAGAGATGGACGAACATCAGCCTGACAGAATGTACAGTCAAGGAGACAGTTTTGGAGATCCATTGCAGCCAACCTTCACTGTGGAGATGGCACCTGATTGATTGATAGCAGTATAAACAATAACTAAATATAAGAATTTAAGTTTTGCAAGAAAATTGTCAACAAAAGAAATTGCTTAATATAACAATATGTATTGATTTGCATTCATAAAAGGGAACAAATGAATCCAACTGACTAAGCATCATAACACTCCTACAGATTTAGCTAAGGAGCTGTGGCATAGTAAAAATCACTTTACTAAGAGCACACATATTTCTGTGACATAACACAAGTACTTTACTAAGAGCACAAATATTTCCTGTGGCATAACAAAAGTCACATTACCAAGACCAACCATATTTCTTGTGGCATAACAAAAGTCACTTTACTAAGAGAAAGCAATTTTTTCTGTGGCATAACAAATGTCACTTTACTAAGAGGAGGTGCATTTCCTGTGGCATAATAAAAGTCACTTGACTAAGAGCAGGCATATTTCCATGGGCAACGTATGGTGTGACATTTGGGCATTGAATAAACCAGCTGAAATAGCACAAACTATTCTTTGAATAAATATCAGCAAGAATTGGCCTACCAGCCACACTCGCCACCACCATGGATCGTAGTTATTGCCATATGACAGTTATTAAGCCTTTTTGAAGCACAATGTACCAAACTATCGTCCGTCAAGACGGAAAGGTGCCAATGATTGATTCTTTGAATATACGTGTGACTCATGCAGACTCAACATTCATTGGACGGAAAGGAGAACAAACCGTCTATCCAACAAGAACTGAATATTAGAGAAGACTACTAGGAAGACAAATAAAATTGAGGACAATGAAATATTTTGGGCATGTAAAGAATGTATTATAACATTTGCTGTGATATAAGTGTAGGATGTGTAGCAATACTGTAATGTCTGTAAAAGACAATTATTGTACCACAAAGGCCAGACCAAATTACAGTAATGACAGTAAGCAAATACCAGGTGTTTTTAAAGTCTCACACTATTTGAAAAATGAAGTACATAATGTCATTAAAAAAATGTGCTCCACAGTCCTTCATGAAGCAATATGCAGCACATGGCTGTCGACTGCTGGAGTAATTCTTTGCACTCCAAATAGAATTGTGTAATCAACGGAAGAAAGAATGTTTTTGGTTGAACAAGTGTTTTGAAATGGCGGTTGATACACACAGATGGTTGTTCAAAGATTTATAACAAGATTTCCTGATAAACAACCTTCTCATCGCATTATGTTTAAAAATTTCCAACATCTGTTATAATGAATACTTCATTGGTACTTTCCAGCTTCCCCAAAATTGCGTTAGACCACAGCAGTGACTACTGTAACTAATTTAATGAATAGTTTAGCACATTTTTTGATGACATCATGTACTTCATTTTTCCCATTTGTTCTACATACAAAGTGTAGAGAGACTTTACAAACATGTGATACATCATTAAACGTCTTTAAAAAAACAAAATCAAACACAACCCACAGTAGGCATGTGAAGTGTTAGGACCATCACATTCTGTAGGCCTCAGTGCAAGGAGGAATAAGTGGTCAGTCTTTCCCTCCCTTAACGAACATCGAGAGCTGGCATTGAACCCTAGTCCCACCATGCTCATGTCATTGCCAGTGTAATGCCCCAACCACTACACGAACATGCAGGCTAAAGCTACTTCCTTTCACTAAATATTGTATCAGGTTGTCATGAAAATGAAATTAATGCCTGCTTATTTTAGAGGAGTCATTAACGTTGAAACCTGAGTGTGAACACCGAAGTATTTTTGAAATGAAACAACTTCTTCTTTCACACATTCCCACCCCCACTGGGCTATCACCATCTCACTTCATGCTCTCTCATCTTTAGTGTGCCCCACACAGAGCTCCATCAATGTCCTCCCATCGTTAGCTCCCTCACATGGCTCCGTCCATGACATCCCATCTTTAGCTACCCCACAAGGCTCCATCCATGCCATCCCACCTTTAGCTACCCCACAAAGCTCCGTTAATGCCATCCCAACTTTAGCTACCTCACACAGCTCCGTTCATGCCATCCCATCTTTAGCTACCCCACAAGGCTCCATCTATGCCATCCCATCTTTAGCTACCCCACACAGCTCCATCCATGCTATCCCATTTTTAGCTACCTCACACAGTTCCATGTCCTCCCATCTTTAGCTACCTCACATAGCTCCATCCATGCTATCTCATCTTTAGCTACCCCACACAGCTCCATCCATGCTATCCCATCTTTAGCTACCCCACACAGCTCCATCCATGTCCTCCCATCTTTAGCTACCATACACAGCTCCATCCATGCCCTCCCATCTTTAGCTACCCCACACAGCTCCATCCTTCTTCTTCTTCTTTCGTTCGCTTGAAATATGTCTATATCTGCAATGTCGTCTCTTGCATGAATTGAACTGTTTTTTTCAGTTCACACAGTGGTCCATAGAGTTTATCTTCCACCGTCGTCTCTCTAGGCCAGAAGGTTTGCCTAGATATGTTATATTTTGGGCAGTCTTGGAGTATGTGCTCTGCTGTCTGCGACGCCAATCCACATGTGCACATGGCTGTTTCACCAATCTTGAATTTTGTATACATGTGGTTGCGTAATCTATTGTGTCCTGTTCTGAGGCGCAGAATAATGACTTGTTCTGGTCTGTCCATAATGTGGTAGTCATCTTGAGCAGGTTTTGGTGGCTTTCTGACTGATTTAATCATTCTTTTCTTTTGGTGGTATGTAACGGGCACATCAGGCTGTTCCTCTTTGGCTCCTTCCTTAGCCAATTGATCAGCTCTGTCGTTTCCGGGTACTCCACAGTGGGATGGTATCCACTGTATGGTGACTTTATGCTGACTGCTAAGTTCAGAAAGTAGTGTCCTTAGTACTGGCAATTTCCCAGAGAGGAGCGCCTCGAGTACTGATTTTGCATCTGTTAGTAGCACCACAGGTTGTGTACCATTGCTGTTATTTAGTAATTTCTCTGTTGCTATCTTGATTGCCTCAATTTCGGCATCATAGTTATGGCAGTACTTTCCTGTCGGTACTCTGGCTGTGTCCCTAGTATTATTTGGGTATTCTATGTACACTCCCGCTCCTCCATTTCGAACAGCATTTTGTGCTGACCCATCTGTGTAGACTCGGATCCAGAGGTCCTGTGGGTATTCTTCATCAAGGAAGCTGAGAGTGGCTGTTCTGCGCTGCACACTGTTCTGTTCTTCCTTGTCAAATATTCCTCTCACTTTTGTCTGGATTTGTAATGATAGTCTATGCTCATCTTTCCATGGAGTTCGCTCTGGAATAGTTGTTAGGGGGATACAAACTGTGGGCAGATCAGTGGTTTCTCTGCAGAGTCGTTTGGCCTGGTGGATAAAACTACTTCTTTTCAACCGCCCCATAGCTAGGTTTTCAAATCTGTTCTTCATAGGGTGGCCTGGCAAGCTGAGGAACTTTTCTGCTTGTATTAGCGTTTTCGTATCTCTGCGCTCACTCAGTGCCTGTGTCCTCCCCATCTTCTCCATTTCCACTATAGGGGTTGATCTCATCCCTCCTGTGGTGACTCTAAGTGCTTGATTTTGCACCTTGTCCAGCTCTTGTAGTGTGGTATTTGATGCTGAACACCACGCAGTTGACCCATATTCCAGGTGTGGTCGTATGCTCTGTTGGTAAACTTTGCTAAGTATTTTCGTACTGGCTCCCCATGTGGTTCCACTTAGCTTTCTCAGGATGGCTATTTTCCTTCTGGCTTTTGCTACTGCTTTGTTGATGTGCTTTCTCCATGTCAGCTTGCCATCAAATGTTACTCCAAGGTATGTTGGTTCTTTATCTTCTCTTAGGGGTGTTCCATTTATCTGGATGATCCCTGCCTTTTGTTTTGGAGAGAGGGTAAATAGGGTGGTGCTGCACTTGTCAGTGTTTATGCTGACACACCATCTATTTGCCCATGCAGCAAATGTATCTACAGCTCTTTGTAGCAATCTGGTGGCCACTGATGCATATTCATTTGTGCTCCATAGAACCAGGTCATCGGCGTACATTGCCGCTTTAATTCCATGCGGTAGGTGAGCAACAAGATCATTGATGAAGATTAGAAAAAGTGTGGGGGACAAGACTCCGCCCTGGGGGACACCGTGACGCAGTAGTACTTTCTTGCTCTTGAGTCCGTCTATCTGTACTCGGGCTCTTCTGTTGTGCAAGTATGCTTTCACCCATTTGTACATTCTTCCATTGACTTTGCAGTTTCTCAGTTTCTTCATCAGACCTTCTTTCCAGACTTTGTCAAAGGCTTTCTTCAGATCTATCCATGCCGCAAGCACCAGCTTCTTCTCTTGGAATGCATCCTCAATTTCTTGAGAGAGGTAGGTTGTCTGATCTTCCGTAGAGTAGCACTGCCTAAAGCCAGCCTGCTGTGGCACAAGGATGTTTTTACTTTCAATGTACCACTGCAGTCTGTGATTGATGATGCGCTCCAGTGTTTTGCAGAGACAGCTGGTGAGGCTAATTGGTCTGTAGCTAGAGGCAATGGAACCATCTTTCCCTGATTTTAGGAGGGGTATCATGATTGCTTCTCTCCAGGCTTGTGGAACACTGCCTAAGGTCCAGCTGTTATTGAAGATCTGCAACAGCTTTGTTTTGGCCTCTGTTCCTAGGTTCCTGATCATTTCATTGGAGATACCATCAGCTCCTGGTGACTTTCTCATTTTCAGTTTTGATATGGCTAGCTCCAGTTCGCTGATTGTGATGGGTGCCTCCAGAACCTCATGTACTATTTCCTTCTGTCCTGTATGTTGTCGTTTCTCTCGAATCTCTTGTTGATTCTCTGGACTAATTTTGATATTGCTATCTTGTGCGAACGAGTCCGCAAAATGGTCAGCTGCTTGCTTTCTTGTTAAGATTTTTCCATCTTTATGTAGTGCAATTTTGGAGTTTCTCCCTGTGCCCTCGTCATTAAGCTGTTTTATTAGCTTCCACAATTTCCTTGTGTCTCTTTCAAAGTTCAGAGACTCCGTTTTCTCCTGCCAGCTTTTCCGTCTAGCCTGCAGCTTGGCCCTTTGAAATTTGGCTTTTGCATGCTGGAATTTATTGTGGTGCTCTTGGCTGGGTGTGGCCTCTGCTTGCTTTCTACACACTTCAACATCATTATGCAACTGTTCCAGTTCACTACTCCAGTAGGGTTTATATTGTTTACGGGCTCCTCTTGGTACTGTTTCTCGCGCTGCCTGTAGTATGCATTTCCCAAACTCTTCAACTGCTTTATTTATGTCTTTCTCAGTGTTCAGGTTTCTAACCAGTATGCTGGTGCGATGCTTGTACATTGCCCAGTCTGCTTTCTTGTAGTTCCACCTCGAGAGGGTGCTGCTTTCACTTACAAGCTCATTTTCTACGGTTAGAAAGACTGGCCGATGGTCACTGCCACCAAGTTGTTTCCCAACAGTTCGTGTAATGTTCCACTCCAGGTCTGGTGAATGAAAAGCCAGGTCAGGTGTAGTTGAAGAGTGCCATGATCTCGAGTAGAAAGTATGTGGGTCGGACGGCTTGTTAATCAACATGAATCTATTCTCATCTTGCCAGTCTTCCAGTCTCTCTCCTCTCTGGTCCATGTGATCATAGCCCCAGCTCTGCGAGTGGCTGTTGAAATCGCCACACACAATCATTTTTTCTTTTAGTGGTAGAGTGTCCAGTGCCTGTGGGCGGTCACTTGGACAGTAGTAATTGATCAGATGTAGATCTGTATTACCTGTCTTAAGTTTAAGTGTCTGATACTCAGCCCCTTCCATGTAGACTTTGATTTGGGAAGCCATGATGTTATTTCTTACAAGGGTCAGTATCCCACCTTTTCGCCTGTTCTTTCGGTCAGATCGGTAACACTGGTAGCCTCTGATTTTAAAGGCTATATTTTCGTTGAGGTGAGTTTCTTGCAAGCAACATATGCTTACTTTCTCTTTGTCCAGGATGTTTTCTAATTCAACTTTTTTGTTGCTGACTCCCTCCGCATTCCAGTGCATTATTTTAAGTCTTAGTTTAGTATGGCCAGTCGTCCTATTCTCATGTCCCCTGGCTCCACAGGACATCTGAGAAGGACCTCCAGTAGTTGGGGTTGGACCCTTTCGAGACATAGGGCCCGGCACTGCACCTGCCTGGGGGTCCAAAGCAGGGCGAGCACCATAACGATTAGCAGTAGTCGACATATTCCATTTTGCGTGATTGCGTGGCATCCTGATTTCTGTGGTGCGCCTCTTGGCTGGTTGCCTCCGTCTTCAGCACCTTTCTTTGCTAGAGCAGACTGTGGTCTCACTCGAGTGTAGATGTGTACGCGCGCACACGCCTGTCTGCGCATGCATGTCCGTGCATACACATCTAGAGCATACTGGTTATTTTCCGGCGCCAGAGACTCGCCGTCGCCCCTTCTCCTGTTAGTTTAAACAGGCCCGCCACGTGAAGGCCAGGAGTTGGACTTTTGCTGCATAGGTTATGTATTCACGAGCCATTGAGGTATTTGAGCAATGTTGGGCGCTCACCCCAACACCGCGCCTCGGCTACATACAGCAACATTTGGAACCCACAGCTCCATCCATGTCCCCCCATCTTTAGCTACCGCACACAGCTCCATCCATGCCCTCCCATCTTTAGCTACCCCACATGGCTTCATTCATACCATCCCATCTTTAGCTACTCCACACGACTCCATTCATGCCACTTTTAGCTACCCCACACAGCTCCGAACATGCCCTCCCATCTTTAGCTACCCCACACAGCTCCATCCATGCCCTCCCATCTTTAGCTATCCCATTAAGCTCCATCCATGCCCTCCCATTTTTAGCTACCCCACACAGCTCCATCCATGCCCTCCCATTTTTAGCTACCCCACAGTTCCATCCATGTCCTCCCATCTTTAGCTACCCCACACAGTTCCATCCATGCCCTCCAATATTTAGCTACCCCACACAGCTCCATCCATGCCCTCTAATATTTAGCTACCCCACACAGCTCCATCCATGCCATCCCATCTTTAGCTACCCCACACAGTTCCATCCATGCCATGGCATTTTTAGCTACCCCACAAAACTCCATCCATGCCCTCCCATTTTTGGCTACCCCACACAGCTCCATCCATGCCCTCCCATTTTTAGCTACCCCACACAGCTCCATCCATGCCCTCCCATCTTTAGCTACCCCACACAGCTCCACCCATGCCCTCCCATCTTTAGCTACCCCACACAGCTCCATCCATGTCCTCCCATCTTTAGCTACCCCACACAGCTCCAACCATGCCATCCCATCTTTAGCTACCCCACACAGCTCCATCCATGTCCCCCACCTTTAGCTACCCACACAGCTCCATCCATGCTATCCCATCTTTAGCTACCTCACACAGCTCCGACCATGCCAGCCCATCTTTAGCTACCTCACACAGCTCCATCCATGTCCTCCCATCTTTAGCTACCCCACATAGCTCCATCCATGCTATCCCATTTTTAGCTACCTCACACAGCTGCATCCATGTCCTCCCATCTTTAGGTACCCCACACAGCTCCATCCATGCTATCCCATCTTTAGCTACCTCACACAGCTACATCCATGTCCTCCCATCTTTAGCTACCCCACACAGCTCCATCCATGCTATCCCATCTTTAGCTACCCCACACAGCTCCATCCATGCTATCCCATCTTTAGCTACCCCACACAGCTCCATCCATGTCCTCCCATCTTTAGCTACCCCACACAGCTCCATCCATGTCCTCCCATCTTTAGCTACCTCACACAGCTCCATCCATGCCATCTTTAGCTACCTCACGTGGCTCCATCCATGCCATCACATCTTTAGCTACCTCACGTGGCTTCATCCATGCCATCACATCTTTAGCTACTCCACATGACTCCATTCATGCCACTTTTAGCTACCCCATACAGCTCCGTCCATGCCCTCCCATTTTTAGCTACCCCACAAAGCTCCATCCATGTCATCCCTCTTTAGCTACCCCACACAGCTCCATCCCTGTCATCCCATCTTTAGCTACCCCACACAGCTCCATCCATGTCCTCCCATCTTCAGCTACCCCACACAGCTCCATCCATGTCATCCCTCTTTAGCTACCCCACACAGCTCCATCCATGTCATCCCATCTTTAGCTACCCCACACAGCTCCATCCATGCCCTCCAATATTTAGCTACCCCATACAACTCCATCCATGCCATCCCATCTTTAGCTACCCCACACAGCTCCGTTCATGCCATCCCAACTTTAGCTACCCAACACCATGCCATCCCATCTTTAGCTACCTCACACAGCTCCGACCATGCCATCCCATCTTTAGCTACCCCACAAGGCTCCATCCATGCCCTCACATCTTTCGCTACCCCACACAGCTCCATCCATGTCCCCCCATCTTTAGCTACCCCACACAGTTCCATCCATGCCCTCCAATATTTAGCTACCCCACACAGCTCCATCCATGCCCTCCAATATTTAGCTACCCCACACAGCTCCATCCATGCCATCCCATCTTTAGCTACCCCACACAGTTCCATCTATGCCATCCCATTTTTAGCTACCCCACAAAGCTCCATCCATGCCCTCCAATATTTAGCTACCCCACACAGCTCCATCCATGCCATCCCACACAGCTCCATCCATGCTATCCCATCTTTAGCTACCTCACACAGCTCCAACCATGCCATCCCATCTTTAGCTACCCCACACAGCTCCATCCATGTCCTCCCATCTTTAGCTACCTCACACAGCTCCGACCATGCCAGCCCATCTTTAGCTACCTCACACAGCTCCGACCATGCCAGCCCATCTTTAGCTACCCCACACAGCTCCATCCATGTCCTCCCATCTTTAGCTACCCCACATAGCTCCACCCATGCTATCCCATTTTTAGCTACCTCACACAGCTGCATCCATGTCCTCCCATCTTTAGCTACTGTCACAGCCTCACATTATACGGTAAACTAACATAAGTTAATATACACGGGAAAAGGGCTACAACTCCCGCCCAGGGGAAAGAAGTAAGACACTCGAAGGCCAGAGTAATCCAGAGCCTTCTCGAAGGACTGGTCAGTGAGTCCACGGTCCCGTGGACACTGATGTGGCCCGCCTATTGCGGGGTCCACGAGGAACTCGGATGGAGTTACCACCCGTGTCGGATTGCGACACGTGTGAACGGGCAGAGACAGACAGGACGTCGGCGAGGCAACAGGGCCTGCCTTAGAGGGACTTAGTAGTTCAGACCCATGTGTATTTAGGGTCATAGACATATGCTAGATAGTTTGCATAGAATGTTTGTTATAACCATGTATGATTTTAAACCACTGTGATAAGCAACTTATCAGTGCGGGCTTGTTAAACCCACTGCGCCAATGCACTGTATACCTAAGTGTCAATAAATGTTGCTATATTATAGTTAACGGAGTTATTGTTGCCTGTTTGAACCCGCTTTCGGATCCCCTAGAGATCCAACACTGTAACAGGCTTTTTGGGGGCCAAGCTCCGGTTTTGGCACAAGCTTTACGTTCAGACGGCTATTGATTGCCAAGAAAAAAATTAAGTAAATAATATCAAATTTATTACTGAACATATTCTTATAATTGTGCAGCTATCTAGTAATGAAATAGTATTAGTATTAGTCCCTCTGCAGATAAATGATTGATGTGAATACTATAAAATTTGACATGACTGTGACATTTACTTGACTGTTACTAATTTTTTTTTGATCCTACAAGCAGATTGTTCCGCGAGTTGTGGTGTATGTAACCTATCTTCCAACAGTGGTGAGAGAACGAGACAACATTCGCAAGTTCAGGAAATATAAGATGAGTTTCATATCATGCCCATTGCAACCCTAAGCGGTACTTATCATCCTCCATCCGTGTAACATTATTGTTTTGCATTGATTTGTATGTATATTCATAACCTTGTAGCCAACAAAACTTTGCATTTGTATTTGCACATGTAAAAATTAAGGGAGATAACTAACTTTTCTACTCCCCAACATTTTTCTAAGGGATTTAACTTCATTTAAATTACCAACAAGTAAAAGACAAGATGTCTACGTTAGAAAAAATGTATCGAGTTAGGTATGAAATTAGGTTATAAAGAAGAAAAACTGTCAGAATGGGCACAGAAGACACACGCAGAGAACATTGCCCGTGAAGAAAGAGCGATAGAACGGGAAGAAAAACAAAGGCAAGTGCAGGCAGAAGAAAAGAAAATGCAATTGCAGGCTCAAGAGAAACAAATGGAGCTTGAGGCGGCGGCTAAACTAGCCAAATTGAACGCCGATACACAAATAAGACTAAAGCAGATGGAGATTGATTCCAACGTAGAAATATCTGTAAATAAACTGAGAAGCAAGGAGGAGGAACAAAAATATAATAAGTATAAAGGCCTCGTGAAAGCATTTTGCTCAGGAGACTCTATCAGTGCATACCTGGAAAATTTTGAGTGTCTAATGTCCTACCATAAGATCATAAAATCAGATTGGGCATTTATTTTAATGAGAAACTTAGCTCTGGAACCCTTGAAAGTAATAGAGACAGTTCCACAGGATATGAGAAAGGATTATGATTACTTAAAGCAACGAATACTCCAACATTTCTCATTAGATACAGCAGGTTACCAACAACAGTTCGCAAAAATATCCCCACAACCTAACCAAACCTTCATTGACTACGTGTCTACAGTTCAGGATGTTTGCACAAAGTGGATTAACTCAGCTAAAACTAACAACAACCATGACAAACTAAAAGAACTCATTATTATTGACAAAATAGTTAGTACTATCCCAACACCTTTTGCTAAGTTTTTGAAACAAATGGACTGTAAAAGTATCCAAGATGTAGAGACAAAGGGGAACGCATTTTTCACAGCGAACAGAGATATTTTCCAATTAAACCTAAGTCAAAACGAAACAGCAGCAGTTGTAAACACTAGATACTCGAAACCAACTGAAAGCAAGTTTAAACCACGCTCGAATGTCAGGAAGCCAGTTAAGTGCCAATATTGTAGTTTGACTTACGAAGAATACGCGATGTGCGATAAATCGCCCAACTATCCACATCATCTCAAAATGATCGTGGAGAAGCAAACGAACAAGAGAAATGCGTATCAGAGAGCGGTCAAATGCTATTTTTGCAGCAGCTTTGGGCACTATTCTCGTTTTTGTGAAGGCCGAAAGATACTGAAACAAGCCAATGCTGCACTAGTTGAAACTTCATCAGACGAAGATATTGAATTACTGAATGAGTGTGACAATCAAAACGAAAGCTTGAGTGAGCTAGGAAATGCCGTGCAAATTATTGACACCATTACAGACAATAAATGTCCTGTCACAGCCTCACATTATACGGTAAACTAACATAAGTTAATATACACGGGAAAAGGGCTACAACTCCCGCCCAGGGGAAAGAAGACACTCGAAGGCCAGAGTAATCCAGAGCCTTCTCGAAGGACTGGTCAGTGAGTCCACGGTTCCGTGGACACTGATGTGGCCCGCCTATTGCGGGGTCCACGAGGAACTCGGATGGAGTTACCACCCGTGTCGGATTGCGACACGTGTGAACGGGCAGAGACAGACAGGACGTCGGCGAGGCAGCAGGGCCTGCCTTAGAGGGACTTAGTAGTTCAGACCCATGTGTATTTAGGGTCATAGACATATGCTAGATAGTTTGCATAGAATGTTTGTTATAACCATGTATGATGTTAAACCACTGTGATAAGCAACTTATCAGTGCGGGCTTGTTAAACCCACTGCGCCAATGCACTGTATACCTAAGTGTCAATAAATGTTGCTATATTATAGTTAACGGAGTTATTGTTGCCTGTTTGAACCCGCTTTCGGATCCCCTAGAGATCCAACACTGTAACAGCTACCCCACACAGCTCCATCCATGCTATCCCATCTTTAGCTACCTCACACAGCTGCATCCATGTCCTCCCATCTTTAGCTACCCCACACAGCTCCATCCATGCTTTCCCATCTTTAGCTACCCCACACAGCTCCATCCATGCTACCCCACACAGCTCCATCCATGTCCTCCCATCTTTAGCTACCCCACACAGCTCCATCCATGTCCTCCCATCTTTAGCTACCCCACACAGCTCCATCCATGCCATCTTTAGCTACCTCATGTGGCTCCATCCATGCCATCCCATCTTTAGCTACCTCACGTGGCTTCATCCATGCCATCCCATCTTTAGCTACTCCACATGACTCCATTCATGCCACTTTTAGCTACCCCACACAGCTCCATCCATGCCCTCCCATTTTTAGCTACCCCACACAGCTCCATCCATGTCATCCCTCTTTAGCTACCCCACACAACTCCATCCATGTCCCCCCATCTTTAGTTACCCCACACAGCTCCATCCATGTCCCCTATTTTTAGCCACCCACACAGTTCCATCCATGCTATCCCATCTTTAGCTACCCCACACAGCTCCATCCATGCCCTCCCATCTTTAGCTACCCCACACAGCTCCATCCATGTCCTCCCATCTTTAGCTACCCCACACAGCTCCATCTATGTCCTCCCATCTTTAGCTACCGCACACAGCTCCATCCATGTCCTCCCATCCTAAGCTACCCCACACATCTCCATCCATGCCCTTAGTGTCCATGTCTGTTTCTACTTCTCTTCTCTGTGAGTTTTTATGTCTTCCCTATTTCTTTTGCTCTGTGGATTCCCAACAAAGGCCTTTCTAACAACTTATTTTCACTAGAAACTGAATAAAGGATGTCATTAACCTGAAACTGAATACCACTTTTATTTAAACTTGAAACTGAATACCACTTTTCCTGAAGTTATTAATAAAGGTCTGAGTGTGAGAAAAAAAAAAAGAAGTATTTCAGACATCAAGTAACTTACTTCTACTAGAAACTGTATGGAGATGTCATAAACCTGAAACTGAATACCACTTTTCTTTAAACCTGAAATTGAATACCACCGTTCTTGAAATTAACAAAGTGTGAAATGAAGAAGATACAAGATACAAAACAGAATGTGTTGCTCTCCAAACTATCAAGTGGTGCTTCAACTCACCTGGGTATGTCACATTACATAAAACATATCTCGTTTCAAAATTCATATTTGTTGCCAAATGACTAAGCAGCGCACCGTTTATTGATTAAAGTGGAAACATGGCGTTTCTTAGAGTACAGAATCTGCATTATTTACATGGGTTGTTTTCAAAATCTTTAACTCGAGGCAACAACCATAACCAGATAATATTTAAACATTTACAAATGATAACATTTGAAATAATGATAAATCGGAATGCGACCCTTTGCCCTTCAATATTGCCCATTTATTATGAGAACCTCTACTTTAAAAAATATACACAAGTGATGAATGAAGTGAACAAACAAAGATGAAAACACACTAAATAATACCAGCTGAACACTACAACCTATGTACATTTACATAATAGATAATTAAATATTCAACAAACATGACAGCACAGTGAAAAACACCAGATGAATTCTACAACCGTGGTAAACTTACACAACAGATCAATGAAATGAACAAACAAAGATGACAACACACTGACTAACACCAGTGTTATATTACAACTTATGTAAACTGAATTACACAGCAGATTAATGAAATGAACAAACAAACATGACAACAGACACCAGTTTAATACTACAACCTACGTAATCTTATTTACACAACAGATAAATGAAAAGAACAAAGGTGACAACACAGAGCATGACACCAGTTTCTCACTACAGCCTATAAAAGCTTACTTACTCAAGAGGTCCATGAAATGAACAAACAAACATGACAACACACTGAATAACACCAGTTTAATACTACAATTTATGTAATCTTATTTACACAATAGATCAATGAAATGAACAAAGGTGACAACATACTGAATGACACCAGTTGAATACTGCAACTTATAAGAACTTGTGTACACAACCTGGACAATGACAGAAAAAAGAGAAAATAAAAATTACAACAAAATGAGATTTCCTGAGAAGAATACTCAATGTATAAAAAAGAGAGGAAATCAGAAATGATGAAATCAGGACTAAAGTGGGGGTTATAGCAGTGCTAGATTCCATTAGAAAACAACAAGTTAAATGGTTTGGCCATATAATTAGGCTAGCAAATGACAGTATACCACAACAAACAATGATGTACAGACCAAATGGAACCAGGAGAAGAGTCCGACCATGTAAACGGTGGACACAGGGAACAACAGAATCCATGGGAATCTATATATATGAAGCCCATAAACAGGCACTTTACCGCTGTTTATGTTTCACCTCAACACCAGAAGGTTCAAGAGGAACAAGATAAAATGAGACACAACAGATCAATGAAATGAACAAAACTAAACACACACAGAATAGCAAGTGAACACTCATCATCATCATCAAGTGCCGTGCCGGCTGGCGTAGGCATTCATGGCTCTCCACAGATCTTGGTCTTTGGTTTTCTGAATCAACTCTGCTGCTGATATTCCTCCATGCCACCGTCTCAATCCATCCAGCATCACTTCTCTTGGTCTACCTCTGCCTCTCTTCCCCTCGATCTTTCCAGTTGTTACGATGTTCTCCAATGCCTCTCTTCTCATCACATGACCGAAGAAAGCTGTTTGTCTGTGTCTTATTGTTGTATATAATGTTCTAGTTTCATTAGCCTGTTTCAGGCAGTCGTCGTTAGTTACTCTGGCAGTCCAAGGAATTCGCAACATTCGTCTCAGGAACCACATCTCTGTTGCTTCTAATTTCTTCTTAATTTGTTCATTTACATTCCAAGATTCACTGCCATACAGCAAAACTGGTTCTACATAGCATTTCAGCACTCTCTTTCTTACATTCAGTGATAGTGACTTATTGCATAAGATACTCTTCATTTTCTGAAATGCGGCTTTTGCCTGCCCTATTCTGCTCCTAATCTCTGTTGTACATCTTCCATCTGATGTTATAAATGCCCCTAGGTATCTAAAATTATCAACTTGGTTAAGGATTTTCCCTTCTATTTCTATGTCACATTTTGGTGTCACCATTTTCTTTGATATTACCATTGTTACTGTTTTCTTGATATTCAAGGAGAGTCCTTTCCTTGCACTCTCTGTTACTACAACGTCTAATAATTGTTGTAGGTCTGTTGGAATTATCCGCCACCAATACTGTGTCATCTGCACAGCGTATATTATTTATATTATGACCTCCAACTAGTATTCCTGGCATCTCTTTGATCTCTCTCATTATTACTTCGCTATAAGGGAGAAAAGATCTGGTGACAAGACACACCCTTGTCGTACTCCTAGCTTTATCTGTTCGTAACTACCCTCTTTATTTCCCATTTTAATTGCTGCTACTTGGTTCCAGTAAACATTCTTTATTATTCTTAAATCTTTTCCATCAAACCAACATTTTAATCAGTTCATCATGTTTTACTTTATCAAATGCCTTAGTATAATCTATGAAGCACAAATATATGTCTCTCTGTTTCTCTATTGACCTTTCTATTAGTGTCCGTAATGTATAAATTGCATTGTTTGTGCCCTTTCCTTCCACAAATCCATACTGTTCTTCACTAATTTCCATTTTTATTTTCTTTTTGGTTCTTCTCATTATGATTCTGAGTAGAAGCTTAGTGATATGGTTTATAAGGTTAATTGTACGAAAATCTTCACAATCATTTGCTCCTGGTCTTTTTGGTATAGCTATAAATACAGATTTCAGCATATCACTGGGTAAATATCATTCAACATTTTGGTTAATATATCTACTCCAAATTCTCCCAATACTTCTAATTCTTCTATTGTGATTTCATCTGGCCCAGCTGTTTTTCATTTCTTCATACGTTTCATAGCGTCAGCGACTTCTTCTTTCAGAATAGGTGGACCTTCTAAGTTACTATCTTCTGTTAAGTCTTCCCTTTCTCCTTCATATAATTCTCTTATATACTCATTCCAGTGAACACTACAACGTATGTAAACATTATTACACAACAGATCAATGAAATGAAAAAACGTGACAACACACTGAATGACAACAGTTTCTCACTTCAACCTATAAAAGCTTACTTACTCAACACATCAATGCAATGAATAAAAAACAAACACACAGAACATGAGTTGAACAGTACAACCTATGTAAATTTACACAATAGATCAATGAAATGAACAAACAAACTTGACAAGACACTGATACCAATTTACCATGGTCACCTATGTAATCTGACACACTAGACCAATGAAATGAACAAACACAGAACAACACCAGTTTAACACTACAACAAATGCAAGCTTACACAACAGGTGAATGAAATGAGCAAACACACACTCAAAGAACAACACCATTTGGACACTCAGCCAATGTAAATTTATACAATAGATCAATGACATAAACAAACAAAGATGACAACACTCACAGAACACCAGTCTAACATTACAACCAATACAAACTTACAGAAAAGATCAATGAAATGAACAAAGATGCCAACACACACAGAACACCAGTCTAACATTACAACCAATGCAAACTTACAGAAAAGATCAACGAAATGAACAAAGATGACAACACACACAGAACACCAACGACCAATACAAACTTACGAAAAGATCAATGAAATAAACATATGACAACACACTAAACAACACTAGTTTAGCACTACAACCTACATGATTAAAAAACAGAAACAAAGCACAGAGCAACAGAATGCATTCAATTATATATATATATATACACACTATACACACAAGCATCAGACTTGCAGAGCCAGCCATCACTTGGACTGACTTGTGTGGCAGTATAGCAGTCTGAAAGCTGTAGACTTGCTTTCAATAGCCAGAATTGTTCATAGATTCAACACACTGAGTCTGAACCTGATTGTGCACTGAGTAGAGGATGGAAGAGTTGGCGAGGGAGTGAGCTGGTCACCTCAGAAAGCCATGGTTTAGTAGACATGAGGTCCTGTACACCGCTAGCGCAGTGCCAAGTATAGGATCACCTATATGTATGACAAGTATGATAACATAACAATAAGCATATATTTACATTTGTATGATTAGCAATTCAGATCTACTTTAATGTCGGCACTATCCTGTTTATAACAAGTCTTTCAAAAAATCAAATCGACAGAGAAATAGAAGCAGAAAGTTAGTTGTATATCCTTTACAGAACGTAGCAGTCAACCCCAGCATTCTTTGGCTGTTCGTGATTCCTGGGAAAGTTTATGTTCAGTAGTTTGCCATTGCTTTCTGAACGACAGGCTTCCATGCCATTTCATAAAAATCCAACGTAAGGTGGTCTGGTGCCAAGTCGCCAACAGCTGTGCTTCGACCGTGGGTATGCGGGACCATGAACTGCGTCCGAAACCCCTTCATCATGGAGCCGCCGAAATAGAAACAAGATGCCAAAACCTGCATAGGTAGGGGGTGGCCACCAGGTGGCGGATGGTGGAGTGGCCTCTATATACGTTGTCTGGAGGTCAGCTGTGAAGTTGATGGGGCAACTATCTCTATAACATTCATTAAAACTCTGTGATATCGCCATCAGCGGGTGAGTTGTACCAAACTCTACCCCTCTGTAGCTTTACAGGGTCTGTCTTCTAACACAAAGGCTAGGTTCCAAATTGCTGTCACAGCCGAGGGCGCAGAGTTGAGGATGAGTGCTCAGCCTTGCAAAATACTGCAATGGCATGTGTATCCTTCACCTCGGGCAGCAAAAGTCCAACTCCTGGCCTTCATGTGATAGAACCATTTTAACTAACAGGAGAAAGGGCGGTGACGAGTCGCTGGTGTCGTAAAACCAAGTTGCTTTAATTATGTATGTACATACATTATATAAGTAAATACGTGTGTAGATAATACACATGTAAACTCGAGTAGACTCCAATCTACTGCAGCAAAACAGGTGCTGAAGATGTAAGCAACCAGCCAGAAGTCGCAGCACAGCAATCAGGATGCCTCGTGGAAATGCATAAAGACAGTGAAGTTTGTACAAGAGACAACATTGCAGACATAGACAATACATTTCAAGCAGACAGAAGAAGAAGACGTCAAATAGCAAACACTGTGATTTATAACCTGTTACCTTTACTAAAACACTGTGACTTATAACCTGTAACCAAACATTACAACATAAGTCAAGCGATAAGTGATCAACATTATGTTGGTATTTCTATTCATGTGTCTTCCACTGGGTTCAGCCAGTATATTATACCAGATCTGGTGTTTCCATTCATGTGTCTTCCACTGGGTTCAGCCAGTATATTATACCAGATCTGGTGTTTCCATTCATGTGTCTTCCACTGGGTTCAGCCAGTATATTATATCAGGTCTGGTGTTTCCATTCATGTGTCTTCCACTGGGTTCAGCCAGTATATTATATCAGGTCTGGTGTTTCCATTCATGTGTCTTCCACTGGGTTCAGCCAGTATATTATATCAGATCTGGTGTTTCCATTCACGTGTCTTCCACTGGGTTCAGCCAGTATATTATACCAGATCTGGTGTTTCCATTCATGTGTCTTCCACTGGGTTCAGCCAGTATATTATATCAGGTCTGGTGTTTCCATTCATGTGTCTTCCACTGGGTTCAGCCAGTATATTATGTCAGGTCTGGTGTTTCCATTCATGTGTCTTCCACTGGGTTCAGCCAGTATATTATGTCAGATCTGGTGTTTCCATTCATGTGTCTTCCACTGGGTTCAGCCAGTATATTATATCAGGTCTAGTGTTTCCATTCATGTGTCTTCCACTGGGTTCAGCCAGTATATTATACCAGATCTGGTGTTTCCATTCATGTGTCTTCCACTGGGTTCAGCCAGTATATTATATCAGGTCTGGTGTTTCCATTCATGTGTCTTCCACTGGGTTCAGCCAGTATATTATG
This sequence comes from Cepaea hortensis, assembly GCA_963921405.1. Classification (NCBI taxonomy): domain Eukaryota; kingdom Metazoa; phylum Mollusca; class Gastropoda; order Stylommatophora; family Helicidae; genus Cepaea; species Cepaea hortensis. Next base: position 488,991,002 of record OY992876.1, on the reverse strand, counting down.
TCAGGTCTGGTGTTTCCATTCATGTGTCTTCCACTGGGTTCAGCCAGTATATTAAGTCAGGTCTGGTGTTTCCATTCATGTGTCTTCTACTAGGTTCAGCCAGTATATTATACTAGATCTGGTGTTTCCATTCATGTGTCTTCCACTGGGTTCAGCCAGTATATTATATCAGGTCTGGTGTTTCCATTCGTGTGTCTTCCACTGGGTTCAGCCAGTATATTATACCAGATCTGGTGTTTCCATTCGTGTGTCTTCCACTGGGTTCAGCCAGTATATTATACCAGATCTGGTGTTTCCATTCGTGTGTCTTCCACTGGGTTCAGCCAGTATATTATACCAGGTCTGGTGTTTCCATTCGTGTGTCTTCCACTGGGTTCAGCCAGTATATTATATCAGATCTGGTGTTTCCATTCATGTGCCTTCCACTGGGTTCAGCCAGTATATTATATCAGATCTGGTGTTTCCATTCATGTGCCTTCCACTGGGTTCAGCCAGTATATTATGTCAGATCTGGTGTTTCCATTCATGTGCCTTCCACTGGGTTCAGCCAGTATATTATGTCAGGTCTGGTGTTTCCATTCATGTGTCTTCCACTGGGTTCAGCCAGTATATTATATCCGATCTGGTGTTTCCATTCATGTGTCTTCCACTGGGTTCAGCCAGTATATTATATCAGGTCTGGTGTTTCCATTCATGTGTCTTCCACTGGGTTCAGCCAGTATATTATATCAGGTCTGGTGTTTCCATTCATGTGTCTTCCACTGGGTTCAGCCAGTATATTATGTCAGGTCTGGTGTTTCCATTCATGTGTCTTCCACTGGGTTCAGCCAGTATATTAAGTCAGGTCTGGTGTTTCCATTCATGTGTCTTCTACTGGGTTCAGCCAGTATATTATACCAGATCTGGTGTTTCCATTCATGTGTCTTCCACTGGCTTCAGCCAGTATATTATATCAGGTCTGGTGTTTCCATTCGTGTGTCTTCCACTGGGTTCAGCCAGTATATTATACCAGATCTGGTGTTTCCATTCGTGTGTCCTCCACTGGGTTCAGCCAGTATATTATACCAGATCTGGTGTTTCCATTCATGTGTCTTCCACTTGGTTCAGCCAGTATATTAAGTCAGATCTGGTGTTTCCATTCATGTGTCTTCTACTGGGTTCAGCCAGTATATTATATCAGGTCTGGTGTTTCCATTCATGTGCCTTCTACTGGGTTCAGCCAGTATATTATATCAGGTCTGGTGTTTCCATTCGTGTGTCTTCCACTGGGTTCAGCCAGTATATTATACCAGATCTGGTGTTTCCATTCATGTGTCTTCCACTGGCTTCAGCCAGTATATTATATCAGGTCTGGTGTTTCCATTCACGTGTCTTCCACTGGGTTCAGCCAGTATATTATACCAGATCGGGTGTTTCCATTCATGTGTCTTCTACTGGGTTCAGCCAGTATATTAAGTCAGATCTGGTGTTTCCATTCATGTGTCTTTCACTGGGTTCAGCCAGTATATTATATCAGATCTGGTGTTTCCTTTCATGTGACTTCCAGTGGGTTCAGCCAGTATATTATATCAGATCTGGTGTTTCCATTCATGTGACTTTCAGTGGGTTAAGCTAGTATATTATATCAGATCTGACATCCATATCCACATGCCCCTTCCTCCGAGACATCCAACGATATTGGATCAGATGTGTTTCCTATATTTATCTACTGTTAGTTACATACGAATGTATTGCTATTTAAAGTACACAGTCCCGTACAAGATGGTACAATATGACTAAAAAATGTACAGTACACTCAGCCCAGATCTCTATCAATGTCTGCACCTTGAAAATTGAAAAGACATGGCCCAGATGAACTTTTTTTTTAAAAAATAACAACACATAATTTTACATACAAAGTGAGGAGAAAGAATCCATGGCAGAAAAGTTATGGTGTCCGCTTAAGGAGGTACAGAGTATTTTACATATGGATGGGAATTTTTCCAAGAGCCAATAATATCTAATGGTATCACATGGCCCCCGGATCTTTTAGGTAATGAGATTGGAAACCTAACCTTCTTGGATAAGGTCAAAACCAGGAGCTTCTGGGTAGGCCTTTAGGCTACTGCCCTGGTAAACTTGCCAGGAAAGAAAACCCAGCCACGGGTACACACAGTCCATTATCTTGGGTGGGGTCTGTCTAGAGGACGAGTACCTGACAGAAATACATGGCACAATCTGACACACTGTCTAGAGGACGAGTACCTTACAGAAATACATGGCACAATCTGACACACTGTCTAGAGGACGAGTATTTAACAGAAATACATGGCACAATCTGACACACTGTCTAGAGGTCGAGTACCTAACAGAAATACATGGCACAATGAGACACACTGGCCTTTCAGGTGCACAGCTAGGTGCAACACACTCAAGAGGACCAAAGAAGAAATGAAGGTTGGTACACAGCAAGCAGTTGAATTGTTTCCTCAAATAATAACACACTGCATGAGGTAAGAATCACCAGACATGAAGCCAATGGTTCTATAATTATCTAAGCTTTACCAACTGACATGGGCAATCATGCTGCTCTACATCTTGCAGTTTGCAGCAGAATGTGTCATGTTGTGTGACGAGACCTGTCCACACCGCAACAAATGGCTATGTAGGTCAGCATGGCCGATAGAATAAAAGTGCTCATTCTTAAACATCCGGTGCGCTGATGTCAAGGTAGCAGGTTCAACCCCTACACCAGTCAGTTTGACTAAAATGTTGTTTACTCACCCTTGACTTGGGGACATAAATTACAAGTACCTCAGAAGTCGGAGTGGGTTCACCTGATGGCGAGGGACACTTGTAACAGGGACAGCTAATCTACACACAAAGCAAAATGACAATGGTGCTCCTACATGAGTTACTATGATGGTTAACTGACACTAGTATAGTACCCTTACATGAATCAGACCCAAACAAATGCAAAATCAGACCCGTCCACACATTTCAAGTAGCAACACATGTATAAACTAACGCTTGAGTTGAAAGCGAGCAAACAACAATGGCTATCATAAAAATGCTATTGCTGTCTTCAGCTGTCTCTCTTTATATACATGATAATACACGACCCAGAAGTGTAGAGTACAATGAGCCACAATCTCTGTTTATGACAGTACTTTGAAAATGGAATACTGAGAAGTCATGTGATCCAGTTAATAGTAGCTACACTGAGGAGCTAAGGATAAGAAGAACAGAGAAAAGCAAGACAACTGTACAGACAACCTTATAATACTAGCATTATATCATCAAGTATCAACTAGAGTTAAGAACACACACTGTTTTTGTACACACAAAATATTCCAAGACAAATTTTTCCCTTAGTGAATTTAAATAATGAATTTATAAACAATAGGTTGCACAATTTATTGCCTGGAATATTTGATCTTTGTTATGGCATAATGTATAATTTAGAAGTTACTAAACATAAAACTAAACAATGAATCCTTCAAACTGAAATATACAAAGAAGATATTCCTATGCATATTTATACGGTCTACTACGGTAGTTTTAAACTGACTCTGATAGCTGTTTATGTACACAACGACGACATGGCCAGACTTCAAGAAACAGATGTTAGCTTCTGGCATATCAATGATCCCAATATTACTGCAGCTCCATGGCCACTCTATCATGTTCAGCATTGAAAGATAGATGTGAATTGTCTAATGGTGAATGGTGAAGTCCTTATTCCACTCGTGCGTTTCTGTGCATAACTGCTAGCAGTTGCGATTTATATTGTCAAGTCATTGTTGTGTAAACAAAAGTCAGTTTAAAACTACTGTGGTAAAGAGTTTAAATTACCACAGTAAATAATTTAATTTACTGTGTCAGTTTAAATTACCATGGTAAACAGTTTACTGTGGTAAACAGCCTAAATTACCAAGGGATTATGTATGTTGTATATTAAAGCTTAAAGGGTTGTTTGCTTTGGTTTATGTTGAATGACTTCTGCAGTATGCACCTTGTTGAGATGCAACAAAATATGTCAGGCAATAAGTCATGCAATCTATTTTTTGTGTCTTCATCATACAAAACCAATCCTGCAATGTAGAAATACACAATGAAGTCTCCTATGATGAGAAACCCTGTGCTAGTACTGCATATTGTTGTGAGAATTCACTGGAGTCGGGTGTGAATGTAAGTCTTGATCCAGGCTGTCCGACATATGGTGCTGGTAGTTGCCATGGATACTAGCATGGAATGGCATACTAGTCACACTATGACTGTGGGAATAGACAATTGGCTCGCTGACGCTTCCATGATTTGTTCCGATATCCACATGATTATTGTACGAATAGCTTGCAAGTTCTTGGAGGTTGCCTGGCAACATTGTGCTACAGGAAACTGGCAGGTTCATTGCCGAACCTTGCTGCATTTGTATAGATGATGCCGTCTGGTTATAACTGGCTGATGGATGGTGGTAAGTTTCTGGCAAATTAACTTGCCCAATAGTACTGCGGCTTCCTGGCCGCTCTAACATGTTCAGCATTGACAGAGAGCTCTGAAGTTGCTGTTGATGGATGGTGAAGTCGCTGCTGCTGCCTCTATGGCTCTGAACATAACTGCTGGCGTCTCTGATGCTCATCTCATGGCCAACTGGCATATTTATTATTCTCAAACTCTGGTTGGACATGGCGCCTGGCGGCATTAATCTGTCTTCGTTGATATTCTGCAAGGTTTGCTGTTGATGACTAAACTCTGGCACACTTCTGACGTCAAAGGACACATGGCTTCTGATGACCTCACCATGATCTGGCGATGAAGTGAAATTTGACATAGAAGTAAGAACTGGGTTCTGTAGTTTCATGTTGTCGCTATGAGGACTGGCCAGTCGGATTTTCTGGGCTTTACTGTCCATTCCTGGTGAAGAACTGACTTGCTGTTGTAAGCCAGACTTGATTGACCTACTTTCGGTTTCGCCAGGTTGGCAGTTCTGATCTTTATTTTGAATATGTTGATCATTCTGGAACGATGCATCATGGATTTTCTCTTGCAAAAGAGTATATTTCTCCTGATTATTCAGTGTGCTGCCTGTTCCTGCCAGTTCACCACTCCCTACTCTGTCACTCTGAGCATTTATCTTGCGTCTGTATTTATCCGTGGTGGCATCGCCTGAGGAGTCAGCAGATGTCTGACTGCTACCAGACGACTGATTGGCGTTGGTGGGATTGGCTGACAGATGAGTGGGTGATATTTCTCTCTCAACACTGGCTGTACCCACGGCTTTAAATCCATCATACAGCTGGCTACCGCTCTCAGAGCTGCTAGCTGCCAGAGCATTCTTCATGTGCAACTTTTGATGCCGCTGGAGGCTGTACAGTCGAGGGAAACCCCGGCCACAAATGTGACACTTGAACGGCCTTTCAGCTCCATGGACTGTGCGGATGTGGAGAGTCAGGTTGGTGAAGCGACGAAAGGCTTTGTCACACACATGACAAGAGTGTGGTCGTTCGCCTGTGTGTATCAATATGTGGCGCGTCAAATGGTGTTGCCGCGTGAATCCCATCTTGCACACACCACATGCATATGGTCGGCGCGTCCAGTCTAGAAGATGGGCTCGTGGTACGGGCCCACGTATGTGTAATTTCACATGTCGTTGCATGTGATACTTCCTCGAGAAGCCTTTCCCACACCTGTCACATTTAAACATACCATCCTCACCCACACCGCTCCCTTTAAGGCTAGAACTCTCTCTGTATTTAGGGTTGGGGATTTTAATGTCATAATATTTCTTCATCTCTGAGTCTGAAACTGGGTTCTCTTTATCAGCAGCACACTTTTTAAGAGTTTTTGAAGTGCCTTGCATATCTGACCCACCTCCTGGAAGACTGCTGCCCTCCTGGTGAGCTATGGAGTTGAGAATGTCCCTTGAAGCCGAAGTACTCAGAGAAATAATATTCAAGGACTCCGACGGATTGTTGCCTTTATCCGAGATATTTATGGAACTGTTTGTAAACATCCGACTACTAGCAGAGTTGCAAGTTGGGAATTCTTCAATTTCCGGTTTAATTACGATGTGTGGGTTGAAAACATCCATGCTGTAGTGTCTATTAACAGTTTCTCTATTTTCTGCCTTAGTTAGCTTGCTTAGAAGTTCCTTGACGGCAAAATCATCCTGCTCTTTTTTGGGGGAGCTGCAATCCTCTGGAACAAGCTCCGACATGTCAATGGCATTATTCTTGTCATTTTCACCTTCGTAATCATATCCTTCATTCAATTTGGAAAGAGGATGAGTTTTCATGTGGTAGTTAAGGTGGCAGCACTGAGAAAAAGCCAGCATGCACAAATTGCAAACAAAAGGCAATGTGTTGCCGTACTCTCGACGATGCTGCTCAAATGACAATTCGCTGCTGAACGTCCCGCCACAGACGTCGCAGTGGTGGGAGTCAATGCGGCGGTGACCAGCCGCTATGTGTTTGGCCAGGCCGTCAGAACGTGCAAATGACATTTTACATTTGGAGCAAGAAAACGGTTTGATGCGAGTGTGTGTAAACATATGTCTGTTCATGGTATACTTCTCAGCAAAACCTCGGCCACACACCTCACAAACAAACGTCTTTTCCTTCTTCTTATAAGGATTCTTCTTTTTCATTTTCCTTTGGATCTCGCTGCTTCCTAAACTCCCCTGTTGAGCAGTGCTATGTGGCAACTGGAGAGGTTTCTTCTCGGAGTCGTCAAACTTTAGCCCAGCAACAGGCTTCATTACAGACGCATTGCTGTGCATTTGCTCAGCTTCGTTAGCAGAGCTACAGTTTACAATACTCGAAACTCCAGCGTGACTGGGATCCCCTGCTCCGTGACCGAGCACTTGTTGTTCTGGGTCAGGACAGTTGTTGTTGGAGGTGGCAAAGATGGAGACCCCAGGGTTTGCTACTCCTGAGCTGTTGCTTCTATCATCCCCGAGGATGAACTTTGTGTATATGTAGTCATGAAAGGAATCTTTGCCCTCAAATCCAGAAGCTGCCAGTTCTTGGATTAAGGAGGGTACAATCCCAGATCCTTCCAGTAGTGCTTGGCTAAGATTAGTTGCCATGGTAAACAGCACACTCAAATAATCCACGTGGCAGAAAAGTTCGTATTTTTACTCCACTGCATCCAAAATTGATCCCTGCACAGCTTACATCAGGAAGGTAATCCGTACCTGTCCAATATAAGAGACATATTATGTTAACATGTGATCAGGAATATGATAGTACAGATCAGAGAAATATGTCGCTTTGTACCGTGACTTTGTTGCTCCACTATCACACCTGCACTTACATGCACACATCATCATGTCTTTAACTGTTTATGTTTTGTCTTTCAGTCATAATTAACTCTCTCTAGACACCTGACAGTTACAAAATATCATTTTGTGATCGTGTGATTGCTGTGGGAAAACAAATGCCCCACAACTGAGTTGTACTGGTAACTATGTGTGTTCAGAATTTCAGCCCAAATCTGATTCATCTAGTCTATTTATATGATATATAACTCTGCAGCACACAAAGGCCGGACGGAACGAACGAACAAACTTTATTTTCGAAGGGTAACAAATTGGGCACTCAGGCCCGTCTTACATTCGGCCCTTCCAATCACTCATCTTTCGTTCATCAGTGCATAGTGCATTCACATAGGAAAAAAAAACATTGTCAAATGAATGTTGTAAGCATAAACAATACATGTCACCATGTTATGAGACGAATCCCCTACCCACCCACCCATCTCCTATCCATCCACGTGTCCCCCACACAAACATCAACCACCCAACCACACATACCCACAGGCACATACATGACCCCATCCATCCACGCATCCCCCAACCAACACATCCCAAACACACCCACACATACATCATCTCCCTACCCACACACACACATCTCCCACCCACCACACATTCCACACCCACCCACACACCCAGGCACACATGCATGCAATCACCCATCCATACCACCCACACGCACACATCCTACCAACACTCACTCACCCACCCACATATCCTCCACCACCCACCTACACACCCCCAAACACTCAGCCAAACACACATCCCCCAACCACATTTCCATCACCCCCACATACACATATTCCCACCAACTCACATATCCTGCACTTACCCACACACAAAACCCAAACCCACCCACACATCCCCCCTTGCACACATATTACCCACCACACAATCTCCCCCACGCACACCTCCTGCATCCACACATCCCCTCCCACCCCCAACCTACACACACTCACCCTCCCACACATCCTCCATCCATCCACTCGCCAACCATCCCACCCCGATCTCTAAACCCCAATCACACATCCCTTAACTACACATCTCACCACCCATACACTCACACACACACATCTCCCCACCCTAACACACATCCTCATCCAAAAACACACACCAACCACCCACACACACCCCACCACCCACATATACCCCACCCGCACACACCCGCCTTCCCACCCGCACACACATCCCCACCCATACACTCATCTCTCACACACATCCACCCACTCACGTATTCATCCATCAAACACTCACACCCACACATCACCCACCCACCCATCAACACATGCATCTCTCATCTACCCTCCCACCCACCCACACCCCAACCACCCAGCCAAACACATATCCCCCATCCTCACATACATACTCCATCCACCTGCACATTCCACACCTCCCCCATCCCACACAACACCCCATCCATAAACGCATTCCCCCCACATGCATTCCCCATACACATCCCCGCCCACACATCATCGGAGTAGCAGGGTAGAGGTATCCCTTATCAAAGGAGAAGTAAGATGCCTCCTTCCCTCTGCTAGCCTATGGGGTATCATTGGGCAAGGTGGAGTACCCGTTTAGCCCCCCCCAAACAGGGTAATGTGAAGCTGCAAGATCAGGTGGTGGATCGGATTTGGGAGCAGCCGACAGATAGTTGTTGGTTATGGTGTCAAGTCAACGATAGTGGACAGAGGATCTCTCAATGGAGACAATGGCTATGGTCACCTGATCAATATGGTCACTGTCAGGAAGGAGGAAGAGTAGACTTACTCCTTACTGATTCCTGGGCAGAAGAGGCTCATCAGCCTTGGTTTGTATCTCTAAACTTCAAACCTCTGCTGCCTTACGGGTATACCCAAATGGGAGAGGCTTCAGAAGTAAACCCTGAGGACAAATCCAGAGATGGAATCCCTAAGGCAGTTCCATGTTGCAAATAACATAGTTCTGGCAACTCCTGCGTTGGCACCAATGCCAAGTTGCATTGGCTACTACCTTTCCCTTGGTTAACATTGATGACGTGGAAAGGGGGAACTTGCTACTGGGCAACAATGGTTCTCCACATTCTATTGCCCAGGCTTGTACCCTGGAGAGGTCACTTCAGTACTGTGTAACTAAATGAGATATCTGAGACATATCCTGGGCATATCATGGAAAGATCATATAACAAACAAACATGTGCTTGAAAGAGTAGATATTACCACAGCGCACTCTCTCCTCAAGCAGAGATGCCACTGGTGACTGGGCCATGTATCTTGAAAGGAGGATGAACGAAAAGATATTCTATATGGACAACTAGCCACAGGGAAGAGGCCAACCAGAAGATCCCAAAAGTGATACAAGGATGTGTGTAAACAAGATATGAAAACCCTTGGCATAGATTTGGACATGTGGGAAAGAGTTGTAGCAGACAGATGTTCATGAAGAAGAGAAGTACGAAATGTACTGGTGCTTTTTGAATGCAATCGGCAGCATAAAATGCAGTCACTTGTTGTGGGACGTGCTTCGTCTTACAGATGTGGAAATTGTGACAGAGATTGTCACTTTCACATTGGACTATACATTCACTCACGGCACTGTCAGGTGCCTTCCCAACGGCACAACTCTAGAGTCCTACAGGACTGAAAGAGGCCTACTACTACACAAAGGTGAGATGCAGGAAAACATGTTTTATGTCTTATATGTTTTATATGTTATTATCAGGTCTTAGATATGACTGAGCTACTGTATGACAGCAGACAGTACTACTTGCTTTCCGGTAGCGCCGAACGTTGGGTGGCACTTACCAAACTCAACACTCCACCTTGTGCCAGTGGCTTCTGGTGAGAGAGCGCAATTGAGAGGGTACAAGCCTTATTATGGTGCGAGGAAATGCAACCTAAAGACAAATTGTCATGGCAGGGCAGACCAGGCCCTAAGCCTTGGTTAGCAGCTGGTGTAGGATCGAAGCTCCAACAAGCAGACAGTCAGAGCATTGCTTTGCTGATCCTGCAGCTTGTCTTATTCCAGATGTATTGGTGTTACCTTTCCTCTGGAGTGAACTAGGCATGCCGAGAGAGGGATCATGCTGCACGGGCAACACATGGTCTCTATATTTCAGCCCAGGCTTTGTGCTATGGTGAGGTATAACTCCATCCATGGTTTTACCACCAAGCGTTATAGTTACTATGCCTTTAGAAGCACAATGGGTACTTTGCTGTTAATTCACCCCAAACAAAATAGCATCCCTTACAGGGGATTATTTGCATCGGTCCTGCAATCACTTCCAGTTAAGTGTTTGGTGGACTGCTGGACCAATCGATGGATGTTTTGTTAGTTTGTGGACTCGTAGGGCCCTCACCATTGTCGGAGTACTCCGATGCAGTGAGGGCCCCATAGGCCAAAAGATCCAACGACAATGAGGGCCCTACTACCCTAATACTGATTTCATGCTGCTGAAAGCATTTTTGGCCTTCATATGCTCTTGTTGATTGCTCTTTCACTTCTGCCATCATCTGTTATTACATGTCCAAGACAGGAGACATCACCACATTATCATTATACTACATGTAATATGTAACTAGGCTATGGTTGCATGATTTAGCACACACAGCACATCATGGACTGGCTGGAATTAGGCTTGGGATGCTAATCTTTCTTCCAGAGGTTGTTTGGTATTCCAATGTCAACAGACCACGTGTTCACATGCACCCACTGTGAACGAACATTTACAGCGCGAATTGGCCTTATCAGTCCCATTCGCCACCGCCATAGGTAAAAGTTATTATGCCTTTTTAAAGCACAAACTATCGTCTGTCAAGACGGCAAGGTGCCAATATAAACAAACATTGAGATCTGCTGAACTAATTCCAGAACAAAAATGTTGTTGGGGGTACATAATCATAAGGTTATATACTAAATTTCATTAGTTTTCCTCAGTTGGTTAATGAGTTATTGATTTTTATGTGGGGACAAACATTTGTGAACACAATATATATATCCAGGACGTAGGTGCCATCTCCAAAGGAACCATGTTACAGAACTCTAATTCCCCTCTCCAAGCCCTGAAGCCAGCAGGGTGTGCAACACCAGTACTGGAACTTCACATCTATAGAGATGCATAGTCAATTATTATCATGTATCAATCAATCAATCAATCAATCAATCAGGTGCCGTTTCTAGAATGAAGGTTGGCTGCAATGGATCTCCAATACTGTCTGTCTCTCATCTTGATTGTACATTCTGTTAGGCTGATGTTCGTCCATCTCTTGATATTATCTTCCCACTTGTATCGTTTCTACCTCTTGCTGGCTTGCCTTCAACCTTACCCTACTGTTCTGTTTTGATAATATTGGTGTGCCTTTTAACCCTTTACAGGGTGGAACGTCCATTTCAGTCCGATCGCTTAAACGGGCAGACCATACGAACACGCCCGATACTATTATGCATTGTAAAAACATGATCTCTCGGCTTTCCAATACTTCTGATGGCTACTTTCACTTTCACCAATAGCTTGACAACATGGCCGCCATTTGCAAGTGCCTACTATGAATTTGAACGGACTTTGTTTTGGATAGTTTTCGGGGTTTTTACGCTTAGTTTTTTCAAAATGGATTTCAGCGATTTTTGAAGTGATAGCCGAGATTTTGCTAAGTTCAATTTAAGTGACACTAAAGGGCATGAAGTTGACTATTAATCAGAGCTAGATATCAGTGAAAAGTATTACTTTGCATTAGCAGTCTGAGTCGGACTTTAAACAAAGTGATTATGATTCTGAAAATGTGTTTGTAAATTGCCATATAGATGACTGAAAATCACAAACAATATGCTGTATTTCGTAAATATTTGTGTTCATATATGGATAACCGGCAACAATCATGTGAGTAACATATTCTGCATGCTTTTCCCTTCATTGTGTTGTTTATTTAACTAAAATTGGTTGATTAACACCTTATTTGTGATGGTTTTACTAACGCAACCCGAAATTTTACCGAACCTGCAAAATATCTTGCCCGTTCACGGCTAAAAAATGGACAATCATCTACCCGGTAAAGGGTTAATAGAGTTGAAATATACTTGCCTCTTTTTTATTTTTTGCATCAACTCTTATTTCATGCCCAGTTTTTCTAGAACCTCTATATTTAATTATTTATGTTTCCATGAAATACAACTTATTCTTCTATACATCCACATCTCCAGGGCATCTGTTCGACTTTCTAATCTTTCGTTCATTGTCCAGGCTTCTGTGCCATACAATGGTGGCGAATATACATAACATTTGACAATTCTCATTTTTATTTCATTGTTAATCTCTGGATGTATACTGATTTCATGCTGGTGAAAGCATTTTTGGCCTTCATATGCTCTTTTTGATTGCTCTTTCACTTCTGCCATCATCTGTTATTACATGTCCAAGACAGGAGACATGACATTATCACTATACTACCTACATGTATATGTAACCAGGCCATGGTTGCATGATTTAGCACACACAGCACATCATACGCACTGGCTGGAATTAGGCTAGGATGCTAATCTTTCTTCCAAAGTTCTTTTGGTATTCCAATTTTAAATGACTCCAACTCGATGCCCAGGGGAAACCTTTGCCCGTTACCCGTCCGTCCGTGAAGTAGGCTTACACACACTCACACAGCGCTAGCGTAGATCAACAAAGAAAGAAAGATCTACGAGAAGTCTACAGACTCTACATTTGAAAACCATCAACACACATTTTGAAACCTCAAATTCAATCGCCAAATAAAACTTGAAAACATAATGCAAACAGCGGCTAGAAGAAACGAAAACTGTAGTTAATATTGATAACATCAAACTGACCCAGGCCAAGACGACGGCACGAAGTGGGTTAGAGAAAACAAAGCAGTTGTCTGGTTGTATCGGAATTAGGTAACTCTAGTAAACAATGATCACAGGCTGGCTTTCATCGTCTGCTCCAATCACAAACATGGAGCCCCGACACAAAAACCGCCTTCTTCAACCACATCGACCCGCTGGCCGAGATATAACGGTGCAAACATCAAGTTATGGATACTTACAGCATGATTAGATAACATAGTGGGCAGATACAGCCGAGAGAGAATCACAAACGTAAGCTCTCAATTGATCAATTAATTTGGGGAAACCCGGAAGTTGTGCACAAAGCAAATCCATTTGGGCCATTTTCCCCCAAATTCTACACACGACGGTTCTCGTGTTGTGGGAGCCTTGTTCCTCTTGTTTCGTTCGCATACAGTTTGTTTATAATTACAATGTTGTCTCTTGGAGGAATTTAACTGTCCTTTTTTAGTTCTCTCAGTGGTCCATAGAGTTTATCTTCCACAGTTGTTTCTATATGCCAAAAATATGTTTGCCTAGATATGTCGTTTTTCTTCTTCTTTCCTTCGCTTGAAGTTTGTCTATAACTACGTCTACAATGTTGTCTCTTGGGGGAATTTAGCTGTCTATTTTTTTTTTTTAGTTATCTCAGTGGTCCACAGATTCTATCTTTCACGGTTGTTTCTCTAGGCCAGAAGGCTTGAATAGATATGTTGCATTTTGGGCAGTCTTGGAGTATGTGCTCTGCTGTCTGCGTCATCAGTCCTCATGTGCACATGGCTGATTCACCAATCTTGATGTTTTGTGGACATAGGTTGCGTAATCTATCGTGTCCTGTTCTGAAGGTCGGGTTCTTGTATGTGGCACAAAAGTTACATATTCTTTACAGGACGTCGCAGTCAACTCCAGCATGTTTTGGCCGTTTGTGATTCCTGGGCTAGTTTACGTTCAGTAGTTTGCCATTGCTTTCTGAATGATCGGATCTCATACCGTTGTATGGAAACCATCGCAAGACGGCCCGCTTCCAAATCGCCCACGGCTGTGTTTCGAACACGATATGAGGGATTACGAATTGCGTTCGCATCAACTACGTCACAGAGCCGGCTATGTGGTACAAGTGTGAGCAACATTAGTGTAACTGCTGTACACATGTAAACAATATAAAGTTATCGTGTTATCTGTTGGGGGTAAATGTACGCAATATAAAGTTATCATGTTATTTTTTTGGGGGTAAATGTACGCGATACAAAGTTATCATGTTATCTTTTGGGGGTAAATGTACGCAATATAAAGTTATCATGTTATCTGTTGGGGTTAATTTAAACAATATAAAGTTATCATGTTATATGTTGAGGTAAATGTAAACAATATACAGTTATCGTATTATCTATTGGAGTAAACGTAAACAGTATATAAAGTTATGTAATCTGTTTGGGTAAATATGTACCATACAAAGTAATCTTGTTGTCTTTTAGGGTACATGTAAACAATATAAAGTTAACGTGTTATCTGCTGGGGTAAATGTAAACAATATAAAGTTCTCGTGTGATCTGTTGGGGCAAATGTAAACAATTTAAAGGCCCTGCGTGATCTGTTGGGTTCATATCCTGTGCTGTCTCCTAGAGTTCTGTCCGTGTCCTCCTCATGCTGCTCATCTATGTCTCAAATTATCTTCCTCTTCCGTTTTCTTTTTTGACACCCTCTATTTCATTTCCCCTACGTGTTCCAGGGGAATAACTTTCTAGTTATACTATTGACATGTTCTCTCAGTTTGTGTCCTACCAGCCGCGTCCTGTCCCCACCCCTTGATTCGACAGAATGTGCTTAGCTCGCTCCAGGAGAAAGATTCTATGGCGATTCTGTTATACCACTTTAGTACTTCAGTTCTAAAAAATAAAAACAAATTAAAATTAAAAATACAAAAATAAAAAAAATTAGTTGCATATCCCTACAGGGCGTCGCAATCAACACCGACATTTTTTTCGCTGTTGTGATCTCTTGGCAAGTTTACGTTCAGTAGTTTGCCTTTGCTTTCTGAACGACCGGCTACTGGTATTCTTCTTCTTCTTCTTTCGTTCGCTTGAAATATGTCTATATCTGCAATGTCGTCTCTTGCATGAATTGAACTGTTTTTTTTTCAGTTCACACAGTGGTCCATAGAGTTTATCTTCCACTGTCGTCTCTCTAGGCCAGAAGGTTTGCCTAGATATGTTATATTTTGGGCAGTCTTGGAGTATGTGCTCTGCTGTCTGCGACGCCAATCCACATGTGCACATGGCTGTTTCACCAATCTTGAATTTTGTATACATGTGGTTGCGTAATCTATTGTGTCCTGTTCTGAGGCGCAGAATAATGACTTGTTCTGGCCTGTCCATAATGTGGTAGTCATCTTGAGCAGGTTTTGGTGGCTTTCTGACTGATTTGATCATTCTTTTCTTTTGGTGGTATGTAACGGGCACATCAGGCTGTTCCTCTTTGGCTCCTTCCTTAGCCAATTGATCAGCTCTGTCGTTTCCGGGTACTCCACAGTGGGATGGTATCCACTGTATGGTGACTTTATGCTGACTGCTAAGTTCAGAAAGTAGTGTCCTTAGTACTGGCAATTTCCCAGAGAGGAGCGCCTCGAGTACTGATTTTGCATCTGTTAGTAGCACCACAGGTTGTGTACAATTGCTGTTATTTAGTAATTTCTCTGTTGCTATCTTGATTGCCTCAATTTCGGCATCATAGTTATGGCAGTACTTTCCTGTTGGTACTCTGGCTGTGTCCCTAGTATTATTTGGGTATTCTATGTACACTCCCGCTCCTCCATTTCGAACAGCATTTTGTGCTGACCCATCTGTGTAGACTCGGATCCAGAGGTCCTGTGGGTATTCTTCATCAAGGAAGCTGAGAGTGGCTGTTCTGCGCTGCACACTGTTCTGTTCTTCCTTGTCAAATATTCCTCTCACTTTTGTCTGGATTTGTAACGATAGTCTATGCTCATCTTTCCATGGAGTTCGCTCTGGAATAGTTGTTAGGGGGATACCAACTGTGGGCAGATCAGTGGTTTCTCTGCAGAGTCGTTTGGCCTGGTGGATAAAACTACTTCTTTTCAACCGCCCCATAGCTAGGTTTTCAAATCTGTTCTTCATAGGGTGGCCTGGCAAGCTGAGGAACTTTTCTGCTTGTATTAGCGTTTTCGTATCTCTGCGCTCACTCAGTGCCTGTGTCCTCCCCATCTTCTCCATTTCCACTATAGGGGTTGATCTCATCCCTCCTGTGGTGACTCTAAGTGCTTGATTTTGCACCTTGTCCAGCTCTTGTAGTGTGGTATTTGATGCTGAACACCACGCAGTTGACCCATATTCCAGGTGTGGTCGTATGCTCTGTTGGTAAACTTTGCTAAGTATTTTCGTACTGGCTCCCCATGTGGTTCCACTTAGCTTTCTCAGGATGGCTATTTTCCTTCTGGCTTTTGCTACTGCTTTGTTGATGTGCTTTCTCCATGTCAGCTTGCCATCAAATGTTACTCCAAGGTATGTTGGTTCTTTATCTTCTCTTAGGGGTGTTCCATTCATCTGGATGATCCCTGCCTTTTGTTTTGGAGAGAGGGTAAATAGGGTGGTGCTGCACTTGTCAGTGTTTATGCTGACACACCATCTATTTGCCCATGCAGCAAATGTATCTACAGCTCTTTGTAGCAATCTGGTGGCCACTGATGCATATCCATTTGTGCTCCATAGAACCAGGTCATCGGCGTACATTGCCGCTTTAATTCCATGCGGTAGGTGAGCAACAAGATCATTGATGAAGATTAGAAAAAGTGTGGGGGACAAGACTCCGCCCTGGGGGACACCGTGACGCAGTAGTACTTTCTTGCTCTTGAGTCCGTCTATCTGTACTCGGGCTCTTCTGTTGTGCAAGTATGCTTTCACCCATTTGTACATTCTTCCATTGACTTTGCAGTTTCTCAGTTTCTTCATCAGACCTTCTTTCCAGACTTTGTCAAAGGCTTTCTTCAGATCTATCCATACCGCAAGCACCAGCTTCTTCTCTTGGAATGCATCCTCAATTTCTTGAGAGAGGTAGGTTGTCTGATCTTCCGTAGAGTAGCACTGCCTAAAGCCAGCCTGCTGTGGCACAAGGATGTTTTTACTTTCAATGTACCACTGCAGTCTATGATTGATGATGCGCTCCAGTGTTTTGCAGAGACAGCTGGTGAGGCTAATTGGTCTGTAGCTAGAGGCAATGGAACCATCTTTCCCTGATTTTAGGAGGGGTATCATGATTGCTTCTCTCCAGGCTTGTGGAACACTGCCTAAGGTCCAGCTGTTATTGAAGATCTGCAACAGCTTTGTTTTGGCCTCTGTTCCTAGGTTCCTGATCATTTCATTGGAGATACCATCAGCTCCTGGTGACTTTCTCATTTTCAGTTTTGATATGGCTAGCTCCAGTTCGCTGATTGTGATGGGTGCCTCCAGAACCTCATGTACTATTTCCTTCTGTTCTGTATGTTGTCGTTTCTCTCGAATCTCTTGTTGTTTCTCTGGACTAATTTTGATATTGCTATCTTGTGCGAACGAGTCCGCAAAATGGTCAGCTGCTTGCTTTCTTGTTAAGATTTTTCCATCTTTATGTAGTGCAATTTTTGAGTTTCTCCCTGTGCCCTCGTCATTAAGCTGTTTTATTAGCTTCCACAATTTCCTTGTGTCTCTTTCAAAGTTCAGAGACTCCGTTTTCTCCTGCCAGCTTTTCCGTCTAGCCTGCAGCTTGGCCCTTTGAAATTTGGCTTTTGCATGCTGGAATTTATTGTGGTGCTCTTGGCTGGGTGTGGCCTCTGCTTGCTTTCTACACACTTCAACATCATTATGCAACTGTTCCAGTTCACTACTCCAGTAGGGTTTATATTGTTTACGGGCTCCTCTTGGTACTGTTTCTCGCGCTGCCTGTAGTATGCATTTCCCAAACTCTTCAACTGCTTTATTTATGTCTTTCTCAGTGTTCAGGTTTCTAACCAGTATGCTGGTGCGATGCTTGTACATTGCCCAGTCTGCTTTCTTGTAGTTCCACCTCGAGAGGGTGCTGCTTTCACTTACAAGCTCATTTTCTACGGTTAGAAAGACTGGCCGATGGTCACTGCCACCAAGTTGTTTCCCAACAGTTCGTGTAATGTTCCACTCCAGGTCTGGTGAATGAAAAGCCAGGTCAGGTGTAGTTGTAGAGTGCCATGATCTCGAGTAGAAAGTATGTGGGTTGGACGGCTTGTTAATCAACATGAATCTATTCTCATCTTGCCAGTCTTCCAGTCTCTCTCCTCTCTGGTCCATGTGATCATAGCCCCAGCTCTGCGAGTGGCTGTTGAAATCGCCACACACAATCATTTTTTCTTTTAGTGGTAGAGTGTCCAGTGCCTGTGGGCGGTCACTTGGACAGTAGTAATTGATCAGATGTAGATCTGTATTACCTGTCTTAAGTTTAAGTGTCTGATACTCAGCCCCTTCCATGTAGACTTTGATTTGGGAAGCCATGATGTTATTTCTTACAAGGGTCAGTATCCCACCTTTTCGCCTGTTCTTTCGGTCAGATCGGTAACACTGGTAGCCTCTGATTTTGAAGGCTATATTTTCATTGAGGTGAGTTTCTTGCAAGCAACATATGCTTACTTTTTCTTGGTCCAAGATTTTTTCTAATTCTATTTTTTTGTTGCTGACTCCCCCCGCATTCCAGTGCATTATTTTAAGTCTTCGTTTAGTATGGCCAGTCGTCCTATTCTCATGTCCCCTGGCTCCACAGGACATCTGAGAAGGACCTCCAGTAGTTGGGGTTGGACCCTTTCGAGACATAGGGCCCGGCACTGCACCTGCCTGGGGGTCCAAAGCAGGGCGAGCACCATAACGATTAGCAGTAGTCGACATATTCCATTTTGCGTGATTGCGTGGCATCCTGATTTCTGTGGTGCGCCTCTTGGCTGGTTGCCTCCGTCTTCAGCACCTTTCTTTGCTAGAGCAGACTGTGGTCTCACTCGAGTGTAGATGTGTACGCGCGCACACACCTGTCTGCGCATGCATGTACGTGCATACACATCTAGAGCATACTGGTTATTTTCCGGCGCCAGAGACTCGCCGTCGCCCCTTCTCCTGTTAGTTTAAACAGGTCCGCCACGTGAAGGCCAGGAGTTGGACTTTTGCTGCATAGGTTATGTATTCACGAGCCATTGAGGTATTTGAGCAATGTTGGGCGCTCACCCCAACACCGCGCCTCGGCTACATACAGCAACATTTGGAACCCGCTACTGGTATTATTGGTGGTGGGACTCTTCGCTGACTGCTGAGGATGGGGACAGAGCGCTTATGTGAATGCCCCGAATGCTGTGATGTAGGTTCCTAGATCAATCAGTCAATCAATCAATCAATCAATCTGAACGACCCATAGGCCTACCATTTCGTAAAAAAAGGAAACAATGCGAGGCAGTCTGCTGCCAATTTGTCCGCAGCTGTGTTTCGAACTGCGTCCGTAACACCTTGGCCACGAAGCGGTGGCAAAAAATAGCTAATTAATATTTGTATTTCATTCGAAACTAATTTAGTCGTTCTCCATGTTTTCTATCAATTTTCCATGTGGTGTTGTAACGTCTCTCAGGTTTCTTTTCGCAGTTGTTATTTCTTCCTCTCCTGCTAGGCAGACTAGCTATATAAGTAAAACCTTAAGAGAATATGCGCTATTTGGCAGGAAAGAAAATACTACAACTGTTATCTGTTGGGATATCATCCTTGCACTCCGGACAAGTCCATAGGTGCTCTGATATTCCCCTTACATATGCATCAACGTTTGGAGGCTAATTCAATAGTGCCGGTTCTGTGTTGATTGAAGAGACCCTTGATTCTCCCGATGTCCTCTTCTGTCTGACCGTGGCAATTCTTACTTTAGTCTCTTATTGTGGGCAACGATGTGGATTCCCCTGTAAGGTTATAGACAACAAATAAATTTTGGTAACAAATAACTCAGAGACAGTTATAGTTAAGGATATCCTTCTTTAATGTCAAATTAGTTCTGTCTAAGAAATACGGAGGACAACAAAACCAGACACTCATAAATTATAAATATGAATCAACAAAGCAAGGAAAGAATCGGCAACTACACCTCATTATATATCAACCTAGAATATGTGCAGTCCTAACACTTCAGATACGAGCAGCAGTGCATGTCATGGCATAAAATAACAGGGTTTTGTTGAATCTAGAACCACTGGTGTCTAATTATATCACACCTCTTCCCCCCCCCCCCTCCTCCCCCTCCGGTCCCTGGATCTATTGTGTTGTGAGATCGGACGCCTAGCATTCTTGGATATTGGCGAAAAATGGCATTAGGAAATGGTAAATAGAAGGTTTAACGTCGCTGCACGGTCAAAACTTCGGGAAGAAAACCTCCCCACCGGTAAATAGAGCGCGTTCAATCAATCAGTCAGGTGCCGTCTTCACTAAGAAAATTGGCTGCGTTGGATCTCCAACACTGTCTGTCTCTCGTCCTGACTGTACACTCTGTTAGACAGAGGTTCGTTCATCTCTTGGTGTCATCTTCACACTAGTATCATTGTCCACCTCTTGCTTGCTTGCCTTCAACCTCACCACACAGTATGATTTTTATAAGTGTTGTGTATTTTAACGTGGCCGAAATATTTTGACTCTTTTTTTTTAATTGCTTTCATCAACTCTCTTTTCATTCTCAGTTTTTCTAGAACTAAAACTTGCTGGGATTGACTGTGACGTCTTGTAAAGTAACCTTTTTTTTTCAATCCCCACCCCCCCCCCCTTTCCACCTCTGTAATTTGGTTAAAAGTTAGAACAAGTTCTTGCTTGTTACGAGGGTAAGTTAATAAGTATGTCACAAATGGCTGTAGAAAAATAACTAAATATGATAACAACTTGAAACCAGTTTATTTTTATACATACATTGTCCCTTTATTTCTCAACATAATTTCCACCAACATTTATGCACTTATCCCATCGTTGTATCAGTCCTCCCAAAACCGGTTGCATGGAACTGCGTGCTCTGTTTTCATTTACCTGCCACCCCACAGAACTTTGTGACTTACTTATTGACTCGCCCGCGTAACTTTTTTTTCTCCCTCCCCAGTTATGCACTGCTTTACGGGACAAACATTTGTCAGCGTAAACACTGACAACCCACCTTGGCGGGAGACATTTCGCGAATGACGCCGAAGTTGAATGTGAAGTGAAAACGTGGTTTAGAAAACAGAGCACGCAGTTCTATGCAGCCTGTTTGGGAGGACTGATAAAACGATGGGATAAGTGCATCAATGTTTTTTTTTTTTACCTTTAAGCATCAATGTTGGTGGAAATTATGTTGAAAAATAAAGGGACATTGTATGTATAAAAATAAACTGGTTTCAAGTTGTTATCATATTTAGTTATTTTTCTACAGCCATTTGTGACTTACTTATTAACTTACATTCGTACATTGAACCAGTATTAACATACGGCTGCGAATCCTAGACAATTAGTGAACAGGCGAAAAATGTCCCTGAAAGCGTTGCAGATGTGGTTTTATAGAAGGATACAAATTAATTGGACAGCCAAAATGAGCAATCATGGCGTTTTAAAGGAAGCTGCGTCACAAAGACAACTTATCACAAACACCAGAAAGAGGCAGTCGTCGTTTTACTTGCTCACGTTATGAGAAGACAAAAACTGGAACATATTGTGACGACCGGAAAGATTTGTACGGAGAGAGAAAGCGAGAGAGAGAGAGAGAGAGAGAGAGAGAGAGAGAGAGAGAGAGAGAGAGAGAGAGAGAGAGAGAGAGAGAGAGAGAGAGAGAGAGAGAGAGAGAGAGAGAGAGAGAAGATTATTGACAGTCCTGTGTCATGGCACGGAAGGGAATAAACCCACGAATTGATCCATTCCGTCGTTGATCGTAATTTGTGGAGAGGTATGATTGCCCATGCCAGCCGGCAAGGCACTGGATGATGATGATGAATTCTGTAATCAACAGGTAAGACACCATAGACAGCTTACAATACACGGGGATAAGATGTACTATTAATGACTACTTCACAACACAGCTTTCTGGCACCCAGAAACGACTACACATTCACACAAACACGCAGCAAAGATGTAATTATTCCTTCTTGGCCTTCTTTGGGCGCCGACTGCCCGTAGGGCGACAACAGCAGAAGATGACCAACACCAAAGCGGCAACTACTGAGCATAGACTGGCCACAATAACAGGCTGGTTATCTCCCCGTATGTGAACCTGGTGATAAGGAACAGACACATAATAAATAAATAAATAAATAAATAACTAATTAAATAACTAATTAATTAAATAAATAAGAAATGAATTAACTCTTACATCATCTGGCATTAACCATGACCTCCTATGGACTACAATCCCTTTAAAATTAATTTTCGAAATGTGGCTGATTTGGTCACGTGATTATTCAGTGTCGAAGAATAATAAAAATATGATCTCCTATTTGGACAGAAGGACGATACATCGCCGTACTAGAGTCATCGTGTTATTTGTTTTGTTTCGCGGTACCCTTGCATTATACAACTTGTTCTTTTGATTGTGTACCAAGCTTGGACCAGATCTACAGCAAAGCTTAGGGTCTGGTCTGCACTTCCATGACATTTAGTCTTTAAGTTGCATTTTCTCGCATTCGGGAAAGCTTGTACCCTCCCA
Source organism: Cepaea hortensis (assembly GCA_963921405.1). Taxonomy (NCBI): domain Eukaryota; kingdom Metazoa; phylum Mollusca; class Gastropoda; order Stylommatophora; family Helicidae; genus Cepaea; species Cepaea hortensis. The sequence goes on along the minus strand of OY992876.1, from coordinate 488,968,216 downwards.
ATTGCTCTCCTCCGCCCGAAGCCGTTGGCACAATGTGGAGTGTCGGGTTTGGTGTGCACCGCCTAACATTTGGCGCTACCAGAAAGCAGGTATGACTGTCTACTTTCAAACAGTAGCTCAGTCATATACATTATATATGATCCTTCTTCTTCTTCTTCGTTCATCCGGAGTTTTTTTTTCGGATGTGATTGCGTTGTGCCTGTTTACAGCAGAGCTGCGTTCTTGCGCCGTTAGGCCGACACATCCGACTTCTGCGGGATATATGATCCTATAACTATCCCATCTGTTCACAATCCCCCATAAATTTCATTTCTCTTGTGCTTATCGTTTTGATGGGGGTTGGGGGATCTAATAATACAACAGCTTATAGTGCTTTCTCCTATCCCTGATATTCTCTCTCTCTCTCTCTTTCTCTCTCTCTCTCTCTTTCTCTCTCTCTTTCTCTCTCTCTCTCTCTCTGTGTGTGTGTGTGTGTGTGTGTGTGTGTGTGCGTGCGTGCGTGTGACAGGCAGTGAATGAGAAAGACATGAGTCCTTCAGAGAAATAGTGAGTGACCCGAGTCCTTCAGAGAAATAGTGAGTGACCCGAGACCTTGAGAGAGAGAGAGAGAGAGAGAGAGAGAGAGAGAGAGAGAGAGAGAGAGAGAGAGAGAGAGAGAGAGAGAGAGCTAGTTAGTTAGTTAGTTAGTCGACAGATCATCCTCGCTGCACATCGAACCATTCAGTCCATAAGTGCTCGGATCCCCTCCTCAGCAAATCCCGCAGCGTGTAGCGGCTAACGACGCCAGTTCTGTGTTGGTTTATCAATCTTCTTTGGCTTCCTGCGTAGTGTTCTTGTTTGGCCACACCTCTTTTAATTTGATGCTCTAGCAGTCTGGCCATTGTTGTAGATTCACAGTCATCACTTGGTTCTCGCAAAAGTCTCACATCACGTAGAGCATTCAGAATGTCAGCCTGGTCCATGGCGCGTCCGCCCTCCACAGTAGCCTCACCTGCGAGCTTGTCAGCCCGCTCATTTCCTTGTACTCCCGCATGCCCTGGCACGAAGATGAAACTAATCTTTGCCAGCCGAGACCGCTTCAGAGGCAGCAACCATTCTCTTCGGATCGACCCCTCCTCTATCCTCTTGATCATGTTCATTGAGTCGCTAAGGAAACAAGCCCTGGTGAATGTCTGTGTCTCGAGCCATGTTATTGCTTTACTTACTGCCATGACTTCCATGGTCAGGCTACTTGTGGTTTCAGTGAAAGCACCAGAGTCCTCCTTCACAATTCTCCCTCCGGCCCGAGCTGTAAAGGCCCATGAGCTTCTCACATGTCGGACGACCGACCCATCTGTGTAGATGACCGCGTCACCGTCTAGCGAATTCTCGAAAATCAACGCTTGTACTTCAGCCTCAACAGCAGCCGGATTTTCTTGTCTGCATTTTATATCTAATTGGATGCAAACTGAAAAGGATGTGCAGAAGTCTGTTGGCACTTGCACCCACTCCTCGCCAGGTTCTAAGTCCTCAAGTGAACACACCTGTTGAAGAATGTCTTCGGCTTGACCCATCCACGACCGTCCTCTTTTTAACCTGCTGCCCTTCACCTTCCTAATTTCACTATGCAGTGGATGTTGTGTGTTTGCGTTAATTCTGAGGTAGGCGCGTGCCCTGCAAACTTGTATTCTCTCTTCAATGGTTGGAAAATCAAGAAGGTAGCGCATCGCCCTGCATGCTGTATCTCTTGTACATCCAAGAATAATGCGCATAGCTTCATTCTGTATCCTTTCCATCCTTTCTATCTGCTTATGGCTGAGAGTCAAGATTGCCATTGCATACTCCAAAACAGACATGACCAGCCCCTCGTACAGAAGACATAGATGGCGCTGCTCACAGTTTGCTGCCGCCATCACCCGCATCGCCGCCAAACCCCGCTTGGCCCTTGTTATCACAATGAGAGAGAGAGCCCTTTAATATAGCCACAACATTTCACTTTTCAAGACATGTTATCTTATAGTTATAAGAGTTTGATTCCTGATTCACATCTCGTAGATTGTCAGTATTTTGTCTTCTCCTTGGTGATCGACGGTGTTCTGAGTATTTGTATATAGTTTAATGTGTAAAATTCAAACACATGTATTCCTTTAGGGAATTTAAACACACAAGTCACAAACAATAGACTGCACGATTTATTGCCTGGCATATTTCGCCCCGATTCTTAAAATGTATACTTCAGAGTTATATATTATTAAAGCTAGTTGCATATACTTTACAGGACATAACAGTCAACCCCAGCATTCTTTGGCTGTTTCTGATTTCATGACAATTTTACGTTGACTAGTATGCCATTGCTTTCTGAATGACCTACACTCAAACCATTGAATGGAAATCAAAGTAACGCGGTCTGCTTCCAAATCGCCCGTAGTTGTGTTTCGAACACGTTATGCGGGATTACGAATTGCGCCCGTAACACCCTCGCCACAGAGCCGGCTTGTATCGTGTATCAGGTGAATTGAAGAAAATAAACAATGAATTCTACTTTGGCTGAAATACTTCAGTGACTATGTGTTGTAAGTATTTCAGCCCTGGTATCCTTCATTTATTCACTTCATATGATATGTAACTCTGCAGTATGCACTTGATGAGATGCAGCGAAATATGTCTGGCATATAAAGCGTATAACCGATGGTTTGTGACTTCTGTGTGTAATTTCAAAAGTCATGAGTGACTTATTTAGTGATTGTGAAATGGTCCATGACTCTCGTCCGTGCCACATGAAAGATGCATATTCTCAACATTTTAATTGTGTTGTTTCCATGTCCCGAATCAAAATGTCATTGTTGCGCCAACTTCTCTCTTACGTTGTTGGCTGTTGTAGAACTTCCTGTTGAATTAACAGCAGTAACACATTCACTGTGGAGCAAGTACGCCAGATGGTTTCTGATCGTTGAAGTGATTTCTCTTTCGATGAATATTTCGCATCTTTATCATCTTTACACAATCGTGTGGGAGGCGACCCTCGTGGATTATGACTCCCAAGTGTCTTTTTCCTGTTGTGTAGCAGTACCCTGTAAGCCAGATTAAAGACGTATTTTATCCTAACTGTATTGTCACTATGTGTGCCGTCCCTGTCGTCACTAAGTACGCAGGGTGTATTCTGATCCATTTGCTTTGCATAGCAAATCTATACTTTGTCGAGAGTAAGGCAGCTTCTTTCCTTCGGCCATTTGGCTTTTGCATCCCTGGCTGTCTTGACAACCGCGAACGGTTTTCATTATTCTACTGTTTTCTTGTTCCATTCGTAGAGACTGCTCTCTCTCTCTCTCTCTCTCTCTCTCTCTCTCTCTCTCTCTCTCTCTCTCTCTCTCGTCCTCTATCAGTCTCTTTCTATCTCTCTCCGCCTCTCTCTGTCTTTCCTCTTTCTCTGCCTCTCTCTATCTCCTATCTCTGTCCCTTCCTATCTCTTCTCTTTATCTCTCCTCCCTCTCTCTCTGTTTTTCTCTCTATGTGTACTCTCCTCTCTCTCTCTCTCTGTAGTTCCCCCCTCTCTCTGTCGTTCCCCCTCTATCTTTCCCTTTCTCTATTTGTCCTCTCTCTATCTTTTCTCTCTATCTCTCCTCTCTCTGTCGCTCTCCCTCTCTCATTATCTCTCCCTCGTTCTTTCTCCTCTATCTCTATCTTTCTCGATCATTACCATTCCAGTGATGAACCGAGGCCCCCCTACCTTCACCCTTCTCGCCACTGCCGAATGCGCTTTTCATTAGCGTTAGTTTTCTTGCCTGAACAACCAACGCTGCTATGACCTGGCTGCAGTGGTTGGCCTCCGTACGACGTTCCCCTACACAGGAGCCGACCAGCGGTTAGTTAGAGGTTCCTCGGTGGCTTTATGTTTGTATCACATATCTTTAAGCTGGCTTACGGGGTACTGCTAAGCACCAGGAGAAAGACACACAGGAGCCATTATCCGCGAGGACTGCCTCCCCAAAAAACTAGGGCGTAAAGATGACAACGACTCCAACACAATGTCCAAATGGGCACCGACATATCTATATAAACAATGACAATAGGGCTAATTAGCGTGAGCTCGTTTATAGGCTCTGCTCCGATGGGAAATACAGGAGAAGAAGAAAAGACACACGATCATTTACTTGTTCACCTTGATGAAGTCTGCCAAGTTTCCACTCAAGAAATCACTGTGAAATAACAAAGTAAACAGTTAATTAACCCACGTGACATCAACAAACTACTGTGATATACAAAGTAAACAGTTAATTAACCCACGTGACATCAACAAACTACTGTGATATACAAAGTAAACAGTTGATTAACCCACGTGACATAAAAAACAAGTAATGTTGATGTCAAATTGATTAATCAACGGTTTACTTTGTATATCACCGTGGTGTTTTTACACACACGCACGCACGCACGCGCGCACACACACACACACACACACACACACACACACACACACACACACACTACACATATATGGGCGTCCGATCTCACTATCCAGAGACTAGGGGAAATTTTGTTACTAAAAGTTCACGTGAAAAAATCCCGGCCCTCGCCGGAGCTTGAACCGGGGACCTCCAGCATTCGAGGCGGACACCATACTCCGAGACCACTCGGCCACCTTGGAACAAACAAATCTATCCAGTATGATCTTATCATTGAGAAAGATTGACAATAAGACCAGCAGAAATGGGGAACGTTAATTATCTTGAGATGAATTTCAGATGTGATAGATTATTGGCACAACAAAGACAGGATATCTGACTTAATTGACGAAGACCCAATTGGAGGGACTGTCATGAGAGACACATGCCAGCAACAAAGGCATAACTCTGGCTTATGATGAAGACCCTTCTAGAAGGACTGCCATGAGAGACACCTGACAGCAAAGAAGTGGGATATCTGAAGTATGATGAAGACCCATTTAGAAGAACTGTCATGAGAGACAAGTTATGCACAGGACATGCGACTGGATGATGATGATGAACTCTTTACACCGGTGAAGGTTGGCGCAGGATTTCTGAGGGATAATCTAGTGGTAAAGGTTTGTAATTATATACAGATTTGCCATGTCTGCACCGTTGGATGGGGTGTTGATGCACGGGTATTGGTGCACTATAATGCAGAAGTGGTCGGGGTTCTTTTGGGAGGAGGAACAAGTAAATCATCGTGGCCTGGAGAGGATGATGCAGCAGGAAGTGACCAGACGACCTGGTGGACACATAGTACTCCTAGGAATAACCAGACTGACGCATAGTGAGACTGCAGCTGGTATCATTATTATTGGACTCTTCACTGGTTGTTGAAGATGAGGACGGAGCACGTGTGGACATGTCCTGAGAGCTGTGATGTCGACTGTCGACTCAACTCAACTTTTATTTCCAAGTGTTTGAAAACTGTTCTGTCATTACATTGCTCATAAACAGGCCAAATCATTTCAATGTGTAGAGCCTTTGCAGAACGGCGCTCTGATCACGTCGCTCCCATCACGTTGCTCCCATCACGGCGCTCCCATCACGGCGCTCTCATCACGACGATCCCATCACGGCGCTCTCACTACGACGCTCCCATCACGGCGCTCTCATCACAACGCTCCCATCACGGTGATCTCATCACGGCGCACCACATTAGCTACCGACCACAGAGCAGAGATGAAACAGTCCGACCAGCTTATGCATAAAATTTGGTGGAACTGCTGTAAAGCTGTGAAAGTTTAAACAATATAAAATGACACAAAGTAGTGCAGCTTTACATAACAGAGTTACGACACATACAGAACGTTGCGGCGGTTAGCCTTCATCAGCAAACAAACACATTCACAAACACAACATACAGTCAAGGAGAACTCCTGTGACTACATTAGAAGGTGATAACAGGACGAGAGGAACAAATGCATGGAAAAATGGAAGCAATGAAGAGAAAATGAGAATTGACAAAATGTTAATTGAAAAGAATGTTAGTCGAAGAAAATGTTTAATAGAAAAACTGTTTATAGAGAAAAAAACTGTATACTCACCTCACGTACGGACCTTTGAATGACTACGTAAAACTTGGGCGTATTTGTATAGCGGTGCTGGATGTTACGGTACAGTGAGCACATAGAAAGAAGGGGGCGGGGTAGGAGGCGTGTAAAATTGACCACGACCCCATTGTGTTGTTGGTCTGGGTGGATTGGTGTGCATGAACACGCGTACTTACATAGACACACTTCAACAGACAAAATGCTAGTGTATGTGGACATGCAAGAAGAGAGAGAGGGAGAGAGAGAGAGAGAGAGAGAGAGAGAGAGAGAGAGAAGAGCGAGAGAGAGAGACAGACAGAGAGAGACAGAGAGATGAAAAGTGCCTGCGACCTACCACATGGGGTATATAGTAACCTACGAAATAGTCAGTATGGTTGCTAGTCATACAACGCGCTACAGGAGCCCCTCGCCCAGTCCTAGAGTTGTTGGGGTTGTGTAGCAGCATATGAGTGTGTGTCGTGGAGCATTATGAAATCTATGCTGGTACTTTGCCGTGGCTGGCACTGGATAGTGTCATTTCGTGTGGTTGTACAATGTCTTTGATGTCGTCAATCCATTTTCTTCTCGGGCGTCCTCTTGCTCTCATAGCAGATCTTCTTTAGTTGAAGGTGTTGCATTCTAAAGAGATGACCAAATCTTTTGATCATTGATAAATGTGGCACTAGGTGTTGATCCCACTGTCTGTCTGACAACATGATTTCTGATTCGGTCTCGCATACTTAAGTTGGCAGCTCTCCTCAAGCATCTCATCTCGCAGGTGTTGATTTTTCGCAGGTGTGATATTCATGTATAATTAAAATATGTACTCGAAAAAAAAGACGCTACTAATGACAACAACAATACACCAACACGATTCAGGGAACAATTATTACACACTAAGACTTACACGTCTTCATCGTCATTTGGAATTGCCTCGCCCTCGAAGTTGCTGTACGAGTTTTCGACGAAATCTTTCAGAGATGCTGCATCAACGATTGGTAACTGGTACTTGTAGACTTTACCATGTTTGATGCTGTCAAAGAATACAGAGCAATAACACATCGACAAATGAGGGGAGCCATTCAAGTAATAATACTCACGCCACCAATCAGTATGTCATGGCACAGGTTCATGCTTGTTCATGGATCCTAAATTGTCACGGCTCAATAGAGTTTGCCAGAAGTAACACTCTGACATTGGTAAATGACTCGTACAATTTGGGTGTTATTGTGGCTAAATGTATGTAGTCAACACCGGTTGTAATGGCTCGTATGATTATTGACTGCTCGTGGTACTAGTTTGCTGAATATTATACCATTGGGTGGGGTTTCAGTTTGACTTTCTTTCACACCCTCCATCTATCATTCATGTTTCTGTGTAATTCACAATCAGCTTTATTCCAACACGCTATTTATAAGAACAACGTATATAGATGGCGGCTGTATAAGGGGTAGCCATTGCCACTATGCGAATGAACAAGTCCAGTCTGGACCACAGTCGACCTCTAACTGTCAAGTCTAGGATAGTCTTCTCTTCTCCTGGACCCGGTCGAAATCGTGTTTCTCTCACAAGGCAAACTTCCCCTTTGTCTGTGAAACGGGTGTGAGCTTTGGTCACGCACAATTGGTCCATGACACAGCACAACCAGTACAGCAATCAGAAAACATCGCCATTAATAAAAGATATCTATCACAGTATCTATGAGGTTTCCAACAATCAGCTGCAGATAGGGGTCACCCCCTGCAAGAAGCCATGGATATGGTCAAGGGTCATAGACTAAGACGAGGCAGGTCCTGGTTGGCACAGGCAGAAATGTCTATATGTCAGGTGTGTGACCTGGAGACCATCAATCGTGAAAAAGAGTGGGTTGAAGTACTGGCAGACAGGACGGACTCGTACAATGTAATAGTAATACTGGGTCATAAGTGCAGAGAATGGGCAGTAGGCCATACAGAGTTTGAGGTGCAACAACTGATCCAGAGTAATACACAACAAGGTGACATAGTGATCTATACTAAAGGGCCAGTGGTGAGAAACAGACGAAGTGGTTGGGGTTTCATTGCGAAGGCTAATGGACGATTCTTGAAACAGGAGAGTATGGCTTTTTAGGCTACGACCTCCAGCATGAGAATGGAAGTGGAAGCAGTCACAGTGGCATTCCGTTTGTTAGAGGAGACCACTGCAACACGCATTGTCTTCATCACGGACTCAGGGAGTATGCTTAGTAAAGTGGAGAAAGGAATATTTTGTGTGGAATGGCTCACCTCGCTTCAGAGGTCACAGATTGTAAGAATTACATTGATTTTTTGTGCCCTGACCATGCGGGAGTGCAGGGGAATGAACAGTCTGATAGACTGGCAGGGAATGAACCTCTTGGTGGTCGATTACCTATGGGCAAGAGAGAGGTTGTCGTGCGCCTATAGGACCAGGTGAAGAAGGTAGAGGGAACATACTGAGAACCCAAATGTGGAAAGATGAGATTATAGGTGACTGACTGGGGTTCTGGAAGAATCTCCAAACTGAGAATGAAGACCAGGAGAACTTTCAATCAGATAGCCGTGGTAAAGATTTGTAGTGTGACTCTTCGCTGGCTGTTGAACGAGGGGACGGAGCGCTTATAGGAATGTCCTGAGTGCAATGATGTCGGTTCTTAGCTCTACTCAACTCAGCTCAATTCAATACCACCATTCAGTCATCACAGTTTGAATAACATCTTTACCAATCAGCATATCCTTAACAGCAACAATTACACCTCTGCAAATCAGAACATCCGTTACAACATAGACTACATCTCCACCAATCAGGACAGCCATTACAATGTCGACGACATATCTACCAATCCGGTCACTCGTTAAAGTGACCCTACAAACAACGGGCAGTAAAACCATAGACGTGTATAATAGCAGCGGTATCGTAGTGGTCAGCACATTTGCTTACAAAGTCAGTGGTTGGGGTTATATCCCCAGCAATGAGAGGATTAATGTTCCTAATTGTAAAGCTATGGGATTGACCCATCCTACACATGGATACGACATAATTTATTAGGAAACGCGTCTGGCACACAATCTGTCAACATTATCCCGTATACCTGTTGCTGCTGCTGATACTACTACTACTACTACTACTACTACTACTACTACTACTACTACTACTACTACTACTACTACTACTACTACTACTACTACTACTACTACTACTACTACTACTACTACAATTATGGTACTTCTAAATAATTATTATGTCGGTCTCCCTGGCCAAGAGGTTAACACCTTTCTCCGTAATCCCGTATATTCTCGCGAATAATGTAACCTACGCAAGAATCGTTAGTGGTTTACGCCGTGTTGGTAACTTACGGGGTATGTGAGCCGGTCGCTCAGAAAGCAATGGCAAACTACTGAGCGTAATCTTGCCCAGTACATCAACAGCAACTGAAGAATGCTGATGTTGACAGCAACGTCCTGTAAGGGATATGCATAATAATAATAATAATAATAATCTCTAACTATGATTATAACAATATATACATAAAATTTGCCCATTTATAATACAATAGCCAATAATTTACCGTGAAAGGAAGCTATAACCTCACAGAAAATAACAAACGCAACGACATATAAACAGGCGTAACCAAAAGTGTGAGACAATCAAGAGGAAAACAAGACACCGCAACATGTCTGAAACCACGTACAAATCATAGACACTGACACGTATGAAACCAAGTATAAACATACACTGAAACACTTCTTAAACCCATGGAAACGAAATAAATGTGTTAAACCACGCACAAAAAGACACTGAAACACGCCCGAAATTACGTACAAAAAATAGACACTGACATATGTCTGAAACCACGTACAACACAATAGACACTGACACAAGTCTGAAATCACGTACAATACAAGCTCCGGACAGTTGGCAACTTTGAACCGGTGAGTCAGTCTAGGACTGTTGTGGCAGTTAATTTTGGCCACTTTGATCCGCCCGTAAACTCTGTGAAAACGATTGTAAAGGCAAATAACATTACTTGAAATGTAAAGCAGTGACTTTGAGATGAATAGCATGCAATATAATGTTGGAGGCCAGCGTGGCCGAATGGATAAGATCGCTTGTTCTTAAACACCCAGTGTGCTGATGCCGAGGTTAGGGGTTCAACTCCTACACCGGTCAGTTGGACTAAAATGTTGACCTCTCGTCCTTTACTTTGGGATGTAAATTACAAGTACCTCTGAAGTCGGCGTGGGTTCGCCTGATGGTAAGGGACACTGTTAATAGGGAAAGCTAATCCACAATTAAGATTCAGTCCAGCATTATTAGAAGTAGTGTGTATACCTTTAGCTGAAAGTGAGTGAGAGCAGAAATAAATATGTTGTTAGTAAATAGTAACAATGTATACAAGTTAAGACAGCCACATTGAATAAATAAAACTAAATATTGTTGTTAGAAAGTAACATTACATAAAATGTTACACAGTAATATTACATAAAATGTAAGACAGTTACATGGAATAAATTATATTAAGTAAATTTTTAGAATGTAACATTACATGGAATGTTACACAGTAACATTGAAAATATAACATTTATTAAAATTGTAGACTATTACATTACATAATATGTAAGACGGTAACATGGAATCATCATCATCATCATGTGCCAAGCCGATAAGAGCGGGTCATGTTTCGCCATCTCACACGATCACCAGAGTCGTGGATCAGCTCCGCGTTCTTGTCTCAACAATGCCACGTGCCATTTTTTTTTCGCTTATCCTTTACAGGACATCGCTTTCAACACCAGTATTTTACCGCTGTAGTTTATTTCTTGGCAAGATTACGCTCTGTAATTTGCCATTGCTTTCTGGGCGGCCGGCTCACTTATCTCGTATGTTACCAACGCAGCGACAACCGCTTCCAATTCTCGCGCGCTGCTTTACCCTATGTATTCAGATATTTATCTACTTTCCTTTGTTTGTGTGAAAAAGAGTGATAGCAATACAGTAACCATGCCATTGTCTAGTAAACTGTCAATATTGTTGTTAAGGAAGACAAGATGGTTAAGCTAGTGACATCACGGTGGAAATGACCACAGTGGCGTCATAAGTACATATTAAAGATTACCGCCCCACTTTTGACATGCACCAAAGAGGAGCAGCGTTCTGTTATCAGTTTTTTTTTTTTTTTTTAAATCAGTGAATGAGGGAAATCTATAGAAATTCTCCATATAGAATGAAAGCCCAGGATAGTGATGCATTCCTGTGAATCCAGCAAGTGTATGAGTGGAGTAGAACGTTTCGACTCGCAATCAAACCCAAAAGGCGTGGACTTCTGGGTAAAGGTGTACTTTTGCAACATGACAATGCTCGAGCCCATACTGTCTGTGCAACGGTTGAAACCATCGTAGACCATCACATCACGTATGTACCACATCCCCTGTACTCGCCAGACTTAGCCCCAAGTGATGTCCACATGTCTGGACAATTCAAAGAGTCATTGGGAGGTTTAAGGTTTTCACGTGAAGCCCACTCGTATGTAGGCAATCCTTCTGGTACAGAGACATCACAGTGGAGGGTAAGCTTTACGAACCACCGTTAGTTAGTTATATATCATTTACAGGACGCAGAACGCTGCAGTCAACCCCAACATTTTTGCTGTTTGTGATTTCTACTCAGGGTTACGTCCAATAGTTTGCCATTGTTTTCTGAGCAACCGACGCTCATACCACTGCATGAAAAAACAGCGCAAGACGATCTGCTTGCAAATCGCACGCAGTTGTGTTTGAATAGACAGTGATGTTTATACAAGAAATACTCTGCTGATATGGACTGTACATTTCATGCGAACGAAAGGTTTAAATTATGTGTAATTGAATAATAATAACAACAACAACAACAACAACAACAACAACAATAATAATAATAATAATAATAATAATAATAATAATAATAATAAAAATAATAATAATAATAATAATAATAATAATAATAATAATAATAATAATAATAATAAGAAGAAGAAGAAGAAGAAGAAGAAGAAGAAGAAGAAGAAGAAGAAGAAGAAGAAGAAGAAGAAGGAAACATTCAGAGCCGCGAGAGACAGCGTGAATATGTGTAGTGTCACTGGGAGGTAAATATTCACAAGATACAAAACACGGCCATCTTACTTACGTCACTCCAAATGACTCCACAATGGTCAAGGCATTTTTGCACGCTTCTTTGTAACTGAAAACAGATTTCACGAAGAGTTTTATAGACTTCGTATGAAATAAACATGGAGAAATCGAAGGTTCACACACACGCACACACACACACGCACACGCACGCACACACACGCGCACACGCACACACACGCACACACACACCGCTCACAAATATACACATTTAATTCGCAATAGGAAATTATCAATCAACCAATCAGGTGCCGCCGTCTCCCTGGCCTAAGCGTTTACGTCTTTCTTCGGAATCCCGTATACTCTCGGGAGTAACGTGATGTGCGCGAGAAACGGTAGCGGTTCTCGCCGCGTCGGTAACTTGCAGGGTATGTGAGCCTGTCGCTCAGAAAGCTATGGCAAACTACTGAGCGTAATCTTGCCTAGTACATCAACAGCAGCTGAAAAATGCTGGTGTTGACTGCAACGTCCTGTAAGGAATTCTTCTTCTTCAGCGTTCCGAGCAATTGAGGTTCTTTGCTGCAGATACAATCCGTCTCCATTCGTCTCTCTGGTTGACCTTCTCTTGCCAGTCGTTGATTCCAAGTGCTTGTAGGTCTGTATATATATATATATATATATATATATATATATATATATATATATATATATATATATATATATATATATATATTATCTCTTCACCGTGGGGTCTACGGTCATCTATTTCCTGAGTGTAAGCTAGTTTTGTTTCCCTATTATCCTGTAAGGGATATGAAAAAAAAAAATCAGGTGCCATCTCCACAATGAAGGTTGGTTGCAACAGATCTCCAACACTTTCAATCTCTGGCCCTGACTGCACATTCTGTCAGATTGCCGTTCGTTCATCTCTTGACGTTGTTTCCTCACAGGAAACTAGGGCCCTGACAAACTGGCCACATAAGAGACTACCACACAACAGCCAGATATTTCAACTGCATCTTACCAAAAGAAAATCACAATACAAACACCCAGAAGGTGTTTCTTTGACTGATGTATCCGTCTAGGCAATTGGAATCAAAGCAGCTTGCCATTGCGTTGCTTCTTGGCAAGGGCCTTACTATTCGATGACATATGCGACCTTTTCAACAAGCCTCTTTGCGGAAAGAGATCGAGCCATATGGGGAAAAACCCGGTGCAATAAAATCGATTCTCTAAATAACCGATGGCCATAATCATAGTCCCTATAAAGAGAATACCTGCCTACCGTCCGCAGCTGAAGGCTATAAACACCAACTAACCGACGGCTGCTCTGAAACTTCATCTGACATCTGTTGATTTGGCAACATGTTCCATTGCTTGAGGAGCTACACGGGTACTCTACCTTCTCAACAGTGCCCAGTTTGAGGGGCTACACTCTACCTTCTCAAGATTGCCCAGTTTGAGGGGCTACACTCTACCTTCACATGGGTGCCCTGCACGCGAGCGGTTTAAATGACGTGTAATTGAACAATTCCATCTTTTAAAACTGTAATTTTCAAGGTAGAATCAATAACTCAAACAGAAGTTGGCAAGAACAAATCAAACATTTAAATAGGAACTGACAAGATCAATCACCTATATATGAGTCAGCGGTAGGAGTATCGGATATGGTGTTCCATACTATACCCCCAGCACAAAGACAAACACACACACATGCACGCGCGGAAGCAGAAGAAGAAGAAGAAGAAGAAGAAGAAGAAGAAGAAGAAGAAGAAGAAGAAGAAGAAGAAGAAGAAGAAGAAGAAGAAGCAGAAGAAGAAGAAGAAGAAGAAGAAGAAGAAGAAGAAGAAGAAGAAGAAGAAGAAGAAGAAGAAGAAGAAGAAGAACAACAACAACAACAACAACAACAACAACAACAACAACAACAACAAGCAGAACAAGAAGAAGAAGAGCAGGAGAGCGAGGAGGAGATGAAGAAGTAGAAGAAGACAAAAATCGCATGGTACACACGAACAAAAAAAAGTGCAACCAGTCTGTGTCTGAGACACTGGCATACTCACAAAACCAGCAGCCAGTCTTCGGTGTCGACCCCGGGAGCTGTAGAGATGGTATCTCCAAAAGAATCATCGTCCAAGCGCTGGATGACCTTATTAGATGCCACCAGAAGCCACTGGATGATGTCTTGCACTTCAAAGCTGCCTGTGGAAAGAATTGGACTTGTCTCAGACCTAGCGGATGTTTGAATCAACAGTAAGCTATCTCTGTTTATCGCTGGCATGGTATCCCGCCCCTGATGGGAAGCAAAGAATAGTAGCACTCTTAAAACGTTAGTTGCATATCCTATATAGGAGGTAGCAGTCAACCCCATAATTTTATTGGCTGTTTGTGATGTTTTTGTGTGTGGCAAGTTTACGTTCAGGGGTGGTTTCCGGACTCCGTGGCGATGGCGTTACGGACGCGATTCGTAATGCGGTTTACCCGCGTTCGAAACACAGCGGTGGCCGATTTAGAAGCAGACCGTGTCGCGCTGGTTTTAACGTGGTGGTATGGAGCCGGTCGTTCAGAAAGCAGTGGCAAACTACTGAACGTAGAAACTTCCCAAGACGTCAAAAACGGCAGTAAAATGCTGGTGTTGACTACAACGAACAGTAAATGATATGTAACTTTAAAAATGAAATGTTTGTGGTTGCTTTGTGAACAACCGGCACTCAAACCAATGTATGAAAATCAACGCGAGACGGTCTGCTGCCAAATTGCCCGCAACTGAGTATCGAAGGCGGTATGCAGGATTACAAATTGCGTCTGTAACTCCTTTGCCACATGGCCGGGTGCAGCACTGTAACCGCCATGTATTTCCTACATGGTGTCTCAGCAAGCTTGAGAGACACGGAGTAAAACAACGAGCATTAGTAATACACTATAACCGTTCACTAAGTGGTGTGTGCGCGGAATGTTGGGAATACAATGCTTTGACGGAATCACAATGTAGAGTCCACGGAGAGAATTAGACACACTCCTGTCAGTTACTAGATGAGTAAAATACACTGGGGCTGGGTATGACACGCACTGAGAAAACCTGATGACAATATAACAGGACATTCTTTTGTTTGGAACCCACAGCCATCCATCATGTGCCATGCCGATAAGCGTGGGCGGTCATGTTCTGCCATCTCACTCGGTCACCAGAGTCGTGGATCAGCTCTATGTTCCTGTCTCGACCATGCCACGTGGCCAAGCCATTCAGGTATTTACTTTTCGGTCTTCCCCTTGGTCTCTTCCCTTCGATCTTGCCAGTTGTCACCAAGTTCTCCAAGTCATTTCTTCTCATAACATGCCCAACAAATTGTGACTGTCTACGTCTAATGTCTCTAATCAGTTTACGATGTTCATTTGTCTCCTGTAGTACTTGGTCATTGGTTTTTCTGTCTGTCCATGGTATTCTTTGCATTTTCCTCAGAAACCACATGTCTGCAGCCATCAACTGTTTTTCAGCTGGAACCCACAAGGCGAGCGAAATAGTCGAAGACCTAAACACAATTAGAGAAAAGAATAACGGAGAGAGATGAATAATACAGGTCAGACATGGATGGGAGACATTAAGCTCCAATGGAGGAATAAAAGTAGAAGAAGAAGAACATGAGGAGGCGGAGACTTAAATTGGCTTCTCCATCCTGTAGAAAACAATAGCTGCACATGCCAAACCACGAACAAGTCACACTTCGTTATAAGGTACGTACACTTTGTCTGTGTTTTTTATCTCTCACTTATTGGAGTTCGTTGTAAGGTACGTACACTGTATCTGGTTTATTATCTTTCACTTATTCGCAGGAGTTACACGTATCTGACTGTTTTTATTTTCTAATGGTAAAAGAGTATTACACAGACATTCACTCGGGCATGTTTCCTTAGTGACTCAATAAGTATGCTCAGGAAGACAGAGATGGGGTGGGTCCGAAGAGAGTGGTGGGTGGCTGTCTCTGGAGCGGTCTCGACTGGCAAAGATTAGTTTAATAATCGTGCCAGGGCATGAGGATATACAAGGAAATGAGCAGCTGACAGGCTTGCGGGTAAGGCTACTGCGGAAGGCAGACGAGCCGTGGACCAGGTTGATATTCTGGATGCTCTACGAGAAGTAAGTCGTTTGTGAGAACCAAGTGATAACTGTGAATCTACAACCATGGTCAGATTGCGAGAACAGCAAGTTCAAAGAGGTGTGGCTAAATAAGAAAACTACGCAGGAAGCCAAAGAAGATTAATAAACCAACATACCAACAACCAACTGTCGTTAGCCGCTACACGCTGCGGGATTTGCTGAGGAAGGGATCCGAGCCCTATGGACTGAATGGTTCGATGTGCAATGAGTATGATATGTCGACCAGCTAGCTAGCTAGCTAGCTAACTAACTAACTAACTAGCTAACTAACTAACTAGCTAACTAACTAGCTAACTAACTAACTAGCTAACTAGCTAACTAGCTAACTAACTAACTAACTAACTAACTAAACTAACTAAACTAACTAACTAAACTAACTAAACTAACTAACTAACTAACTAACTAACTAACTAACTAACTAGCTAACTAACTAACTAAACTAACTAACTAACTAACTAACTAATTAACTAACTAACTAACTAACTAACTAACTAACTAACTAACTAACTAACTAAACTGACTAACTAGCTAACTAACTAACTAACTAACTAATTGACTAACTAACTAACTAACTAACTAACTAAACTAACTAACAAGCTAACTAACTAACTAACTAACTAACTAAACTAACTAATTAGCTAACTAACTAACTAACTAACTAGCTAACTAGCTAACTAACTAACTAACTAACTAACTAGCTAACTAACTAACTAGCTAACTAGCTAACTAACTAACTAACTAGCTAACTAAACTAACTAAACTAACTAACTAAACTAACTAAACTAACTAACTAACTAACTAACTAACTAACTAACTAACTAACTAAACTGACTAACTAGCTAACTAACTAACTAACTAACTAACTAACTAACTAACTAACTAACTAACTAACTAACTATCTAACTAACTAACTAATTGACTAACTAACTAACTAACTAAACTAACTAACTAGCTAACTAACTAACTAACTAACTCAACTAACTAATTAGCTAACTAACTAACTAACTAAACTAACTAACTAAACTAACTAAACTAACTAACTAACTAACTAAACTAACTAACTAACTAACTAGCTAACTAACTAACTAACTAACTAACTAACTAACTAACTAACCAACTAACTAACTAACTAACTAAACTAACTAACTAACTAACTAAACTAACTAACTAACTAACTAACTAACTATCTAACTATTTAACTAATTGACTAACTAACTAACTAAACTAACTAACTAACTAAAGTAACTAACTAACTAACTAGCTAACTAACTAACTAACTAACTAACTAACTAACTAACTAACTAACTAACTATCTAACTAACTAACTAACTAACTAAACTAACTAATCTAACTAACTAACTAACTAACTAAACTAACTAACTAACTAACTAACTATCTAACTAACTAACTAATTGACTAACTAACTAACTAACTAACTAACTTACTAACTAACTAACTAGCTAACTAAACTAACTAACTAACTAACTAACTAACTAACTAAACTAACTAACTAACTAAACTAACTAACTAACTAACTAACTAGCTAACTAACTAACTAACTAACTCACTAACTAACTAACTAACTAACTATCTAACTAACTAACTAACTAAACTAACTAATCTAACTAACTAACTAACTAACTAACTAAACTAACTAACTAACTAACTAACTATCTAACTAACTAACTAATTGACTAACTAACTAACTAACTAACTAACTAACTAACTAACTAACTAAACTAACTAACTAACTAAACTAACTAACTAACTAACTAACTAGCTAACTAACTAACTAAACTAACTAATCTAACTAACTAACTAACTAACTAAACTAACTAACTAACTAACTAACTATCTAACTAACTAATTGACTAACTAACTAACTAACTAATTGACTAACTAACTAACTATCTAAACTAACTAACTAACTATCTAACTAACTAACTAACTAACTAACTAACTAACTAACTAACTAACTATCTATCTAACTAACTAATTGACTAACTAACTAACTAACTAAACTAACTAACTAACTAACTAACTATCTAACTAACTAACTAATTGACTAACTAACTAACTAACTAAACTAACTAACTAACTAGCTAACTAACTAACTAACTAACTAATTGACTAACTAACTAACTAACTAAACTAACTAACTAACTAACTAACTAGCTAACTAAAGAGTATTACAACAACCATTAAACAAACATAACAGAAGATAAAGCACATACCATCATAAATGACATGTGATTTGTCCCTCAGAAAGGCCAGGCTAGGAAACTTGTCTGTTCCTATCTTGGAGGCAAGTTCCGGGCTGAACGACTTGGCAATTGTTAAACCTGGCAAGATGGATCGCATGTTACTGAGTTCACCAGAACGGTCGTTGTTTCTCATTCTGAGCCCGTGCTACCTAATGTTCACACAGAGAGATGTGGTATGAGTGCGTATCAAGTACACCTCCCTTAATTGATTCAGTGATGAGGGATAATATATCGCCACATGTTATCTCCCATATGGACAGAAGGACGATATATCATTTACTAGGTTCATCGTGTTATTTGTTTTGTTTCTTGGTATCTTCCACAATTTCAATGCTCAGTAAACGGAACTTTATATTATAATACTTGTTCATTTGATTGCACACCGTGTTTGGTGCACACCCACTGTTTGTCTGGCACGGAGTCGGTTAAGAGGACTTACATGGATACACTATCCGGTCATGCTAGAGCGTGGCGCAACGAACGAGTGGATCTGCTGGCATCAAGAGCATCAGTAGTTGGAACACTCACGATGGACAAAGAATATATTCTGAAGACTACCCATGCACGAAGGATCCTCCGACGTCACGTGGCTTGTACGCTTGCCTGTCGTACCCGTGGTCATGTGTCCGAATCACAGTTGAAATGGCCTGTATGCGCGGAACAGGGCCCTTCACTTTACTTGCATAGGGTGTATGTTTAATGACTGTGCAGTGTTCGAAAATATTGCCCTTCGAAGTTTTATATTCACCTTGTATTACATCATATTTCAGTATGTGTTTCTGAACTCCACAGAGGGTGAATACAAAACTTGGAACGGCAATATTTTAAAACACCGCACAGTCATTAAACATACACCCTGTACTTACTTATGAACGACTGCTAGCTAAAAACACAATACAGATGAAACATCCGTAGAAGAAGAAGATGACGACAAAACAGAAGATAACGACGAAGAAGAAGAAGATGGAGAAACGGAAAGTATTAAAACAGTTTATCAACTGCGTCATTACCAAATACTTTTGAATGAGCGAAATAACATGAAAATAGTACATAAACACATTCATTCACGCGCCTTATATGCTCTATAACAACGATTCTCAAATTATATCGTCTCAAATCCCCAAAATGTGGGGTGTCGGGTTTGTTCAGCGCAGCCCAACATTCGGCGCTAAGAGAAAGCAGGTAGTACCGTCTACTCGTCCACTGACATGCGGTAGCTTAGTCATATCTGACTAAAACCTGACACTAATGACAATGAATCACTGACTGAATAACAATGAAACTTTACAGACATATCTTTTGGTTCCACTTTGTTACGTAACATATAGACACATACAATCTACCAAGCGTAAAGACATACAAAAGGACAGCAATAAAAGACAGTAAACATAAGTCAGTAACCTTGTGGTAGTTCCTGCTGTCCTAGAATCTGCGTCACACTGTCCAGGGCTGCAGGACATCGTTCGCAGTCCTCGAGTTTATCTGTGAAGTTGATATACAAATATATGGCTCGGCAACATTGGTCACTGATTTTTATTGACCACAGCGCATTCTTCTAACAAGTTAATTCAGTTGTGTTAAGAAAGAAACAGATAATTATATTTCAAGAAAACACTTCTTCTGGAATCTACAGGACAAAAGAAATAAAGCCATCACCAGCATCAAATGGTTTGTCCATCATCATCTTTCACTTTTGCTGTCAAGCGCCTTGGAAGGAATAATTGACGCTCCAGAATCCGGTGGGTGGCATTGGATAGTGTCCTTCCGTGTGACCGTACAATGTCTTTTATGTCGTCAGTCTATTTATTTTGTCCTCTAGCTCTCGTGGAAGATCTTCTTTGATGTAGGGACAGTGCTGGTAGTTGGTGGTGTTGCATTCTAACGAGATGGCCGAACCATTTGATGTTCTTTTGTCCTTACAACAGGTTTTCGAATGTCTCTCTGTCATAAGCTAGATGCCCCAAATGTTTTGCTGTAAGTGTAAATTGTCTATCACGTCGTGAACCATGTTTCCCTTTCTCTGCTTCCGCGGTACGCATCCCTCCGTTATTATAGTTTACGGATATGTATGTCCTTTTACATATAAAAGACTGATACTGGACTCTTCGCTGGCTGTTGCAGATGAAGACGAAGCACGTATGGGAATGTCCCGTGTACTGTGATGTCGGTTTTTGATTCAACTCAACTCTTTACATGTGACTTGCCGGCTGGCCTGGGCGATCATACCTCTCCACAAATTGCGATCTCCGACGGCATGGATCAATTCGTTGACTAACTATCGTGCCATGACACAAGGCTGTCAAGAATGTTCTCAGGCTATATCTCTCTTCAAGAAATCCTTCCGGTTGTCACAACATGTTCCAGATGATTTTTTCTTCTCATAAATTTGGTCAGAAAATGATGACTGCTTCTTTCTGATGTTTGTGATAAGTTGTCTAGTTAGTTAGTCAGTCAGTTAGTTAGTTAATCAGTTAGTTAGTTAGTTAGTTAGTTAGTTAGTTAGTTAGTTAGTCAGTCAGTTAGTTAATCAGTCAGTTAGTTAGTTAGTTAGTTAGTTAGTTAGTTAGTTAGTTAGTTAGTTAGTTAGTCAGTCAGTCGCGGTTCCAACTTCACAGCAATGGGTCGTCCCATTGTGCCCCGTTCCTGTGCCAGTGAATATCACACAAAATGCTCCCCACTGTCCAATATGAAAAATTGAAAAGACAGGAGTTTCGGCAAACCAACAGCCCGCACAGATACACTGTGCATAATTCTGCCGTCAGAATGCCAACACAAAAGTCCTCCACAAAAAATACAGTTAATCGTCGATGGAATCGACAGTTACGAGAAAGACTTCACTGACCCGGGTTTTATCCCATGTGGCTCGGTCTCTTTCCGCAGGGCGACCCGCCGATAGATAAGCGCAGATAACAGCCGCAGATAAGTTGTCTTTGCGACTTAGCTTCCCTAAAAAAATGTCTAGATTTTGGCTGTCTGATGAATTTTCAGCATTGTTCTATAAAACTACATCTCAAAGGCTTCTAGTGGGCTTTTCTCCGCCTGTTTACTAATTGTCTAGGATTCGCAGCCGTATGTTAAAACTGGTTCTAGAATTTGTAATTACTTTTTGTAACACTTATATTCAAAGTTGCTACCTCTGCAGTCGGAGTGGGTTCCCTGATGGCGAAGTTCACTGATAATAATAAAAGCTAATCAACACGTGCCGGACTCCGTGGCAAAGGTGTTACAGACGCGGTTTGTAATTCGGCTTACCTGCGGTCGAAGCACAGCACCGATGTGGCAGCAGAAAGTGTCGCGCTAGGTTTTAACGTCTTGGTATGGGAGCCGCCCCTTCAGAAAGCAATGGCAAACTACTGAACGTAAAGTTGCGAAGACATCACCGACAGCAGTAAAATGCTGATGTTGACAGCGATGTC